>CM049308.1:80185123-81597623 GCA_026874595.1 Sipunculus nudus
AGTGATATAAATCTAGAAATGTGAGCAATAAATCATACTTGCTTTCATTAAATCAGTTCTGTCATGCTAGAGACAAAGAGAGGACAATCAATTCTTCATATTGGAAAATTCAATAAAGCTAAGTTTTCTTTTAGCGGGAATGAAAACACCATCTTTAGTATTATTTCTTATTTTGAGAGAACCAGTGGCATGTGGCCTGTACAAAAACAGTGGGATGCTTACATTTAATAAGCTTCATTCACTCCAGTGCCAGCCCCTGTTGACTCCAAAGAAGAAATGAAAAGAACCGGTGACAGGAACATACGGGGCGGGCATCAAACTCGCGATTTTGTCTTTTCTGCTTTGCCACTACTGTTCCTCATATTGTTACCACCTGTTAGCGAATGAAAAAGTATTGGCATGCAGTAACTGATAGAGAAAACATAGCTAACCAGCTGATATAGCCACAGCTTGAATGTTGAAGGTATGTCTGTGCTCAGCAATAAATCAGCTGGTAGGAAACTGAAGTCTTCCATGCGTCATAAAGTTGTGGGCTACATGGCACTTAATATCAGGGGTCTTATTAGGACTTTGTATTCAGAATTCTTGTATCATACTTTTTGTTAGCTCAGCTGACTGTAAGTCATCTGAGCTATAGGGATCACCTTTTGTCCGTCGTCCGTCCGGCCGTCTGTCCGTTAACAGGGCACAAATGGTAACCGCTAGAACTGGAATCTTCTTACTTGACATCCTGGGAGGTCTATGGAAATTCTCCTTGTAAACCTGAAATTAGGTCACTGTGACCTATATTCTTCGAGCTATGGGGTTCCGAAGTACCCCCCAGAATAATGGAAAATTTGATACAATAGCTCAAGTATCTGAACAACTAATGCATTGATCATCATGATTTTTTGCATGGATATTGATCATGGAGTGTTTCATCAGTTTCTTCAGACTGGTGGCGCCACCTGTATTTTTTCGATTTTTACCAATATTTTTCTCAATTTTTGAGACCTCTTAAGATGCGGCCATCTGTTAACAGGGCACAAATCGTAACGACTACACCTAGAATCTTCTCTCTTGACATGCAAGGGCCCATAAAAAGTCTCTTTGGAAACCTGAAATTAGAACTCTGTTACTCATAACCTTTGAGCTATGGGGCGCCGAAGTACCCCCCAGAATAATGGAAAATTTGATACAAAAGCTCAAGTATCTAAACAACTATTGCAGTGATCACCATGATTCTTTGCATGGATATTGATCATGGAATGTGTCATCAGTTTCTGCATTCTGGTGGCGCCACCTGTATTTTTTCAATTTTTAGCTCAGCTGACTGAAAGTCATCTGAGCTATAGGGATCACCTTTTGTCCGTCGTCCGGCCGGCCATCCAGGCGTCTGTCTGTTAACAGGGCACAAATCGTAACCGCTAGACCTGGAATCTTCTTACTTGACTTCCTGGGAGGTCTATGGAAATTCTCCTTGTAAACCTGAAATTAGGTCACTGTGACCTATATTCTTCGAGCTATGGGGTTCTGAAGTACCCCCCAGAATAATGCAAAATTTAATACAAAAGCTCAAGTATCTGAACAACTAATGCATTAATCACCATGATTCTTTGCATGGATATTGATCATGGAGTGTTTCATCAATTTCTGGAGATTGGTGGCACCACCTAAATTTTTTTTTATTTTTTACGATTTTTTTTCTCTTCTTTTGTGATCTTTAAACATTTGGTCATCTGTAAACAGGGCACAAATCATAATGACACAAATCTACAGTTAATAATTCAGAGTATGGATACACATCAAATAATACCCAACAATTAATGAGTAGTATGAAAACAGGATCTGATGTATAATTGTAGTGTTCCATATGTTTTTAGCTCAGCTGACTGTAAGTCATCTGAAATATATAGCAATCCGGCCGTCTGTCCATTAACAGGGCACAAATCATAACCACTGAACCTGAAATCTTCTCACTTGACATCCTGGAAGGTCCATTAAAATTCTCCTTGGAAACCTGAAATTAGGTCACTGTGACCTATATCCTCTGAGCTATGGGGCTCCCACGTACCCTAAGAATAATGCAAAATTTGATACAATAACTAATGCATTGATCACCATGATTGTCCACAACTAATGCATTTATCACCATGATTCTTTGCATGGATATTGATCATGATGTTTTATCAGTTTCTGCAGACTGGTGGCGCCACATGTATTTTTTCGATTTTTTAAAGTTTTTTTTCTCTATTTTTGAAACCTTTTAAGATTTGTTCATCTGTTAACAGGGCACAAATTATATCAACTGGACCTAGAATCTTCTGTCATGACATGCAAGGACGGTCATAAAAAGTCTATATGGAAACCTGATATAAGATCTCTGTTACTGATATCCTTTCAGCTATGAGGCTCGGAAGTTCCTCCCAGAATAATGCAAAATTTGATACAATAACTAATGCATTGATCACCATGATTGTCCACATTTGTATTGATAATGGCTTGTTTCATCAGTTTCTGTAGACTGGTGGTGAAAAGTCATCTTGTAAACCTTGAAAATAGGTGTCTGTTACCCATATCCTTCATGCTACAGAGCTACATAGTACCCCAATGAATATTGGATGATTTTATACAAAAGGTCAAGTTTGGAAAAAGTATTTCATTCAAATTTGACATTCAGATGATAAAATTACTTTTGTCAATGTCTTCCTGGTCAGCTGAGCGTCATGACCCCTGGGTCACTTGTTTTATCATGTATTTGGATATTTCCAGATGGGATTGAACTGATTTTTCATAAAAGTAACCGGTGGAAAATAGTATAGGAGTACTTAGTAAAGTTAACTCTTAAGTATCCTAGTGCAACGTAATATGTAGGAAAAGAATATTTCCTACTTACGTTAAATGCACTGGATTGATACCACTGTTAAACAAGTGGGTTTGATATATCCTAAAAATATTTCTCAAACTCTTTAATGAACATTTCAGAGCACTGTAGCCTGATTGTGTATCAAGAAGAGGGTCCACACACTGTTCCACTGACTTTTTTTTGCCACAAGGAGAGTGTCTTGATATTAAGAAAACACCAAAAAGTGTCCCTATAAGTATACATAATGGTAATTTAAAAGTTTCCTGAAGTACAGAAAAAGTATATAAAAATTTCTAAAGAAAAAGTTGTGAAAATAAACAGAAATTTGATGGATCATCCTATGATGGGGCCATTTTACACGTAGATATTTTGGTTCAAAATACACAAAAGTTGCATTTCCCTTCAGTTGCTGAAATGTTATTAAAATGCTGAAACGTTTAATGAACTGAAAAGTAGCAGAAAGTTTAACCTTCTTCCTCAGGGAAATGTTACACCATGACTCGTGTTAAAAAAGACACATTGTCTGGGTCTAAGGAAAGTGTCCTGTAGTAGGCAGTGACTTACACATCAGTAATACCATTCTCATCACACATGTAAATGTGATTTACATAAAAAAACATAATAACTTCATGGTTCATATGTCATAATAAATGACAGAAATGTAGGAAGGCAGATGTGTAGTTCAGTGCAGGCCTGAGCTGAAAAATTTGCCCGGTGCTCATTTATGAATATTAAAGTAAACAGGAGCAAGAAATATAACATATTATGTCAGATGAACAGCTTTATCTGGTTACAATTGCAACATAAAATGTAACATTAAAATAAGTTTTATGAACAAAGACCTGTCTCTGAGCAGCTGCAACATACAAGATGGTTGATTTAGGGGTAATGGTCAAGAAACATCTTGAGTTGTGGTGACAGAAGTTTGATGACAGCTCATTTGTTTAATATGATTTATTACACCAAGAGTACCCTGGTCACTGGTAACCTGGTTGTGACCTTGATGATACCATAAGGTACAGGGGCTTGCTGCAGCAGCCCTGAGATGGCAGTCTGTCAGCATACCCCCTGCTAAAGAAATCACCTTTAATGGACCTCAGACAGGTCCCAGCACTAAGCAAGCATCATATGGTCATTTAGTGTCAAAATATGGATGACCACTTAAGTAGCCTGGGCAGTTCATAGCATATCTATCACGGTGGAGATCACTCTATGACTAATGTGAACTTGTGTGTGTGTATTTAGGGCTAGTGTAGGGTGACTGGCCGCTTGAAGATGCAGACATTTGGGGCAGTTTTGTAGGATTCCTGTAGTGTCTCCCCTGGCTGGAATGTGTCACAGTGTCCGCTTGTATATCATCACCTGGTGTACACTTGACCTGACCTAGCCACCTTGCAAAAATGGTTACGGAAGGACCCAAGATTAACTTTCTGTCCCACTGTCCAAAGCAGTCCTCTCACTATGTCCTTGTCTTAACATAAAACATACATTTATGAAGCTCCCACTTTCTACCAAACATTGCACACAAAATTATTTTTTACAGGTGGGTAACATTTCCATGGCATCGCCTAAATGTTTTTAATTAGCTTAAAAGAGATTTGTCAATTTTCAGCACTTTTGAAATTTACTATAGTATTTATACAAATGAGTTCAGCCCTGATACACAAGTCTTTTGCATACCATCAGAAAAACTGAATAAATTTACCATGCCCACTTATATCTCTGTATATGATTGAGTCTGAGGAAGTTCAGGCAGACTATTTATTCAGTACTGTCATCAACAGATTTGTGAGATCTGTTTACAGGATTCATGGGATCCTAAATTGCAAAATGTTCAAAATAAAAAGGAAGTTAATGCCTGAAGTCCTTTAATTCTTATTATAATTTTATTCATGTTGTACAATCAAAATAAATTTGAATGAATTTAGTGTGAATAAAAATAATTTCCAGTACTGTGATGTATAAACTATTTAAAGGTGAGCGCTAGGTCTTTGGGTCCATGTTTTCTTTATTTTTTCATACAGTTCTGTAATTTTGTTAGGGTTTAAACCAGAGTAACATCACCACATCCTGTAATCCATATCAGGGGACAGGGGGTGTCTGTATCTTACTGTGGTCTACTATCAGGTGACTCTGAAGATTTGCTGAGAATGCACTCAACTTATACAGCATATGACCAAACCAGTATCCAGATACAGTTAACTGTGTCAGCTCAAACTGCACTCAGTGAACTTCTGTCAGTACTGCTGGGCATAAAATAGTTATATGGCATGCTGTATTCAGAGTACAGATATTCCATGCAGTGCAACATTTAACGTGTCAAGGCTACATTGCTGTTGTACAGACCTTATATACAGGAAGGAAGGAAATGGAGGTTCATATAGCACATATAAAGTGCACCAGTACTAATGCATACTCCCTTTATCAAAAGTTGCCCTCTTTGCTACATATTTGTAGAATAAAATCATGCAAGACAATTTTTACAGAACATAATGTGCATGGATTGAAGTTTATAACACATATTGTAATCTTAGGTGCTGTAAAATAAATTTAAAAAGTGATACATTATTTGATTAAATCATGTTTGATTTAATCATAAACACACCTTACATGTTTTATTCAGCATTGAACTCAGGAATTCTGTACTTTGTTAGTCTAAAATTGGAGAAAATACATTTTTTATTCAGCATTGAATTCAGGAATTCTGTATTTTTGTTAGTCTAAAAATGGAGAAATTCTGTACATATGTACAGATTTTTAGCACTTTTATTTTATGAATGACTTAATTACATGTTGTAATAAAGTTCAAAATCCTTATTTCTATATCAATAAAGTTAAAAGAAATGGAATATGCATCAAACTGGAACTTGAGAAACTTAAGAATTCTTAAATTGTGGCTAATTTTTGAACAGTTACCAGATCTGATGTTTTACTGTTAATAAAATTGTGTGTATGTGTGCAAATATATTTGTGTTTGATGAAGTGAATCACACAAAATCCTGCTACAGATATATAGGTGTGGTGCACACAGGGTGATATAAATTAGAAGTACCTCCTCCCTGCCAGTCTCCTGGTCTGATGTGTTGACTGTAGTAACTTAACAGACATTAAAACAGCATCAGCACCCTGTTACTACCGTTCAGATTGTTACCAGGTGAGCACCAGGGCCCCCCCATACTGAACATCATGTCACTGATCTCTGTCTTATACTGCTCCACACCCACTGACGAACACCATTCCTAGTTTATTATCATTATATGTATTATGTTATTATTATATTATATTTCTCAGCCTGTAATGATTGGTCAGGTTTATGTAACAGGTAGGTTTTACAGCATGGTTCATCTCGATGATTATCTGAAAAACATTTTATTGATATTTTCAGTTGTATTATAGTGGTAAAATAATTAGTGCTCATAAAGAACAAGTGAACACACTAGGTGCTTTCTTTTAAAGAAAATGGTTTAATCACTGACGATAGTCTGCTTGATGGTCTTTTCAGGCTGATGATTTCATATTCAAGCCATATGTATTGTAACCTATTATAATTTTATGATTTTAGCGTGGTCCAAAAAAAGTGTTATTCTGTCCTAAACTTTGCCAGTACATATCCCCTTGCCACCAAACTCTCATTCCACAGATAGATTCTCCCCTGGACACTCCATGGACTACTTTCGTGTGGCATGTACCTTGCTCCCAGTTTCTCAAAGCTGCTCATGAGGGCTGCTATTTAGCTTAAACTTTAAAACCCAAATGTCACAGGTTGCATGGAGAAATTATGGGTATACTGTTTTTACAAATAAGAAAAAATCTAATAATGTGTGGTAAAAGGTTGACAGATTCATAGCATTAATTGGTGATGACATATCTATATAGTTTAGAAAGGCAGTTAAATATAAACCTGAAAGGAGCTTGGTAAAATTTATTAATCACATGCTTGGTGATTTAAAATGGACAATTGAATCTTTGGTTGTTTCAGATACTGGTGACCAACCAGATCACAACGCGTTATGGTAACCATGATAAGCATGAGGATGAAGATCAAGGTGATACTCACTGCTCCAATGATCGTCTTGTAGTAAAATCCATAGTATATTAAAATACTGTGCTTAAACACGAGTTTATGAATTAGGCAGGGGTGACTGTGTTTGGTAAATTTAGGATATCAATTTTGTATACAGGTACTGATCATTCACTTTCTTTGTTCTCTGGAACCAGGAATGTATGATTATGTTAATTAGAGGGATAATTTAACATACCAACAGCGATCTGAATGTCTTTAATGCAACTATGTATTAAACTGTGAAAAGAATATACATATATGAAAAATATATATGGATTTATAGTTTTTTTTAAAAATAAAATATAGAAAAATTGAATAAATTAATACAGATATATGCATTTTGAATGCTAATTGCTCTTTGAAATCAGGTGTAAAATCCTGTTGTGTTTTGTGCTGTAGGTGGGTCAAGTCTGGAGGGGACCGATGGTTATGTTACAGCAGCCCTGGGTAACACATGGAGTCACAGTGTTAATACAAGACTGATTGTACAGTACCTGGATGGTCCACGAAGACAGGTGGGATACACCATACACACACATACATGTCCAGAGTTCAAACCACTTTGCTAGAAAGCAAGCTTCACTGGTGAAACAGTTTGGTCCACTTTTATGTGCAGCCCATAACATTATAATATAGATACCACACGTATATGCACCTGAGTATGATGAATAATATGCAGGGCTTAGATAGTCTCTGCAGACAGTAAGGGTGCCTGCACCCCTTGGTTTATAATGAATATTAGTGTTTCAGGATTTATCTGGCAATAAAATTGGTGCTGCACACAGTTTGCTACACATTAACACACATACACATATCCTCTTTATATGCTAGCAAGATACCATTGTGGTGTTCCCTTGTTCCTGCTGATAAACTTCTGGAGAAAACCTGCATAAACTATATAATTGGATATATATGGGTTTAAATTAATGGCTTGTGTTAAATTTCATTTTCTGTGTAATCCATTAAATTGGCAATTGATCCACCATCACTCTTAGTGTTTTCTTGGTAATTATACCATAATGTAATTAACGTTAAACATGGAGGTTGAGATAGGGGTCTTATCAGTTTAAATATCATGTTTTTTTTCACCAGGTGCTTGTTGCCAAATCACCAATTGCTCCATTTTCTACATTTGTGTATACAATTAAAGACAAAGGCATCGTATTGGAAGGTAAGATTTCAATTCAATAATAACACAGTAAGATCTTTCTGGAAACATTGGCATCGGGATTATTCTGTATAGATAACAGAGTTAATGTATTTAGATACGCATAGGTTACAGTGAATATGGAAAACCTGTTATTTCTGAAGAGACCAAGGATTCATTCATCAAATAAGGAGACATGTATCAATACATCTCTCATAAAACTATAGGAGCAAACCCAAGACACAATTCATGAGAGCTTCGGAGGAGTCTGATACCTGCTGCCCTCTGGAGGAGAAAAAATACACTATTGATGTGGTAGGCTGGTGACTGTAACCTGATCACCTGTGTAATGTTATTGTATATTAACTTGTGGTCCCAGTGGGAGGAGCCAAGTTGGGGGAATTATGAGGGCTTGGTGATTGGATAAATAATGGGGCACACGATTTGTAAACTTCATTTACAGAAAGGGGCCCCTGACCATGGATAGTGGACCCTGTGATTTTGAGTCCAGTTGGCTTGCTGCCTGTGATGTCACAAGTGTCTGTCCTGTATCTTTATACTACAAGCCCACATGTGTAGAAATACTCCCCACAGTGAGTTGTGAAAATTCAGGAAAGAAATATGAATGTGTCCGCTTGTTATACCATGGTTTTGAAATGTCATAAAGTCTACCTTTGAAATATGAATAGTCTGTCAATTTTAAAAAGCAGCATGGTGTCTATTGCATATAAGAAAATTTATAGGCCCTGAATACTAATGTATAATATAACAGTTTATACTAGTATGCTAACTGTTCCAAAATTAGATGGCTTCAGCCCCAGAAAAACATTAAAAAAAATTATATATGCAAACAGTGATTGTCATTGGTTTACTTCATAATCTCTTCCTTACATTTACTTGTCTCTTTCTCTTGATCTCAAGGTCTCTACTGGAAGAGAGCGCTCAGTAGAGCACATACCTCCACCAAGCCAGAACAAGATAGTCCCTGTATCCAGATCCACATAAAAATATTTATGGGTCTTCCCTCTCCCTTATCACACCTTTTAAGATGGTTTCATGGTAATTTGTTCCTAATAGAGAAATCCTGCTAACACAAACTAACAAACAGACACTGATTAAAACTGCTAAGTAGGGGTATAAGTACAGCAATTTAGTCAATAATTCATTATAAAAATCTGCCTTATACACTGTTTTAACAGACTGGAAAATTTATACCTAATTTGGATGCTAACACAAATTGGGTTACTAGTAATTGTTAAAGTGTAGGAGTGTTGTTTATTGTGTTTAATGAGGTAAGTTAATGGAACATAAAACATCAAAGAAAACCCTAAAATTTTTGGTTCAAATGGTGTTTTCGTTGTATTTTCGGTACAATTCATGAAAATTTTGTCTATACCCCTTGACTGTTCTTTCATCCTCTTTACAATAACTAAAGTTCTAATGACTATATGACATATTGAAATGATATGCAACATTTGTTGAAGTTTTTACCAGTATTGGTTTTAGATGTAGACATTTAAGGTTCAGACAAATTATTATGATCTTTGGTAAACTACCAGTACACCTGTGGTTGCCACAGTGTGGCTTTAATGTGGTTGCCCAAACAGTTTTTGACTTCCCCAACAGAACATGCATAAAAAGTCAATATATGGGACACTGATAAAACTGAACATCTGTACAGCAAATATCTTCTGAACAAGTTTTGGTGATTCTGTAATTATTATAAAGATAATTAAGGTTGGAGAAGTATGTATAGGAGAAATCAGTATAACCAGCACTGCACTGAAAAGTTATGCCTTGTCTTGTGACCTGTTGGAGTTCAGAAACAGAGCACTTTTATGAGAAATGAAAACTGGAGCCCGAAAGTGGGCGTAAAGAGACTGTAATTAGCCCCAGAACCAATACCATATGGATGTACTCTGGTGTATTATTTTGATGTTTCACCCCGTATCATTCAGCTGACAACAGAAAGTTAAGGTTGTCATTCAGTGCTGTAACCTGACCTCCACAGACAAGCAGTACTGGTGGTGATGATTGTGGCAGGCAGTGTTAGAGTGATAAAGACTCAGTCTTGATAGCCTCCCAGTTAAAGGGACACAGTACAGGGTATGGAACTGGGATGGCATTAGGGAATGTCTCCTTACTGTCACACTTGTTATTTATAATACCGGCTCTGTACTGAGGTTAAAAAAGTGAATACTGCTCATAGCACAGAGGGTTAAAATTATTGAGGTGATCAAAAAGTATAAACTATGAATACTGCAGTTTAAACCTAGGATAGGTTGAAACAATAAAATCATTTGAAATATAACAGTTTGGCTGATGTTTTTGGGTTTTGCGTTTGAAATATGAGGTTGATAAAGAATGTGATACTTTGTCACATTCTTCTCATGAGTTAAAGCAGTTGGTGTTGTCTTTTGTAATGTCTCACTTTTAGCTGTAAGTGCAATCCTGCATAGTTACACAGTTCTGCCCAAATTTCTTTCCTCAAGTAATGTATAGTGGGTAGGGGTTAAGAGATGGCTTTGGAAATGGTCTTATGACTAAACACACATTTTATTTATTTTCTTATGTCAGTATCTTCACCTGAATGAATACCACATGTAGTATAACAGTTAAAAAGAATGACAAACTTCAGTGTCGTTTCTCTCATGATTACATTAGCTGCAGTGGATGCTGGTCATGGATATCAGTAGAAAGATGATACAGAGTACATACCCTCTTTTATGTAATGTATAAGGACACCATTCCCACTTGAATATAGAAAAATGCCTTGTCAAGGGAAGTCCGAAGTACACTTACACACCATCTCACACATATAGGCTCAGACACAGTGACATACATGGTCAGTGGCTGTATTAGAAATTATATTCTTCAAATGATTAATAAATTTTAGTGTCCACTGTCTCCCCTAATGAGTAAATTATATAATAAGGTACTTTTCAGATTTTCAGAAAAGATGAAGCACTTTAACCCTTTCCTGTTTATATTAAATTTAGATTTCAGACAAATTCTGACCCTCTTTACAATAACATTACATTAGCTTTTTCACTCATCTTTGTTGTATCTTCACAAAATTTTCAGTTTCTGCTACAGAGAGGGTTTGCTTTAGGTGAAAAGGAATCTTTAGATCTTAAAATAGATTGAAATAGGTTTGACCTCAGAGAATCCAACCATATGAGGGGGCTCTAGGTGCCACTTAGGAATAAGAGTACACTGTAGAGAGTCTGCAAACAGTATAATGGGTTGCTGAAGTTGTTTGTGATTCCATAATTTGAAACCACAGTTCAGTACCTAATTCAATCCCTTCTCCTCATAACTTCATTCGTCACAGGCAGGGCTGTATCTGTTTCAGGTGATGGACAGCCTGGTTAAAAAAATGAGCACAGTGATATACACATACATATAGTACAGCATTGCTTTAATACACAGTGATGAAAATTATGGCAGACATAGGCAAGTAGTGTACATTGGTAAAATACAGCCCGAGCCTAGGCAGATGTCAACCATAATGCTGAATACAGTGGGTACAAGTTCGGCTTATGAAATGCTTGGGCTTTAGGTTACAGTTGTCAAAATGATAAGTGTGACTTTTTGTGGGTACAAAGATCTACAAGATGGTGGTTTGGTTTGGTTTGGTGGGGGGGGGGGGGGGTGCTGCTGGGTGGCCTGATGTTCCTCTTTATGAGTAAGAGAGCAGCTACAGCCAATACCAGAGGTGTGGTCATATCTGAAGTCAGGCCACCACGGCTTCAAGTCAATTACACAATTAGGTTACAAAGTCAGTTATTCTGTCAGCTGTGGTGTTGCTGTCTGATGACTTTGAGGCACTTGTTTTGTCTAGAAAAACATTTCAAGGACAGGATTCCTTTAGTTTTCAGTATGAGTAAATAAAACTATTCTAAATATATCCACACACTTGTGCTGCACAATCACTTGCATATCTAAAACTAACCATTACTTGTAAGAGCATCTTTTGATAAAGTGTGAGAGTGGGTAAAAAGTTAATATAAGTAAATACAGCTCTTGATCATGCACACATTTTGCCTCTTCTGTTGTACTTTGAAGGAAATGAGCCTGAGGGATAAGACAAATTTAAATCTAATTGACACTGAAATGGTGGAAAAAAATACCTTTTTTAAATGTAAGAATAATAACTATATACATGATTCACTGATATGGTCTGTCATTGGATCGCATATAAATAGTGTATTTTATTGAATGAAATTTTGTTTGATCTCCCTGATATATCGAACATCCAGAGGAATATCAGTGTCAGTTTCATGACTCACTCTTGATACCTAGATCAATTATCTCAAGTTGTTTGACCGTGTTCTGCATTATTTTAACTCTTATAATGAATCTTAGATTTTGTTTTATCATAACTGCCCTGTGCCATGGTGATATTGGGGAAAGTTTTCAATTATTAGTTTGTATAGTGAAATATTTTCTGAATCTTTAATAATTTTATTCCAGACAGAATATTGATTAAATTTGTACCATTACAGATATATGTGGATCCATCATCTCAAGTTGATTGACTGTGTTCTACATTATTATATAACGCTCATGAAAATTACATTTTGCTTTATTCAGAACTGCCCTGTGCTGTGGTGGTATTTGGGAAAGTTATCAATTTTCAATTGTGGTAGTGATATATTATCTGATTCTGTAATAATTTAATCTCAGACAGAATATTGTTTAAAATGAAACTATTTCAAATATGTTTTCTGTAAGCTAAAACACAAGTGACTCTGTTAGTGTATTGAACTGTAGACATTTTAAAGGACCAGTTATGGAGTATGACAGACAAGGTTGAAGTGCCTTTGATGTGGTCAGGATGTTTAACTTTGTGATTGTGTGACAGTGAGCATTGTCTGTTCAGTATCTCTTGTTGTCATACCCCATCATGAAGTAATCAGAGAGGCACTACTGCCAACCCCCGCTGTTCACAAAAATACACACTAGCCCCTTCAAGGGGCCCATCAAACACAGCCACTTGCCTCTAAACTCGACCCAGGGGGCCTAATTTCTTCTGTGTTAGGCTATAAGTCAAATATTTGTACACACACTAAAAAACCACATTGAAAAACTAATGGAAAAAGAGTACACTGTGGAGCAGTCTGGGTAGTCATTTCCAGATGTAGTGGAATATTTTTGCTCATAGAATACTTTCACATGGATTTCCCAGCAGTGGCTTCATTGCACTCCAGGAGAGGGGCACAGCGATTCTGTGTTACATGATGTTGTGATAGGTTGTATGGTGGCCAGGATAAATAGAAATACAAGCAGCCCTTGAGTTTGATCCTGATTACCCGCATGCCTGTAGATCCCATCACAGTCTCAGAGGTGTACTAACCGCCTGACCTGTCTGCACCCTTGCCCTGCTGGACACCACACCTGCACTACCTGTGATTAACCACACACAGATGCTGCTGTCAACCTGTATAGCTGTTACATGGTGAAGGACAGACGGAAGGAAGGAGGGAAGGAGACTGCTCTACGCACTCTGGAGTCACAATGTTAAAATTTTCCAAGATGAGGGAGGGATGACAGTGATATATTACACTCTGTGTTGTAACCTTGTAAATCTGTTATATGATGATAGATTAAGGGGAGAGGGAGGAAGGGCCACTGGTCCATACACTCTGTTGTCACTGTGAAAAATTGTCTTGCATATTGAGGGAAGGAATAAAGGAAAGTGGTCCATACCCTCTTTAGTCACACTTTACATCAGTTACAGTGAGGGAAGGCATTACAGTAGTCCATACACTGTTTCAGTATGTAAATCTGTCTCATGATAAATTAGGGAGAGAGGGAGGGGCAGTAGTCTATACATTCCATTGTCACACTAAATCTAATCACATGATGAAGGAGGGAGTGAGGGACAGTGGTTTATACACTGTGGTGTCACACTGTAAATTATCACATGATGGAGGGAGGGAGGGACAGTGGTCTTTACACTCTAATGTGACACTGTAAATCTATCAAATGTTGAAGGAGGGAGGGAGGGACAGTGGTCTATACATTGTGTTGTCACACTGTATATTATAACATTATGGAGGGAGGGAGGGACAGTAGTCTATAAACTGTGTTGTGACATCTAATCATATGCTGAAGGAGGGAGTGGGGGACAGTGGTCTATAGATTGTGTTGTCACTGTAAAACTAATCATGGAGGGAGGAACAGTGATATATACACTGTGTTGTCACACTGTAGATCTATCACATGATGAAGGAGGGAAGGAGGGACAGTGGTCTATACATTGTGTTGTGACACTGTAAATCTATCACATGTCAAAGGAGGGAGGGGGGCAGTGGTAAATATTTACTTTGTTGTGACCCTGTTAATATATACACTGCCGTCATACTCTCAATCTATCACATGATGCAGGAGGGAGGGACAGTGGTAAATATACACTGTTGTGACACTGTAAATCTATCACACGATGAAGGAGGGAGGGACAGTGGTCAATATACACTGTTGTGACACTGTAAATCTATCACACAATGAAGGAGGGAGTGACAGTGGTCAATATACACTGTTGTGGTACTGTAAATCTATCACATGATGAAGGGGGGAGGGAGGGAGGGAGTGACAGTTGTCCGTACTTTGTGTTGTCACACAGTAAATTATCACATGATGGAGGGAGGGTCAGTGGTCTATTTACAATTTGTTGTGACACTGTAAATCTATCACATGATGAAGGAGGGAAGGAGGGAGTGACAGTTGTCTATACATTGTGTTGTCACACAGTAAATTATTACATGATGGGGGCAGGGAGGGACAGTGGTCAATATACACTGTTGTGACACTGTAAATCTATCACACGATGAAGGAGGGAGGGACAGTGGTCAATATACACTGTTGTGACACTGTAAATCTATCACACGATGAAGGAGGGAGGGACAGTGGTCAGTATACACTGTTGTGACACTGTAAATCTATCACAAGATGAAAGAGGGAGGGACAGTGGTCAATATACACTGTTGTGACACTGTAAATCTATCACACGATGAAGGAGGGAGGGACAGTGGTCAATATACACTGTTGTGACACTGTAAATCTATCACACGATAAAGGAGGGAGGGACAGTGGTCAATATACACTGTTGTGACACTGTAAATCTATCACAAGATGAAGGAGGGAGGGACAGTGGTCAATATACACTGTTTTGACACTGTAAATCTATCACACGATGAAAATCTATCATACGTTTGCATGTCACATGACAATGTTCCATACATTTGCATGTCACTTGTTGAAATCTGTTACTTTACATGATAAAGGAGGGAGGGACAGTGGTCAATATACACTGTTGTGACACTGTAAATCTATCACACAATGAAGGAGGGAGTGACAGTGGTTAATATACACTGTTGTGGTACTGTAAATCTATCACATGATGAAGGAGGGAGGGAGGGAGGGAGTGACAGTTGTCCGTATTTTGTGTTGTCACACAGTAAATTATCACATGATGGAGGGAGGGTCAGTGGTCTATTTACAATTTGTTGTGACACTGTAAATCTATCACATGATGAAGGAGGGAAAGAGGGAGTGACAGTTGTCTATACATTGTGTTGTCACACAGTAAATTATCACATGATTGGGGCAGGGAGGGACAGTGGTCAATATACACTGTTGTGACACTAAATCTATCACACGATGAAGGAGGGAGGGACAGTGGTCAATATACACTGTTGTGATACTGTAAATCTATCACACGATGAAGGAGGGAGGGACAGTGGTCAGTATACACTGTTGTGACACTGTAAATCTATCACAAGATGAAAGAGGGAGGGACAGTGGTCAATATACACTGTTGTGACACTGTAAATCTATCACACAATGAAGGAGGGAGGGACAGTGGTCAATATACACTGTTGTGACACTGTAAATCTATCACACGATAAAGGAGGGAGGGACAGTGGTCAATATACACTGTTGTGACACTGTAAATCTATCACAAGATGAAGGAGGGAGGGACAGTGGTCAATATACACTGTTGTGACACTAAATCTATCACACGATGAAAATCTATCATACGTTTGCATGTCACATGACAATGTTCCATACATTTGCATGTCACATGTTGAAATCTGTTACTTGATGAGGGATGGAGGGACATCATATTACATGATGAGCTAGATAAGGAGGGGAGGGCAGTGGTTTATATAATTTGTAAATCTGTCACATGAGGGATCTGAAAAGATGGAAGGACAATGTTGATAAACTCTCTTTTACTGTTCAAATGTTATTTGATTAGGGATGTTGTTCAGTTGTTCAGACACTCCTGTGATGTCAACTTTTAAATTTGTTACATGATGAGGGAGAATGGTTAACTGTGCCTTTAAAACATATATTTCTAATTTAATCATGGGTTTTGGAAGGGAGCAGAAGGATGCAGTGTTTCTGATTTCCTTGGCTGCCAACCTTCATGTTTGTTACTTCATGAAAAGAAAGGTACAGAGAGAGGTATTGAGGGGCAATGGTCCTTAAATAAGTTCTGTGATGTCAGCATGTATGTTTGTTAAATTTAAAAAATGCAACATGTAGGTGTATTAAAAAGGGTTTTGGCACAGTTGTGACACAAAAATGCTGTGAAGGATTTGAGTCTGGTGCAACAACTTAAGAAGTGTGGGATGGGGGTAGAAGTGGTCAGTTCATGCTGTTTATTTGAACAGTTATCTTTAAATACTGATGGCTATGTCTGTGAATAACTTGTAAGCTTCTATCAGATTGATTTGCTCAGTTATCATTAATATGTTATGCAATCTTGTGTGTTTGGCTGAGCGGACTTCTTATAGTTATCACCATCAGTCTGTCACCGGCAAGCCATTATACATGTAATTGTAAGGCTGTGTTTACTTTTTGTGCTATGCTCATTTTAGCTTTTAAATTTGACATTTGTTGAAAGCACTGATGTGCAGAATGTTTGTGTCACATGTTGAGGTCTATGAAAAAAAATATCTTGCTAATTAAAAAGACAACCAATGGTTACTTTTTATTTTTCTAATAAATATATGTTTGCTTATATAATTACCACAGTGTCAAAGGGAAAGTTAAGTGTGAACTATATGTATAACAAAATATGAACATTTTTTCAAAACACATAAAAATTGATTATTTTTTGTCTTTTTTCCAGAGTGAAAATTGGTCTCTGATAAATATGATATCAATGGATTCAGTCACCTTTACAGTACATTTTTATGTTGCTTGTCCACCTTTCACATCCTTTTGCAGACTACCTGTCGCATGTGAATACCAGAAATGTATAGTTTTGTATATATCACCTGTGTAAGCATATCATCACTCAGCGTATGTGTACACTATGCGTCAGAGCACTTTGCATTCTACAGAGATGTATTTTTTATGGACTCCAGGGGGTAACATCCGTGTCAAAGAGGCCAGAGCTTCCTGAAGCCTGGAAAACTTTCAGTAAATTTACCCCTTTTGATATAGACTGGCACCAGGGTAACACATTGTTATACATTTTCCCCGAGAGGCGACAAGTGCACAATCCAACAGGTTAACACACATAGCATGTGTTTGCAGTGTATTTTCAAGACTGATGGCCATGCCTTGTCCCTGCACAGATGTGCATGTCTTTCAAACTGGTCATGGCTGTGGCTGTGATCTTTTTCCTGACGGTATTTGGATTCATTCTGGAGGAAGTACTGAGGAAACCGTGGGTGGACATATAAAAACAACATGAAAAGAAGCACCCGGGTGATGAGAAGATGAGCCAGTCAATGCCTCTTTGTTACCCGGTCGCTTCTCATGTCATTCCACTCGAGTGCCTCCGTCATGATCCGGAGGCCAGTTTTTCTGTGACCGCCTCATGAATTATATGATAAAAACGGTCTTCTCCAGGGAAGCCCATCCGACTATATAATTGATGGTGATGTTCCCTACTGACAGGCAAAATTATCTGTTAGCATTCATCACCCTGTGTCATGATAATTTACCATTTATGAATAGAGTGTTAGGTAATATGTTATACATGTTACAGACTTTATATCTTCTAACTTTGAACTTTGTTCTCATAATTCTGTCAATTTTCTTAAAGCCTTTATCTGTCTCAAAACATAATAGTTTATATATGATGTTTGAGTGAAAATTGTATAGACTAAAAAAAATAAATTTACTTTTATCTGAGTGACCTTATAACAAGAACAGTCATGTGATAACACATTTTGGCGATATTTATCATAAAAGTGTTGATAAAGGCATGATAAGAAGTATAAATTTATAAGGCATTTCACTTTGAAAAAAATCTAGTATTTCTTGAAGAAACTGCCTAATCTCACTATTAAAATGTTCATAATTGTGGTAAAGACTTATCATTATGTTAAAAACTGATAACATTTTGATCAAATGGCAATTCTTTAAGACCTTTGGCTCTCATTTTGTAAGCTCAGCTGATGTCTTCCAAGACAGCTGAGCGTCATGACCCCTGGGTCACTTGTTTAAAGGTTATGTTACATCTTCTTCTTTTGGCCACATTCATACTGTGTTCATACAATCACACAAGGTGAGATATTATGGAACTGCATCAACCCATGTGTTTAGTATACCTTGAATTGAAAATTATGACTTGATTTGTGGGTTAAATATGAATTTCCCAGCGAGCAGTCTACCTTTTGATTAAATGATATCATATCTGAAAGCATTTTAAAATGTGTGCTTCCTTTTTATACCAAAAAAGACCTGTTGGATTGGATAATTTAAAGCACAGCTTAGAAAACGAATATGTTCAGCTTTTTCAAATAAACATGTATGTGCTTCCTTTGCTACAAGCACCCATTTGTATTAGCTGCTTACTTAAACAAAACCCAGAGAAATCACAATTTTTTTGTGCAGTATCAAAGTAACAGTTGTGTTCCATATAACTGCCCAGGGGCAAGTCGGAGACAGTTGGTTGCTTATTTTGTTTTAGTTTGTCCTATTTCTAGCAGTGTTTGCCTTCCAGGCAGATTAAACTGTTGTGAATAGATGTTGCTAAAACGGTTAAAAACATCAGAAGTTGATTCCCTGGAGGTCTTGTCAATAGAAAAAGTAAATGCTTAAGAAAACGCAACACTGGCTAATAAAAACATGTCATATGACTTCACGTGGTTTAAATGAAAGTCTGGCAGGTGCTCTAAAGAGTTGTGTCGAAATTTGTTACAATATCAGTTGGCAGTGACACAGCTGATCATTATGATGACTCCGGGTCAGTTAGGTGCGTGGAATTATCCCTCTAATGCCCATATGCTTGCATGGCATATCATTTGATGTTTTATTAAACCAAAATATGCAGTGTCGTGTTATAACATATTGGCCACATATATGAATATAGTCTGTTCTGGGCGTGTCACTCTTTGGGAAACATGAATGAGATGATATCAGTATTATTTACACAGTTGTTAGGCAGAACGGGAATTATACCAGATATGAGTTCATCCAAATGGTCTTGAAGTACTAGAAAAGTGTGGTCAAGCTTCATTTCCAATGTCCCTTTCAGTTTTCAATTTACAATTATTCTCATTCTTTCAGTTGTGACCTTTCCCCAGGAAGCAAGATTGCTTTATTTATGCCCTTTTTATATTTATTTAACCCTTCTCTTCTGTTTATGTTCTTAAATAACTAAGATTAATGAATAAATAAGATTAATAGGAGTTATGATTGACTCTTTGATAGTTTGTCTTTTCCATACTCCTGTCCCATTGAGATACCTGTAAGCTAAACCTGCAGCTTCATACAGCCTCAGTAGAAGAAGGTGAGTCTGATAAATAGTTGCCTACCTGGAGGGTCTCTCATTGAAAATGGCAAAAGTTAAGCCATGTTAATCAGGTGATTTTGTCATCTCTGTTGGCCCTCATGTTCAGGTCATATTATTAATTATGTAAATGAAAATAAATATTCTCTCATTGAAAATGGCAAACATTTAGCCATGCAATTCAGTTGATTTTGTCATATCTGTTGGCCCTCATGTTCAGGTCATATTATTGTATCCGCCAAAACGAAGTTTTGCGGATACTATGTTTTTGACCGGGTTCCGCCGCCGCCGCCGCCGCCGCCGCGTTCGTTTCCGGAGAACTCCTCTGAGACTACTGGACAGATTTTTCCGAAACTTACACAAATTATCGGGTCACATGTGAACTGGTGCCTAACCAAGTGACCTTGACCTCTGACCTTTCGTCTCTGCCCAGCGTCCGTTTGTGCATCTGTTTCCACACATAAACCCATATATCTCGGGAACCGTTTGACCGATCCGGAAAAAAATTTTACACAAATGTAGCCCTGGGAAAGCTTTATAACATACACAACAAAAGGTGGCGCCACCTGCAACCATGTTTGCACAGTGTCCATCTGTTCATCAGCCTGGGGTTAAAATCACTCATATCTCTGCAGTGATTTGACTAATTCACCTAAATTTCGGCATGCATATACATCCTAGATAGCTTTCTTGATTTTGTGACAGGTGGCGCCACCTACATTCACGTTAACGCTCCACACATAATCCCATATATCTCGGGAACCGTTTGACCGATCCGGAAAAAAATTTTACACTAATGTAGCCCTGGGATAGCTTTATAACATACACAACAAAAGGTGGCGCCACCTGCAACCATGTTTGCACAGTGTCCATCTGTTCATCAGCCTGGGGTTAAAATCACTCATATCTCTGCAGTGGTTTGACTAATTCACCTAAAATTCGGCATGCATATACATCCTAGATAGCTTTCTCGATTTTGTGACAGGTGGCGCCACCTACATTCACGTTAACGCTCCACACATAATCCCATATATCTCGGGAACCGTTTGACCGATCCGGAAAAAAATTTTACACAAATGTAGCCCTGGGATAGCTTTATTACATACACAACAAAAGGTGGCGCCACCTGCAACCATGTTTGCACAGTGTCCATTTGTTCATCTGCCTGGGGTTAAAATCACTCATATCTCTGCAGTGGGTTGACTAATTCACCTAAAATTCGGCATGTGTATACATCCTAGATAGCTTTCTTGATTTTATGACAGGTGGCGCCACCTACATTCACGTTAACACTCCACACATAAATCCATATAACTCAGGAACCGTTTAACCGATCAGGAAAAAAATTTTACACAAATGTAGCCCTTGGATAGCTTTATAACATGAACAAAAATGGTGGCGCCACCTGCAGCCATTTTTGCACAGCGTCCATCTGTTTGTCTGCTGTAGGATAAAATTACTCATATCTCTGCTGTGGTTTGACTTTTCCATATGAAATTTTGCATGTGTATATATCTTGGATAGTTTCTCGTTCAAATAACAGGTGGCGCCACCTACAATCATGTTTATGTGGCAGAGATCCATTCTAATATTTAACACATGTAACTCTATATCCCCTTGCCACTCAATCAATGCCTTACTTCACCTGTCCTTCTCTGATTTTGGCGGATACACGTAGTCGCTTGTCGACTACCCGTATTCTAGTTAATTATGTAAATGTAAAATAAATATTCTCTCATTGAAAATGGCAAACGTTTAGCCATGCAAATCAGTTGATTTTGTCATCTCTGTTGGCCCTTATTCTCAGGTCATATAACTAATTATGTAAATGTAAAATAAACGTCCAACAAATAACCCACATGAGGCCTTGTCATAATTTAAGCTGTCATACATGACGTTATCTTTGACTCAGTCAACAAGTAAATCAGCTGGAATGATGTCCTCAGCAGCATTTTACAAACTGTTTGTCCACTTTTCCTAGCATCCTACTTTTTCTCTCTCTTTTGCCCCAGTCAAATTTGTCCCAATTTTCTTCAATATATTTAAACTTTTTCTCACTGTCTCGTTTTGCTTTAGTGGCATGCAATGTCAAATGACATGAATTGCAGTGTAAGTCACCAAGTGTGCTTGTGTGATGGTTAGTAACTGTTAGGGGCAGTTTAGATCACCATGTTCACAAACTGGTAACCAATTGAGCACTGTATGAATATTTATAAAAACATTTTCTCATTAATATTTCTTTACATCCTTTTATCAAGAATGAGCATGAATATTATTTTACACATCTGGTTTCATTTCCATTTTTGTCCTACTTTAACCTTTATTTTCCTTCTTTTGTCCTTTATCTATATTCTATTCCTACTATTGTCTTACTTTTTTCCTTTTATTTTCTACATTAGTCGTTTTTACCATATTTCCATTCATACCTTTGTCCTAGTTTTCCTTTTATTTTGATTTTTTTTTTTCATTTTTTTTTTCAATTTTTTTTTTCATTCTGATTTTTGTCCAGCTTTTCCTTCTATTTTCTACATTTTCCTACTTTTCTCCTTCCATTCTGGCTTGTGCTATATTTTGTTAAGTTGTGCTGAACAGCTTAGCTCAGTTTACTATCAAGTATAAGGAAATATTTTTATATCCACTCATTCAGTGTCTGGTGAGAACATCATAATTTCTTTTAGTAACATAGTATTCCATGTAGCATTCCAAGAAGCATTCAGTTTTATGTATGAGAAGAATCATGCAGTTATGTATTTTAGGAGCACTTATATATAATATTGTGTTATACCATCCCAGTACATGAGCAGTTAAAAAGATTGATAGGACACACCCAGTGGAAATACCTGCCAATTATGATTAATGGTACCTGCCCTCCTCTTGGAACATGACTGTACTGACATACCCTCAGAGAGCATGAAATGCAAACACATTTATTACAGGGGATTCTTACTCCAGGGTAAAATAGGTGTGGATAAAACCTTTATGGTTCTATCTGTAGTCTCATCACACTTGTATTGCTATGTGACCTATCTTGATTTGATCCTGTCTCATCATGGCAGGACACTGACAGTCTCTCAGATAGCACCCTGGTTTGGGTGAGATAAGCCTTCATTAGCCCTGCTCCTTATATTTCAAGACCTAGCAACATGTGTATTCATGACTAATGACACAAGAGGTGGAAAGATGGCCCGTACTTAGGGGGCTAGATAAATATGACCAGTGTCTCAGGCTGGCAAACTTGCACACAAAACCCAGTTGACTTTTCCGTCAGTTTCATTTGTTTGTCCACAGCATAAAGGGTTTATGGGCCTTCATTTTACATTGTGCATTGTTTACCCATGAGCTGGTGTTTACGCTTGGTTGGGTTAAGTGTGTAATAAGTTTAATATTCTTGGCCCCTCTCTGTGGTTGTTGGCCAATTCCTTCAATTTGACAATATTGACACCAGAAGGTGGGGAGGAGACTGGTTTCATGATGGGGTCATTGGGTGCTTGTATGGTCAAAACATGACTGCTGTGGAAAATCATGACTTCAGTTGCACGTAATGCTGTACTTATTGTATTGGTCACGTTTCATTCAGGATTATTAAACCTCTCATGTCACTTGTGGTCGGCAGTGTCAAATACGTGCCCCACCTGTGGCCTCAGTGTCCTTAGCGTAGCCAAGTCCCAACAGGTTACCAAATGATAACATGTCTTCCTAAGTCTCTTCTAGAAAGCTTGAGCAAATATAATGACAGTATCATGATAACTGTGTGACAGTCACCTCAGTGACAACTGTCATACGAGATCTTATTATTAACTAATGTCCACATATCAGGTGTGGCTTGCCATGCATGTTTTTCACTGATTTATTTGTCCTTAGCACTAAGTGCTGCCAATTACAATACGGCAATATTTGCAATATATATAAAACAATAAAGTTGGGAACCATACGATTGAAGTATATGGCACCCAAAGTAAGAGCTGGTCCAAGTTTATAAGACACAAACTAATATTTTTCTTGAAATGTAGGTTTTGATTATGATGTCCAAGCTGTTGGTCACATATATATACAATCACATATGACTGATGTTAATTTAGATTTAGATTGTTTTCTAAATATAAATTCAACAGTGCAAATGGGATGACCACAGCAGTTTGAAAAATCCAAAGGTCATACAGTTTGAATTTGGACTCTTTCCTTGACATTTTCAATCTCTCATGTTGAGTCCTATAACTTGTATGTATTTGTAGACATAAACAAATACAGAGCTGGATACACATAAAAGCTAGAGGCCCCATTACTGCTCAGTTTTACTATTACAGTCCTGAGCAGTTGGCACAAAGTAAATTGTAATACATAACTCATTTTTGTACAGTTTCTCATGCTATACTTGAAGGTAAAATGCATAACAGTAGCACTGTGAGGCCTAGCTGCCAACAGAAGTACACCATTGATTTCAGTGCTGGAAGAGTATGGGATGAACAAAGGGGGGTCCCAGCAGGTGACAGAGGCCAGACCCACCTGACCAATGTTGTCACTGTCCCCACCCCTTAAAATCACCCCTCTGGGATTCTTCTCAGAGGGTCCAGAGCAGCTGCCCTGTGTGGTGCACCTTCACCACAGCCTGGTCATGAGAGATCAACTTGCGGGAGTCAAGTATGTGTTTAATCCAAACAGCAGAGTTCCAAGTAGTCAGTTTATGTGGTCACAGGCGGAGTGAGCCCAAGTCAAAGGGAACAGTGGTGGACACACGTCATTAGAAGACACATTGGTTCTTTGATACATACTCACAGTTCAAAACATGACATAGTAGCAATCACAAGGAGACCTGTCGCCCTCTGGTGTTTATACATGATTCAAGTGACCACAATGGACCCTGCTCTGCACCAGTCATTGCTGGATCCCACAGATCAAGTGCCTTGTGGGGACAGTTCAGTTAAATAGCCCTTTTGAGAAGGAATAGACAATCTCTCCCTCTCTTTTGATGTGCTTCAAGGAGTGTTTGTGCTGGTAGATTGTCCAGCGCTGGATTTTGGGGTAGGGTTGCTGCCCTCCAGTGCCTATCAGACCCTTGCTAGTATCATCCCACCTGTCTGGGAAATGAACCCCACGTGTGTGGTTTACTGGGAAGTTGTTCAAGCACTATCCCTTGTACATCTGTATCCACCGTTTGTTATGCTGATAAAATCTCAGTCTAAACACACCACATGGTTTTGACTTGGGGCACTAATGACTCATTAACTGTGGCTTTGGTGATAATAACTTGGTCAGGTCACTAACAACCAGATGACTGGTGGTCTCAAAAAAGCTGTCACCATTAGGATGGTGGTTTATTTACTGATTTTGTTTATATAATATATAAGTGACCTGATTTTACTGACACAATGAGCATGTACATTCTTTGTGATACAAAGAGTAATATTTAAACAAGTTGTTCATGTTAAATAGAAATACAGGATATTCTCTGATGTACATGATTCAATGTAAACTAAGGTTAAAATAATTAAGATGTATGTATAAATTTTAGGTTTATGCAAGAAAATTAGTCTGTGACCATCTGAATGTCATGGACCAGCTGGACTGTGTGCTTCTTTATGATTCTAGTTGCACTGGGCACTTATAATTACAAGTGCTGAATGTAACTAGAATCATTACTGCATTTGCTTGAAAACAACAACAAGAATGAACTGACTGACTGAAGATGTTTTAGCTTTATCGAGCAGCTACAGGTTGCTGTAGGCAAGACTCTAGCCCTGCGCACTCCTTAAGCGTAATGTTGATAGAGCCAATAGACATGATGCCACACAAACCTTGCAAGAAGCCACGAGAATCTGCAACCTTTTTACCCATACCGGTGACCGGAGAAAGCTACCGCATCCAGAGCCCAAAAGCCCAACACAGGACACAAGACCAGCACCAATCTCAGCAAAAGTACCTAGACAATCCAGAGAGCAGAACTCTTTAAAGCTGATCATTGTTTTATTCATCAGCCAACAAGAATTAACATATATAGTTCCCATAAACTTGTGTTCTTACAGGGGAAAACCTGTACTGTAGAGGCACTGGAATATGGAACTGATGTTCATGGTCTGAACACTGCCAGGGCCTGGTGAAAACTGACAAAACCTCAGAAATTCTAATGTCTTAATTAATGACAGCTTATGGCTCCTGGAAAATTCTTTGGCCCATGCATGGAAAAATACTTAATATCAAATCATTTTTCTCATTGGGTTATATTACAGTCATTGTCATTCATTATACAGTGCCAACAACAGCCATGGCCCTATCTATTACATTCTTTACTGCATTTTGACAAAAACAGAAAAAAACATTGAATCTGTATTTCCTATAAATATTCTTTCAGTGGTTACATTCTCATTATCCCAGTAATCTGTACAATCAAGATGTGTACATGATGTTGACATATAATCAGGATTTAATATATATTTACGCAAAATTATTTTTAAATTCCACCTAATGATTCAGGGTTTCAGTTACTATATAAGCTCAGGTATCTGTTTGCTTTGAGATTGAGCAATTACCTTAATCATGATAAGGTGATATTATCTATTGCTAAATGCCGATGCTTTGTTTTCAAAACTAGAAGTGCTCTTTCCGAGCAGCACAACTGGACAAAGGAACAAAGGTGTTACAGTAAAACACTTAATAAGAGGTGACCCATTGTTCACCATGTGACATGGATATCTTTTATGCAGGCATACCCATTATCAGCTTATCTAACACTTAGAGATCCTGGCTCACACCATGTGACTAGAGTAACTAATTAGCCTGCCTTGCAGTTTATAATAAAGTGATAAGCTACAGGAATGATAATTATTCCAGGCTCCAGATCTCTGTGTGCTGAGCTTAAAAACAACTCAAATTGATAATTCTGACACTGAGGGCCTGTTATGGTTGGAGCATTGTTACATGACTATCAGGCCAGTGTTAACAGGCAATGATTTAATTTTGGACCCCACGCAAACATGTAAACATATCAGACACCAGCACAGGAAGAGATTTTTGCTGCATGCTCATAACGTTTCTTCATGATTTTCTAAGCCATGGATTCAGTTTCATCTGTATAAGCAGTGACTTTCTAAGAAATGAAAAATTCAAAATGCTTCAAAGATATATTGGGACAGGGGTGTGGGGGTGGAGAGAGACAGAGAGATTTAAAGGACCATACAGTCCTTCTTACGGGCAGCTGATTTGTGTTTGATTCACATTTCCTTCTTTCCATATAAATGCAAATAAATGAATTTAATTTAATTTTTGTAAATTGGTCAATTGGTGGTTAAGTGTTACAACTAGTCACTTTTATTTTACCAGAAGACAAACTATGTTAGAGACAGAAAGAAAGAAAGAAAGAAAAAGCTATTTGTTTTTGGTTTATAAATGGTTTAATTTAAAACTGATATAAAAATACATTTTACATTAATGTATATATAGTAAAATGTAGCAAATATTTTGAAAAAATTGACACAATTGTGACAACTGTCATTTCATGACAAATATAGAAATACATTGAAATATAACATGATTATATGGTGCAGTGCTTATATATTGTTTCATGAGAATGTATAGAAAAATTAAATCAGGCCTCAGGCTCTGTGTTAGAATAAGAATTCAGAAAATGCTATGAATTACTTGGCTGTACATAAGCAAATCACGATTTGGGACCACAATATGCAACCCGGCCTTTGAATCTGCTGTCATACAATATAGGGGTAGCGTGAGCTCTATGACAGATTATTCAAATATTGTGTCAGCACCAGCTCACCACAACATCAGGGCCAGATTTATAAACATGTTACTCTGGCGTGGCGTTATATTAAGTTGGAGGACTGCTCTTATTACAAGGTTTATTGGCCACTGGTGCCTATAACGAGGAATATAAATACCTGCAGACAACAGTGTTCTTTTCATCAATTTCATCATGGTTTTGAAAATCACTGGTGATGTGTATACTTAAACTGTCATCTTGTCCACCACAACAGAAAACCAGAAATTTTACAGATGGTGCATGAGTCAGTGTGGTAAAAACATTGGGCTTTGAAATTCAGTGTCCTTGGTACCACCCCCTGTAGTCGCCAAAGGATGAAATAGCCTCTGAAATAAAATAAAAAAAACATCAGATATTTAGGCTTATATCTGCAGAAGTGTTGGATTAATCATTAGTATGTATATAAAAAATTAGATTTTTTTTTAATAAAGTTTAACAGAACTTATTGTGAGGGTTAACTATGTTGATGTACCATGGTTGTACCAGAGATCGTGTTCGTATAATTCCATTTAGTACTACCACTGATGCTGTTCATATCAGTTAAACAAGTATATTTAATTATATATGCCACATCATTGATTGTCATGTGGTTATATTCATCATCATTCCACAGCCAGTGCCACCATGTGCCACAGTCCTGACCTTGTACTCCCAGATGGTACAACCAATGTTGCCCCTCGCAGCTGTGAAACGAATGCAGCAGAAACCTTTCACCTGATGTCCAGCAAACATGAAAAAGTACCCTGCAATTATAAACATTTCTTTTTATCCATGTTGAGGATGGAGGATCTGGTGTCATGTTTATTGATGATACAAAATTGATACAATTGTCTGTGAATTTGATGAGAACCAACATGATATTTGATGGCTCTGATAAGAGGAGACAATTATTGAGGGCTCTAACTAAATTAAATATAGAAAAAAAACATTAATACATATTTAAAAAACTACTGCCACCACAAACAACAAGTTCAAATTTTAAAGACTCCCTTTTAATAAATTACCAGTAGTACCAGACTGATAGGGTTAATGTTTCTTCTGTATCAGATAGTCAGCTTTAGAGAATATGAAAAGACTGACATACTATTAACATGGCAACTCTGCAAACTTTTTGGGTGCCATGGAAGATGACCTTAATTGTTAGCAGGGTTAACCTGAATGTTATTTACTCTCAACAGAAGCTTCAGCATTAAAGGTGTATGTGTGTCAGTTCTGTGAGGAGTGCTGGAACCCCTGAATGCCATCAAAGACTCCATTACCGATTTGCCAAAGCCATGGTTCCACCCTCAAGCACTAGTTGCTGTTAGAAAACAACTACTGCTGTGGTCAGTTCTAAAGGCAGTACAGCTGGAAATGACCAGTACTCAAGCATTAATATGGCACTAATGTTACTACCTCTGCTGCTACAGCAAGCTTTGTCTTTGATGTTACCAGTGAGTTTACACATTGTCTGTGTGTGTACCAGCACCATTAATTTCACCATACTTCAGTTTGTGTGTAGAAGTTATGAATATTTTGTTAAGTAGTGGTCATCTGATAAGAGGTGAATGGTACAGCTGTCTAATAAAGACATTTCCTTCAGAATTGTAAGTGCATGATAACAAGTGTTCATTCAATGCCCCTGACAGTAACTGCCATCTGGTGGTTAGGTTAGTGTACTTAATGGTTGATACAGGGATCATGCAAGAAGAGCATGTGTCTCTGACATCCTTTTATTTCCGAATAATTGTTTACCGGGATTTCAGTGACCCCACACAAACAGCCAATGTCTCTCAGAAATTGGCTTGGACTTTCCGCAGTTTGAGGAACCCCTGATTATAACATTGATAAGTAATGGTGGATTTTCTTTGAGGACTTTCCTCCTTTAATTATTATTTCGTATTAGTTAAGTACAAGACTTAGCTGATAACAGCCTTTATATTGATTAGTTTATGATTTATACATCATTGTAACCAGTAATTCATTGTATCTTTACATTGCTTTAGATATTAAATAGACTGTGCAGGTTGAGTTAAAGGATTTCTTTGTTGATGATACTGCAGAAACTTATGATAGAAATTAGAAAAGGCACATCAAAGCTGTATAGCTCCAAAATTTATGGCTCTTACCTAAATAATGCCTAAAAATAACTTTATTCACAGGTAAATAATTTTTTATAAGTGATGAGCCACTTTTCCTGAGCTTTCTACTGTAGTACTATTCTAACCCGACTTCACATATCACCTAGCTGTATGTGGTAAAACTAGTGTTACTAAAAATTGTCACTGACCTGTTTAAAACCTAAATTTTTACTAAAAAATGTTACTTCCTTGTTGCAAAAATGACATTGTTACTAAAGAATTAGTAACTCCTATTTAGTATTTGCTTATTTTCCTGTTTGCGAATAATTACCATGTTATATATGTTCTAGCATCATTTTTTCTTTCCATGTGTTTTATACTGAGTATGTTTAACAGACCTTTACTAAATTTCATATGACAGCTACATGGTCATACCTGCAAGACTGAATATAGAGAACCTTAATATCCTTAGAGTTAATGTCTCTACCCCTCATCTGATAAGACCTACTCTCAGTGTCCGTCACCTGAACAAAAGTAAAGAAAGTGGAACCAGGGAAAGCAGCTTTATTATTGTATATTAAAGTATCCTAAGACCCTTACCCTCTTAGCCCAGGGCATGTTGACCCTACAGATCTGGTGCAAAGTAGCTGTGGATGTAATACAAGGGGAAACACTGAATCATACAATTCTTAGAAACTTCTGTAAGAACTGGGTTAAAGCAAATATTTATGAAGTAAACTGCAGCAGCAACTGTATTTAGGTACAGAATCCAGGCTAAATGGGGATTTAGTGCATGTTGAATCTGAATTAAATCTTGTCCTGTGAGTGTTTGCTGTTGATCTGTTTTCTTAATCCTTGTTGATGAAAATCTTATTTCTGTTTGGTAAATCAAGACTGATGCTTGTTTATATATGCCTTGCTGAATGTCATATGCTGTGTGCACAAGATCATACTACATGTTTATACTTTGGTGTGATATTATTGGTTCAAACTGCTTTGCCCTGTTATTTGCAAACTAGGTATACATGTGTTGCTGATGCTGCAGGTATGTGTGAAGTGGGTCATTTTGTGATATGTATGTAGTGCTCAATATGGGGAAAATATGAAACAATACAGGGGTGAAAAGTGAAATTTCCCTATACAGAATAGCTGTTCAGTAACAGGTAAACACCAGCCCCCTTACATATGTCTGTCTGCCACAGCCTCTACATTATAGTTACCTGAAGTCTGGTTTGAACAGACTTGGAGATTCAAAACATCCATAATTCAAGTACTTCTCTACTGTTTGCATCCCACCTGCCCAGTGTCTGTAATTTTGAGGTTCCATTGTAATTTTGATTATATATGCAAGAGCATTGCATTAACTAATGCCATCACATCTTTCATTTTACATAGTTTTTTATGTGGCTTTTTATCTAAGAGATACCCAGAGATTTATATCTGCTCTACCAGTGTTCAGTATATTAACATTGAAATATCAGCATAAACTATGTCTTAAGAAAATGCAGAACTAATAGAACAAAATCACTATCTTTTTAATCAGGTCCTGTTTGTACAACCAGCAAAGTAGTCGATTCTTCCCATCAGCAAAGCTAGTTTTTTTGTTGTCAAGTCCCATTTCTTCAGCCAGCAAAGATAGATGCCTCAAACAAGTCACTTTTCCAAAGCCACCAAAGCTTGATTCATCGGTCAAGTTCCATTTTCTCAGCCAGCAGAGCTGGATTCTTCCACCAGATCCCATTTCTGTAACAACAAAAATTGGCTTATTTAAGCAAGTCCCATTTCCAAAGCCTAATTCTGCAGTTAGTTGCTTTTCCTCAACCAGCAACATCAGTCTCTTCTCAGTGTTCCCATTTCCTATGCTAGCAAAGCTGAATTCTTCTCAGCCAAGTCCTATTTCTTCAGCCAGCAAAGCGTGATTCTTTAGGCAAGTTGCATTTTCTCACCCAGTAAAGCCATTCTAATCCCAGTCAAGTCCCATTTCTTCATCCAGCAAAGCCATTCTTATCTCATTTGACTCAGCCAGGAAATGTAACATTTTCTTTTAAATCTAACCTCTTTCATACATGTGGAGGGTCACTATTATCAAAGCCAAGTACAGTGGAACCCAACAATTACGACCACCTTTGAGACTGACCAAAGTGGTCGTTATTTGGGGATGGTCATATTTGTGGAACTCAAAGTTTCCTGGATCGTATATTTAGGACCAAGAAAAGTGGTCGTAATTGTGGGGGTGGTCGCAGTTGTGGGGTGGTCGCAAAACGGGATTCTGCTGTATCGTTCTGCAGGTTACAAAGGCTGTCTCTTCTAAAGCATTTCCCATTTCAGCAACCAGCAGAACTTCTCAATTTTGAGACCTATTTCTTCTTCCAGCAAAGCCAGACTCTTTTCAGTAAAGTCACATCTCCTTGCCAGTGGAGCCACACTCAGTCAAGTCACATTTCGACAGCTGACAGTGTGAATCCTTTCTTAGTCAATGGCCAAAGACAGCAGCAAATTAGCCCTGTCTTTGCCATTTGATCATCCTTATTCTTTGTCCCTGTCCAAATACTGCACCATTGAGAAAATGATACTGAAATATCAAAACTATCTTGCAACAAAATGGGAAGTCTGTTTGGTAAAGTAATATTCTGTTGTGTCTTCAGCTGTCAAATTCTTTTTGTATATCACCTAATCCTGAAGCCATGACAACCATAGACAGTATTGTACAACTTTTAATGAGTAGGTATGAAGTACATGTAACAAGAAAATAGATGTGAAAAATTTTGTTTTATGTTACATAAACAGTGTGGTCCAAAAACACATTTTGATTTTAACCTCTGTGAAAAGAGAACACTTTCCTTGGACATGATAAATTTAGCACCCAGTATGTTAAATATGGAAACATAAAGGAAGATTTATTCATTACAAATGGACTGATGCAGATGAGGGTTTTTTACAGTCATTGGAATGTGGCACTTTATGAATGAAATCACATTATCAGAGCAAAAACACCTGTTGCCTGATAAGCATATTTTGCCAACAGCAGGTCAAATAGGAATTCCGAATGTGTCAAGGTTGAAGACCCATACTGTAACACAGAACCATTTCTTTTGGGAAATTTTATATTTGTTTGGATTTTTTTTTTCTCTTATGACTGGACTGACTTACTATAGTTGTGACACAGCTTTCAGAGAGTGACTAGTTCAACATGATATCACGTCATGAGTGCTTCAGCCTTCACCTTGAGTGTCAAATTTCTGGTGTAATGAATATGAGAAAACAAAAGTTTGCTTACAAGCAGCCAAACTTGGTAAGAATGTCAACATATCCTCCTTACAGGCCTCGCACAATTCATTGTTTATAAATAATCACCATGGTTCTCATCATTACAGTTGAGCATCAATCAAATTTTCAAGACCTCAGAGTGCACCTTCAAGGAGGGTACTTACAATTCACTTTTTAACCCAGAACTGGCGTCATGTTATAAAAATGTTAACCATTGTGGTATTTATCCACTGGATTGTAAATGATTCCTACATTTGCAGAGCATGAATCAGATGTGGGAAGTGTAGTATTATTTTTCAGCCTCAATATCTCATTTCATGAAAACTTTTTTTTTAGAAAAGTTCAGTTTTATATGTATTATACCTTAATAAAATACAATGTGATTTATAGTGCTCATTTATAACATTTAGTGGAGACTCAAGATTTTGAACTAAAACAGAAATAAGATCTTAACTGACTGATCCTTACAATTTGTTTTATGACAGAGCAAAGTACACTTTCATGCATCTTATTTTTATATTAAAAAAAAACTCAGAGATTTTATTTTAATGTCATATACATGATTTTGTTAGAATTATCCCATGCAGCTTGGACAATCATGTAATGTTTCTTGATATGCAATAAGAATGCATTATGGCAGGTTTTAGCAAATAGGGCCACATGTTGAATATTTTTGGGGAAAGTGTGGGTGGGGAGGGGGTTTGGGGTGGCAGGGGGAGTACACTAAGAGATAGAGGACAAGGGCTGACTGTCAGCTTGTCAGGTGTGACTTCCCAGAAGTGTGTGTGTGCTGTTCTAGACACAGTCGTTTATCAGATGTTATGCTCTGTCAGTGAGAAGGGTCCCTGATATGTCCAAATGTCACCCAACGGCAGACCCTTCAGTCCAGAGCAATTCCACTGAGAATCTGAAGAGACAGCAGAAACAAACAGACCACCACTACACCAACAAACAGGTAGACACTGAGCGCTCCACTAGGGATCTCCTCAACCACCCCCTGAGCTAGGATTGCCCCCCTGCAGCAGTACTTTAAGCATGTGTTTGTTGTGCTGGGTACTCTACCCCTCCACCCCAGGGGAGGTCTTATCCTTACCATGATGGGCTATGAGGGTGAAGCACTTTATGTGCATGAGATGTGTCACTACAGACAAGGAGCTGATTGGCTTCATCATCAGCCCACAGGATATTCTCCTACTTGTCATTGCTTACATGTACTTGTCATGCTTCAGTTTCAAATAAACTTTCATAAAAAGCTTTATTTAACATTGCTCATGTGACAGTTAATGTATTCTATTTTTTCCCCATTGGTGTCCATGGTATTTTTATCCTGAATTAGACGGGACCCATTGACCTACAACTGTCTGTTATAAGGCTGATCATACATGCATGTCAAAAGACCTTGAAAAATCTTAATTATATTAAAAACATGGATTACCTGTACTGGGAGTCTTACCTTGACTGATGTTGCAGTGAGCACTCCATTATGAATCCTACCACTCAGCTGACTGAGAAACCCTCTATTTCTAGGTCCTCCTTGGAAAGTGTTTGTAAAGTAATAATAACAGGAGGAGAGAGATGATCTGCACTGAGGAAAAATATCCCTAAAAATATAAATCAACACTAAAAAAATCTTCTCTAATATTAAATAAGGACAGTCATGGCCAGTTCTGCAAAAATCTGCTCACGTACTGTTATTAATGTTGTTGGATTTGCATGGACAGTTATACACGTGTTTCTTCAGTTTCTGCATTAAGTCCACTGTTTCTACTTTTTCCAGTATAAAGTTACTGGTTTCACAAGTGTTATTCTTTTGTGTTTATTATTTTCACATTTATTTATCATAATTGTCAACCTTGAAGGCCATATGCTATATCTGGTGTGCTGTTTTGGTTTTTGGGTCTTGGTAATGTTTTTGTTTGATTAACTGATATTTATGTTCTTCAAAAGGCATGTATTGTTTAGATCTAAATATTTCTTAGATGTCAGCAGGGTTGAAAATTGTAAATTTGATTATGAAATACCAGTTTAGTCGCATTTGCTTGGTTATTTACAAAGATATATTCACAGATATACCAAGTCCTGAATGATAGAACAAAACATTTGCTCTTTTATTAGAAAATGTTAAACAAAATTCATGACATCATTATATTGACATCAATAAGACTATATATAATAGTTTTAATTGATGGCACAGGGGAAATGATCGATTACATTTATGTTTATTTACACAAGCTTTTACACAGTAAATAATGCATATTTTTGGTGAATTTCAGATTCTTGGCTTAACCACCAAGTGTATACTAAACCACTCAGTGTAAATTACTGATGATTGATAATTGAGGTATTAAGCAGCCAAGCACATATCAAATGGACAGATGTGGCAGACTCTTCTGAGAGCCACCCAGCCAGTGGGCCCCGCCCTTCAGTGCAGCATATTTTTCTTTTACAGACTAATCACCCATTAACTCTGGTATGGGTATTGTTTTACATTTCTTGGAAGTCTGCCACCCTCTTCCTGACTGACCTTAATTAGTGTGTTTTCTAGGGACTAATGAGTTTAATGAGGTAGACAAAGAGACACTGCGGTCAAGTTGTGCTCCCGGAAGACTCTTAATTAATTTTTAAGTATACCCTTGGTTGCTATGGTGACTTGTTCAGATATAACAGATGGCCTGTTTTCAGAGTCTGCTCCCAGGTGGCACTACTTGGTCTCTAGGGGCAAACTTTGCACAGTTATCCAGAATTACAGTCCCTGTACTCTTTAATTCAACTAGGTGATCTCTTTGCTCTTTTTATTTTGCAGGTTATACAGATATTTGTGAAATGTAAACAAGCTTTCTTTAAAATTTGAAAATTTATGACATTGTCAAAATAAGTGACTGTGGTACAATTAAATATATTTTTTAATTCTAAAATCTGCATGATACATGCTGACTTGTTAAGTGCATGTTAGTTTTATGATGTTTGCTGTTGAGACAATTTAATTATAACTCATGAATAGACATGGATAAGATTGATGATTTTACATAATACATGTGATGACTGTCTATAAAATGTCCTGGTTAACAGTGTTCAGTTTAAACACCCAAGTAGGCTGGTCAAGGGCCGGGATGGCACAGAAAACCACTTCAGTGAACCAGCTAATCTAATATGCTATAGATAGTAAGTATGAGACCTTTGGTTAAATTCCTGTGATAATTATGTTATCTAAGCTGCTGAATGATGGAAGATGGTGGTTAACATTTTTTAACTTCCCACTGTCACCAACTTGTCATGACAAGGAAAACATATAATAAATGATATATAAGTAATTGTATCCGCCAAAACAGAGTTTTGCGGATACTATGTTTTCAGCCAGACGCCGCCGCTGCCACCGCCGTGTAGGTTTCCGGAGAACTCCTCCGTAACCACTGGGCAGAATTTGATGAAACCCGGGATTATGTTCTGGTCACTTGTGAACTGCTGTGCCCCGATTTTGTTTTGACCTCTGACCTTTCCTCTGCGCTCTGCGTCCATCTGTGCATCTGTTATGACACATTAACCCACATATCTCGGGAACCATTTGACTGATCCAGAAAAATTTTTTGCACAAATGTAGCCCTTGGATAGCTTTATAACATACATAAAAAATGGTGGCGCCACCTGCAACCATTTTTGCACAGCGTCCATCTGTTTGTCTGCCATGGGATAAAATCACTAATATCTCTGCACAGGTTTGACTTATCTGCCTAAAATCTTGCAGGTTTATACATTTTGGATAGCTTTCTGGATTTTGTGGCAGGTGGTGCCACCTACATTTATGTTTACGCTGCATACATCCAGGCTTATATCTCGGGAACCGTTTGACGGATTGGGCCAAAATTTTGCATGTGTATAGATCTCACATAGCTCTTTATCAAAGACAAAACTGGTGGCGCCACCTACAACCATTTTTGCACAGCGTCCGTGTGTTTGTCTGCCAGGGATAAAATTACTCATATCTGGGCAGTGGTTTGACTTTTTGCTTTTGTATACAACTTAGATTGCTTTCTGGGTTTTGTGGTAGGTGGCACAACCTACATACACATTTCGGCTGCAGGCATCCATGGTAATATGCAACACACCTCACTCTATTTCCCCTTGTTACTCAATCCATGCCTCACTTCACCCATCCCACTCTGATTTCGGCGGATAAACGTAGTCTCTTGTCGACTACCCGTATTCTAGTTTGTAAGTTTTGTTGTATTTAATACAGAACAAGCATACAGAAAAGAAGAGCGCAACTACAATTTATTGTCATGTTTTATTTGTTTGGTGTATGTGTGTGTGTCTTCCCAATGTATGTGTGGCACCATCCACACCTACGAATTATTCCTAATGACAGGTGCAAAATTACTTTATCCCAAATTATGTTACAAATGTGGATCCAGTAATATATGTCACCCTCAGAAATATTCAGGTCATGTGCACTATCTGATTCTAAACATCACGGGAACATACAACCCCAACAGTCAAATTTTTCGTACTTTTTTATTGATTATTAAAGATAAACACAAAAAAATGGTGAAAGAAAAACATGAATCTGTATTTATTTAATCATCTTCATAAAGGAACAGTTCTCTTATACCCCACACTTGCTCAAAAACTTTCATATCTGGTAATTGCAATATCCACCCTTAAACTGTTAGATGGATAAATTTCAACCAATCACATTCAGAGTATAGGTCAGAGGTTAAAAATGGCACCCCAACAATAATCAGAAACCTACAGCAAATACCACAGCTCCCATCCAGTAAAAGGATGAAGTTTGGTTTTTCAAACCGAGATTCCATTAGGCACTGAAGGAATCTAATTAGGCTTGGTAATCTGCTACCTGTTTAGATAATGTTATTTAGCAGATGTGGCTGGGGGCATGTCGGCAGCCTCTGTCTTACATTTTGGAGTGTTCACTACATCATAAGATAAGGGCCCTTCCTCCTCTTAAAGCATTACACAGGTTAACACTGGGAGCATGCTTGCATTATGCTTGTGTTATACAATATGCATGGGAAAGTCTCCACATTGGTTTCAGCGCTGCATTGCTTGGTTGGTGATGTTGTTTGCTTTGCATAAATAGACTCTGGGGCCTTTTCTTCTGATTACATATTATAAGTCCAAAGAAAGCATCCATCTGAAGCAGACCTAGATTTCGGTCACAGATTGCATGAGGGATTATTACCTACACATAGTGTGGCTGATGGACCACTTGAGTTTATAACTGCTATAGGTTTCGTGTGGTATTCTCGCATTGTTGTGGTTTCATCTTGGGACATACCCCTTCACCCCATCCCAAAATCAGCTGTAACAAGTATATTCATTACTGGGTTCTGTTAGGGGCCTAGCACAGTCCCACCTGTATATCCTCCTGTGTTGTCACTGTTATTATGTATAATGACATATTATGTGAAAATGTGATACAGCAATGATGGTTTCTGTTGAGCAGGATAGTCTCAGTTGGTGGATAGTTACACAGGTGCACATTGAACATCTTGCCTTTTGTCCGGACCAATGCTCATCCTGTTGATGAAATTGTATGAAAAGAGATCCAGATATAGGAGTTTAGAAGATGGGGATGGAGAGATTCAGGATATTTGTGTGAATTATTTTTGAGATAATGCTCTATTGGCAAAATTACATGATCTGATCTGGGTTAAGGTCAGGATCTTTTGTCTGATGCTTGGATGAAAACTGTTATAGACCAGATAATTATTTTGGCATATGTATGACTGTGAGTGTTTAATAATCCAGAAGCCATGCCCTATATTCAGGAGATTTATTGAGGCAATACTGTGGTTGCCTTTTTGTTTGCGAGGGTTTTAATTTCGCGATGTTCGCGAATGGGAAGTAATCGCGAAAATGAAACCCTCTGGAATATTTGGCCAATGGATTACGTCCTTCTTATTTAATGTAGCCAATATATGTATGGGAATAGATTAGAACAATGAGAATTGTTATAATAAGTTACATCCATGCAGGTATGGGGAAAACGATCCCCTTAATTTGAACTTAACAACCTGTGCTTTGTGTTCGGGCCCATCGTTATATGAGAAAAATATCACAAACTCATGACTTATTCTCATTTTATAACACACATAGGTATGGCTTTACCAAATATTTGGGTTCTGGTGAGATCGCGAAAATGAAACCCCTGGAAACATTAAAAATTGAAAAATCGCGAAATTTCAGCCTCGCGAATATGAAGCCAACCACAGTATCTTAATCACATTGAAATAGCAATATCATTGATTCACTGGCTGCTCTGTCATAAATTTAGGACCTTAAGCTACTTTGTATTAGATCCAGTGCATTTTCATTGAGGCTTCATCTTACCTTTGTAATTCGTAGCTAGAACATGCAAGCATAAACAGAAATTAAATATGTAATTTTAACAAAGACAAAGGAGTTTTGAAATCCAAAGCAACATGTGATTTATTCCTTAAGTTGAATTTACATGTTACTTAGAAGCATATTACTCGAACTAGTATAAACCCATCATGGTGAGGTTTTACAGGCACAGTTTTAAATGACAGTGCTGCATGTGCCAGCAGCTTAATAGAACTGGCAGCAACAGTTGAAAGTTAATGTGCTGGAACAGTAATACAATATAGGCTGTCCCAGTCCTGGAGACAGAGCTGCCAGCTCTTGTTGTGCTGAGGCCAGACTGCTGTCCCTGTAGCAGCAAATAGGAACCTTATGCCTCATGCTGTCCCAGCCATGAAAGGTGCACCTGTTGCTTTCTTAAAAGATAGAACAACAGAAAGCAGTCACCTGTAGTGCTGACCTTAACCACCATGCATGACACCCTGTCAGGCCTGAGAAAAATTCTCATACATTTGCTACAGGTTAAACCCAGGCCAATCTAAAAGCCTTATGCAAAAAAGCGCAAGAATGTTAAGCCTTAATGAATTAATTTTATAAGCATCCATCTGAAAAATTTTAACTGAAATTTGAACTATTGGTGAGGCAAGTGTCTGTCACTGTCAGTAATATTATTAACTTTATATTAATGCTATAATGTATGATGTAACTAGGTGTGAATGAATATGTCAGTAAATATACGTTTGCAGTTATAGCCTTATATTTGTTTCCATTGTAAGTCTTCTTCATTCCACAAGTTTTGGTATTGTTATGAATTAACTATATTCTATTATAAAATTGCATCATTACAGTAATAATTGATATATTATTTAATATGATAAAAATAATTTGGGTTTTCCATCACATTTTCTTCATCAAACAATCTAAAATTTTTCTAGAACTGTTTAAGACTTCCATTTATTTTGCATTTTATAAAAAAAACAGTGCCAAAATACAAGATTTTTTGTGTCATGTTTGGTTGCAGGAACAAAAGAAGAGAACTGGAAGAATTTATTTTTCATGCATCTGGTCTCTTCTCTCAAAATTATTTGTGATTTCTGTGCTGAGTAGAACTGTACTGAAATATTTCCAAAATGTTGTTAAAAAAAAAAGTCTCCACTTTTAAGTATTTTCAAAAGTACCTTGTGCATTGTTAGGAAATGGGGAAGAAACAGGTATCGTACCTGATGATACACTTAAATGTCACCCTCAGTCACCCAGGGACTCCCAGATACTGGATAATGCTCTCCTTGCCACCATTACATGTCCACCAACAGCACCCAGTAAGGTCATTTCAAGGCTGTCTGCTCACTTCTTATATGTATGTCAGAGCCAGTAATTCTGTTTTAATTTGTGCATCATGAAGTAGAAGTCTTGTTATCAGGTCTTTCTGGTCCTGTTTACTGACTGTCTCTGTGTGTATCCTTCAGTCAGGTTGAACCAGGTACAGTGTAGGTCTTGTTGATACCAACAAGGTATCAGCTACGCCTGCCCCCTAGATGCTGGTAGAGAAAAATTGAGAGACATTTCCAGTGCTCCAGTTTCATGTTAAAATCTTCCAAATTTATTAATATTTGATTACATAACTTTGATCCCCACAAATAATTTCTGCCATATAATGTATGTATACTTGAATTTTTCACAGTATTGTCTGTGACATGTGATACATGTACTTCCAATATAATTGTTAGTTTGAAGGCATTAACTACAGTTTTGAAAAGTATTTCAAAGTTTTTAAAAAAGTTGAGTTTCTTGGTTCTTATAGCAGGTAAGTAAAGAACATTTGCATCCTGCCTGTTTTTAATTAATTATAGTCTAATGGTAAACACCCAAGCACCACAACACAATATGTTCAGAAAAAAAGCATTTGTCATTTGACAATTTTTTTTGGATTAAGCATGACTGGTACCATGTCATGTAATGAATATCCAAGCTTCTTTGTGGTAAAGATTCAAACATTTCATAAAAAAAATTCAAGATAAAATTGTCTGTTATTAATGCAGAAAAGAATCTACTGGTCATCTAGTACAAGTAGACTTGTGAAAATAATGATATATCTTGCATTTTAAAACAATTTTAACTGTGAAAGTACTTTAATTGGCAATTTCTCCATTGAATCTCTTGAAAGTCTTGTTCTTTATTTGAAGATGTCCAGGTTGCCATATCGCTTCTGAAAATGTTATCAGTGAGAGGTTTTCCTGCCAAGAAACTTTTCAATGGACTGTTTATTTTGAAAGATGGATCCTAATCAGGCATGATCTATTTCTGAAGTCAAGCTTTGTATGTTGGCATTTTGTACAATTTCTTTGATACCAAATGTTGACGTAATAGTAAAGGGGATGAAAAAATGCCTGGAACTCACTGAAAACACGAACTAGTCCTTCAAAAATGTGATGGTAACTTTGTCATGAACATTTGTATGCACTTTAGATACAATAATTTTGGTACATATTCTGCATCTATATTGTCTCTTTAAAATTGCAGATTATAGATGAAGGGTGTTTAACGCTGTGTTCTCATCCATTTTACCATAAAGCTCACATCTGTGTCTGTATTTTAACTAATCTGTATCCAGTATCATTTGTTATTCAGAGAAGTCAGCACACCCAATGAGGGTCATACAGGCAGTAAATGTGGTTGGTAAACAAGTAATTTGAGATCAAATGTATTGTCAAAGCTGCAAATACCGCAAGATGACTTCCAATGGTTGAATCATCTCAACTCAGAGTATCATAATGTGTAAAAAGGTCAACAGGCTCACAGCCATTGAAGCCAGCCTCTGATGTCAGCCTTTTAGCTGATGATGCCTGTAATAATGCTCAAGGTCAGGTCATGATACATTTATAATAATATGGTCCATGGCATACTATCATAGAAAATTACATATGTCTTTTTAAATAATTACCACACATACCATTTTATGAGGTGCTTGCAAATCATCCCTGCATGTATTTTCATGTCACCCAAAAGATGAATTATAGAAGAGTAGGTATAATAATTTAATAACCGCTCCTAGAATGACACAAATTTCCATAAGTAAATGTTTAATTAGTTAAGATTGACAAAAATGTTCTGCTGTACAAGTCACTTAACAGCAGTGTTTTGTAGCCTTGAGTTATTTTAAGTTTTTTTTCTATTTTGCTAAAGAGAATTTACTACCTTCGATAACACCACTTGTTTGCAAACTTTAATAGCGCCATAAGTATTACAATTGTTCTTAATTACCAGTAAGTTGTCTGCTTAGAATAATTGATTATTGGGAACTCATGATGAGTGATTTATGTCATAAGTAAAGCACATCTGTATTTCCTAACTGTAGGACTGAGTCATGAATTTATTTTTATCACAAGACAACAGTCCTCATGAACAGTGAGTCTCCTTCCCACCTTCTCCTTTCCCTTTCAGGAGTCTGTGGAGAGGGCATTTCCTCATATCTTATCATAAATTTACCATAAGTTCACTTTATATGCAGTTTGAATCTCCCACATGAGATGGAAATATTTTTCTCTCCTATCATATGCTGCAGAAGAAATCTTGCCTAGTCGGTTTCCCTTTTCCCATCCCTCGCAGAAAGTGACTGCTAGAGATGTTTTGTTGAATAACTTTGCATCATGAGCTAATTTCACAAGATTTTAGTTTCAAAATAAGTAAATGTGAGACCATTAATATAGGTGTGATTTGCTTTTTATGTGGCTGTAATCTTGTGTCCCTTTGAATCATTTACCCAGATGAAATAAACTTAATTGGATGGAGTTTAAAAATCATTTAGTAGCACTTCTTTTGGCTTTGTATTGATAAATAACTTACCCTTGTTTACATAGAAGCCATTTTATGCATACCAGTGGCTCAGTTTTCTCATTGTATATAATATGATATAAACTTTATATTGAAGTCTCATGTGTCTTTTTTTACTGATATTTTTTACTGTAACTGAAGCACTTCTTGAAGCCATTGTTTACATGCTGTAAACAATGATGGAATTCTTAGAAACCTCAAATATGTAAACATTTATTTTTGAGTGCAGGTATTCTTAGTGTATTATTGTATCTGTTAGAACAATATTATTGACCCCCAAAACCCAAGAGAAACCCATCCACCTTATAATGATGCCTGATTCAGCATTCACAACAGTGTTCACAAAAGCCATATGATGGTTAATATAATACTACCAGTTGGCTGGATAATGCGCTTATATGACCTGTTTCTCCACATATTCACCAATTTTAAATGGTGACAGAGACACCACATTGCCACAACCACCTGTTCTAGCACCTTTAATGGTCTCCTTGGCCGGGGGTGAGGCTAACATAACAGTTGTAGGTTTATGTTTCTTTACTGTGCAGCCAAAACCAGAGGCCACAGTGTTTATCCTAGGGTGCTGGCGAAAAATTCCCATGAAGGGAACGACACCATCACATTCCATCAGCAGGGAGGCCTGGCCCACCATAATGAAATAGGACAAAATTTATACCTAAATATTATGGAATTTATATAATTCTTATCTTAATATGATTAAAACAAATGATTAATTCCATTAAAATACCAGGTCAATCAGGATTTGTTTCAGTAATATTAGTTGCTACCACGTACAGCAAGCTAATCAATAAGATTAAAAAATGTTGTGTGTTAGTTAATAACTTGTCACTTAGGTGTATGTTTTTGTGAGCAGGGCTCGATTTACAAGTGACATACAGTAGGAATTATTTTTTAAATAACTGTTTCTGCAGAAAAAAATTAAAATGCACTAAAAGTTATTTAAAAAATATTAGTTTTGCTGAACTCCATGATATTTTTGGTTAAATCCAGTTAATTAGTTTCTTTAGAACTAGAACCACACACAGTACAGGGTAATGTAAAAATAATAAACATTTATTTTACATGGATTATACAAATAGTTATTATAACTAATCTAGGCATTCTGCATGGCTCCTGGAAGTGCCACTACAACCCACTCTCATAACCATGCTGGGAATCGAACCCAGCAGAGAGAGCTCAGGGTTTACTCCTCAACTATCCAGGTCCCTGGTGACCACCAAGGTGAAACGATCCCACAGTGTGATGGAGTCTTCCCAGGCTCATATTCCAATGCTCCACAAAGTTTCAGAGAAATCAGATCTGTAGATTTATGCAATCCTATAGACAAAAAAAAAACAACAAACACAAGAGGTGATAACATAGCCTCCTTGGCTGAGGGAATGAAGATGATGGTGGAAAAGGGAATGGTTTGTCCTGCACCATTGTGTTGCAGTGGAGTATTCCCAGGAGGGTGGTGACACCATCACATTCAGTTAGGGGGAGGTCACCTCTGAACCATTTCAACAAATTGGCCAGATTTGTTGCATTGGTTGATGTATCCCCAACACCAACTTGCAGTGACAGGTGTAATTTGGACTACGGTTTGATATTCCTGGGAACGCGTGGTAGCTTTATGCCAGTGACAACTCATAATGGCTAGCCACACATGGAGATGTCTTCCTCCCATTATTATTACGTTTTCTGGTTTTGTGACAAGTATTGTCCAACACTGCACCAGACCCCTTTTCTTCACCACACATAGCATTGGGTCAGGTTGCAACTAGTCACCCTCAAATTATTCATGCAGGTTTTTATCCATTGTGAATTTGAGAAGTTTGTTCCCTAAAAATGGTGTCAGATAACATTTATTGTTCTCATTGAAAGTCAGTAGTTCTTATAATTTATATATATTGTCTGCACCAAATATGTTTTGTCATTTTGCTTTTCTTTTAGTTGTTACTAATTGAAAATGAACTTTTATGTTCTGAATAGATTGAATACAGACAAAGCTGACATGCACTGGCTGGGGTCATTAAGTTTACAGTTAAAATTACTTAATTCATCAGTGTAAAGTTTGAGAACACCAGCCAAGTAGACCAGTGAACTTAAAGCACAATTCATTTTTCTGTAAAGCCACTAAATTAAATTACAAGGGAGATTATAAATTGTATATACACAACAAATAAAGGTTGCATATATATTGTTTTGTATGGACTAATTGTGAAACTTGAATTGATCAAGCAGGAAAGCCATTTAATTGTGTTGTGGAGAGTCATAAGCAGAAAATTTGTTTTGTGAGCTTAGTGATATATTTGCAGAGACATATATGTTGTCTAAATATCTAAACTAAAATATTTTAAGCTTCTTTCCATTAATATTGGAAAAGTCCTGAGAGGTTAATGATAACATAATCCATTTTCATTTGGTTTTGTATTGATTTGCCAAATGATATGAAACCTTAAACTGGAGAGCACCCAAAGAACACATTCCTCCTCCAGTGCAAATTTTGTTATCTAGATTACTTCATTACATCAGGTGTCACTTGCTCAAGACTCATTAATCCAAACTTGCGTAATAGTACCAAACTGCTCTAGTAGGTGTCAGCACCAGTAGTTAACTTGCAGGGAGACAGTTGTACAAATCTGCAAACCGTCAACCTCTAACCACATGTTGATCTTCATCAAATGGAAGTGAAATAAATTGTGAAATTTTAATTGATGGCCTTCTGTTGCTAATTGACAATGAGACAAACAAGTATGTAAAAACATACAGGAGTGAATGCACAACTATTCTCTTAGAATTTTTTTGGTGTTGGTAACTGTAGGTTATATCAACATGTACACATAAAAACAAACAAGCAAAAAAACAGATTCATTGACAATGATGTACAAGCAGACATGGATGAATTCCTTACCTCCATCTTAGAGAAGGTAACATTAGTGCTATGATTGATGCAGGTGTGGTGTTAGTGTGAATATGAGCACATTAAATGAATATATGTCAGGTATAGAGGATTACAGTATATGATATCCTATCTGGATCAGACATAGCTTGAGCTGATCCATGCATTATGTCAGTGATCTGAGAGTGGTCTAGGAGTATAAGGGCAGATGTGATCTGGACACCAGTCCTTCAGTACTGGAGCAGCCTTCCTTCTGGCTAGAGGTACAAATCAGGAGTAACTAATGAGTTTATGCAATGCAAGCTAGCCAATATACCTGCCAGTCACTTGTACCTCAGCTAACATCATACATGTATGTTTTCATTGTAACATTCGTCAGCAAGGTCTAATGAAAGTAATTTTACACCCATTTCTTTCAGTTTGTTTGTCTGTGTACAATTTATCTAAAACTGATGGACAATTTCTGAACAAGCTTTATGAGGATTGAGCTGTGAGGTTTGAGTTATTCATCAAATGTTTAATTATTAATCAGAAACTTATTCACATTATCCTAAGTTTGTGATGAGTATTACATGATGTGGAAGGGACACTTTTACAGTTCAACATGTCATTCAGCAGTTTGTAGGAACTGCTATGTATGCACTTACATAGAACTAGTGGAAGAATTTTATAATATTCATGACGTGTGCTCTAGCTGTGAGTGTTTTTTTCTTGAGCTCAGTGTTTTGGTGTTTTAGAGCAATATGTTTACAATTGCCATAAGGTTACAGTCTGGTAAGTCAGAATTGATCAAAAACATCACCTGACTGGTAATTGTTAATAGTTTAAATGGAGCGATTGACCCTGGCTGCGAATGATATATATTAATACAATACAGTGTTGCAGTGTGAACCTCAGACTCTGTACTGTACAAACTTACCTTTAGATTTGAATTACAGAATGGGGGTTTTCGTCTTCATAAATTCTGGCTATTCACTTCCTGTCTGTTGTCTGATCAAAACCTAACCGTGGATTATGTATTTCAGCCTCTTCTATACTGTATACTTTCAATGCTGACATTGCAGTATCTTACAAAAGCCTCTGTTGGCTGGAGTTTCGCAAGGAGGTCTTCTTTCTGGTCATTATGGTCCAGTTGATAAAGATGACAGTATGGATTAAATAGATATAAAGTCTCTGCATCCCTTGTTTTAATATTTTGCTCTTTTTAAAATTTGTTAAATAATTATTGTATATTTAATCTAATTTCTCAGTTGTGTACACAAAATCTCCTGTTTCCTTTTCTCAATAAACAAAATATATATACTCAAGTAATATTCTTGATTCTAACAATTATGAGTAGTTTTGCACCTGCAGTTGCTTTACCACAGCTTAATTCTAATTAACTACTGTTATAAGTTTAAGAATTTTTCTAGTTCACATGAAAATCTGTCCCAGTATAACTTTTTTTTACATGTATTTGTATTTCAGTATTTAATGATAAAGCATGTTTAATTAAAATTCAGATGTATCCTGCATCCAGCACTGAATCTTTCTTGCTTTAATATGCCCAGGTCTTTAAATATATTAATGTTCTATTGTCAAAACCTCATGTTCTGTCACTAAGACCATTTCACACTATGCATATATATACCCATAATTATTCATTGAACCTAGATCAACTGATGTTCATTATTTAATCAAACATCATTAAATCACTGATTCTAAAGGGTATACAATAGTCTACACAGAATATATATGACAGTGGAACTGTCAATTAAAAAAATAAAGAAATGATAAATTTCTTAATCACCACACTGAATGTCACCTGATGTGACAGGGTTGACATTTTACTAGTATGCCCCCTGGGGTGGGTTAGGAGAGGTTCATTATCCTGGGGTTCTTATTAAATGCCCCAATTTGGCAGGGTGTGTGGAACCTCCATGCTGGTTATCAGTGAATCTAGTAGTGTCTCAAATGACTTATTTTATATCCCAATCTTAATTGCTTCAGGGCCAGCTACAATTTGGTTAATTGCCAGGAAATACATGGTGAAGAACTATTTAGAATGTACGAGGTTCACACTCAGTGCCTGTACAGAATTCTATTATGAGCTCAGGGGTGTTCAGTGAAGTGTCAAAAAGATTTGATTAAAGCATTATGGAGAAGATAGCTGGCGTCACAGAAATTTGTGTCTCCCAAATTAAGTGTAATCGACTGTGTGAAGGTATTTATAAGTGTAGGTCTGGATTTTTTTTGTGTTCTTTATCTGTGCATATCTCAGCCTGCCAGCTTTGTTTATTCATGAACATCTTGTATTGTATATTTTGGCAGGCACTTACTTTGTTATTTTGTGTGTATTAGTACCAGCACATAGATAAAAAAAACAGATTTGTTTGTTAGTTTGGTTAAGTTTGTTATTTCAGCATTATCAAAAAAAATGCAGGATTAGGACCAAGTGTCAGAGCAGGTCATTAAGATTACCAGGGTTTTTATGTGTTTTTGAAATATGAAAACCATAAGAATTCCAAATGTAAAATTTTAAAGTTCTCAAATTTCATCTCTGTTGTTCTGCTTTTCAAGGAAGAAATTTTAAATCTACTCTACCATTTCAATCAGAAAAATGCACAAATAAAATTTGTTATGTAGTATAATGCAAGTGTCCTGATTTTTTCCTTATTGTAAACTTTCCTTTAAATGAATATGTCAGGCACACATAAGAATCCATGAAGTGTAAATAGATAAAATGAAGGGTGTTTTTTTCTCTCTTGTGTGTGTTGGGGGGGGGGAGGGGTATATGTAGAACCAGGAATGTTTTTGTTCTTTGGTTAATGGATAGTCAACGATTAATTTTTTATGACTGGTAAATAGATAGATGCATTATAAGATCAAGATAATCACATTTTAACTAAAACAAATTAGGTATATTTAAGTTGGCAACAATTTAAAAAGATCACAAAGCTGCCATGTTGGCAATAGTAAATTAATAAATATCAGCTGTTAAATAAAACATATCTGTGTTGTTTTATCACAGAGCAGATGACTGGATACCCATCTGTCTAGTGTATATTTAAAATCTGATCCGCATTTGTAAATTTAGATTTGCAAATGATTTTCAGATAATGATAAGTCTATTATTAACTCAGGGAATACTTCAACTTAATGCCAGTAATTAAGGCATGAGTGTCAGTTAATAAACCTGTATGGTTCAGCTATATGTACCTTTTTTAATGATTTCACATGATCAGTATGGTCACACACAAACATCAATAACTATGGTATGCTCATTACATTGATTAACCTGCTTGACACTGATTGTGTTAAATACTCTTGTTTGCTGAGGTGAGGGTCCCTGTACTCACATCACTGTCACCATCTTGTGTGCTTTAATGAGTTGTTTCTTGATTAGTGTCCCTAATGTGCATTACCGGTGGCACCAGTGAGTAACAGATGACACTTAATTACTGCCGGGTGAGTGGTATGAGGGTGTAATGCACGGGGACTGGGGGTAGGGTAGATGAGGTTACCATGACATGAGATACCAGGGGAGGGGTGTATTACCTGATGTGACATAACCAAGACGAGATGTGACATCACACTGTCTCTGTATCAGAGATCTGTCTATCATTCCCAGATCAGCCAGGGACATTGATGGGCGGGATACAGTTTATAACAGTATATAAGGGCAGGGTCAGACTCATGTCCCATCTGGTATAGCTGTAAGTTCCACCAGACATATTTTGATGAATGACAGAAATGGCTGTGTCATATGATCAATTTTTGGAGTGAACATTTTATGATGAACTATCACTATGGCAACTATCACAGAGGTTCATTTGCAATTTTGCAACCTGTGGTTTTCAGAGGTTTGACTTATTTCAGTTTTATTGTTATCTTTGGTAAAACATGAAACTCTTTTGAGCTGCATCTTTCCTTAATGCCGATGAAGAAAAAACTTGCATAACCGGGAATGTGGGTTGCTTCTGGCTTTGCGGCTGTGGATGCTGTAGCTTTCTAAAAGGACAATGGCTCGGGATGGACGGTGGTGCCCTCTACGGCTCCCTGCTTGGCTTGGAATGGCACTGCGACTGTTGGCTCAGAGAACATGCTTAAGGAGCGCACAGGGCTGAAGCCTTGACCGCAGCAACCTGTAGCTGCTCGATGAGCATATACTTCTTTTGGCTTGGCATCTTTCCTTAAAGGAAAAAAAAGGATACACAACAGACAACAGAACATTATATGTGTATAATGTGAAGATGTCTGTGAGACAGTGGACTTCTTAAAATACTGTTAGTTGGAATTTAGACAAGTTAAAATTACAATTTAAAACTTAATTTTATGAATTTAATAAAAAGACTTTTCTTTATTGTATCATAATGATAAACTTTTCACCATTCATTTTACATAAAAATAAAAATGAACTCTCAGAACGAAAAGTAAGAGACTTCCTTTTTCCTTTATTGGTTTGACAAAATTTAAATGAATTTAAAAGTAAATTTTAAAAAGTGATAGGGGAACCTTCTGTTAAAATCAGCTGGATCATGATGCTGTTTACATGTCAGTCTTTCTTGGTATATATACAAAAACTGTCACAATATGACACAGTATAAGATTTACTGTATATGCCATTGACCCCTGATAACCAGTGTTGCATGTTTATAAGGTAACTCACTTCCAATCGTGTTTGGTAAAAGCCAGTTCATTAATAGCTTGTTAATCTTTTGTCCAGCTTTATAAAGATGCTTACAAAATGAAGGGGCAGTGAACACACTGGGTCTTATAGCAAAGCAGCTGGTCGGCACTTGTGGAGAAGGTGACGAAACCATGTAGAATAGTAACCAAACAGGAAGCAGTCTGCAGCGTTTGTTTTTGAGAAACATCGGTTGTTTCCTGGCGCTGGTCCACCTGACACTGCTGGTCTCAGTGCAGGGGGGTGGACAGGGGTAGGGGTAAAGGGGTAAGGCCATGTTTTATTATTACTGTGTGGCCAGATATTCATGGGTGGATGCCTAGGTGCTGCAGGTGTCATAGCCCTTCCTGTTATGTTAGTATAATGTAGCATTTTCTGCCGGCAGCAGAACTGATATGGCTGCATGACTTCTCTTCATTTGTTTTTTGAGCATCTGCAGACACATATATAGATTCCTTCCTTTTCAAACACATTCTTATGGGTTCTTCCAGTTTTATCAGATCTTAGGTAAGAATTAGACATTCATTGGTTAAAACAGTTTTTAATCATAAGAAGATCAGATCTTCTTACAATGAACATTTTGCATTTATTGTTAAAATAGATTATTTTCTAAATGAGGTCTGCTTTGCTTCCTGATTGTAGTTTGTGACACTGCTTTAATTATATCCATCTTATCATTATCTTAATACCTGTGGACAGCTGCTAGTCAATTGACATATCTTCCTGCTTTCCTTATCTGGCCACCATTCTGTGTCTACCTGTATGCTGCTATACCTGGCCATCATTCTCGGTCAACCTGTATGCTTCTATATCTGGCCACCATTCTGTGTCTACCTGTATGCTGCTATACCTGGCCATCATTCTCTGTCTACCTGTATGCTGCTCTGCCTGGCCACCATTTTCTGTTTTCCTGTATTCTGTTATACCTGGCCACTGTTCTCTGCCTACCTGTATTCTGCTATACCTGGCCACAATTCTTTTTTCTTGTATGCTGCTAAACCTGGCCACTGTCTGTCTTCCTGTGTGCTGCAGTACCTGTTTAATCCTCTGTGTCCTCCTGTATGCTGCTTTACCTTTATTACCCTCTGTGTCCACCTGCGTGTTGCAGTACCTGTTTAACTCTCTATGTCCACCTGTATGCTGCAGTACCTGTTAACTCTCTGTGGCCACCTGTATGCTGCTTTACCTGTTTTAACTCCCTGTAGCCACATGTATGTTGATGTTGCTGTACATGTTTAACTCTCTGTTTCCAACTGTATGCTGTAGCTGTTTTACTCTCTGTGGCCACATGTATGCTGCTGTATGCTGCAGTACCTGTTAACTCTCTGTGGCCACCTGTATGCTGCTTTACCTGTTTTAACTCCCTGTAGCCACATGTATGTTAATGTTGCTGTACATGTTTAACTCTCTGTTTCCAACTGTATGCTGTAGCTGTTTTACTCTCTGTGGCCACCTGTATGCTGCTGTATGCTGCAGTACCTGTTAACTCTCTGTGGCCACCTGTATGCTGCTTTACCTGTTTTAACTCCCTGTAGCCACATGTATGTTGATGTTGCTGTACATGTTTAACTCTCTGTTTCCAACTGTATGCTGTAGCTGTTTTACTCTCTGTGGCCACCTGTATGCTGCTGTATGCTGCAGTACCTGTTAACTCTCTGTGGCCACCTGTATGCTGCTTTACCTGTTTTAACTCCCTGTAGCCACATGTATGTTGATGTTGCTGTACATGTTTAACTCTCTGTTTCCAACTGTATGCTGTAGCTGTTTTACTTTCTGTGGCCACCTGTATGCTGCTGTATGCTGCAGTACCTGTTAACTCTCTGTGGCCACCTGTATGCTGCTTTACCTGTTTTAACTCCCTGTAGCCACATGTATGTTGATGTTGCTGTACATGTTTAACTCTCTGTTTCCAACTGTATGCTGTAGCTGTTTTACTCTCTGTGGCCACCTGTATGCTGCTGTATGCTGCAGTACCTGTTAACTCTCTGTGGCCACCTGTATGCTGCTTTACCTGTGTAACTCCCTGTAGCCACATGTATGTTGATGTTGCTGTACATGTTTAACTCTCTGTTTCCAACTGTATGCTGTAGCTGTTTTACTCTCTGTGGCCACCTGTATGCTGCTGTATGCTGCAGTACCTGTTAACTCTCTGTGGCCACCTGTATGCTGCAGTACCTGTTAACTCTCTGTGGCCACCTGTATGCTGCTTTACCTGTTTAACTCTCTGAGTCTACCTGTTGGCTGCTGTACCTTTTGACTGCCTGTTTACTCTGTTGTCACATTTTCTCATTGTCAGTGAATGTCTATTAGATACCATTTCCCAGTCATGTTCCACTCATGTGTATGCTAGTTTGAATATATTTAATCGTGTATACTTTTCTTTTTGCATGTATTTGTTTTTATCTTTCTGGATCATTCCAATTTTTAGGGAACCTGTGAGCTTATGCGATGGTGTGCTGGCGTCCGGCGTCTGTACGTTAACCCATTCTATCTTGAAGAGGCAAGAATAAGCATCACGAAATTTTATGCATAAAAGTAGTCATCTAAAAAATCTATCGGATTTTGCTTATTTTTTTTTCTAACTGCATTTTCTTAGATTTTATAGGGAAAAAGCTAAAAAAGCTTAAAAAATCTTCTTCTCCGAATCTGTTCAGCCAAATTGTCCAATATTTTAAAGAAATGATTCCTGGAACAATCTCTCTCAAGTTTGTTCGAATGGTTTAAGTTTGGTGATGTTTGGCCAAGTTACAGGAAGTTGAACTTAGTCATCTGTCCAAAAAAGCATACTAAAATTACAATCTCAGAAATGGCTTGAGCTATCATCACCAAATTTTATTCCAATGTTGGTCACATGAGTCATATCTGAAATTGAGGTATTGGTGGCACCACCTGCATCGGCCTTTTTTGTACGGGGGTCATCAGTGCCGGTATCATACTGACAGCTACAAATAACTTCCTCTCTGAAACGAAATGGCCAAATTGTTTAATATCACACAGAAATGATCCTAGGGTAGTACTTTCTGAAGTTCAGTGACTTTTGGCTAAGTTATTGGAAGCTGAATTTAGTCATATGCCATAACACCCCATGTTAGCTAAGTGGCTACAAAAATCTTCTCCTCAAAAACCACTGGGCCAAATTCTTAAATCTCACACATTAATTATCCTTAGATGTTGATAATTCAAGTTTGTTCAAATGGTCTCAGTTCAGTGACTTGGCTGAGTTATGGGAAGCTGAATTTAGTCAAATGCCATAACAGCCCATGTTAGCTACAAAAATCTTCTTCTCAAAAACCACTCGGCCAAATTCTTAAATCTCACACATTAATTATCCTTTGATGTTGATAATTCAAGTTTGTTCAAATGGTCTCTCAGTTCAGTGACTTTTGGCTGAGTTATGGGAAGCTGAATTTAGTCATATGCCATAACACCCCGTGTTAGCTAAGTGGCTACAAAAATCTTCTCCTCAAAAACCACTGGGCCAAATTCTTAAATCTCACACATTAATTATCCTTAGATGTTGATAATTCAAGTTTGTTCAAATGGTTTTGATTCAATGATTTTTGGCTGAGTTATAGGAAGCTGAACTTTGCCATTTTGCTGTATTTTCCCATATGAGTTATAAACCTACAAAACGTTTTTCGACTGATGATGATACTGAGGCCAGTTTGTTTAATATTTTGCAAGAATAATTCCCTAAATCATTCTTTTAATAGTTGTCTTTTATGGTTCCAAAAAATGAATTTTGGCTGAATTATAAAGATTGAATTGAGTCATTTTACCAAATAATGTTAGCTGTGTGAAGCAGATACTTCTAGCCTAGCACCATTTTATCAGCATCCATTACATCATGCCTCTAGACATTTAGATTTCAGGTTATCTATGGAAAATATTGACAAGAATGTTTTTTAAAAACTTTTAAAAAATGTAGATTTATGATATTACATATTTATGATATTACACTAACTCATAATTTCTCAGGAATAGCAGGAGCTACCATCCCCAAATGTTATGCAATTATCTGTCACATATCAAATGTTGATGGATTCAGCTTATTTTTGCTTTCTGTATTTACTTAGATTTTTCAAGGAAAAAGCTGAAAAAAACTTTTAAAAGTCTTCTTCTTGTAAACAGTCCAGCCAAATTGTTCAATATTTTACAGAAATGATCCCAGAGGTGAGCCCTCTCAAGTTTGTTCAAATGGTTTGTGTTGGATAAGAGTTACATAACAGGCCAAGTTTGTGTATGTTTCTTGAATAGGTTGAGAAACTGCCAACTGTTTCAGATTTGGCAACAGATCAAGAGTTCATTCAGTGCAGCCAAATATAGGTCAACAGTGCAGCCAAGCACAAGGCATGTGATCACCTCATGGGCAGCATGTGATCATCTCATGGGTAGCATGTGATCACCTCATGAGTATCATGTGATCACCTCATGGGTGTCATGCCCCTCAGGGCTGCATATGGAGCCAATCTGTGAGCTTATGCAATTGTGTGGCTACTATTTCAGATTTGGCAATAGGCAAAAGGTCAGCCTGGATTTATTTATAGCTTTGGCAGACTGCCAACTATGTCAGATTATGCAACAGGTCAAGAGTTCACTCAGTGCAGCCAGGTACAGATCAAAAGTTCACTCAGTCTAGCCAGGTGCAGGTCAAGAATTCACTCAGTGCAGTAGCCTGAGCCAGAAATTTGTCATAGTACACTCCGGGCAACAGCCTTTCTCACCTAAGTATAGTCAGCCCCGTGCATCAGACTCAAGGTAAGTTTGATGTATTGGCCTGATATTCTGACCTGTCTATGTGTCTTTAATGGCTTTCTCGTTCACAAGACAGGTGTCGCCATCTACAATGACTTTTGCAAAGTGTATTTGCCTGCTTAATTCTATGGAAGAATTTGATATATCAGCCTGAAATTGGGCATATTTGTACATGTCAAATAGTTTTGTCGTATACAAGACTGGTGGTGCCACCTACAATGATTTTTGTGTTGTGTGCACCCATGCCAGAATTTCAGCAGTGATGTTTGTGTATTGTTTTTCTTGTTTAAAATGTTTAGTACTTGCATTGTTCATATAAATGAAAAGTAGTGGTTCAGCATTGAAGCGTTATACCTGGTGTATATCCATATGCACAGGTTCGCATTAGGCCTGTAGGCCTTGTTTTTTTATTATTTTATTTTGTTTACCATTTGCTGTATTAAAATTATCTAGTATAGAAATGGATACAACATATTATACCTTAAAGACTGTCTGTTAAAGATTTATTTTAATTAGCACCAGGTGGTATTCTAATTTGATATGAAGAATTTATATTGGAAATGTCTCTAAAATGTTTGGCAAAAGAGGCTTTGACATGCAAGCACAAAGCAATCTGTTGTACGCAGCATTCCTACACTTGTTATAGGACCCCCACTCTAAATATAGCATTGTGGAGTTGCATGATTGTGTTGTTGAATGCCTCTTCCTGGAATGTCCTATTGTCATCAGAAAGATTCCAGAGACATTAGTTGACAAAGCTTTTACTGTAATCGGAAACGCAGGATGTAATTCCAACACTGTGATGCTCCAATTAGGTATTGGTTTACTGCATCCTAAGAGGACCTCAACCAACTGTAGCTAATAGAGAAAAGTTCAAAGTCGTGGTAAGAGCCCTCCTGGCCAGGGCAGTATCATGTCGGGTACACCTCACAGTGGGCAAACTTCTAAATTCCTGCTTACTTGGTCATACCGTAAGAATTTTATGTTCACTGACATCAGTTGTCTTTCAGACTAAACAGCTGGTTGCTTGGCTGTTCCATAATTACCCTTTGTAAGGAAGTTTCTCATCACAGAAATAGTGCACCCAAATTCCAATTAGAGCTTGAGGGAGTGGAGTGTTATTAATGCAATTTCGCTCATCTGTATGATTTGTTATCTTGAGGGGAAAGAAAAATACTTTGCCTGTTAAATAATCCAATTGCCTCCATTTATTTATAATAGTATCAAATATTAAGTTTTTCAGTTTTTAAGATTTCAGTATGAATTTAATCATTATTAATATTAAATGTCCTGTGCATAAATAAAAGTACTTTATCCTTATAAGATGATAAGTTTGAATCATCTCTTTGTCGTTTATTGGCGTATTTTTGCTAAATTGAAGATAACATGGCTTCAGAATGAGTGAATACATTACAAAAAAATCAAGAAATGAATCTGATTTATAATAAAGATAATTGTTGACATAATAGTTTAAAGTAATTGTCTGAAAGAGTGAGCAGTATGAATATTGATGTATGTTGTGAGAATGGTTGCTGTAATCTGTATGTACAGTTAGCAGGCAGAGGGAGCTTGTGGTCTTATAAAAGAAGACACCCCAAAAATGTAGGATAGTTAAACTTAGTATATCTGTGGGGATGGGTAGCAGTGATAATAATATTAGAAAGTCCCTGCCCAGATGTTAGTTTGGTTGTATTCAGATAAGACCTTGTGCTGTGCTGAGAGGTTATGGGATATTTAGTTATATGATCTGTTTGTCTCAATATGGGTCCTTGAGGCAACAAGCTCATCTTTGCAGAACAAAAGACAAGCCCTGCTAGACCATTGAGTGACCACAAGTGGACATAAGGGTTCCCTGAATGGGTCCAGCCCCTCCTCATTGTTCCTGCTGTGTGTAGCTCAGGATGAGGTCTTACAGACCCCTTATTACCTCTGTATGAGGGACGTTTGGCGTGAAAGCCATTTATAATGGGCAGGAAAACCTATTATAATGAGGGGTAATTATAATAATCTGTATTTAATCATGGTGATTTTCTGTGCCATCCAGTGCACCATGTTGAGCTTTGTTGGTTGTTACTTCACTGAGCTGACATACATATAGACTTATGGAATCCTATCCTCTTTCCAAAGGAGGATACATGCCCAAATGGCTTTCATTAAAGCAGCTAATTAACCTAATCAATGGTAATGAGATATTGGTCTTAAAATGTACCTGCATGGCTCTCCAAATACAATGTTGCATGTGTTGATATTTGCTGGTTGTCAGATATAGGGGTACGGCAAAAACGGCACAGACAAAATTAAATAACCAAACAAAGAGTCTAAGGACAGAGCTGGCATACACAGCAGTGGTACAGTTACATAAGCTTGAACAAAACCAATGGAAACAAAAATGCCAATTAACATACAAACTGACACTTGAAATTTTTTTATAAGACCTTGTTCTTAATATTTATGTCTATATACATTTCCTGATTCATGTAAGAAAAGATAACATAATAGAATACAAGGGTAACAAGATGGATTATTCTGTATGAGTTTGCTCAGTTTCCTGCCTTGGTGTAGCAGAACTTATGAAGAAAGTAAGCATTTGTACAATTATTGGGGCAGTTTTATTTTATCCATCTTATAGTATCCGACTTAAAAGTAAAAAGTTGGAATGTTAGGTATTACAGGATTTTTTTGTGGATCCAGTGTCAGTATCAAAATGGAGGAAATATTCTCAAATGTATTTTTAGAAATGGAGAATTTCTCAGAGTGGAGAGAAGTATATTAATTTCAAGCAACTGTTTTAAATGCAGTTACATGCATATAGATAATTCTGAGAATCAGGGCTGGGGTTAAAATTCAAATATTTATCATTTCTGTTTTACTTTTAAAACTTAAAAAGTAGAGATAAAAGTTTGTTCCTCATAAGGGCCCTGCTTGAAAAGCGGGTGCCCTATAGTAATCGACCTGTCTGTCTGTCTGTCCGTCCGTCTGTCCGTCCGTCCGTCCGTCCGTCCACAAATTCTTTTCCGGATGAGAACTCCAGTTAGGATTGACGGATTGAGTTCAAACCTGAAGTATGTATTAACCATCTATTATGGAAGATCCCTATCGATTTTTGGGTCCGGAGGTCAAAGGTCAAAAAAGTTATTCATAGTTTGGTGTTAAAGTTTAGGTCCCTCTTTCAGCAGGGCAGAAATCATAATTGTAACCATAATTGTTTGTTCCACCTTAACAGTAGGACAGGTCCTCATGTCAACAGCAATGAGGCATGATATATGGTCAAAGTCAGCCATTTTTCTGTAAGTTATTTGGGAAAAACCATTACTGAACACCTAGTAAGGTTGCACTCTCTTAGCAAATATGCATGCAAAAAGACACATATTGTTACTGGTAACTCGTAAAAAGTATTTCATATAAAGTCCTCAGACTCACGGCAGTGATGGACCTTTTGATGAACTACATCATGTTTGAAGATGGGTGACCTTGATGTATTTTCAAGGTCACAGAGGTGATAATGCTAAAATGATGTTATATAAACCAAATAGCTCGCAAACTATTTGACTGACACTCACTGAACTTGCACCAGTAATGTTTGTTTTGAAGGGCTAAGTTTCGAAGATGGATGACCTTGACAGAGGCGATAATTCTCAATGATGTTAATGCAATTACCTGCAAAGAATTTGATGAACAATCGATTTCGTTTCTGCATAATAACTCCCCTAACATATGATGGATAGGATTCAAACATAAGATGTATCACCCATGGCCTAAGGGAGAAGCTTATAGATATTTTGGTCAGAAGGAAAAAAAAAGTAATACACAGTTTGGTGTTCAGTTGCTGGTGTCTCCTTCAGCAGGCCAGAAATGGATGAATCTTTTTCGAGTCACTCGTGTAAAGCGCCATTACATTTTCACAGCATATTTTGTACAGACAATTTGAAGATTCCCCAGAAAAGGATACACTGGCCCAACGCACCACAGTAGCTCTCATTTAGACTATGTTTGGACAAATCTATCTCCACTTCAAACATATCAAGGAATTTGGACCTATTATAGTGACCATCAACAAATTTACATTGATATTCATATGTAGCCATTCTACACATCACAGCGAATCTGTAGACCCAAGCACAAGAACAGCTGAATCTCAGTTAAAGAGAATGACCATTTTATCACCACTAACCAACAGCTGACTCTCTCTAATACTACAAGGTTCATGTACAGACTCAAGCCTCACATATAATAAGGCCAATTCAACATACAAATACTGGAAAAATATTTGACACAGCCCAGCCAAGACTTCAACCAAGAATAATTGGCACAGGTAATACAGAAATACAGAAACTAAAAATGCATGCAGTTCTTTTATATCATTATTTTGATAGCTTTGAACATTTTCACTTTACCATATCTTTTCTTCCAGTTTATACATGTCAGCTGTTCTTTATAGGTTCTTTAATTTTCAAATATCACTCTTTCAGCCCATGCTACCAAAGTACACCAAATTCACAGTACTTCAATTTATAATGACTGCATCTTTTGCGGGGCCCATACTGACCTGTCAGTTTGTCTAGTTTATCTTATAGCTGTTGTATGTGTACTGGGAATACCGGGAACTCATTGCATGTACTTGATCACTTACACAGCCACTCAAATAACTCTCAAAGAGTGGAGAGCAAGATACACAAACTAAACCTTCAACACTCCCTCCCCTTGTCTCTGTTCATTAATACTTAGTGCCTTTAATGAAGGAAGCTTGTAAAACGGATACATTACATGACTTTCACGCATTGTGCCATAACAATTTCATATCACTACAGCATGATTCTGTGCAAACTGACCTGAAAAATCTGACACAGACTCAGAATGGTTTAAGTTATAAGTGGCCCTTACTTAGCACTGTGTATGTTTCAACAAGTATTTAATGGGGCCAAGACCAGTATGTGGGGCTTCATTCATTAAAGGTACAGGTTATTACAAGGTTATTCAGATAACAGGTGACTGAGTGCTGTAGCTAACTTTTCCTCTACATGGTAAACTGTTTTGGAATCATTTATTGTGAAGGAATTGATATTCTATATCAACTGTAATGGTTTATAGTTAATAAATTTTTAGCTCAGCTGACTTTCAGTCATGCTGGGCTATAGCGATGGGTCTTTGTCCGTTGTCCTTCCGTCTGTCCGTCCTGCCGGCCGGCTGGCCGTCTGTCCGTTAGCAGGGCACAAATCGTAACCGTAGGGGCTAGGGCCATGAACCCTATGCAGTCTTAGAGGTTCTAAAAAGATCTCCTGGCAAACCTGAAATTAGAACACTGCAACCTATATTCTCGAAGTTATGGGGTGTGTTTGCACCCCCCAGAAATAATTCTTTTAGCCAAAATTTTCATCCTTAACCTTCCATCTTTCACATACAGCTCACCTACCAACAGGGGAAGAACCATAATTATTTTGAGGTCAAAGGTCAAGGTCACAGAACCAACTTCTTTGAAAAGCCTGTTGATGCATTTTAAGCCAAACCTTTCATCCCAATTCTTTGATCTTTCACATATAGCTCACCTACTAAGTGGGAGAAGAATCCTATAGATGTTGAGGTCACAAGGTCAAAGGTCAGGGTCACAGGATCCACTTCTTTGAAAAGGTTGTGGACACATTTCAAGCTAGACCTTTCATTCCAAACCTTTCAGCACTGATATCGCTTCTCTGCCAACAGGGGAAAAGACCTGTTGATTTTGAGGTCAAAGGTCAAGTTCACAGCACCCTCTTCTTGCGTGGAGTCATTTTCAGGCAAACTTTTCAATCTATACTTTCCATCTGTCATATATGGCTTACCTACCAATAGGGGAAGAAGCCTATTGATATTGAGTTCAAAAGGTCAAAGGTCAATGTCACAATATTGTTCTAAATGCTTGTGAACCTATTTCAAGTGAAACTGTTCAACCCAAACCATCAGTCTTTCACATATGCTACATCTATGCATCACTCAATGTGATTCAGACTTCATATTTATGGGTCTTTTTGCATGAAGAAATAACTAATTGATTTTGAGGTCAGCTGGTCAGGAGGTTAAAGGTTGCAGGTCTAAGTTATTCACTCATTGGTTGCCAAGTAATTACACCCGGCCAGATGTAATTGGTTAGTAGTTACCCATCATTTAGAAAGAATCCAGTTGATATGTGGGCAAAAGGCCAAGGTCATAGGTCAGGTCAACTTATTTTGTAGACCATCTCTATTTTTCTTGTATATATAAGCTGGCACTCCAGCTGGTACATCTCACTGTGTGGCTGTAATTGTGAGTGACACTGGTGCCATATGACTCCCTTTTGTATCAGGCTATTAAGTGATAAGGCTGAGTGATAAGTACCTCGTTACTGCATAACAAAACACTGTTGTTGGAATACTTCAGCCAGGAATTAACACTATGAGAGTATAGTATTAAGGTTTAGCTACTGATTTATTAGATGATGGGAACATTTTGCAGTTTATTTTATGGAATCATAGCAATAAACGTAGTTTCCTAGATATCTGAATATTTTTTATATAAATCACCACATATAAAAGCAAGTGTTTGTTCTCATAATATGTGGATGTGTACTTGATTTAGGATGGCTTTATTTTATTACAAGACTCTTAGTCATGCTTTCTGCATTTCTTTTCTTTCAGGTTTTGCAGTTTACCAACCCTGCTGACCCCATTGAAAAGCAGAGTGATAATAAAAAATATTGGACCTACACTTTTACATTTGCATATCTATAAATCTGATATGAGCGCCTGAACATGCCTTTTGAATTGTTTTGGACATTCATTACTGTAACATCATTTGGAGAATTTGCCCCAAGTTTGGTCTCTTATTGGAGGATGTGTGATATCAAATGTCAGACTTGTCAGAAATCCATTTTGTCTGCCAGTTAGCCACCTTAGAAATCCTTTTTTCAGTGCAGTTTCAGTAATTTTCCTTCAATTTTTGGTCCGATTTAGAGAATGGTTGTTATCTGATTTCAGACCTGTCAGAAGTCCAAAATGGCCACCAGGCAACCATCTTTAAATTCCTTTTGATCATATTATCTCAAGAACTGTTAAAGTGAAGGCAGTCGGATGTATATTAATGTAATCTTGCAAAGGATTGGGTCAAATATTTCTTAATAAATATTATCATCATATATGAAAGTGCAGTACAGTTGGCTTGTATTGAATAAAAATTCATACAGAAGCACCTGTTTCTCAATAATTCTTGCATGGATTTCCTTGATTTTTTGCTATATATTTTGATCTTATATTTGCCCTTTGTGGTGTTCCTTTTGAGACTGACAGGTATCAAGTAAGCTATGGGAATAGTTCTAGTTACCTTAACAATCATACATTTTCCTCAGACCATCAGTTCACTGTGTTTTAACCAGACATAGGTGATATATATTTCTGTTGTCGTAGAAAATTTCAACAAATTGGCAAATTGGTTCTTCAAAATTTGACTGGAAGTTGTGAATCTCAGCCCATGATGTCACAGGTCATGCTTGGCAGCTGAGCGTCATGACCCATGGGTCACTTGTTTATTTTTATACAGTTCGATTTTTATGAACAGCAAATCTTAAAAGGCTTGCTTAAGGCTCCATGTATACCCACTCTTATAATATATATAATATAGTCATGGAAAACAAATAATTAGATTAAGAATAAGAGACTTGATTCTGTCCATAAGTAGGAATGCATGTATGTTTTATAAAATGATATGATTAATATCAAGAACTGACTTGGTGTACTACCAAACAACTGCACATATATCTAGGCTTAAAGTTGTTTTCCAACAAAGAGAAAAGATTGAGTATCTTTGTCACTTCTTTTAAAATAAGTTTACTGAATGTTCAAATAAATTATATATTCACATGATGCTGAGATTAATGTCTTCACAGAAATTATTTATTGCCAACAATGGTTCATGGTAAACCCAAGCATGAAGGGGTCATTTTCCGTTACCATGTCAATTAATGAGAGTACTCAGGTAGCAAAGGATTTATCAGCACTTCCAAGTCAGGAAGATTTGATAGACATCAGGCGGAATGTCAAAAAATTTTATCAGTTTGTCCAGCCCATTAGAGATCATGCAAGGAACATATTAACCCTCTTAGCAATGCAGAATACCACCTGTGAAATCGCATTCTCTCATCGGACAATAGCGTATTCAGGTTCGGGGCATGCACGCAGGATGTCGGGCACCAGAACTAAGACCGGGTGCATGGGAATCTCAGCGGGAGGTTCGGGGACAGATTTGTATGATTATACCTTTCTTGCATCGAGGAACAAATGCTACGGTGCAGTTAGACACCCGCTTGGGTCCTTGCACGGTAAGCCTGGGGTGGGGTTCAATATCTGGACACGGGGGTTTTGTCAGTGGCTTTTATTGGTTCCGTCGCTAGATTCCTGGGGTTGGCATAGTGATGCAGGTAAAATAGGAGGTAATGTGCCCTTGGGGCGATGAGCATGATGTGTCCACTGTCCATCTCAAGCAGGGATAAACCAAGCAGATAACCTGCTGATTGGCACCATTTCATCCAAACTGGGAGCACCTCAAGCATTGCACAACATTAATCGTTGAAGGGAATGACACTTGAATTCACCTCCCTCTAAGCACCGCCCAGGTCGAAGACACATCCATTACCAGAATGCCTCCCTCTTCGTCACACACGGATGCTCCCGCCCCTCCAATACCTGAGTTCTGTTGTGCAACAAACCAATTATAGTCCCTAACTCATCCCCAGCTCCACATTTAATTACTGTTTTGTTAACCAAACCTTCCCAGGGGAATTAAATAGCCTCCCAACTTTATTATTCTCTCAGGAATACCCTTTGTGAATTAAATTCAAATTCTCTTTGATAGACACCTGGAGATTTTTCACTGCTTAATCAGAAGTTTATAATTAGATCTACCTGGGCCTTAAAAAGTTTGAAGGAACTCTCAATCACTGTGCAAGGCTCCTTAAAATCCAGTCAAGTAATTGAAATTTCAGGTTTTTCCAGGCTTAGAAAATGTCATTTTGCATAAATTGGCAATTGTCCATGTTATGTGCTTAATATATCGTGATTTTTCCTTTGTTTATTGTTCTTTGTAAAGATTTGAGTAATTCTTATATCATGTATCTTCTGGTTATTGATAAACATATATAGGTACCGTACAAAACACATTGCAACAAAGAACACAAGATTCATATGCATTGTATTTATATGCATTGTATAATTTTTCAGATAAATCCAGATAAATATGATTAAGATTTATATGCATGTGGTATGTGGAAACCTGTATGGAAAGGTTATAGCAACCCATGTGTATCAGTCAATATCTGAAAAAATTAAAATATAAATCTTAACAAGTGTTCATAATCATGTGGATTGTGGTAAAAGCAACAAGACTTTTATAATTTAACTTGTTAAGAAAGCATTTTTAGTAAAACCCAAACATGGTTATCTGCAGGACTGTAAAATTAAGTCTTGTTATCAGCGTTTTTGTATAGAATTCAGAGGTAAAAAAATATTAAATTGTAGTTGTCTGTTCAGTCTCTAGATGGCAGCAAGGCAAGGGTCTGCTTTCTGTCTCTCACTAGCTAGGTTTGCTTTCCAAATTTGTCAATTTATCATGGAAACATTAGCGTGTGATATCTGCTTACCACCACACATTCAATGAAACCAGTGACACTGATGACATAAAAAAATATTTTGGAATACAAATTATTTTACATAGCATTTGGATTGACTCTGTTGTCTCTTTTAGCATTTGGGAGGCTGAAATATTGATAATATTTAGTAATATACTTTAATTCCACAGTCTTTTGTATATGCATGGTACTTACCTAAAATAGTTCTTCATTTGGGTTGGAAGACCCACTTGAACATGGGTCTGAATACCATAATTATGAAAAAAAGGCTACTTTAGAGTGAAATTGTACTGAAAATTTTAAATTAAAAACTTACATATACAGAGTGGAAAGATTACGTTCAACTTCTACCAGAGCCTCAAAAGCAAAAAATGATAAAACCTTGATAGAATCTCTAAGATTGGCAATAAATATCTTAACAATGGGTAACAAATTCTTGATTATTCCTTTCCACATGCATGGCATGCATATAAAACTTAAAATCCAGAAGACATAAGAAAAATAATATCTCAGTAACATATAACATATTTCATGGTCGTGGGAATAGACTATGGCTAATGTTATTTTTGTTTCAAAACTGACTGGAATTAAAACTATTGTATTATATTATTTTTGTATTGTGTTGTCATTTGTCCTAATTCAGTAGAGAGTGCCAACAACACAGTATGAATCTATCTTAAAAAAATTTTAAAAAATATTAATTTTGCATTGCTACCATGTAAAGATTTTAAGTTATAAAAAAATAATAAAATGTTGTTTTTAATTTTATATTTGTAGAGGGAGGAGCAGACCATTATGATGGTACAGACCCAGGGCTGCAGAAGATCCGTGTACGAACGTCTCTCCCCCAACATGCCTTTCAGTACTGACCAACCTTCTTCAGTTGTGTGTACAAGTTCAACCACAGAGAGTGATCTGGTGAGCACAGTTCTGTAAAATATATGCTCAGTTCTGAAAAAAAAAATGTGTTTTAAAGATTTAACTTTGACATAATTCCTCAGATTTTATGCAATGAGACCACACATGTTCAAACACAACAGTGATAAAGCACCAAAGGTAAACAATCTTTTCCATATAGATTGTTCACCATAATTTACATTAAAATCAGTTGTATGGGATACAATCTGATTTACAGAGTATATCTTCACTATAAGGAACAATAAGAATTTGTATATGTGTTATAATAACAGCTTAAAGTTCTCTGTCCAAACTTACATAAAACATGGAATGAACTTTTGGCAACTCGATCCTATCAATAATAAAAAGGAAATACATAATTAGATAGTTATAAATATCAATATTTTGATTCATACCCCCCCTCGAACTCGCAGGCATATAACTAGTCCCACCTCTTCTTCCCCAAACTCTCAGGCAGTTAACAAATAATTTTCATATTTTTCAAAATAGTTCTGTATGCAGTATAAACAATGAGTGAGGCATATTCTTCACTAATTCGCTGTCAGGCTGTCTTTTTTACACAGTAAATCATAGAACCAAAACATAGAATATCTGAAATGGTCTTCAATATTCTAAATTCATGAACATATATACAGCATTTTCTATGAATAAACATGAATCTGTTACCAGTTTTATACTCAATCAGTCACACCTTGTTTTTTCAATAAACATTCAGCTCATGAATAAACATACAGGAGGTTCAAGTCAACCCACAACACTGTATCATTCCCTTTTCTTTATTTATACACATTATACAGTTTGTAACACAAGTCTGACCCTCCTTTTGGGCGTTTTGATACGGGCACTACAGGTTGGTAGCACAATGAATATTTTAATGGGAAGCTTTGAACTTGACTCTGGATTTACAGACTTGATCACTCCAAACTCATCAGATCACTCCCCAGAGAATCTGTGATGTGGTGTTGAGTTACGTAACATTGCTTTGAAGCATGTAATATTGGGTGGGGGTAATTTAACTGATGCTGGGAGGATTAAGCTCCTGATCTACACCTAGAGTTCCCCTTCGCCCCACAACATTAACACTTCTCCACAGGTGAGAGTCTCCGTTGGGCTTTGAAGCCTTTCACTGGAGCTGTGGGGCATTATGGGTAGGAACCAGAAAATAACAGTTAAGGAGCGTTTGGACAGACACAAATAGCACCCACTTAAGTCATTGTGTTTTAACTCCCTTTTGATCCTGGCCCATGCAGAGTAATTACTGCTCAAGCACTTAGGCTTGGTCAGCCAATCTTACAAGCCTGTTGGGCATTGTTATTAGTCAGAATTCAGAGCCTGTGGGTAGACTATTAATTCAGGCTGAGCTGGTTCCGGTCTGGTGTGACTTGGCATAGGTAACTCCTGTTCTGTGTAAGGGAATCCCTTTGATCTCTGGGTATGAGACTTGGGGACACTGGATTCCCTGAAATCCTAGAATTGGCTTAATTTGTACTGGACACATCATGCTCAGGGTCAACAACCCCTGGTCTGTTGCTGTTATTGTTACCTCGTGATTGTGAATAAACAAAGGGACAGCTGCCCTTGGGGGATTATAAATGAGCCCTGTGGACCTCACAGAAACAGTGTTAGTTCTCCATCACACCCTGAAGACTAATCCAGCCAACTTGTTGTGGGCTTAGTAAAATAAAGGCAAGCTTATTGTAGGGATTTAGCTGAATAAGCACTTTATGTGATGCTTGATGATTGTAAAAGCTGAGAAGTTACGTAATGGCACACTTTACATGTTCCTGTCAAGTTAAATGCCAAATTGTGAACATTAAGTGATTAACCATTACATTTGTTAGGAAAATAGTTATTTTTATGTTACTTTTTCGCATATATTGCAAAATTAGTTACCACACCATAACATTTCAAGATATGGAGCTCACTTTGTTCATTCTAGTATTTATTATTAAATGCAAAATTGTCATTTTTGTATTACAATTTCAGATTTAATGCAAAATTTGTTATCTTTACATTACATGATAATGGTTCACTAATAGCAAAATTAGTTTTCATAGCATTATATAAAGGTTAATTATAATATAATATTTCTTAGATATTAAATTTTGAATTATCTGATTTAAGAGAAATTATTTAATTTATTCCATATGATCTTAGAGATCTTAGATCTAAATTGAGGTTTTGAAATAATGATATACTTTTTAAAAAATTCCAGTACGAACTAAATATTAAAAAGCATGGGATATTATAAAAAAAAGCTGTATCTTGTGACCAGTGCCACAGTGTTTAAATTGCTTGAAAAGAAAAGTAATACTTTGCTGAGTCTAAAAACTGTAATTGAAGGATGCCAACTGTTTCCTTAATTAACATCATGTATGAACATGATATAGTCTGAGATAAAAAAAAAAGGTATTAAAGGATCAAAGCTGAGGAAGGGGTGGAGTAAGTCAGCAGTGGGGTGGGGGTAAAGGGTTAGTTCAGCTGTTACAACCACCAGGACTTGGGGTCTTATAACAATGAGGAAGTTGTATATATTGCAGGGTGACAACATTAAATTGGTGATCAGTGTGTTTGGCAATTCTTTTGAAGGATGTTTGATACTCTTTGAACAGTGTCTAATACAGTACCATTACTTCTCACCTTCATCTATATATATTGTAATGAGGCTGAGTAAGTGATTATACAGAAATGTGTGATCCAGTCACCCTGTTGTCCCGGGATGTTGACAGTGTGTGCCAGGTGGGCCGTTCCACAAAATCCAGACCTGGCTGTATGTTTACCTGTTCCTATCCCCTTCCTGCTTCAGACAATACTGTTTCCTGCTGGCTTTCTGTTGGTCTGCCAATTGTCCCTCTTGATCATGTTGATCTAACTGCACTGATATGCATACGCAAGAAAGGCGGATTAATCACACTGGACACTTTGTGCACTGAATCATGGAAATCACTCAAATAATGCTGCCCTTGCAGTTTAGAGAATAGCTTATGTGTGTGAAACATTTCTATTTTAGGTTCACTATTATCTTTATTCATAGTTGATAATATTTTCTAAACTTAAGCATGCTTGTGATTGATGTTTCTTATTAACTTCGTTAGGGTTTACATTGTGCATTTTGCAGCTACCATATTTAATCATAGTTAACATATTTAAACATTATAATTTGACATGAAGCACCAGCCAGCATTGAGTTAACCTTCTGTTGTGTTCAATATACATGAAGTTAGCAAAAATAATTTCAGAACAGCATGGCTGTCACAACTTTTAGAAAATAAATGATTTTATTACAGCCAAAAGGAAATTAACTTTCTACTTATTTTTTTATTAATTATATAATTTGTGTCATTTACTAACACATTATCTATTTCCTGATTAATTAAACTCAATTGAGTGTATGACAGTCAAAAGGAAATTAACTTTCTACTTAATTTCTTATTAATTTCCTTATATGTGTCATATACTAACAAATTATATATTTCTTATTAGTTCAAGACATGGATATAACTAGAGGTGGTTTGATGGAAAAGATAGGATATTATCCACAATGTGTCCCCTCATCATAAATTTCATGATTTTATTATTATATCTGCTGATCTGGAAGTTATACCCAGATAATTTGTTTTTATGAGTATGAAGACTAATTGGAGACAGATTAATGCTGAAAAGATAAAAAGTGAATAAATGGTAATAAATTTAATTTTCAGATCTTTATATTGATAGTAAACTGCAGTAACATTGGATGAAATTGTAGATGAATGTATGAATCTAGGCTCAGGTTTCTCTGACTCAAGACTTCATGATTCTTTGATTAGGCACAGATGGTGCCAGGCTCATTCTGTAGCAATTTTAAAGTAATCTCAGCTCAATAACACATGAAGACTTAATGTGACAGTAACCCATGCTGATACCTCACAACCCTTGTACCCAACACTCCAGTTCTGGACAATAAAATACAAATGTTACTAACTGTGACTGTCGGTCATTGTTAATGAAGACTTCAAACAGCGGTGCTTCCAGAGGAAATATACCACTTGAGTTGTCATTTTTAACCAGGTTTGGTTGTATTCAGCACACCTTTGATCCCCCTATTGTCCTTTCATCCGAATGAGCACATTGATTTTGCAACATAAATTTTCTATTGGTTTACCAGGCTGGTGGTAATTTTGCCACCATTTCTTTCTTTAATGTACGCTGAAATTACTTCTTCCTCAGGTCAGTTTGCATAATTGCCTTTCACCTCTGTCATAATTGCGTTTACCTGGGTTAGAGTAGTCACTCACCTTTGTTTCTATAAGTACCCCAACAAATTGATGGCCTTATTGTAAATGCTGTTTTTGGTCATTTCTTTTATTCATTTTACATTTTATGACTGGGTTGTATATTTCAAGCCTCGTTTCTCTTAGAACCAACAATTAGAGTCTAATTAGGAATTTGAATTCAATACTAATTTGATCCTGTGAAATAAGGTCATTTTACAAGAGAAAGGGAACTAAAACACTAGAGTGTTGTGTACTGAGAATACATGAAAAAGACATGAAAGCAAAGTGATGTTGAGCTGTTGATACAAATTAAGCTATGTTGCCTTAGCTAGTCTGATGACATATTGCTTTGACAGAACTGTTATAAAAACAAAATACAAAAGTCCTTTTTGTAAGACAGAAAGTTTCTGTTACAGACTTGCAGATTAAACACCTAACCTCAAAGGGGGACTTTAACCTCAGCCAATTTTAAGGATGCAATTTTAGTTGTTAAAAAATACTGTAAACAAGTTTCCATTTAATTGCCACATTTGAGTCATCTGTCTGATTTTAACTTTCTGAATTTGCAGTTAAGTCACATGCTTGTCTTCATAACAAATAATCAGGCATCAGTGTTTAACTGTTAAAAATTTAAATATTAAAACTTTGGACCAGTAATTTTTAAAAAAATTGTCTTTAAATCCTTTAAATAAATTTTCTTTTAATTTTACATTATGAATAAGATATACCAAGCTCTAAAGAATGCATTCATAAGTACATTTGAATCTTGGATCCATGTGAAAATATGGTGAAAATTTTCTCTGTGGAAAGTGATTTGTCCTTTTCTCAGGGTTATTTTGGGTGGGATCACAAGTCTTAATTATGACCATTTTGTTATTAGGGAAAATTATAAGTTGTATAGATCTGTCATATCAATTCAACATAGGCAATCACACCTTGCTTTAGAGTACCACACTGTGACAGGGTAGGATTTGAACTTTGCACTCTGCTTTTTCCTTGGGTGTTACCACCTAGAATGTGACAAGCATAACTTCCAAATGAGTTTACTCACAGAGCCAGCGGGTTGCTTGGCCCTCTCACAGTTTTATCACTGAACAGGTTTCCCCAGCTCCAGTTGTCAAAATAACCAGAGCCCATATTGCACCAGGTTGCATAAGGCACCACTGGAGAGGAGAGTGAGACAACCCCTCCTCCCTGTGGTCCTCAGGTCAGCCACCATACTTCTTATTTCAGGACGAGTCACTTTGACAAGACAGAAGAACAGTTCTCACTCACAGTCTAAACTTCATCAGTTCAGATGTCCTCATCTAACACACCAGGCTTTAACTGATTCCATCTACCAAGCATTTCATGGCTATTTATTATGTAATGTGAGCGTTGCATAATAAACTTGTGGGGGCTGTAATTGGCTTGTATTTCAGCAGGGAGAAACTGGTGTAGCGCTGGGTGCCGACTGATGAAGATGGCGGTGGTGCTCAGTTACTTCGCTCAAGTGTTTCTTCACTTGTGTTTGTACTAATGTAGGAAACAGACTTAGTTTGAGGTCTCAGCACTGTAGATCTGCTAGTTGGCTTTTTGTCTGTGGTTTGTGTTAATAGATAAGTGCAGCCATGTGTGGTTGTGTATGTAACATATTCATAATACTGCAGGTTTTTAAATGGTCTCTTAATTTAGAGAATAGGACAACTTGCATATACCAAATTGCTCCTACATTTCAGTGTGACTGTGTATAAGGCTTGCAGCAAGTACAAATTTTAATCTAAATTTAATTTTAATAAGCAATCAGTGTCAGAGTGTCAGCCTTTCATTCTGACTGTCTATTCTGACTGGCATTCATTTGTGAACTTTTCATATGCAATGTGTTAACTTAAAATAATTACCCAGAACTAGTACACATTGAGGGCGTGTGTTATGGTTTACTTGATTAGGTTGGGTGATGCTTGGGCAAGTTTTCTTCTTTTTTTTTTTTTACAAATTTTTTAATTTAGTTTTTTTTAAATTTCCAATTTAAATTTGACATTTTATATACAGTTTGGTATCGCTAACACAGGTGTCAAGATCCACGTCCCATTATAGCAGATGTATCTGATTGATTTTCCTCACCTGTTTTGGTGACTGAAACACTCCATAAATTTTGTGATCCATTATGAACCTCTCCGTTTGCATTCTTTACACTAAGTTATCAATTTTTTAGAGTTGAATAAAAAGTACAATTTTCTCACTGTCCACCAAGTGGTACATTTGCACATTCCTCAGGACAATGTATTTCTTTTGTATTATGTAGTGGTATCTTCATGTATGTCACAGATTGAAACCCTGTTATTGCAAAGATGCATGGTTTTAACTTTGTTAGAGGATTTCCCTTTAAGATTTAAATACATGGATTATATCCTGAAAAAATTCTAAATCCTGAAGGATACACTATTGCAAACATCATCTAGCCATTACCATCTGATTACCTTCAGCCTTATTCAGTAGAGTATGCCATCTACAGGCCATTATGAGAACCTTTAAAAAACAATATTGTGTATCCACTAATAACTGATGTTAGTATTTTTTATAATAAATTTTCCACTTGCTCACCGATTCAGCATGTAATAAATTACTGTCATATTAAATTCTAAATTGACTGTAATCAAGAAAATAAACCTTATCAGTTAATAAAATATTTTCATCAGGATCCCTTGAAACATGTCTACTTTCACTTTCATCAACCATGATGTTCCTCTCAATTGAACCACCTGGGGTCATCTAATAAATTTCACACTTATTATAAGCATTCACCAGTCTGTCCTGTTGTTGATAATGAGACTTTGTGATAATACACTGACAGGTAGGGTGAGGTGATGTCACATTCAGGAAAGGCCTTTGTTTGAACTCTTTCTCAATAGAAGAAGAACCTTGTGGTGCTTAATAACTCTTCATCTTAATGAGTGTTGTCTTGTGTTCAGTGGGTACAGGTCACAGACAGTTCAGACCAGATAGTGTTTCAGGAGATTTAACTCCCAGGGACCTGGTGGATGGCCAGGACTGTATTGTTTGTGGTTAGTGTCACTGGTGTCTCCGCTTTCCTAGATGGGGCAGCGGGGTTGGATGCCATCATAAAGTTGGTGGGGATGGGGGAATCTTATTGCAACCCCTGTCCCCCTCCCTGATCAAATAGTTGTTCATTAGTCCCAGATCAGAGGTGTACCTGTGCACAATAGGTCAAGCTGAAACATGTCCTGTATGGACTACAAAAGACACAGCATGGTCCTCCCCTCCAGGGTCTGGGCAGACTCTTCCAGGATTTAGGTTGAGAACAATTACTGGCTATTTTGCTTGGTGCTTTCATGCCTTTGTGGCGTCACAGCCAAAGCACCCAAATAGGGGGCTATATAACATAACAAGGTGGTCATTACAATGGCGGAATTTGTGCCCCATGCAATTTCTGGGTAATTCTAAGGTTGGTTCAGGCAATTTGGATGTGTGCATGTGGACAATATTCCTGGCTTGATGAGGTAATCTGCCTATGTGCTTGATGGTCATTGTTTGAGGTCCCATTTTCACAAGCTTAACAAATCCTCTTTGCTTTTATACTACATGTAGCCTTTGGCACCGTAATTTTGCCTTCCACAACAAGTGCATACATGCATGCCATCAGTTTACGGGTTCAAATCTATTTAAATTTTTATGATTTTTTTTTTAATTTTCAAGTTATTTAAAGTATTTACTGGCTGTCATAAAAAAAATAAATATAATTTTACTCTTTAAAGTATTTAAAGGAAAACAATGACTGGTTAGTTTATTGTGTTAGTTCATTTTTATAGTTTATATGAACTTGTATTGGCAAAGTAACACTAAATAATTACAACTCCAGGAAATATATTTTATTTTTTAAATTTAATTTTGAATCTATAATCAGATCACTGTTTCTATACTGAAAACCTGTGTTCTTAAATTTCATTGAAATGTGCAGGAACTGGGTTTTAGGAGGAAACATTGTGTTTACTCCAAATTAGCAGAAATAGAAACAAGAAACTTGTCATTGGGTCGATCAGAAATCTTGTTTTGCCTAAAAATAGATATTCTGGATAAACATGCCTAGAATGTGCTCAGAAATCATAATAAACAACTGACAAATGAAAACAAAGTTGATAGGAGTAGAGTGATGCCAAAAAAATAAGTAAGTGAACTAAGGAATTTGTAAGCTGAGACAAAACTTGTGGTCAGTATGGAGATGCTCAGTTCCCCAGAGCTTGAAACAAGATCCCTCAATGTTGCACCATACTTTGCTGCCCCCTGCTGTGAGAATTAGGTATGACTGACTGTTTCATCAAACATTTGGCCATTCCTGCCAATTATAGCCCAGGCTTTAACTAAGGGTACATCACTGTCTGGTGTAAACATCCAGACTGATTTCACTTAGACTGTCTCACAGTACCATGTCTTCACATTAAGAGGAAAACTAGGAGTGAAATGTACATGAATATGTGGATTGTGAAAGAATTCAAGAGTAAACAAGGGAAAGGCCATGTCACACAGAATTTACACAAATATGAGTAGCAGTTCATGTATTTTATTACTTTGGATTCCTCAATTTAAGCAGCTTCCTTCTCTCTCTCTCTCTCTCTCTCTCTTTCTCTCTCTCTCTCTCTCTCGCTCTCTCTCTCTCTCTCTCTGAGAGATATATTTTCATTAATATTTAATATAAAGATGTCAAGAATTTCAAATGAAAAATTTTTTAGGACTCAATCATTATTTTCCAATTTATTATTGCAGTATAAGTAAAAGCAAGTATGTGTCTGGCTATAAAACATTTATAATTTTTCTCCTGTAATTCATGTCAACCTTGCAGTCCAGCTATGTGTTAACTGTCAATATATATTTTTGAAATGGTATGAGACAACTTTTTCTTTCATTTGGAGGGGATTATATGTATGAGATTTGTTATTAAATTTGTTTTGAGTATGACACTACAAGGCACAGGTAGTTTTCATTATAATCATATAATAGTAAAATGTAAAGGTTTTGTTTCAGCATTATAGTCTACAACAATAATTTGAGTGACCATAGGCACAATTAAAGGATAGTTAAATTTAAATTAATTTCACCTTCAATGAAGAACAAATAAATAGGTTAATAAATTATGTACTGCTGCATAGCAGCCTGTGTATTATAGATTGCATTGCATGCACAAAACTAAAGATATTAAATTACATCATATTTAAACTGGAAGGGAGATGAAATGTTCACTCATGCGCCATGTAAAAGCCTATAGTTTGTCTTTTTTTGTAACTCCATACTGTTACAGTTGTTTAAAAAACACAAATTAGATTATTATCTCCTCCTCCTTGTCATTAACCTGTTTATTACATTTGATATATTCACCACATGGTATAATGCATGTATGACCTTTATACTGGGCATTATTAGCTTGTGTACATGGATAAATGTTAAAGCTGAGTGAGAGTGTTTATACATATCTGTGCTTGTCACAGATGGCCTATTTATATATATGATAATCTTAAATATGTTTTCCCATGAACTTGTTCATATTCAGTATGTGTTTTTTTAATTTTTTTATGAATAATAACCAGCACTTTTTATTGTCAACACATTTATGTATTTAACATATTCTTTGGTAAACTTGTATGTCCATACTTTGATATTCATTTTACACATTATATGTTAACTGTACTAACTACTTCATATGAACATATTAAATCTATGCACCCTGATACATAGAGAATGTACATAATTACCCAGTATAATGAAGAATAACAGTTGAAGCATTGTCGATATCAATTACATAAACAAAAGCAATTGGGGAATGGTTAACTTAGTAAAACTTTTAAAATACTTTTAGACTATTTTAATTTTTCATTCCAGTACATGATTCTGTGATGCAGTGGTTGTTCATGCATTTTCCAGTGGCTGTCAAATACAATAAACCTGTCACTTTCCAGTGGTTTTCTGATACATAGATTTGACCTGTTACTTAATTACCAGTGACTCATGGACAAAGAACACATCACTTTCCAGTCATGCTCAGGTACAGTGAACAGGATATGATGGTTACTGGAAAGTCAGCATCCCTGAAAAGTGATGAATGTATCTTAGGCCGTATCCGCACGTAGTTCGCAACTAAACCAGATTATACTAAACCGGTTTACGTTAGTCTCGAAGTGGTCCGCTTTGTGTCCGCACTGTAGTTTGCTTTACAAAAGCCTAAACCGGTATATGAAACACACTTTGAGTTTGCTGTCCGCACTTGGTTCATAATCCGATTTAGGCCTACAAATGAGCGCTCCCTTGCGCAACGCATGCTGGGGCAACATCACGGCTAGCGATCAAGGCTGTTCGCTGAAACTGGACTCATTCGGACTAGAAGCGGGTTTGCCTGTACGCACTAGAAACCGGTTTACTGTAAACCGGACTAAAGTAAACCGGACTACTGTAGACCGCCTTTCAAGCGGACTACAGTAAACTGAACTGATGCGGATTAGTGGCCTAGTGCGGACAGAGTAAACCGATTCACGATCCGGATTATTTGCTAGTGGGGACACGGCCTTTGAGTCATTTGATAGAGATAGATTCATCGTATCTGGCAGTCAGTGGAAAGTGTTAATTAACTATATCTGAGTAAAGTGTATTGTCAAAGAAAATATTTTGGACATTTGTAATAGTTTCATGACCTTTGCCCTGACAGATGATCCTTGTGAGCAAGATAACAGGAAAAATCTTTTTTTTTTAAATTTGTAGGTACACACACATTTATCAGAGGACAGACCCTATTTAAAATGGGGTCATAACCTTAAATGCAAGTGACCTTGACCTTGGATATACATAGACATTTATCAGAGGACAGACCATTTTAAAATGGGGTCATAACCTTTAATGCAAGTGACCTTGACCTTGGATTTGTCACTTAATGGTAAAAATCATGAAAGATTAGATGACTAATGAAGTCTAGATTAATTATCGTCTGAAAATCAACATAGTAAGACTAAACATCATCGGCAGATTTATCTTGTACAGAAAACTGGTAGCGCCACCTATAAACTGATTTCTGTTTATCTGTTTTCTGTTGGCCAGTTTACCATTAGCCAGATTCAAAACAATGTCACTCAGTTTCGTTCAGCAACTAAGAGCAGAATTCTTACAGTTTGTCCACACATGCATATGCATACATACATTACAGAAGAGGAAACCTGTTCAAATTAGATTCATGAGAGTGATCATGGCCCTGAATTAGTTTATTTTTTTAATGAAAATCAGACAAAACTTCAGATATTTCAAGAATGGGTGTGGGGATTAATTTCCATGATAAAAATTCTTGCTTTATCTTTCATAAGAAGACTGGTGGTGCTGTGGTGCCACCTGTTCTCACTTTTCCATTTTTGTTATTTTGCATATATGTAACTCATAGCATCATGTCTGACATTTTTATCCTTTGAAGAAACTTAGTGTGCAAAGTATGTAGAGAGTCAATAAGTATCTGGTAGAGGAATTCGGGACCTATTTAAAGTGGTAAAGCAAAAGTGTTTGGATACCAAGCCATCTCCAGTGCCAGAAATATCTCAGAAGTATAATTTACTCTTGAGTGTCACCGGAAGGTGATTAGTGATCCTTATCGGGTGTCACTGGAAAGTAGTGCTTTTAATTATATATCAAAGATATCAGTGTAAATGAATGGGCACACTCCTTCATTACCAATGATTCTCAGATACAGTGGACCCTTTATTTTGTGGTTACTCAGATACATGCAGTGAACCCTTTACTTTCCTGTGACTCAATCTCATATACAATGATCTTTCCATTGATTCTCTGATACAGTGAACCTTTTACTTTCCAGTGAACACTATGCTTTCCAGTGACTCAGTCTCAGTTACATTATGCCTTTCAGTTACTGTCTGATACAGTGATCCCTTTTCTTTCCAGTGAACACTTTACTTTCCATTGACTCAATCTCAGCTACAGTGAGCCCTTAACTTTCAGTGATGTCTGTTACAGTGAATCCTCTGCTTTCCACTGACTCTATCTCAGATACAGTGAGCTTTCCAGTGACTTTCTGATACAGTGAAGCCTTTACTTTTCACTGACTCGGTCTCAGATACAGTAAGCTTTCCAGTTACTGTACAGTGATCCTTTTTTTTTCCAGTGAACACTTTACTTTCCAGTGACTCAGTCTCAGCTACTGTGAGCCCTTAACTTTCCAGTGATGTCTGTTACAGTGAATCCTTTACTTTCCAGTGACTCAATCTCAGATATAATGAGCTTTCCAGTGACTGTGTGACACAGTGAACCCTTTACTTTCCTATGAACCCTTCCAGTGACTCGATCTCAGATACAGTAAGCTTTCCAGTGACTGTCTGATACAATGAACCTTTTACTTTCCAGTGACTCAATCTCAGATACAGTGAGCTTTCCAGTGACTTTCAGATACAGTGAATCCATTACTTTCCACTGACTCGATCTCAGATACAGTAAGCTTTCAAGTCACTCTCTGATACAGTAAACCCTTCCCTTCCACTGACTCTATCTCAGATACAGTGAGCTTTCCAGTGACTTTCTGATACAGTGAAGCCTTTACTTTTCACTGACTCGGTCTCAGATACAGTAAGCTTTCCAGTTACTGTACAGTGATCCCTTTTTTTTCCAGTGAACACTTTACTTTCCAGTGACTCAGTCTCAGCTACTGTGAGCCCTTAACTTTCCAGTGATGTCTGTTACAGTGAATCCTTTACTTTCCAGTGACTCAATCTCAGATATAATGAGCTTTCCAGTGACTGTGTGACACAGTGAACCCTTTACTTTCCTATGAACCCTTCCAGTGACTCGATCTCAGATACAGTAAACATTCCAGTGACTGTCTGATGCAGTGATCCCTTTTCTTTCCAGTGAACACTTTACTTTTCATTGACTCAATCTCAGCTACAGTGAGCCCTTAACTTTCCAGTACCTGTCTGTTACAGTGAGTCCTTTACTTTCCAGAGACTCAATCTTAGATACAGTGAGCTTTCCAGTGACTGTCTGATACAGTGAACCTTTACTTTCCTGTGAACCCTTCCAGTGACTCAATCTTAGATACAGTAAGCTTTCCAGTGACTGTCTGATGCAGTGATCCCTTTTCTTTCCAGTGAACACTTTACTTTCCAGTGACTCAATTTCAGGTACAGTGAGCCCTTAACTTTCTAGTTACTGTCTGTTACAGTGAACCCTTTTCTTTCCAGTGACTCTGGACCATTTACTTTCTATTGAGTCACAGATACAGGGAAACTTTTACTTTTGATGGACTCTTAGACCTTGTGAAAATTTCACTATATCCAGTTATTGTTAAATTAATGCTCCAGTGAAATCTTATGGAGGTAGCCATATTTGAAAAATCTGCTCTTTGTTGTTATGAAAATGACACACAGTAATGAAAATTTAACCTACTTGCTGTTGGTAGATAATTGTATTCGAATTATAACTGTCCTGGAAACAAATCAGCTTTCCTGACTTTGTACAAGTTCAGAAATGATTCTGAGTGCACCAGTACTGAGTGCCTGGAACATTCATGCAAACAGTACAGAAAACCTTGGTATTATCACAGTCAAAATATTCACTTTATTTACTTAAGCTATATTTCATCAGTTTGCTGCTAATTATGTTGCCAGTTACACTCATAACCCTCATAACCAGGTCTTACTGTGTTTCACGACTTAACAGATTCCTGGCATTTTCTTGTGCATTAAAAATTGAAATATTTGAGCTCCGTTACAAAAATTATTGAAAGCATCATTTACACCAATATTTGGCAATATTTTAATATTCAGCTGGGCATTTGGTTTACAGAAAGTACTTATAATATACTGAGGCTTCATATGCAACAAAGAAAACTACCTTCCAGTCTATTTAAGTAAAATATTATGATGTATCTTGTTGATTTGAACATTATGAAACATCACGATGTACCATTATTTTTCTCAACAAGTTAATATAATGAACAATGTGGTTAACATTATCTCCATGAATAAGACAGAAATCAGACCAGGTGAGTGACCCATTTATATGAACTTATTTACCTGTTACATGTATATACCACCTTGGCTTTAAATACAGTCCAACAGGTTGCATGGAATAAGCATTAGTTGTTTATCCCAGCTGTATCCCAACATCACCTGAGCTGATGACATGCCACAGTTCCTGGTGTATCTGTTATAAACAGCCGACCCACTCATTGTCAGAAGCTGTGAGACTGACACCTGAATTACAATAAACCTGCACAGGTTTAACACAAGTTGTGTGTGTTTTTGTGTGTGGGTGTTATCCACATGCCGGTGATTGAGGTGAAGTCATGGGGGGGGGGAGGGGCAGCAAGGGTGTGACATGCTATTTAACTGTTTAATAACATTGACAGTACAGGTTACTAAGATAACTTACATTTTGGTCTCATTAAATATCTTGGTGTGTGTTTTAAAATGAGAGAGAGAGAAGAGGAAAGAGGATATAAATATATAAGTTAATGGGAATATTGAAGGATATGTTTAATTGGTATATATCATGTAAATGAACAAAAACTTTCTGTTAAAGGGGCTCAATCATATATAAAGCATGCTGAATAAACACAAGAAATAGATTCTTCCCTTTAACATAAATTTGTACTTGCCAAAATATTGCCCTGAAACTGTTTTCTTACTCCTATACATGAGTGTAAAAACAGTGGACCCGGTGCGATCAAAGGTGTCAACATAAACACAGCGCGTGCATTGCCTAGGCCACAACATGTCAATCAGGAGATACCCTGACTGTTTAAGCCTAATAAAATGTAATACATGTTCCCGCTGGCTGAAACACTGCCTGTTAAGGGTACAATCGGTGTGCACCCGGTGAAACGCATCCCGATAAGACGTACGTCCCAACGGACCGTGCGATAAAACGCAGGGCGGCAGGACGCACTATATAAACAATGACAAGTGGCCGGTAGGACGCACTCCATAAACATCGCCCCGTCACCAATTAGGCGTGTCGTGCTGCGGGACCCGGCGTGTTTGCCTCCTGCCCGTCTACGTCTCTCTTTCAAAAGTGTATTTTTATGACTAAAACTACGCTATACAAACCCTGCGTGTATATATACTTTCTGCCTGTCTACGTCTCTCTTTCATAAGTGTATTTTTTATGACTAAAACTACGCTAAACGAACCCTGCGTGTATACTTTCTGCCCGTCTACATCTCTATTTCATAAGTGTATTTTTTTATGGCTAAAACTACGCTAAACGAACCCTGCGTGTATACATCCTGCCCAGATACGTCTCTCTTTTATAAGTGTATTTTTTATGACTTAAACTACGCTAAACGAACCCTCCTGAGTAACACCTATGGTCGTCACCACAGCTGAGTCTGTTAGTTCATCTGGAGTCAATCAGTAGTAAGCCACAAACATTAATTATGTCATTAATTATAATTCCCTTCCTTCTTCACTCCTTCCATCCTTCTTTCTTCCCTTCGTTACCTGATTCTTTCTTTCAGTCTTTCCTTCTTTCTTTTTTTCAGTCTTTCATTCTTTCTTTCAGTCTTTCTTTCTTTCTTTCAGTCTTTCTTTCTTTCTATCTTTCAGTCTTTCTTTCTTTCTATCTTTCAGTCTTTCTTTCTTTCAGCTATTCTTTTTTTCTTTCAGTCTTTCTTTCTTTCAGTCTTTCTTTCTTTCTTTCAATCATTTCTCTTTCAGCCTTTCTTTCTTTCAGTCTTTCTATCTTTCTTTCAGTCTTTCCTTCATCCTTCCCTTCGATACATGTTTCTTTCTTTCTTTCTTTCTTTCTTTCTTTCAGTCTTTCTTTCCTCTTCCGGTCTTTCTTTCAGTTCTGCTTTTTTTTCTTTCTTTCAACCTTTCTTTCTTTTAGTTTTTCTTTCTGCCAGTCTTTCCGTATATCCTTCATTCTTTCTTCGTTACATATTCTTTACTTCTGTCTTTCTTCCTCCGGTCTTTCATTCAATTTTCTTTTAGTCTTTCTTTCTTTCTTTTGTCTTTCAGTCTTTCCTTCATTCTTCCCTTCGTTACATAACTCTTTCTTTCTTTCTTTCTTTCTTTCATTTATTTTTGTCTTCTGGTTTTACATTAAGTTTACGGTTGGTTGATGGAAGATGGGTATTCATTAGCGGTTCTTTATGGACTCAATTAGCGGTTAGTAGGAACTCAAAGGTATAACTGTTATTCGTCATTCACTATTCAGCGGTTTCAACACATAGACTGACCCGTGAAATAAAAAAAAAACACATACACACAATTTGAAGAGGAATCTTCAATCAGCATGATAGTTTTTAACACTGCGGTTTAAACATGCAGACACACGAGAAATTAAATATACACATACAATTTGGAGAGAAATCGTTTTCAGGATAGTTTTATTGTCTACACCAACCGCGGCACTTAATTTGTTCCAAAATAGGTCACCCGCCACCGATCGTACTTGCGCCAGAGCGGATGATACTAACTGAATACTACGCACAGGCAGTATTTCATGTTAACAAAATAACAACCAACCTAATTTTTTATTCTATAAAGTTATTTTTCTCATAAAATTGTTGTCTATTTATAATGTCTTTTATTCGGAATGTGTTCCTGTCAGAAGTCGAATATAATCAAAATATGTAAATATTTATTCTTTCCTTAATACATTAAGTGCGTGTAAGAGATCAATATAAATGATTCATCATCCAGAAACCTTTGATCCACATTTTTCGTCCGTTAATTAAAGGTTCATCCTTTTAACTGTACGAGTGGCCGCGTCGGGTGAATGGTTTCTCTAGTTTATACTGCGGCTTCGCTGGTCTCTGGTGAGCAGTTCGTTCATGTTTGAGCAGACTTAATATGTTCTCACGACATGATATACATACTTATAATAGTGAAAATTATAACAGGAATATGGAAAATAAAGTAAGATGTTACACGTTAAACCTGTAATTATCAGTCATTTAAACCTCTGGTTAGGCCAATAAATTGGAGAACGCTGATGGGTTAACCATACCCGGAGTTTATCACTATTGAGGGATGGTCGTACTTTATTTAAAATTACTAAATATTTTGTCAAACTTCAGTTAAGGAACACAACGATATAAGTGCATGAGTGTAATATAGTAATAATGGATAACACAGATATACTAGGCATTAACGTGTGCTGATTTGACGTATGTTGCCTAGATCACAGAGCTTAATGATTTCCCAAAGTGACCCAAGAGAGGGTTTACTAACGAAAGTATAATTACCTATTATTACTTAGTCTTTTTGTTTTAGTACGTCTAAAGTTTAGACAGTCAGACAAGTGATACATGTACTCTTATTTTAACAATACGTCCTATCGGGATACGCTTCAGTGGGTACGTCCCGGCGGCCTACGTCCCAAAAATCTGCGTCTCACCGGCCTGTAGTCGTACAATCGGACCTCTGGCCTTGATATGGTAAACAGACACAATTGGACCGTGTTTACCAACCCACAGACCCATAACAAGGTGTTAAACAGCCAAATACAAAGTACTGAGACTATGTGTTGGGATGGTTATGCTGGGAAACTTTTGATTAAAGCAAAACTGAACTGATACTTGTGAAAGAATAGGCATAATATTGCTCCTGATTATGTTCCTTTAAAGATCATTATATATATATATATATATATGTGTATGTGTGTGTGCATGTGTTCTCAATATATGTATTTGTAAGAATTAGCGATATACCCATGACATCTGAGTTTTGTGTGTGTGCAGAATTGCAGACCTCATGAGCAGTTTTGAATCAGGAATCAATAAGGGCACAAGGATGCATCACAAAATGTCCCCCAGGAGTTTGGTTGCAAGTATATCAAAGTTGAGAGCAGAATAGCCCTTTTTTTAACCATGCCCAAATCCTCAAATTATGGTAGGATTAATATGTTAGAGACATGGTGTTAGATAAATATATTGATATGTGTGTACATAACTCAGAATTTAGGTATAAATTTAAGTTTTATATGCATATCATATAACATAATAGTTACAGTCACACACTTGTATCAGACCATTGATTTGAAATTGATTATGCATCAGTGCCACCACATAAAGTTGCTGTGTTTATTGATCTTGGTTACTTTTGTCAGATCGTGCTGATGACATACACTCTATGCAGGACCAACATTTTGTGTGTGTAGCATTTAACATGTTCTTCTAACAGGCCCATTGTTTGCTGTGCTGCTGATTGATCACTTTGTAATGTTAATTAAAGTCATAATCGTAATAGTTGGTGGTGGAAATGAACTGGAACTTTAAATCAACCTCATGATTAAACACTCAAACATTTGGATTTACTCATACTGAAGGGGTATATGTGTGCAGCTGTCAGTTGGTCCCAACATGCTGTAATTTGAATAGTAATTTATCAGTTTGGAGAAAAAGTTATATTTGTTATACAATTTTTGCCTATCTATCATTTTTTATGGTAAATCCTAGAAATATTTTCTGTAGGGCCTAAAGTAAAATTTTGTTGGTATAGCTGTATTTGGGAAAAAATAAAGGGAAGAGATGATAGAGGCCTGCGCGGAAGATAGAGTTCAAAGTTGGTGCCATGGAATGTTAATTATTGTGGTATTGTTGCCTTGGCTATAAACACAACCAAAGGACAACTATACGCCCCCTCCCCCCCCCCCCCCAATGTACTTTGGTTTATTGACAGCTTTCAGGGAAACAGCACATGGAGTGACATCATTGTCCTCTTGTGACTTCATCACTCGGCTCTCCAACTCCAAAGATGGCCATATCATCACGTGCTAGGTCCTAATGTAAACAGATGTGCTATAAAAAACCATAAAACACTCATTCCTTGGTCATTTATGCATAGATTTACACCAAAATTGAACTTCTTGGACATTTTCACAATACCAATCTATATGACAAATTTTACTAATATCCGGATACCTTCTCTAGATATCGTGTGGACATACATCCAAAGAATCAAGTGAAAACAATTAATAACCTTAGATTTGCGCAGGCTCATAAATTAAATTCAGAGAGATACCTTGGAGGACCAGAAGGAGTTATGATGGGAGTCTGGCTGCTTATGTTGGACTGTACAGATTTAATTAAGGGAAGGAGGAATGCTAATAAGGGGAAGACGAGTCAGAGAGATTGAGGCCAAACAATATCAGACCAGTAAAAGTTGTCATTCACAACACAGGCATTATTGTCAAACTCTGAATTTGTCATCTATAGATTGTTCTGTTTATTTGGAAACTTGAAATACTCCAGGATAAAACTGTTGAATTTGTAGGTACTAGACACATAATTAGGACTTAAAGTAATTTGTGGAATAATTACCACATTAGAAATAAAACAGTCTTGTTTGTTATCTGCCATGGTCCTGATAGGGAGAGTCTGCCTAGTCTCCTTAGTTAACCCTTCTGACATCTTTACTGTCCCTAGTGCCCTCAGGCCCAGGACACTGTCTCTATGACACTGTGTTACATGTGTATTACATCATCAGTTTATGTGATTACATCATCAGTTTGTGTGATTATATCTTCTCTGTCTGGAGGCTGTATCACCCTGCCCCTTTGATGATGTAATAAGGCCTTACCCTTTCAGTATTTCTAATAGGTTTCTGTTTTGTTTGTGACCTCAGGGTGGCCCTGGAAAAGATTATTAACAGTAATAGCTTGTGCTCCTATCTGTCTTTACCATCACAAGCTAGTGAGCGGTCCTTTAAATGAAACAGTCACAAAGAACACAAACAAATTAACTGCCAGTATACATGTAGGTCTTGTAGTAAATGCAGTGAAAAAAACACTGACCATTCGCAACACTTTTTAAAGAGCAGTATGTATTATATGATATATATGTTTATAATATCATGTGGTTTGACATTGCACATTTTAAAATGTATAACTGTGTCAATGAGATTTTTTACTGTAATGGCTTTTCCTGTTCCCAGTGTTCTCAAACTATACATGGTGATATGTTGCCACATACTTAAAAAACTCAAATGATGCTTTTGAAAAAAAATTAATATTTGAGGATCCAGCATTATTAGGTTGCTTCAATATATTGTCTCATGATATAATATGTATTGTTATATTTTGCCTATGATGCAATACATGATAAGATATTAAAGGTATAAATTAGTTTATATTCCTAGAATTTTCTTTTTTTTTTAAGTTTATAGAAATATTTTCTATTACCAAACTTTCATGAAATTTATTTCCATACCTTATATAAAATTTAATTTGAAAGATTGAGTTGTCCAATCAGATCTATTTAGTAAAATTAGTTTCTGTCTAAAAGCATTTAATTAAAATTTTTTTTTATCTTATGACATATTACACTTAAATGCCAGCGCTACATGGAACTTAGAGACTTTTATTAAAGTCACTTTCACTTTTAGCAGATCAGTCTGATGTATCATCTAATTATCAATACAGTAACACCTGACAATACTGAACCAGTACTCGACTTTGCATCGATGGCTGTTTATCTGTTTAACTGTGTGTCATTATGTTCAACAACCAATTCATCAACATTAGAGTAAATTCGTGACAAATTTCCATTCTAAGTCTCTATTTCCTGCACAACGGGTGGCAACCGTTTGATAGGTTTGCTTTCTAACTTTCAAGATTATTAATGCGTATACCTTATTTTTTTATTCACTTGCATGTATTTTGCCAAATTACCGGGGCTTTCAGTGGAAATAAAATAAAATAACTTATTTATTATTATTGGAACAAAGAGTGGCCAGACTGAATGTTTAAATGGTTAAAAAGAATGATCTTTAACCTTTGCGTATACATTTTTCTTCATCCATGATATATGGCATGGAAAGGTTTCACAATAGTTTAGCAAATATTAGTTGTATTTAATATGTTAGCCTTCTCTACTCACTCCCTATAGATATCATTTTCCCATATTTATTATGCATATGTTTAAATGGTGCATATATAGTGCTCTATCTGCAATAGACTAGATAAAAATCCATGTTTTTTTCACTATTTGTCAAAGTTAAATGCTCTTTATGTGACATTGATTATGGTGTCATTGCATTTTCACACAAATATCAGGGAACTGCATATATATGTATATTTTTATTGTATTGATAGTGTTTTATTCCAATTTCTGATTGATTGTATTTCTACTTTCACAAAGGATGACCTGTTCTTTTTCCTGGACAAGATATAGGTTATCATCCAGGCAGCACATGCAGTCAGCCCTAAAAAATATTATCATTAAAAACATGGTATACCCCTGGAAATAGTGAATAATTGTATCTTGGATCATATCTTATGCTAGAGGTTGTTACTTGTTAGACCTAAATAATACCATACCCTGAGGCAGGTGGTATTTATAGTTGAAAACATTCCAGAAAATAGGATAATTTTGACTGATAAAAGTGAAGAACTTTTGTTGAGATGACCAACGTAATGAAGCGATGAGATGGCAATCAGTACAACAGTATGGCGGGTATACGGAACATTTGACATTACTGTCACTCTTCATAATGTGCTGTTATCTTTACATATCTTCTACTGTCATACCTCAGTGGTGCCAATGATGGCTTCACTGATAAAGAACTGTTCATTCGGTTACCAAGTTTGACATTATTAAAAAAAGTTTTGACAGCTAGAGATTTATTGAGTACATTAAAAGGAATGTTTGATGGTGTTTTAGATGTCACTGTTGCTCCTAAAATTGTACACTTATAAGTAATGTGTTTGTATATAATGCAGTATGTCTGGTTTCATTTTGTGATACCTAAAGGTATCCACCAGTAATGTAAAACTCCTTTGGAAGAGGTTTTGCAAATGTTAGACATTTAGCCCTCATTTTTCCGTTACCTGATACAGCATCTGCTTCATTGGTTTATCTATTTTATCTTACATACTTGACTTGTGATGAAATAACACCTTAAAATTTCTTCATATTTGATTGGGATTTGATATTGCAGTAATGATACAAAATACAGATATAGTGATTAATTACATATAAATTGTAACATAAAGATTATAACAACTGCTGCATGACTTATTTATAGATAAGTTTGAATGGATCAGCAGGTGATACCACTGTAGATACTGACTTGCTATCACTTGCGGGCCAAAACATGGTCTTTTATCATCATATGATTACGAACTAATGAGATACACACATGGCTGATTGCGACTAGCAAGCCCTAAAAATACCATGTGATGGAGGGGAACATGGTATTTACAGGAATTCTCATTAGTCACTGTATCTGGAGCCACAGTAAGGTGTTTTCCAGGAATATCCATCGGCTTAATTATAGCGCTCTGCATCAAGCGAGGTCACATGACTACATCATGCATCAACCCCCCTTTCTCCCTTACACACCACTCTTAGTTTTGATCCCAAAAATGATGGAATTAACAGACTGTTTGTTACAACTAACATCATGATCAAAGGGCTGTATCAAGCTTTTGCTGGGATATATATGGATCCCAGCTTGTATATACTACAAAACTTTATTATGATCCAAATTTTCAGGCCTTGATGGTTATATATCCATTTTAAAATGTTAAAATAATCTTCCATCAGAAAAATACATACTTTTGATTGTTGCATAAACTATGGGAAATTTTCATACTTGTGGTGTTTAAAGGAATTGATGTGCCAAATGGCATCATATGTATTACCACGAAAATGATTTGTTATTATGAAATTGGGAATAGGAGTGATATGCAGCCTAATTTGCAAGTTGCACATAATATTTCACAACTAATTTCTGCTCTCATGACAATGAAGTACAGTTGTACTGTTTCATGCAGTCATATTTCAAGCCAGCACAAATATAATTAATAAATTCTAATACTGTTAGCCTTTATGCATGGGAAAGAAATTGTGTTCCCAGGCTTTTAATTTCCTGCAACATTCATGTTATGGAGTGACAGAAAAGTGCTCTTTAAGACCACACCTGGTCAAAACTTTTTTTAATTTATAATTTATTCTTTAATTTTGATACATATAGTTTCTTCTTTAAACTGACAAAAGTTCTTGGGGAATTCTTTCAGATTTCAGCACTCTGCTGTGTAGATTGAAATGTTTTAAACTATAAAAAGTTGTTGGTTATAAATATTGATGAAATTGGGGAGTAAAATTATCCTTAAATATTTGTGTGACATATCCACACATTAAATTCCTACTACAGTTTGGGGATTTAGTTATGGTCCAAAAATAGCATTGTTCCACTCAAAAACTTTGCCACCAAATTAACTCTCAGTAGATAGATTAATTCTTGCCTATAGTTGCTGTCCTCAAAGTGCTTTTGTGTCAGATCCCTGTTCTCCAACAAACTCTTGCAGGTTTATTTCTCCTAGTTTCAAGAAATGACTCATGGGGGCTGCCATTATGCATATACACTAAAATCTTAATGTCAGAGGTATCATTTTGAAATTATGGGTATACCCCTAGTATTTAAATTTCTACTACTGCCTTTACAGTCTTGACCCTGAAGGTGTATTCCATACCTAGGTATATCCAAGCACTGGCTAAGCATATTTTTATGTGCTTTTTATTCACACCTGTGCAGAAATTATAATTGTATACAAAGTGGTCTGAAAATATTCTTCCTAGTCTTCTTCCTCCAGAAAAAAAAATGTCAATAACAAAAATGTCAATAACCTTGCTGTGACCTTGCCCTTTAGGCGTTACTGAAAATACACAGGTTGTGGTTAGTTTTTGTTTTAAACTCAAACTGTATCCTGCAGTGTTGCAAATACAAAACAAAGCGGTATATCTTTGACGATTATGATTAATTATATGTAATAATAGAAAAATTAATCATCCATTGCCCTTTTCTTGGAATCATAAAATATCATTCTAACTAATATAGCACTAATATATATATATATATATATATATATATGCTGTTCAGAGCCTAAAATAATGCAGTTGTTCTGAGCTTATGTCCTGAAAATATGAAAACAGTGTGATAAAGGATGAAAAAGGTAGAATTTTACTTTTTTGCTCCCCCAACAAAATTTAATGAGTGATGACCTGTAATATTTGTGTGCTTGCACTGGGCTTTACTAAACAGCCCTGCAAGATTTCATACAGGTGTTTTTATTTCAGTTTCATTTCACACAGCCATTTCCATCGTTAGTCACACAAAGGTATGCAGTTCCCACATGGCTTGGTTTCCTATGTTCCCGAGCACTTCTCTCTAACCTTGCAAACCCCTTGAAAACTCGGGGGAAACATTGTGTTTGAAGTGTCAACAAAGTCCTGCAAGTTACCAGAACTGTGTTTTTATTGCTTCGTGGTAATGGCTTCATGCAGATAAGTCAACAGGTGTGCTTATTATTAGTTGTCCTTGCATTTTCTTAATACATGGAAAAAAATAAATTATATAGGTATATAGTTGCATGAGTTAACTGGATATATTTCTTACAGGACACCATTTTGGCTTTGGTCTTTGTTTACTTAATTTATTTCTTAAAAATGTTAAAGCAAGAGCTCATTTAGAAATTTTGTATGCAAATGAGGTAATAAATCATTGGACAAAATATGATACAAAAACCATGCACAGTATTGTTTGCATCAATGAAAATTTACAATTTAAGTAAAAAATTTGCTCCTTCTATTAAAATTAAGATCATTTGTTAAATTTTTCACTTAAACAAAGCTTTGATTGGCACATCAAAGCAGTCTTGTATTTAATTGTTTGTGGAATTCTGAGAAAATGGGCACGTTGTCCTTGACATTTTGTCCTGTTACATTTTGTCCTGTGACATTTTGTCATGGAGTCTGTGAGTAGCAAATTTTAGTCACTTGATTAGAAAGGCACATAGTTTGCTTCAGACAATATTGAACAAAATACCTGTCCAGTTATTAAAAAAATGTATAAAAAAACCACATTTCATTAAGCCACAGTGCTAGAGGGTTTCTGTTGGCTGATAAAGAATGTTATATTATTACTGGTACCAATATTTAGATATCATCTGCCATAAGGTGTCCCTCTACAACATTGCTACAGTCAAAATATAATTACAAAAATACTGGGGTTTTTCACATTTCAAATTTAATCAATTATAACAATGTAATGGTCTTACTCAAAATCATGTTCCTTACAAGTTATGGTGTTCTCTAATTCCAAATGACCATTGATTAAAAGGCAGTTCTTCAGCATTTAACATGATTGGTAAAAAATGAATAAAAATTCAATTTTGCACTACCTGGCAGATCAGAATGTAATATGGCATGGACCTGATACTAGCTCTGTATACCAGTATGATATTACCATTTTGGATTAATACACATTATTCATAATTACCAAATATTGGCCAGCATCTCATTGTCAAGTTAGAGTAATGATCATGCTATTGTATGTTGAACCATACATGCATTATATATTATTCATTATTAATACTAATATATAATAGTACTAATAATATTAATAATAATAATTATTATTATTATTTTCTTCAATTCATAATATAACTGGTGGCTATAATACTATACAAATCAGTGGAAGTTGCTGTTGCTGACCTTGCTTTACATTGTGTTCCTAGCTGTGAAACCAATAGCTAGTCATTACCATGTAAACTTCCAGTATTCGGGGAATAAGCAAAGAGTTCATTGTTTTCTTCATTCAGATCTGACAACATGTCAAAAAAAAAAAAGTGTAATTACCACTGTAGAGACTTCAGTGCTATATACTTTTGATAGATTAATAATTAATACTTATTTATTTCAATATGAAAAAATGGTCATCAACCAGTCCAGAGATATATATATCTGGTGAAAAGAAAGTTTGCTGTAATGTGGCCATTAAGTTGATTTGATCAAGTAAATTTCAATCTTATGGGTAAAAGATCATGACAACAGGTTTCAGGCTATCTAACAGAGGCCTAGACTTGGGATAAACTATGCATAAGTTTTAGGTGTCACCTGTATAGAGTTACATCATTAATAGATAGCTTATCATGAGATAAAAGGGGGTGGTGTGAAAATCTCCTGGAAGAACCTTGAGGCATGATAGATAATGGGGATTTCCCTGTATCTCAGGACCACTTAAAAGAAGAGGGTAACAGAGACCAGGACAGATCATTAGTATCTGCCTGGAGGCCTATAAGATCCAAACGGCCATTAACTGGTCATAATCGCTGCAGCGGAGGGCTGCCTGCATCAACTGTTCATCAGACTCTTTGAAGTCACCAAGGTGTACTGCGAGCCTTGACCACTCTTGATCTATCACCTAACAGATTCTCTTTGTAATTACCATGGTTACGTTACAGAGAGGATGAAGATGAGAGTTGCTCTAGCCTCAGGTGTGATTCAGATGATAAAACTGAACATTTAAGTTAACCACAGAGGTTCAAATAATAATTTATTGGCTGTACAGGAAATACTCAGGCTTTATCAGCTGCTTTTATGGAACTTTTGACCTTCCCTGTCTCTAATATGATATATTAATACTGACATTCATTACAATTTTAGAAATTCAAAGGAAGCTAACCTTGTTTTTCAGTTATTTTTTGTGAACCATATTGACTTATTTCATAGATATATGTGAGGCTATGATTTACCGGTAGCTTAATTAGGATTTTGGTTTAATTGGGACATAGTGTTAGTCCAGTGTAGGTCAATCTTTATGGTCCATGCTTTATAAAGGTTACTAATGTAAGCAACAGACCCCACCTCACATTTTTCATGATGTCTAAGTATGAATGATATATGGGTAAATATATAATTATGGAACTTTGTTGTATTGCCTAGGAAAAACAAAAACAAAAAAAACCAGCATAAGCCTACCTCATCATGTCACATTTTAATCATATCATAGTGACTAACAAATTTTTATCAGAAATTGAGAATACCTGGGAACTTCACCACCTGTAAGTTACCTGTGAGGTAAGTACACCTGACTCAGGTGATTCAGATTCCCTGTGCTCTCTCACTATTATCATTTAGTACCTTTATCATCCAAGGTACAGGCTTATCTTTTTTATGACACCTTTCCACCCCATATTACCATCAGTATCGATTCAAGTGAATCGGGTCTGAAAAATTACCCCAGATTGCACAAATATGAGAATGGCATAAAAGCGCCATTTCATGCACATATGGTTCATGTATGCCTTGGCTGGTAGGTCACTGGCAGGGTCCAGCATCATGAAATCTACATCAAGTTGTCACTGCTGACAAAAGCGAGGTAAAACAGGTGACCAGGACAGCCTTGCGCTGTGACATGTATATTGGCTCTGCGACCCAGGTGGATTTGTTGGTATCTTTTGTGGTGATGCATTAACCAGTACCATACTGCTCCATTCCTTGTTGCTGATGTGGATGGCAGGCACTCTGTGCATAAATGCTCTGAAAATAACCCTGACAGTGATATATGGCCAATATTTTACTCTTGTCCAGTGTTTGGGTGTTATAAATAACATATTTATGCAAAGGAAGTAACAGGAAAATTAATATTTTACTGCTTTGTGGCATTTAGTATGAAATAACACATCAAGAAGCCAGTCATGAGTGAAGAATTCTCCCAGGAGTCTTTACATATTTAATATGCAGTCATTGGCTGTGAGAACATTACAGATGATTTCTACATTATCAGTGTAGGTCATACATGGATATTTGGGGGACCACCTGGAGAAACTGGAATTTAAATGTGGAAGTATATAACAAGGTCTTGTACATACAACCCATACCTCACTCCTGCCCTGTTACCCTCTTCCATCCTCTTCTTACCATAAACAAAACTACAGGGTTTTATGGTGTGTAGTGTTGGCTGAAATGATTATTCTGATCTTTTAAATTTAAAAATCATTTTTAGGAACACCTTATTTCTGGCACCTATAATCAATGATATATGATTGATTAATAAAAAATCCATATGTTACTTGTCATTGCATAATACTTCAGTAATATTTATTACATAGGGATGCAAGGAAGGTGCAGTTATACTGGTGGTAGATTTGGTTGTGAATCATGTCCCATTATGTATTCGAAATAACAACCAATGATCATGTATTATTCAAATAACCAAGTTTAATATATAATAAATAAGCATATTACATCTTAGGTAGTGTCTATCCGCACAACCGTTGTGCAGATTAGCTTTCTTTTCCGCACAACAGCCTTGTGTTTTCCCATATATCATACACTAAATATATTTTAAATTTTCATAAAATAATTTCTTCAAGTATCAGAGGAATTATAATTTTTGGGAAATTAATACAAAACAGAACTCATTAACAGAAATAAACATACCACAAAGAAACTTACTATGACAGCTGGCCAAGGACAATTCGTGTAATAGGCCCGGTCAAGGCTTTTCAAGTGCACTGATTGTGTCTAACTTGTAACTTTATGCAAGTATTAAGTTTACGTAATAACCCAGCATCTATAACTTTTAAATAGTTCTGTTGTGCTGAGGTGTCTGTTACCAGCCATATTGTTAGAAGTAGTTAGGTTTTATATTATAATATGAGAGGCTGTCGTGCGGATTGTTGTTCTAATAGGCAAGACGGTCGTGCCGATAGCCTCGGCCCACATCTTACAAGACAATTACAAAACTGCATTCTAAGGAATACAAGCCTCCACCATGTGGATATTCACGTAATCAGCCCATTCATTTTTAGCCCTCAGCCCTTAGGCTGATTAGGCTATTGTCGTCACCCAAGCTGTCCGTCCGTCCGTCCGTCTGTCCGGCGTCCGTTAACTTTTACCTTGTGAGCGGGATATCTTGAAAAGGATTCACCGTCAGAATTTTATTTCCTCGGTAAAGATGTATATCGACAAAATCTTGGTCAATTTTTGAAGATGGGTGACCTTGACCTATTTTTCTACATTTTAGAGCTGATTATAGAAAAACACTTAGATGCTTATTACTCAGGAACCATTTGATGGATTTTCACAAAACTTACTATGATTCTTGGGACTGATAATCTGTACCTGCTTCACAAGTTTGGTGGCGCCACCTACAATATCTGATTTTTAATGAATTTTTATCTGATTTTTAAACTTTGGGCTTGTGAGCGGGATATCTCTAAAAAGATTCACTGTAGGATTTTTATTTTTTGGGTGAAAATGGATATTGACAAAATCTCGGTCAAGTTCGAAGATGGGTGACCTTGACCTATTTTTCTACGTTTTAGAGCTGATTATAGAAAAAACATTTAGAAGCTTATTTCTTAGGAACCATTGGCTGGATTTTCACAATACTTACGATGATCATAGGGAGTGATGGTCTGTAACTGCTGCACAAGTTTGGGGGCGCCACCTGCAATTTCTGATTTTTAATGAATTTTTCTTGGATTTTTCAACTTTGGGCTTGTGAGCGAAAATCTCTATAAAAGGATTCACAATAGAAATTTTATTTCTTTGGTGAAGATGTATATCGACAAAATCTCGGTCAAGTTCAAAGATCGGTGACCTTGACCTACTTTTCAAGGTCACAGAGCTGATAATAGAATAAAACTTAGAAGCTTATTTTCAGGAAGCATTTGGTGGATTGTTATGAATCATGGTACATACCTCTCCATTTTAAATTTATAACTGAGACATGTACAGATATACATCCATGTGAGAACAGATATTTAGTACTTGTTACTGTTACCACCTCTAAACACTGTTCTTTTGGCTGAGGGCTTTTGTCAGCTTCTGCTGATATTCTAATTGTGCTTAAGTGACTACATTTGTAAATATTCCTTGATGACGTTCATGAATCCAGGTTATATGCTGGATCTATATGAAAATGTAATTGCTTCTTCTTTGGCCCATACCGGAAATGCCCTGATAATTTCATGAAATTCCATTCATGATTACATGAGTTAATGAAATCATGCCCTCCTGGTAGAGGCAAATATATACAAGAAGTTTGATAATTTTAGCCATCATCAGCATACATGTATATCTTGAACAAAGTAAGAATACTTGGTACACCTCTGAGCTGTTCCTGTTTTCTTTATAAGGCAAAGTCTAAAAGTGGGAGCAGCTGCTATAGGAAGGCTAGTAGAAGTGTCTTCAGTGCACACAATATCTGTCTGTTGTCTTATAAGGGCAGAATGCTATTATGATTATGCAGCGTGCACACCTACAGTTCCTTACACAGATCAGGTAGATAATTAGAGGTCACCTGGTGCAAACCATACTGTCCTGTTATCAGCTGAATCGCTTGTCCTGTTGAATACATTTATTCCATTTTTGGCTTACCAAAGAAATAATTGGGTAAAACCTTGCGGGTCAGGCAGATCATTACTGGGTCATTTGGTACAAATTATTTGTGCTCTTCAAAGTCTTCATAGTAGTTAAACCTTGCAAAAATGCATGCCTATTTAAACCATAGAAATATTGGTGTATGATTCATTTTTTGCTGTATTTATTTACAAAGGAAGTTATTAATAGAATGGAATAAAAAGTGATTGACCTTGCTTGAACTGAATAAAGATAACTTTAATCTACGGAATGTTTAATACTTTTTTAAATTGTTTTGGTTAAATGCAAGATTCCACTATTCTGTGAAGTTATTTATTAGGCATTAAACAACATGTTAATTAGCTTGTCACCACTCTTTATGTTTGCCTGGAAATGAACAGTAGTCAGCTTATTTTGTCTCTCTATATGCCAGAAAATAGATGTAAGCTGATCATGGCATTTTGTGTGCTTGTATGAATGACTAGGTACTGACCATGACTTTATGTATGCCAAGAAGTGGACACTTAACCTGATCTTAGATCTTATATGCCAGAAAGCCAATGCCAAATACCTCATCTTTACTCTGTGTATGCCAGGATATGGATGGCAGTTATCTGATCATGAATCTTTGTATTCCTGGAAGTAGATGACAGTTACCTGATGATGTCTGTATGTAGGCCAGGAAGTGGATGGCAGTTACCTGATGATGTCTGTGTGTATGCCTTGAAGTGGATGGCAGTTACTTGATGATGTCTGTATGTAGGCCAGGAAGTGGATGGCAGTTACCTTATGATGTCTGTGTGTATGCCAGGAAGTGGGTGACAGTTACCTGATTATGACTCTGTGTATGTCTGAAAGAGGAAGGCAGCTACCTGATCAAGACTCTGTGTGTGCCAGGAAGTGAATTGCAGTTACCTGATCATGACTCTGTGTATGCAAGGAAGTGGATTGCAGTTACCGAATGCCTGTGTGTATGCTTGGGAGTGGATTGCAGTTACCTGATGATGTCTATGTATGCTGGGAAGTGGATGGCAGTTACATTATCATGACTCTGTGTATGCGAGGAAGTGGATGGCAGTTATCTGATCATAACTTTTTGTATGGTAGGAATTGGATGGTAATTACTTGAGCATACTTCTCTGTTTGCCAGGAAATAAATGGCACCTACATGATCATAACATGGTTATTTTATTCACAGGTGTATTGATTACCAGGTTATGGCTGTATGAAGAAATTGTATATATCACCTGATGGCATTTAACAGATGAGATAAATTGGCTGGATAAATTCATTGATCAGTGTTTTCCAGGTTAGAACTGAGTCTTATATAGGTATGAGAGTTATTATTTGGGAGAACCTAGCTTTGAATGGTGACATCAGCATGGACTAAGGACTAAGGGACGTACATGTCATCTCATCCAGTAACTGTAGCATGTTAGCTGTTCAGACCCTTGTTCTCCTTTCTTACATAATGAAAATTTATATTTCTTTTGAAACCGGAACTGCCTCAGCAAAAATGAACAGGAATCCACCAATGTAAGTTGTAAAAGAAATGTTTCATGTCACAAGTTCCACAAGGCACCTGTGGGCAGTTGTAACCAAACTGGAAAAAAATCAAATATATACAAAATTTGTGTCCTTAAAATTTGCAGTTTAATCCTATTTCTAAAATTTAACAATCAACAACTGTGTCCATGCATTTAGTAGACTGAACTGGTATCAAAAGGCAGTATAAAACAATATGGTGTTGTTATGAACTGGTATGTCATGCGTTAGAACGTGGGTGTCATTTTAACACAGACAAACAGCAAGGTACTACTTGTTTATCCGAGGTGTCCATGGATAATTTGCAACTGAGGACTTTTTGCATCCCCCATCTGCATTTCATTTCCTAGTTCCATCTGGTCTTGGTGATATAATGTCATTACACTGACATTAATCCAGTTTGCACACTTTCAGCTTCATACATCAAATGGGGCATTCTTCTTAAGGTCCACAAAAAAGACTTGTGGCTCCAATAAAATAAATATTTCTCAACGTTTGTGAAGATAATTAAATAGAGAACCAAGATAAAAAACTGCATCACATAAAACAATTCTACATTTCTTATTATGCAAAGTGATGTTCCATATAAATCTCAGCCTTTTGACCGATTCTATTTATTGTGCAATTTAAGTGCTTTTGTTAGTTATATAATTTGACAGTGTTGATAGATAACCCAATTTCTTGTTAGAGTGATCAATTAGAGACTTTTATTAAATTAACAAAAATGTTTTCAATGGAAGACCAGATATATTTATCATAATTCTTTCATTTAAAAATCTTGGCCTCTGACCAGACTGTTACAAGACCATTACGTAAGATGAATCACGAGTATTGTTGCTGTTTCTTTTATATAAAATTTGTCACCATGCATACTTTCTTTATTACAGTAATTTCCTGTTGTGTTAACAGCATACATCCTTCATTACAGAACAAGGTAGCTCAAAACTATTCAGAAATTGCATTTCTGCTTCCACTGTTTCCCTGTTAATCCAAAGAAGTGTATGTTTCAGTTGGATTCATTGTTGTCATATTAATGACAAAAATTATATCATAGATGCTCACTAACTCTGTAAAGCTATATAGATCTATAAAGAATAAAAGATCCACAAAGGAATACATTATGCTATGGCAATAGCATATAACATGCACATAGTGCTTGCACAGATATATATGATAGTCAGAAACAGGACTTGAGACCATAAATTGCAAATCTATTTCTGGCCAAATGTATGGCACTTAACATTTAAATGGTCATATCAATATATCAGTATGGTTTCTGTGTATATATCAGTATAAATGCTAACTTTGGACCTAAGCTCCTGTATATTTGTATCCGCCAAAACAAAGTTTTGCGGATACTATGTTTTTGACCGGGTTCCACCACCGCTGTTGCGTTCGTTTCCGGAGAACTCCTCTGAGACTACTGGACGGATTTTTCCGAAACTTACACCAATTATCGGGTCACATGTGAATTTATGCCTAACCAATTGGCCTTGACCTCTGACCTTTCCTCTCTGCCCAGCGTCCATTTGTGCGTCTGTTTCCACACATAAACCCACATATCTCGGGAACCGTTTGACCGATCAGGAAAACAATTTTGTACAAATGTAGCCCTTGGATAGCTTTATAACATACACAGAATGGTGGCCCCACCTGCAACCATGTTTGCACAGTGTCCATCTGTTCATCTGCCTTGGGTTAAAATCACTCATATCTCTGCAGTGGTTTGACTAATTCACCTGAAATTCGGCTTGCGTATACATCCTAGATAGCTTTCTTGATTTTATGACAGGTGGCGCCACCTACATTCACGTTCACGCTGTAGACATCCATGCTTATATCTCCAGACTCGTTCGACTGTTCAGGAAAAAATTTACACAAATGTAGCCCTTGGATAGCTTTATAACATACACAAAAATGGTGGCGCCACCTGCAGCCATTTCTACACAGCGTCCATCTGTTTGTCTGACTTGGGTTAAAATCACTCATCTCTGCAGTGGTTTGACTTTTCCACCTGAAATTTTGCATGTGTATACATCTTGGATAGTTTCTCGTTCAAATAACAGGTGGCACCACCTACAATCATGTTTACGTGGCAGACATCCATTCTAATGTGTAACACATGTAACTATATTTCCCCTTGCCACTCAATCCATGCCTAACTTCACCTGTCCTACTCTGATTTGATGGATACACGTAGTCACTTGTCGACTACCCGTATTCTAGTTTATATAATATGTTATTATATAACATATATTTTATATAAGATGTACTTTTGTATGCTCCATTACTGAAATCTATATAAAGGTAGTACTATTATACATCCTATTTAGTCAGCAATCCCCCCCCCCCCCCCAACACCCTTGCAGTGACCCAGGTAGAATTTATCACCATGACTGTTAGGTCAGTAATGTATTCTACTACTGGAAGTTACTGTGTCCTAGTACATTTATAGATCAACTTTATGGGTTAATGGTAGGGTGTCATAGTTACAATTATAACAGATTTGATGTAATAAAGCTGGCGTGGCAGTTAAATGTCTGTAGACTATCTGTAAGACAGACCATTCTGTGCCAGAACAAAGGGGTTTCAATGGAATTTTATTACCACATGTCCAGCAAGCAGGATATATATGTCACATAAAAAAATAATAGGAAGAACTGTATAAAATTGTTTCTTCTGTAATCTTATCACTGCCATAAGGTACCAGGTGGTTTATTTTAGCAGTAGGACTCGAGGTTGAATTTTTACAAGTTTGATGTTATATAATATTTATTATATATGTAATGGGTCCATTCTGATATCCTTGAATTAGATCACAAAATAGTGCTACATTCCTGTTTTTCCATGCACTGTAAAGACATACAATTTAGTAGCTCCCTGTGATATGCAGTAAAATGCTTTTCTTTGTTATATAGTTTAGCTCCAGGGAGATCACTTTCTGCCGTTGATGGACTCTGTTTTGCGACATTGTTCCCCTTCCGGTGTGTAATTCTGCAGTAAAAAACATTTATAACTGATAATTCCCAACCTGTTATTATCGAAGCCCATTGTGACTCAAGATTTGTATCTTGTTATTTATTTACTGCTCAGTGTGAGGTGAATGCTTGGTCTATACACCTTTCATGCACTATTAATGGTGTTTTATAGCCTGGCTGGATTCTGGTATAAAGATCTTCATTGCCTATTGTGACTTTTATTAGCTCCCCAGGTACTTCAGCACCAGAGTTTCCTGGGAACTTATCGGTGAAAAGTACAGTGCTCGCAAAGTTTACTATTTTGTATCACTGCACACCAAGTACACTGATCGGTTTATCTGTGTGCACCTCGGCAGAAGTGATTTTTAACAGTACACTTCTTATGCAAACATATTATGTTTCCATGCATTAAGTGAGCATTGATTTGATAGAGTATTAGGAGAGGTCTTTTTTTTCACATCAATACTGGTTATTCATTGTGTGTTCATTAAGGTTGGTCGGGGCATTCTAACACCTGCTTCCCCTCCCCCGCACTTATTTCCGTCAACAGTTGATCATTAAGTTATTGAATATTGGTGTCATGCAGTATAAACTACAAATGGGTTGGTTTAATGATGTCATCCTTTGGTGTATGAGTAATAACTAAATTGGCCTCCCCTGTGCATACTCTAGTGTTATTATTATCATAATATGACATTGTCAATATTTTATGTTAAAGATATGTCAAACACTCAAAGGTCTATTAACAAAGTTTTGCCATGCTCAGAATGTTTATGAATGCCTTGTTTATCTTGTACCTATTTTACTTCTTCTTTGGTTTTATACATTTATTTCCTTCAAGGAGTTATATTCTCTTATCAGTTTGGCAATTTTTGAGTCCTGTTAATTCCTTTTAGGATAACTAATAAAAATGTAGATGCATTATTGGTTTTGTTAACAGGAGGAGTTCATATATTAGTTTTGATGTTGATTTAGAGTTGGATTAGAGAATTTATGAACATTTTGTCCATATAATTATAAACCTGGTATACTGTATACACCCATATTCATGAAATCTAGGGCTTCTTTAGCTGGTTAGTCCAGTGGGCACATGGAGATTTGTCCTCACTACAGCAATAATCCTTAGTTTGAATCCCACAACAGATGGCCATATTAATATTATTTTGACCTAGCTCTCTCTTTAATACCTACCGGTACTCATAATACATAATTTGATGGATGTGTATAGTCTCCGCTGAGTGTCCACCAATAATAATTGTTTAATGATTATAAATTTGAACATAAAAGTACCATGACATATATATACATGGTAGTAAGCTCTTCAGGTGAATGTTCTGTCTTATAGATTGCTGATTTCTTTAAGAATTTTGATTAAATGAATAAATTAACTGAAGGAATAAATTACTGCAACACTTAATTTTTTGGTTATAATTCTGAAAATCATTAGAATTTTTTTTCCATATTTTACAAATCAATTATGTCAGAAATAACATGTGCATGACATCCATGGGTTTTTTTATGATCATGTGGAGAATGCAGTTCACTGGACTATATTACCAGAGTAGGATTGTGGTGTAATGGCTCAAAGAAATGTATTTAGTCAATGAAATATGTAATTTTCCACAGGACCTGGCAGTTGAGATAGCTGCCATTGTTTGAGGATGAAGCATGACTGTATGATGTACCCTAGACCTTTACATATCCTTTGGGTGTAGCTTATGATATATAGGGTTAATTACATATCAGATGTTTGTGCAGCATAAAAGAAGTATCACCACCCCATTGTATGGTAGGCTAAAATGTATGGAATGCTCAGACCTTTCACTTTTCTAATGAAAGTTAGTGATTGAAAGGCAGACCACATCGTGTACTGTGAAGGCATTATTAATAATGCAATTCTACTACTTAGCGTCCCATCACGGTTCCGTAACAATACCTCGCATCCACTCCTTGTGGCTCGATGCATTCCTGTGGTTGACGTCACTATGCGGTGCAGCAGCGTGTAACGTTGTCATCAAGATTGCTAATGATTCATCACTGCTTGCGTGCTCTTCATCAAAACAGAGTACTACATACCCCCACCTGTAGTCATTGTATCCGTAGGCGGACATCAGAGAAGGCTGGGGAATACCTGGCAGATTCCATTTAAGTGATTCTTGATGAAATTTCAGGAACCTTGAAAAGATCCCCCTCTGTTTGTGGGTGTACAGCAATTATCAAAGCAATTTCCTGTGACAGTTTTCAAAGGCTGAAGTTTTATGTTTGCACTAAACGATCCCTTTGATATGCATTCTTTTATTTTATTAGATCGTAGACTTTTAATTTTGTGGTTTATTTTATTTGAGAAGTTATTTTCTTAACATGTAAAAGTTTGTAATTAGGTGTGATGTCAGCAGATTAAGAATTTTATTGGTTTAATTTCTCACATTTATTACATTGTATTTAAAAAAATATAGCTTTTTTTCTTTAAAACCAAAAATTATCTATGTAAATTGTTGTCATCTGTTATATGGTACCTGTGTTAACCAACACATGCATAACATAAATTTTGTGTTTATGAATATGTGTAATTTGATGAAAATAACACCTTTGCTTGCACCTTTTTTCACTTTTTCTCAAAATGCTCCTATAAATTGACAACAAAAGGTGACAAAAAATTACTTCATAAACTTTAGACATTGTTGAAAGATTGATATTATTATAGTTCAGGCCGTCATGAACGGGTGTATATCAGTATGTTAAAGAGAATAAAAGTAGAGAAAGATTCAGTGTCCCTTAATTAAATGTTTCAGGGTAAAATCACTGAAAAAGTTTATATAAAAGTTAGTTGTATTGAATTTTCAAATATGTTTATGAAACTGAATCATTTGTATATAACTGTGGATTTATGTTAATTTAAAAACTGAATATTCAGCCATTACACAACATACCAAAATATTCCTTGAAGGTTGACAATCATAATTCCAGTGATATATACTTAATTGTTCTGTATGAAAGTGAAACGTTCTGTTCTCTCTCCAGAGTCAATAAAAATCTCAAGTTTTACACACACTGTCACATAAAGTACTTGGTGATAGTTGGTGTGTGGAGAGACACAATATTAACAGTAGTTAACATGATGTCACTTTGTCAGGACATCCTTTTACCTGGGCTTTTGTTGGGGTGTTCATCATCCAAATGTCTTCAGTTATTAATATAAGATTTTGACCTCTTTGGCAGAAGAGCCATTCCAATGGGACGTGTCCTCTATGCTTGAGTGGGCGGTCCAAGTAAGGCACTGTAGGGCTTTTAATAATGTGTGAACCATGGAGAACTCAGTTAAGGTATGGCAGTTCCAGTTGATTTACAGTACAACTCCAGAACTGCCTCAGTGTATGAGCAGTGGTGCATCCCTAGAACTGGCAGAGTATGAACTCCCTGGTGTTTTATGGATACACCCAAGTAGTCTATTGCTAATATTAAAAAGACACAGGCATGGACCACCGATGTGACTGGTACGGCACCAGCTCATTTGGGTGTGAACATTTTCACCTTGATATCTGTCAGATTGATGGAGACTGTTTTACTGTGTGTTTGATGAATATGATGATAATGACTTTGATTTGATCTTACAGACATCTTCCTTTTAATATACTCACACCAAAATTCCAATAGCCAGTCCCTTACAGTATACCAGGACCCCCCCCCCCCTCCCCCCAGCCCCAATTATTGCTGACTAATTTACTAATTGTAATTATCATTAAGGTTAAGCTTCCTATTGTATGCCTTGTCTAAGATATGAATGCATATATAAACTACCATACAGATATAATTTATACCCAAAAAAAAATAAATTTATCCTTCACCTTGCATCATTATGGTTATTGAGCTAAAACATGATTTGATATGTATTGAGAGCCCATGGAGTAGAGAGAGTGGGTTATTATGAGCTAAATAAATACAAAATCAGTATTTATTGTTGGGTGATCTTTCCAGTACTAATATTTTCTGTTGATATCTAAGATATATATATATATATATATATATATATATATATATATATATATATATATCTCACACGAGATATATAATTCACAAGAGATAAATAAATAACATAATCATCTGCTTCCATTAATATTTTAGACAGTTTTAGGAAACTAAGTACATTGCGTCAGAAAATTTAGGGAAGTACCTTGTCATTACTAACTAAAACCACTCAGGTTATGCTGCCTATTAAATTATGTTGCGCGAAACTTGAGAAGGAGACACAAAGCTGAGGATAGCACATTTCCCAGTGACAGAAAATTGGAAAACAACTTTTTATGCTACACAGGTGGTGGCAGGATTTCCCCAGTGTCACCAGGCGGGGTTTTTCCAGACATCTTGTGTCCGGTGTAAAGAGGTGAACGAGGACATCTCTAATCAGTGTGGTATACCGTCATCTGGCTAGTCTATCATTGCTTGTCAGCAGGTCCCCAGTGCTGGATTTACAGCACCAGTGCTGCCTGCATGGCTTGTTTACTGTGGCAGCTACCTGCCAGACATTCCTGAAGGCTGCATCATTACACAAGACTGTCGCTGCTGATAAATCTCAGCATCACAACAACATGCACCAGCCAGGATCTGCTGTAATTTCTACTTATCTAATCAGTCCTTGTTGAGGTCATTGTGATACTTAACATAACCCTCAGGACATAGACCTGAGCGGACCACCAGAGGACTTAGAATCATTGTTTCAGATAACTTTTGCCAACTAGTGCAAACAGAAACAATACTCAAGTTTAGGGTAGGTCTGATAGTAGTGGTGGTTTTGTCCCTATGATGTAAGAGAGTCTACTGACATGTTAGAGAGGCAGCACAAGCCATATTGTAAACTTCACTGAAAATCTTGATGAGGAATACAAATATTTTCATTATTTTGACAACTGGTTGTTTTCAATTACCATTATATATCAAATATGAACAGATTAGTTAAATTCAGCTTAGATGATCATTCAGTTGATATACTTCAGTGTTGTCAAAGCCTGAAATATTATGAAGGTCACATTACTGAACATAACCAGGGTTAATTTATTAAAATTAGGACTTTTTTTATACCAGTGTGGGCCAAACATTTGAGCCAGCTGGAGATTTAATTTACTGTATGCCCTTTTCTGTTAAGTAATTTTGGGTGAGATTGTTTGTAATTTTAAGTGCCAATATTGTATTAGTAATCAGGTCATATTGGCCTACCTTCTGTAAGCTCTGCTTTACCTAATATATTTGAAAGTTTTGATTTATGTAATTAAACAATGAATGTCACTGACAGTGACTATATCAACCATCTCAGCATGAACTTTTTATCACATTTGCGGAGGTTATGTTTTTACCTATGTATGTTTGTTTGATTTTTGGTTGGCTGCTTTGTCTGTGAGCTACTGCAGCAATTTATTCAAAGTTGTGGAAGGATGGAATATGAGCCAGTGCTAGGGACATTCCATATTAAGATGGTGTACATGGATCTGATTAAAGGTATGGATCCAGTAAGATTATTTGGTGAATCTGAGGTATGCTTCCACTGAGTGCCATTCTATTTGTAATGCTCGACACATCATGTACAACTGAACATTATTGTCTTGCTGTAATCTTGTTCTAAAGCTGTGTATCAATCTTGGTGGCTCAACAGCCAATACTTGAGTGGACCATATATGACACATCAGTGAAAAAATAAATCCAAGGTCATCCCAGTTTTGATACAGCACTGGTTAAATATAGTGTGGTGGGATTTCCAGAGGATCCTCTCAATTTCTTGGCAGAGTACACAGGACCTAGGTTAGGAGAGAGCATGCACACTTATCAAGCAAATTAATGTTCTGATCAGATAAAACCCTGTTTGTGTCCATGTGGCACACAAGTCCGGGTGTGTGCCGGATTTAAACTGGACAAAGACTGTACTGTTACACCACGGAAGTACCCTTCATTATCAAGATGAATATATAGTTATATACGTGTTTGTGGTTGTATATTTGAAATACAGCCAATATTTCTTTTCTGCATTATGGTTGTAATTTGTAAAAAAACAAATACTACCCTCAGAATGAGGAAGTTATATACTTCTGTAACCAAGTATAAAGCCTGGCCTACAAACAATTATCTCAGTACATTTGACCTATAGCTGTGTGACAAAATTCAAAATAGGAATTCATATTTCATTTCAAATCTACAGACAGGGCTGATTGTACTTAAAGACATTGAGGATATCAGACTGGTTATGTACTGGTGGTTTGTTTGCATAATTATACCAATACCTTTCAATTGTTTTATTTATTAAGTTTTGAATGATCAATAAGCACTGAGTTATTGTTCCCCAAACTGCTTTGTCAGCAATTAAAATTTTTATAAATTTTTGGGAGATGCAGGTTGAATTTAAATTATGACCCTGCTTTTTGTCCATGGCTTATGACCCAAGGTTTTGGAGCATTGATTTGACCATATCTGTCTGTGTGTCCCTCTGTCTCCATGCATGTCTGTGTGTCAGACTTTGTTTTTGAACAAATATTGCCTATGAATGTGGTACATTGGAGCCCCTTTGTAACAGCTAGGATTAGATGACTTTTGACTGTCTGTCAAGGTGATTGTCTGTCTTACAGTTGTAACATCAACCAAAATCCACTACATTTTTTGCCCCAGATGATAAAAAGAGTTCTAGACGAATATTATTCATATTTATTCAAATTCAAAACAAAAATTTTGTCTCCAAGATTATTGAATGTCTGTGCATGCTTACTTCACAGATATTTTATATTAGAAGTGTTAACTCTTATAAAAGGGGTATTGAACCTATAGATCAGCACAAGCAGGTTATGTAAATTCCATGAAATTGCATTTACACTTCTTTGGATCTCCATTTATGCATTTTTTACAACTATATACAAGGGCGAATCCAGGATTTAGGAACAAGTCAGGAGGACTAATGACAAAGCCTAAAAAAAGGTCATCAGGTCAGGAAAAGAAGGGGGTCCAAGCCGCTAAAATTTACTTGAAACCCTGAAAAAAAGGTTGCGGCGGCTAAAAAAAAAGGGGGGGGGGCCCTAATCCACTTCTAATACGGCTTATACATATTAATGGCACAATTAAAACACAAACAGCTGAGCTCAGTCATCATATGTGTTAGAAGTCAGTTAAGTGTCACTCTGCTGCTTTTTACTGGACACTTGAATGAAATGAAACAAGAACTGAATACAGTACATGTGTTTCATCATCATCATTCATATTTAATATAAAATGTTTAAATAATGGCTGATGTCATAGTGGCATCATGTTTTTTTCTCTATTACATCCTTATATGAAACATGTTTTTTATTTTCATTGTGAGTATTATCTTGTTTGTGCCTATTAATTTAAATGAGCCTTGTACAATGTGGTACAGGAGCCAGATAAAACAACAGCTGTGCTGTACACATGGCCCTGCATAAGGGATGACACATGGCACAAACAATTACAGTACTCAACCTAAAGAAGCTGCAGGACAATTCCTACTCTGAGCTAAGAGCTAGCAATCTATAGAGTACACTCAGTGGCCCCTTCTAAACCATTAAATACTGTACTAATGTAACTTGGTCTGCCTTTTTTAGTCACAACACTTGCATAGCAGCACTTAGGTGCATGTGTTTATTTACCATTTATTTCAGAATGGATTCTCCCTCTAGGAGTTCTCATACAGTAGTACTGCTGCTTGAGGAATGACTTAGATGTACACAGGATAAAATCACAAAACAGCACTGGTACAATCACAAAACACTCTGATGCAGCAAGTTTATTTTAAGTACCTGTTTAAAAGACCGAATTCAGTGCACCCATTTTGAGGGAACAAATTTAAATATTGAGGAAAAAGGGCACTCTAAAGTCAAGGGATCTTGCCTTGTATATATACATGCAGTAAATAGCTTTCTGTCACAAACACATTTTAATAGTCTTGATAATCTGAACTGATCTTGCTATATGAATTATAACCAGATAATCTCGTATTTGAATATACTTGCACCAGTGTTGTTCAGATTACTGCTGTTGACAAAGCTGAAAAAAGAGAGCAACCCCCAGTGGTTCATTTACAGTTCATTAAAATTTAAACACCAAACATATATATAAGCAGTTTGGTTACCAGTGTGTATATATAAGAGAGAATACTATGCGTATATGACTGTTTCATTATCAGGTAAGTCTGTGCCAAGTTTGCTGCCAGTTGTTTACTTACGTTGTTTCTAAAATTGTAGTGAACAGTCTTAATTTTGGTTCAAATATCCTTTTTAAAAGAGGCTAGAAACTTGAGTGGTAAATTTATAAAGAGTCATGTAGTTATATAACTTAAAATATTACAGTGATGCAAATATATAAGCTAATATTTGCTGTCATAATGGTGATGGTTGATTACAATATTCATAAAAATTAGCTATTATGTATTGAAAATTACGGTATATATATATGTAGTGAGTCAGCTAGCCGCACTATAAACTAGGTGAGAGTTATATTAGAATTGTCAAGTGCTTTTCTCTTGGTAAATTAGCATTTACCTGCAGGAATTGTCCAATAATGATTCTGTGTTGTATCAATAATATAACAGTGTGTGTGATCAGCATATACATTTTGTGGTTTTATGCTAATATCTGCACCAGCATGACCCTATCTTTTTCTCTGGTACTCAGGACGCTTGGTAAGAAATTGAGCCCTTAGTGACCTTGCCTACCTGTGCGTAGTTAGCCTGATATATATCACATAAATGGTAATTTCATGGTAGATGAACACTTTATAGATAATCTTTACCATTGTGTAGTGAATATCATATTCATATGAAAATATGAATGCATTGCATAGGGCCCCAGAACATTTCTTACCAGTATACTATAGTGAGGTTTCATAAACAATAAGCTGACCAGGGTACAGCAGTAGTACAGAGTTGTTTCAGGCTTATTTAAGGATGACTTAGCTTGTAACGTTGGTCATGACATTGGCCTTCAAATATTAAAGGACAAATTTTGAATCCCGTATGAATCCACATCCAAGGCAAAAATCATGAAAAATTCAACAGAACACCAGAGATTTACTTTAATATTTCATTGACAAGTTCTGACTTTTCGATTATTCCTTTCAATTATATAGAAAACATGGAATCCCAATGCCATAATAAAATGGTAATTTTGTTATTCATTTCATAAGGTGCACCTGCAACGAAAAGTCATAAATTTATCTGTAAAAAAGCCAGTCAGGCCAGTCTGCTGATGATGACTGTGTGAAACAGTAGAAATTAAGCTACAGCTACAAACAGTTTAAATGCATGAATTGAGAATTTTTCTTATATTAATATATATACATATATTTAATAGGGTATGCCTTTAGAAGCTATGTTTTTAATTTTAAGCATTATGGTATGTCAACATATATGTTATAGGCAGTTGGTGCACACATAAATTCCAATATGAGCATTTATATATAGTTATTGTGATCCATGTGCATTGTACTCAGGAACCTTATGGTAAGAAGTATAATCTTCATGGAGAGCTATAAGCTTACCTTTAAATACATAATATACAGTCTGGCCTACCCTGCATGGCAGTGTACAAGAGAACTTGGCAAGTCAGTACATTACATTGAAAATCCTTCCAAGTACAATGACATTTTATACCATATACAAGTTTTACATGCACTCTTATAAGGCTTACAAACAGCACCTATATGACCCACCGCAGAGTTCAAGTGGTCCGCCCTCACTGGTATGATATAAGAAATTACAATCCCTGCTAATGATTTAATCATGGGATTACTAATGGATTTAGTGTTCCATAAATGACAGTCTCTTTGAGCACTTGCTTCAGGCGATCTTGGGTTAAGATGCATTGCAGGGGGGATTTTGGTATTAGTCATACGGCCACAACTATACTTGGATGATACCTGTTGTACATATTGTTGTACAGATTATTGTACGGATTGTGTTACTGAGTAAACACAAGGTTTGTAGTCTGGGGTTGTTTTATTGTCAAGCACCAGTTTATAGAAGTAATCCATTGGTATTCCTGCTGGCACTGTATACAACTGTATTTATAAATAGATACGAGTGTCTGCAACCTTTACGGTTCATTTGAATGATCTTCTAGGGGTATTTTTGTACAGGTGGGGAGGACTGTCGGTGTTTGTATTACCCCAGATGTTAATGAAGAAAAATTATGTGATTATCCAGCTCAACAGAGATCATTTGATGTTTTGATCATTTGCTGATCAGTGTCACATATTAGATGGTTATAAGTTATATATTAATGATTTATAAACATACATCATATATGTAGCAATATTGGGTTGACCATTAACAACAAAATTTGAAAATTATATATTGGTTGAATTTCCAGTGATTTATATCATTATCATCACAGTGATTTTGTTATGAATGAGAATATTTTATAGTTATTTGAAATGTCATAAAATAGGTGATTGCCAGCTAATATGAACTTTACAAAATATTTAAAACAAACAGAACAGTTAAAGATAGAGAAGTGTTAAACTTGGAATTGATAGATAATGTAGATTGATCACACTGATGAACCTGTAACAATGATTAATAGGGAACTGATTAGACACAATGATTATTTTAAAATAAATAATGAATATATTTTATTTATCAGACTGAACTGTAATGAACTGTTAAAGATCAAGTAAATAATACCCATAATGATAAGATAATGAGAAACTTGTCATGTTGAGTAGAGGTCATAATAAGTTAAGGGAATTAATGAAACCTTAACAGAGAACTTAAGTAAATTAATTAATGTAAGTGCTGAAAGTAAACATGTAAAGATATGATACGATCCAGCCCTGAAAAAAATGATAATTAAGACTTTTAAAGTGAAAAGAATGAGAAATGATTGGCATTTTAAGAGGTCCTCAGTTACAGTTATAGGATCTTGCTGTGCACAGGTTCTCAAGATGGCTGTCAGGCTAGGCATATTGGATTTTGCTGGGTTTGGAATTTGGTAATGTGCATATTCTTTTAGGGATCAGACTGAGAAATAATAATCACAGCAATCCTTCCAATGGTTTTTGAGATAACATGGATTAAAGCAATTACAGGAACGCATGACGGACAGTTAGATGGATGGACAGAAAACCTGATGACTAAAATATAATTGAATTAAGAAATTACCAGTCACCGTGGATAGACTAAAGTTCATGTAATATTCCCATAAATGTGATATGATAAATTGTAACCACTTAAAATATAAATATTTGTACATAATACTTAATAGTTACTCACAACTTGTCCAGGATAAAGTCAAGGTGTAATTTAATAGAAGTGCTATGAGAAACCATGTAGCTCACCATGGCTTGCCCAGATTAAATAATGTCATATGCCCAAGTTATCAAATACTCTATCAAACATTTAACCATTGCAGTTATTACATGTATTATTTACATCATAATAGCATATAATGAGAACCTATGAGATTTTTTATTTATCCTCAATCAGTTTATAACATACATCCCTGGAAGCTATTTTCTTAATGTATGCAATAAAACCTCCAGTTTATATACAAAGTGGCATAAAACCTCCAGTGCCTGATTGTTTCTCGCTATAAGACACGCTGACCTTCCTAACCCAGCTGCAACTTAGCAAATATACCAGGACTGATAATATCAGTGTGTGTTGTCTTCCCAGGACAGTGACAGGGCTGCCAAGGTGCTGTTCACAGGAAAGTGATGCTAAGATAGATTTGGGGGGTCACCATCTGATAAACCTGGTGAACCAGCTGGTGACACCTGGAAATGCCCTGTGTAGGGGTTAATAGAAGGCTACCTGGCAGGCAGTGTGTTATCAGACTGGCATGTCTGTGTCACATGGGAAAAAACAGCAGTATGTCAAACCTGAAGAAAATTCAAGTCATATCACAGCATCAGTCAGATCAAATCAAGGTTTTTCTAAGTTGTTTATAGCAATATCAGCAAAGATCCCAACCCAAGGTCTCACAATGCTGTCACATCCTTCATGTATATGTATGCACCTAGATTCATGTGTCTCATGAAGGACTTTTCAAATTGTTACCTATGCTGAGGAGGTGATGGTTTTACCTGTGTTATTTCTTTGTTTTAACTGCCTGTTGCTGGCATTGATTGGATTGTTGTGTATATGTGTTATCATAAAACTTTTGGAGCCAGAGCAGTCCAAATAAAATTAATAAAATTGTCCATTTTGATGTTTTTAAGGGTCAGTATACCTGTTAATTAAGATTTTTTCCTGGCACTTGTATGTTGAATCATGAATCACTTGTCAGTTAACATAATATCCATTAAGGAGTTCTTTGATTAACTGGTAGGACCACTTGAAGTGTAATTGCCCCTGCATTATTAATCTGGGATCAGAATCCAGTACAATTTAATAACCTTCTTTTTTTGAATATGGTCGATTTCGGCCGCCAACGATATCGGCCGCCGGCCTCAAATCGACCATTTCCAAAATCAAATCGACACCGGGCAACCATTTCAGCCGCAAACCCGACGATGCCACTGCTGGGCCCTGACTCTAAGTCAGTCAACCATATCGGCCGCGACTTGGGTGGCGGGGCACCATTTCGGCCGCCGGGCTACCTCATTACTACAAACACAGTTTCATCATAATTAGAACCAGCTTATTCAATCAGAAATATGATATACTTAATAAAAATATATATTTATTCAAAATATGAATAGTCATATTTATAAGAAACATGCCTAAGTAAAAATCTCGAATTACAACACATGTACTTGCATTGAATAATGAAGAACATTACTTTGTTCTGTAACTTCGTTCACAAATGTATATGATGGATAGCAAACCAGGTTTCGAATGTCGGGACGTATTTGAAGCAAATCGTCTAAAGTTTAATTAATAGGCACTACAAAAAAAATTATTAATCTCTCTCTCTCTCTCTCTCTATATATATATATATATATATAGTTATATATATATACTTTCATACTTTATATATATATATATAGTTATATATGTGTGTGTGTCTGTGAATATAATTGTATAATTGCTGCATTTTTAATAAACTGTGAACCGAACCGATATATGAGTATATAAACATGTTTAATAAATCCTCTGACATATATGATTAATTAAGTTTGATCATGTTATAATTTTACACTTTTCACTTCTTAATGTTTATAGGGTATATATTGATCATAATATATATCATGATTATATCGTATTTTAAAAACTACGTCAATCAGGACATTGTGCTATTTGTATAATCCATTTGAAATAAATACATTTAAAACTTCACTTACTTGCTCGGCGATGATTGTTGCTGTGAATAAATATTCAGTTGCAAGAGCACCCGCCTCGAAGTGCAGGTTTGATAAACCAAGAATCATTGACCTGGTATACAAAGAGCGCAGGCCTCTAAGAATCCAGCGACTAACACGCTGTCCCGTTTCCCTGCTCGTTCTTTGTACTCGACTGTGATAGTTGGAAATATGTTTTGGCTTTTTCCAGGAGTAGCCCAGTTTTTTTAGAGTTTACTTTATAATTTGTTAGAAAGATGTTTATGGTTTTAAGACACAGTTGTATATATTTCGGGATAGAAAGTTTTCTATTGTGACCTCTGTATATATAGTTATGATTTATAGTTAGATTTCTCAATTGCAGTAATTTAGATTTTGTTTGAATTAAATAAACACATATTTAATTCATTATTTATAATATATGTAATAAAATGAATTTAAAAAGATGTATAAAGTTTTATTTATTTATTTCTGCTGTTTTCTTTCTGATTTTTTTTTTTTGAAGCTGGTGTGTAAATGTGTACTGATATTTGAAGGTTTTTGTGGAAATGTGTGTACTGAAATGTGTGTGCTTGAGTTCTTCCAATGATTATATTCACATTGAAGGTTTAATTAGCTAGGACTTAATATGTAGCCGTGTATGTTGTAATTAGGTAGCCCAGAAGAAAGGCGGCCAGTAATGAGGTAGGCTGGCGGCCGAAATGGTGCCCCCAGGCCCAAGTCGCGGCCGATATGGTTGACTGACCAGAGTCAGGACCCAGCAGTGGCATCGTTGGGGTTGCGGCCGATATGGTTGCCCGGTGGGCGCTGGCGGCCGATATGGTCAATTTGAGGCCGGCGGCCGATATTGTCGGCGGCCGAAATCGACTTTTACCCTTTTGGGGGGGGGGGGGGGGGGAGGAGGGGGGAGGGAGTTCTGATCGTGTGTCAAAAGAGATATATCAATACAAGATGATGGCTTCCCTTACTTGTTAAGGCCTTTTGCTGAGTGCTATGTAGTGTGCTGTAAATTTAAACAATTTCATGCTACAGTGTTTAAATCTTGTTTGTGAATTACTCTTTGACTTTTGTATATATATTTATATATTTGGTTCAGATTGGCAAGATTTCAAGATTTATGGTAAACATCAATTCCTCTGATGCTCCATAGATTTACCTTGATTTTTACAAACAAACAATTATGTTTGTGCATGTTCTTCTGTACAAAGTAATCTACACTACAGTCTGTGTTGACATATTAATCTATTCAGTTTTTGACTCCCATAACAATTATGCTCACATACAATGTATCTGGTTCTTCAGGTGTTCAAAATTTATTATCATTGATTATGTTCATATTTCCTGTTTACTATAGTCTACACCAGAGTCTGTGTTTGCATTCTTACTATAGTTGCGAATGTGGCTCCTATCACAATGATGTTTGTGTGTGCTATTTTTGGATATGGAAGGTCACTTTGATGGAGATAGGGAGTTTTATGCCACCTCCTTGCCAGCATTTCAATAGCTCAGCACATTTGATATGTCAGCTTGATGACAGTTGAGTTGATATCACCAGTGGTAAGACTGATAATCAACCTCTGCACAGTCAGCTGGTTATCATTAGTGTAGCTGTTTTGTTTCTAAATATAAATATTGATAGATCTGTCTCTGTTGTCACCAGACCACCATGTCACCTGGTGCATTATGTACCAGATGGTCTTATATCAGGCAGTTTCATTAGGGCACTGTCATCTCATGTCATATACCCCTCTTTGACGGGATGTCCGTCTGTCTGTCTGGCTGTCTGTTAACTTTTACTATCTGACTGTGATAATTAACTAATGTGTAAACCAAGACTTTGATAGATTCTCACTAAACTCACCATTAGTATTTTCGAATAGATTAATATCAACTAAGTTTGATTTAATGCAAAATCCATGCATTTTAAATGAGGTCAGAGGTCACCAGGCTGCGTTGGTGCCACTTCAGTAGATTTATCCCAGGAATATGACGGTTTTTAATGAAACTCAACAGTAATATATTAATCAATATAAAATCTTACCTAAGTTTGATTCCTGGCAAAATCCATTCATATTTAATGAGGTCAAGGGTTACCAGACTTTGGTCCACCATGTTGATCAACTAACCAAAAATCTGATGTAAATATGTACCAGGTAAAACCTATTTGTGGTGAACCACAGATGTTTACAAGTTCTCTGTCAGTCCCATTTGCTTTGAGAACAAGGTTTTACTGTTTGTATTTTTATGATATATGCGTATGCTTATTTTAATCTAAACAACTGTATTCCCTTCCTTAAGTTTCTGTAAATTGACAGTAAAACCTGTCTAGTAACCACAAGGCAACCATGACCATCTCACACTTTGAGTCACTTCTTCTGGTCCTGTAAGAGCATACTGTGGCTTTCTATATAGACAGGTAAATTCTGCTGTCATGCCCACTTTTGGTGTTTCTAAGATGATAGTCTTATCAGAACATTATTTTATATGCTCCAGAATGGTGGTGTTGAGCTGTCTTGGAAGAGCTGCAAATACAGTGGCATCATTTCAAGTGGCCATATCTGTTTATCCATGTAATGGAGGGATGTTTGTATGATGCAATAATAGTATGACAAACAAATAGTGAAATACCATTTTTACATCATATTTATCAATTGTCAAATGTATTTACCGGTACATGTTGTTTAAGATAATCAGCTTTGGTCATCACTGATATGTTGTAAGACTATATCTGTTCAGTAAATACTAATATATTTTCTTTCTGAAATAATTATATATGGAATCCAAACAAAGAGTATTATTTTTCTTTTAGAAAATCACTACATTTGTCTGATTCGCCTCCTAGGTAATTAAAGGTAAGCTTTAGTGCATCTTATAAATTATCACGATAAACAGGTGAACACGGGAAGCCCTGCTTCGTCTTCCATTTCAGTTGGAAAACTGTACTACTGTACCATGTTATTGTTAATTCTATTATGGACTATATCTGTTGTTCATTATGTGGGATACACTATTTACATGTGTTTGTGCAGGTATGTCCTGTGGCAATACAAGGTCTGAAAGTGAATCACTGTATGTAATAGAATTCTTAAAGGGATGGGTCACTGATGGGGTCTTGTGTTTAGTCATGCGTAGAGGAGATTAATTGTCCTTTAAAGCTGAATTAATCACTGGTAGTTATTTATCATGATGAAAGGTTTGCCATGGTTCACTGCACACCTTTTACCATTCACTTGTAATGGTTTGCCTTGCTGCTTATATCACAATATCTCACTGTCATCATAGGTCATTAACGTTGCTTGTTAGTTTCAATGACTATGGTGCAGCCTTGTCGGTTTCACTTCATTGAAAGATTGATTCAGTGTAAGGTAAAACCTCTCTGAATGAATCCTGTTGAATAACAAGTTTCCGGGTGATTTATGGCTTTGACTTTCATTTGTATACATACTTTCAGTTGTATTGTCCGGTTATTCTCATTCTACCATTTTCTCCTCAAATCCAAAATTTCTCCATCCAACTCTTCTTATTACTACTCTTCTCTCTCTCTCTCTTTTTCCTCTCTCTCTCTCTCTCTCTCTCTCTCTCTCGTTACCTGTCAGATTTTTATTACACTGTGTATCTATGATATTTTTTAGCTCATTTTACTGAAAGTTGTCCAGTCATTCATTAACAGTCATTCATTAACAGAACACAAATTGTAACCATTTGACCTAGAAGCTTAAAACCTAATATTCAGGGTTGTCCATTATAAATAATAGCCTTAAATAGTCTGTAAAAGTATTTGAAATGCATCCATGCATGAATAAGATTAGGAACCTGTTCATTAGATTTCATGCTTACCTGTGACTGTTATATTTCAAGCATCAGTTCATTCATGTTCTGCAGTTTTAAAATGAATTGCAAGAACCTTGATGATATTATAGATAAATGATATCATTTTTAATCTTGATAATATCATATCACATGTAATTACCATGATAAAGTCTCGCAAGGAATTCCTTTTACTTGCATAGTTGTTGCACTGACTGCTAATTAACATAAATTTTAAGAATGTGTTTATGTGTGAATTGCCCTGTGAGTCTGACAGATGGAGAACTGGCACTATATAAATACTATCTTTTATTATTATTATTATTATTATTATTATTATTATGTACAGTATATTAGATTTTTGGTTAATTTAGAAGAGGCACTATTACAGGATTTTGAACAGAAGGGAATTCCTTTGCTGCAAGATAAAGGACATGTATCATGATGGGTAGTGATAGTAATATTTAACAAGGACTGTGATATACATGCAGGTATACCATTAATGTGAAGTGTGAGACCCATACATCATACTGAATGCGCCTGTCAAACAGTGTTGTAAAATTGACACATGTCCTTATAGTATAGTGGTAACGTGTTCAAATGGTACCCTGGCGGTGTGGTTATAGACCTAGAACAGAGACAATCTGACCTCCCTTTTCTAGCCAGGTTTGTTAAAGGCAAGGTCAGGTGTGAGCACACACGTGGCTTAACTCATTTGACATGAAGTAATTCAAGTTCACCTTCTGTGCAAATAAACAAGGATAAAAAAATCAAATAATTTACTGTTACTGTTGTTTTACTTATTATATTAAGGCACTTTTTCAATCACAGTGCCTGTAGTAGCTTGCACAACATATTTTTGTTTTACTCAAACGGATCAATAGTACTTATTGTTTACACTGCACATGGCATAGCACCTGTGATAAGGAGACATTGTATTCATTTGTTCTTTGTCATTGTTCTTATTAAGAGGTTACATATGGCAGACAGATAAACCTGTCACTTATATAGTCAGAAGGATTGAAAAATATAGTTCAAGAAAATAAAAGAAATGGTGATGGATCTTGTACCAAGTATATAACAAATTTTGTGGAGGTAAATATAGTATAACTAGTTGTAATCACCAAAGTTAGGCATAAATTTTCATTAAGTGAAAAAAAAGTTTGTCTGTATAGATTATAATCTCTATATATTTAATATAAAAATGTATGTACTATCAAGGTAATAGTGATGAAATATAAGTTTTTCTGCATTGTTTTGTACAGTGCCACAGTTTTCGTGCACTTTTGTGGCTTAGGTCGGCTCTGGTTATGTCAGTTAATTACTATCTGTTTGATGTAGAATAAAACCTTATGATTGGTTATTGGGTGAACAGGTGAACTAACAGATATATACTAAAATGACATTTGTTTTAGCCTAAGCTAATGTAAACTTTCAATTATATTTTCCATATATCCAAGGCTTCACCAGCTAATCATAACTATAAATACAAATAGCTCTTGTAAGATTGAAAACTAAATCACAATACATCTCAGCTATTCCATCATATTGATGGATACAAGAGCCAATAATCAGCTGTCATTAATCAGACCCTGAATGCTAATCACTACAAATCATGCCTGCATGTACTTAATATTCACAGAGGGACTGCATTAGATATTCCAGCATGTCTTGATTATTCTTATCTGTATAACTATGAAGAAGTTATATAGTAATTATTAGGTTTCCTGTCATCATAATTTTAACCTGTTGATTTTATTTCAAAATAACATCTTCTCTGTAGTGTAGTCCTGTCTTTGATGACAAAAGTTACTGTTTGCATGTGTTCACCAGTAAATCTTAATTTATGGGTATTTTTGTGGTAAAGTTTAAAAAAGTATGTGCAATCTAGTTTTAAATTTACTTGTTATTTTACCTGAGCATCCAGTAAGACTAATTTAAGGTCCAGACATAAGGAAAGTCAAGTATCACTCCTAAAGACAGGGAATACATAATTACAACCCTAAACTAAAAGGTACAGAAATTATAATAATAACAATTATGCCTTCCAGTCACATTTTTTTGGATTCACCAATTTATCTGTTTACTTATATCTATAAACGTACATAGAAGCAATTTAAAAATCATACGAAAGCTAATGTGATTATAGGCTAGAGATAACCATCACAAGATATATGACTTGACTTTTTTTCTTTGCGTGAATCCTTTGATGTTGATGGGAGGTTCATAGACCACTGTTAAAGTGATACAGTTTTTTAACTCTTAACAGGATCAATATAGTATGATACTGGTCTGGTGTTTACAATCCATTTACACTCACTTCATGGCTATTGACTTTTTTATCTTTGATATACGAGCACTGTTAAAATGTGACATACAAGTCTGTGGTGTTATTTTCTCTATGATTCACTGCAGGTGAAAGTTTTATTTACCAACCACTACAAGAGATAGTGGGGACCTTCAGATAAACAAACGCTTGATGTTGAGTGCTAAGTCATTTGGCAGGCATCCCATACAGAAATACTGCCCTCCACTACTCAAGGTGACAACACAGATTACGTAGTGGCGCTATCTCTCTGAACCAATCCCTTTTCCCATCTTTGTGTCAGTATTCACGTGTCTCGCAGGGACATATGTACCCAAACGGGCTCTTCCTTAAAACTGCACAAAATCCTGCATATCAGGTTAATGGATTAATTTTACATATCTGGTCTGAATATTGCATGATAGCAGACAGATTGACTTAAATATACTAATTCTGTGTGTACTTGTGCTGAACTTTTACAAGTATTTCTGCAGGTCAGAGTATAGGGTTGCTGGGGGTATTTGAGGCTTGAATTAGCTTTTAATCATATCTGCTCTGGATCATGCAATAGCAGATAGATTTACTGAAATATGCTTATGTTGTGTGTACTTGAGCTGACCTTATACTTGCTGCACTTCCTAAAGTCATTGATTAACTAATTATGGCTGCTACACATATGAGGATTAATTTAGTTTTAAATGTACAACTGTTTTGTGTTCTGTTGCATTGTAAACTTTGTGTGATATATTCCTGCAACTCATGCCATGGAATCTTTAAAGTCAGTGATTAAGGTCACAGAGGATATTTAAGGTTTGGCATTAATTGTTCTAAATTTATGAATAGTGACTAAGTGTATACACTTGAGCTGGTTCCATAATCTTTTTACAGTGGTGATTAAGGTAGTTAGGCTTGCCAAACAATTTTACCTGCAAAACCAATTTTTTAAGTCAGTGATAAAAAAGGAGTAGGTAACTGAGCCTTAAATTGTCTTTAATTTAGTAATACTCTGTATACTTCAGGGTATAACTCATGCCACCAACTTAAAATGCCAGGGTTTAAAAGCCACTTATTAAGTTTACAGAAGTGTAATTGGAGGTTTACTTCACTTAGATATATTAATATTCTGTGTGCTCCTTCTGAAGTAAGAAATATACGAGTTTTGTAGTACATTACACACATTTCAAGCCTGGAAATTCACTTTTTGTACTTTACCATCAGCTTTATAACATTATAACTGCAGAAAAAAAGCCCATCTAGGAACTTGTGAAAACAGCATAATGAGCTTGGTGTGTGGTCATGCTATTTTATTTTCTGACCTGAAAATGTATTTTTTCATAAGCAGCTGCTAGCTGTAGTGCTTTATTCACAGCATACATTCATTAAATCAGACATTATTCAAAACTTATAACAACAGAAAATGATTTGAGGGTTTATTAAGAATCCATTATAAATGATAAAGTCATTGCAGGTAATTAATCACTGTATTATTTTACAAAAAGTGTACAGAACTTATGTAAATAGACAAGATGTTAATAATTTTGACACATGTAGCATATCACATATCAAAAGTAAATAACAATTAAAGATGATTAAAACAATATTGTGAATAATATTTGTAAATTAAATAAAGTGAATGTCATCATCGATAATGTGATTGTAAAATACCTTAAAAAAATGTCAGCAATCCTTAATGAGAAATTATCCAGTGGAAATGGAGTAATACCAGTCAAATATGTATGTTGACACAAACTTAAAGAAAGGCTCATGAATAAATTGCTCATACGTTGCATGTTAATTAAGCTTCACAAACTGTTCATCTTTTGAAATGCTGGTCACAAAATATATCACTTGTACCTTCCATGCACTTTGGACTGATGGTTCATTTTATAACTTCAGCTTATCCTCTTCAGTGATACATGTTGTCACATTCCATTCTATATAAATGGGGAAAATGACTGAAATGTTTAATAACTGCTTACTCCTGTTCATAGTCACTTTCTACCCATGTGATGGGTTCAGGATAGAGCTTATTAAACAGTGTTTTACCGTAGTCCTCTTCTTTTGTTTTACACTGTACTGTATCATGGTACCATCTGATGAGATCTTCTGCTTCTTTGGGATCTAGCTCAGTGACTGTCTCATGCAGATTTATCAGATTGAGACAGCAGTTATATCTGTCAAGTTTATTCCAAGATCCATAATCAGCAAGGAGGCTGATTTTTATACCTTCTTTCATATTATTTTGCTCCAGTTTTTCCTGAATCTTTTTTCGAACCTCTTTTGCAGCTTTAGAGCTGCCTGTAGTACCAAATTTGCTGTTCTTATAATGATGCAAATCATATTCTGTGCTGATAGCAGGCAAGTTTGATCCTTCATCATCCTTGCTGTATTTTTGATAGGGTGTGCCCGTGTAGGTTGACTTAGGAGGTACATGATTTGCTTCAACCTTCTTATCAAAAGAATGCTTTCTTCTTATTTCACGATAAGGTCCAGCCTTGTTGATTTCTCCATCCCCTTTCAGTAGCTCTTCTTCTTCTAGTTTTAAATCTGCTAACTGATCAGCAATGTCCTCTTCTTCATAATCTTTTTTAGTGGCCATTTTATTATTTAATGATCACATTCATGTGAGCTGTTCAACAGCGTCGGACTGCACAACCCTTGTGTTTTCATAAAGTCTACTATTTGTAACATAAAAACATGTACACCAATAGTTTATCTTTGTGGACGTTGATCAATCATGGTTAACATATGGTTTCAGAAGATTGTAGCTGAGAGAATTAGGAGTTGTTATATCTTGGTTGATTTGGAAAGCATTGTTTAAATTCCTTGCCTTTTTTATGAATTAAGTCTTAAACCAGAAAAAAAGAATCTGAGAATATCTGTATATTATTCAGTGTTTATAACTTTCAGGTCATGTTTTCCCAGGATATGTATATATGCAGGTGCGTGTTCTTTGAATGACAGTGAGTGTGTTTGAGTAAGTTTGTGTGTGATGTGTTCTTTGAGTGTTAGTTTGTTTGAGTGAGTTTTTGTGTAAGACTGATATGATTTCTAATCTATTCTTATGAAACATACTTTTTAGCTTACCTTATGCCACTTACATTACAAGCTGTCTTTGGAAGAAGGCCGCAGAGCCATGATGGCAGTAAATATGGGAGAAATATATGAATACACCACAATATTTTTGTTCTCCAGATCAGTTTTTGAATAATATGAAGGCATCTTTGACACATAATGGCACTTTGACAGACAAATGTACCAGATGCAAGCACCAGCTGGTGGTAACTAGGAAATAGTACTGTAATATTGAATCAGTAAATGAAGAGGACAAGCTGAAGATTGTTCTGAGAAGCACCAGGTTAATTATAATTGTTTCCACCAAGTTCTGGCATGAGTTTCAAGCTGCTGACTTTGACCTTGATTTCTTAATGGTCAAATCAGCATGTGGAAATCTTGGATTTTTGGGAACTCCATCATTTAATTCTTAAGTACTCCTGAAATTAAATTGATAAAGTAAAACCAACAGTTTCAACTAAGTTCTTGGAGGAACTTGAAAATTGCTGACCTTGACCTTGATTTTCATGTTCAAATCTGTGGAAATATACGATTTCTGTAAACCGGGGGGAGGGGGAGACATATATATCTGTTTGGTGATTGCAGAAATAAAGCAATTCTAGTTAAATTCTAGGGGGGGGGGGGGGGTACTTGATCTCAGATTTATTTTAACATGTACAAATATTTGATCTGTGTACTTTTGTTCATGGCCTGTTCCATTAATTTTGAATAGCTATGATTAAGGTTACATAGGGATATTTTAGGCTTTAGTGTTTATATACACACTGACTGTACACATAAATATATATTTTGTGCACTGCTTACACTAAACAAATCCTAGTCTCAGTTATTAGTTATATACAGATGCCCTTTAACCTTCACTCAAGTTTCTCCATAAATATTTAAATAAACTTTATCATCAGTTTGTCCCATTTACATAATCAATACAAACTGCTGTATACCTTAATCTGTCAATGTTATCAAGGTTTAATTCTCCAGGAGTTCTGTATTCTTCAACAGCTTTGTGAATGGAACTGTAGAATACTATAGATCAGAGAAGATCTTTGGTCATGTCATCTATTGTCCATGACCTCAAAATGCATCAAAGAAAACAGATTTGATCATTTTCTGCTCATGACTCACGGGCAGCCATGTGTCCTACCAGATATAATTTCAAATTTAAATTAAGACAGTGTTTACAAATTCTATTCTAAATGATAACATAATTTGAAAGTACAAAAAATACAAAGAAAGTCATTGTCAGTAAATAACTGATCATCAGAATATACATATATTTCAAAAGTGTACAGAGCATGCATAAAATATAAGGTTTTCAAATTTTTGGCACATGCAGCAGATCATAAGACAAAGTGAATGGCATTAAATATTGAATAAAACATTTGTATAATGTACTGGTATAAAAACACAGTGGTCAGTTTGAACAAAACAGCTTGAAGCTGAGAATATTAATATGATTTAAAAAAAATACATTTAAAAAAGGAGCTCCTTTTTATATATTAAGCATTAAAAGTAGTTTCATATATATGGGATCACATTAAAATCATATCTACACTTAATAGTCTCTAAGCTTTTCTTTATTTGGTTAATTTTATCACTCTAATGTTATTGTTACAACCTGAACAATTCAATAGTTATACAAACTGGTTTTATCAATTATGATTCATGATTTGTCCATATACAGGTATCTTTTGATTACTCCTTTTAAATCATCCTCAGTTAAAATGACATATTAGGACAAATGTAAGTTTTAAATGAAGCATAGTATGTAAGTATTTATAATGGAAATGTGCTTGTATCTTATAACATTTCCCAAGGCAGCTATATTTTGGGTAGCAGTAAGTCCAGTATTGACATATAAGTCTGTACAGCCGTTCTTGGTTGTTTCCTGAAGCAGTGTTTTTCTAATCTCTGACTTTGTCATTCTCAGTATCAAAGACAACACAGCATTAATTATGTTTATAAAAAAAAAACATATTTCCAGACATGCATGTATTTCAGTCTGAACTTGTTGTTGACAGTAGCATCTTTTCTTTCATTTCTTGGGCAGCTCATTACTTCCACAATACCAGTCCATTGATGATTAGAATCCTATTACAGAGGGTTTATGCTACATAATCCCTGAACATCTTACAGTGATAACTGTAGAGTTTCCAAAACGGGTCTTCACCGTTGTCTGGTTTTAGTATCTTAAGGTAATCTACAATCTTACCGTACCACATTATCAGGTCATGTGTGTCTCGGGAATTAAGTTTGGTAACTTCGGTGTGTAGCTTAATAAGATCAGGACAGCAGGTGTATTTGCTAATTTAATTCCAGGCTCCATAGTCAGCAAGGAGGCTGATTTTGATGCATTCTGACATGCTCTCCTTCTCTAGTTCATCTTGGATCATCCTTCAAACCCTTTTGCGGCTTCAGAGCTCCCAGTGGTACCAAATATTCTGTCCAGCTTCTGATGCAAGTCGTACTCAGTGCTGATGGCTGGAAGGTTGGATCCTTCCTTATCCTTGCAGTAAATTGAATATGGTGTGTCTTTGTAAGTGACCTAAGGTGGCACTTGATTGGCCTCAGCAACATGAGTTTGAATGGTCTCTTCTCAGTTCCCTGTAAGTTCCAGCAATATTAATCAGTCCATCTCCTGTTAGCACTACCTCATCTCCAAGTGTTAATACTGCTAATATATTAGCAATATTCTGCTCTGTTTCCTCAATGTCTTTTCCATTAGCCAATTTTGATCAACCTTTTAATGATCAGGGCCCAGTCTCAGAAAGCATGCGTATGGCTTAAGTCATATTTTACCAAAAAGTCTCTCAAGCTGGCTGACGTAATTCCGCGAGAAAAGTCAGTTTCAATTAATGCAATTAAGCCAAGTCGGCCTGAACCTTGGAAATTCCCTTTTCAGCACCACCTGTTAAGGAAATAATGAATAACGGAGCAGACAATCTTTGACACTGCTCATAAAATGGAAAACAACCGGTGTTAAACCATCTGACGGACAGGTATCTTGCTCAAATTTAAGCGTCCTCAGTATAGGCTTAGCATTTCAGCCTGCCAGGTGACTTAAGTCACTAACTTTTTTTTAATGAAACAGACTTAAAGTTCAACAAAAGTGACTTACGTAAAAATCGCAGAATAACAGGCTTAAGTTGGTTTACTGAAACTGGGCCCAGAGGCCTATTTTACAGTGTGACAGTTCCTGTTTCACTGATGGTATACTGTACAACCCATGAATTTCATACAACTCTACTCTTTGCCCTTTCTTTTTTGTTATAACTTATCCATAGTTAACTACTTGTCACATTAGATATATGAGCCCTTGTATGTTTCCTGGCAATGATCATGGTTAACATTGTGGTTATACTGTTTCTTGTTATATGTTTGCCAATTCAAGTTATTTTGGGGTTAATTGACTTTTATCCATGCTGATAGTTTTCATGCTCACATTTTTGTGTTATTTGAATGATGCTGTGAGTGAACAAGAGAGAGAGAGAGAGAGCATGGAAGAGAGAGAGCAAGGAAGAGAGAAAAAGAGAGGTAGGACTAAATATGATTTCTATTTAAAGATGATTAAACAAACATACACATAATTTTTACTGTCATACAGAAAAGTTTGTCACCAGCTCTTGTCAGATTAGATTATCTATATCATTTATCATGAGATCTGCATCTTATACTCACTGACATTTTGTTTAAAGATATGGATGATATAATATTAGTTTTATCGGTCATAGTATTATAGGTGTCATTAATCTTCTTATGTACAGTATGATATAACAACCAGTTATTGTCCAATGTTGTGCCAAAGTCATACTGATAGTACATCACTTTAGACTGGGAGCAGATATAGAACTTTACAGCAATATGATCTGATACTGAACATCACTGGAGGCTCATACACCCAAGTTATTAAGTTATTTTATGTGGTTGATAAGTCATGAAACTTCATAAAATGTAGAAAAAGCAATGAAAATATTGTAAATCTTGTTTGGTGTAAGTATTTTGTAATCTGTATATTATAATCTCATTTGGAAGGCATTTGTAGAAATCGATTGCTATGATAGGCAGAAGATGAAGTCATTGTAACATAGTAGATCATATCTGCAAAATGAAATAATATGGCCCTTTTTAACACCAATACACATTGACAAAAGTTGACCAATACATATTTATGTGTATCAGCACACAAGAGTTTTTTGCTACAAATAATGTGTTAATGATTGTGACTTATTCTTTATCACTAGCTCTCAGGACATGGAAGTGCTGTGTCGAAGGTCATAATTAATGTATATATGGTCATACTTTTTAAAAGTCCTTAATAAAAGGTCATCTGAAAGTAATTCCTTTTCTTCTTCTTCTTCTTCTTCTTGCAGAAAGTATTGAAATAAGAATAAATAAATAAACAATTAAGAAGCTTAAAATCCTAATGAAATAATTGTCTTCTTTTAGTTGATAAATCCAATTATGAAATTTATACACTAAACACAAAATATAATCACTAAATGCATAAAGCATTTGATACCTAAGCACAGGACAGAGGTTTTTGTTTACAGAGTGGTGGAGACATCTAGTGGTAACAGTGATCATATTGACAGATATTAATTTTGACTCATTGGACACATCCAAATGAAACTAAAATGTTGTGCACAAAGGTCATATGGTTCTAAGCAAAATTTATGCATACAACCACTCACCCAATAATCTTTGGTTTAACATGCTCTTAGTGTTCTTTGCTTTGCATCTAACAGAGACTGGGGGGGCTCGGGGAATAAGGCAGGTCTGATTAAAGCGCAGACATAATAGGCATGGATAAGCAAGCCCCCAGACATACCTTCACAGCCCGCAATTACACCTGAGCCAATACTGGGGCAAGGAAACCCTTTCTAGGGGCACAGAGAAAAAGCTGCCTTGGGGGACCAACCATTGCTTGGGACTTGTTGAATTGGGGTGCATACACTTCGAAGAGAGTCTACATGCGGCCCATAGTGGACGGTGTTTACCTGTGGCTTAAAAGCTCAAAGAGCACCTCTGCCAAAAATGGAGGTAATCATGGCCATGTGTGCATGACTGCCCCCCTCTTACACCAAGATTTAAAGCCACTATAATGAGGGACGGTACCATTTCAAGGAGGAGGGGTGACAGCACATCCTTGTGTCATATTGTTCCCTGGAATTATTATCCACCTCATGATCTGTAATCAATGCCATGTGAACCCTCTGATCTTCCTTCCAATGATGGGTTTGTGCGATAGTTTCTTTTTCAATTTCTGTCAATATTTGATCCTCTTAACTTATATATACCTGGTATGCATGATGACTTCTCTTTCTCCTTGTATAAATAAATTCAGGAAATGCTATATTTCAAATCTGTTCATTGCTGTTTTTTTTTCAGATTTTTTTTTTTGCTGCTTTTTTAGATTTTCTATTTATTTCTTTGTTGCTTTTGTTAATTCTCTCTCATTTGCATGTGTCATAACCCAGGAAGAATGTAAATGTGTGTATCTGAACTTCAGCTTTATACCATCAGCACATAATATCTAGTTCCAGGGGGAAAAAAATTGTCTGTTTATTATTTGTAAAAGAGACCTTTTAATTATTTAGGGAGAGCTAAATACTGAACATTTGCCAGTTTTACAGTGCAGTCATAAAGCTCGCATTTTTTTTGCTCTGTCATTGTTGGTGGAGACTCCCTGATTTATTACCAGGGTCATGCCTCTTGGAAACTGAAAATAAGTTCCTCAGAAACAATGACAGATACAACAACATGCATGTAAGCTGGTGTCTTACCAGTATGATATTATGCAGGGACTTGGCATGCTGACACCCCTGCCGTTTAGAATGCACCGATCCATTGGAGTACCTGTATAAGATAGTCTGGACAGAACCACAAACACTTCAGATACAAGGGACAGGAAAGCCATGGAGGAAATTCATCACAGGGTGTCCTCCAAAATCTGTCACGTTCTCTCACTCTTCATCTGGTCCCTATCGGGGCATAATGAAATACGCAGCTATTCACACTTTGTCTCAGTGTAGTGTCCCCTCTTGTTTTGTATGTGTCTCTGCACACACTCTGTAGCATGAACAGCAAATTCAGCCTTGAACAGAACAGGTGATACTTAATAGATGGCATGCTTTTGCAATTCACTGTGCCTGTCTTAACACACACAAATGGATTGGTGTTGAGTGTGTGCATGTGTATGAAAGAGAGGATGAAAGAATGGTGTGTGAAGAGAGAGAGAGAGAGAGAGGTGGGGAAGAATTGAGAAAGCGGAGAAGGGACAGGTGGGGGGGGGGGGGGAGATAGAGAGATAAATGCAGATTTGCTGTAGCAATATTATATTTAAAATATTATCTTGATATATTATATAATATTATCTAAAATATGCTTTGATATGCCTGACCTGTTGCAGCAGAGCTAGGAGACTTGACAGACATGGTTTGATATACCTGGCCTGTTGCATCAGAGCTAGGAAACTTGACAGACATGCATGGTTTCAATATGCACAACCTTGTCCGGTATCTAGAAGACGTAACAGACATGGTTGGATGTACCTAAGCTGTTGGAGCAGAGCTAAGACACTTGAAAAACAACATGGCTTAACGTGCCTGGCCTGTTGCAGCACATCTAGGAGACCTGACAGACATGGTTGGATATGCATGACCTGGTCCGGCAGCTAGAAGACTTGACAGATATGTTTGGATGTACCTGACCTATTGCAGCAGAGCTAGGACACTTGACAGACATGGTTTGATATGCCTGGCCTGTTGCAGCAAAGCTATGAGACCTTACCTGTTGCAGCGGGAGTTAGATTACTCTGCCATATCTTGCGCATGTTTGAGTACCAGATCTGAATAAATATTTATCAGAAGTTATTCTTATAAAACCATCAGCAGTCAGATTGAGCTCAGCTTTACTTGATGAATATGTTTACAATGTCTTTACAAATGGTTCATATCTTGTTCTGCTGAGTAAACAGACATTTAATCCCTATTACAAAATTAATCTTGAAATAGTTTGTCTCATGTAGTCTGTGCTGTTCTGTACATTATGCAATGTTCCCAGTGATTCCACCAAGAGTACCTACCAGTGACTTGAAGAGATTGTAGATATCAATGTTAATAGATTCAAGAGCCTGCCACATTCCGCCTGTGCACAGAGGGGTTGATATTCAATTTACGATAACACAGGTTGGCGCTGGTCTTCTCACAAGTACTTTGGGAGTATGTCAGGTGTATTAATTGTGTTTGGTATGACACTTCTATCATGCTCACTTGTTTGATCTGTGCTATAGACCTCAGTAAAATTCTCATATAAATGGATCCTCTCCAGCTGGCAACATTGGTTTTCAAGTATTTTATGGCATAAGTCTGTGTTTGTATGTGTATCTGCTTTAATATACTTACATATGTGTAGTGTTATCATTCCTGACAGTGTGCACTTATTGAAAGCATGGACACACATTAATTATGATTACATTTGCAAAGATAGGTAAAAGTCTGTAACAATATATGTATTCACCTGTTTTCTAAAAAATTCACATACCTCTTTAGAAGTAGGTGTAATTAATGTATGCACAGAAAAGTATTCACAATCAGCTAGATTTTGATACCTTCCCTTTTAATACCAAATTTATCCACTACATGTCAATATCAATTGCTGTTGTTTCTGAACAGTAATAAGATTTACAAACAGGAAAATATATATATATGTGTCCTGCAGTACATAAGTCAGTAGACTTAAATTTAATTAACCTCTTATCAATTGACTCAGGACCTAACTTTCCTAGAAATTTCACTGCATTACATAATGTTATTCATGACTGTTGACAAACTGAAAGGGCAAACAGACAAGGATGAATTCTAAACCATCATCCAGTCTCAGCAGCAGAGGTATTAAAAACATTGAATACAGGTATTGTTGTATATAATTTGTCATTCAGGGTGTGTAAGATGCTGGGAGGGGGTATAGCACGAACTGTCACCTGTATATCACAAACTGTAGAAATATTCTAATTGGAGGTGATGTAGGTGGCATTTGATGGGCCTTGGAGCATTCTTTGTTACCAGGCTGAATGTGCCACTCATTTGCCAATTAGGCACACTAAGTAAAGGTTTTTACTGTACTTACCTGTCGAAACACTGGGGGATGCAGAGGGTAGGGTAAAATGTTATGTCTAAGTCCCTTTTATAAAAATAGTGGGCCAGCCAGGTAAATAGTCAATTAATGCCACACTTAATGCATCGGGTGACATGCCTGGGAACACCCGCACAGGTGGATAATCCATCCCCGAGGCGCTGTTACGATGTCACTCGCCCCCCAAGAATGATGTAGTAGAAAATAACAACGGATGCAAACTTCTTGGATTTTATTAACAGTATTAATACAAGGAGTTACTGTCTTTTGTCATGATGACAGTTTGACTGAATCTTCTTTTGTCAGAGTACAATTGTATAATATGCTTAATATAAATTAATATAAGTTTGATATAAATATAATCAGATTTTTTTCCCTCTGTGCTTTTTGCAGTAGGTCGATGTGTGTTCTCTCCTTGTTGGTCTTCATTTTATCAGTGAGTCTTTGTTACTTTTGATAGAACGTGTACAGAGCAATCATTGGCAATGTATTTTCCATATACCAGCGAGGGAAGCATGCTGATTTAATCAATAGAAATTCACGGATGTTGCCAATATTTTCTCATCATAACTTCCCCTTTGTAACCCAAAGTTGCCAGAATGTTCCTCCTTTGTCAAGGTCATGTTGGTACATTCCTCGAACGTAACAGTTACGCAATATTCATATTGTATCGTTGGGTGAAAGTGCGTCATGACCAGCTTGATCTTATCAGTCTGGTGATTGTAATACATGATTATCAAAAGCATGACTTCATTTTTCTGTTGTCTCAATGGGTAGGGATAAACTTCCTTAATGGCCAGACATTTATCATTACCTGACACTGATAAATATATCCTAGCTTTTAAATGAGCAACATTTTAAATATGGTGTAATTAATATCAACTGAAATTTCATGAATGTTTCATTCATTTATAATTATAGGTAACCTTTATTGGAAATGATGTATAACCTATATCATTAATTAAAATTATAAAATAATATCCTTCAGTTAGTATTAAGTGGCTGTGAAAAATAGTAGTTTTAACTGAATATGTTTTATACATGTAATCAAATTTATTCTTATTTGCAATAAAGGAGTTCATGTTGCCTCATTTGTATATGAATAAGAGACCAAATGTTTATGTTCAAAAAATTTGTACTCAGTGAGTATGAACAAACATGCCATGTTTCGAGGAAAAGTTCAACTTTGGGCACATGCAAGGGGGGGGGGGGGGGTCGGGGGGGGGGGGGGGGAGCGATATGATCTTTGGATAAATGGATATGTTTTTGAAGGACTGAAAAAGCTCTTTGAGAAACTAAAAATCTTATTATAGGCTCATCTATGATGGGGAGTATTATGGTATACCTGTGGTCCATCCATCGGTTAACTGTTAGTGTTTCACAAAACTCACCAAAACAATACATAGCAATAGGTTGTCTCACCTAAGTTTGATTATAGGCACAATCTCTACATATTATTGAGGTCAGAGGTCATGAGGCTACTTAATTATGTCGCTATGATAACCACCATGGTCCATGATGCATTTTGATAAAACTCAACAGAAATATTAACCAATATAATATCTTGCCTAAGTTTGATTCTTGGCAAAATCTTTGTTTATATTTAATGAGGTTAGAGGTCACCAGACTTTGGTGGCGCTGTGATGATTGACCAAAAAACTGATCGTTTTTCATAAAACCCAATATAAATATTTCATTATATGGTTCCTCACCCAAATTAAATTATCAGTGAAATCCACACATATTTAATGAGGTAAGAAGTCCATAGACATTTGATGGATGATTATGTACCATTTTGGTGCTCCTGTTTGGAAATGGGACAAATTCTAAATACCAGTGTTTACTTTTTAGCCAAAAAGGAATTCATCTGATTTGCCAGTGATTATATGCAGTCAGTGTCATTTATTTTTCAGTGATTTGTAATTATTTTACCCTTCTGTTGTGATCCGGCATTTTGTCAGTTTTATTATAGCTGAAGCCCTTTTCACACATTCACGGATAGCATCACGGATCATCCCGGATCATCGTTCGGGGATTATCCGAGTTAACTCCGTCATCACCGTGTAAACTCCGGGCATCACCGTGTTAACACCATGTTGCATCCATAGTGATCCTTGGCGCACCTGCATGTTCGGAGAAAAAAATTAAACCTGCACAATTTTTCGTCCCGGAGTACACAGATGAAAATTTATCCGTATCACTCCTTGTAGGCACCGTGCACCTCCGTGTAGCCACTGTATACATCCGGGAGTCACCGTGTAGCCACCGGGAGCTCTGTATTGAGACTGGCACTTTCCGGGTGCAAGTTTAAGTTTTTCTCCGATCATGCTGGTGCACCAAGGATCACTACGGATGCAACACGGTGTTAACACAGTGATGCCCGGTGTTTACACGGCGTTTCCTTAGATAACACGGATGATTCCGGAACGATGCTCCGGGATTATCCGTCTTGCTATCCGTGAATATGTGAAAGCCCCATTTACAAAATCGCGCTGCTGTCCCCGGGACATCACGGATTAAGGTCTGAAGGGATGATCCCTGTTGCTATCCGTGAATGTGTGAAAGGGGCTTCACTATAAAAGTTGTATATCAATTTAATGCCATCCACTGTTAATTATTGAAATAAATATAATTTCTTGATTACTTTAAACTTATATTACAGGATATAAACGCAAAGTGTCTTCATCTGTAAGCATATAAGAGAAATTGGACCAGAAGATTAGTTCAAACATATTAGGAAAGGACACTTCTTTAATACATCTCACATTACAGGAAGCAGTCCTCACTCTCTTTTGTAACCACATTACTGTAGTGATAGCATTCTCTCCCTTTCATGTAGGATATTTTTTTTGTATGGGTAATATATTATCTGTTGTTGCTGTTGTACTCCCCCGCATGTCTGTACTGAGTGAAGCCATCATTTGGCTTTTTATATACGCTGAATGCAATGTCATAAAGGTGGCTCAGTACATTTTGTACTGCATTGTTATATTTCAGTAAAACATAAAAATCTACTTAATGTAACTTTTTTGTAGCTTTGCTGGAAAGATTACACATAATGCTGTTAGTACATTGCTGTAAAATATGACAATGTATTCATATAAATGTTAGATACTTGCTTAATTTCCCATGCTGTTTACAGTAACATACTTATTTATTTTATAATTTTTCTATCAAACAATTTAGCATAATAATAGTTGTGGCCAGGGGTCATGGAAAATATTAATATAAATTATCAGCCAAGATTTTGCAAACATGTATTAATAATGTTTGGTCTAGGTATCGAGAAATGTTAGTTTTAAATTTTGGCATTACTTTGCTAAAAGTTATAAAAGTGAGGTCTTTCAATTGTTAAAAAAACTCCTGAAAATCTCCTTTGAAATAAGGCAACACAAACTAAATAAGTTCTTTATCAATAATTAAAAATACATGAAATGTTGCCAGTTTGCTTGAAGGATACATATATGTGTATGATATTTTCAGGGGGGGGGAGTGCATATTAATGACAAAGTTTGATCCATCTTAAGCCATACCTTGATGAATAAAAATTCTGAATTATGAAAACATGTAATTAGCTGGAATTAGCAACTTTTATACTGAAGACTCCATTTTTATACACAGAAATATTAGGGAGTATTGATTCTATAGAACAATTATTAACTTGGTGTGGTCTAGTGAAATTTTGATATTCTTGAACTGTGTGCATTCTGGAAGAGTACGATCTCTGATATTAGATTTAGGATGTATTATTTATAGGGTTTTGACTTCCTTTGAGATTCTTTATTTACAGAGCACTGCTGGAAGGTTTTTAACTGCAGGCACTGTTAACACATTTTAGGGCTCTTTGTATGAGGTGCGGGGTGCAGTGTATAAATATGTTCCTAGAAGCCAAGTACCCGCTAACATGACATATGGTATTTTGTTCCAAGTGAAGGATTATGAGAGCCTCACTTACAGACTGGTGACGGGGACTAAGAGCTCAGAAGAAGTGTGTTTATACCAGCAGGTACAAGTAGTTTTGATAAATACCAATATGTTTGTCTTGTTTGATTTATCACCAGGAAGCGGACCGGACCGTTGTAGGGAAAACTTTATAACTCTTTTGTTTCATCAGAACATTATTTTGGCCTTACATCAACGGAACAATCGTATCTTTTTCTTGTAATAATAAAGACAAAAGATACAGAAACCAAATATGTTTTTCTGATAACAAGGATGAAATATACTACCAGTTAAGGTAGATCTTTATACAGGAAGTAATCTCCTGTGTGTTTTATAAACTCTATACGCTAGTTAGCTTTGCACCTTGGAAAAAAATCTTAACTTACATTATCACTAGTTTTAGCTTTTTACCTTAGAAGGAAAGTCTTAACATTAAAGATGAAGTTACTAATGCTGGCAATTAATATTTTTAATTAGTATATATATATATATATATATATATATATAAAAATAAATAATTGGGTGATGTATCTTGTTGAGTAATTCCTGTGGTTATCAGAAGCAAATATAGATAGTAGTACTGTATAAGCACAGAAGCAAGAGTTCCCTATGTGCTTGTTTCAGACTCAGTCCATCAGTATCAGTCCATTGACTGTGGATGACATCAGCTGTCACATGAGGAAGAAAAGTAACGGTTTTGTAAAATTTCTCCATTTTCCTGTTAATGGCTGATGATTTGAAACTCCTGAAAAATTTCAATTTCATTTTAAAAAATGATTTAGTTAAAAATAATTGTAAATTTATTTTAAATCTGTTACACATATGGACACAGTCATCTTTCAGGTGTCATCTGTATGGTTATATAGCAGTCTGCTGGTAAGATTTTTAAAGTAATTGAATAAAAATACTTCTGGACTTTTAAAGTGCCTGATGTCTCCGCATACATAAAATCCTCGACCTTGACGAACATGCTCGGGAAAATCCTAGAAAAACATATATTGTACCTGTATGCCCCCAGGTCTTATAGACCTTAAAAAGCACATTCTTTAGTGTCAGTTAGATAAGATAAATGACATGTATAAGCAATGTTAAGGATAGGAGCTGGCAATGTTGAGCCTAGAAATCATTTCCACCTTGTGGATATGTCACCTGTAATGTTGATATGTGGAGGGCCTGACTAGTTCTGGAGAACAGCCGTGTGGTTCATTGTGACTGCCTGTGCCTAGAAAGTAAGAGGGTGATGATGGAAGGCTGAAATATCAGCTTTATCATTGCTGCTGTGCCAGGTAGAGACACAAGTGGCTGGAGACCTGCTTGTCCTTAGCTGTCTCAGTGATGGCTGTAGCTCTGTCATCTGTTTTTATGATCCTGTGCAGGGGCTGATGATATAATACTGGGAAGTAGCGTGGCTTATAGATGGCCTTTGTCCACTTATATTTTGGGTGTATGGTGAATATCAGGCCATATTCTAATAGTGGCCTGGGTCTACTGCCTCATTGCTTCCTGAAATATGAACTTAATAAAAACCTGCACAGGCAATCTGTTTTCCACATGAAGTATCTTCTTTTCCATATGACTACTTGGTTACCCTTCATCTTGCTTCAGATTAAACATACAGTCATACAGTATTACTGTACTTTTAGTTTGCTCCTGTTGATTTATATCAGACTTTTGAAATTAGTTTAACTGTAGTGAAATTTTTAGGTTATTTCCATAAATCATATTATATGCATTTTCCTAATTGTACTTTGAAAGATAGCATCACAGTTTCAGTAAATTGCTTATGATATACTTTGATTAATGTAGGAAAACAAAATTGTGGATGTGACATGTATGTATGCAATTAATTAGAGGAATTCATCAGGGGTATGCTAAAGTCAGAAGGTAATATTGTTTGTTTCTTAAAATGGATGACCAGTGCTTATACAATGTAGTTTACTTAAATTTATCACGCCATATTTTCAAATATGGTGTTTATAAGTATAGTCTCATTTCCAAAACCCCACCCATAACTGCCTGAGGTAAATAAGCCGAGACGTTTTAGGACACAGTTCCCAGGGGTGTCCCAGGGTTCTGTGTCTCCACAATCACAGATGTCACTGGAACAGATAACCCTACCCTCAAGAGGGCCCCAGAAGAGGAGCCTCCAAGAGCACATGTCACTCAAAATCAGTTCTTTCTGCTAACAAGAGTCCAGAAGATGTTTATTTTAGCATATGATTTATTATTTCATCTTGAGAACTTTTTTTGTTTATTTCTAAATCCAATATGTTCATGCTTTACGTCTGGGAGTTGTATTTTATTGTCTCTATTTTAGAAGGTACATGTTTCTTGGAGTTTCCAGAGTAAAATGATATCCAGACAGTAGGTTCATGGACAATTCCCCCATGTGGAATCATAAATAATGTAAATACATTTTTGTGTAAATTTTTAGTTCCATGTAACAATCTTGTGGACAGTTGACATTTCATCTTGATAATTAATGTATACCTGCAGCATTTTGTCCATTAATATCATTTGTTGTGGCATTTTGTCCATAAATATCATATATGTGGTATTTAGTCCATTATTATCATGGTTTTTGTATTTGTCCTTGAGTGTCCTTGTCCTGTGCCATATTTTTTCCATGAGTATCATTTTCCTGTGACTTATTGTCCTTGAGTATCCTTGTCCTGTGGCTTTTTGTCCATGAGTATCCTTGTCCTTTGGCTTTTTAGCTCAGCTGACTGTAAGTCATCTGAGCTATAGCGATCACTCTTTGTCCGTCGTCCGTCCATCCGGCCGGCCATCCGACCATCCGGCCGTCTGTCCGTTAACAAGGCACAAATCGTAACCGCTGGACCTGGAATCTTCTTACTTTACATCCAGAGAGGTCCATGAAAAATCTCCTTATAAACCTGGAATTAGGTCTCTGTTACCCATATCCTTCGAGCTATGGGGCCCCAAAGAACCCCCCCAGAATAGTGAAAAATTTCATACAAAAACTTCAATATCTCATTAACTACATCACTGATGGTCATGATTTTTGGCATACATATTGATCATGAGATGTTCCATCAGTTCCTGCAGACTGGTGGCGCCACCTGTATTTTTTTTTATTTTTTACGATTTTTTTCTCTGTTTTTGAGACCTTTTAAAAATGTGGACATCTGTTCACAGGGCAAAAATCGTAAAGACTAGACCTAGTATCTTCATTCTTGACATTCTGAGAGACCTATGAAAAGTCTCCATGGAAACCAGAAATTAGGTCTCTGTTACCCATATCTTTCGAGCTATGGGGCCCCAAAGCACCCCCCAGAATAGTGAAAAATGTCATACAAAAACTTCAATATCTCATTAACTACATCACTGATGGTCATGATTTTTGGCATACATATTGATCATGAGATGTTTCATCAGTTTCTGCAGACTGGTGGGGCTACCTGTATTTTTCGATTTTTATGAATTGTTTTCTCTATTTTTGAGACCTTTAAAAATGTGGACATCTGTTGACAGGGCACAAATAGTAAAGACTGGACCTAGAATCTTCATTCTTGACATTCTGAGAGACGTATGAAAAGTCTCCATGGAAAACAGAAATTAGGTCTCTGTTACCCATATCTTTCGAGCTATGGGGCCCCAAAGTACCCCCCAGAATAGTGAAAAATTTCATACAAAAACTTCAGTATCTCATTAATTACATCACTGATGGTCATGATTTTTGGCATACATGTTGAACATGAGATGTTTCATCAGTTTCTGCAGACTGGTGGTGCCACCTGTATTTTTCATTTTTTTACTAATTGTTTTCTCTATTTTTGAGACCTTTAAAAATGTGAACATCTTTTAACAGGGCACAAATCTTAAAGACTGGACCTAGAATATTCATTCTTGACATTCTGAGAGACCTATTAAAAGTCTCCATGGAAACCAGAAATTAGGTCTCTGTTACCCATATCCTTCAAGCTGTGGGGCCCCAAAGTACCCCCAAGGATAGTCAAAAATTTCATTAAAAAACTTCAATAACTGATTAAATACATCACTGATGGTCATGATTTTTGGCATACATATTGATCATGAGGTGTTTCATCAGTTTCTGCAGCCTGGTGGCACCACGTATTTGTTCAGGCTTTTTTTTTCAATTTTTTTTCTCTATTTTTGAGACCTTTAAAGATATAAACATCTGTTATCATGGCACAAATCATAACAACTGGACCTAGAATCTTCATTCTTTACACACAGGGAGACCCATGAAAAATCTCCATGGAAACCTGAAATTAGATCTCTGTTACCCATATCTTTTGAGCTATTGGGCCCCAAGGTACCCCCCAGAATAGTGAAAAATTTGATACAAAAACTCCAGTATCTCAATAACTACAACACTGATGCTCATGATTTTTTGCATACATATTGATCATGACATGTTCCATCAGTTTCAGCAGACTGGGTGCGCCACCTCTATTTTTTTTTCAAATTTTTACGAATTATTTTCCCTATTTATGAGACCTTTAAAGATGTGGTTATCTGTCAACAGGGTACAAATTGTAACAACTGGACCTAGAATCTTCATTCTTGTCATGCAAGGAGGCCCATGAAAAGTGTCTGTGGAAACCTGAAATTAAGTCTCTGTTACCCATATCCTTCAAGCTATAGGACTTCAAAGTATCCCTCAGAATAATGGAAAATTTGATACAAAAGCTGAAGTATCGGAACAACTAATCCAGAGACCAATGTGCTTCTTTGCATGGATATTGACCATTCAGTGTTTTTTAAGAGTTTCTGCAGACTGGTGGAGCCACCTGTTTTTTTTTAGTTTACGCATTTTTTCTCTATTTTTGAGATATATTAATACAGACACAATCTCAGCCTGTTGGTTAATCTGTTTGATGCTTCAGTTGAATGGTTATATACTACCAGTCAGATGATAAAATTTCCTTTTGCAAATCTCTTCCCAGTCAGCTGAGCGTCATGACCCATTGGTCACTTGTTTCCTTAAATATCATTGTCCATGCAGTGGCATTTTTGTCAATGACTGTCATTGTCCTGTGGCTTTTTTGTCCATTAATATAATGTCTTGTGGCATTTTGTGCATGAATGTAAAAGCCAATGGCATTTTATCCTTTAATATTGTCTCTTAATTGGGCATATGATCCATGAATATCATGTATTGTGGTATTTATGTGGGAATAATCCTTGAAGATTTGATGGCATGCATTATCATCCTAAGATTAATACTGAATTATATCTTGAGGTGATTTCACACAGGATTTTGGTCAATATGATTTATTAAAAATAATACACAACTGGTTCCTCCCGCATAAATTTAATATATAAAGCACAGATCCCCCTCTCCCTCAATATTGCTGATTCAGTGTGATTATTGATGCAGATATCAGCCAGCTCTCAATCTCTTTATTAATATGTGGGACCCTGACACACCCACATTTAATCTGTCAATCTGTAACTTCAACAATAGGTTTTATTCTTCACATTAACTACAGGTTCCTTCGGTGTTTATTTTGTCAATTATTTTTGTTTTGTTTTGTATTGGATCATGAGTCATTAATTAAGTAAATAATTGTGTATACAATACTTGTCAAATGGAGTATTATATTTTGTCCAGCTGACTTTAGCTTTTATAACAAGTGTTGTTTACATTTATGAACATTGCATAGTTCTTCTTTTCTAATAGCCTAATTACTTTATTCACAAGATAATAACCAGAAATAATATAGAAAGATCAAGCAGATGTATAAATTGTTAATTATTGATTATTCAATATAAGTGGAAATGCCTATATTTCATATTTTTTATGGTATATTGGGACCTATACCTTGCCATAAAACTTTAGGCTTATGGTAAAAAGATTTCAGGTCACTGCTTTGGCAAGTCCTCGTGGCCTCACTATAGATTACCATCTTTCCCAATAGGATGAACCAGCCATATATTGGACAGCAGAGGGATTAACTTGGATACTGACTGTAAAAATCAGCATTACTTGTTATTATAACAGTCTTCAGGTTTGCATACAGGCTTAAAATAATGTCAGACAAAAAAGCCATAGCATGAACCAAGGCATAGCAGTTAGTCACAAAGAATATGTCAAAGAAGGAGCTCTATGCCAGCAATTGTCTTTTTATAATGTCCTTAGTAAGTGGAAAGAAACCAAAGGAATAATGCAGTTGTATCTTAATAGAGTACAGGTGGTTCTGTGGTTCCAGACAAGGGATCTTGGGTACCTTAATCCTACATGGATAAGCTAGAAATTTCTCAGGAAGCACATTTCTCTCCCAAGGGTCATGCCACAAATGTAAATAATAAGTTCCTCATGTCTTAGCAGTACTTATTTCATCCACTCGGTTTCAGTACATTCTACATTTATGTCAGAAAAAGATGCATCAGACAAAGAAGGATCCTCATTAGTGCCATATTTCCCCTGTGACATTACGAATATGTACTCAACAAGGCCTACAGGCCTAATGCGAACCTGTGCATTGGGAAATTCACCAGGTATAATGCTTCAATGCGGGACCATTACTTTTCATGTATATGAACTATGCAAGTACTAAACATTTTGAATAAGAAACAATTACACAAACATCACTGCTGAAATTCTGGCATAGGTGCACACAACACTAAAAAGATTGTAGCTGGCACCACCAGTCTTGTATACAATGAAGCTATCAGAGATATATACATACGCCCAATTTCAGACTGATATATCAAACCCCTCCTGAGAAAAACTTGTGCAAAAGTCATGGTAGGTGGCGACACCTGTCTTGTGAGCGAGAAAGCCATCAAAGACACATAGACAGGTCAAAATATTAGGCCAATACTTCAAACTTACCTTGAGTCTGATGCATGGGGCTGACCAGGCTTAGGTGAGAAAGGCTGTTCCCTGAGTGAACTGTGACAAATTGCTTGCTCAGACTACTGCACTGAGTGAACTCATGACCTGCACCAGGCTAGACTGAGTGAACTTTTGACCTGTACCTGGCTGCACTGAGTGAACTCTTGACCTGTTGCATAATCTGACACAGTTGGCAGTCTGCCAAATCTATAAATAGAATGCAGCTACTGCACTGAGTAAACTCCTGACCCATACCTGGCTGCACTGAGTGAACTCTTGACCTGTTGCCTAATCTGATACAGTTGGCAGTCTGCCAAAGCTATAAATAGATCCAGACTGACCTCTAGCCTGTTGCCAAATCTGAAATAGTAGCCACACCATTGCATAAGCTCATGCAGGGGCCCTGCCCTGAGCGGCTTGATACCAATGAAGTGATCACATGGTGCCCATGAGGTGTTCACATGCCACCCATGAGGTGATCACATGCCATGTGCTTGGCTGCACTGATTGAACTCTTGACCTATATCTGGCTGCACTGAATGAACTCTTGATCTGTTCCCAAATCTGAAACAGTTGGCAGTTTCTCAACCTATTTAAAGAAACAGATTCAATCTTGGCCTGTTGGTATATCTGTTTACACATACTGAAAGACTTTGGTTAAAATTTCTTTTTTAAAGCCGACATATTCATAAACTTTTTAACAAAATATCTAGAATAATAAAAGATGCAGTACTTTCATTGTTTAAGGTCTAATAGTTCTGCCAAAAATCATTCTACCATAAAATCTCCACTTAAAACCGCGGTTTAATCAAGAAATTCAAAATCTTGAAATCAGGTTGATTTCCTGAAAGCACTGTGCGGTTTATACTAGAAGAGTTTCCTGAATATCTTCCTGACAGACATCGTTTTTAGGCCGGCGAGTGGGCGATAATATTGCAACTTTTGTTGGCCGTTCTTAGCAGCAGTCTTGCATGCATGGGAGTCGTGTGTAAATGTATTATTTACGATTATTTGTTATTTATAAATTAAATATTGCTGAATAGATTTCCTGTGATATATAACTTGTTATAAAATCTTGGTAATTATCACCAAATAATACGTTCACAACAACCCTGCTGTAACACACAGCGGCCCACTTCGTTGGGCATGGTCAAGCAAAATTGGAATAAAAGCCTACTTTAAACCCATTTGCGGCATTATTTAGCAATGATTATTTGTTTAAAACATAAAATGAATAAAAAGCTGACATCGTAAAGAGTCACACAATGGCAGACGATCGTTTTAAAATCAAGTTTCAGTGCCGCCATGTACTGAAACGCCCCGGGATTCTGCTAAGAATATTTTGAACGGCTGTACGCGATGGGTGGTAAACAGAACAGCCGCCTATTTCGTCCCAGCATGCCTTGCGCGAACACTGCCTTGACAAAATGGCTCCCCACACGGAAACTTTCTTCAGGAAAAAAACTTGCTTACCCTGACTGGCCACTTTAATTTTACCTTAAAATCACTCGTTTTCAAGCGTCATGTTTCCTATACGTGCGTATCTCGACAAGGTAACTTCAGTTACTTTGATATTTAGTTAAGTTGACCAGCAATGTTTTCAAACGTACCAGCAAATTGTGACATGGAGCGATGTCAACATAGGATGTGACAATGATAATACCGCAGTAACCGGTATGAAAATGATTTGAATCTTCCGAGTTATTCCAGAAAATGGAATTTTCATCGAAAATTAAGATATCAAAATATTACTTTTAGAATTAGAATATACAGTGACTTGAAATGGATCAGCAGAATATTTTTTCCAAAATATAATGACAAACCAGTAGCAAACAAGAATACGGCACGGAATATAAAATATGTATAAACAGGCAGAGGTTCACCGGCCCTTGCGTCTTCCCAAACTTCATGCTTGAGTGTCCCTGCAAAAAAGTGTTATGATGTATTTAAAAAAAATGCCCAAGGAATTTTAAAGTGGACAGGAATGGCCGAGTCGCAACCTACACGTGTTCATTTCTAGATGATAGGTTGATTGTGTCTTTTGTCAAATCATTCCGTAGCGAAAGTTGGTGCAGTTTTAAAGGGGGGTTCTTAGTATTTGAGCCCCTTGAGTGTCTCACCTGGAATTTCGGCGAAGTCTGGGTGCAGTTTTAATCGGAAGTGCGGTTTTAAGTGGAGATTTTACGGTAGTAAACTTGAACAAAGGCCACCTAAGAATAATTTTTGTGCAATGTTACAGAAGATATAATTGAAATAATAATTTTGTAGAAGAACACTATTGCAGTCCTCAGTTTGAAAAAGACATAATAATGGCCATAAGACCAACTTAAGCTTTTCACAACTCGACCAAAAATCAACAAACTCGGTATATTCTGATATGATTGAAAAAACCATGTCCTAGGATAATTCTTTTGAAAAATTGAACAATTCAACTTGACAGTTTCATCATTAAGCTGAAAGAGGCTAAAGTTATGAGTTTTTTTTCCCATAAAAACAGGTCGATGTAGGTGGCACCACTAAATCTACAACTTCAAATATGAGTCATGTGACCAACATTTGCACAATACCTGGTAATGCTAGCTTCTGTCATTTCTGAGAGTACTATGTCAGTATGCTTACTAGGCCAAATGACTGTTCAAATTTGTGTAACTCCACTAAAATTCATCGAATGCAAACCATTTGAACAAACTTGAGAGGCCTTGCCTCTTGGATCATTTATGTAAAATATTTAACAATTTGGCTGGACCGTCTACAAGAAGACGACTTTTAAAATATTGTCAGCTTTTTTCCTTAATAAAATATAAGTAAATGCAGATAGCAAAAAAGTAAACTGAATCCCACAAAATTTGATATGTGACAGATTATTGCATAAAATCTGGGAATGGTAGCTCCTGCTATTCCTGAGAAATTATGGATTAATGTACAGATGACCAATGACCCCCGTACAAAAATAGGTCAATTCAGGTGGCGCCACCAATACCTGAATTTCATATATGACTCATGTGGCCAACACTGGCAAAAAATTTGGTGATGATACCTCTGGCTGTTTCTGAGACTGTCATTTTAGTATGCTTTTTGGACAGATGACTAAGTTCAACTTCCTGAACAAAATTGAGGGAGATGGTATAAAAGATTATTTCTGTGAAATATTGAACAATTTGGCTTGAGTGTTTCAGAGGAGAAGATTTTTAAAGGTTTTTTAGCTCAGCTGACTATAAGTCATCTGAGCTATAGTCGTGGTCCATTGTCCGTCGTCCGTCCGTCTGTCCGTCCGTCCGTCCGTCCGTCCGTCCGTCCGTCCGTAGATGTGGCACGTTTTGAAACCGTAAGACCTAGGAATCCAAAATTCAGCATAATGTTAGATGTCCCTAAGATCTCCTACCAAGCCGAAAACTGGGTCTTTGCGACTTCGTTCCTTTGAGAAATTAAGGAAAAACCTCAATTTTTTATTAAAATCCTATTTTCACACTTCAGGACTGCCTAATATCAAAACCACTCATCTGTTTTTCCTCATATTTACCATAAATATTCTTCTATATAGTTCCTATGTACATGCCAGAAATTAAGACTGTTAAGTATAAATTCTTTAAGTAATGGGCCCAAACATAATGGACTTTGTAAAAAATCAGGAAAAATATTTACTCACTTAACATGAAAAATTTTAAAACTAGAGTCTATTTTCCCAAGTATATAACTATGTTTAATTAAGATTCAATTGTTTACCCAAAATTAGATCTGAATTTTGTAAATTTTTTAAGTAATTAGCATAAAAATAAAATCAGTACCTTAAATTTTGCCCAACTTTGACCATGGCACGTTTTTTTCCTGTAAGTACCATTGATTTAATTTTCACAGCATGTAAACATAAATATTTAATTTGTTTAAATCTGAAATTTGGAAGTAAAAGCTTGAAAATTTAGCTAGTTATTGATTTTTTTTTCTTGAGGCTCTATTGTAGTCATTTGCTTTGATTACAGATTACAGATGCAGGGTCCCACTCCAGGTCACTGGAAGTCAGCTATGCCAGGGTTTCTGATTTGTTACAGTCACTGGGGGAGATCCCCTGCTGTGACAGGTGTACAGTTATTCTCATATCACCACCCCAATCACCCCCCCCATCCCCCCCCCCCTGCAAACCCAACCCAGCAAGTGTTATGCAGTATTGTTATTGTTTTCACTGTATCTCCTTAATTGTAATGCTGTTTCCACTCTGATATGCAAAAACTTTCCTTGAAAAAGTAATTCAAGGTGTAATCCAGAAGATGCAATGTTGTGTAATGTAGCATTTTTAAAGAAATCATTTTTCTTTTAAATGATTTTACCAATCATAATGGAACCCATCAGTATGCTTAAATTATGATAAAATATGAAGCACATTATGGATAAATAAAGACACAATTAAAAATTGTGATATCTAAATCAAGTATTTTTTTAGATATTTATTGTTTTTCAGATTTAAAAGATATATTTTTGTGGTAAAAAATAAATAAACATTTGTATGCATGATGTGGTGTTATCTGACAAGATTGAGATTTATGATGATGCAATTGAGAATTATGAATCAACTTTTTATATTCAGATATATATGTTATATTGAAAATGTGTAAAAATATAAACTTAAATTAAAAAAAAAATTGATGTGATAAAAAAATGAGGATTTATTACAAACATTTGTTCATTATTTTCCTGCATCAGCAGAATTTGAGATCAGGCTTCGTTTGCCATGTTTTATGTTGTTAATTAGTTATATTTCAGCTGTATACATTTCATAAAAAAAACATATATTTAATAATATATATATACAAAAAAAAGATTCGATTGAATGAATGTGTAAACTACTGAAATGTCAACAGTTAATCGAAAAGCCAACTAATGATCATGGTATTTGTACAGAGCATTTGTTAACAAACTGCTCACATGCTTCAGTTTCAACATTAGGAAACACATGGTCAGGTCACTAAATATTATTTGCAACAATTTCTTGCTCATCAATACAAACCAATCATATAAACCAACCATGGCCTTTATTACCTCTTCCTCGTACACTTTATCTCAATTTGATATTATTTTAGATTTTTACCTTCAAGGTTAATGTCAGCTGAGCACAGTGACCCATAGGTCCCTTGTTTAGCTTTTTCTCTATAAAATTTAAGAAAATTTTCAGATGGCTAATTTTTTGCATTAAATTTCATGATGCTAGCTCCAATCATTTTCAAAATAGTATGGGTAAACGTATAGAAGACAAACGCCGCCACACTATCGCATTAGTTCACAGGTTCACTAAAAATTAATACAGATGCATATTGAATGCAAAATTGTAATACAGATACATCTCACTGATCGCAAAATCTTGAATTAATTTGACTATGGATACCAATTATTTATAATCCATGTACAGCCGTCTTTATATACCCACAGAGAGCTGTATAGCTGTGATTGTAAACATTGCCTGGCATGAGGAATATCTAAAAATCATAAATCTACATTTTCTAAAAGCTTTTAAAAAACATTCTTGTCAATATTAACCATAGATAACCTGAAATCTAAATGTCTAGAGGCATGATGTAATAAATGCTGATAAACTGGTGCCAGTCTAGATGTATCTAGATGTATCTGTGTATCTGCTTCACACAGCTAACATATATGGTAAAAGGACTCAATTGAACCTTTATAATTCAGCCAAAATTCATTCTTTGGAACCATAAAAGACAATTATAATAAGAATTATTCAGGGGATTATTCTTGTAAAATATTAAACAAATTGGCCTCAGTAGGGTCAGTCAAAAAAAAATTTACAGGTTTATAACTCATATGGGAAAATACAGCAAAATGGCTAATTTAAGCTTCACATAACTCAGCCAACAATCACTGAACCAAAACCATTTGAACAAACGTGAATTATCAACATCTAAGGATAATTAATGTGTGAGATTGAAGAATTTGGCCCAGTGGTTTTTGAGGAGAAGATCTTTGTAGCCACTGAGCTAAAATGGGCTGTTACAGCATATGACTAAATTCAGCTTCCCATAACTAAGCCAAAAGTCACTGAACTTAGACCATTTGAACAAATTTCAGAAAGCACTACCCTAGGATCATTTCTGTGCGATATTAAACTATTTGGCCATATGGTTTCAGAGAAGAAGTTTTTTGTAGCCGTCAGTATGATAGGGCACTGATGACCCCCGTACAAAAAAGGTCGATGCAGGTGGCGCCACCAATACCTCAATTTCAGATATGTCTCATGTGAACAACATTGGCATAAAATTTGGTGATGATAGCTCCAGCCGTTTCTGAGATTGTAATTTTAGTATGCTTTTATGGACAGATGACTAAGTTCAACTTCCTGTAACTCGGCCAAAAATCACCGAACTTAAACCATTTGAACAAACTTGAGAAAGATTATTCCAGGAATCATTTCTGTGAAATATTGGACAATTTGGCTGAACAGTTTCGGAGAAGAAGATTTTATAAAGCTTTTTTTAGCTTTTTCCCTATAAAATCTAAGAAAATGCAGTTAGCCAAAAAATAAGCAAAACCCGATATAGTTTTTTAGATGACTAATTTTTTAAATTAAATTTTCGTGATGCCACCTCTTGCCGTTTTCAAGATAGTATGGGTTAACGTACAGACGACTGACGCCGGACGACGCCACACCATCGCATAAGCTCACAGGTTCGCTAATAATTTCATGCATAAGAATACAGGTAAAAATGAATGTATTTGAATACATTTACAAATACTTTCAAATGTATTCATGTATGCATTTATGAATATATTGTGTTATATTATTTGAATAATCATTTATTTCAGTTATATTATTTTTAAAAAATTAATATGATTCTGTTATTATTTCCAAACAAAATTATATTTGGAAAAATATTTATTAAATTTAAATTAATAGTTAAACTCTTATATTACATGTGCTAGTGCTACTGTTACGAAGACAAATTGCTCAGGGGAAAATATTGGGCCGATACTGGTTTCAAACCCAAGTTGGTGGCACACATGTCTGGCATTCCAACCTCTTCGCTAGAAAGGCAAGCTTCACTAGCGAGACAGTTTGGACCACTTTGTGTCACCCCATATCACTACTCTTGTAGTGATATTAAATAACAGTAAGATCATTTGTACTGAAAAAGCATAATTAACATGACTAATAATGGACAGTTATTTTTTCAAAAACTTCTACTGCAGTGTAGATAAAGTTATATGGCCAAGTCAAAACCTGTGTGACAATAGCACTCCATTTGTAATTAATATAAATTACAAAAATCCTCTTCCCTGTCTCCATGGATACTATCAAAGTCTTACATAACTTGAGTTACACAACAACAACTCATAATAAAACTTAAATTAACCACACAAAACTAGCATGGGCCTCATTTCCATATCACATTTTGTGATCATATACAACAGCTGAGCGCCTTGACCCATGGGACCCTTGTTTTTTAATTGTTTTGAGTGAGTGAAAGGGGTAGTCTGTTAACCGTAGCAACAGTTTTAGATTAAATTGGTATGTACACGTGCCAGTCAAAAAATGTGGTGCAGGCTTAAGTTATATATAAATGTTCCAGGAACTATGGTTATTGGTTATGTTAAGATGCGATAGTCCACATCACATGGTAGTACTATCTTAGGTTCAAGCATACAAAAAAACAAGGAACTTGAGATGTTAAGATAATCAAGAGAATGATCAGATAGATGCTGCTGATACAGTTGGTATGGAAACAGGAACATGGCCTGACACTCAAATGCCAAGCATAAAAGCCATTGTCACATGAGCTTGTACTGAAGTATATCTAGAAATAAATGTTCAGTTGTTCCAGAGATAATGTTTGTTTGATGTCATGAAATCTTTGCACAATCATTTCAAAGATTGTTTGCAACCATTAAGTTTTCATTTCAATAATTGTTAGGGAAACCTTAAATTACTAATTAAGTGGTAGATTCTAGGATACCATTGTACCTGCTTCCATATGGTTTATCAATTTTTGCTTAAATAAACCTCTAATGTTTCCATTTATTTGCATGATTAAGCTTTGAAAAATGCTTGTGAATAAAATTATGATATAATTGTCCCTGTTTAAATGATTATCATTCAGCATGGAAACCCACTTTAATTAAAAACACCTAAAGCCTTCTCATTTCGCCAGCTATTTTGCATTGAAAAGTATAGTAAATGTTTTATTTCATATGACTGTTTTCGTCGTCATGCAGTTTTCACTCAGAAAACAAGATATCATATGGTCGTATATAATTATATATAAAAACGTTTCCACGCTATTAAGACAGACCCAGGACAGGAATATTTATATATATATTCATATTTATATATATGTAATTCACAATGGTCTGTGCTCTTTTGTGTGAGTATGTAAGTATTGATGAGCTGAGCATATGTGTAAGATACAAAATTGGGACTACAAAAGATATAACTGAGACTTCATAGCTATCATGTGGCCCATTCTATAATGTATGCATGATTATCATATACCGGGTACTCATTATTTTGCTTCCTTGCATGTCATACATAATGCTTTGGACTAGCTTTAAAATGAATCATGAAGAAAAGTGAAAATGTATCAGACCAGATAAAATTGTATTCAGGCCACTGGACCTGCAGAAAAAATCAGGCTCACACTTCTTTTAAGTGGAATGGATAGAGTTCAGATCATTTTGATTGCTGCATATATGCCCGGGCTGTTATCATATCTGACTGCTTTAACTTTGACAGGACTTTTAATGGAGTCTGTTAACATGTTGTTCAAGTTTAAAGCTGTAAGTGTGCCATTCCACAACTAGAGTAGGCCTAAATGATGTATAAGTGTGCGAGGAATTCACTATAACATCCTCAGAAATATGTTCACTAAAACCAAGTATGTAACCAGAAATCTGCGTTCTAAGGAATGCCAGCCTCCACCATGTGGGGGTCCCCATTGTGGGATGCTCCCCAACCCTTGTTTGCATTAACTTATTTGGCCTATATTTCAAGGTTCTTTCATGCATAAGTTTCATGCATTTCAAATGTTCCTTGGTGATGTTCCTGAATCCAAAACCATACCAAAATGGAATTTCTTCTTAATTGGCCTATTCTTGATTACCCTGAAAATTTCTTGAGATTCTGTTCATTATTGTGGGAGTTAAGTTTTGAGCAAACACACATACAAACAGGGAGAAACACATACCCTCCTGGCGAAGGCAATAATACTTACTACTAAGGATTATGTTACTCTCTGTAACAGTGTCATATCTGTATCCAGTGGAAAATTTTAACTATAATTAGGCTATATGGAACAAAATGTCCAAATGTGAGACTGACAACTGATCTATTGATTTTATCTTACCCTTTGTTATTGATAAACATATCCACCAAGGGCACAGTGGGTCACCAGAGAAATGGAGTTCCCATAGGAGAAGATAAGCTCTTATCCATGTCTTGCTCATATCCTGTTTGTTTATTTTTAAATATTAGCCACACCAGTATGCAAAACTAGATTATAATCTGAATGAGGAAACTTTACTTATGACATATATAACCCACTAATACCCTGATGAAAGATGTACGTTGCATATTGTGTATTTACATCATATGGTTGATGTATGTATTATATATACTATGTAAACAAAAAACAAACAAAAAAAGGGTTACATTTCTACTTTTTGATTAGTTATAGTACATGTATGCACACCATTTTCTTCTTGATTAGTTGGTACATGAATATTGTCTTCTTCTTGATTAGGTAGTACATGAACACCTCCTACTTCTTGATTAGTTAGTACATGAACACTGTGTACGTCTTGATTAGTTAGTACATGAACACTTTCTACTTCTTGATTACTTAGTACATGAACACTGTGTACGTCTTGATTAGTTAGTACATGAACACTTTCTACTTCTTGATTACTTAGTACATGAACACTGTGTACGTCTTGATTAGTTAGTACATGAACACCTCCTACTTCTTGATTACTTAGTACATGAACACTGTGTACGTCTTGATTAGTTAGTACATGAACACTGTGTACGTCTTGATTAGTTAGTACATGAACACTTTCTACTTCTTGATTAGTTAGTACATGAACACCATCCCCTCTTAGGTTAGTTCAAGAGATAAACTGTAGGTTCATGTAATTATTCTGTTATATGGTATATTTTTGGCAGGAGGAGAACCTCCAGCTTTGACATGATCTGTATACACTCAGTCATCCTGGCCTGGGTTATTTTGCAGTATATAATTACATATTGGTGGGGCCCAGCAGGGAAAACTATTGATCACTTATTACTGCTGAATTGCTGAATTTAGTCCATTACTGGCAGCTATGACACACAGTGGCTTTCAATGTCAGGCCTATTTTAATCTGGGTATTTATGCCATGTAAAATGCACCCTTACTATTTATGCTGGGTAAAAACGTATCCACGTTATTCAGACAGACCCCGGACGGGAATTATGTCGTGTATGTGCAGCCATGAAATTGTTACCAGGGCCCGGTTGTTTTGTCCTTGTGTCAGTGGTAATAAGGGTGAATTGGGTAATTGGCCCAGTAGGCCTAGATAAACCATATACACACGATGGCATTGTGCTTTAATATATTGTCAAGTCCCGATTACCACCCTGCCAGGAAGATTTCTGTTCACATGCTAAAAAAGGTCATGCTGGATCTGTCAGAAAATTCTAGGGGGGTGAGGGCAGCCAGCATTAGAAGCTGACATTTGACACTATAGCTGTGAAAATATTAGATTTATTGACAAATATTATTAGGTTTGTAATCTGCAGTGAGCAATTTCAGATGAGCAGTATTACATATTCAGGATTCACAAAACTACAGAAATTGTATGTGAAGGTTTCATGTTCTTTCAAGCAGGGTGCAATGAATGATGATCATGTATTTTAATTATCAGTTGTAATATTCAGCATTTTATATTTTTTATATATGTATATGAAGGAGATATATTGTATTTTATTCAGGATATTCACAGGATGAGGAGGATAAATAAAGTTATTTTACTTCATCAGTGTAGACACATGAACATGTAATTATAAATACATACATATTATCATACAGTGTGTCTTTATATTGGGCCAAAGAAATACACATACATACAGGAATCTTAGTAGGACTCATGTGACTTAATTATGGGGTGAACCCTGAGGGCAAATATTCCCAGAAACGTCAACCATCAGTTGTACAATAGACCTTTGTGGCCCAGTGTGACACTAATCACTGCGGCTGGGGCCTCCAGGAACAATAGCGATATGTCATTATCAGAACACATAATAAGCAGACATCGGCCTAACCAGCCATATATTATGAAACGCTATTTCCTGGAGGAAAGTACTCTTGTCGTCAAGGTCCACTGCTCAGTATTTTGGTCGTGTTTGCTACATTTGAAGGCCAGGGGGACCTATTGTGTTGGACTCCTGTGTATTTGCGCAAGTCATTTGTGCGTCTTTGCTTGATTCCTAATATAGTTCATTATAATGCCGCTACTTTCATGGTCGATTTCCTCAGTGATCAGGTGTAATGCCCACTAGGTGTGTTTGAGGAATTAAAAAAATACAGTATATTACTACTGCACATAATAACCCTTCTAGTACTACATCACAACTTAATGAGCCCAAGACGATTTTCTTCACAGGTGATTGGTTGTGCATTATACAGTGTTGTACACTATAGTCTTGTAGCAACCTAGAATGTACCAATGGCTTGTATCTCATGAATAATTTGACTACACATACCCATACATACATATATGTATAATACATATGTGTGATTACTAATTTATGTCCATGGGTTGAACTTGGTCAAATTTGGTACAATACTGGGTAGTTGACCAGCTGGCTGAATACCAAAATGCCAGAATTAAGAATATAATTAATAATAAATAAGTGATTGTAGAGCATTAACATGGGAAGCATGTTTATTTATCAGGGACTTAAGCAAAAGTGACATCATCCTCTTATTTTTAGCTCAGCTGACTATAAGTCATCTGAGCTATAGTCGTGGTCCGTTGTACGTCTGTCTGTCTGTCCGTCCAGATGTCCATCTGTAAGAGTGGCACGTTTCGACACCATTGGACCTACGAATCTGATATTCAGCATACAGTTAGATATCCCCAAAATCTCCTACTATGCAGAAAATTGGGTCAATAGGACTTTGTTCCTTCGAGATATTAAGGAAAAACCTCAATTTTTTTTATTAGAAATCTATTTTCACACTTCAGGACTGCCTAATATCAAAACCACTCATATGGTTTTCTTCATATTTACCATAAATATTCCTCTATATAGTTCCTATGTACATGCCAATAATTAAGTCAGTATTATTTAATTTTAAAAAGTTATGGGCCCAAACATAATGGATTTTGTAAAAAAATCAGGAAAGATATTTGGTCACTTAAGACCAAAAGTGTTGAAGGTAGGGACTTTTTTTCAGTAATACAACTTTAATTAATCAAAATTTAATTGTGTACCAAAAATTATATCAAAATCTTTTTAATTTTTAGATATTGGCAAAAATATATAATATAGGTACCTTAAATTTTGCCCAAGTTTGACCATGGCACATTTTTTTCCTGTAAGTACTGTGGATTTAATTTTCACAGCATGTTTTTGTGAGCATTTTGTCTGTTAACACCAAAAATTTGAAACCAGTTGATCAAAAACTGTAGATTTTATTCAAGTTTTCAAGCACCATGTCACATTTAGTTTACATCAAGCTAGTGTTATGCAGTTTGCTAGAGCTCAGCTCCTCAGCTTCAGCTCTAAGTTCCCTAAATTTTGCATACAGCTAGATGTCTCCAAAATCCCTTATCATGCCAAGAATTTGATCACTAGGACTTAATTCCTTCGAAATATTAATAGAAAACTTCATTTTTCCTTTAAAAACCCATTGTTACATTGTAAGACTGCCTAATATCAAAACCACTGATCTGACTTTGATCATATATAATATACATATTTTTCTATACATTTGCTATGCACATGCCAGAAATGATGTCAGTATTGCATAATTGTTTTATTTTATGGGCCCAAACATAATGCACTTTTTAAAAAATCAAGAAATATATTTACACCCTTAACAAGAGGATTGCTGAAGCTAGAGATTTTTTGTCAGGGATGTAACATTATTTAATCAAGATTCAATTGAATACCAAAAATTAGTTCTGAATTTTTCAAATTTTATAATTACTTATCTAGACATATCCTCCGTCACCAGAAACTTATATTTCATTGTTCTCTGATATATAGTTCAAATCATTGTTACCATATACATTGTCATTGTTATCAAATTGCTCAGATAATGATCACTTTAGGCATCAGCTGTGCTAAATATATCACATATAATTACATTCAGTTCTGCAACAGTTTAATTATAGTAACCTGTCAGTACCTGCATCAATAGTGTATTATTGATGGGTATGTCTGTTTCTGTTTTAATTGTTTTCAAAGTATAGTGCTCCATAAGCCCTAGAGGCTGGATGTGTTACTATGTATGTTTAAAACGGAAAAAAATGTACATGTTGCACTTTAATATTAAACTACTACTACTACTACTACTGTAACTGGATATCAGGTACATACACTGAACTAGGAAAACATTATTGCCAGTCTGAAGTTAACAGTTGTTGCTTTTATATCTTTGCAGTTACAAGGGACCCCTACTCTGAGAAGTTACATGGAAGATGTTGCATGAGTGGATGATTGTATCCATCTTGTTTGGTAGATTTTAGCTACAAGGAGACACAACTAGCCATTGAGTAAATTACGACCTCTTGCAGGATGCATTATAGGACATGAAGGCAAGTCATGTTCAAGGGAGATGTAGTCATGTCATGTATGATAAAAACTCTAGAATACCTACACCGGTCGGTTTTATAGCACCGATACAAACAAGTGGCGGCCAGAAGTCTGCATTTCAAGAAGCCTTGTAAACAGGAGTGCTATATCAATGGGTAACCCCAGGTATCCGGGGCCAGCAAATCGGAAGGCGCTTGTTTGCTGTAGGGTTTACTGTGTCGTGATTGCAGTTGGCATCATTGCATCGAGGCCTGTAGCTAAGGTATAAGACAAGGGGTACCAGTACTATGCTAAGAGATAAAACCAGCAGATTTATACAGTCTATATCATCTTATGGATCTCGTAGCCAACGCTTACTAATGACCCTAAGTCCAAATATCACGACTTAAACCGTTGAGCACAGGAAGCGTTAAGGAGCTTTAAGCTGCACTTTATTTTTTGTCCTTCCTTCTAAATCGGGTTTGAAATTAATGCATGCTAAGCATGTGCATTAAATATAGACCATAGGGTGGAAGGTGCAAAAATTTGACGCTGCGTATTTATGAATGAGCGAGATAAGTCAAGTTAATCTTGTATGCACACTGCCAGGTCTACGTGCCCTGGTCTCTCCAAGCAGTGATAAACGCCGGTGATGTGTGTAACTTGATTTGTTATTTTTCAGCGTATTCATACTAAGCTAGGCACTGGCATGTTTGATGAACATAACCAATCGTCTACCTGGGTAACAGGTGGATTGGGGGAAATACGTTGCAAATCCCCCCGTTACCTGGGTGTTTATCACATAATCAAAGAATACTATAAATAGCTTGACCTTGGTTTTATCTGATTTAATTATTTATAACAGTCGATATGGACATAATATAGTCCAAACACTAGGTAAAAAGAATGGAAAATCATTGGAGTTATATATATCTTGGCAGTTCTCATTAATACCTTATAGTAATATGAAAGTGCATGGGATTTTGCAGGTTCCTAAATAACTATGCAGATGTGCATTTACAAAAAATATATTGCCAGCAGTATTTGTATGGCCACAGCATTGTCTGTAATATTCATTTATACTAAAGTATCTATATTTCAAGAATTTATATGATAAAGATTTACATTTGAATATATATATGGGATAAGGTAATGGGATACTACTTTGCTTTATTTAAGTTCACATATATTAGAACAGATGCCTAAAATTTTCATTTCAGTCTTTGAGTCTGACTTGTACTTCTTGTAAATTTCAAATAAACTGTGCAGGCCTATATATTTTTATTTCATTATTTATTTAATCCAGTGCTTATGTCAGTCTGAAAAGTCTGGAAGTTTTTTAGTGATGCAGTCATTATTCTTGGATGTGCATGTATCCATGAGCATGTCTAAGTGGCTGTTACATGGTGCTCATTTAAAGCACATATCTTTGATAACATGTATGACTGGTTGTTTGAAGCATGTGATAAAAAGGGTTTATTTTCATTACAAATACTATTAAGCATAAATGCGAGTTATAGATGCATCTGTGAAAACCAATAATCTACATCTGTCCCTGTTGTATCACCTGTAAGTCTACCTCATTACCTTCCTGTGTTACCTGGCTGATTTTCCAGGTGTATCAAATTGGCTTTTTCAGGTGATCAATCATGACACAAGTGGAATGTTTTCTTACCATTCTAGACAATTTTTGTACAAGTATAACAGACACTTCTTTGTGATGAGTTTTTTCTTCTGGTGGCAAATCGTGATGCACAAGCAACAAGTCGTAGTGAAAGGGGGCATCAGTGTGTACTTTGTATATGTGATGCAGAATGAGTTGTTATTGAAGAGTTCAAGCCCATCTTCAAGATGTTTCTGTTATAAAAAAAAGGTCACTTTTGATAATACCTTTTTCCTCTTTCTGTTTACTTGTACCTTTTCAAGGTTCATTTCATCTTTTCACAAAAAAAACAAAGTGTCCATGTTCAATATCTTTATTGTATCTGCCAAAACAAAGTTTTGGGGATACTGTGTTTTTGAGAGTGTTCTGCAGTCTCTGTCGCTTGTTTCCAGAGATCTCCTCTGAGACCACTGGACCGATTTTTGGAAACTTGACCCCATTATCGGGGCACATGTGAACTGGTGCCTAACCATTAAGCATTGACCTCAGACCTTTCCTCTCTGCAGTGCAGTTTTCACACATTAACCCACATATCTTTTGTTTTGTTTGACCAATCAAGCTGAAAATTTGGATGAGTGTAGCTCTTAGATAGCGTTATATCATACAAAAACTATTTGTGCCACCTGCAACCATTTTTGCACAGTGTCCATCTGTTCATCTGTCTTGGGCTAAAACCACTCCCATCTCTGCAGTGGTTGGACTTATCCACCTGAAATTTTGCATGAGTATACATTCTGGATAGCTTTCTTGATTTTATGACAGGTGTAGCCACCTACATTCACATTCACACTGCAGACATCCATGCTAATATCTCAGGACTGATTTGACATATATAACTCTCCTGAAATTTTGCATGTGTATATAGATCTCACATAGCTCTTTATCATATGCAAAACTGATGGCACAGCCTGCAACCATTTTTGCACAGCATCCATCTGTTTGTCTGCCATGGGATAAAATCACTCTTATTTCAGCAAAGGTTTGACTTATAATCTGCCTAAAATGTTGCTTATGTTTACATCCTAGATAGCTTTCTCGATTTTGTGGCAGGTTGCCCCACTTTCATTCATGTTTACATTGCAGACCGCCATGCTTTAATCTCAGGACTGGTTTGACACATTGGCCTGATATTTTGCATGTGTATAGATCTTACATTGCTTTACAGTATATACAAATTTTGTGGCCCAACTTACAACCATTTTTGCATGGTGTCCATCTGTTCATCTGCCTAGGGTAAAAATCACTCATATCTTAGCAGTGGTTTGACTTATCTACCTGAAATTTAGCATATGCATACATCTTGGATAACCTTCTCTTTCAAATAACAGGTGGCACCACCTACAATCATGTTTATGTGGCAGACATCCATGCTTATATGAACATATCTCCCTCTATTTCCCCTGCCACTCAATCCATGTCTCACTTCACCCATCCCACTCTGATTTTGGCAGATACACGTTGTCGCTTATGGACTACCAGTATTCTAGTTATTTTTCTTTTTCTTCATAAAATACCACCTCTACTTCATAACAATAACTCTATTAGGATAAGATCTCTTTGTTTAGAAGTACAAATATATAGACTACTTTTTAGCTCAGCTGACTATAAGTCATCTGAGCTATAGTCGTGGTCCATTGTCCGTCGTCCGTCCGTCTGTCTTGCCGTCCGTCCGTAGATGTGGCACGCTTTGAAACCGTAAGACCTAGGAATCCAAAATTCAGCATAATGTTAGATGTCCCCAAGATCTCCTACCAAGCCGAAAACTGGGTCTTTGCGACTTCGTTCCTTTTAGAAATTGAGGAAAAACCTCAATTTTTTATTAAAATCCTATTTTCACACTTCAGGACTGCCTAATATCAAAACCACTCATCTGTTTTTCCTCATATTTACCATAAATATTCTTCTATATTTCCTATGTACATACCAGAAATTAAGTCTGTTAAGTATAAATTCTTTAAGTTATGGGCCCAAACATAATGGACTTTGTAAAAAATCAGGAAAAATATTTACTCACTTAACATGAAAAATTTTGAAACTAGAGTCTGTTTTCCCAAGTATATAACTATGTTTAATTAAGATTCAATTGTTTACCCAAAATTAGATCTGAATTTTGTAAATTTTTTAAGTAATTAGCATAAAAATAAAATCAGTACCTTAAAATTTTGCCCAACTTTGACCATGGCACGTTTTTTTCCTGTAAGTACCATTGATTTAATTTTCACAGCATGTGAACATAAATATTTAATTTTTTTAAATCTGAAATTTGGAAGTAAAAGCTTGAAAATTAAGCTAGTTATTGATTTTTTTCTTGAGGCTCTATTATAGTCATTTGCTTTGTTGACAGATTACAGATGCAGGGTCTCACTCCAGGTCACTGGAAGTCAGCTATGCAAGGGTTTCTGATTTGTTACAGTCACTGGGGGAGATCCCCTGCTGTGACAGGTGTACAGTTATTCTCATATCACCACCCCTATGACCCCCCCCCCCCCCCCCGCAAACCCAACCCACCAAGTGTTATGCAGTATTCTTATTGTTTTCACTGTATCTCCTTAATTGTAATGCTGTTTCCACTATGATATGCAAAAACTTTCCTTGAAAAAGTAATTCAAGGTGTAATCCAGAAGATGCAATGTTGTGTAATGTAGCATTTTTTAAGAAATCATTTTTCTTTTAAATGATTTTACCAATCATAATGGAACCCATCAGTATGCTTAAATTATGATAAAATATGAAGCACATTATGGATAAATAAAGACACAATTAAAAATTGTGAAATCTAAATCAAGTATGTTTTTTAGATATTTATTGTTTTGCAGATTTAAAAGATATTTTTTTTGTGGTAAAAAATAAATAAACATTTGTATGCATGATGTGGTGTTATCTGACAAGATTGAGATTTATGATGATGCAATTGAGAATTATGAATCAACTTTTATATTCAGATATATATGTTATATTGAAAATGTATAGAAATATAAACTTAAATTTAAAAAAAATTGATGTGATAAAAAGATGAGGATTTATTACAAACATTTGTTCATTATTTTCCTGCATCAGCAGAATTTGAGATCAGGCTTTGTTTGCCATGTTTTATGTTGTTAATTAGTTATATTTCAACTGTATACATTTCATAAAAAAAAACATATATTTAATAATATATATTATACAAAAAAAAGATTCGTTTGAACAAATGTGTAAACTACTGAAATGTCAACAGTTAATCGAATAGCCAACTAATGATCATGGTAATTGTACAGATCATTTGTTCACAAACTGCTCACATGCTTCAGTTTCAACATTAGGAAACACATGGTCAGGTCACAAAATATTATTTGCAACAATTTCTTGCTCATCAATACAAACCAATCATATAAACCAACCATGGCCTTTATTACCTCTTCCTCTTACACTTTATCTCCATTTGATATTATTTTAGATTTTTACCTTCAAGGTTAACGTCAGCTGAGCACAGTGACCCATAGGTCCCTTGTTAAAATGTTTAAATATCAAGGATATAAAAAAATTAATAATTTGGTTATACAAATTTTAACTATAATTTAAAAACAAAGGATGCTTTAAAATAATCATTTTATTTTATATTGCAAATAATATTTCATGTGGCATTAGATTTTTATCACAGTTAGTAAGCTTTTACAAACAGTGGGCATCAATATGCTTTACTAAAGCGCCTGCTCATAATACAATCTGCAAAATGCATTATGGACTCAATATAAGTGTCAAACAATCATCGAAATAATTGGCCCACTTGATCACCCGGAGGTGACAGGGTTGGTGATGGAGGGTTTTTAATCCATTAAGCAGGGTTTACTTGTTTCCTCATCTCGAGCACCTAATTAACCAGAGTTTCCTGAACTGATTGCATATCTGTTCAAGAGGTTTACACACCGCTTCATTTATATTTACACCAGAGCTTGTAGTCAGAGCCAACAAACCACAGCTCAGATAATGAGCCCAGTTTGGGACATAATATACCTGCATACAGCATATGATTACCAGCCCTCTGGGTCTGCGGGTCTTGTTTTATATTCGACCCATTGTAAGAGTTGAGGAGTAGGGCCCAGGAGTGGAGAACGAATGCCGACACTGAGAGACTTTTACGTTGATATGTTTGCTTTTCCCATGGTGCTCTTCTAGGCATACTCACACCTGGGCTATTGTCACAGGATTGCAAAAGAACATGCTTGTGATTCTGTGGAGAGCTCTTGGATGATGGTGCGGGGTTAACCAGGTTTTGTTCAAGCCAAACATGGGCCCCACCTCCCGGCACTGCAAAGCCACACACTTCAAAGACCGCCCAGAACTGGCATTGTGAACGTAATCTTGTGATTGGATTATGTTGTGTTTTCCAGAGCCCGGCCGGCATAGTGCTATTCTTTACATAAAGGCACGCTATGTCATCAACACCTGAACACAATGGTGTGATGTGCATCGGAATGAGTGTCCTTGAAATCCCAGTCTTCTGATGCACGGTGCTGTTTCATTGCTTGATCAAAGATTAAACTAATATGCCATTCAGTGGACGTCAACCCAAGCAAATTGATCCGCTTGGCCTACCTGAGTCATTTAATACCTGGTTAGAAAATTACTGACTATCACGTGCTGATTAGTATACAGAAACCCCGTTGACAAAGGCATTATAATTATTCAGAGTTTATATAGGATCTGAGTTGCTTTTATAATGACGTACATGATCATAGCTTACCATCATGGTGTAACTCTAGGAAACTGCCCGATGAATGGGGTACAGCTTTATCCTAATTTGGCATTATTGGTAAATCCAGATTTAAAACATTTAAGCATCAATACATTAAGTTATTTTCTTAAATGATATGCATTCAGTAATTAAATCATAAACATTTTTCAACAACACAAACATGTTCCAGTGACACTTGTTCCACTGAAGATGAGATTTTCAAGATCATCTCAATGTACAGAACAATAGATAATTTTTCTCATTAGTAATTGTTAGATGTTAAAAATCATTTTGTGAGGCAACTTCTTGAAAGACTTGCATATGTATATCAGAAGAGTGTTGTGGAACAATCTAGGAGTCAAATGCAGATTGTCAAATGTTGATATGTTAGAGTTTCTAAAGGAACTTGTCAGTTTGTGTAAAGTTACAGAGAAGAGATTAATAGAATTGAAGGATTCTTCCAGATAATCTGGAGGTACTCGAGGCTTTGTGTCCTTCAAGTAGTTGTTTGTCTTGATTATACATGAACCCAAGAGATGATATGCTTGATAAGACCATATGATAAATGACACATAAACATTTAATTATGGATACAGTTGAAACATATGCTTGATATGATTGCAAAGTAAAGTATGCATTCAACATTGTATAGCAAGATTCTGTTAACATGTCTGCTTGATAAAACTGCATAGTTATGTTTATGTACACACATTTAATCATAAGATACAGCTAACAGTTCCGTTTGATCTGACTGCTTAATCAAATTTATATTGAAATATTAAATATAAGTTAACTTTTGCAAATACTCACACTTGATAATTCCACATAATTAAGTATACAGACCTACATTTAATTATGAGATTGAGTGAAACACATTGCTTGAGGAAAGTAAAATCATTAGATAGAGCAAATACATTTAGAAGATAAATTTAAATCATGAACTTTATATACACACATGTATGATTTGATGCATTCATATTCATGGGAAGAATACTTAATGAAATACATAAATGTTTTCATAGAAATTATCTGTTAAGCATTGTCCCTAGCCTATTCCTCATAAGCATTATATAAATCCTGTTCTCAATAACATTTTCTCAATTCCTAATTTAATTCTTCATAAGTATTTATCTAATTATTCATAAGCGTTGTCCTAATTCCTTTCATCATAAATATTGTCCTAATTCCATTCTTCCTAAATATTGTCTTAATTCCATTGTTCAAACATTTTGTCCTAATTCCATTCTTCATAAATATTGTCCTAATTCCATTCTTCATAAATATTGTCCTTATTCCATTCTTCATAACTACTGTCTTTATCTGATTTTTCATAGGCATTGTCCTAATCCTATTCCTCATAAGCATCATATTAATCCTGTTCTCCATAAGCATTATCCTTATTGTCTTCTCCAAAAGCATTGTCCTAATTCCATTCTTCATAAGCATTGTCCTAATTCCATTCTTCATAAGCATTGTCCTAATTCCATTCTTCATAAGCATTGTCCTAATTCCATTCTTCATAAGCATTGTCATAATTCAATTCTTCATAAGCATTGTCCTAATTCCATTCTTCATAAGCATTGTCATAATTCAATTCTTCATAAGCATTGTCCTAATTCCATTCTTCATAAGCATTGTCATAATTCAATTCTTCATAAGCATTGTCCTAATTCCATTCTTCATAAGCATTGTCCTAATTCCATTCTTCATAAGCATTGTCCTAATTCTGTTCTTCATAAACATTGTCCTAAACTCCGCAATTCTTCATAAGCATTGTCCTAATTCCATTCTTCATAAGCATTGTCCTAATTCTGTTCTTCATAAACATTGTCCTAAACTCCGTTCTTCATTAGCATTGTCCTAAATCCATTCTTCATAACCATTGTCCTTATTCAATTCTTCATAAGAATTGTCCTTACCGGTATTCCATTCTTTTAAAGCATTGTCCTAAACTCCATTCTTAATATCATTGTCCTGATTCGATCCTTCATAAGCATTGTCCTAATTCCATTCTTCATAAACATTTTCCTTATTCCATTCTTCATTAACATTGTCCTAAATCCATTATTCATAAGCATTTTCCTAATTCCATTCTTTGAAAGTGTTCTGAACTCCATTCTTAATAAGCATTGTCCTTATTCCATTCTTCATAAGCATTGTCCTTATTCAATACTTCATACGCATTGTCCTAATTCCATTCTTCAAAAGCATTGTCCTTATTCAGTACTTCATACGCATTGTCCTAATTCCATTCTTCATAAACATTGTCTTAAACTCCATTCTTCATAAGCATTGTCCTAAATCCATTCTTCATAAGCATTGTCCTAAACTCCATTCTTCATAAGAATTGTCCTAAATCCATTCTTCATAAGCATTGTCCTTATTCCATTCTTCATAAGAATTGTCCTAATTCCATTCTTTGAAAGCATTGTTCTGAACTCCATTCTTAATAAGCATTGTCCTTATTCCATTCTTCATAAGCATTGTCCTTATTCAATACTTCATATGCATTGTCCTAATTCCATTCTTCAAAAGCATTGTCCTTATTCAATACTTAATACGCATTGTCCTAATTCCATTCTTCAAAAGCATTGTCCTTATTCAATACATCATACGCATTGTCCTAATTCCATTCTTTAAAAGCATTGTCCTAATTCCATTCTTCAAAGCATTGTCCTAATTCCATTCTTTATAAGTATTGTTCTTATTCATTACTTCATAAGCATTATCCTAATTCAGTTCTTCATTAGCATTGTCCTGATTCCATCCTTCATAAGCATTGTCCTAATTCCATTCTTCATAAACATTTTCCTTATTCCATTCTTCATTAACATTGTCCTAATTCCATTCTTTGAAAGCATTGTTCTGAACTCCATTCTTAATAAGCATTGTCCTTATTCCATTCTTCATAAGCATTGTCCTTATTCAATACTTCATATGCATTGTCCTAATTCCATTCTTCAAAAGCATTGTCCTTATTCAATACGTCATACGCATTGTCCTAATTCCATTCTTTGAAAGCATTGTTCGGAACTCCATTCTTAATAAGCATTGTCCTTATTCCATTCTTCATAAGCATTGTCCTTATTCAATACTTCATATGCATTGTCCTAATTCCATTCTTCAAAAGCATTGTCCTTATTCAATACTTCATACGCATTGTCCTAATTCCATTCTTTGAAAGCATTGTCCTAATTCCATTCTTCAAAGCATTTTCCTAATTCTATTCTTTGAAAGCATTGTTCTGAACTCCATTCTTAATAAGCATTGTCCAAATTCCATTCTTCAAAAGCATTGTCCTTATTCAATACGTCATACGCATTGTCCTAATTCCATTCTTCAAAAGCATTGTCCTAATTCCATTCTTCAAAGCATTGTCGTAATTCCATTCTTCATAAGCATTGTTCTGATCCTTCATCTTAATCTGGTTCCTCATCAGTGTTTACTCAATCCTGTTCCTCATTAGCATTGTTTTAATCATGTTCTCTTCAGGTATTGTCCTGATCCTGTTCTTCTTTAACATTTTCCTTAACCTGTTATACATAAGCATTTTATTAATCCTGTTCTGTGTAAGTATTGTCCTAATCCTCTTCCTTATAAGCATTGTCCTTATCCTCTTCCTTATAAGCATTGTTTTGATCATGTTCTACATAAGCTTCTCCATGTTTTTCTCTTTTCCTCATGATTATACTGCCCTAGTCCTGTCCCTCATAAGCATAGTTCTGTTTCTGTTCTCACAAGCATTGTCCTAATTGTATTCTTCTGAAGTATTGTACTGATCCTATTTTTAATATCATTAAAAGCATTGTCAAATTCTAACTGATCATATATGCATTGTCCTCATCTTACCCTTGTGTGAAGAGACATGATGATGAAAGTGATGATGATCTGTTATTATTATAATTTTATCTCATACATTGAAGTATTAGGTTTATTGATTTGTATGCTATTAATTATGCTGTTTGAGTGTGTTACTGACGTCTACAGGAAGAAGACAGGTCACCATGAGGATGACTAACTGTGCTTTTGTACTCATCCTAGTTTCATTTTGACTTATCTCGGGTAACCAGGCTGGGTAGAAGTGACTGATTTACAGGACAGAGGCCAAGACATCTTATCAAGTAGTGTAAAGTGCATTTTATATCAGATTTGTTCAAATATTACCAGTTTGAACACTCCATTGTTGGATATCATGTACGTCATACCAGTTTTAAATTTATACCAGATCAGATAATCTTTCAATACCAATGAATGTGATCATGTTAGTGTTTCTAACATTTTGCGCATTTATGATACACTTATTATCCAGTTTATCTTTTACTCATTACCTTTTCTGTAGCCTTATATGCCCTAATTCCTCACACGATAGTGGCATATTCTATTACAGTTAGTATATTTTACAAGGAAATAAAATATTTTGTCAAAAATTCCTAAATGTTGTTTCTGCTAGACTTAAATAGATAACAGGATGAAATAGACAGTGTTGAGAGGGCAAATACCTCCACAATACAGTACATTTTTATCTAGATTGTACTCTATTTATCCTTATCTTTTTGTATCATATTCCTCCAACAGGTGACAGTGCCAGTCGCAGCCTTTTCCTGAAGACAAATGTCATAATTGACAAAAAGTGACACTTTTTCTGCAGTATTATTTGAAATTGTATGTCTTTTTGTTTTGTCTGAATCTTCATTAATGTTATTACAAAATATCATCAACACAGACAAACAACCAAACAGACAGACTTACAGATAAGTGGAAAATGGAGAAAACTGTATCATTTATGAAAGCACCTCCATCAGTCCAGCCTTGTAGGTGCTTTTTCTGGCCTTCAGAATTTGGGATTTATATGAAAGGTTGGAGGTCATAAGGAGGTCATTTTCCATATTTGTAATTTAAATTCTTAGAATATTGGATTAAACTTTACATAAAACATTGCTGAATAAAGTTCCATCACCACTACAATACAGTAGATTTTTCAAAAGGTCTTGATCACTGCTGCCCATGGTTTATGTCAAATAGCAGCGTGCTGAGCTAGCATCAGGAGAGGACATCATGTCTAGTGATTTTCTACTTTGTTCTGACTCAAGGTCTCTGGAGGCAAATCCATACACTGCCAATAGTTTGGTTGCATGTCTGTAAACCTTTTGGGGTTTAAAGGAGGATTATGTTTGCTTTGCTGCGTGAACTTTTGGTGTTCGTATGGATGATGTGGTGCATTTCTAACTGCATTCAGTGTTTTTGCTGTTGACAACAGTGGAATTTACTGTCCTTTAACAACCTCTTACTTGACAATATTTGAATTTGGGCAAGTTCTGAATGACTATTTTATGAGGAAATTACTCAGCCAGCATTTGAATTTACTCAATCTAATCTAAATTTCAAATCTCTTTCCTAAAATAGAATTTTATGGCCTGTAACTTCAGGCCAAATTCAAATGATCTTCAGTTTCTAGACTAGAGACTAGAGAGGAGGCAGTGCTTGCAGTGATAAAGCCTACATTATTTCAGGAGGCTAGTCCTTGCACTTAAGCCACTAGTTTTGTTGTTTCTTAACATGGACCATGTTTTCGACTTAATAAGATTATAAATATCCACATTTTTAGAGGTTTACTCTGTTTGAATTATGTCTAGTTTGTTTGGGTAAATTTATGTCTGGTTCATTCACGTTTCTATGAGTTTTTGTGCAACACATGAATGTCTCATTGATTTGCTGAATCAGTATCCTCATCATATGAGGCCTTATCACTGAAATTCTAGCGTTCATGATTATTACATTTACACACACACGTACGTGAATTCTTCCACACAGCTGAGAGGCTGGGTAGATATCATGTGACCTCTTCAGTGATATCTCTGTGATTAATACTTATTGATGTGCATGTATATCAGGATACAAACGCCAGAATCATGTCAACAAGTGTCATTGGTTTTTTTTTTTTTGCATTTGTTCACGCCATGACGTTGTTTATCAAGATCAGTAACAAGTGCTTAATCCACATGGATTATGCCCACACTCTTAAGGCTGAACAGCCTGGAGGAGGGGGCATTTTGGGTTGCTAGCCCTTTGGTTGTTAATACTTCTTTCGGGTTGTATGCTTAGATCTTGTGTCATGGTACTGCTCTCAACTGTAGTGAGTGATGTGGCTTTTTTTTCTTTGTTTGTAACAGGTCAAGTCCTACAAAAGTTCATGTACTTTGGCACTCAATGCATGCTTACAACAGGAGTGGTCACTTGGGGGAACTCCAAAGATTATGTCAATAATCTTATTGGGATTAACAGTAATACAGTTTGTGTTTAGGATTATTGTTTCTTCGTGAAGTATTGACTTGTTATGCAAGACTGTAGATGGTGGTCGTAATTCATGGTCCATGGATAAATCACTGATACAGGTATACTGGTGGTGTGGTCTGATTTCTCCTGAACTGTTACTCCAGCCATGGGATGACTGATCAAACAGATCTCTGCTAGGTTCATTGATTTAATGATTAGTTGAGTATTTGATTTTATTTAGCCTCATCAATTAAGTACCTGATTTTATTGAGACTTGTTTGCTGAGTACCCGATTTTATTGAGCCACATTGGCTGAGTACCCTATTTTATTGAGACTCATTGACTGAGTAGTAATGGTGTCATTGAGACCCATTGACAGAGTACCTGATTTTATTGAAACTCATTGACTTAGTACCTAATTTTATTGATACTCATTAACTGAGTGTTTCGTGTCATTTAGTCTCACTGAGTGCAAGGTGTTATCAACAATGGATGTCTATAATTATTGTTATTTGCTTGTTGCTTGAAAATCTTTAAATTTACTTGCGGAGTATAGCTAGGGTACGTTATTGTCAGTTATTGAGTTTTGATTTATAACAACAACTAATGATTAACAACTCAAGATCCTGTGTTGTTGACACTCAATAACAATACCCTTGATAACTTGTACAATGAATAAAATAACTGGTTGATGAAATGTCCACCTAGGCCATGTCACTTCTCTTTTTAGAGAGAGAGAGACAGAGAGAGAGAGAGAGATAGACAGAGAAAGGGGGAGAGACAAAGAGAGAGAGACAGAGAGTGAGAGAGAGACAGAGACAGAGTAAGAGACATTGTCAAAAGGTATTGAATTGATTTTGCACAGCTTGTAACTGGACATAACTCATACAAATGCATTGTAGATAATTATGTGTGGATGAGTCAGGTGATATTGTGGCGGCTAATGCTACTGTCAGATTTTGTGGGAAGAGAGTTAATTATACCCAAGACTAAGTGTTCTGATGATAGAGGAAAATTTAAGATACGGAAAGTCACCCGAAGGGTTGGTAAGTCGCATTCATACTGATATCAGCAGTGTATCCCACCACCCCCACTATTATATACCCTTACTTCACAGACCTGAATTTGTCACAGAAGAACACTCAATGCTGGTGCTAATTTTGATCATCAGATAACTGATAAAAAGGTCAAGGGTCAGCCATCAGTCAAACTGATTATACACTGACATGAATCACATCAAGTTATTTATATCTTCATAATGGAGTTAAAGATGTTTGTAGAATCCTTCCCCCAAGTGCAGTGACAACAACTCTGTACTGTGTGCCACCATTATTCACTTTTTAGGTGCATCCTGTGAAATGACGAGATAACCATATTTGGTTTGATCAGTTATCTGCAGAGAAACAACTCCAGCGAAATCAATCGCTGTATATTGTCTTGCGACCATCATTGAAGTTACTGTACTTTCATTCTGTTTGTGTATGAAAATCTGATGGCTTTTCCTTCATAATTTTTGACCATAAATCCATTGTAAACATGTAAGTTGTATTGTACCCCTGTGGTAGAGTATGTTATATTATGTACACTGTATACCTGGGAGTGAATGTCTTGTGTACTGTCCACCCGTGGTAGTGGATGTCCAGTTGTGCACTGTACACCTGTGTTTGTGTTGTGTTGTGTAGTGTTCACCTGTTGTAGAGTGTGTTGTTTTGTGTACTGTGCACCTGTGGTAGTATGTTGTTATGTGTACTGTACACCTGTGGTAGAGTGTGTTGTTGTGTAGTGTTCACCTGTGGTAGAGTGTGTTGTTATGTGTACTGTACACCTGTGTTAGTATGTTGTTATGTGTACTGTACACCTGTGGTAGAGCATGTGTTGTGTACTGTACACCTGTGCCCGGCTGTAGATTTCCCGAAAAAAACGCAAAATATCCACGAATTTCCGCGGATTTCCGAGTATTGGGACTGCGGCATTTTTCCGAAAATTTATAAAATTCTTCGGAAAAAGCACCAAATCCTAAATCTTTGGATTTTTGCCATAGATTCCGCACTTTTCCACAGATTTCTGCCGTATATTCCGCACTTTTCCATGGATTTCTGCCGCAGTTTCCGCACTTTTCCGCTGATTTCTGCTGTAGTTTCCACACTTTTCCGCTGATTTCTGCTGCAGTTTCCGCACTTTTCCGTGGATTTCTGCCACAGTTTCCGCACTTTTTCGAGGATTTCTTCCGCACTTTTCCACAGATTTCTTCAACAGTTTCCATAGATGTTTTTCTGCAGCTTCCCCACTCTTTCATGCAGGTTTCCTTTGGTAAATGAATTTCTGTGGCAATATTTTTCTGAAATTGTAAAAATTCTAATTTTCTGAATAAACATAACAATCAGCTATATTTTGAGAACGTTGCCTTCCTTTTCTTCTTGAATATTAGAGTATTGCCACACCTGCATCTGCTTATAGATGTAATAAATGAAAAACACTAAAAAAAAGTAAACTGATTATTTATTGAAAAAAATCATAATAAATATTGGTTAGTTTTGTTTTCTTTACAATGGCTTCAATCAGTCATTCAACTTGTGTCTCATATTTGCTTTGGTGGACCTATCAAATATCCTGGTGATTTTATCTGGAAAGAAAAAAAAATAATTTAGTGATCTTGCAAGAAACATCATATTGTGTAATTTTTAAGACCTCTTTCATAGTAAAATAAGTATATTTTTTCAGACATGGAATTTTTCTTTAAGATCTTTAAGTACTACAACTTTAAAATTGCAAGAAAGTCAATTTAGTGTAAACTGCAAATTAATCAGAAACACTGAAAATTTTCTATTGACAAACAGTGCATTATGTTTTATATGTATCTTTCGCCAAGATTTGCTGGTAATTCCAACTCTTAAGGCAACATTAAATAAAAAAAAAAAATTCCTGCACACATAAAACTCATAAATAATGAAAATAATATGGATGCACATGGTTTGTACACAATTTAAAAAATATTCTTTTTAGGCCATAACAACAAATGCCCCAAATAAATACATAACAGTGGTGTCATATATGGCAAGAAAATGCATATTGCTGATCTAAATTGAAAGATGTATACTATTCAGAAATAAAAAGGATATTTTGGTTCTAAATAGAACGATGTTTACCATATTTAAGCTATTTAAGGATATTTCAGAATATCAGTTCACTCTGTTGAATGACTCTTTGCATCATCAAATTTTCAATAACAATACTTTTATGGTTAAAAAAAAATGTATTTTATAATAAGTAAGGATAATGCATGATGATTCTCAAAATATACTTGAGGAAATACCCAGTGTTATAGGCCATCTAAGTCCATACACATATTAACAGTACCAATTAGTGCTCATCCTCAGACAAGTATATTAACAAGATATTTTGCATATTCTGTTCACATATTTTGAACTCAAATAAAATAGGTGAATATGCTTACATGAGTTGTGTTCTCTTCATTCCTCCTAACCGTTAACCACTCCATTTGAACTGACCCTGCATTTATGCACTGTAAGCATCTTGATACACTGCTTCCTGTAGCCTGAGATGCTTGGGACTGGCCTTGCAAGGTCAAGATGGCTGGATGACAGTACTTGACAATGACAGAGTACAGCTGCAGCTGGCTTCTACCCAGGGTGCATGTACATGCCTTGTAACACATCGATCTTTTAGTACATTATATATAATTAATACCTATTCATATTAATGAGCTGTTTTTTAGTTCCAAGGGGAGCTGGTGAACACTTAATCTCAGGTTAAATCAAGACACTTGAAAAAAAATTCATCACAGAGAAATATATATGTGATACATGTATCTTTCAAAACATTATTTAATTTTTTATCCAGCTTCATATATATATATATATATATATATATATATAATTATATATATATAATTATATATATAGTTATATGAGTGTGTGCATGTGTGTGTGCAGGAAAATTGCACATATGAACAAATTATAATACACAGTACCTCTATCACAAAACTGATTTGAACAGGAAATATTTTTCTATATTTGTATTCTTGATGCATTTCTAAACATATTGGTATGTTGGATGCCACATCTCTATAAAGAATGAAGTATATTATATTTTTAGTTTTGAACATGTAGCTGGACTTAGCATTTTTCCCTTCAGGCCCAGTACATCTCCATGTCCAAGTAAAATTTCTATATCCAGAAAGCCTTTTCACAGAAGTCCCAGAATTTTGTGGAAATCTGCAGAAATATGTGGATTTTTTTCCACACTTTTCTGAGGTGTTCGGAAAAGTGCGGATAAAAATCTTCGGAAATCTTCCACAAATGCATAAAATCTGTGGAAAACTGCGGAAATCCATGGAATTCCGAAGTTTTCCGCGGAAATCCGTGGAAATTTAATTGACATACAGAAATTTTTCGGAAAATCTACAGCCGGGTGGTAGAGTGTGTTGTTGTATAATGTACACCTGTGGTAGGGTGTGTTGTGTTGTTCCATGTACACTGGAATATATTACTCAACATACATAGTATAAATGAATAGTGTTCACCTGTGGTGGAGTGTTGTGTAGTGTAGGTTCATCAGTGGTTGAATTTCATGTGTACTGTACACCTGTGGTAGAGTGTGTTGTTGTTTAGTGTACACATGTGATAGAGTATGTTGTGTACTGTACACCTGTGTTTGTGTTGTGTTGTGTAGTGTTTACCTGTGGTAGAGTGTGTTGTGTAGTGTAGGTTCATCTGTGGTAGAGCATGTTGTGCTGTGTAATGTACACCTGTGGTAGAGTGTGTTGTTGTTTAGTGTACACATGTGATAGAGTATGTTGTGTACTGTACACCTATGTTAAAGTGTTGTGTTCTGTATACCTATGGCAGAGTGTACTGTAAAGTGTTGTGTACTGTACAACTGTGATAGAGTGTTGTGTACTTTACACCTGTGATAGAGTATGTTGTAGTGTAGTGTACACCTGTAGTAGAGTGTGTTGTTTAGTGTACACATGTGATAGAGTGTGTTATGTACTGAACACCTGTGATAGAGTGTGTTGTTGTGTAGTGTACACCTGTAGTAGAGTGTGTTGTTTAGTGTACACATGTGGTAGAGTGTGTTGTGTATAGTGTATATTCACCTGTGGTAGAGCATATTGAGTTGTGCACTGTACACTCTCGATAGTGCTTTGTTGTGTACTGTACACCTGTGGTAGAGTGTGTTGTTTTGTAAAGTACACCAGTACATGGTAGAGTGTTGTGTTGTGTACACCTGTGGAAGTTTGTTTTCTGTTGTTCCATGTACACTTGAATATATTAATAAAAATTCACCAAAAATAGTCAGATTGAAAACATGTAATACACTCAAATACTAGCATGCATTTTACATTTATAATACCTAAAACCATATGCAAATCATATAAAGAGTCTGTTGTGTCCCTAGCTGAATTAACACCTGAAATATATAATAAAGTATGTCAAACAGATACTGTGAAATCAGCCTGGAGTATATAGGAATAATTGAATGATCGTAATTATACATAGATATAAACCAGCGTTAGATAATTATAGACACTGTTAGTTTAGAATTGAGGATGGCTCAGAGCCAGCAGTGATAATCACCATATTTCTTTTTTATCTGGCCGTCATGCTGTGTAGATCAGTGACTTCCGTAAGTATATGGGTAAACAGAGTTTATCTTGACATATCCAACCTTTACTCCTCACCTGATGAGCTGTGGGCAAGACCTTGATGACATCACGGTAGATTATGAGTGGTAGTTGTTCTGGATTTACCAGGGCGGAGGTGTAACATTCTCATCACAATAAACTGAAGTGCCACAAAGACTGTATATCACTAGTTATGTACTGGGACAGGTACACCTAGAACATAGCTAGGACTGAGAGACTGTAGATAGCGTTCTAGTCATACCAGTCCCAGTGGACAGCCTTCCCAGCAACACTGGCCTGAGTGTTTCAGAGTAATGGCTTTGTTGTGGTTGGTCATTAATATCCAGGTTTATTTGATATATCTGTTTCCTGTTAGCTTGCTTTTGCTTATAATCTTTAGAAGAATAAAAAAATTGACAAGTATATAATAAGCAGGTGTGCGGGTTTGTTTTCATAACTCAGTATTTGTCCATCTGAGTGTCATTAGTTCCCTGGGACCTCAAGTTAGTGCCACTTCAGTTGACTGTGGCTGCAGTACTCCTGTAACCACATTCTGTATACCTCAGCAAAAACTTACTTTTCTCATTCATGAGAGTCCAGCTTTTATTGTATCCGCCAAAACAGAGTTTTGCGGATACTATGTTTTCAGCCCACTGCTGCCGCCGCTGCCACGTAGGTGTCCGGGAAACTCCTCCATAACCGCTGGGCAGAATTTACGAAATCGGGGATTATGTTCGGGTCACATGTGAACTGCTGCGCCCCTATTTTGTTTTGACCTCTGACCTTTCCTCTCTGCCCAGTGTCCATTTGTGCATTGTGCATCTGGTTCCATACATAAACCCACATATCTCAGGAACCATTTGACCAATCAGGAAAAAAAATTGTACAAATGTAGCCCTTGGATAGCTTTATAACATACACAAAAACCATGTTTGCACAGTGTCCATCTGTTCATCTGCCTTGGGTTAAAATCACTCATATCTCTGCAGTGGTTTGATGAATTCACCTGAAATGCGGCATGCGTATACATCCTGGATAGCTTTCTTATGACAGGTGCGCCACCTACATTCACGTTAATGCTGCAGACATCCAAGCTCATATCTCGGGAAAGGTTTGGCCGATTGGGCCAAAATTTTGCATCAGCGTAGATCTCACAACGCTCTTTATCATACACAAAACTGGTGGCGCCACCTGCAACCATTTTTGCACAGCGTCCGTCTGTTTGTCTGCCGTGGGATAAAATCACTCATATCTCGGCAGTGGTTTGATATATCTGCCTAAAATTTTGCAGTTTAATACATTCTGGACAGCTTCCTTGATTTTATGACAAGTGGCGCCACCTACTTTCTAGTTTACGCTGCAGACATCCAAGCTCATATCTCGGTAACCATTTGACCGATTGGCCAAAATTTTGCATGTGTATAGATCTCACACAGCTCTTTATCATACACAAAACTGGAGGGGCCACCTACAACCATTTTTGTACAGCGTCCGTCTGTTTGTCTGCCATGGGCTAAAATCACTCATATATCTGTAGTGGTATGACATAACTGCCTGAGATTTTGCAGGTTTATACATCCTGGACAGCTTGCTTGATTTTATGACAGGTGGCGCCACCTTCATTCTAGTTTACGCTGCAGACATCCAAGCTCATATATCGGGAACCTTTTGACCGATTGGGCCAAAATTTTTACAGGTGTATAGAGTTTATACATTATGGAAAGCTTTCTCAATTTTTTTGGCAGGTGGCGCCACCTACATTTATGTTAGCGCTGCAGACATTCAGGCTTATATCTCAGGACTGGTTGGACATATCCCCCTGAAATTTTGCCTGTGTATAGATCTCACATAGCTCGTAATCATACACAAAATTGGTGGCGCCAACTGCCACCATTTTTGCACAAGTCCTTCTGTTTGTCTGCTGTGGGATAAAATCACTCATATACATGTAGTGGTTTACCTTTCTGCCTAAAATTTTGCATATGTATACAACTTGGACAGCTTTCTGGATTTGTGGTAGGTGGCACAACCTACATACACATTTTGGCTGCAGACAGCCATGCTAATATGCAACACACGTCACTCTATTTCCCCTTGCCACTCAATCCATGCCTCACTTCACCCATTCCACTCTGATTTTGGCGGATACACGTAGTCGCTTGTCGACTATCCCTATTCTAGTTTTATATGGCATTGAACCAGACCATAGTAGCGCTTTCATGAAATCTACCTATTGCTGCATATAGCAAGAGCACCTTGCAGACATCAAACACAACTGTTTTCTTTGTAGCACTACCTAGATATACATGTAACTTCAGATTTGTTACCATGGTGCTTTTCCATTCAGTCACAGTGCCTTCTTAGTCTCATTTGGTCAGTTCCAGTATCTACATGACCACATTTTGTCAACTCCAGTATCTACATGGCCACATTTGAGCACCTCCAGTGCCTACATGGCCATATTTGAGCAGCTCCCATACCTACATGGCCATATTTGATCATTTCCAGTATCTACCTGGCCACATTTTGGAAGCTCTAGTGCCTACATGGCCTCATTTGAGCAGATCCATTACCTATAGGAATTAACACATTTGAGCAGCTACACGCTTGCAGTGCCCATATGGCCAGATCAGCATTATTTCATTTGAGAGAGATGCATATGAGGAAACAATGACATCACCAGGATATTTGCTTGGATTCACCTGATGGTGGCTCCTAGAGTGGAAATATTAGTGTTTGATAATTGTTAAAAATATTGAGCGCCTGTTTGTATTATATCTTTCAAGACAGGTTTGCTATAAAAATAAAATGATATGGTTTTACTTTACATTGTTTTTACAGGTCATAGGCTTTGTCTGCATACAACCTTTAATGTTCATTTTATTTATGTGTGGTTTGACCACAGTTAATTAAGAAGTAGAGCAGCCTTTGAACCATGTGAAACCACACCGAGTCATGTGACACCTGTGGCATCATGGGATACATTCTTGTGGCTGGCCACAATTTTAAAGGCCTTAAGTCTCTTGGAGCTTTATGATGTTGCTTTCAGTCATTATATCTGTATTATTTTTTATCAAAGGACCCCAAAATTTGGCCAGATTTTTTATTAACAAAATATTGTTCCGTACCATCTTTCATTTATTACATTTTCCCCAAAAGATTTCTATCCCTGAGAATATGTTATATTGAAGGAGTTTAGTTTGGGTTCATCATGTTGGAGCTCAGTGGTTCACCTGTACTAAATGTTTGAATGGCATATCAGTATCTGAGATTTTTAAAATGTTTTCAAGACAAGGTTTAGGATATGGTTGTTAGCATAATCAAGCATTTATTGCGGGAACTCAGTTGGCTAATGTAACAGCAGTATGCTCATATACTCAAAGTCATGTCATTTTGTCATATTCATAGCATGACAAATATAACTTTAAAGGTTAAAAGATAAGATAAGACATACTTTATTAATCCCTTGCAAGGAAAAAACATTGTGCCCATGCATGAATAAAAATGGAAAAACAGTACCGGTAATCTTTGTAACTGAAATAAATACTATAAAATGGCCTACAACTGAAGAAGAAATTTTGAACAATAAATTCGAAAGCAATCACTTTTGTTGAGACTTTCCTTGAAAACTTAGACCATTTCTCATACATATTTATGAGCTGCTGTTTTTGCAAAGGATAAAAAGTGAGAGATATTTTCTTAACCATTTTTTTGAACAGACTAGATATCTGAATATAAATCAGCAAAAAATCCCATGTGTGCAAGATGAAAGTGTAAAAAAATGGATGTCTTACACATATTACAGATGAGACAGTTTTACTAATGAGAAAATACCAGATTGATCAGGCTGATTTTGTCAGTTGGACAGAGTACACAATGAAGAGATAAGTACAGCCATGTAGCCGTTGATCACAGACAAAGATCAGAGGGTTCACCGATTAAGGAATCACGCCACCTCCACAGGCCCAGGCTGCGTCAAAACACCCAAGTTTATATTAGCAATATAGGTTGATAAATAGTGCAGTATGTTTGATGTGTAGTAGACCATTTACGGTACCTCTGTTCATTGAGCTATCTCTCTGATAGTGCATCTATGTTGTTTATCACAAAGTCTGCCTAGTTTATATGGCATTCATCACCTCTTAACTGACAGAGTCATAAATTTTATGAAAGTACACATGAACGTTACTTGAATACTTCCCTTGTCTTTGTTTGATCATTATAAATTGCTGACTCAGCATATCTTGTCTCTGATGTGATACACTACTCCCCTTCCCCCCCCCCCCCCAAGGTTGGGAAGGGTCAATGCTTCCTTGGTCATTATGTCATCATTGTATGAGACAGTCCCAGTCATACGGGTCTTCACCTTTTAATGAATCAGCTGAGAATATTCTCGAAATGTTCTGAAATGTCATGTCCATCAATTTAATAGGTATCTGCACTTAAAATTATGACCTCAGATATTGTGAACAAAAGGTAATCTAGACTCCAGTCTATCTGTTTGAGTAATACTCAGTTATTTAGACAATTAAATAAGCATTTAGTGAACATAGGACCATAGAATATAGAGGTCATTGAATAATTTACAACAATAAAATTCGCACCAACATATATCTCTACCTGTTATATCATTACTTATTGGTTGCTCAGTGTCCATTGGTTAATACAGTATATATTTTCTGGATTATTCTTAGACCTGTGCATAATGATCTTATAGAACACCCAAAATACAGAAGACTGTTCCCTGGTGTTGTTGCCTTCATCTTCATTGAAGTAGACAGTGCCACCTTCAGTATATGGATTTATCCTTTAATTTGAAAGGGGGGGGGGTGAGTTTCTTCCTTTTTTTCTCTTTCTCTTTTTTTAAGCAGTAAATATTTTTAATGTCTTCACACATAGATTTCATTTAAATATATTAGTCTATTTAAAAATTAGCTTAATTTGTCTTCTGTTTATTGTTATAACTTTGGAGTTACTATTCATATCAAGATAACCTACACCCCTTCCCCAAGCCTTTAAAATGGATTTTAACACTTGGAATGGTTTATACCCTTCTACAACTTATGTAAAATATGATATTGCTGTTTGTTAAATTCTGTTGAATAGTTAACTGTTCTGTTGTTATGACTGAATGTAGATGAAGAGCTCTCCAGGTGCTATGTCTCTCAAGTGTAAACCACATGTTTGGTATGAATTCTGTTCAAGAAATGGGTAGGCACTCATAGTATATATTTGTGAATTTGACTATTGCACCCTTATGTACCGGTAATGTATATGTCTGCTCACCAAAATATGTTTTCATACTTTGTGTAACCACAATCTGGTTGCCTGCTGTTGAGTTATGAACCATGCCCAGTTGTAGCAATGTGAAGTTACAGGCATTTATTCTGAAGAGGGATTGCCTACATGAAATAAGAGTCAGTATTAGCTGTAAATCTATGAGACGTTCATTGCTAACTTGGGAAGTCTGCCTGTTTCTCAATTCTTTGTGTAATGTTGTATTTCACTTTTATAAGTAGTATGAGCTCCAATAGCACTGTGCTCTTGTGAAAGGCCCATTGGTTTTATGGACAGATGGAGTCTTCAGATTAATAAACTATAATATGATATTATATATTATTTTCATATAGCCTTCAGAGGAGAATGAAAAATAATACAGAAGCAAAGTCTGTATAAATTAAGGTATCAGTGTAAATTTTGTAGACTTTTGAGCTGTTTTCCTTCAAAACTTTTTGCCTGTATTTATATGTTAGCTGTGAAGTTCAGCATCATCATTTCCTACTTACTCATGAACCAGATATTTCTTTTAATTATTATCAAGACTTCTGGATATCTGTTTTTATATTCAGAGTCCTAGGAATAATTTAGAAACCATAGGTGCTTGAAGCTAAACCATTTGAATTAAAATCTGAGGTTCTAAAGGAATTTTAACAATTTTGCATTTGCTATTGCAGGGATCAAACTGTTAGTGTTAACCTTCAGTTTGATGTCCAACTCTTTAACCAGTCAGTTGCACCTTATCTCTGGCACTTATCTGATCTCATAATAAAATATCATTCTTATTATATTGTTACTATAAATCACCCTCATTCCACAGACACTCAGTGTCATCAAGAGGCCATGTACCTATCCTGTGTAAAAAAATAGTTGTTTTTCAATTGACAGCTTTCTTTTTGTGTCCTAGCTCTTCACACCTTCGAGAAGTTTGCACTTTGCAGCACCACATGCTGTCATATAGGTGATGTTAATAGTGTGTGAAGGCTCACATAGAATTTAAAGGTGTATGGCCCCTATGATCTTATTCTTAACACATGCTGATTGTACACAAGTACAACATTCTAGAACCTAAACACACCTGTACAGGTGAGTAAATGAGAAAAGGTACAATTCACTTGAGCCTGCAGTCATGTGCGTTAGAAAAATATTTACAAAGATTATGGGGGATCTTCCTGCACATACAAAAATAAACAGGGCCGTAGCAGCACTAAAGTACATGTGTGCATTGTCCCCAGTCTGGCTATTATTATATCAGAGATTGTATTTTATCCACTTGTTTACTCATCTCAAATAATATATTTACCAAGGTAATATACACCTCCAGAGACTTCATATTATGTTCAGAACCATAAAGACAAGACTTGCTTCGGGAAAGAGATCATTATACAAGCACTGCATGGAATATGTCTATCGGATATGTGTCCTTCAAACTGTCAAGATGGTCAATTTATTCCTGACGTGATAGAGCAGACGGACGTGTGAAGAGCCAGGGACCAGATATTATCCAATTTCTTCTTTCCATTCCTCACTCTTTGTTGTCTGTAGCATGCAGGTCTTGTTGGGATATGATCCTGAAAAGGTACTAACATGTATTGAACCGGGATCTTGATGGGTTAAGTGTCCACTTAATATGCTGATTTATCTGCCCAAAGTGACCCTCCACAGTTCTTGCAGGTCATTAATCTTTCTGGACCTATCTTTGGGAACTTGGCTCCGCTAGCCTACAGGTTCCCCTGATAAGATAGAGAGACTCTTATCTATTTATTGTCAACAGTGTCACCAGTAGCTCTCACTTCTCACAAATATTCAAAATTCAAAAGAGCTCAAAGTGTGAAAAACCAAACACTCTTAAGTGGTTTTATGGACCAGAGAGGGATTATGAGCATCTTTACTGTTATTGATGTTGTATAATCCCCTGTACTTGAGTTATTGCAGGTGTTTTATGGATTTACCTCACCTGCATGCACACATGCACATGTTTTATTTTAATGGAAAACTTACTTCGCATTTGGTTTACACAGAGGATAAGAAGTGATTATGAACACAAACCTCTCAGATATTGTTTTATTCTATGATTGATATTTTATCCCATTGAAATTCTTGTAAAAATTATATGATATGAAACAATTTATTAATATTTTTCATTCAAATGGGTCTTATGTATTACTTTGATAGTATAAACACCAAAATAACTTTAATTCTAATTTAACCTCTGTCTGACCAGTAAATATCTTTGAAATATCCTTACATGTGAACCTTGGTTTGACCATCGTTTCCTAATTAAAGGTCCCACCAATGAATGTTCAGTCTTACAGGTATTTCCATTCAGTGAATACATTTTCAGTTACATCCGTGTTTCCCATTTAAAAGTCCCTTTTAATTCAGGTTTAGTCTGATTTGTATTTCCCATTCAAAAGTCCCTTCAGTACAAGGTCGATCTAAATGGCATTTCCTATTCAAAAGTCCCTTCAGTACATGGTCAATCTGACTGGTATTTCCCCTTCAAAAGTCCCTTCAGTACATGGTCAATCTGACTTGTATTTCCCCTTCAAAAGTCCCTTCAGTACATGGTCAATCTGACTGGTATTTCCCCTTCAAAAGTCCCTTCAGTACATGGTCAATCTGACTGGTATTTCCCCTTCAAAAGTCCCTTCAGTACATGGTCAATCTGACTGGTATTTCCCCTTCAAAAGTCCCTTCAGTACATGGTCAATCTGACTGGTATTTCCCTTTCAAAAGTCCCTTCAGTAAATGCAAGGTCAATCTTACTCGTAATATATTTTAAAAATCACTCTGATCACAAACTAAAAATTTATTATCATTTATTTTTCGAAAATGCCTGCAGTGAAAGTTCAGTTTGAAAAGTGTTAGGGAGAAGAAATGTTTCTATCCACAATTACAAATTTGATAAGATGTTTAAAAAATTGTTTTATTGGCCATATGCCAGTCCTCTGATTACCTAAATTATTTGATTTGAAGATGAGCTGTCAGTTATAAGTAACCAGACACAGCCCGTTTGCTTTGTTTTATCAAGATGATCAATAAGACAATTGTTTGTTTTTTTGTTATTATATTTACACATATGTAAATCACTTGAAACTTTAGTGTATCAGATCATTGTGATGGTTTTAGATGTGTATGCTGTCCACATTAACAATACACAATGAATGTTTGTATTTATGGAATTTATAAGTAATTGTTTTGATTCTAGCATATTGTGACTGGATAACCAATTTTAATCCTGAGTGTCATGTGACATCTTTTCCCTCAGTGGCACATTTCATAAGTAAGGTTTTTAAGTACTACGGTATTTCCTTTAGCTTTGTAATTAATTAGGAAGTGGCTAAACAATTGGCAGGGTGCCGGCTGTTTAGCCTGTGGACTAAACTGCCGGCAGGGGAAACTGACCTTGCCAGTAATCTACCCCACTGGCCAAACTGCCGGCAAATTAATGTATGCTCTATTATGACTATTTCCGTCTATTTCAGTGTTATAGTAATACTCTGTACTTTCCGTTATCATTATTATTTGGACAATGAGCTGACAATATAGTGATGACTTACCAAATTATCTATTTTGCTGGTCTATATGTAATAAGTATGTTGAGTAATAATGAGTAGGTAATAAAAGTGCACATTTGTGATATTTACAGGGTATTTTTATATAAATTTTCTGATAAAAATTGTAATATTTACAGGATGGTTTATAGATTTTGTCATAAAAATATACCAGAAATGTGAATGTGTGTCCAGAGACTGTTTATAGTTTATACACTAGTGTGCTTATGAGCAAACAAATAATTAGTTTGTGAAAACAAGCTCAGGTTATGTCAAATAAATGGCCAAAGGATCAGCTAATTACTTGATCAAAGGTATAATCACACAATCTTACACAACACCCAATTAAAGTTGCTGAGCCTAGCTATTGTGTTGTGAGATGATGCGAGAAATATCCACACCAAATAGAATTGCTTAAGAAAAGGCTATCAAAATATCTAATTTGGTAAGTCAGCACTATATTGTCAGCTCATTGTCAAAATGATAATGTAAAGTACAGAGAATCACACTGAAATAGAGCATACAATGTTACATTCATTTGCCAACAGTTCAGCCAGTGGGCTAACGACTCGAGGGCAAGGTCAGTATTCCCTGCCGGCTGTTTAGCCTGTGGACTAAACTGCCGGCACCCTGCCGGCTGTTTAGCCACTTCCAATTAATTAATGTGATGTACTTAAATGTGTCTGGAGACTGCATGTAATTTAATTAATTAATAATAATAAAAATAATATAAACAGGGCTAATTAAGAGACTGAAGACTAGAAGCAAAGGGGCTTATAGTAATTATCAGACTTAATCTGTCCCTTATCCAGATCCTTGACTCCATTGACAGGCAGAAAAATGCAGAATTTATTTAACTTAATTGTCCTTATTTTATTGAAATGAAACTGTTATCTGGAATGTTGATCCACAGCATGGGTATATGGTCTGCAGAGTTGCCTAAGAGACAGAATCTTAGTCCGCCTTAATTAATACCTTTATCCACCTGTAGATAAGTGTTCTACATCAGTATAACTATAAGGGGTCATCATCAGTAATATCAGTCAGTGCTCACACCTAGTGACACCCACAGGAAATATAACATGCCCAGTCTACTGAGTCTTGGCCCACGTGCATGTACTTCTTCTGTGTACGAAAATTTAACATTTTACCCTCTCACTTTACTATTATTATTACAGAACATTCCTAGTCAACCAGTGCCACCTGGTGGCAGTTACAGAACCTCTATCATGGATACATTAGATCATATACCTGAGTGGTTAGTTATCCTGAAATATAAGTGTTTTGCTACAGTCATATCAGCTTTGATGCTTTATATGTAAGGCCAGACTCAAGGTAGTTTATTATTTAAAGGAAGAATATATGTGTTCCTCTACAGTCACACAATTTGATTTTGTTAAAATTATGAATAATTGAAAATGCTACGGGAAAATGCTTGCTATTTTAATTAAACAGTAGTGGTTTTTTAGCTCAGCTGACTTTCAGTCATGCTGGGCTATAGCGATGGGTCTTTGTCCGTCATCCTTCCGTCTGTCCGTTCAGCCATCTGGCCGGCCGTTAGCAGGGCACAAATCATAACTGTAGGGGCTAGGGCCATGGACCCTATGCAGTCTTAGAGGTTCTAAAAAGATCTCCTTGGAAACCTGAAATTAGGTCACTGCGACCTATATTCTCAAAGTTACGGGGTGTGTTGCACCCCCCAGAAATAATTCTTTTAGCCAAAATTTTCATCCCTTACCTTCCATCTTTCACATACAGCTCACCTACCAACAGGGGAAGAACCATAATTATTTTGAGGTCACAAGGTCAAGGTCACAGAACCAACTTCTTTGAAAAGCCTGTGGATGCATTTTAAGCCAAACCTTTCATCCCAATTCTTTGATCTTTCACATATAGCTCACCTAAGTGGGAGAAGAATCCTATAGATGTTGAGGTCACAAGGTCAAAGGTCAGGGTCACAGGATCCACTTCTTTGAAAAGGTTGTGGACACATTTCAAGCTAGACCTTTCATTCCAAACCTTTCAACACTGATATCGCTTCTCTGCCAACAGGGGAAAAGACCTGTTGATTTTGAGGTCGAAGGTCAAGTTCACAGCACCCTTTTATCGATGGAGTAATTTTCAGGCAAACTTTTCAATCTATACTTTCCATCTGTCATATATGGCTTACCTACCAATAGGGGAAGAAGCCTATTGATGTTGAGTTCAAAAGGTCAAAGGTCAAGGTCACAATATTGTTCTAAATGCTTGTAAACATATTTCAAGTGAAACTGCTCAACCCAAACCTTCAGTCTTTCACATATGCCACATCTATGCATCACTGAATGTGATTCAAACTTCATATTTATGGGTCTTTTTGCATGAAGAAATAACTAATTGATTTTGAGGTCAGCTGGTAAGGAGGTTAAAGGTTGCAGGTCTAAGTTATTCACTCATTGGTTGCCAAGTAATTACACCCGGCCAGATGTAAGTGGTTAGTAGTTACCCATCATTTAGAAAGAATCCAGTTGATATGTGGGCAAAAGGCCAAGGTCATAGGTCAGGGATGTTCACAATAACTTATTTTGTAGACCATCTCTATTTTTCTTGTTGAGATATATTAATACAGACACAATCTCAGCCTGTTGGTTAATCTGTTTGATGCTTCAGTTGAATGGTTATATACTACCATTCAGATGATAAAATTTCCTTATGCAAATCACTTCCCAGTCAGCTGAGCGTCATGTCCCATAGGTCACTTGTTTTTTATTTTTCATAATGTTTCACTTGACATCATGTACAGATTTTTTTTACCAGATAGTTATCAGATTAAAAGAACTATATAAAGTATGTAATTAATGTTCATTATGCTTCAGTATATAGCAGCAATTATATAGGTGTAGCAAAGTTTCTATTTTTAGCTAATGTATGCATTATGCAAAAGTGTAGTCAGATGCAAACGTCAGGGTTTAGTATCACCTAGCTTGTTCCCACACCAATTATCAAGGCAGCGCTAAAGTGTTATGGATTTTTATCATAATTATAACATGTATTGCTGTAATAAGGTATGCCATAACTGGGGGGGGGGGGGGGGGGGGGAGTCAAGGTCTATGTAACTCTGTGACTGAATCTCCTCATCTTTCAGTATATTAAGTGGGGTCTCAGTGTGAACAATAGTAGTGGGCCAAAGGTACATGTTATACTGGCTACCTGGAAGAAATACAAACGTGATATATGGTCAAAAATGTCACAAGCCCACCTGGTGATTGGCAGTCATGCAATTGTTATTCTGATATGGTCCAGGTAGCCTGAATAAAATGAAAGACCTTATCATAATCGTGTTAAGGAAATCAAGGTGAAACCTGCATGGGTGTAACTTGGCAGTCTCCCGAGTTTGTAGGGAACATGCCATCATAGTTGAGTCATACACTTTAGAGTGTTACTTGACCGATGCAGTTTGATGAAGTTAACCCAGGAAACCTCTGGAGAATATAAAAGTGAGATCCAATTTGACTCAGCTCTTCTCATCCATGCCTATTTTTACAGGAGTAGTACCGTTATCAGCAATCAGTTCATTTTTCCAGTCACCATGAGTCATAAACATTAGACATTTAAGAAATGTACATGTATTCATATCATTGTTTATTATATATTTATCCTTATTTTTGTTAAATGATCTAAAATCATACATCATCCAAATTCTAACATTGATGTATTATAAATGGCTTAATTGAAAATAGTACTAATGCAAGAATATATGATATATAATAAAGGACTGATACCTTAAAAAAATATGTTGGACTGAAAATACCCTTTAAGTCAGTTATAGGAAGGATGTCAGACTGACAGTTTATGTTTTCTATGCAGGCTGTTTGTAATTATATAGTTTTGAAATTTGTTGTCCTGTTTGAACTGTCTGTACTTATAATTTAGCAAGGATTGTGTTGAAGCATTTTTGAAAAGATAGCCATAACCACACGTGTATAATAATTAGGTCAATGTGACCTAATTTTCAGTGTGTCCCAGTAAAAGTACCATCTTTCCAAAGCCACCACTAGTAAACCTGCACAGCAAATATGTGTTAATTAAGATCAGCAAAAAAGCAGGCTAATAATTTATGAAACGTGAAACTTGCTGGTCTACAGATTACTGTATTAACCTTATTGTATCCCCAGACAAAGTCGGGGGATACTATGTTTTCATACCAGTCCCGCCGCCGCCGCTGCATATAAATCTTGTTGGCGTGATAACCCGAAAAACATTTCACCGAACTTTACCAAACTTGGTATATGTATAGATATGGGTAAGAGGACGACGCCTATTTAAAATGAGGTCATGACCTTTACTAGGAGAGTGTCCTTGACCTTGAATAGGTCCAGTTTGGGGGAAAATCACACAAATTCTTTAATATCTCAAGAAATCTTGCATGGATTTATCCCAAAATCAAGTTAATGGAAGATCATGGATAGGGTTGTCATGTACCAGAAACTGGTGGCGCCACCTATTATTCTTTACTTGTTTTCGTGCCGTTTAATACCCCCAAAATTGCCACCTTACAGTACTGTGAGCATTATAAGTCAAAAACTAATGGACAGATTTCTTTTATATTATGCATATACATAGGTATGGGTTATGGGATGATGTTTATTTAAATTGGGGTCATGACCTTTCCTATGATAGTGGCCTTGACCTTGAATATTGCCATATATGGTGAAAATCACACACCTCTTATGATATCTCCAGTGTTGATAGCCATATGGATTTCATACATGACTTATGTATGGCCCACCAGTAAAGTAAGAACTTTATAGGTTCTAGGGTCATGAGGTCAAAGGTCAAGGTCACTGGACTGGCATTTTAAAAGATACTGTGGATGCATTTTAAGCCAAACTTTCATCCTAGGTCTTCCATCTTGAATATATAGCTCACTTGCCAATAGTGGATGATCCATATAAATTTTGGGGTCACAAGGTCAAAGGTCAAGGCCACAGGAGTTATCTGTCCAAAAATTAGTTTCTGGATGATAATTCCTGCTTTTATTGATTTATTGATTTCAAACTTGACTTATATATGTCCCATTGAAAAAGCAAGACTTTAATTGATTTTGGGGTCATGAGGTCAAAGGTCAAGGTCACAGGACACATCTTTAAAAAAGATTGTGGATGCATTTTTAGCCACACTTTTCATCTCAGACCTTTCATCTTGCACATATAAGTCATCTGCCAAAAGAGAAAGACCCCTATCAGTTTTGAGGTCACAAGGTCAAAGGTGAAGGTCACAGGAGCCATCTGTCCAAAAATTAGTTCCTGGATGATAATTCCTTCTTTTATTGATGTATGGATTTCAAACTTGACTTGTATATGTCCCATTGGAAAAGCAAGACCCAAATTGATTTTGGGGTCATGAGGTCAAAGGTCAAAGTCACAGAACACATCTTTAAAAAGATTGTGGATGCATTTTCAGCCAAACATTTCATCTCAGATCTTTCATCTTGCACATATAGTTCACCTGCCAAGAGAGGAAGAACCCTATCAATTTTGAGGTCACAAGGTCAAAGGTGAAGGTCACAGGAGCCATCTGTCCAAAAATTAGTTTCTGGATGATAATTCCTTCTTTTATTGATGTATGGATTTCAAACTTGACTTGTATTTGACCCATTGGAAAAGCAAGACCCAAATTAATTTTGGGGTCATGAGGTCAAAGGTCAAGGTCACAGGAAACCTCTTTAAAAAGATTGTGGATGCATTTTCAGCCAAACATTTCATCTCAGATCTTTCATCTTGCACATATAGTTCACCTGCCAAGAGTGGAAGACCCCTATCAATTTTGAGGTCACAAGGTCAAAGGTGAAGGTCACAGGAGCCATCTGTTAAAAATTAGTTTCTGGATGATAATTCCTGCTTTTATTGATGTATGGATTTCAAACTTGACTTGTATATGTCCCATTGGAAAAGCAAGACCAAAATTGATTTTGGGGTCATGAGGTCAAAGGTCAAGGTCACAAGACACATCTTTAAAAAGATGTGGATGCATTTTCAGCCAAACATTTCATCTCAGATCTTTCATCTTGCACATATAGTTCTCCTGCCAAGAGAGGAAGAACACTATCATTTTTGAGGTCACAAGGTCAAAGGTGAAGGTCACAGGAGCCATCTGTCCAAAAATTAGTATCTGGATGATAATTCCTGCTTTTATTAATGTATGGATTTCAAACTTGACTTGTATATGTCCCATTGGAAAAGCAAGACCCAAATTGATTTTAGGGTCATGAGGTCAAAGGTCAAGGTTGCAGGAAACCTCTTTAAAAAGATTGTGGATGCATTTTCAGCCAAACATTTCATCTCAGATCTTTCATCTTGCACATATAGTTCACCTGCCAAGAGTGGAAGACCCCTATCAATTTTGAGGTCACAAGGTCAAAGGTGAAGGTCACAGGAGCCATCTGTTAAAAATTAGTTTCTGGATGATAATTCCTGCTTTTATTGATGTATGGATTTCAAACTTGACTTGAATATGTCCCATTGGAAAAGCAAGACCAAAATTGATTTTGGGGTCAAAGGTCAAGGTCACAGGACACATCTTTAAAAAGATGTGGATGCATTTTCAGCCAAACATTTCATCTCAGATCTTTCATCTTGCACATATAGTTCTCCTGCCAAGAGAGGAAGAACACTATCAATTTTGAGGTCACAAGGTCAAAGGTGAAGGTCACAGGAGCCATCTGTCCAAAAATTAGTTTCTGGATGATAATTCCTGCTTTATTGATGTATAGATTTCAAACTTGACTTGCATATGTCCCATTGGAAAAGCAAGACCCAAATTGATATTGGGGTCATGAGGTCAAAGGTCAAAGTCACAGAACACATCTTTAAAAAGATCAAGGTCACAGGACCAACATCTTCAACAAGATTGTGGATTGTTAGATGGAAGAAACAATAAATATGCCAAGTGTCAGTATATGCAGCTAAAAATTGGGGTCTATTCTTAAAGGGGGGGGGGGGGCTACTATGTCTGGGGATACTCTGGCACCTGCGGTGCCAAGAAATGTCTAGTTTTTAATGTTCAGATACTGGTACATACAGCCAGAACTTAATTGTACTGGAAATACAAGTGAATTAATTTTTAACCTACTGGTTTATTGTGCACCATGCATGTTATGCATGCTTATACATAAATTAACTGAAATCTAAGCAACAACTTGTAAGAGGGGACTCTCATCACCCAAGGTATACACTTATAAATACACAGATTTTGTATCAAAGGTTGCAATTGTTTGTACACATTCCAAGCTTTAAGTACTACCATGCATACTAAAACAACTGTTTCAGGTATGAAAGCACTCTATAATTTAAATTGTCAATAGTTCTTGTTACTACTGGTGATGAGTAGACTGTCAAAGTTCACTGGATATATGAGTAGAATCCAAGTCTACCCTTACAAACCTGGTACAAAACATGTTTAGAATAATATATAGGAAAATTAAGTTTACCAAAGTCAGGAGATATTGTAAATTTACCATTTTAATTATATCTAAGCTGGTCAAACTCAAGCTTGTATTATATAAATCAAAAATATTGTAATTTAGAGGCACAATATGCTGTGCATGTAGATTATACTTACGGTGGTATAGGGTATATGCATTTTTTAACAAGCAAATTGTGCATGTGTGTGTTCAGCTAAGTTTCTATTTTTATCTATGATATATATCTCTTTGTTTTTGGACAAATTAAAATTTATAAAGAAAATATCCCTGTATAAATGTTAAGATATTTGCATATGAATACTAAAAGAAAAAGTGTAAACCCCACAATATTACTATTTAATATATCAACTTGTTCATACAATTCAGACCAATTCAGATATCCCATTTTGAAGAGTGAAAAAAAGGTGCAAGAAGAATGGAAATATGCACTCTTCAATACCCACATTAATAGAATAACTAACAGCTAAATGTTTATATACCAAAACAGCTTATGGATAATTTTTATCAGGTCAGAGTACATACATATATTTATACCTGAATAATTACAGTAATCACATGGATAAACCACAAGTTGGTGAGAGTAACGACCAACCTCAAATTTAAATCCCACATCTCTCCCACAACATTAGTATGTTTACACCAAAACATCATGTGCATAAGGACATGTATATTTTGAGGACGTACTGATTACACTGATCACATGTATAAACCACACTTTGGTGAGATGAGAACCACAAAGCCTGTTTGACAACTGACCCTTGTTACCTATAGTATAGTATCTACATTTCCACTGTCCAGACCTATTGATATCTACACCACCTCGGCCTCCCAAGGTGCCTATCAGCTGATAATACCAGCGGATATCAGGTTCTCATAACAACACCCTAGATCACCAACCTGTGATTTTAAATCAATATGTCATTCACCAGAAAATGACAGGCTTTATAACTCCCTTGACTTTCAGTCTCCAGAGTAACAGTCGACACCCACTGCTCCACTGCCCCTCCATTTGTATATCAGACATACTTTCAGACACAATAATATTTTGCTCAGCTGACTCAAATGCTGAGGTGTAGACATGCCCCTTCATCAGTATTAGGCTGGTTACTTCTGTTACATCTTGCATATGTTTTTGCTGCTTCAGTTATTGAGTTATTTTCTTTTACAATTCAAAAGATTTCTGCTCCCTTATTTTCAAATGTTTATGGGCTATCTTTTTAGGCATTCTTTGTGTGACTGACTGACCTGACATGTTTTGTATGCCTGTACTTCAGTATATACCAATAAAGACTTGCAAATGTTAACATCTGACCTGAACTTCCTTATGGTAGATAGTATCTTATGAAGATTTCATATGAAAATTTTAATAAAATAAAAAGGGTGTATCAGTATTTATTTGATTATTTAGGTCTGTGGTGAATGAACCTGAAACTGTTGACAGTGTTTTGTATTATGGATGCATTCCTCCCCCCCCCCCCAAATACTAGCCCCAACTAGAAAATTTGATTTAATTAGTATTTTTTATATACATAAAGTTTACTGAGTATATTTGTTAATAGAAAAAAAAACATTTAAGAGAGAAAATGAATTGACACTCCTAGAAAATGAAGTGACATTCCTAGAAAGAAGATTTTTCAATTCCAAGAAAAATGAGACAGGTATCTGAGAGGATGCTTCCTTTGGCAAGCCAGCAAGGATCTTTCGTTAAAATCCTACTCCAAAACAGAGATCTACACATTTCATAGGATATATAGCTTTCCAGGAAGTATTAATCTCTGCATAAAAACAAGTTTATACCAGGTGCTTTTAGGTTTTGTAGTAATGGTTATAAAGTCATTCCACTCATTCCAAGAATACTGAGGGGAATGTCAGTGAATGTATTTCAGGGAAATAGATTCTGGAGCTATTTATTATTAATCAGTTAGTTGATTCAAAGAAAAACAAGAACAACTGTAGAATATTGCAAACAGTGTGTTATTTTAGGTGTTCAGCGGGTATAAACACTTTATCAAAGACACAGAGATACATGGGGACATTTCCTTTGTCTCATGGGTATAATAGTAATTTTGTGATTATTATGGTTAGGGAATACTTTATATGTACTTTTTCACATTCTGAGTAAGCACTAGCTGGTAGCGGAAACAACCCTGATTATTAAACACAGGGCAGTCTGCATATTACAGTAATACAAGCATTCACAGTGGGAATAATACTGGTTATTAAACATGTGATATATTATCATTAGTCTATATCATGTGTAAACTAGTGTTATATACTCTGTATCTGATAAACCATCCATGCTGCTAAACAATGTTATACTAATCACACACAAAGGTTAATAAGGACAGGCAAATATTTACTCCCTCACTTCTTCTTTAGTTACACAGTAATTAACCGATATTTATAATTGGCTAGATAATCTTTTGTAAATAGCATTGGATGACCCATGTAACAGTTGTAGCTCATACCTTATGTGGATATATTACAGTGTATTATTGTATTATCACAAATTAACCTTATTACCACATGCATGTGTGTATTTAGTTCTGTAGTTATCTGCCTTTTCTGTACTGTATTATGAAAATGAATAAAAAATACACTTTTGCACACTATGGCCATCCAAAAATAATGCCATAGAAAATGCAATAATCATGTCAAGTTAGATAAATTCTTGAAATACCTCTACCCACAGATGCATTGACAATGATAAACCATAGATAAATATTGATGATTTTTTTCATAAAAAAAAAGTGGATGAGTTGCCTGGGCATATGGTATTAGTGGTAGGCCAATTAATTGATTATATCAGTGATCAGTTGTTTCATTTCCTGAACAACATCAATAATGCATAAACATCCATATTATTGTATTATCCAGGAAAAAAATATATTATAATTTTGTCACAGGTACAAAAAAGACATGATGTACAAGTTTACAACCCGGCCGTTACCTTTACCTGTCAACATGATGTACAAGTCAAGAACCTGGCCGTTACCTTTACCTGTTAACATGATGTACAAGTCTGCAACCCGGCCGTTACTTTAACCTGTTTACATGATTTAAAAATCAACAACCTGGCAGTTATATTTACCTGTTAACATGATGTACAAGTCAACAACCTGGCCGTTATATTTACCTGTTAACATGATGAAAAATTCAGACTGAGTTGGCTCAGTCAATATTTTAGGTATAATTCTGTGTAGCAAATTTCTTGGTAGTGTTGAAGGTTCATCAAATAATCTATGAATAATACCATCATCGGCCAGTTTCTTCTTTCAGTCATCGAACATGATCGACAACTCATTCCTGCCACTTGTGACATTTTCTTACAAGATATGGTTGTGAATTTAATATCCATTTAAGTTTACTTTATTTTTATCTTCTTTCATTCATTGCTTAAAGTTAATCTAATGACTAAACTGTGTTAATTTATATATTATTTATTTTCACTTTCTGTTTAAAATATTTATTTTCATTTAAATGTGATCAGATGAACTTGTTTGAACCCAGTAAACTTTAATTTTATGATTACTTTGACCTTAATTCATATTATATGCCATAAAGTACCATATATATTGTTAGTGTCACCTCTTCAGTGTATGCATCGTTGAAGATGATGATTACCATTCTTTCATAAGTTTCCTGGAATCTGGCTCACCTTGAGGAAACAAACCTGCCCAATGAATCACTCTCTGTCAGTAAAACCCAATTGTAATTGATACTTGCTTTGAAACATAATGTTGTCTTTTAGGGAGAAAATATAGACCGTCATTTTGTGGTTACAGTAGAAATGCACCCTTTGACCTCTTGATCACCAAACATTGGGATGGTGAGTATATGTACATATTTACATGCATTATTCCTCTACAGTTTGTGGCCTGTAAGTAGAACACAGCAACCATCAAGTCTGGTTACTCTACAGGAAATGTTTGTTGATTTTGCCTAATGCTGCGGTTGTAATTGACAAATCTGGGTCAATGTTCCACTGATAAACACACAAAAAAGATACAAGGTAGAAACAATGCCTGTCAATCATTTTCTTTTTTTTTTTGTTAATTGATAACACTGACAGAGTGGCTCTTCCTCATAATAAATAATTTCATAATTATCAGGACTGAGAACTTTTTTCTTTATAGATAAAGGATTGGCCTTTGGTTTGTTGTTGGCTTATATCATCTTTAGAACAAGGATGTAAATAACTGTAAGATAATAATGATCTATTAATATTGTTATTAAGTCTTCTGGATTTCAAGTTTTACATGCATGGGGATATGGACAATCCAGAATTCATAAACTGTTGTTAAGACGTTATAGTGAATATCTTTCAGTTCTGTCAGGATTTTCAACATTTCTCCTTTTTGGCTCTAGCTGGGGGTACCACTGGGAACAAATAAACCCTGTACCTTGGTTAAAAACAAAATGAATTCCAGGGGCAGATCCAGGATTAAGGAAAAAGAGTGGGTCCATCCCAGGAGGACTAATGACAAACCTAAAAAAAAGGTCCCCAGGTTGGAAAAGGGGGAGGAGCCAGGCTGCAAATATTGGTCTGAAACCCTTAAAAAAAGTTTGCTGCAGCTGAAAAAGGGGGGGGGGGTGGTGTGGGTGCTGACCCCCTGGATCCGCTTCTGAATTCAGGTGTTCTTGATACATGTTCATTCATAATTGAAATGTATAAAAGTATGAATATGTATAAAACCTATCTTCATGGCATCAGGACCATAATTAAGAAGGTACATGACCATGGTTACCTTGGAGATGAATACTCGAGAAATTGGATTGAGTGCATGTGTCTTGAGTCCAATTGCAAAAAAAAAGCTCTTACAGTCTTACTAATAAAAACTGATACATGTGCTAATCTCTAAAAGAATATACTATAATGAAGAAGGACATATTGTATAAGCTTTAACTCTGCATCAGAAGCTAAATAAAATTAAACAGTAAAGTGGAAAGCATGTGTGGACATGCTTAAGAATACACAAGTCATGATAATCTCAAATTTCCATTTTAAATTTCATTTAATAAAGAGACTGATGTGTATTGGACTCAAACTTGTGTCCCAGTGACTTGGACTCAGAATAAGGTGGACTTGGACTCAGACCTCAAGGACTTGGACTCTAGTGGCTTTGACTTGGACTTGCACCTGCACTTGGATGGTATGGACTCCACAATATCACTGGTTATGTGTGATTGAAATCACATCATAATTAGCTGTATGTAGCATCACATGTATGTAATTATCAGTAATGAGTAATGGTATAGTAGGAAGTAACACCAGGAACCAAATAATTAAAACACCCGGTATGGCTGGGGCATTTAGTATACACACCAACAAGGACACAAACGATGTTGTGGGTATAATGCACTGTGCACATTCAGCCATGCATGTGTCGTACACAAATGTACTGGTGTACCGCTGATGTGTGATATCTGTCTGTCTATATCCGGGTTTAGGAGTGTTTGACTTTCATGCTGACTTACTGAAAATAACCCACAGTCGCAAATCATGGTATTTATTAGTCTTGGTCACTGTAAGCTCCCTGTCTGCTTCAAAGCAAATCAGTAGACACTTCCTTGTTTGTTAAGTCTGCGCTTCAGTAAGCGGAACTAAATCCTCAGGGTCACAAACAAGGCTTCAAGTACAAGGAAGGTCACCGTCTGTTCATGACGGAATAACGTCAACTCCCTAACATTTGTAGTTAATTAACTGTATTTTAACGGGGTTGCTTGGTACTTTGTGTTAATTAATTTGTTCCTGCTTTAAAAAGGTATCTTTAGTTATGACTTCAGAATTGTCAAAAGTCCATGAGCACTTTTTATCTGTCTCACATTATTCAAAAGTGCTACCTGCAATTTTAGTCATACTTCATCAAATTTACTCTGTGATTTTGTATAGTCATATATTTTGTCTGAAATTTCCTCAAGTACGTAGGTGTAATCGTGTCTAGTTTTGGAGCTGTTAAATCTTATTTGTTTTGCAGGAATATTTATGCATAGTTATAATTAAAATAGCATAGCAGACTCATCAGCTGGTTCAGTGTGCCAGTTATAGAGCTTATAAATGGCTGTTTACTAGCTATTTTGTTTAAGGCAATAGGTTAATATAAGGTATCAGCATAAGTAGTTTTCCATTAGTAATATATTACACATTGAACTTTTTGTATCTTATGATCGGATGGGGAATAGATTAATGGAAAACAATTAAGTTAGTGTTCTGTTCCATTGCATTTCATATTTTCTGTTGTATTTTTAATTCCTTTGTTTGCAGCGGTATTACATAGCTTATGACCAAGTTTAACAAATCTCAAATGAAATCTCTCCTGAAAGTGTCACCTGGCATAAGATAAATATAATATATATAACAGCATAATATTGTGGGTACTTATGAATAATACATGGCTTCATGTTTGAAAATATTTGTCTGTGTTTTGGTTCAGGTGGGGAGGTAAATAAACCATTAGTTACAGTAGGTCCTGAGTCTGCGGTGCCCGTGGTATGTATACAAGTATGTAAAACACATGGTCTGGACGTCACCATGCTGGCTGCTTTGCAGTCCACTGCACTAAGTGATTTATGTCTGGATGCAGGTGAGAGTCACCATTTGCTTCCCTCTGTCCTGCTGTCAAATGCACATTAACTGAACCATGACAAACCCAGGTTACCCTCAAGTATGCACCACATAAACTGTGACATATGCCCAGTTTCTCCTTAATCACATAGAGTTGGTCCCTGGTTGAATTCCTGGTAAACTGACCCAGTTGAAGGAAGCATATCTGAATCTGATTTTGATACCCAGTTTCCCTTTAAACAGTGCAGACTTTTTATATCAAAAATTGGTTTTATTACCAGCTACCCGACCTACATTACACTGATGCACTACAAGAACCTCGGTGATTTTCTTGCACTTTACCTAGAACTAAGATGTTTAGTATAGAAACCCATTGTTTGAGTATTGCTTGATGTCCACCTTCAAGTCAAGTAGAGAGTTTGATATTGGTGTTGTTTAAATTATCCATAGAATTAAATGTAGCAGTACCTAAGAAGTTAACACTTTTTTCCTGATATATAGTAACAGTTTTAGTGAGATGTCTCAAGTGTTCAGAAGTTAGCTTTAAATATATACCAGTACACTGAATTAATTATTACTAAATATTTGCACAGCTTTGCAACATAAAATTTTCTTACAGCATATGAAGTTTGTGAAGCTAGTTGCAGAGTCAGAATATTTTATATGCCTTTCTATGGCTTCCTTTGTCATAAAACTTTGTTAATTCACCCTTTTTCACACCATAATTTGTCTCAATATAGATACGTCTCAACTTTTTAGTTCCTTTTAAATTCTTGCTCCTCCTTTAGTCAGCCTCCTCTCCCCCACTTATTTTAGCCTGACACCCACTTTCCAAACCTCTGTCCTTATACCTTTACAGTTTCCAGGTTATTGTCCATCTCCTCAGCTGACATATGTCATGTTTCCTATTCTCAGATTTTGCTCTGATGACTTCTTGTCATCTCAGCTTTTGCCATCCTTGCTTCTCTTCACTAACCAAATTACTTCTTTTCCAAATCACTTTTCCTTTTGTCAAATGCCTATCCAAATGTCTTCCCAAAGATTCAATTTCCCTTCTAACCTTTCCACATTTTATTAATCCTCCTGCTTTTCTTTATACAACCAAACCTTATAATTCCACTCTTCTTTCTATACAACTACACTCCTAAATCAGTGCAATCCTGCCAAACTATGAAACTCATATCAATCCACCACGCGCTCCCACATTCCTTGGTCCAACCATTCCATTCTTTCTAAACCACTCCTCCATTCCAACTAAAAATTCTTCTCTTTCCAAAACAACTCTATACTCCTGTTCCATAAATTTACTCTTCCCAAACCACAATAACAATAGATTCCTCCAGTAAAACTCCCAACATTCTTTCAGATCTTCCAGCACTCTTTGAAATCACTCCTCACAAACTTGAAGACTCAACAAACCACTTCATTACTCCCAAACAACCACATTCTCCCCAAAATCCTCTTCCTCTCAGAAAACCCTTATCTCAAGACACTGAACACAAACTGCTATGCTCATTCAAAACTAACCCCCTCATCTCCCAATAGCTATATAGTGGCCCATTGCTCCTCCCAACTCCTGTAACCCTTACCACTCATTCCAACCTTCCTCTTCTCCTGAGAAACCTTGCTTCTTGCCTTTGAAACTACTAATCAAAACTATTAATTTCAAAACCAAATTACTTACCATAAAGCCCCAGTCATTCCTAAACTATTAAATCAAAACCACTTCATTATCCCAATAAAGTCCTCTCACTTTTCCTCCCAAACTACCCTACTTCTCCCACAAATCTTTTCCATAACAAACTAATCCAAACTACACCCCTATCAAGTTACCCATTCCTCTGAAATTATCCAATTCTCACAAAGCTAACCAATCCACTCTTCTTCAATCTAATCTTGCCCTGATTCCTCCCAAACCACAGTACTCAAATCGCTCTTTCCCTCCTAAACCACCTTACTCCCTTATGTTACCCATTTCCTCTTTTCAAAACATTTCCCAAATACTCAACTCTAATTCTGAAACCCTAAAACCAAAATCACTCCCTCCTTAACCACACTTCTCTTATAAAAATACTTTGCCCAACCACTCTACCCTTCTGCACTACTAAAACCATTCCTCCCAAACCACTCCAATCCTCCCAAACCACATTACTCCCTTTTTCTAAATTATTGAACTCAACCCCTCCACTAAGACTTCCAAACAATTCCTTATTGCTCCTTACTCCTCCCAAACCAATCTTCCCTTCACAAATCAACTCATTTTGCCCTAAAACCACCTAATTTAACCACTCTACTAAACCCAAACCCTTATACTAAGACCACATTCCTCCCCAAGCATATACCAACACCTTCGCATAAAAGTAAGCGGAACCAACACCTCTCCCAAAAATCTAAACTGGAACCATTCCACTCCTCTCAAACACCCTTTTCACCATGTTTTCTCATTTTGCATATTCTACCAGCTTACTCCTGTAGGTTCAGTTCACATCCTTCCATCCATCTTCCTCTTGTGACCATTCCTTCTCCTCTTTCCACGTACATTATCTAGCCTTCCTCCATGCTTAACTCTTACATTTGTGCTCCAGAATCCTCTTTAGAACATACATTTTCTTAATATTTAGTGGTTATATCATCATATTAAATTGTAGTTAAAATTAAACTTTATCATTTTTCTCAGTGTAATTTTTTTGGCAGTTGATTTAAGTGTTCATGTTGTCTAGTATTAATGTGTCAGCTGATGTTACAGAAACTGGTCACATGTGCATAGTGCCTTCATCTGATAAGAAGACCGTGATAAGATACATAGATATTTACTATACCGTGTGGACCCCAGCAGTCAGATAAAGATAGTTTCCCATGAACAGTGCTGTACATCCTGAACCGTCAAATATAGCAACAGTATCATCTTTCCCCTGTTTTGAACATTTATCAAAATACATCTTGTTATGCTAAATGATAGTCATCAGCTAAGTGTTGTACCATATTTTTTTTATTATAACTCTGGTTTATTCCCTGTTAGTGGGTTTCAGTGTAAGAATAGTTGGGATTTCCCACTGGTTAAAAATGTTTGCCTGGTTATTGTTGTCACATGATTCTGTTAGCTGATGATGGACACTGTTTTTTTTTTCCTAATTATTATTAAATTCAGTGTAAAGTTACTGATTATAATATAAGATATCTTTGACATTTTACTCACTCCAATTACCTCTTCACAGCCTGAATATAAGCCCCTATTAACCTTGAACTTACCATTTCAGTATCCCTTAAACCCTAGATCAAGGTTGATATTGTTGATGGGGATGGTGATTGCAACAGTGATTATTAAAATGTATGACTCTTTATAAGTAGTGGAAAAAATATATCATATTAGGCCAGTTCTGTTCACCATTCCTGAGTAAGTTAAACTCAACTTAGAATGTAAAAACTAATCAAAGAGTAATATTTTGTTTCCAGTATTTCCATTTTTGAAAAATATGATATAATGTATGTAATTTCTGAATTGAAAATATCAAGACAGAAAAATGTGACTGCAGATATATATTTCAAGGCCCAGTTCATGCTAGATCTAGATCCGTTAATAGATGATTGATGCAACCTTAATCTAATAGATCAGTCTGACCAGCATACACTCCTGTAATGATTTGGTCCAGCCCTTATGGGATACTAATCAATTAAGCTAGCTCTATGTAGCTGGGCGGTGCCCTAAATCCACTTGTGGCTCTGGAAGTCATATATCTGAAGAACGGAGCAGATAACATTATATCACTGACTTCACTTTCTTTTTCAAATTACCAAAAAGGTAAAAAAATAGTCTGTGACCTGGAAGAAAGACAAGGCTGAATTATTTTAAAGCATTGTCACCTTAAACAAGAGAGTAAACAAAGGGAGTCATTAACATCATGAAGTGTAGGAGCAACATCCGCTGTTTGTAGGGCAACAGGAAATTTCTCTGACTTCTCTTATCACCTCAGACCACAGCTGTTAATCATGTAGACAGGTGACTGAATTAGCTACTATCATCCCTACCCTGGTCAGGATTCTGTGTAAAAACCATCATCATGGAGTCATATATAGTCAATGTTTACCAAGCCATGCATCTGTCATTGTGATATGACTAAGATGCCATGACACTGTATATTCATATATATATATTTTTGTCCCTAGCTTCCAGGGAATGGGGGACATTGATATGGGTTTGTCTGTCTATCTTTCCCTCTGTCTATCCGTCCATCAGGTTTTCATTTCCATGTGATAACCTTCCTAAATATTATCCAATTTGATCTAAATTTGGGTCAGTGATTGCTCTCATGCATACCTTGGTTGAGATAGGTTCTGGTTTGTGTGTCTGAAAATTTATTATCACTAGCTCCAAAACAAACAAAATTTTTCCTTTTGTTCCAAATTCAGGACAAAAATTGTAACATGTGGAGACATCTTCAGGGAACAATGAAAATTTGCTGATGATGAAAAACTTGCTATAACTTGCAAAACTGGATAACCTGGTAAATACGGTCCGAACGGCCGAAACTGCAAGTACAATAGCGAAGGGTCTTGAAACAGTGTCGTTCACAAGATTGAGTTCGGCTCTTGAATGGCATGGCTGGGTCTCCGCTCCTGGGCTTTGCGGCTGTGGATGCTGTAGCTTTCCAAAAGTCACCGGCTCGGGCTGTACGATGGCGGCCTCTCGCCGCTCTTGCTCGGCTTGGTTTGGCATTGCGTCTGTTGGCTCATAAGAACGTGCTTAAGGAGCGCACAGGGCTGAGGTCTATACCACAGCAACCTGTAGCTGCTCGACAAGCGTAAACTTTCTTTGGCTTGGCTTGGAACAATGAAAACTAAAACACAGGCACTATAACAAGTGGAGATGTCTTCAGGGGAAAATAAAAATTAAAACATATTGAGAACAAATGGCGGAAGCAGGGGACATAAATTCCACGAATTTGCTTGTTTTTACTGTGTGTGTGTGTTTCTCTCTGAACATTCTCTTCTTTAGATTGTTCTCTTGCTTCACATAACATTTGAATTATGTGATAAACAATTGAGCTCTAATGTTAATATTGCTTCATTTTGTTTTTGTAACAAGATTTATATATACACATTTGAAAAGAGAAAATAATACTGGTATGTATAGTTATATAACTGCAAATGTTTGCTCATCTTATAAAGTTACAAGCAGGTTGTAATAATGAGATAATATAATGACTCATATTAGCTCAGTAACAAACATTTCTTTACTTACATCAGAGCAAAAAATTGTCATGAACATAAAAATAAAATGACTTTCACTCATGCATAGATGTAAAAACAGGAAACCTCAGGTATGGAAAGGTGATTCAGTTCAAACGTTGATTTGCGGTGCAGGATATCCTTATGTTCCGCACAAATGTTCATTTCCCGTTATAACTGGCAAGTGAAATGCTGGAAAAATGGGCTCTGTGTAGAGGATGCTGATTCATTCTTTGTTTCTGCCAAGAAAACAGCCACAAATATGATATGTTCATTTGCTGACTAATCCTGAGCTATAATTAAACAGTTTTTTTGTGGTATGCAGAACATAGTTATATATTTGTAACTCGTTAATGCTAGTCAAAGAAAATATATATATATATATATATATATATATATATATATATGTTAGTAGTAATAGAATGTGAACTTGTTTGTTTTAATAATTTCATTACAAGCAAGGGTATATAACTACTAAATATTAAATCATATACATACATTTACACTAGTAATAAAAAAAATATTTAACTTTGATCTGTTAATTTGCTTTTATGTTAAAGTGTACATCAAACCTGTGTTTAACTTCTAGAACTGTCAGCCATGTCTAACATGTCATTGGAAAAGCAATTAAGAAGACCATCCTTTAAGAAAGTAAGCATCATTATTTTCTGTCTGGCAATTAAATGATAAACAAATGTCCAGGACACATGCTGATAAACAGGCATTATAACTTTATTAGAGCACATACCTCTAGATCTGCCAAGGTTACATGGGTGACATGTTTAATACAGGCTCCTCAGTGAAAGTATATTTACTGTAAATCCCACTCTCCCTCCATTGTTTAAGTGTACAATATTTTGATGTCTCCAAATCACTTCTCTCATAACATTGATAACAGTCTTAATCAAGCTCCTTTGTTATATCTTTGCCAAGGAGGTAGTGTTTTTACCAGGGTTAATTGATTTGCATGTAAGTTTTTTCTGACATAGTTTATAAAGAACAGAACAGGACATATTGTAGATTGATAAATATGATTGATGCTTTAGTTAAATTTGAATTTATCCTACCTTCTTTGAATAAACAGAATCTGCAGTGAATTAGGAAGTCTTGTATGTTATTATTAGCATCATGTTTGAATTTTGGTGAACTTTATGTTTAACTAACAAAACCTCCCCTTCCTGACTTGATGGTCTGCCCATGAGAAGGACAAACAGGGGAAGCAAAAAAAAAGATGTCAAGCGTCTTTGTAAATCTGCATAAATAATGGTCGTGGGCAGTTCCTGTTTCTGTCTGTTGGTGCCAGGGGGGCTGTCAAACTAAACGTTCCATTATCACATAAAGACGCTTTATTAACATGAAGTGGACGTGTTCACTGGTTTTCATGTTGTCTTCACAGACTGGCAGCAAACAAAAACAAGATGTGAAACAGAATCTCTCCATGATTAGGCATTCAAATATTGGCATATGTAGAGAGCAGGTACGTCGCTATTGTCGTATTACCAAGGTCATAGAAAGGGGAAAGGCACCTGTCACTCTTCACACAATTGCGACAGTGTACATCATGGTCTGAGCATGCCGTGCAAGTCTTCGTGCATTGACATGTCCAAATATACAATACCTGCTCATGTGACCTCTGAATGAAGAGTTCAATACAGTTCTGTTCATTCTTAGTTCTTTTCATTAGATGTGCATAACGCTCATCCTGGCTATCTTTTTTTTCGGGATTATGTCTAAACATACATTTGAGTGACTATATTGGGGACACTTTACTCTCTGTTTTATAACCTAACTTATTGAATTTGGTGCTGATGTCAATGTTTTGTTAAGTGATACTTTTATCTCCAATGTTAGTGATCTACCTGATTTAACTCTAGTGTCAGTGTCCTGGCCAGTGTGAGACTTGTGATAGTGACCAGTGTAGATTTGAAGCTCATTGGCGTTACTGACCTGTGTGGTGTGATGTTGACCTGTGTTAAGTAAGAAGGGGTAGGAATTGGTTTTAAAATCATAACTGATGATAGAAAAATAAATTAAACCATCAGTCCAGCCATATCCAAGGTGGACTTGCATTTGGATGATTGTTGGTTGCGCAAGGTTCCGTTTTGATGCAGTTCATAACTTTTTGTTTGTATATCTCTGACATCTTTAGATTCTTTGTATGTCCATACATAATTTTAAAATTGATTATGCCAAAATGCAATGGATATAATTGATTTTGGAAGAAAACGACCATGCAATCATCATTTTAATCAATGAATCAGTACACCACTAGCATATTGTGATGCTGATATAAGTGACCTGTATCGTGTGACCTGTGTAGTGTGATGCTGATGTTAGTGACCTGTGTTGTGTGATGCTGATGTTAGTGACCTGTGTAGAGTAATACTTAAGCTGTTAGTGACCTGTGTAGAGTGATACTGAAGATGTTAGTGACTTTGGTAGTGTGATGCTGATGTTAGTGACCTGTGTAGTGTGATACTGATGTTAGTAATTGTGTTATGAGATGCTGATGATAGTGACCAATGTTGGTAATAGTGTCCAGATGTTGGTGACCAGTGTAGTGTGATGTTTATGGTAGTGACCTTTGTAGTGTGATGCTGGTGTTAGTGACCTTTGCAGTGTGCTCCTTGATGTTAGTCATTATGTTGTGTAATGTTATTGTTGGTGCCATCTGTAGTGTGATGCTAATGTTAGTGACCTGTGTAGAGTGATACTCAAGACATTAGTGACCTTTGAAGTGTGATGCTGATGTTAGTCATTGTGTGGTGTGATTTTATTGTTGGTGCTATGTGTAGTGTGATGCTGATGTTAGTGACCTGTGTCGTGTGATGCTGATGTAAGTGACCTGTGTAGTGTGATGCTGATGAAAGTGACCTGTGTAGTGTGATGCTGATGTAAGTGACCTGTGTAGTGTGATGCTGATGTTAGTGACCTGTGTAGTGTGATGCTGATGTTAGTGACCTGTGTAGTGTGATGCTGATGTTAGTGACCTGTGTCGTGTGATGCTGATGTTAGTGACCTGTGTCGTGTGATGCTGATGTTAGTGACCTGTGTCAAGTGATGCTGATGTAAGTGACCTGTGTAGTGTGATGCTGATGTTAGTGACCTGTGTAGAGTGATACTTAAGCTGTTAGTGACCTGTTTAGAGTGATACTGAAGATGTTAGTGACCTGTGTAGTGTGATGCTGATGTTAGTGACCTGTGTAGTGTGATGCTGATGTTAGTGACCTGTGTAGTGTGATGCTGATGTTAGTGACCTGTGTAGTGTGATGCTGATGTTAGTGACCTGTGTAGTGTGATGCTGATGTTAGTGACCTGTGTAGTGTGATGCTGATGTTAGTGACCTGTGTAGTGTGATGCTGATGTTAGTGACCTGTGTAGTGTGATACTGATGTTAGTGACTTTGGTAGTGTGATGCTGATGTTAGTGACCTGTGTAGTGTGATGCTGATGTTAGTGACCTGTGTAGTGTGATGCTGATGTAAGTGACCTGTGCAGTGTGATGCTGATGTTAGTGACCTTTGTAGTGTGATGCTGATGTTAGTCATTGTGTAGTGTGATGTTAAATATTGTTGGTGCCATATGTGTAGTGAAATGCTGACAATAAAATATGTCTTTGATGATTAAGTCATTGGTTTGTGTTGCTTTCTCCTGTAATCTACAATAGCTCTATGTTTACACAATTAAGTTAGACTGATGAAGATCATGAATAAATATTGAACATTTATCAAAGTATTCTTTGCATACTGATTAGCTCTTCATATCTCTTAAATGCCAACAAAATGTCTCTTCCTCATTACATGCTCAAATGTACTATAATCGCTTGATTTAAAAGGATTTTTGGAAGTCCGGGCCATTTAATAATTGTGATACTTAACCCTGAAGTCAACTTATCCTTACAGTAATATGTAACTCTAGCTTCATAAATGTTTATTTGACTAAGAGTTTATTATATTAATTGTCCATGTGGTTTTTGTACCTGAAATTGTACATTCATTTAATTCTGTGGTTTCCTGTACAAAATTCTTTAAATTTATCAGGAATAGTGTTGGCATGCAACTTTTAGATGACAGTATATTTTGGCTCAGTATTTAAGAAACTGGTGTCATCTCTGTCATCTACTTGGCATTGCCCCCCCCCCCCCCCCATTAAAAAAAAATTAAAAATGGTTCTATAACTAGCATATCAGGCCAGTATATAGGGACAGGCTCTTATTGAGGGGAGCAGTTCTGCAAAATGAATTGATGCATGTACAAGGAACAGTGATATAATAGCATTATGATATCTGTTGCTAAGGAAAATGCCCCATTATTTGATTGTACATCAGTGAAAGGTGAACCATGGCTCAGGGAGCATCTGTAATTTCAGCGAGATTTTATCAACCCTAGAGGTCATTTCATTTATGGAAGAAGGTTGCTTGGATCCCCCAATCACCAATGATAATCACATTTCGCCTCGGGCGATGTTTTCTTTTATGTCCAGTGATGTTTTGGTTGAGGTGAGTAAGTACGTTTTATACGCCTGAGTGAATGCCTTACCTGTAGTACAAGGAAAGGTTTCCTTTTGATGTGTCATCCACACTCACCTGTGTATGGCGACCTAAGCCAGCAGCATCACTTACCATATATATAATTATGCACAAGTACATATACGATCACGTCATTTCCAGTTTTTTCACCATTTCTACGAATTACGTTTATAAAAGGGGCTGTAACACCATGAAGTATATCATACAAATAAAACATACAAATAATGTTTACATGAACTGATATAGGCATAGTTTATTTATATAAACCTTCTTGGCCTTGCTTTGCATACCTTTAAGCGTGGGTTATCCCGCATTTTCATACATCTTGTGCCAGTTTCAAGTGTGTGTGGATTTTTACGTTTCATTTGTATCTTTTCATCTACTCAAACTACTTGTAGTACTGAGAGTAGTCATGCATCTATAGAGAACCTATGCATGTATTCTCCAGTATGTCAACGTAAACACCTGTATAGATAAGTTTCTCTCTGTATTATTAATATGTCTTCTTGTGAGTATCAGCCATACATTGTGAATAGCCACATAAATATTTGTCTTTTAACAAAAGCACTCTCACAAACTTAAGATTTCATTCATCCATCACGTTTTCTGTCTATCCCTCTTACCGTATTTTTCCAATTGTTGTAACATTCAGTGAATAAAGCAACTATGACACACTGATGAAAAATATGGTGCGTCCTTCAGGTAATCACTCATTCCCAGGTGACATGTTACTGTTATTTTCATTTGTAGTTTTGTCTGATCTTACAGATGACTGAGTTGTTTTACAGATTTCATTCAGTCTCTATTCTTATTATTAAGTCATTTTATTCATCGGTTTATGCTAATTCAAAATATTATGCTCATTAACCTCTGTATGCCTGTCCATAATTTAATGGCTAACATTAATTTTCAAACTTAAATGACAATTTTTTACATCAATTTTTGCTGGAATTTAATATAGGACCTCTTAAGAGTGTTGCAGGAGGTTGGTTTTAATATAATTATTTCGTTAAATATATATACAAACGTAGAAAAAATATTAAAAAGACAGATAAGGGTGAAAACACAACTTTCATCAAACTTTGTTTGTAGATTTACTTGAATGGTACTCTGTAGAGTACAGACCTCCACCAAGGCTAGGGAATCCTGCTGGATAAAACAAACAAAAATAAACAAACACAATTGAGAACATAACCTCCTTAGAAGAGGTAATAAGGTTTATGTTAAGAAGGAATAAATCTGCTGTTTTCTGGTTAAGAGGAGGGCATAAAAGTTACAGTTAGAGTATTTGCACTAAGCGCAGAATCATTAAACACACAAATTCTTGATATATAAATCATTTTTGCTAGAAAAAGAATGTGACTGTACATAGTGAAATGTAAATGTTGGTAACACAGGAAGATCATATGTAACATAGGATTAATCCTGCCACGAGAGATTAATGAAGGCTTTAATTGTTTACTCAAAGAATTAATGTCTCAGTCTGTGCGACTGAATTGATATAGTTCAGAAGCCTGTATCATGATTGGTTACACTGTTGAAAACTATCATTATGAGAGATGAAGTGCAGGCTTGTGATTTGGAAAAAACAGGATTTTTAACATTAGAACCAGCAAACAAGAATTTTCTGGAGTTTCCTCATAATTAGATCCCTCATAATGAACTGTCATGTTGTGACATTTATGACATCAATTATGATAAAATGATCGAGTGATACATAGCAGCCAAACTTGATGGCCAGTCCCCACCTGCGCTCATAGAACACTTTCAGAAGGCATTGCAATTACAGGATTTTTCATTCAGAATACTTAAAAACATAAAAACCTACATAATAGATAATTTATTTAGTTTAATGGATAAAATATTATTGTTTCTTTTTAGAGAAGTATTAAATTCCATAATGATATCATACTAACTTATGTTCACTTCTGACCTGCAAGTATTTTAACTTGACATTCAACATTTAAGTAAAAGATAGAAATTGTAAATTAAATATGTCTGAAAAAATACCCTTGAATACAATCTTTTTGTTTTATGTACACTTCAGATTAAAGAAAGGTGCTGATTCTAACCCTGACTATTTATTCTTAAAATTCCTCTCTAAACCTACTTGACTATTTCATATAAAACCCTCAGTTAAGGTACCACTTGGGACATTTTTAAGAGTATAATCAGTGGATGGTGAGTGGATTAACAGTATTCCAAGAAGGCTAATTCGAATTATTGACAGCGTGATGTTGACTCACACACTAAGTAATAAATCTGTATTGTGTGAGAGGACTCGAGCACCAGCTTGACATTTAAAGCAGCCATTGTCCCCGCACCTGAAGAATATTCATTATTTGTAATCCTGTATTAGTAGCACCCTGTGTACCACACCCTTACAGTGGGAGACCTGGCATCTTTAAACCAATAGTACTGTCAATATTGGCGGTCCCTATTTTGACACTTCTTATGACATATCCAAGTAGGTTAAATATTATGGCTTTTTTCACCAGGGCGCTGACACCACTTGTTAGCAGAGTTAATTGGTCAATACTTGACACTTCGGGGACCCCGCTATTCACGCATATTTCCTGAAAAGAAGCCACAGGTGAGCATACCCTGGTGATGGGTTTTGGTGAAATTTGTGCTTGAGCAATGCTTTTGTGGGGGATGGCCTGTTCTGGGCAACCCTACCCCCTTGTCATTGAAGCGAAGCAAATCTGCCTTTCATCGGAACCATTGTGGAGGTATCCTAACACCATAGGTTGTCCCAGGGAATGTGCTACAGGTGTTGGCATTAAGTGTGCTTTTCTGTAGTCTGTTTGGAAATGTTTCCTCAAATTTCCACACCTGTGGTATTGTCCCCTGCCGGGAGGATGAGGCACATTGCTTCAATTGACCCCAAAGGGACATGTCATAAGGGAATTAGAGTCATATTATATTGCTTGACTGGGCAACTATCACCACTAATGCTATAGCTGCCATTTACATACATTCAGACATATGTTTGTAAATACCTGCTGTACTTTTGGATCATATATTTTACTCCTGTGGTTTGGTTTTGTGGTTTTGCAACAAAAAACGAAAATGACATGTTCTTATGGAGTATGTGAATTTCACAGTTAATCTACCAACAACATGATTTTTGTATCTCTCATTTTTCACATCATTTCTGTTGCCATATTTCCTTTTGTTGTGTAAAGTTTTGGGGACAGTCTAGAGGCCAGACCTGCATCTTCAGTAAGCAGATTGAAGGCTAGAACTTAGAACCAGTGATTTCATACAATCTGTTATTTTCTTATCCATGAAAATTTCAGTTTTTATGTGGTTTTAGAAAAAAATAGAAAACAACCCAGAAAAAAAAAAACAAGAAACAACCAGTTCTACTAAACCAGTGAGAAATAATGTCATTTTTCTGACTGTCTATGCTGAAAATAGTTGAAAATATACTATGTTGATGATAATGGTGCCAATAGGGAAAAAATGAAAGTTAAGAATCATATCAAAGAATCCATTTATAATGTGTGTGTGTATATATATATATATATTATATAAAGATTTATATGATTCCTACCTTCTTAGAGTTCAGATGATATATTAGACTGACAATCACAATTGCTCATTTGAGAGAAGAAATTAGAATCAGACATAGTGTGATGTCGATTTCTGCAGTATAATTAACAGGAAGTGGTAAAAATGTATGTCATAATGGTTTGACATATTTAGTGCGGAAGGTCTGTCTTTGTCTATGAGTTAGGAATCCCATCCTATAATCACAGGCACACCTAGCACACCTGAATAATTATTCCATGTGTCAGAAAGTTACCAGGACAAAGGCTCCTGAGACGCCTTGTACGGACAGACCTGTGTTAATTGTTATGTGTGATAATAATGCAGTTAGTCAAACACCCAGGTCTTCTGAAGATTCTCTTTAAGGGGAAAATAGCTATTGTTCGGTGACTATGATAAAAGGTCCTCTGTTATACTTTCATTTCCATAATGACTGAGTCTTTAGCATGGGACGTCAAAGGAATGATAACAAAAGTGGTTGAAAATTAGTGGCATAGTCACATGAATGTGGTGCCTGGAATCGGAGGCCAATCATTGTTTTGGGACAATAAACTATTATAAGAGAAGTTGCTTTATTGTCAATAGACTTCAAATTAAAGGGCATCACTAACTGCTTAAGGGTTACTGAAATGAAGGGGTATCCCCGCCCAAGGGTGTTTAACCCTCTGTGTGTTTATAGGGACTTAGCACTCTTACTTTCATCACTGTGAGTGATGTTTGTCGGTGAGGGACGAGGTATGTCGTTTCGGTGATGATGCCTCAGGTTATGCTCAGTGGGTACTGTTTTTGGTCTCGTTATTGTCATGGATTCTTACCTGGATATAACACAGGAGTACTAATGGCTTAATATGTCTGGCCAAAAGGTCAGGTTACTGTCCCATGAAATTCTTGATTATGGTTATGTAATTCTTGTAAATTGATGAAGTAATCCCTATAAACAACATCAGGTTAGTCATTCAGGTATATATATATGTGTGTGTGTGTGCGTGTGTGTGTTTGCATGCAACTAGCAAGGAGAGTTTTCATGCATGTATTTCATTAAACAATAAATTTATAAATTACATATGTTAATCATTTTGAACACACACACACACATTATTTCATTGAGACAAGATAGTTAAATTTATGAAAAGGGGCAGGAATAACAGCAGAGACCAGTAACATTGAAAGAATATTGGTACAAATCTTTACTAACTTATTCTTATGGCCACCTGTCTATTACAGTTACAAAGACAGTCTTGAAAAGTGAAGTTTGAGGTCTGTAACCTCTCTATTCTGGACACCTCCGTATTGCAGGCAAATTACCAGGTCTAACCAGTGTCTGTAATTTGAAGGTTTCACTGTATTTACTAAAATATATTTATTCATGAAGGTTCAATTTAAAAGTATTAACCAAAGGTCTGAGGGTTGAAGTAACATCGTCTGAGTGACCTATATTATACACATTTCAGTCCTATCTTCCATTTGATCTTTCCCTTTCTCTCTCTCTTTTGCTCCATTGAAAAGTGTTAACAGAGTATTATAATAACCAGAATGTGGGTGCAGGAAGGTTAATTTGCTGAGGATTTTAAAGTATCAAATTTAATATCCACACCTTGTCACGGCACTGGTGGAATGGGTTTGACATGATGCGTAAGATTCTATTTAGTCCAGGTATATTGTTACCTGGAGTGGTGTCTTGTCAGGTTAAGTTTAGTGTGCGTGGTGCCAGCGGTATGCACAATACACAAATGGATCGGCTCTTTTATATCCCCATCTACGGTTCACAGGACCACAGATAAGGACGGACGTGTGAGGGTACTCACTTAAATAATGGCCGCCACCGGTTAGTGTTATAGTAGCGCCCCAAGAGCAGGGTACATCAATGGCCCTGAAATCAATACCATTTACTGTCAGATTTCTCTTTACTTTTCTTGAGCGTTGGTTTAAGGGCGCTTGGCATTGATTGGATCCAAAGATAGATGGTTAAGTATTTTGTTTGTTTGCCCATGGCACACAGGTTATCTGCTCAACTTACATGTTAAGATGGAAACACTTGAGGTTTTACCTGTTTAAATTTACACCAGCACTCCCCAGCTGACTCAAGATCCCCTGTCCTGTTGTGAATGTGACTCTGTGCATATTGATCAGTAATTTAATGAGGCCAAGGGATTCAGTCTATAAAAAAACAAAATCATTCATTCCACAAAAAATTATATAGTGCCAATATGTAATACTGGTTTATGTTATCACTATCTTGTTTTCAGATAGATGTTTGGCCTGTAGGCTGCTCTGCCTGTTTAATGAGGATGAATGTATACTCATATAGAAAGATTGATGTGCTGTTATCTATTAAGCCTTCTGGATTTTAAGTTTTATGTGCAAAGGGCTAGGAGTAACCTAGAATTAAGTCTTACCCTGTAGTTAATAAAGAAATCAATTAAATCTCTGAGATTCTATTCTAAATTTCCCATTTTGCCTATGAATTGCTGACTCTAATTGAACTGGGGATGTTCAGTACCTTGACCACTATTAAGCTATGATATGATATTAAGATATGATATTTAAACTGATTGAACATATGTATAATGCATGAACACATACATAATATTCAGAACCCATACAGCTTCACCAGACTGAGAGGATTTTCAGATCATGGTTGATTTCATTAACTCTGTCTGAACTTATATAAATTGGAAAGTTTCAGGACTCAATTCTTTCTTGATCCATGGCCCTTTGTCCCAGGAATTGTCAGGCACTTATGCAGTAACACCACATCAGGACTTGAGACTAGTATTATCTGTGTGAGAGGACAAGGTGTGTCCCAAGCGCAGGCTATTATTACTAGGGTGATCCAGGTGGTTTTATGTGTGCATTTAATCCAGAATCTGCTTGCCAAGAGAATAGGATAGTATATAGACCTTCATTAAAAACAATACAGGTTCATTCCACACATTTCACTGTTAGATCTTGAGTTGTAACATATTTAAATATAAGGAAGAAATAGTATTTAAGTAAGATAAGTAAAAGCAACACTTGAAGGAAATAAACAAAATATTTAAAAAGAGAAAGCGGAATAAACTGCAACAGGATGAGCTCAAATTTAGTACATATTATACGATATGGGAATGTTTAGAAAACATGTTTACCAGGTGACTGAATGAATAACAAGGAAACAATGTAGGTCTGATATTCTGGAAACTTGCCATGATGGAGGACTGACAGGGAATGTTATGTACTGATCTTAGTTTTGTATCTGCGGATGTTATGTATGTTTTATGATTTATTTCTCTAACCAGTTGGAAACTTGGAAACAGCATGCAGGCTTAATTACTATGCTGAGTTAATTTAATAAATACAGAGGTTTCTCCTATGTTGAAAACATCATGGTAATAAAACTTTTATTTCGGCCTCTCATGCATAAGATTCTGGTCTCATTGTTAAAATTTATGCGTCCCAGTGTACAACTACACTAGCGAACGTGGGCCAGCACCTCAAATAGTGACAGATTGAGTGAAAGTGTGACCACTGTACAAACGGCTGGGGTCAATGTATATAATACATAGACGTAAACCATGGCTAAGGACACCACGTTGTGTGACCTCGCGTGTTAATAGAATGGTCACCATTACGTCAGCTTCCAAGGCTCACCCAGACTAGATCACTCTCAAAATGAGGGGTCAGGTCAGTTCTTTCAACGGGTCACAATAGGCTCAATTATTACCACATATATATAGTTAGGTCCATTTTACGTAGTCCGGACCCATCTATATTTAATGTACTGTGGCCGTAATATTGGAGCTATGTATGGTGTCACACCTGTCAGTATATAATAAAGATATATAAAATGTGAATGACAAGAATGAAGTATGGGGAAACCTATGCTTCCAGGCACCTATCTGAGTCAGACACCTATAAATTAGGGGCACAAACTCAGGTCCATCCATTGTCCAAAACTGCAGGGAGGTTCCAGCATAAATCAGGTCCTTGTTCCACACTTCAGATGGATAGTTGCTACAATTGATGTAGATAAGCAAGATGGAATATTCAATGTATATACTATAAAACCCACCTATTCTCAAATATAAAAAAAAAAAACCTTATTCATTATTAATAGTTTCTGTACATTTCATGTAATATAAAATTGGAGCCGCACATTGCACTGTTGCTGTATCTAAATGAACATCATAATGTACCTGTGGACATGGCTTAATTTATAAGGAATATTGTGGCCCCACTTGGAGCCTTCCTCTGTTGTTAGAATTCATATCTGTGTAGGAGTAGATCATTATGATAACAGGGATGAGTGTCAGATGGCTCTCAGATAATGTACCTGTTATACAGGTATTAATATGCTTAACACAATACCACTGATACCAGATATACCCAGGGCAGATAATCTTCATTAATAAATGAAGTATTCATCATTTAAAATGTTGAATCATATAGTCAGTTCATCTTCATGTTTAAGGTGGTCTATCCATTCATTAATTATCCATTGTACAAATACTTGGATACAAATGTAAATGGATACACTGCATGGAGTTTAAATAATACATGATCATTTTTTTTTTTTTTTTTGCATTGTGTATATTCAAGCAAATTACAGATTGTGATGACAATAAATGTCATTCCTATACATAGAAATTTAAACATGAAACCAAGGAAACTTAAAATAATATATTTCATCATAATGTTATTTTAATGCTTATTCCATAGACAGTGCCACCTACTGGCTGTTATAGATAAACAGTACTGTAACCCTGGATTTTAAACTGTTGATCAGGGGAAATGGGGGGGGGGGGGGGCGGGGGGGGGGGGGGATTGGGGTGGAATGGAGCTTGAATTGCTGGCTACTTGGGGTTTAGCTTTGGACTTTCTTGCTTTCTTATACACATATTACATTTAGTATGAGGGAGGGGATGCTACCTAAGTAAGAAACCTAGAGGCATCCTTCATCTGCCTTTTGAAAAAGAGTGTGTGATTTTTAGCTTCATCTGTGTATATATTAATTATCTAAGGGTAAATCTGGTTATGAAAAAATCTTATAATGCCTCCATGAAGGATGTATGATTATGTTTATCAACAACCTATTTGAAGACACACCAATGTTGACAATGGGAAAAATATGTAATTTACGGTGGTCGGTTTGCATTACGCAGGGGTAGAAAGGTCTTGTTGCAAAACGCCATTTGCAAAGCTCTGGCTTATCTGACTTGCCACCAGATGCCCTTGTTGAATTTTTTTTTCATTTTGGTGGGCCCCCTATATATTATAAACATGTTGATATAAACAAAACAAGTGGCCTGTGTGCAGTGATATCCATGTCTTCTGACCTATTTTTTTTTTTATAAAAGCTCCAAGGTATTACCTTTAGTTTATAATGGTCAGATAGGTGATTAGGTGATGTGTACAGGATATACACTGGAATTGGGAGAAGCTAATCATTGGTGAGATTTGAGTCTGGAGGCCACCTTGTGGTAGAGTATATACAATATTTTGACCCGGGGGGTAGGGGGGGAGAATTATTACTGATTGAGAATTTGCCTGGAGCCAGACTTGCATTTGATACAGTTTTTGTAGTGACATTGCTGAGAAGGGTGGGTGGGTCTCTGTATTTGGTCCTGAGGGCATTCTTGTGTTCAGTATATACAGTGTTATAATCCTGCTCGTCCCTAACCTCTTCTCACTCAGGTGTAGTGCGGCAGGTAGAGCTTCATCTTTCTTTGTAAACCAGAGTATGTATTCAGGTATGAATGTCTATCCAATTACAGTATCAAGTGAGTATACTAAGTGTTTATTGATGCTGGAGGGAGTTCTTCTGCGTATCGTTGGTATATTTACCCACCACAGGCTACAAAGGTGGTGTGTATCCCAATACACCAGATTGAAAACGCAACTATGAGAACGGACGGGTAATTCCCCTAAATAGATCATACAAACCTGCAGCTTTTTATGATGTTTGTGCGGTTCTCCGTCCTTTACATTGGTACAGTTTCGTACAAATCACGCCTGCCTCATCCTTCGTGCACTGTCTTACTCATGCGATTAAGGTGAGTAGAACCAAACAAACCGGGAAACAAAGCCTATTGGTGAAACCCCCCACAACTGTTTACCGTGCACACAGACGCCACATAGATTACTATATCAACACTCCTACCATAGAGCCATGCATAAAAAGAACAAACTTCAATGCACTCACTTGTTTTTCACTCACCTAATAAAAGTTATTTACCTTTTCCTGTGTGTGTATACAAATACTGTCAGCGTTATTTAACAATACTTGAGTGTATGTGCATGTGCATTAATTATTCCATGTGTGTAAAGAATACACTGGTAAATTCTGTATATATGTTTGTGGCATATATATGGCATATATACTTATATATATTTACCTGTTTATCGGAAAGAGACTATGAATAACAATTATTTTGTGTTTGTATGAAATTTAAACCTTACAAGTAATTAAAACACTTTTCTTATAGCCACATTAAAATTTGTAAATAAAATACTAAGTAGCCCATGCATGCTTTTATTTCGGACAATTAAAATTAAGAATTTTGTGAGAATTCAGGCATGTATGTGAACCATACAAGTGATTCAAGTACAGGTTTTATAAATCTAATAGCGTCATGGAGCTAATGTTTGCAGAGTTTCAGAAACAAACAACACTTTTTATCTAAGAATCCTTATAAAACATAAGCATGTATGTGAGACATGTCCATTGAGTTATCAAATTAAGCACTCAACTAGTGAAGACTAAAGCTGTGTTTCCATCCATAAATCACGTACGTCTCGTACGCAAAAAATCGGATCCCTCTTTTTAAGACGAACTGTTTCCATATGTACATTTTAACGTGCTCCGCAAACGTATCCGCAAAAAACGGACAGCATCGAAACGGATCGGTGAGCGATTCATCCGTTTTACGGATGGCAAAAATGCCTACATTTCCCAACAGTGCCCCGGCGCCAGGTGTGATGAGACATATTGACCTTCTTCCTGCCTGTCATCCTTGCAGTTTAAAAACAGTCACGTTAAAGGGTATCCGCAAGAAAAATGTACGTACTTATGGAAACAGTTTTTGCGGATTGCGCACTATAGAACGTACGTACGTCTTTTGCAGATACGTTTTTTGCGGATACATGGAAACACAGCTTGATGCATAAAAAGAGTCAGTTGTAAAAGAAAAAACAAAAAAGTCCCATATAAATAAAATTTTTTTTTTATTCTGGCCTCTGATATTGCAGTAACAGCCATTTTAAATGTCATTGCACATGGCAGGCTTGCAGATGCAGTGTTCACCGCCTGTATGAAATACTTCCCTATGAATAATCTTGAAGATCGCAGTTAAAGCCCTCGTGAAGGTGCCTGCCCATCAGACCTGAGAAGACGTACACTCTTACCAGATGAAAAGATAGCGGAGCCATAGTAAATTACAGAGAGGAAAGGTGTTAATAGCCATTGCTTGAGTTGCTTCAACACATTCCTAATAGGTAGTATATTAAACTTTCACGACTCACAACCAACCATAAGGAATCCACACACACACACACCTTCCCAACACACATACAATGGAGTCTATCTTTACAGACATTCTGCTATATATTCTAAGTTTCTTAACAAACTTGCTGCTATCAGTTTATATTTATTAGTTCTCTTTTTTTTCTATTTTATTAGTTTGCAGACTGCCCTTTGGTATTTTTTTCTTGAGGATGTTTCAGATGTATCCATCCAGCAATTATTTTTCAAATTTCCATATAATCACTTAATTCTTCTTTAAGGAAAATAAAAAAAAAATGTTTATCCATGTTCTGTCCAGGTATAAATTAATATAGTCTCTAACATGTGTGATTTCTATATTTGTGCCTTTTCCCTTTCTGTTCCATACAGGTTCTGCTGCCTCAATAGAGTTTAAAGTTTGAGACTCCTGCTTCAGCTGCAGTTTCCATCTTCACTACAGATGGTCACCTGTCAATAAAATTGTAGTATCTATAAATATTGCAAAGAGTAACAATTCTGTTAAGGTTGAATATACTGGACATGAGAATGCAAAAGGTTTTGTGAACAGAGGTCATTTTAGGACAGTGCTCGAGGGTGAGGTTAACAAATGTAGTATCACCTTACAATGTTTTATATTATAACAACAAAGGTCCCAAGGATTCCCAGGTTAAAATGATAACAGTCAATATTTAAAGAGCCCTCTGATTGTGAAGGATCATGTGAGGACCGTGGATGGTATGTTTTGACTCGTTGATGGGTGTTAGGGTTTATTAAGTTAGGTAAATTGAGATGGGATACATTTTCATCAGGGGGAGGATGCAGCCACTTCACAATGGATTAACGTTCACTCAAAGCACAGCCTATTGATGGCGCCATTTGTAATATCTTCACCATTCCTTTACATGTGCGAGCGAGGGGGGACTTGGAAAGTCCTTGAAGGATAAGAAGATGTGAATACATTAACGGTCACCTCTGGAGGTAAATTACGAGAGGCTGCATATGCTCTTCGTAAGAGGAACTCATTGTCAATACTTTGCCGTTCAAGTACCCGTCCAGTTGTTTGATCACTGTGATCAGAACAGCGTTCACCTCCCTTAGTCAAGTGCTTGGTGCAAGTTTGCCCAACATTTGATGCCGTTTTGTTCTGCTGCGACATCCGGTGTTTGTCGCTTTGGGGACAACGGGGGCAGGTTAAATCTACATCCCCAGATAACGAACTTGCTCCGCACATCCTGTATGAAATAATCCATGAGAACTTTATCAGTGCCTGTACACGTGTGAAGCCTGGAGAGACGCTGAGGTGAACAACTCCTCGTCCAACACCTGCACTTGAGTGCGCTGTTATGAATAGAAATGTGCAGTGCAAGCAAGTTACAGAATACCAATACTTGAATCCAGAATTTGTCAATTGTTATTTGCAATTCACAGTATACCCCTCTGCATTGTTGAGTGAATTATAATTTCCCTGCTTGACATTCAGGTTGTTTTTATTAAAGTGAAGACTTCATTAGTCTGAAACATGTATTAATAATCACCATTTTAAATGACATTGAAAGTTCAGAATCTGAATTCATTCTGCATCCTTTCAGAATAATCCCATCAGTTCATCTGTATATAAAATAACATAGGGCCACAATTTCTACTCCAGATACAGAATACAAATGTTCTTCTTTTACACAAAAGCATTGTTTCCTATGTAGAATAAACCTTGTTTCTTATTAGCTGTCAAATTAGATGGTGATTCCCACAATGTAGAGGCTATTTAACATACAAGTATGTGCGCTAGTTTCAACGCTCCATGGTAGACCCCTCAGCTTTCATAGAAAAAAAAAAGATGGCATTACACAGGGAGAGCTGCATTGTTTTTTTCTTAAACTAACTAACATATGTCATGCTAAACTATTTGATTTTATATAAATGTAAATCTGAAATGTACTGTATGAAAGCAGTTGAATAGAGAATTGAATTGAAGGTAAACAATTGATTATTAAATCGATTCTAAGGCCCCTCACAATTCACAGGCCTGTTTGCTAATTGGTTGAGCTTATACAAAACTATTATAAGGCCTAAAACATTAATACTAACAAGTTACAAACAATTGATATTTGACACAGATTAATTCTCCTGTAATAGTATGTCTTTGCACTGGTAGCCAGATTGACCCGGCTTACAGCACTATCTAGGATCAGACATCAGTCTGTGGCCTGATCAGCTTAGGACCTGCCAAGCACATCAAGCTCTTTAACATTAGGTAGATATCAGACAGTAGGATGAGTCCTCTTACTTCACTGACCAGGTATTAATGCATAGTATTACATAATACCCACCCTGTCTTACATATGATACCTGTCACTGTATCAATGTGTCATTGCCTTTATCTTAATAATTATCCCCTTTAGGGTAATCCCTATCTCCAAAAAGTTCATGGCACAGGTCCAGATGATGAAATAATATATAATTTCAGACTGTATAATTCAAGTAACAATAAATTATTTAAGATCTTTTCTTATTTTTATACATTTTATTTCTTTTTTTTTGGGGGGGGGGGGGGGTCATGAAGTGGGGTGTTTTTTTTTTTCACGTAATTCTTCATTGGTTTGACCATTGAAGCTAGGTATTGTAACACTGATGTCTTATTCTTGTAATCATTTCCTGTTGTATTCACGTCACAGTGAAATATTGGAGGGACAGGAGTAAAGTAAATGAAGCTGCACCTTTGCTGAAATTACAGCATGTTCACCTGTTAGATAGAAAGGATTTATATCATCACTTCATTTATATATAGATATATAATGCTTTGTGCAAGATATTGTGAGGCATGTGATTTTAAATTAATCTCAAATTAAACTGAAATAATTCCAGTTTTTCCTCAGTTGTTATACATAGAAGGATCAGTTATAAATTTTAAGTCTTATGTTATGCATGTTTACTAGGAACAAAATAAAAATTGTATCCATCATCAGAAACAAATTTTAATATGTGATTTGTGAGGAGTTCCGACTTTGTTCTCAGGTTATTACTGCATGCTATATGTTTTGTGATATGTATGTGTACAAATTAAGTAACTCTTTTAAGTTTTGCTTGAATAATTACATTCCAGCAGTGAGCAGAAAGAATATATATCATCAGTTGTTATTGGGAGGGTTGGGTTATAAATTCTTATTCTTACATCAAACATGCTTACAATACAGCAAGGTGCATGCCTGGCCATCAGGGTCAAACACATGTTCAGTAACTCATTACTCCAGGTAGGATGCTTGCTGAGTGCTGTGTGCAGATAAAAAGGGCAGATGCTGGAGGACGATCGGGGCAGCTGAGCCTCATCACGAACATCATCACACCTGTTGCTCCAAAAATACCTGTTGACGACCCACACGTAAGCATTATACATGGTTACATCAGCAAAAACCCTACACCTTCACAATTAAATCACTTCTTGTTCTTAGGTGCATGCTTAGGTGTACGTGCAGTTTCAAGCACTTGATACCGCTTCTAAGAAGATGCCCCATCTTTAGGATTACATCTGTTTTTGTATGTATCGGCATGCGTTAAAAACATTTTATCACCACACCTCCACTGGAAACTGCCCCATAATGTATGAACCACAGGCAGCTGAGTATTCAAGTGCTAATAGGCTAGTGTCCTCAGGTCTGATGTTCAACTTTATTGGGGGGAGGATTGGTGAGTACCAAATTGTCAATATCAGTGTAATTAACTAGAATTTGTCAACTGTTACAAAACAATACATGGCCATACTTGATTATACTTAAGCTTCTTTGTTCATTAGATTTACTGTTTACACCTGTTGCGAGTCTTATATTTAGGAACATAGGAAAAAAGTTGATAAATAGAGGTTTATTTATAGTATATTAATGTGTGCATAAAAATATATATAGATACTTTTTGAAACAGCAACACCTGATGTAATGTATAGATATGAAAATGTTTTGTTCCAGGAAACTATTTCTTATGGAAAAGCTTATATTAGGAAATAATAATATTATTAATAATCTAAGTGCAAAATACTTATTGGTATTTTCAGGTAGCAAGCAAAAATCAGTGAAGTGTGGAACTTGTTAAAAAAAATAATAATAATCGCCGACAAGTCCTTTTTTGTAGAATTATTACTATTATGAGAAGGATGATCATTCTAATCATGTATGATTTTGTTGTATTATAATGATGTAGACAGATCATTATGATGAAATCTGATACTGTTTTAACGAGAAAAACAGGAACACCTGTTCCAGGGATAAATTGTAAGGTTGCCTCCATTTTTATCCTCAATTTCGTCCAAAGTGTCATGAGAAATAAATTGCATATCATTACATACACTAAGACGTTTATATTCAAGTTCTTGCGGACACTAATAATGATACATTACTTCTGTGTGTATAATTTACCGTTTTCTGCCGTCGGATGTATTCAGGCGTTATGGTGAAGCCTACACATAAATTATTATATACACGTTTTATGACACTTTTTCACAATCCACTGAATTGTTGTGATGTTGCATTCATCAACAATAAATCAAGTCTGAAGATAAAATCATGTCAGATTCTGTTGATAGTTAATTTATGGTAAATACCATTTTTTACATGGTTCACGGTAATGATGAATACTTACCTTTTATATGTCCTGCTGTGTGGTACGAATGATCTTTAGATATTTTATCGTCTTGGTATTTAATTCTTTTGTAACTGCAATATGTAATGTAATTCAGACTTTGGAATCATGGAATATATAAATGATATAACTTTCTTTTCAGTGATTATTTTTGTTGCTCGATGAACAATGTCCGAAAAAGCTCAGCTATTTGTCATAATTACTGCTAAGGGTGTCAGCTGTGACCCTTGACAGATGGGGAAAATATACTCACCACTTTTTCAGTCTTGTTTCATGCTAAAAATGCACTTCTGTTTAATATTGATGTACCTCAAGATTACATTGTTTTGGCAAATGTGTTGGCACACTGGAAAAGGTGAAGAGAGTGCATTCATTCAGTGGCCAAATTGAATGTTTATGGGTTACTTTTTCTATCTTAACGCTCAAAGTATTGTGCCAAGACAACTTTTCATGCAGAGCACTTATATATATATATATACAATATCTCTTAATTATCCGCAAGGTATCTTGTGTTCACTTATGCCAAAAAGAAGGTAATATTCTTGGTGATTGTATGTTTTGTTGGTATCACTACCTGCATCTATTGTTAATAATCTTATAAATTCAAGACATGCTTCAGTCAGCTGTAGTGGAGCCATGTGCAGTCAGTGCAGCATTATAATCCTGGGGACTGAATCTCTTCAGGCAGTCTCCAATAATATAATATACAGTCATGACCACCAACAGGACCTTGATAAAGTGGTCGCATTTTTGAGGTGGTAGTCTAAGTGAGGTCTTAAGTAAAGAGCAGGAAAAAATCTGGACCGTGAATAAGTTGTTATATTTTGAGGTGATCGCTAAACCAAGGTGGTCGTTTGGCAAGGTTTTACTATACATATATTTACATATATTGTATTTCTCAAAGTTTGAAACATATATATTTTTCACTTATTATCTGGCAGGAAATTAGCCTTTTGTCACAATTTATTGCCGGTATTACCAAGTGACCTGCAAAGTGCTTTCGGTATAATGCTGTTTGTGTTACCCGTTTATTATGAGCTGGCTGTATACACACAGGTGGACATGGAGTCAACAGCCTGGGTACTGTATGTGTTTTACCCCTACCCCACGGTTATACCGGAGTGTTTGAATCAGGCTAAAATCCAGTATATAAACGTTGACTTGGTGACTCTGAGTATATGGGAAGGTTATCTCAATGGACAGTGACACTTGTCTCTCTCCAGGTAACTCAAGCCGCAACCTGAAAGGTTGAGTAAACATCACAAGCATGGCCTGGCATGACCAGTGTGCCTGTCATTTTGGAAGGCATAGACCCTGTGGTAACACCGGTAACACCACCACCGGTGCAGTGAAGTAGCTCTTCATGAGGTGGCAAACCACAATAAACTACACTCCTCCAATATAGTGGTCATCCTACTAGTCTCTATTATCCTTTACAATCAACAATCGCAGATTAGTAATCTTTTTATAGAACTGTACCCACAAACACCTCAAAATTACCATAGTTTATAATAAGTAAGGTTATATACCTGCAGTGTTGTGTTGAGGTTGAGGTCCAAAATTTTGATATCTTTAGATACTGAATAAACAGTGAATCATTATTGATTGTTTCCATAGTTTTTGGTTATCAGTTTGAGTGTCCAAAGCAGATGCACATGGTCCCCTTTAATAATTTATGTTGAAACTTGGAAATCTGTGTTTAGGTCTAGCTGTATATAAAAACTGTTATCTTTAGACAGACATAGCTGTATACTCCATATAAATATAAAAAAAACAGTGGATTTATTTCTAGGGAAACTTGACTGTGTTGACCTGCTGATAAGTGAAGAGATCAATGTATAAGTGGCATGGAACTGAACCTGTGCTTGTCCTAGAGCAGTTCTGGTTGTGCTCCATTGAGTACCCTCTAATAATCAGATTCTTCATCCTTTCCATCATCACTTTATTCTTTATTATACAGAGTGATGTGTGATTTAACAATTGTACCTTCCAGTACATGTGACTCATGCTTTCAATTCATTCTTGAGGTTTATCTGCACACCTTAGTTCATTAATTGTGGCATGCATATATATAAATATATATGTTTATATACACACACACCAGATATGCCAAGATCTACATGTATCCTGGTATTCCACCAGTAATTGATAACCTCAATTTGAAGTGTGTTTGTGGGTTTTGGTCACACTTTGGACAACAGCATTATACATCATGGCTTTTGGTCAGGCCAAATAGGATCTTCACTCTTGCTTTAACAGTCTGGGCCTTCAGTGTCATTGAAAGACAGGGAGTGCAAATCCAAAACTTGTTTGCAAAAACTAGGGGTTTTAACTTTTATTCACAAGTACTTGCAATGGGTCCATTTATGCAAAATAAGTGAAAAACTGTATCCCAAGCAATAAATTCACAATTTCCAAGCATAAATTTGCAAAATTTTGTGAATTTTGCACTTCTGCACACTTCTAAAATGCACTTTGTTTGCAAAATCATGTTATATATTTAACATAATTTAAATTACTAAATATAACAAATAGTTTGATAGCCTTGTCATTACATAAGGTCACAGAATCCAAAGGAACCAATCCCAAAAAGGTCAAGAAGTTAGAAGTGTGATATAGCTTTCCTTGTATTAATTAGTAAACCCAGGTGCTTGGGCCAGGTGCTTCTTGATAAAAAATAAATAAATCATGCTTTATTAAGGTTCCCGTTACCATCCTGGAGGGCCATTTGAACCATACATTCTTATTTACTCTTCCTGACTTCTACAAAATTAGCCTGTCTCATACCATTACATTGAAACTGTAAGCTCTCCTCCTGAGCTTGGCCTCACTTGATCAGGTGTGAATGTTTGGCCACTTGAGCATGCTGGATAAATTGGGGAGCTGTCTCCCCACTGGATGAAAGTTTGACTTTAGCTTATGATATCGCATGGATGGCTGTTTAGTCAGGTTTGGCTTACTACTTAGGACTTGGGGTTGTGGACACTTAGGGTTTGTTTTACCTTTGTAAACTTTCATGCTTACCTAGCCAATTACTAAAGGTACAAACCCTGACCATAAAGTCGCTATACGTGAGAGTGTCTGCCACCTTGGCAGAAATCAATGGAGTGATAGGCTAATTACAGACCAACAGGTGGATTAACCAATATGGTCCTTAAACCAAACAGTTTAAAGATTTATATATCACAGTCCTTGCTTTTATAAAAAATCATTCATTCTGCATGGCCACTTTTGACCTACAATATATCTTCCAACTTATTGTTAACCCTTATAGGTGAAATAATAGCTGAGTGGACAGCTGAGTGGTAAAAGGCCTTCTCCGCTGGCGACCTGGGTTCGCTTCCTGGTGTGGCTATGAGAATGGGTTGTAGTGGCCCGTCCAAGGTCGGTGGTTTTCTCTGGGTCCTCCGGTTTCTTCCACCCTTACCGACTACCGAGCAACATGATCCGTGCCATGGAGAGTGCCTCGTATTAGTTATTATAACTAGTTGTACAATCCATGTTAAATAAATAAAGTTAATAAAGTAATAGAAATAAAACCTAGTATGAAAAGTAACATTTGTCCTTTTTATCAAGAGCAGAATACTAACTTAAGGCTATAAATATCATATGTGTTTATCCAGGCACCCATTCAACTAGACAATGATGTGTTATATGATTGGCCAATCCTTAACTTTGAATGATGCCTATACTACCTAATGACAGATACCTAATTCCAATATCCTTTATAAATGTGTGATGCCTGCATGGTGCCCCAGTGCCTGCATGATTATAAATAAATGCTTAATAACTAATTGATGTACTTTCTGTGATAAATATAAGTTTAAAATGTCCCATATATTATTTACACATTGCCAAATCAGGTGACACCTGTATGTTCAACGAATCACCTGTGATTTATAATATTTATATTATAAAAATTTTCGAAGAAGATATGAAAATGACAAACTCGGTTCATAAGAGAACATAAGAGAAAATTAATAATATGTGTATGTGCCAGTTGATATCACATATTCATATTGATTGCTGTTGACAAAAAAAAATAATTAAAATTGTATTTCTGGTAAAATCAAGTATACTTCTGGTGTATGCATGTGTGCATGTTTACTGATATAAAGAAAATTGTGTCATGTAACTTTACAATTTTTACCAGTCATGATGTTATAATTTCATTGGTTATGAGATTAATACATGAAACTTAAAGGACAGGGTGATGGACATGAGTAATACAAAGAATGACAACGGGCGATTATATATCACCTGATGTTGCGCATCGGAATGCGATGTTTGTGACAGTTCACAAGCTGATGTCAGGATAACGTATATAAAGCATTCATAGTCGAGATGATGAGCGCCTGATATTGAATCATCACAGTGTAGACGTAAAGCGACGACAGTCCCCTAGCACGTCAGAGAATGATATCTATAGGCCAGCAGCCACCCGTGAAGCTACTTGCGTACACAACATGAATTAAATACTATAGAAAGCAACAAGTCACATTTAGCGATCAGAAACACTCCAAGCTTAACCTATTGTCAGTCTCGGAGAGTGAGCATACATGGTCATTCTCCATGCAGTAATGCCAACAGTGAGTTATGGCTGTGACACCTACAAAAGGAAAGGTGAAACATAAATGCAGGTACACATCATTATGAATGGAATGTGTTTCATTTCAAATGTTTCTAGCTTGTATGTAGTTCAGGTATTAGAAGCGACTTGGCCATTATATGAAGCGAAGCTTTACGCAACGTCAACTGAGATGACTATAATTTATTTGAAAAGGGTTGCACTTGAGGGAGTTTGTAAACATTTATGTTAATGATATGTTAATAGGTTTTCACTTATATTCACTGCGTACACTGAGCCACCGCTGTGAATGGTTCAGAAGTCATAGAGAATAAAGTATAAACATTTATTAAGTGTTTGTAATTTGCATTCCCAGTCCAGCCAGGTCTCTGATTGAGGACGCTGCTCCTTGTACTTGTGGTACAATAGAACAACCATGAAAGTTTGACTTTATGCCTTGGCTTGTACTTCAGACTATATATTACAAGCCCCAGGGCTTTTAAACATGCGCTTTATTGCAGGCTGAGCCTTTCAGATGGCATTGCCGGTACAGTTAAACTAGAACTACTACTTGTAGTACACTTCAAGTATATTATAATGTAATTTCATTCCTGGCTCCAAAAGAAGTGCATGAACACAAACATAGTTTTATCCAGCCTAGCTTGCATGATAATTTGTGAAATTTGCAACTACCCATAAGAAAACATGTCTGTTAATTTTAGTTAAATTATTTATTTGTTTACCAGTTAATGACGTAATTGAAAGGATATGTCATTGATATAAAATGTATTTATACAAGATTGATCATGAGTATATCATTTTGTTAGGATTGGACAATGTATAGTTACATATTGTAATGTATTAGCTGTAATGGGGATAATTAGCGCACACTCATATTTCTATAGATATGTACATATAAGTTAACAATATAGAGGTATAATATCAGTTGATCCCTTTTGTTTGTTTTGGAACAACCCATGCTGGATGCTGCATGATGAATTTAGACTGTACCATTTATGGTAATAGGGATGGGAGCATTACACTCAGAAAATGTGAAAATGATAAGTAGTTTCTGTTATGAAATTTGAGTATGGATATCTTATGAAGTGTAAACTAAAAAAACACAAGGCATGTATGCATACGAAATGTGACCTATCTTTTCAGAAATTCATTAATTTATTTGTACATAAATACATTTGCTTCTTTTAGAATGACCTATTAAACATAACTGATAAATTAATTAATATAATTAAGCCTAGGGAACTCCTCATTGCAGTATTCTGTTCCAGAAGAAAATGTTCCACCAATGTTTCTATGTATACAAATCAGCTGCTTCAGTAATGCTATGTCAGCTATGTTTTTTAATCCTATGCATATTTTGAAAACCCCTCCCATTTCCTGTTTGTTATAAACCATACATCAGGCTCATTTATATTCGTCCTGCGAGCCTGCATGTGCTCTGTAAATTCATGAACCGTCAATATTTGAATTGCAACAATATGTTGTTCCTTTCAGATTTTCTCATATTGATCCCTATTTTACTGAAAGTAGAGATGAAAGCTTGGCTATTTTCCCTCTGACTTAACATGCAGAAATGTATTTTTGTGTTTTAGTTTGCCCTCGTTGCCCCCGTGTTTATCAACCTCAAAATAGATTTGTGTTTGTGGTGGGCAAATTTTACCGAATGCATGAACAGTCCTTAAATCCTTATATTAAGGAGTGCCTGTGAAGTAACTTGCGGACAGTGCACCATTGTGGCGCTGTGAGCCAATGCATGTTTAGTTAGGCCTCGGTGGTGTTTAACGAGAGACTCCGAGAAATAGGAGAACCATTGTACGTGGATGGAACTTGAGTGTCTGATTTTGGCAAAGGTATTATACCAGGAGTAGGATCAACACGGTGACCAAATCGAAGCGTATGAATCACTTTCAACGGCACAGACCCAGAAAAACATCCAGTATATATAAGCATCCTGATCACTCACGACTGCTGTAAGCAAGAGTATATATATTTCACTTTGAAAGCCTGTATGCCTGGCTTGCTTTGCTCTTAGTACGTGATCACACGCAACTGTTCAGGTAGACCATAGGCATTGTGGTCATTGGGGACAATTGGTATTCCCACCCTAGGGCTAACATCAAGGTACTTGCTGTGGATTCAGGAAATATTGAACAATTTGCAGATTTTTTTTTTTTTTTTTCGTGTCTAAATGCTTACCTGGAGATTATAATTAATTATTATAATTTCAGCACACAGGAAGCAAAACCCACAGAAAGGTGAAATTTTTCTAAAATATATCACACCAAAAGGTCAAATTGTGATCCATGAATATAAAGCCTGGTTCTTCAAGAATACAATTAATTGTATCCCCAGACAAGGTCGGGATACTGTGGTTTCAGCACGGTCGTGCCGCCACTGCCGCTGCAGAGATTTTGTTTGGACGCTTATGTTTAGTATAAACCTGATTATGATTAATGGATGAAAAAATGCAAACTTTTTATACATTATATGGTACCAGTAAACAACAAATTAAAAATCACCTTGAGGAATTCTAAATTAACACTGTGTCGTGACAAGATTATATATGAATCCTTCTTTAAAATCCTGAATACCCCCTTTACCTTTGCTACCTACGTGACCACACGCAACTGTTCAGGGAGACGAAGCTTTGTGGTCATTGAGGACAATTAGGATTCTCTCCATAGGGCTTATATCAAGTTACGCTACGGTCTCTGCCTGGGCTGTTGCATTACATCACCAGGATTAGGTAGTCTTTGGGATAGGGTGTGTATATTGCCTTGATGATGAGGAATTTTATACCATCTGAGGCCATGCCCCTTTGTCAAGTGTCCCAAGTCATGCTAGTTTCCATGTAATAATGAAGTCATCTGCGTGTGTCACTCGCACTCCAGGTGTAGGACTATTTACAGCGAGTTCTCTCATGTATTTCACAGTCATAGGGGGCTTACCTTCATAATTAAGCTTCTTACCTGACCAAAAGAATACAGATGATGCCCCCTTTGTAGTTAGGTAATGGAATTAAATGATTCTATCTGATGCCTTTCCAGATATTTGAATAGACAGGACAGTTTGGTAAAGTAGATCTGTCAATGGATTTAACAGATCTACAGGTTAATATTTATAAATGAACTATAATCTGTGTCTTCCCTCTGAAGTCTGGAATGATGTGTTTTAGTTGCTCCTTCAACTACATGCCTCAAGTAGAGGCATGTACTGTTATGCAGTTGTCTGCTTGTGTGTCTATATACATTGTGAATTTGACACAGTCAATTACTTTCTGTGAAGATACTGTTAAATTAAAAGCCACAGGGCATTCCCCAGGAAAATATTCTGTCATTGTGCAATGATGTTGAGTATATGTATATATTTGTAAATTTTCTTTCAATCTTATTAAAAAAAAATTTAATTTCAGATTTTGCACATAAAAGAGAGTATGTGCCCATATTTGACGAGTTATAAAACCGCAAGTCTACAAAAATGTAACTTCACCTCAGATGTCCATATTTGAGAGGTGGCCATAATATATAGAAATGCAAATTAGGAGGGGTTTCCCTGCACATCAAACCATCTGAATATGGACTGTGGGATAGGTGAATAAACTTGAATTTGTTTGGCACCTACAATTAATCCATCATGCTAGATCTGGGTTTTAATATGCTGGCTCACATATAACCAGTGACTGATCCAACTATGTGGATCATATGGCTTCATGGAGAATTTCTATACTTTTTGACATACATGCAGGCTCAAATGAGTGTCTGTTACAGAATTAAGATATATATACCGGTATTATATATATTTTGTTTGTTAATACCGGCCAAGCTTTTAATGCTTTAAGTGGCATTGTCACATTCTAGTCTGTTAACTAGTCTATCTTGAAGTCAATATGATGTTCTCCTCATCAACTGAAATAACAGGTGTAATGCATTATTTTAAAAAATGTAATGTGCCTGTGATTATGTGTGAAACTGTGAAAGTAGTATTTAGCTTAGCTGACTGAAAGTCATCTGAGGTATAGGTATGGCGCTTTGTCTGTCTTCTGGCTGGCCCGCCATCTGTCTGTTAGCAGGGCACAAATCATAACCACTGGACCTATAGAAACTTTGTAGTGTACATCCAGGGAGTTGGATAAAAAAATCTCCTTGGAAACCTTGAATTAGGTCAGTGTGACCTATATTCTCCAAGGTATGGGGCTTGTAATTACCCCCCAGAATTATTAAAAATTTGATACAAAACCTCCAGTATCTTGATAATAATGCATGGATTGCCCTGAATTTTGCCTAGAACATTGACCATGACTAGTGTTGTCATTTTCTAAAAAAACTGGTGGCACCAACTGTAATTATTCTAAATTTTATGATTTTTTTTCTGTTTTTTAAACTGTCAAATGACAGCAATTATATCAGTTTCTCAGTTGTGGTTTCATCCAGTGTCCTGAAAACTGTTGTGTTGATTGATTATAATTGGTTTCTTAAGTTCCTGAAGACTGGTGATGCCATCTGTATTTTTTTTCTTTTTTTTATGCATTTTTTCCTTTATTCTGAGACTGCCAAATTATTTTGATACTATCAGATTCACAACTGTGGTTTCATCTGCGTCCTGAAACCTTGTGTTGTTTATAAGGGCCCCCTTGAATAAGCGGATGCCCTATATTAATTAACCTGTCCATCTGTCTGTTTGTCTTATCTGAATATCCTTCAAATATGTTTCCTGATGATTACTTCAGTTGAGATTGACATATAAATTTCAACTGGACTTCTATATGGCCCACCTCTAACGCAAGAACAATTGATTTTGGGGTCCTAAGGTCAAGGTCACAGGACCAACATTTAGAAAGACTGTGGATGCATTTTAAGCCAGACTTTTCACCTAAAACCTTGTCTTCCACGTGGCGCGCCTGCCAATAGAGGAAGGTTCCTTTTGATTTTAGGGTCACTAGGTCGAAGATCAAGGTCACAGGGCCAATCCATTTACAAATTGGCTTATGAATGATAACTCCAGTTTGGGTTGACAGTTTGGCTTAAAACTGATCACAGGACCCATATTTTGAAAGAGCTCCTCAACCTATCCTTTAAGACAAATTCAGCTGAGCGTCGAGACCCATGGGTCCCTAGTTCAGTATAACAGTAATGCACTGAGGGTTAGTATATAATTTTTGTGTCAGTTCATGTTGTTATATATGTCCCAAGAAATACAAGCTAATTTATATAAAACACTTTTCAAAATGGGATTGATAGAATTCATTTAATCTGTTAAAATTTGGTGTTGAATATAAGTGCTTAAACAACTTTTTCATTCAGCGGTAAACACCTCGTCATGAGTATCCATCATTTTTAACACCAGTGTTATCATGAAGGGTCTTACTTTAAAAAAACTATTTTCGGACAGATTTAATGCCCACAAACAGTAATGAACCATAGAAAATAAATGTAGTTCTGAGATGATTGTGATTTACCAAGACACTGGTTGCACGCTCGGCTAGCCAACTGCACAGGTGGCGTGTTAAACTAATGAAAGGCAAGTGGCCCATGTAGCACAATTAGGGCATTTTGGAGGTGCAGAAATCAGCACCGCAGATGTTAATTACCCTGGCTAGGATAGATACTCTAATGTATATCAACAGTTTATCTTGAATGTTTTAGTTGCTTGTTAATGCCCATGCTGTATGTTCTAATGAAGTTTATGTGTTATAAAACCTGTGCTCTTTTGGCAATCAAACTTAACAGGTTACATACAGCTCTAGTCTTGTAAAAGTCTTATATTATGGAATGTATGCAAGCAGGTGAAAATGAATATATATCATCACATGCTTTGTCATACGCTGGTGCAGTTAGATGTTTTTGGTTATACACTCTGGTGCTAATTAACTTACTTGTTCATTTGAGCAGTTGTCCAGTCATATTTAAATCCCATAATGAACTGAGAAAAAAATCCTTGAGACAACTAATTGCTGTAATCATGTCGGATTCTGTCATCATTTCACAAATTATCTGGGCTCATAATCATGGCTGAGTCATTTATGTGTTAATCAGTTGGATTCTCTGAAATGTTGCCAATTCGTGCAGAGTTAATTTGTGAAACCTTCATCTAAAGGCATACCTTATCTTATATGGAGACCTTTAAGCACTGATACCAAAACATATAGAAAACGGTGTCATTCCAGCTGGACTACTTCAGGATACATCACTTAGGGATGGATGAAATTCAAAATGGACAACAATATAACTTAATCAAAACATAATAAGGAGTTTAAGTGGGGGTAATTAGGGGATGACTACTGTAGTTAGGGTTAGGGTTATGTATCACTTTATCAATGTGTCAATTACACCCACTTTAACTCCTTATTACGTTATAAGTTATATTTTGTCCATTCAGAATGTTGTCCATTTGGAATGTCGTCTATCCCAAAGTCATCAAGCTGGAATGTAATCTAGAAAATAAGTTTTTTTTTCAGGTATATACAATATAGTAATTGCATTCATGCATGGACGTTGCATGACCACAGTATGCAAATATACTGACATTCCTGTATAGATAAAAGTGTAAAGTAATTTAAAATGTACAGTTAAGTCAACAGTGAACTTAAGGCTATACCCAGTCAGTGGTACAATAAAATAACCATATGATAATTTTGTTCAGTATAACCTTGGAAGTTATGGGCCATGCCCTATATATCTGCTTGTAAAACTGTTCATCTGAACCTCAATTAGTGCAGTTTAATGCCTAATGGCTAATCTGCCCTGACTTCAGAAAATTAAAATTAAAAACACCAGTGTAAAAATTCTGTTGAAATTATCATTTCTCATTGATCATTTCTTAATTTTAAATATAATGACTAATGTTATCTAATGCTACTTTCCACACAGGAAAAAGTTATCTGCAGCTTCTGCAAAAGAAATGTACTTACTACAAATGGTGAAATGAATGGAGTATTTTTTTACATTCATAAAAATATGATCAACATAAGCTGCCAAGGATGTGATAGTACATTGTAATACATGACTACCACACCTGTCTTGTCAGTTTCATTGATGTCAGAGGAGCTGTGAAATTGACATCACAGTTTGAAATGTACAAGGCTTGTAGCAAATTGTAATACATGTGGAATATTTTGAAGAAAGCAAGGTCAAGGTTGTCAGTAGGTTTCACAGCTGCACAGATCCTCTCAAAATAATTTTATTTGCTATGAATTAAATTAATGCAGATCTGACCCTATACCTCATGATAATTTACTCCTTGACAATGTTAATTGGGAAAAAATGCATAAAAACTAAAATGTGTTTTAATTATAGTAATAGAGCAGGTGTTTTCCTTTGATTAATAAATTTTGTCACAAAGTATCAATATGAAAATAGTGACTGACAGATATATGTCATCAACATTGTAAACATAAAATTTTAACAAGCTTCTTAGGAAAAAATTCATTCCCCCACAGTCAAAAATGTGCAGGCAACAGTTATTAATCATGTTATATGGAACAAAAACCCGTACCCTTTTAGGCGTTGGCAATTTTTTTTTTATAATCATTTAGTTAATAACCAATATGTACAACATATTGTACATGTACTTCACATCTGACACCACTTGTATTTTTTTTATGACCAGTCTGTCATTGTCTAAAGTTTAGAATTTAAACTTGAGTGTTCTTGTATATGTTATGAACAATGATGACATTAAGATTACTACTTTTAATAATTAAACATTGTAAATGTGTTTGTTTTAGTAATCTCAGCATTAAAACTAACATACAACATTTTTTATTAATTATTTAACTGGAGACATGTGTAAATTATATTTAATGCTGTATTTTGTTTCTGTTTTTTCAGCAGTGGTTCTTCTTTGGAAATTCTGTTTTATACATTTTTTGCATGTGTAGAACATTTGTTTACTGTTTTATGTAATGATCTGAATATTTCATTTGATGGATTGCTCTTTTCTCATAACAGTGCTGTGTCAGCATCTGTGTGTCTGCCCATATTGCTGCAACAGTACTGCCTCCCTGTGGCAACAGTATGAACTAAACTGCATTTCAGCAGCTAAATGTTTGTCCAGCGTTTAATATTCAGCACTATTTCATCTAGGCTGATAGTGTTGACAGCAGTGGTTTCCTACTCCATGGTCAACTTGGATTTTTTTTTATTATAATTTATGTACACCATATTTTATTGTAGACCAGTGTGCCTGCCTTTAATACTTTATTCTGTAGGCATAGACATGGTTTAATCAATCATGTATACTTTGATTGCTTGCCGATTATGAAAGACAAATGTGCCTGGCCTTTTTGTAAACAAAAAAAATACAGTTTTTGTGAGTAATATTTATTACATATACCAAACCTTATATCATATATATCACATTTTTTATATTTAATAGTGGCACAGCTTTGAGCAGTCCATCCATTCTTTGCTTATTGTATAGAAACCTTAAAAATTGTACATAAACGTTAAAAAAGATATTATGCCACATATAATTTTTTTCAATCAGCTAATAAGTAAAATTAGATTTTTATGAGTATTAGTCATACTACAGTTCACAGTGATCTTAGCCTATGGGTGTGTCATTGTGAAATAGGTCTGTGAGTGTAACATTTTCATATTAAATGTGGCAATGTCATTGCCAGTAGAACTGTGCTCCAGGCTGCATGAAACCAGCTTGAAATCAACAGGCAGGGCTGCAGTGCAGGATGAAATGTGACGATTGCTCAGGAATGTCAGGGAAACTAGCAACAGGTGGCACATGTTTGCAGGGGGATTGGAGATGACAATTTTATTAGACCCTTTATGATGCTGTTTGAAAGTTGTGGATACATACACTGCCTGGGTAATGTGAATATGATACTGTGCAGTATTATCTGACAGACTATATTGACAGTGCACAGCGCCACTTTGCAGTGGTAGAGGCAGGGTAGAAATTAGCCTCATTAGCTAGTCATGGTGATATGCAATCCTGTCATATATGTTTATGGGGTTTGCAAATTTTTCATTCCATACATCATTAGGCATCACAAAGTTCATACAAAATACAATCCAACCCCAATTCTTCTCCAATGAGCTAAATTTGGAATTCAATTATTTTACAATTATTTCACATAATTATAAGTAGGGAATTCAAACCATTTAGAACATACATGAGCATTTCAGTGATTAGTTCTATAAGTAATGAACTACACATTCTGTAGGAAAAAATATGTTGGGATGATCCTATTGGTATGCATGTTTTTCATTCATCAATCCAAAAGGAAATTCTTATGGGTTTTTTTATTTCTGATTCTGATATGTTCAAGTATTTATCCTCCTGAACAAAGGCATATTTATTTCTTGATTTGTAAAACTTGTGAATTTATAGTAGATAGATTGATGCCAGTTTCAAGGTTGTAGTTAGGCCTAACTTAGGGTAACGACAGTATTCAATGTCCAGACAATGACATGCATCTAGTGTAGAACGACATGCTTGGTGAATCCAAGCTATTTACAGAAATTAATGAAACGGAAGAAATGGCAGAGTGATAAACGTATAGGCCATTAGATCCATTAAGATTTTAGGAGAAGAGAAATGGCAAGCGAAATGGCAGAGTTTTAAATTTGTTTTCATAAGATTGAACCAGTAGTCTGATACCATTCATCTAGGTATAACTATAGGTACCAAGTGAATTATGGAAGTCACCATGGGTGAGTTTGCTTTTTCAGCAACAGATGTTGATATGAGTGGAGTATTGTCCATATACTCAAGCAACATATGATTCAAACTTGTTTTCATTTTTCCAGATCACTGCAGCTAAAAGCTCCCCTGCAAGTGATGTGGTCAGAAGAAGGAGAGAAGAAATGAGGAAGAATACCAGTTTTTGAAGGAGTCGGCCTTGTACATAAACATTGTTTAATAGAAATATGCAAACAGAAAAACAGGCATTATATATATCAGGGGCATGTCATTTTGTGTTTATATTTGTATGCGTAAGAGAGAGAGAGAATTAAAAGAGTGTGCTTGGATAGAATGATTAAAATATAAGGCCTGTAATTGATACATATTGAAAATAAACTGGAACACTGTCAGGATATTTTTAATGTGGCCAGATCCACGGTAGTTTTAAATATAGAAAGACAAATGATTAGTGTCTTTTGGTAATGATCGAGTGGCAAAACATAGCTTAATTGTATTTGTAAACCTTTACAATCTGGTGGTGTGGTAATTATTCAATCACTGAGCAGAATAATTAATGAGACAGGTAAACAGGTGAGTCATCCAATCTCAACTTGAATGAAGAGTCCTGCTTTTACTTTATTATGTAGTTGTTGATGTACATAGGTTGCATGCACATGAATGAATAAGTAGAGCACATGCATGCATACATCCCTTGTTCCAGAAAGAAAAACAAAGAAGCTAACGAAAATGTCTGAACAGTTTATGCTCAGTTGCATAGAATTTCATTCAAAACAGATTAAATGAGTTACTTAAATCATTTCTTGATTTTACGACAACTCTCAGATAAAAATATATGACAGAGCAACTATTTGTTTGACCAACTGGGTTGTTTGCTATTGTTTTAAGTGTATGTCTTCACATGATGAGGCCACTTCAAACTGACATTATGGGTAATTATGATATACTTGATAACTCTCGAAAACGAAGCTCTCCGTGCTTTATCACGTAAAACACAAAGTCCACTGAGAAGGCAGCATGTCTTGCTCATTTTTCCTTACCTCAAGAGCAAGCAGATTAACTCAACGAGATACTCTGTTCAGCATAAACAACTTTCTTTATTGCAATATAGTTTTTCTGCTATTACCATTTATGTGGGTTTTGTTGAATAATGGGTTTATTATTTTATTTTTGATTAAGTCACTGAATATGAAGGATATAAATATATATATATATATATATATATATATATATATGTATATATATATATATATATGTATATATATATATGATCTTTATAATATACAGTTATAGACACATTACTACACACACAAAGCCACTAGAAGCTACTCCAAACCACAGTGTCACGCTGACTGACTGCTGGGTACATATGTTTATTTACTTACAAATCAGTAATTGATTTATCAGTTTGCTTGTCCTGAGCATGTCCTGCTTAAGTTAGCCTTTATCAGGGCAGTACAATAGTGGTTTTTACATTGTGTCAGATATATTATTTATAACTACTGAAAATACAAAATGTTTTTAGTGTGGTATTCACAATGGACCCAGGGGTGATGTGGTTTCAGGAGGACAAACAATTATTGAAGGCTGTGCTGCTTTGAAAACAGGCATACATAGTAAACATATATATGTTATGGTGTTGTTAAATGATAAATTTATTGATAATAATATGTAGATGTAAGCTTAATAAAACTGAGTAGATTTGTTTTTGTAATCTCAAGTACTTAGCCAGTGTAAATTTCATCCCATATTTGGAATTTTACACCAAACATCATTTGCTGGTACGGTAACCATTATGACATCATCAATGGTTCTAGATTGCCAGAAACCCTTTAAGTGTGTCACTGAAAACATTCAGGTGAGTTTGTCCCAGTAACATCTGAAATGTATAGAACTAATTTTGCATAGTTCCAGATAATTGTTTTGATAATGAACATTTTTTTTATGATTTCTATAATAATATTCAATCTGTGGAATTGATATACATATTTGAAACAAAGTGGAGCTTGATTTATTATTGAGAAAGCTAAATTTCAGCCCGCGCATAACAGGGGACAGACAGGTAACTTTGGTCTGTGTTCCAAAAGGGCCAACTTCAGTGTATATATTATAAAGTTCTGTATGTGGGTCATTCATTGATTTACTGATATTATTAATGGTCAGTATCATAATTATAACAACTCTGAAGATATGAAGTATGACATTTAATGGCAAAACTTCATACACTCTGTAAACAACCAGCAAATAAATAGTATAAAATATACAATGAAACATCTCATAAATAGACACGTCCCCATTCCCTGTTTTGAACACCTCTCTGTTTACTACATGCTACTGAGCGAGTTCCTTGGAAAGCAGACTCTGACAATATTCTCATTAAATATAAGAGCCTCAATCCATATTATGGTTAAAATCTAAGGCCCTACCAGTGTAATTAGAGGTTATAGCATAAACTTGCACTACTTATACTATATATTACATGTTCATATATTATTTTTGTTTAATGGAAAATTGCAAGACATTCCATGCAATATCATATTTTAATATTTGGACTGTCCCTTATTAAGTTATAACCCAACAAATGCTCACTCATTGCAATGCACTCAGAAATATAAACCCAGGTAATTCCAGTACAGCTAATATTTTCATGTAAGGTTTGTATGTTATTATTTTGCACCTTGTGACCTCTTTTCCTATAATTGTACTTGAAAAAAAATTCCTACCAGTAGTGGTCCTTTTATGCTGACAGTGCATAGCAACGAAATCATAAGCAGAGAGTCAAAGGAACTAAGAAGCTTCATAACACTGATGGGAAATTATAAAAATAGATCATAAAAAGATACTTATATGACTATAAAAAAGAATTGGAATGTATGGCTTCCACATGGCCAGAGGTCATTGGGTGCAAAGTGGCAAGGTCTCTGTGCCAAACAATGGGCTGGACTACAAATAAGGGGAAAGTCATTTCTAGGGATACATGTAAGGTCGTTTAGTGCAAATTTGTTATGCATAGAGCCAACTTTGACCTTTTGTGCTCTTATCATGAAAATAAAAAATTATTGGTCCCTGGTCAATAATTGTTATTCAAAAGAAAGAAAGGGGGAGGGGTTACTGGGTGTGGATAGTTATGCTTGGTCTGGTTTCCAATTTGACCGTTAGTGCACTAACACCAATCCTGGTACCATGGTTATAAATCATAATAAATATATATAATAAATTGTGTCACAGTAATAATGTCATGAGGTCATTTAATTTCTACTGGAGGTTTGCAGTTATATTGATATATCATTTAATTATAATTCAATATTGGATGCAATAAAGTGAGATTAATGATTTTGAGTAAACATTTAGGATACACCCAATTTTACATTGTGGTTATAATACTAATATTTTATACTCAACCTATTATACTCTACTGTGAATCATTTGTATTAATTTTTCCGCTTCTGCAAATATCAAGTAAGTGTGATGCTGTATGATAGATGTCTCATGGTCTGTTCTCCATGTTTGAAAATATTTGTATTCAATGATTACTTTAATTATGATAAGTTTACTTATTGAAAATATTTATCAGGAAGGAAGGCATGCAATACTTGATAAGGTTAAGTAAACTGAAAAGTATGTATAATATGACTATGTATAATTTGAAAAGTTATTTTAATTAAAAATAATTCTAATGAAATTTTCTGTATTTATTTGGTATGTTTTCGGAAACTTTGCACATGTGTGTGTGTTTAAATTATCTCTATTCTTGGCATAATGGTTAATCTTTCAGTATGTCTCATTAAACTGAATTTCTCTCATACAGACTGGATATAAATGTGACTTACAGTAATCTATCATCATAACAACAGGGGTGTCCAATTCATCAAGCAATCTGTTTCATTGGCTGTAATTCCTCTATGCCTTGTGGTTTTTATGAAAGTGACTACATTCCATGAACCAATCCTTCATGAGTGCCTGGTCAGTGAATGTGGTCAGCTTTATATGCAGGGTCATTACCCGAGCACCAACCACAAACCTCTTCCTGAGCTAACGAAGAAAGCTATTGTTAGAAGACACAATCACGCAACTTTACAGTACGCAAAAGTTTTGGTATTTGGGGAATTGGAAATAAGGGGGGTTTGGTGGTTGGTTGGCTGTTCCTCAATCCAACTTAATGCACATGTGCATATATTTGCTTGCACCCGATCTACTGGCTTCATTTTGAAATGCTGTAATTAGGAGAAATCATTTGATGGGATAATTTGTGTTGTAGGTGACATTATTTTTGCTTAACTCCAAGTGATGGTCTCACTATGACCCACTAAACAATGACTGCCACATTTACAGGAAGAGCAAGGGGCACGAGTCATTTCAAGTAGTTCAAGGAATTTTATAAGGAATATCAGGGTATCTATTTAAAATAACTTCCAAATTAATGTTTTAAAGGCCAAAAATGTTAAGAACTTTTCAAGTTCAAATGGAAAAGTAATGGTTGTATTTGAGCTAACAGGTCGGGATCCCCCCCCCCCCTTCGGCTCTGTTGCTGAGCTGTCCATAGTGACACAATGCATGAGAGGCATACATTTGACATTACCACCCCCCCCCCACCCCGAGGGTTAAGACTTTAGATGGAAAAGGCAATATATGATTACTCATAGGGCACTGACCCCTATGAATACACTTTGTAATTCAATTTGAGTTGTACTATATAACTTTGACATTGACTTTAACTTTTGAACATGCTTTACTGCACCCCTCCCGGGTTGTAATTTGAAGAAGGGGCAGGGTTTCAAAGGAGTCAGAAAATACCCATGCGGGTTAAATTTGTAGTTTTGAATTACAAGGTTCTTGAAACATGCTTACCAATAACAATGGCCACCGTGAAGGGAAGGTGTATAATTATAGGGCCACAATAGACAGAAATGTATACTCCCAGTCCCAGTTTAGAAAGTAAATGTGACGGAGTGGTAGGCATATTTTGTAACAGATTATTAATATGTACTTGTATTACACGATTCAGAAAGCCACAAGCCTGTTTAAAAGACATATACTTCCATTACATTTTTCACATTATTATTATTATTATTATAAGGGGGGGGGGGGGGTTCAGGCACTTTTTGTCATGAGTCGGTGTGGGAGATAAAAATGTATTTTTAACTGATCATGATCAGCCAAGCAGCTGGAGCTCATTTTTTTATGCATGAGGTCAAAATTATCGCGCAGTGGTTGAAGAAACCAATATTTAACGCCGGCTCTGTTCCGAGCTGTCCATAGTGACACATTGCATGAGAGGCAAACATTTGACATTACCAATAAAATTGAACCGTATATCTGGATAATATCGCTGAAAAGAACCAAATAATACATAAATCTTAACTTGTTTATCAAGCAGCATGACAGAATAAGAAGAATCCTCTGTTAGAGAGAGAGAGAAAGAGAGGGAGGGGAACAGACCCACGTGGTATTGTTTACAAATAGGAAATCGCCGGCCGCCCACGTTCTTTGAAGGTGAAGGTCGTACGTGTCCTTATGATGAGTCGGTGTTTGTTCCCCCGCACCGTCACAAGTTTAAAAAGTGAGAAAATCTTGCAGAACTAGTGAATTTTTGTATAATACGTATATACATATGTAAAAATTATGTTCTAAATTCCCGCATCTGTGCCCCAATGTGGAGTTTAAGGCGGGACCACATATTTCATGTGCTAAACTTCATTGACTGGCACCAGGCGCTTTTAACCGTTTTATATTTCTGTGACTTGAGTGCATAAACCAAATAAAGACTTCATTTAGATGTCAATAGATCTGTTAAATATTGTTCAAACTTTTCTTTTTTATTAGTTTCATCCTCAGAAGTTCATAATTCTTCACGTTAACCGGGGACCCCCCCCACCCCCCGCCCCCCTCCATTTACGGTGTATTAAACTTAACCCTATTTATAGATATGTTCAAAGATTGTTGAAAACTTTTCTCTTTTTTTTATCACCCAAAGCATCATGTTCTTTCAGAGTAAACCAGTGCAACGCAACTCTGGCATATGATATGATTATCTGAACTTTTTCTGTGTTTGTTACATTTCAAAGTGCATTTCAAAATTAAATTGAGTAAAAAATACAAGATTCCAGGTAAAAATTATGGCATTTGTTCCAAGTAAATAGTATCATGTAACAATGATTAATAGGTGTTAATAAAAAATAAGAAACGTGACTTTGTTGGAGCCAGGAACACACCAGTGCCAAACTATAATTATCATATTTAATTTGTGTTTTGGACTTCTTACAAAATGGATTTGGCACAAAGGTGTATAATTAGATTCATAACATATGCAGCTCACAGCGTAGGTCTTGTCACCGTAGCATTTTGTATAATTAACAAGATGGCTTGACAAGCCTGGGCTGTATACTTAATTGTTTGTTATTTACAGCCAGTGCACAAACTGAAAGAGCCCCCTATCAGCATGATAAAAAGAATTTCTTTCACTATGTATTGGACAGCATCCAACATATAATAATCCTGCACGTTGTTCATGAGAGCAGGTCCCTCAATTTATCAACGGTGTCCCTTTCAATGGAAGAGACAAATTCTCTACGCCTCGTGCCTTTATTGAAAGTAGCCAGATCGCAAAGGGCCATGGGCTTTAAATTCTTGGTTCGTTTCTAGTCGAGCAGTGTGGTCGTCTGTGCAGCTTGGCTGCCCATGCGTTTCTTGAAGATCTTTCATCCTGGCTTCTTTAGAAAGTGTTGTTTGACGGCTAGCTCCCCGCATATATGATGGATATGGCTGAGAGGCTGGAGGTAAATTAGTACACCTGGGAGAAACGACCATCATCAGAAAACGTGTGCAGTGAAAGCACTTTCTTAGTCCCCACATCGTGTAAATATGCAAACCCTTGATTTTTTGTTAACTTGATGCTGAGACTGTTTTCTCAGAGGCGTATAATTGAATAAAATTACAGGTTTCATGGTCGTAAGATGTACTATTACCAGAAACATAAATTATATGTTACATGTGATCTAGGCACTTTGGTTCATACCACATGTATAAAACTCTTTTATTATTAAAGAAAGCCTTGACAACAGACTGACCAAATCTGTTTAATTCTGTTTTGGCAAACTGTCATACATCCTCTGTAAACACCACTTTTATAAGAATACTTGTGTATTGCTAAATACAATATTTTATAAGCTGAGCTGTTAACATTATTATACCAAATTTATCAGTCATGTGAGATAGAAAGAAGGAAAGAATAATAGATGGATGAATATCACCTGCATATAAATTTATCAGAAAAGCAGCCTGAACATTAATCCAAAGAGAATTAAATTAAGTTCAGATATGTTGCAAAATGATAGAACATCACCATCTATTCTGTATATATATATTCTCAGCCTAACCCCCTTCTATCTCCCTCCTCTCCCCCTTACACTAAATACATGTGTTTATTTTATTTGTGTGGTAGTAAACATAGGCATACTATACCCTTATACTCAGTGTATTGAGAAAGGGAGCACAGAGAAATTAAGAGATAGAAAATGTGTACAGAAAAATATGACTTCCATCTCTCTCTATTTACATACACACACACACACACACACAGAAATACCATGACATGAACTGGTTCCATTGCTGCTGTACATCGGTTGTACGTCTGAAATTACAGGTGGTTTTTCCTTCTAATGGAGGCAGTAATGGAGACAGGCCAGTTTTAATGTGGTGAAAATACAACATTAGTATGCTTTTGTGTACAGTTCACTGTGAGTTTGAATGCTGAGCTCACAGCACTTGTGTGGCTTTGAGTGATATACAAAAACCATGCCCTGTGCAAGCAGCCCTTTTGGCTGAATGATGTGTACAACAGCCTGTACAAAATAGTGGGTACATCAGGGGTGTCACCTGACTGTGCTATAATGGAGGATAACAACAGGTTATCGACAGGGGATGGGGACACTGGGTATTTAGGGAGCACATTTAACCAGGAGAATATATGATAAATGTCAGTAATTTGCCCAAATGTTTGCGTTTAACACTAGGGTCTGCACTGGCCTGTGAACCACCTCTTTTCCACTGGGCTTCTCTATTTAAATGTTGTTAAGTACACCCTCCGTGCCCTTTAGACATAATAGTATAATAGTGTACTAAATAATACCCCTCATGTTGTAAGGTCATACTCAGGCAGTAGTTTTTGTGACTCTACATTATTTTAGCCTCTCTGTGTGTATGAAGCATGTGATCGTTGTTCCTGCCTATAACTTAAGCAAAAAAACAAGCATTTTATTTTCTTATTTTTCTTCCATTTTTTTATGCCTCTAACCCCCTCCCCCCCCCCCCCCCCCCACACACACACGGTCCACAGATGATAAAAGTATTGAGTTTCTCTTTCTCCCCCTCTCTCTCTCTCTCCAGTATCCATACATTTTTAGATTATTAAGTCAGTCTCCATTTTTATCAAAATAACACCACAGATATTTTCATGCTCAACAATGATCTTTATTGTGCTATATTATGGAATAGTCATTAACGTTTATTATACACAGACACATAGTTATATTAGTTGTGCCCAGTTCAACATGTGACATGCCTGGGCTGGAAACATGTATACAGAATAGAGAAACCAAAATCCCTATGAATCACAATGGAGAATAATGCTAATTGCATAGCAGATTACAAAATTTGAAATCCTTATGAAATTAAGTACTGTACAAAATTAGCACAATTGGAAAGCCTCTTTGCCATTATTCCCATATATACCAAAAATCCTATAAATACCTTGTATCTGAAATCAAAATATTCACTCTCCACAGGAAGGCCTCATGGGCAATAATAGACTACCCTTGACAACCAAAGTGCAATCACTTAGTAACTAGAATGAGAGTAATTATGGACTGAGGGGCTGATAGCATTGTTCTGAGCTATAATTCCTCTCACTCTGTTTACAGCTAGAGCCCCATAAGGTGGCAGGCAGGGTTATACAATGAATAACACTAACGCCTGATAACAGTGCCAGTGTACTTGACATTGCAGCATTGTGGTTTCCTGACTGACTCCAGGGTGAGATACCCCACACCAAATATTCCTATATGCTCGACTGATCAGCTGCATAAGGTCTTAATAACAGTATATATATATATATATATATATATATAGAGAGAGAGAGAGAGAGAGAGAGAGAGAGAGAAGCCCCTACAATACATTAATTTTTGTTCATGTATTTCTGGGTACTATTTAAATTAGTAAAAGGAATGAAGAAACATCAACCATTTTATAACCTTTTGGCCCCACTCATTATATTTACATATATCTTTTAATATGGCAGAGAATAAATGCAACAAAAGTGGCTTTGTATGACAAATCTATTATTGTTTCGGAGAGTAATATACTTGATTTGTTTCTCACCTCAAACAGACTATTTGTAGACTAGCCTGAGTTTAGATCAGAATAGAAGTTATTACCTGACACATGATAGTTGGGTGTATACCATGTGATATACATTTAAATAAAACCATACCAAACAGAAAAAAAAGCACCAGGACACGGATATATATCACACAATGACAAACGTTTGGTACGACCACATTTGTGTATCCTCGTACAAAAACCTGTGGTGAACCAAACCCCCTTGTGATGGAGGCTCGGACCACCGCGGTCCAATGAAACGCGTTATTCTTAGGGTTCTTGCGGTAGCCTAATATTGAATCACTGTGTCTGTGTAAAGGTGAACAGCGACTCCCTAATTGTATACCGTCCCCAGAGTAAATTTGGTTAAGATTTTCAGCTATCATTCAATCACAGTCACAGAACAAAATACACTCTCTCTGGACAAAAGCAAACCGCCCCTTGTGAACTTGTGTTACCCCTGACATCCCCGCCCCCCCCCCCTATTGATCACTCATGCACTGGAATTTTACTGAATTATGCAAGCTTTAAGCAGTAATATTTTCCTATGATACTCATGTATTCCATATTATCCTGTTATAACACATTTTCGTTCTAAAGTTTTCCTGTCATAACACTGGTATATTCATTATTATTGTGATTTTCTGTTGTATTATGTCAATTTGCCATGTACTATTCAACAACAGAAGATATATCATAATTCATGTGGACAATATTACAGATATAAATAACTTTTTAAGTTTAGTTATGTATCATAAGGTTTATATTTGTGAGTACATATCTGACACAGATATCACTTACTGGTGGTCATTATTCTGTTATTTGTCTGATTTCAAGAATAACCTTCATCTGTTCATGAAGTGTATAATAAATGACAGGCTAAGTATATAAGACTGAAAATTAAGAGGTGCATAAATTAAATGAGTTGGTAAGTTAAAGGCAACCTCTCCCCCCCCCCCCCCAAAAAAAATGTCGAACTTTTTTGGGTAAGTTCACTGATTACCCCACCAAAACACACACACTCCCCCATAACATAATTTTTTGTTAAATTGGTCAGCTTAAACATTATACTTAACACACTCCAACATTATAGACTACATTAAAATCATCTTAACTTAGTCCCATAAAATGTAATGATTTCGCTTCTGCATTCACACATGATTTTTTTAATGATTTTTCTAGCAAACAAATTTACACAAAAAATACTGCAATATTGCAGCAGTGTATACAGGCAGGATCACTGTGCACCAGGCTGCCACCTCACCACCAAGAAGCAATGTATAACAGTCTATATCATACACAGCCCAGCACACAGCTGACATACCAGTCAGGGCCACTGTGCTATAAGAATCTGCAGTTGGCAGGGTACCCCTTAACTACAACAGCAACTACCTATAGTGTGTATTTACAGATATACATGGGCAAGCCTTCAGAAGCTAAGTCTGTCGAGTGTAAGGAGAACTCTTATCAATACTGAGTCTGTTCAGTTCTCTCCCTGGTGGCCATATGTCAGATCTCTACAGAAACCTGTTTGCTTCACATGCCGGTGTTGGTCACAATATCAGGCACACCGCCACTTGCCAAAACCCAGCCCTGATAGGAGGCTCTTCTGTTTTAGGGAATTAACCTTTTTTTATACACTTTAGTGTGTACTTCACTGCTGGGTACTTCAGTTTTCAAGAGAGCCTACATCTTGTCCATATCCGGTTCCAGACCGGGGTTCTGGCCTGTGTTATTCAAGTGTTTGCCAGGTTTCACTAAGGCCGGTTTTGTCACACAACTTTAACATGCACCATATCTCTGGAAGCTTTGAACAGTTGTCAATAATTTACTGTCTTGTGTACCGTATGATCAGTGGCGCCCTCTATGGTTTATTCTTCATTATACTTTCCCCAGCTGTCAACAAGAGCGCTCCCCCTCGCCAAATACAGCACCGTTACGATTACTCCACCATGGTGTGATACATTGCTATTTTCAAAGCACCAGCTTGTTGTTATATGCTGTGATACTTGGCAGTCTATATTTGGTACACTTATCATTTATGTAGTATCACAACTTTCAGGCTAGTGTGAACATTTCCTCCATATTTGCACAGCCAGGGTTGTCATGGTGCCCCTATGGCCAGTTTTAATAAGCAGCTGATTCTTATCCTGAAACTACTGACATGGTTTTGGGACAAATATGTCGATTTTAACTTCCCATTTCATTCTCTTTGTCCAACTGATGGTTAATTAATATATCCTTAAAGATTGCTTTCAACCCCCTCCCTCAGCAAATGATAAGTTGTTTGAAGAATTTGATTTTTCACAAATTTAGAGGAATGCTCTTTGCTGCAGTAATCCATGGTTTTAGGTGATTGACCATCAGGAGTGGGTTAAATATTTTTTTTTTTGGTGGGGGGGGGGGGGGGGATTCATTGGGCAATTTGTTTAGGTTAATGGCATAAGAGAAGCATTTCAGACAAGTCTTTCAAATTGCTACTCGTCTTTCAAATTCTTGATTCACTCCTACTCATTCTGTATTCATTCCCACTCATTCTCATTATTGGTTTAGCAAAGACAAGTAAATACAGTAATATGTTTTATACCAAAGTTTTAATTTGTTATGAGAAAATGATCCAGGTTTCTTAAATAGGATGGTATACACAGTGAGTTAAATGACAGACAAAAATGCACATGTACCACTATATTTCACTTTCAGACACGCATGTTATTTCTCTTTGGTGAACAACAAACCGTGAGAAATCATAAATTATGTAATATAAATGCGAATGTGGAATACCATATAAACTTGTGTGCATTGGATGACAATATACAACGATGAATACACAAGGCATTTTACATGATGAAATACAAAATAAATAAGATGGATAAGTTAAATAAAAATGACAATTTTTTTGTTTAGGACTGTACTGTACACTTACTGTGCCTAGGAAAAACACTCTTACACAAATAGTACACACAATATTAAATAGTACCTGGTTCTGTACACACTGATAACTACATTAAAGACAAACATGCACATAAAAGATGCAATGATACATAAATATAATACTTAATGGCCCAACATGGGGCAAAAAAAGGGAGGGCACAATTTGTTACCAGCAACATATGCATGTGCACTCTTGCTTTTTAGTCAATGATGTATAATAATAATTATAATAATAATAATAGAACGTCTGGACCACTTTGTGGTCTCAAAACGTGTCATACCATGGTCTACAGTGCCAAACTAAAAAAGTCCATGCATCAGAACAATAATAAATAAAGGACACAGAAGAACCCAACCTTACCAGTTGGAAAATGGCAAAATGTAACCCAGCCACCATCGTCCGGAGACCAAATGGTGGCGGGCGCAACATAAAGGCATGGGGGCATGCCATCACAAGCATTCTACATAAATGCAACACATTGTATGACCTTAAAATTGACCAATTCAAACAATTTGGGCCCCTGATGTAAAGCCTGTATTACACTGGGCTATTATTTTATCTTGGCTATGCACCATCGCATCATCTGTTGGAATCAACACATAAAATCTGCAACGTCTTTGCAAAATCCTAGCAAGGCACAATGTAGGCGTCACAAGCACTAATATATTATTTAAGGCACTAGAGGTTTTTGAACAGATGATTTGATTGAAGTGCATAGATTGCTCGACTTGTACAATATGTACACTTGTCAAGACCAGGCCCAATAAAAATACAAATGTCAATACAAAAATATCACAATAACTTGTACTTGCATAACCCGGTATATCTGGAAGCATGTAAACGTTAAATGATCTGTTTAATTAATTAAGGCACTGAAACCGGTCCAACCATATACTGGTGGATTATTTGTGCTGTATTGTCAAGATGCCTGAAGCCATGTACCTGTTATTATTATAATAATAGTGTCAAAATAACTTACTAGTTCATATACTGCTGGTTACCTGGTATTAATATATATAGGTAGCCTAGCTACAGACGGCATCAGTGCCTATAATAGTGTGTTAACAACTATCCTTAAATTACTACAGCTTGATTCAATAAATGCTTACGGATTATGACTTTCTGAAGTTCAGTCAGATGCAATTTTACTGAAGATAGGCAATCTTAGACTACGGCTAAGGTCCAGTGGAGAGACTGCTGTCTGACTGGTGGGAGTTGGTGGCGTAGCCGGGGCATCACCGTTCAAGGATTCCGGTGGTGATGGTGGAGCTACGAACGCTGGATCCGTCATCATACTGGAGTTGCTATCCCTGGCGTACGTATCATTTAGAAGATTATTCAAGTTATTATTGCGTTGGGTCAGCAGAGCTGTGTTGTTAACGGTCTGCTGGGCTAGGTGTACGTTGTTTAGACTAGATGCGAGTGTTAAGGCACTGGGTTCCGTGTGTATGTTGAGCGGGGTCATCAGTGAATGGTTCTGAAGAGTTGATGCCTGGCTCTGTTGAAGAGTAGCCATATCTGGGAATGTGAACGCACTGGACACCGGCGCGGCCGGCGCGCTCGCGGGAGGCGGTGTGAACGCGGAAGGCAAACCACTGAACAATTCCTCTGTACTGAGAGGAAATGTCGGGCTCATCGTAGGTGGAGAGTCCGTAACACTTGATGGCGGTGAATCCGCGGTAGATCCCAAAGTATCCCTGTTCATCGGTAGATTCAGGTTGAAACTGAGCGACCTACTTGTGACAGGGTTACGCTGTGATGGCAGTGGGGTTGGAGCGCTGACTGGTACCTGCCGTGTTTGACCGACTGCCTGCTGCAGTGCTTGTTGCTGGGCAGCTTGAACAACCTGTTGCGCGGCCTGTTGCTGAGCCTGCTGTTGCTTCTGTTGGATTATCTGTGAGAGTTTGCGTTCATCTTCATTGTGAATGAAATGACAGCGGGGTCCATATGGACAGAACCCTACTGTATGGAATGTCCGGCACAATTCGGTTTTGTATTTAGGATGCCTGGCTAGGGAACGTAGTTCATGATGTCCATGAGCAAACTGACACTTGTCACCGTATTTACAGAATCCATTTTCTTCGAAAGGGCGGCACAGTTCGGTTTTGTAGCGGCTAGAGTTGATATTTTTCTGAGCATTTTTGTCGGGTGCTGGTTCGCTGATACTGCGGTCTAACTTTCTGTGTGCGGCGACCTGTGTAGTTAAATCCCTGGCTAGACTACACAGTAGTCCCGTAGAATCCTGTGGCAATGCGGAGATCAGCTGGGCGGCCACGTCGGGTGGCGACATCTTGCCTGACAGTGGGGGGCTCATTGTAGGTTGGGTCATGCACGGGGCCTTTTGCCGCTGTCCGCCTGTAATTGGAGACCCGTATAACCTCTTGTCGCCACCTGCCATGTGAGATCGACCCGTTACAACCTTGCGATTCTGAAACGACCAGATTCACGAAATTAACAACAATGTACATAAACAATAAACAACACCGTACATACAATAGATTCTATACAAAGTCATTTTTCTGCAACAGTATGGCAGTATGATTATGAAACCACAAATGAGAGAATTGCCATTGTACAGCCACTGAGAATAATACCCGCAAGTTCAAGAGCATTATTATTAATAGTTGACATAATAAAGTCACATATTGGTAGTGTTGAAGGTTACACAAAATTTTTACCATTCCATGAATTTACGAAAAATATTTAGTCAAAATGACAATATAACAGAGTGCGTGCAATTCAGATATAGTTGTCCCTATGCCAGTGTACTGACAACAAGTGTATGAGACCCCGAGGCCCGCCAGGCTGCCTGCATAGCGATACACATGCAACTTGAAATAAGCACGAGGCCGCATGCCAACATATGGGCCGAGCGCCGGCTCTCCCCTACACAGAAATCAATAACAAGCAACAAGTCCTTCTAACTTGAGAAGTGAAAGTAAAAAGAGGAACCTACCTGTAGTAAAACATCGTCCAGGTTGTAAAATGAAGATACCAAAGCAGTACTCATGACTATGTCCAGTATATTCCAGCAAAATGTCGTATATGTTCCCTCGTCTAAAGCGAGCGAGTTCTGCTTGTTTGCCGGCTAAATCTACTGTATTTATGCGCAGGTCAGTAGGCGGGGCTAAAAGCAGCTGATTGATGACCTGTCACTAGCCGGGTGCTATCAGCCAATCAGGTTGCGGCAAGCGCCCAGAACGTGTATTGCAGTATTATCGGCGAGGTGAATTCCAATACATGAGCCTATGCATCGGAATTACACTCAAAAGTGCTGATTTAGAGGCTGAAACTAAAACGATTTTGGAGTTACAAGTGTAAGCTTATGTCCAGAATATTTGTGAAAATGTTGGAAACGGGTAGACATGTGCGGTAGCTTGGGTATTCCCAGTTTTAGGGAGTCAGGGGTCGCTGATACGTAGATGTTGATTCACACAAGCGTGCAGTGGCCAGATTTATCATGTGACGTCACAGCTTGAGCTGTTTACCACAACGTATATCCATATTTGGCACATGGATTGCGTGGTGTTTACGTGTGCGGTCGGGGATGTCAACAAATGTACATGCCGCTCAGCACTTGGGATGTGCTCTGAAGTGATACGGAGGTGAAACCAACCCTTGTTGTCACATTTGAATACAACCGGACTGATTTCCCCCACGATGTCCGACTTGTCATATTTCACTTGAAACCACACTTCACTTGTATGTTTCAGAAAAACTACGAAAAGCGCGAATGTTTGGTACGCTTTGAGTGTTTTGACATAATTATTGTGAAGTTGTCATTTCATGGATACAGTGACATGCGAGTTTGTATATTGAAGATGCAGTTAGTTTATGTTTACTTTTGTTTAGTTTAATAAGAAACCGCTTTTAAATTGGAAATATTTTCATTAGAAGTGATCACAGATTATAAATTGTGAAATGGCGAATTAATCTACAGCCAGTTGGATAATTTGATTGTAGTTGCAACTACGGTTCTTCACATGCAACTTGAAAGTTATATAGAACCAGTAAATGCTAATTAAATAATAATTAGCGAGTATTCCATGCATTACTTGTAATATTGGTAACCATCGTTCTTGTGACAGTTGTGTCTATAAATATAATAATCGTCTTTGTGTCTCTAATAGACATAACAATTCCTCGGTACGGCCAATACGAAGCCGTATATTAATGGTCTTTAAGGTTTTATTGTCATATTGATGCACAAGCTATCCATCTATGGACATACAAGTTATAACTTACACATGTACATGTATATGGAACCATTCTAGCCCAGTAATTATATACCATAACTGTACGTTTTATTGGTCTTTCACTATTCGCGATCCACACTATAGTGACATCTACCTTCAAGCTGTCATTAGCCTAACCTCATCGCTGTTGTTGTACACTAGTTTTTATTATTCACAAAAATACGCGGGGAAATTTGATAGTGATACTTTCATATACAAGTAACACTTACACCAGACATTGTCATTGGGAAGTTGCCACGTGAGCGTACGTGTGTCAGTCCGCTATGTGCAAGCCTGAGGTGTACTATCTAACGTACTATCTCTAATCTGACCATTATGTTGGATAGTCTGCTGTACGTCGTAACGCACTGTGTAACCTCGCATTAAACACTAATTAACCATATATATATATATATATATATATATATATATATATATATATAACCATATATATATATATATATATATAACCATATATATATATATATATATATATATATCAAGCTGAAGGTTATAACCCTTTATAAACAAGTATCGAGTAATTTATAATATATAGTTTTAGATTACATGATAAAAATTATGCAGAAATAAGCACTTGCACGAGAGAGAGAGAGAGAGAGGGGTGGGGGGGAGAAAGAGAGAAAGAGAGAGAGACAGTGTCAAACTGTCATATATATTGTGACATATCTTATGATATAGCTGTATCTTCAACATTTACAATCAACATGTTCTGTAAACTATTCATATGTCCGATCTTTTAAATTTAATTTTAAAATAAGAATGCCCAAAATGATATTTCAATGACGAACTTTTTATTCTTCTAAGATTTATTCATAGTTTACATATACATCTGTTACATATAAAACCGTTACGTGTTGGTACTCGGTTATGGTATTACTATTACCGTTATTGTTTCAGTTTCTTGTGATCAGCGGTCAGTACTGACCCACTGTTAGCTTCAAAGCTTTGATTCAAAGCGGCCAAAGGGGGCTTATTTACAGTTTAGTTCCGGATAGATCACGCCATAATTACACATCAAAGAGACACACAAAGCTAATAAACTCACTGATTCTAATTAAAACACAATCCATCACAACCCTCTGAAGATTAGCTCAAACTGCAGGACCGAGCCTGGTTAATTAACACAACTCAGAGAGGTCTATAGCACCTTAATTGATCGATGATTGTCTGTTTAGTAATCAACTATCAAGTAACATCCAACCATTGGTTTAGCACTATAATATGCAAAGTGGTCTTGGAATACAGTGTATGCGATAACCAACTGAACTGAAAATGAATAGTCCAATAAACAACATTTGGCTCTATACTATTATTATATTAAGTATTATTATTTGAGACATTGGATTTGCACTTTCATGTATTGGTAAAAAGACGGATCTTTAAGAGGGAAAGGCCTTACATGTGGAACATACAAAGGAATTAATTTGAGACTCCACGAACTCTGTTCTAAATGAGGGTGAAACCCGTAAAAAGTTCTTAGAAAATTTACAGGGAAGCCCGAACGTTCCATTGAATGCTTATACTTGCCAAGTAAACGCGAAACGTGCAGGGAATTTTTGTGACGGAGACTTAAGCATGTTTTGTTATGCTAATGAGACTGGCCCACGCAGCGTTTTCGCTGAGTGGTTTGTGGTCGAGTTTCCGGGAGCAAGGGGCGGGGCTTAGCAACTAGTGAGTGTGCGTTATGGTTCAGGCGGCAGGCGGGTCACGTGCGCTATTAAACTTGTACCCTCCCTGAGTTTTTCTCTCTTTCCGCTGCGTCTCGGCAATTTGCAATAACTTTATTTCAATATAAAGAAGGAATGAACAGTACATAATTCGTCCAATATAAACGAGAAGAGCAGTAATTTCAGACTTTGACATTTGAACTGTGAATCATTTCCCTTGCAGGGAGTCTTAACTCATTACACAACTTGACAAGGCATTGCACTGACGCGTTTTAAGTCGCGGGTCTAAGCGTCTTTTGGTGGTGATTCAGATTTGCCAGCAGCTTTCAATGTGACTCAGATTAAATGGAAGACTGCTTACATACGCCCCTTTTCTTTTATAAATACATTGCCGGTTTATTATGAAATACAGCCGCCCACGCGGTATTGATTCATTCGACAGTGAAAGGTGAACATGGTGAAAATTATCCGACTGGCCGAACATCGTCGCAAAATAAGATTTTCACTTGTTATTGCTTATTTACAGCCTTCATTCATTCACTCCTCGTTCCTTTTATGGGTCATGAAAAATGACGTTCACGCATGATAATATTATGCTTGTAGCAGAGAGAGAGAGAGAGAGAGAGAGAGAGAGAGAGAGAGAGAGAGGCGTAAGGGGTTCTTCGAAAAGAACTTGATTAGGTATTAATGTACAGAAGAATTGTCATTTTGGTTTTGCTGAAAAAGTACAACTTTACTTTATTTACTGACATACTGTTATTGTGGTTTAAGTCGAACAATAAGAAAAGATTCACAGTACGACTTGTTTCAGTTGAAATCCAGCTCGTTAAAAAAAAACACAGGACTCGAGGAGTCAACTAATTTAGTAGTTATATAAAATTATGGCGCTTAAACACTATATCTTGTTTTCTTTGTTTCTCGACTATATTTTCATGTACTTTTAACTATATAAATATCGTTATTTTGTAATTAATGTTTCAATTTTCCTGTTAAATACGGTCAAACTGTATATTTGTAGTTTCGCTGCATGGTCAGTTTGTAAACAAGAGGCAGTTGGAAATAAACAACCCCCAGACCCACGTGTGTTGACCCAGTGAGATATATGTGAAATGTACATCGATGTATTTCATTGTAACAATGTGTGCCAGTTTCAATCAGTTACAAAGTTAATTTCAACCCGCCAAAATTGTAATATAAAAACAAACACGTATAGGCTACTCATGCAGTCATCACATTTTCCCACGGATTATCTTTACAGTTTTCATTTAACTTTTGTGATTAGCATCTTTGCAGTTGTAATCATTCTTTTTTAAGTATATTGCTAGAGACAGAATGTCAACTTAAGTTTACTGCCATCACTATATATGATTATCACGTCAAGGACCTTCGCAATTTATCTATGTAAATGCAAGTATTCTTGCGTTCATAATTTTCACAGGTGTGTCATATATATATGTGAACTATGCATATGAAATGTGATATAATTACATTCGTACGCTGGTTTCGTCATTCCGAGCATGTTATTTTCAAGTTTAAGCGCGACCCTTTCCTTTGTTTTTCCACAGTTCGTCATCACTCATTCAGTCACTGCGCCGAAAGTATGTGTGACGTCATTGTGTATCATCTTGTACAAGCTGATTTCTTATGGATGTGTGTTGTCTGTGACTCCCACCGCCATAGGCTGTCTTTTCTTATTCAGATTAATAGCATTCCTTACGGCAGCATGCCTAATTTGTTTTGTATTACTTTTTTTATTCATAAAAAAATTAACACAAATTAGATTATGTGCAGTCTTACATTTACAAAATTGAAGAACGCCATGCCCATGTAAAAAAAATAAATAAAATAATAGCTAAGCCTATGGCCTGGGGATAGTTTACACAACACTTTAAGTCAGTTATGACCTATTCATATTCTTCCTGTTTAATATATTATTTCCATTATGAACTGTGTTATATGAATGCCATAAGTGTGGAAAAAATGAAGCATTAATTATTTATTTCCTTGAACCTTGTTTTAATTGACACTTAGAAAATTGCTGAATTAAATAATGACAGTAATGTATTCATAGACATTTCTATGACGCAGTTGCCAAGACCAAAAACAAATGTTCATGTATTGATTAATGCTCTGGCATGCAGTCACTGATTTGTGCGCCAGAACTGCTCAGCTCGTCGTGACGAGTGAATTAGGCAATACACTAGAAACACACGCATTCCAGCTGTTTGCAGCGTGAGCGAGGTACCGAGAGTCCGTGACTTTGCTCGGATTCGTTCCCTCAGCGGTAGGCGCAACAGGTGGTGGTGGCAGATGCTGCCATCTTACGATGAATATTTGTACTATAATCTACTGGTGTAAATTAATATTAGCAGGCGTCGTGTTTTACCTTTTCTAGGCGCACCGGCGCCGGACGCAGCAGGCGCATTGTCACTCAGTTATCTACATTTTCTTTACCAAACATTTTTTGTAAAAGTATTTCCACCTTGTAGGAAGTGCCTTGCAAATAAATACAATTTTGTGCCTAATGTGACATCTGCCGTAGCAGTGTGAAAAGTATCTAATAAAAAAGAGTAAAGATTTTTTATTGAATAAAATGGGCCATTTATGTGCCATTAAATGGAAATAACAGTTAACTTTTGTAACACGTCAAATACATGGATCTCAGGTACCATCCGGACTTATTAGTTAATTTAATGAGATTTTTCTCGGGGAATGGTCAGAAAGTTTATTATACATTTCTTATCGAACCACGCATCTGATATATAGAATAAATCCCACTTTACACATCTGATAGTTTTATTTCACTTTATGTATAAAAATACATTTAAAAAAAATAATATGACAGTATACCGGTAATGACAAAGGATTATGGGTAATGTCAGTTGGATACTGCGTCGATCAGAATAAGTTACATGTGGGTAAATATGTTAACAGACAGAAGGAAATAAATCTTGATCACATGGGTAACCTTTTCGCCTGAATTTTTAAACCCTTGATTAAATTGAACTTGTCTAGTTAGTCTTTTATCGTCAAAAGTTAAATTTTAAAATAATCACACAACTTATCTATGTGGCATTCGTGGAGATTTCGGTCTTTTTTATTTACCAATTTATGCACAATTCCTTTAGTTTAATCTAATCTGGCCTTAAACCCGGGGAACCAGTTGCAAAAGATTTAGTCAAAGAGATCGTTCGGTAGGCCCTGTTTGTATAATAAGTAGTTGATGGTTCAGCCAATACCTGCAACTTAACATGGAACACACAGTTCCCCCAGTACAAACGTTAAAAATATACTTATAATTGCTTTTAGGGAATCTATATTTTTTACCTCAGACTTTTCTTTGGAAAAATTAAGTTTGTACTTTATTCTAGTCAATGTGATCTTCAAACTGACTAACAATAAAGAATCTTTTGGTACGAGACTTCACTTCGCTTATTTTCATCTCTTTTGCCCTCAAATACAACCTGTCCACAAGCCTTCTTCTAATTTACATTTATTTGTTTACACATATAATGAGAGACTGTGCGGCCAGTCCTTGTGTATCTATATAACCATAAAAGTCATCTTCGGTGTATACGAACAGATTTGATGCATGCATTTGGTCGCCGTCCTAAAATTTTCTTATTCCCTGTGTCATATATAAAAGTATCACTGTGTCCGCAATCTTCGATCTTCCCTCAAGTCTTTATATTTATGTGTCCTGTTTACCTTAATTAGATTTCTTTGTTCTACTCAATCGTTCTAAATCGCTCGTTTTTTTTCCCATGAAAGTGTCGTTTTTGGCGTTCAGTTTTCATCTCTTTATTTACATATAAGCATTCAAGTGTTGATAGAATGTTCATTGTCTATATAGTAAACATGCAGGATCTATTTTGTATTTGGATTTGATTTATTTTATGCGTTTCTTCTTTGATCTCATTATACACGTATATCATAAATACTATAACCATACCTGCTGTACAAAACGTGCAAAGCTAAAGCTATAGCCCTTTCAAAATTTTATGGAGCTAACAGAAATTGTCTATATATATATGCTCGTGGCAGAAATATGCAGTTTAGTAACGTTGTAGAATTTGATATTTATCGTATTTTACATTATAACAAAATATATCTCTTTAATCATATATACCCATTCTTTATACCCACAGAAACACATTATCTGATGATATTTTATGCATTCTCTTTTCCAGTTCTAATTATCTTAACAGGATCGTGTTGGCGATTTTTCCCTCTGCATGATATGACCAGACTTTTCTTCCCATTCAAAGAAGAATCCCTCTGGAGTTTTTCTTCCGTATATATTATCTAAATTCTCTATGCAGTTCGCCCTCGTATGGGACCCGTATATATTTTCTAAATTCTCTATGCAGTTCGCCCTCGTATGGGACCCGTATATATTATCTAAATTCTCTATGCAGTTCGCCCTCGTATGGGACCGATATGACATACGTTATACTAGATTAACGTGAGATATATTCTCAGATTCTTCTTCCAATTAACTACAGTTGATATCAATTTATTTTTTTCTGTATTATAGTTTCCCATCATTCTTTCTATAAAATGATCTTTTTATCTTTTTCCACTGCAATACATGTATTCTTTCATTTTACCATTTGGTTTTCTTTTCATTTAGTTTGCCATTCTATATAGATGGATCTCGTTCTGGCTTCTTGTCTCTCTCTGTATTATATTCACTCATTGCAATTCTTCTCATCTAAGTCTGTTATGGGGAGCATTTTCCCTCTGTATCATATTCCGCCATTCTTTTTCCCTTTAGCCTGTATGTGTTAATTGTACATTTTCTTAATCTTCTCATGCGTATATATGCAATAATCAAGTAAACATTTTCTTATATTCACTATACGCATCCTCCAATTTTTCTTCATGCATGCAGGGAAGATCTTGAAGGTCATTTTCCTTGCATTATAACTACGTTTATAACTGTCGCTGTTGTGCATGTGTACATGGTTTCATTACAGTTGGACGACTTCGGGATGGACGACATGCATGCCAATTGGACGACACTCTGAACGGACGACACTATAACTTAATACGAAATAAGAAGTTAAAGTAGGCGTAATTGGAGGATTATTTCTGTAGTTAGGGATAGGGTTAGGTTTTAGTTAGCGTTAAGGTTTAGGGTTTAGGGTTAGGTTTTAGGTTTTGGGTTTTGGGTTAGGTAAGGGTTAGGTTCGGTATTTTGGTTTAAGTAGGTTGGCTGGTTTCAGGTTTGGGTTAGGTTTTTGGTTTAGGTTTTTAGGTTTGGTTTAAAGGTTAGGGTTATAGGGTAGGGTGAGGGTTATGTATCACTTTATCACTGTATCAATTACACCCACTTTAACTCCTTATTACGCATAAAGTTATATTGTCGTCCATTCAGAATGTCATCTATTCGGAATGTCGTTCATGCCGGAGTTAAACATCCCGAAGTTGTCCAGCTGGAATGTAACCATATTATGGCGTTGTACATCTTATATTTGCAAGAGGTAATCGGAGTCCATTTATCATTTGCCTTTTATTCTAGCACAGTGTATGATTTATTTGTAAACACAAGAGAGTAAGTCTTACTTATTCACACCAACTTTGATGAATTTTACCAATTAAGATCATGTTTAAGGCATTCTATCATGCCTTTCTTCGTTGCTCATCTCTCCTTGTATTTTATACCTAACTTGAACAGTGACAAAGAGATTATTAAGTTGTTGACCAATATTGTCTTTTTGTTAGGACATCAATTTATATATTTTTGATGAATTCGTCAGCCCCTAACCAAGCATAATAATGATTCGAACACGGAGACGGTAAACATACAAGACTTTCTAATTAAAAATATAAAGTGTTTACCAGTTAAACGTTAACGTGGACGGAGTATATATGTCTGTCTGTCTCTGTTTCTCTCTCTCTCTCTCTCTCTCTCTCACTCTCTCTCATATATATATATATACATATTGAAAATCGTCGCATTCTTAGTCCCACTAAAAATTTCTGACTTTCTCTGTACATTTATGTACATGTATACACATTAATTATACAATCAAACACAAATATTTAGAAACCAGCAGGTTTCCAGATACTCCAGAGGATTGAATCAGTGTTGGATTAGTGTTGGGCGGGAGATGTTATTTCTAGGTGTTCCCAGGATGGGGGTATACCAGCGGTAGCTCACCTGCTGTCAATTAGCCCTGCCCCCTGGCGGCTTTGTGATATGACAGAACATTACTCTCACAGTCCCGCAGGCTCGGCCGCCGATAAGACTGGCCCAGCCTTCTCACGGCTCCCGCAGTTCTCCCATTGCTGGGACTCAGGTCTGCGCGGGCAGTGTTGATAACCCGCTAAGATAAAGACACCACCCGAGACCTTGGTCAGATAGACCCCGATCTTTTGAAGTCGTGTCATTGATTTAGGAAAATTAGGCGTAAAATACCAGTGTTAGTATTGGCAGGTTTGTCGGGAGATGAACATCGCTTTGTTATCTAGACCGAAACTCATTAGCGACCGAGAAGTCGAACCGTGGCCAATTACTTCCAGGAGGTCCGGCTCATGGTAAAGCAATAAGACATCGTATACGTGAGGTTAATGTATCTCACAGTAAATGGGATTCATCTTTCTTGGAATGCTTACGGTACAAAGCGACCTTGACCTATTTGAAATACGTAAAGCCTTGCCCGAAATACCAGACAAACAATGAAACATAATAGGTTGAAAAGGAAAATGGAAAATCACGGAAATATTATAACCACACCAATATTCTGTGTAAATTAGATAATATTATGACCACGCCCGTGACGTATATGTATGGTCAGATGGTTATTGGTGTTATTTGGCTCCGCTCAAAATCCATTTGAACCTATTAAACAATATCAGTCTCGTATGATTTTCCCCCACAATATGATGTATTAACAAAATGGTGTGACTGGCAAAACATTTGCAGATAGACTGTTAATTTCCGATAGGGTGGTTATGAACAGGTTTATGCAAATTTAATAAATAAAACTTTGATTAATGAGGATTTTAAAGAAAATAAAGCAGCAAATGCACCAGTTTTAATGATATGCTATATGCAGCATGACTATATATACTGTCCTTTTTCACTCACTTTTGGGTGTTTCTATTTTGGATATTAATAAAATAAAAAGTTCAGTTGAAACTGACACCTACATATATCCTCAGATAAACTTTCGTAATCTCTAAACACAATGAGGCAATAAGTAACTTGCCATCTCAAATGCATGTTTGCTTATAGTTTACCGTTATCTGAGGATCATTTAAGGAAGGGCCACTTTCTGATAAACCATTCAGTCTTGCCACATAGCTTTGTTTGAATTTGTATCAGAGCACAACATAGCCTATGGAGTGTCAGGTTTAGACGTCTGTGGTTACAGCTGATTAGGATATATTATTATCTTCACACAAAAAGTGTTGTATTTGTCTTGTAGCAAGCCTGGGTTTAAATTTAAACAATTGACAAGCATGTGTTTGGCATGTTTATAGCAAAAGACCAGGGAATCGACGGTGTATGCACACACACTCTCAGGTCTTCTCTTATCTCTGGTGCCGCTGCCTCGTATACTTACGACGTGAGAACTGTTACAGCTGGCGGACGACCGTTATTGCGGTTACCGTTATTTGGATGTGCTGCATTCCTGCACACATGCGCGGGAGGTTTGAATCTCGCAGCTCGCCCGTGGCGCTCCGCCGCACCTCGAGTCGTTTGGTGTAAACAAAACCTTTGTCAGGCAAACATGACAACTGTCTGTCTGTCTGATGAGGAGACTGGCCTATACCGTGTACCAATCTTCACAGCTGTTAAGACATTTATAAACCTCTAATGCTCGGATTTATACTAGATCTTGCACAAATTCTCACACTGTATATTTACGTTTACAGGTAATATCTGGCTCAGTTTTTTTTTGTATCTTTACCATTTTTGTTCAACAGTTACTTTAAATGAAATTATCTAAGGAAAACATATACACGAACTGACAACAAACATTTAAATATAATTCCGGGATGATAATTGAACATTTCACAGAATGATCTAAGGAATAACGGTTATATTTCATACTGTCACTGTATGCATATGATGGTGTTTATAGAGGTTCTCATTTTTTTCAGTTTTCCCTTCAAACTGGCAGATATATGAAACACACTTTCCTTTGTATCCATTTTCTACCAATCGAGAACCCCCCCCCCCCCCGGCCCCTTCACCAATAGGAGTTTGAAGCAGTGGTACAATTTACCATTGAAATCCAGAAAAGGCGACATAGACACCTTATTTTGAATTAACAGTTGAATTTACAAAGTAAACACATTTGTGAAATAAACACGTTTATCATTAACATTTTAAAAAAATATTTTCAAACCGTCTTTCGGCAAAACCACTAGCATACCACATGGAAACCATGTGGTACTGCGTGTGTGCAACGACATCAGCACACTGACGTAACATTTGATACTTAGTGGTTCACACCAGTGTGAATAATAAAAAGACAACAAACGATTACCTAGGAAGTTTGTTTATTCATTGTCAGAGTTCATGAAAACCCACCCACCCGTTCCCATCCCTTGGGGCGATTAACGGTTGGGAGTGGGTTTAAAAGGGTGGTATATAGAGGGTGTGATGGGGCGATGCGTTTTATTAATCAAGTCATAACGTAACCAAATTGAGATATATCATATATGTATGTATATCAGTATGCATGCATGTGTTTTAATGTGTATGAATCGACAGAGACGTGACTTACTTTAAAAAGAATATGCAAAGATATATCAATACAATCATATAAATGTATATGTGTGTTGTGGTTTATCAAATGTGTAAAGTTCTTTCTTTTGAAAGCATGCATGAAACAACGTGTGGGGGGCATATAGGTGCGTGGGTGTAAAAACTAGATATTAGACAAAGAAAAGTTTGTTTTATTTAAAATGTACATACATTTGTTCACAGTATGTGTTTCGTGTCTGCTTCGTAGTACAGGAAACAATAACTGGAAATCAAAAATCTGATAAAACCCAGCATGTGCGGTTGATCAAGAAATAATTAACAGATCATTTACACTTATAAACTGTACAGGTAACCACACCTATAATAAATTGGGTGTCTTCTTTGGTAAGAGTGATAAGTGTGTAAGCAGGTGCTAAAATGCTAAAAGAGTTTTCCAGAAATGTTCACTTGAACATGGAGATTAATTATTAATCAGACTAATTTAAAATCACGATTTACATAGTTATATATAGCACTATCAACGGAACACGTGCGGCATCTAACACGAGGCGTATATTTAAACTGGTCTGTGGTAATCTCTCTCTCTCTCCTTCTCTCTCTCTCTCATACACATCCACTTACAGATCAAAGACGCCTTAATGTAGACTAATTGTAGTTATAATTCACGGACTTTCGAAGATCAAGGATTTCTTCAGGTGACATGCCAGTGGAGTAAAGGATTAGGTAATCTAGAGCGGAACCAGCTATCATCAATATATAAGAACACTGAGGATATAATACATGCAGATGTCCCAGGAAATTTTTCTAGAAAACTTGGAGACAAGAAAACCCCCATGAACACTTGCAGCATATATAGACCTTATAAAATACTATTCCCACTCATGTTAATCTATGACAAGGGAGTCTGTCATGTAAATAAAAGAGTTAAGCATAAAAAAATCTTTTCGATACGACTTGTGCAGTGTGACTGCAAATGAATATTGTCAGTTTGAAGAAACACCTCATCACAGAACTACATGTATATTTCACTTATCTAATTTCTGTTTTTCTTTGATCTAATATATTTTTATATCAGTGGTATATGCATTATATATATAGTCGGTACCTGTAAGTACCACGCTTGATTGCGTTCTCACGGACGTCATTGACGGAGTGACACTGAGTGAATAATACGTCACACCTGCCGGGCTGACCAGTGGTACTAACAGTTGTCCACTAGTGCTGTTTACCCGTGCTGTCCAGCCTCAGGTCAAGCAGCACCTGGTCAGTCTTTGAAGCTGAGACTTCTCCTGGAAAATGTCCACAACAGATCAGTTTGTCCCATCTTGGATTTCTTTAAACACGAAAGATAAAGAGTCCAATTATGTCTCGCGTGTTAGATATACTGTTGGCTGTACCATGCATGGGTATCAGACTACATTCCTGCACACGCGCGTGTGCCAGGGCCCGTGAACATGAAAGAGAACGCGGTAATTTGAATGGTAGTTTATCAAATGTGATAAGATGGACACCGCCACCGGCTAGGCTTTGTCCGTTACTTCATTACACACAAACGTAAATGAGTGTTGCATGACGCGGGTGTGGTCAGTATGAAACCCATAATGCACCGTGCTGAACTTTTCCATGAAATGTTCCTCTGTTCTGTAATTTTGTTATCTCAATTTAACGGTGTTACTACATGTGTACCTGCAGTAGCGTATAGTCAGACGAAGACAATGTTACCCTACTTATCTGACCGCCCGTCTGTCCGTCTGTTTGTTTCACACAGTACACGGATCGAAGATATAATACAGGTATCGGTTTCATCGATATTTTCCTGCATGAGGTGTGGACATTCATGAATGTAGACATTACTTATTTGCATTGATCAGCGATTTAATTATTATCTGTTTGCACATCTTTCTCTCGCGAATCGCTGGAAATTTGTATGAACATCGGGTGATTTTTTTTCTATCATTAATGAGTATTAAAACCGGAACATGTGTCTTTGGTAAAAAATCTTGTGACACCTGGCGGTGTATAAACACCCGGTGTTGTCGGAGTAGTGCGCTCTCTGAGTAAGTGCTCTCTAGAATATAAAGTTCAGTGTTTCTTGCATATGGAGTGTAAACATAATTCGCCATACGATTTAAAACTCATACTTCGAGGAAATGTGTCATACTCTAATAAAACATGGGTACATTTTATCTTTTTATCCAATATAAATACGACGAAAGTATTTATTATAGCATGAATTGGATTTCTTTATCCGAATATTCGATGTATCCCTTTTAAAGTCAGAGAGAGAGAGAGAGAGAGAGAGAGAGAGAGATAGAGAGAGAGAGAGAGAGAGAGAAAGAGAGAGAGAGAGAGAGAGAGAGAGAGAGAGAGAGAGAGAGAGAAAGAAAGGGGGGGGGGGGAGTTAGACAGAGACTAACATACATAGGTTTCTTTTTTTCACCAATACTGCTTTCGAACAAAGTGCATGTTTATTACACATAGAGGTTTCATCAGAGTGCATTTTGTCCGGGTTTCTTTCCGAAAAGGCCAATTCACTTTATACAACAGATATATCAGGGTTATGTTACGTTATGAAGGACCAGTTGTCTCATAACGTTCTGCCCGAGGAAATCTCTGGTAGAAATAGCTCGGATACTGATGACATTGGTCCCATTAAACCCCCGAGTTTAAGGAAATACAGACCTTCATGCGGTCTGTCAGTTTGTACAACAGCCTGTATAAAATCACTCAGCTTACTGATATCTGATACCCGTACAACCTTATCTTGAAATACTGCATTTTGTTCAGCGATTTTTTTGGGAATCCACACATACCTTATATAATCGTCCGTTGTGATGCCATGGATGACGTTTATTAGTATACAACATGACGTAATAATATTGATTGCCCTTGTGTCACCAACTCACCATAAATGTTTATATCATATCCAGCTCCCAAATTTCCCAGTGCCCCAAAATATGCTTGCTTATGTATATGAGCTCTCTCTCTCTCTCTCTCTCTCTCTCTCTCTCTCTCTCTCTGTAATTTAAAAGTCGTACGTTTATGTTTAGATAAATGAAAAAAATCATTGTCAACGTAAATATAAGATTTTGCCAATAATAATACATGTAATAATAGTATTTCATTATATATATATATATATATATATATATATATATATATTTATATATATTATTTACCAAATACCAATATGCAATTGTTTATTTGTTTACTGTAATATATATTATTATATGTATTAAGAGACGCAGCAAAGATTGACAAGTTAAAACAAAATGATTTTTTTAATTGGAATAAAATGAGAGTATATATACTAGTCGAAAGGATAGAGGTGTTCACATATTTTAACATGTCTTACTTTAAACAAGACAGACGAAAATAATTTAAAGCTTTTCAAGTTACTTAGTAATTGTACCTCTGTTATGGTTCCCAGCAAAACCGGCAAAACATTTATCAACTAAATGTTTAATTTGTTTAATTTAAGATGTCTGATTCTGTCATATTACATAAATAAACAGAAGCCTGCAGCGGATATAATATGGCCCAGATGGCCTTGGGCCGGGTCCTGCTCCGAAAGGGTTATAAACTGTAGCCCGCCCATCAATGTATCTGGTTGATCCGGGAATAATAGACAGATCTCTGCCTGTCCTGGTACAGCAGACAGTGTGACGTCACATCTCATCCTAGTTACGTCACACCAGGTAATACACCCCTCCCCTGGTATCTCATGTCACTGTAACCTCATCTACCCTATCCCAAGTCTCCGTGCTTTACCCCCTCATACCACTTACCCGGCAGTAATTAAGTGTCATCTGTTACTCACTGGTGCCACCGGTAATGCACATTAGGGACACTAATAAAAAAACAACTCATTAAAGCACTCAAGATGGTGACAGTGATGTGAGTACAGGGACCCTCACCTCAGCAAACAAGAGTATTTAACACAATCAGTGTCAAGCAGGTTAATCAATGTAATGAGCATACCATAGTTATTGATGTTTGTGTGTGACCCCACTAATAATGCTGAGTCATTAAAACACGTACTTAAAGCCGGAGTAGGGACGTGCTTTATTAAGTGACACTCGTTATCTGATCGTTACCTCCATGTCTTGAAGTTTGTCTGTTTTTATTAAAAAATAACCCTATTTTAAACTCGTTAACGCCCTCTGCTAAGAGGTTATGGTTTCCTTCACTGCGTGTTTGTTATTTAGTTTTTGTCAGATGAGTTTAATTACAACACATGATATTAATATAAATTAATGTATTTTCGCGTCTGTTTTATTTACAATTAAATTATAAGATAATATTATATTAAATTTTCAATATTCATATGTGACCTTGCCAGGGTATATATAAAACTCAATACTCGGAAATGTGTATACTTAAACGATGATCGAAATGGCAGGTAACTGAACCGACGAAAAATTATTTAAAATCACAGTTACTGCGTTTCTTGTCCTCGTTGAAACTGAGACCAGTCAACAAATTTCGTACAAAAGGGATACATTTTATTGTCTTTTAAGTGAGGGCGACAAACATATAGTTTATTTATGCAAATGCTGAGAGAAGGTTATTATTTTAATTGTTTTAAAGGGGCCCAATCACCTATCTGATCTTTATAAACTAAAGGTGATCCCTTGGAGCTTTTATAAAAATAGGTCAGGAAACGTGGATATCACAGCACACAGGCTGCTTAATTGTTTTGTTTATATGAACGTGTTTATAATATGTGGGGCCCACCAAAATAATCAAAACAAATTCAACAAGGGCATCTGGCAGCAAGTCAGATAAGCCAGAGCTTTGCAAATGGCGATTTGCAACAAATGTTCTTTCTACCTCCGCATATAAGCAACCTATATATACCAAGTCAAGTTACATCTTTCCCCATGGGTCAACATTGCAGTGTTTACAAATATGTTGTTGATAAACAAATTCATACATCCTTCATGAAGGTCTTATAAGAAATGTTTACCACCAAAATTACCCATAGAATATATATATATATATATATATATAGAGAGAGAGAGAGAGAGAGAGAGAGAGAGGAAACCAGAAATCACATAAATTATATTTCAAATATATAATGCGTTTCACGGAATTTAACTCTAAAGTTTGCTGATAGCGATATTCAATTATGTTTAATGATATTCCAGACATTTGCACGTATACGGATATCTCAAACTGTTTGTGGTGTGATTTCTGCTAAGGTGAAATGGAAGTTTTAATTTTAATCGAATCCAATGTTTAAACTTTAATTTTTTTTGTGAGTGTATCTAAGAGTATATCAGGGACAATTAAGCAGTATGAACTCAGTTTAATTATTTTCAAAATGGCTTATTCACACCTCTGTAATTTTTTAATCACAACATTATTTTCCAGGCATATTGACCGGTATGTCTCTTGCATACTGGTGCCGCGACCTCTGTCGTTCAACTATCAGTCTTTTTACTTTTTCCTCACAAAGCTTGCTATTATTTCACTAATTCACAAGTCTAAATGTTGCTGAATGAAAGAGATACATGTACATGTGAAGTTTTCTGAAACTGAGCAATTTGTGGAACCATCAGGTGGCGCCACCAGTCGTGTGTGTATATATGGACTACTTCTGGTCTGTGTGAGAGTTTTATATTATAGAGTATGGGTTTGGTTCCTTCTATATTTCCCAGGTAACAAGGGCACATAAGGGGTGATACACGTCCATTTCTCCTATGGTAAACCAGAGGCAAATGTATTAACTCAGGAATTCCCAGCCCTTAGTGTCAAAATTTGTGAACAGTCTGACATAATTTTGAATGTGGACATTGTCTTTCTAGAATTTAAATTTGTCTCAACGGTAAAAAAAAAGTTTCCCGTTCACTTAAGCCTTGTCGCCCCTTGTTAGGGACAGATGGGGACGATGCATATCATGCATTTTATTTATTTTTAATAGATTTAACACATGCGTTTGTTGACCTATAATTTCGCTCTGACATCGTCATTGCCCATAATGCTTTCTGTGCCAGGAAATACAAAGAAAGCAATGTTTGAGCAGTAGGTGGCGCCACCGGACGTTTAACATACAATGCCTATCTGTACGCATTAACATGGCGACAAAAAGTAAGTTGGAATAAAGAAAGGAAAGTAAACAAGATGAAGACTCTCGGACAGCACTTTATACAAGCAGTTGTGATCGTTTTCACATTCTTGTTGGTTCCACTGCTGAAAAGTCCAAAATTATATGCACATCCAAACAAATGGGATTATTTGCTTGATATTAAACATCCAAACCCAACTTCCAAACCCAAGGTATGGTGCATTAACAAAACGTCCGTATAAACGTTATAAGTAAATTAATTTAGTGCAGCTAATCTAAGAATGGATACTAAAATTTCGTGGATCTAACCATTGCAGAGAAATGCTTCGATTGGACGGAATATAATTTTATATTATATATCCATACGTACTTTAATTAATGTTTAAAGCGCTTAACTCACTCATCCCTTAATATGTACACGATAGATCTGTTTCACGCTGAACCTGGCAATTATATATTCTATATTCTTTGAAAGCTTATTATCAGATATAATGTATATATTAATAAATGCTAAACGGAAAATTGAGAAAGACCTCTTTACAGGAACTCAGGAATGCTAGAAATTTAAGATAAAAGTATTTAATTTATTCTGATGTATAAGCCTGTTATGCCACGCCTGTGTGACCCCATATAAATTTCTCGGTGCACATGTTGCAAAAACTGGACCTCTAGAGATCATATGCATATATAAATAACCATAATTTTTTTTCTTATTATTATATATGTATTTATTTCAAATAAAAAATTAATTCCAAGTTCAATTGTATTCTTATAATGATACAACCATGTTATATCCATCAACTATTTTGTGAAATCTGTTCAGGTAGAAACCATTAATAACGTAACATGCCTCAGATTCCTTTCGTTACAGATGCTGCATGGAGTGCTATAGTAATAAGGCCGTGCACCTGTACAGGTTAAACTGTCGGTGGACGGAGCGACAGCTGGTGACAGACCAGAAGTGAACAAGGTTACGAGAGGTCACTGTCCAGCCCCATCACCATCCGTCTTGTCATCAGGACAGCTGGTCAGGACTGGACATCAGTGACCACTGGGCTGTCTTCTAGTCTCTCGAGGGTATTTTCATGGGAAAATGTCAAAATGACCCATAGATTGTTTAAGGACTGGACAGTTGTAAGAGCTTTATGTGAGTTATGGTCAGAGCATCTCTGATCCACCTGCAGTTCGTTGACCTTAAGGGCATCAGCTTGACTGACCGTGAGAGTGACCATTGGTAAAGCATTCAACCAGCCCCGCAGAGTCAGTGCTGGTCAATTTGCCTCTGGTATGCTGGAATGCCTTTACAGACTGGGGTTATGCTGGCGTTATATAACCACCGTGAGATAAGCCGCGTGTTTAGTTCCCCCCCCCCGCCTGACTAATCATTGCATGATATACATAGCGCAGCTATGAAAAATCAGGAAAATCCCTCCAGTCAATAAAACACGCTTAGTACTTACAACCGCGGCTCACGTGAACATTGTTGTTGTATTCGATATGTGCGTTTACGCATATAGATATAAAAATAATGGAAATAAACGCTTTTGTGCAGGCACTCCAAAAAATCAACCATTTTTGATGATAGAAAATTAAATTTAATAATAACGAATGTTTAACGAATATGTAATATTCCTAAAACCGTTTTAAAGCATGCACGAACGATATTGCATAAATTTATGACTGACATATGCAAATTATATGTACTATTCTCATAGAACAGACAATTTTTCAGTTGTTTACAACATTAAATTCTTTGGTGAGACTGCAATTATTAGAATAAGCCAGATCCGTACAATAAAAGTATGACAACGAATAACATTCAGCACAGGAGATATGTGAATGTAAGCAGTTTATGTTTGAATCTGAACATTACCGAAATAATTTGAATAATCGAGTACCGCACAATGAAAAATGACAGCGATTAAGATTTGGCAAAAAATATGTGAGTTAAAGCAGTTTATGTTTGAATTTGAACATTAGAACCACAAGACATAAATAATGAAGTTGGGACGGAGTTGGAATTTGTCATGTTTTTTTCGTGAGAAATATGAATGGAAATCCATGATTAAGCCCGTATATAACTTAAATTATAATGGGCTGTGGGTAGGGCAAGTGGATGCAGTGCGGAACAAAGGGGTGAGCCGTGGTTGTATCGTATCATGTATTATATGTTGAATATTTATATAAAATTGATATAGTAAAGTACGCAGGCACATTAATATTTCAGGTCCTGTACAAATATTGTGCTCACAGTAAATTGCATTGATGTATACCCTGAAGTGCGTGAATGAAAGAAATGAAACTGCATGTAGTATCAAAGTTGACACTTCATTAAACACTAAACTAAGGATTTACTTGTTAAATAAAATGCAATGGGTGTCAATGTGTGCATGTTTTTTAACATCCCAAGCAACCACTAGTCCATTACCAATTTTTTTTAATGATAAATAAATTTCATTTGAATTTTTAATTAGTTGATACCGGGATTCACGAAATTAAGGCCCTTATGAATAATTCTGAATAATTTGAGCGGTCAGTGTCTGTTAGCATGCTGTGGCTGGCTTCATGTTCGCGAGGGTTCAAATCAGCGATTTTAAAATCGAGGAAAAGAAGCCTTCGTTACAGCACATACACATTGACCACATTTATTACCTCATCTGCCTTGACAGGGGAGGTATTCATGATCAGCGCCCTCTACCGGCCAAGGAGAGCAAGGGTTAATTTCTTACCATACACGAGTTCATTTTAGTGGTAAATGGTCTCCGGCCTGGGTAGGTGAAATCGCGAAATCAGTTTCTATCATATGATAATCATATTACATTTATGAATGAAATTTAAATATCATATACTTTTGGTAATACATATTTCGGTCATTTCGTGAAAAATAACCCCCCGCGAAACAACAAAGAAAAAATATCGCGAAAGTTAAATCTGATGATTATAATGCCAACCACGGAATATTCATTCGTGCAGCACACGGTTGCTGCTGTTGCAGTGCTGGAGCAGTCTTGATGCAGTGATAATCAGGTCTAAAGTAGATAACATGCAGTATAGACTGATGCTGCGTAATCTCGACAGAACAAGAAACACTGTCGTAAATATTTAGACTGAGCGGGCTGGTACTGGTTGACGAGTTGTGCAGCAGAGAAGTAGGGCCTCGGGTTTTAACAGGTCTTACACGCGCCCCGTGGGAAAGCGCTCGTGTCGGCCAGGGAAAAGAATAAAGAATAGACAGAAGAATGAAGAGTATAACAGAAAAAAGTAGAATTAACGGGAAAATGTCGAGGGACTAAAGAACTATATATATATAGATCTAAATCCCCGGATACAGGGGACAGCACAATTATAAGGATACTTCTTTTTCTTATTCAACATATATATAGGTCTGTGATATGTGTCTGTTGAATGAGGATGATAGTAAACATAAATGATGAGAATGGTATATCATAAAACCCTCTGGACTTCAGGTTTCACACGGGTTATATGAAAAATCACGAAGATATTACCTTTTGTTAAGATATGCATTGGCCTAAATATTCAAGGTTCTATGGAGACACGTCTCATTAGGCCTAATTCCAGATGGCAAAGTATTTAATTCGCAACCGAACTCATACTCTTAAATTATGTATTCTGATATATATGTGATAATAGTCCCATTGCACACACAGAAAATCTGATACCCGAAGTTTCCAGGGCAAAAGGTATATACAGTAACTCCAATCTCCCCACCCCTACTACCAAAACGGGGGGGGGGGGGTATATACTGTGAAAATTACACTCTATATTCATGGAAATTGGTTTCCTGTTTGCATGCATGCACTTTTATTGCAGACTTTTTATTGCACAATTTTACCTATAGGTGTAACTAAAATATATATTTCCCACCACATCTCTGCTAGTTAGGGTCCTAGTATAAGCTAGCAGAAGTAATAACAATTACATTAAGATCTGCTTGACTCTTGCTTTAACTTTTAATTGATGTTATTTTAAAACTGATAATTATGCATGGCAAATATTTGGTTTTGCAATAACATATGTCCCAAAAACATGCATGATACGAACGAAAAGTGCGTAGAGAAGATGGTTAGTTTCGTATAAAATACAGCAATCATGCATCAAAGAAGACGACCGCTTCAGTTTATCGTCTGCTCAAGTGGATGCCAAGAAGTGCAGCCCCCGGGAGCATCGCGCGCCAAAACAGCACACGGCGAGAACAAAACGCGCTCCTGGCCGCATGTGGCAGCAAGTCTGTTTACGTGAATGTCGTGTTTTTCCAGGGTAGCACCTCTTAACCCTGAAGCCAGGGACGCTCAGTGCCGCAGTGGATTTTTCTGTGGGAGGCGTGGGAAACTTCTAGGAGTTGAGTGACTTCATACCTGCGCACCACATGCACGGTTTAGTCGGATTAGCGTAAATTGCCTCTGGCGTCTGTCACTTACCAGCTTTTTGGCGCGAACAGTTTGGTTTATCGGCAAACACATGTATTTGCTGTCAGGTGGGGCCCCTGAATGTTTCTTTCAAAAAAGACCGCCTGATAAGCCTGTTGGTTCTTGGCGGTTTTCCATGCATAGCGTCAGCAATGGTGATTTTTTTTATACTTTTCCATTGGAGTTATTTAAACAACAAAACATAACATATGGCTTGAAAAATAATCTTTATTTATTTTCCTATAATACCATGTTAATATGAGAATTCCTTTTTAATTTCATTAATTTTTCTTTAACAGACTTTCTTCATAAAGGTTATGCAAGGAAAGTTGAAAAGTTCAGGTTCGTGCATGTGGATATTACACATTTATACAAATGCGAAATAGTGACTGTTTGACATGTATTGATACCTGTTTATAGATATATACGATACAAAAAAAAGAGCAATATTATATATAGTCTAAATTTACCCAAGTTTTAATGGTGCAATTAGCGTATCCCAATTCTAATTTTCCGAAAATGTTTGAACCGAATTATTGATAAAATGTAAAATGTGAAAAAAAATCAACTCTCGTAAACATTTAATGTCTGTACAGGTGAAACGTCCTACAGATACCGTATAACTGTTCAAGATTCATTGTTGCATGCATGGCGCGCTTTTTATAATCGGAGTCATAATCCCAGGCCATGCATTGTTCCATGTCATCAGGGGACCATTGTCTCATGTAATTATACTAAAGTAACATAAATCAGACACTGACTGTGGCATTTGTATTTCTTCAGGCTCTCCAACATAAGCCTATGAAAAGACAGGACAAAAGTGGGGAAAATTAATATTGAGGAAGCATATATGACAAAAGTAGGAATGAGAATGGAAAAGTAGGACAAAAATGGTTCTGAAACCTTACATTTCTTTCCAGATTTCCATATATATATATATATATATATATACAGCTCCTGCAAGTGCATGACCTTTGGAACTTTCCAATCTGATCCAATCTTTTGCTCTTTCAGTATAGTGATGTTCTGATCACATGCATAGTGGTCCAAACTGTCAAATTATAATAGTTTATTTGTGATAACACAAATTTCACCGCAGTTCTAAGCATTTAAAAATTATATTAAATCATGATACACTATATATATTCGATACAACATTAATGTAAATATGCGAGTTCAGATTCTGTTACATCTGCCCTTGGGGGTAATGAATTATGACACAGCTCATTCCATTGGTTTGATTTTGCTTGCCAATCATATGCCAGTGAACTGATTTTTTTGTCAATGATGGATCTCCTTGCACGCACATGCAGGGTTGCTGAATCTTATTAAAAGCCGGAGGTCGCTAGTTAAAAATCGGACTAGCCGTTGGATGGCCATACCAGTGCATGTATATTTCCGTCAAAGTATTAATACAGGGGCATCTGACGATACCAATATGACATTTGTCATTTTATTGCGATGTATCGATGCAACGGTGAATCGGTTACCAAGTTGCCAAGGTATAAAGGAAAAGTAGGCATTTTGGAGAAAAGGTATATATGCAATATAAACCTCAGACAAACAGTGGGAAAAAACAGAAAAATTGCACCTAAAATACTAGATATGTCCTGCTGAAAAGAAGTATGTTTACATGTATCAGCTCATTATATACCAATCGGCGGTCATATTTTTTTTTACATTAAAGTTGAACCTTGGATAATTGACCTCGATGTCAGATAGAGTGACAGACTGAATTTGCATTAATAGCAGAGTGACAAACAAAAAAATGGAAAACTAGGTCATCCATCTTGAATATTTTAAAAGATATTAATTTTTAATCAAATAAAGCATCACATACACTCTATATATTATGTTATAACACAAAAACACAATGTTTTATGCAGTCGTGGCTTAAAAATGGGTTATTATTAAAATATTGAACAAGCTACGTTTATTTATATTTACAGAAAAATTGATATCATAAAGAATGTTTTGAGAACGCACAGGGTCATAAGAAAACTACAAGAAAAGGATGAAGACGAACGCAGAAGAAGATGAAGAAGAATTCAGAGCAAGAAGAAGAGAACCAGATAGTCCTGATAGTCCGGACCATCCGACCCGGTGCATGATTGGTAAACTCCGTGAATGGTTATCGCTGATGATTATAATTCTTCCTTGCATTCACGAGACAAAGATGATATCAAACAAATACAATTTTTAAAACTTGTCTTACAATGAAAGCATTTGGTGAAAGATATATGCTTATATTTTCTCAAGTTAACGTTTATCATTCAATCATATAACTTTTCTCCCGTGCACCAGATATAACATGTCCGATAATACCATGCGGTATATATGTAAAATGAGACACTTCGTTCTCCAGCGTCTTTGTTTGTCACCACTCTCCATCTGTTTGCGAGTTGTTTTTGCGATAATGTTTTTATCACGGAAAAAATGAGCGTCATATTATATCCAAGGTCCCAAGGACACCAGAACAAGACAAAGACCTACGGAGGGCCAGTTAGTGACGAAAGCGTGGGAACGGGGCCATGACGCTGTAGTTCCGGGAAAATTACCAGGCCCCTCGCACCTGTGTGACGCAAGGTTACCATATGTATCTGTTATTGTGGGTTGGTCTCGCCATATATTTTGGCGGGATTTGCCCTCCCGCCAACGCAAGCCTTTTGGCGGGAACTCAGGTGATTGACGGAAGCAGAGATGTTTGGAGCGCTCTTCAGCATCATATATCAAAACGTTGCCACATCGGGGCACCGCTTCCCTGGAAATACTAGGATGACTTGGTTCCCATGGTGAAGTAAAGGAAGTCCAGATTTGAGATATAACCTGACATCGTCATGTGTCATGCTTGCTGCAGGCTTCATATATTTTATCCTTGATTGACGGACGTTAATCACACACGCTTTCCAGATGAGGTCGTTAGCATGACAAGCTTAGAGAAAGAAGTGCCTTACGAAAGAGCAATGTACGTGCAAGCGTTTGTAAGCAGATATACCCTGAAGCGTGGGAAGATATTTTTTCTTAATGTTTTTCCTTTGTTTTGCTAGTTGCTAAAGACCACACGGACTTTTACTGTTATGGATTAGCTCGCCCAGATACATTGTTTTATACATGATGCTATCCCTATATTTAGCCCTCTGACGCAAGATGTATAAATACGGCAAAGCCCGGTTATAATAATAAAATAATGCCAGCAGCTTACCAAAAGTATGACAGTTTGAATTCAGAAAACAGTTTTTATAATTGCCATTTAACATATGTAGATATGATAAGTACTTTTACGTAAGTATAGAAAGTATGTAATTAATTTGTCATACAGAAGAAAATCAATATGTACAGAGTGGTGAGTCAATTAATCAATTATGTTGATGTCTGGTCATTTTCTTTCACGATCTATTAAATTGGTTGCATTTTTGCATAAGCGAGCACAAAGACGTCCAAAAGTCGTATTATCCAAATAAAATATCCAGAAGCGGATCCCCTTTTTTTCAGCCGCCGCAACATTTTTAAAGACTTTCAGACAAATTTTTGCGGCCTGGACCCCCCCCCTTCCTCCCCGCTTTTTCTAGACTTGGGGACCTTTTTCCATGTTTTGTCAAGTCCTCCTGGGATGGACCCCTCCTTTTCCTAAATCCTGGATCCGCCCCTGATATCATAATTCTGTCAGGCTGAGGGATATCAGAAAGACTGGGCCCAGAAAATACCGAACCTTGTGCAACGGATACGTTTGAACAACCTGGCCATTATATATATACCTTTTCTTTACAGACTGCTGAAGAACTTAGAATTATTTTACTCGGTCAGATTTTTGGATATGATTTTATAAAGAGATGTCACGGTAATATAGAAGGTGCATTAACTATAATGGGTTAATAATCGATCTTTTTTTTTTCTTTCAACAATATCGAATATGATTTTACAATTATTTCCTACCACTAATGTACACCATCCCCCTCCCCTTTCGACCCTGATACCTCTCACTGATTTTGTTTCTCAGCGGATAATATTTTATTTTTTTTTCTTTATATTTTATTCAGATTTTGGTATAGTAAAAGTATACAACCCATGTACGGACACTGGATACATGACGTTGTGTTATGAATAGTGATGATAAAAATCAAGAAAATAAAAAAATATTATTTTCAAATTAACCGTGCAATGCTGATCTAAGATGTCTTCATGCTTGTATCACACTTATGCAAGCATGCAGAAACGCATGCATGTTTGCACACATATATCCAATATATATGTAGCAATATGCTGAATCTAAACCAGGACTACTTGCCTGCATGCACACACACCATAGGCAAAATACAGTCAGACAGTCTTTCAGTCAAAATATAGAAAACTTTATCAGAAATCAATAGTTGGTCTCAAAGGACGAATGATTAAATTATAGTCCGGGAGATTTTTTTTTTGTATGCAGGAAGAGAATGTATTGTACATATTTACCTAGGAATGCTGTTGTACCAGCGGCGTCACATCTGGAGCCGGGCGGTGTCACTTTACTGCTGTGACACTTCTGGCCATATGTGACTAACATGCCTTTTTGCCAGCTTCATATTTTCTTGATGACAAAGATGTTCTAACGTACTGTTGACACAACTGACACTTCCTCCTCTTGTCCTAGTCATCTATAATGAAGTATGTGTGCATGTGTGTGTGTCACTGTGTGTGTAATGGTCGTGTGTGTGTGGGTGATTGTGTATGATTTTGTGAGAGAGGCAGATTTGGACATGTACTGGTACCATGATGTATGAGTTTGTCGGTATTAGTGAAAACATGATCTGTGTTAACTGTGTTTGTGTGTGATTTCAGAGATGGCATGACCATAAAATGCTATATGAAATTAGTTTTGGTTTATAAATGCGTCTCTGTATCAGTATATGAATAAATAATATAAAAGTATACTTGTTATACGTTACACGTATAATTTACTTCCGTGCTTATGCGTAAAGCAGTATTGTATATATATATAAGAACACTATATCTGTACGGGAGATTTCCGTTATAGTTTTGATAAAATGCCACGAAAATTAGTACATATAACATGACATACAAGTATATAAATAGTATTTTTTTATAATTTTTACGCCAGTTATATATATATACCTTGAACAATGCAAGGTCGCCCCTGAGGAATCGTTATGACGTCATCTATTCAGAACACTGCATGTGTTTTATAAATACACACCCGGCACCACCGGCCCTTGCAGTACGTACAGGTGCGGCGGCTCACGGCGGGGTATATACTGATAGCCAGGTGAATCACAACTGCATGGTCCGCTTATACAGGTTTCTACAGTATGATGTATCGCCGGGGCGTGTATATTTAAATATACACAGGGTTACCCAGTTTATCTCTCTATACCTGTTCATGTAACAGATGTTCTATCATCCTCACTGATATATATCGTTTGCTGGCTCACATTTGCTTTTGATGTCAAGTCCCCAGTTCACCGACCTCACATGCACTCGTGAAGGCCCGTCTCTGTATACAGTTAACCTTTATATATAATTTTTTTATATATAAAAACCTATGATATATAGGTCATGGCCTGTAGGTGCATGGTACTGTATAATCAGGAAACCATGTACAATGAAGTTAGGATCTAATCTTTCACCAGTATTAATTAATGTGCAATGTGTTTATTAAAAAGTAAACTTTCTCAGTCACCGTGTTTATTCATGTATTCATGAAATGAAAAGGGATAACGTTTTAGAATAAGAACCATGTGAACGTTATGGGTTCAGTTGTGGCACTGCACAATTATCCCCCCCCCCCCTCCCCCCCAAAAAAAAAAGCCATTTTCAATTTATTCTTTAGGAACGATATTGATCATGTATTATATATCCTATATTATCATTGATTATATAAATATAAAAGCGCTTATTTAAAAAAAAATCGTTTAATGTTAACTTCTGTCTGCCCAGCCCAGCCTCCTTTATGTTTCAGTCCTATACTACAATAATTTGATGACATTTATATATTTTATCAGGGCGCACACACACACACACACACACACACACAAAGAAAATAAATTTGTCATCGGACTCTGGGACAAAAAAATGAGACGCTACTGGACGATCTTTTCCCTTTATCTTTTTTTTTAAGTTCCGGTCGAGAAAACATACGAGGAATTTTCACATTTGCTGGCAGAATTAAAAACTCGTTATCATTCTTAAAATGATGCACATGAACAACAGTTGAGTCCACTTTCCTTTGATATACCTGTATATATGGTTACTTTGAATGGACCAGGTAAGAGTACAGATTACAAACATGAACGAGAAGTTTGTCCTCCTTTACAAAAAGATATCTGGAAAAATGTTAAAAAAAACGAAACACGTTAATTTCAGCTTATAAGAACTAAATAACAGTAAATGCTATATTTACCTTTTAATAGTCCTATGGAAACGCTTGGTTTAGTCGCATGCGTCCCATTAATGTTAATATCTTTTTACTGGCAGATGTACTCGCGGATATTAAAAATAAATGATCTAAAAGTAACATTCCTGAATGGGTTAGGGGTTAATTAGAGTTTATCTTGCCTATGATAGAGTTTTTGGGTTTTAGGACAATGCTTTGTCAAACAAGTCCCGTTTTCTTGACGCATGTGTCACACACGCCAGTCGACCAACAGAGGGGGTACAACCCTGCCACCACAGCTGCAGCCCGTAGACTGTGGGAAACAGTCCCTGCTCATCTAGTCAGCTGCAGCAATCACAGCAAGCACAGCAGCAGCACGTGTGCCGGTCATTGGGCGTCAGTCACCCTAATAAAATCCGATACAGCACAAGTGACGCCTTGACTAAGTGTCATAGGATTCTTGGCATTCAGATGTGCGTCGTTATAGGCTTCTCTGGCCTGTCACTTTATTGAATAAATGCTACTGTCCGCCCGGCCAGAAGTGCCAACGGTGCGGTTGATGGCTTCTTGGAGTGTTTAAGTGATACCTAAACCTTCATCAGTTGACAGATGCCCTGAAATGTAGCCATCCACTTAGTATGTTGTTTGTTTTCCCCGGCCATGCCAATAACGGACGGTCTGATGATCTAAATATAACGGTCCGCGCACCTGACAACCAGGACACCCACCGTGATCACCCAAGAGTAATTAATGACCTTTCTACTTGAATAATTAGTCCCGTCTGATTTTTAAATTTTGGATTTGGTCAATTGCATGCATGCAGGACTTAATCCTGTTTGAAGAATCTGATAATCGTAATTCTCTCTATCATATATTTTATGACATTTATATTTCAATTTCTTAAATTTTTTTCCCTTAGTCTTCCAGTTATTGTAATAATGTCAAGCATACATGCTGTAGTATAAGATGTGTTGACCCTGGTATTTAATCATTATCATTCGTAAATGAGCCATTTCTTTGGCGTTGGGATCTATAGATATTTATCTGAAATAAGTCACATTCATTTAGACCGGTGTAGCATTATAGCATTCGTTATTCGCTGATTTTTTTTCTTCTGATGTCTCGAAGAAACAATTACAGGTTTTCCTCTCCTTTTTCCTGTTCGTTTTTTTTTGGTGGAAAGTCGGTTGATTTGAAGGTTCATATACATTATAAAGTTGATTAAAATAAGCCCTGCACCTGTATACATGTTGTCTCTTGGTATATTTATTTTTTATGGTACGGTCTTCTGAAGGTGACGCAGCAATGTTAGACACTTATTATAAAAAAGTCCAGAAATATTCTTGCCGTGTATATATGCACACGATGCTGTGCTGTCATACCTATAAAACGTCCATTTTAAAAAGAAATGGCTGTTCTGTAAATATGTTTCTATATATATTTTAGTGACTTGTATATATGATGCTAGGTATGTGCATATTTTTTTTTTCTTCTAAATTCTCTTATTCTTTCAGCATGAGACATCAACACGGCATGTTTTCTGCATTTTTAACAGACTTATTATCTTTTATCTGAAACATTCATGGTTTCATAAATGGCCCAGTATTGAAAAGAAAAAACATATATCCGAACATCTGAAGATAACTGTTAATTTTAATTAAGCGTTGATTAGAACCTAAAAAGCGCGGGACAGTCAAATAGTGGGATTCTTCAGGAAGACCGTTAGGGAAAACACACGGCTGAGTGAATTATATGCTGTGCCTTGGGCAAGGAAGAGGTTTACGAGCAAGACAGTTAGTGCTTTATGAAGCTTGTCACATATCTTTTGATATACTCGACTCTTCAATCGCAATCCTGGGACACCACAAAGACATCCAAATCCCACAAAATGTAAAGCACAAAAGCCTGGCAGCAAAAGACAACTTTCCCACGGCGCTAAGCCCAACACGGAACAGCGTTCACACTTTTTTCTTTTCTGTAATCAGCGCCACAAATTCCACCAGAGGAGAGTATTTGCACATCTGGTGACTACGGGGACGGCCTGGTTTTAATGGTGCAGTGCTGAAGTTTTCCCACGAGTTGCTGAAGCTGGTTGGGGGGACAGGGATTCCTGGCTCACTGCGTCATCAGTTGACTGGTGTTTTGTCTTGACATTGGAGACGCTGAAGGATGCGCCGGATAGAGCATTCTCTGCGACAACTGGCCCAGGGGCGACCCAAATTGTACTGACTTAAGAAATGCTTCCACTAATAAAACGTAATTTACACTAACAAGACTTAATGGGTGTCTCTGTATATATTTAACCGATAAGAAAACTATTTTTGCCAAATCTTTTAGGCGACAGGACTAAAAACTATGTGCTCCATAAGCAAGAGAGTAAAACGCACAGCCGTTTTAAACAGTATGTTTATTGAAGCCTCATATAGTTTTAAATTGATATTTTGTAAAAGGAAAGAGTAAAAATAAAACTAATTGGGCGAAGAAGTATTCCTTAATTTTAAGAGACATCCATTACTCTAATGCCTGCATGTATATAGAAATCTACACATTTCTACTCATTTAACCCCCCGTTATATAAATAAGTCACTTAATCTCTACAAGAAAACTGCCTGCTTTTGTCTAAACTGATGTCCTCATGCGAAGTCAGTATACATATTAAATCTGATCCTTAACTGGACAGGAAAAAAGATACCATGCAGTGCCTCTCACAAACACACACACATATATACATATGTTATGTAATTTCATACCTGAATGACAATTTTAAGAGCTCATGTTGCCACCGTTATATGGCGTATATACATTTCTTTATTTCATAATTAAATGATGTGTTTGGTAGATCTCATATTGCCCAAAGAGAAGCCAGGTATGCAGCTTTATAGGGGTGCATAGACAAACAACTTAGGGTTAAACATTGACGTGAAAGATTATTAATATATAGCTTCCCATAATTCTTCTAACAAAGATCCGTTAATTTTGGTTGTATTTCTTGGTCACATTTGTATCGACCTAATATATGGATTTACGTCAATGATAGCTGAATGCGAGAAAAATAAGTACCAAAAGAAAAGGGGGTAAAAATCAGCACTTGTTTATGTGGAGCAAGTCTAACGGAAGCCCATGGTTATCATACCTTGATAACTTGATAACTGGCTTGAATGTGGGTGTTACATTTCTATGGTATTAATTCGGTTGTCAGGGCTTGTTTAACGGAATCGACACAAGATGGCGCTGAGAATCAACAGCGGTATTCATGTAAATACATGTATATACACTCAAGGCATTAAGTACCCATGTCCCCATTATACCATTATATCTGTATCCTCTTACACTCTGCATAAAAACAATATATATATATATATATATATATATATATATATATATTTATATATATATTAGTGACAGAATTTCATCGTTACACAGTAACTGAAGTTTTTTTTCTTATAAAAGAAAATCAATTTGTTAACAAGAATAAAATTCGGTAAACCAGAAAGTCGATATGTTTACTTTACCTTATATATTATTAAATATTTACCGACTGCTTAATAAGATTAACGTTATCTCATATCAGTGTTTAAAATTTCATTATATGAATAAGAAAGAAAACGGTCGAAAGGTTTTTCTTGTGCTTATCATTATGATTGACAAAACTGAGGAGTAAAACGTTCCTTATCCCGTATGAGAAGCTCGTAAGTATGGAAGGTTATATAGCTATAGTTATCTTTTATATTTTGTGACCAGCTACCGTATGTATGTTGGAGCCCGTTTGGGGATCTGGCCCATCTGCCGATTGGCTTTGCCCATATGAGGATCCGTTATTGGGCTGCCCATCTGCAGATGGGCAGCCCAATAACGGATTTGATACCATGCACTTTCTGGCCCATCTGCAGATGGGCTTAGCCAAATTTTTTAGTTTTTAGTAATACGTTATTATTTTATTATCTTGATGACTTTTTCGCTGTATACCAGTAACCTGGTAGGTCAGCATTAGTTCTTGCAGTTTGATAGAATGGACAACACATGCACGCTATCGCGAACTGCTGGATGCGCACATCAGTAATGGCTTATCAAGCAAGAGGTCAGGTATCATCACCAAATATAAGGTATGACGACATTCTGAATCATTTGCAAAACCCACATGTTCCAGTAGATTTTCACTTCAAGTTCTACGGGTTCAAAATTATGGATTTGCCTGCTCTTGGGGTGTCCAACTCACTTGCGTCTTTGTCCAAATTTTGCATGTAAACAAAAATGATTGGATTACCATATCATACATTGGACAGCCCAAAAACTATGTCGCCATCTGTGACTCCATGGTAAAGAAACCCACAGAGGAAACTAAGGATCTTATCCGAAACTTAACCAGCAGTCAACACCCTAGTATTCTTGTGATGAACGTCCACAGACAGACAAATGCAAGTGACTGTGGCGTTTTAGCCCTATAGCCTTTGCTAACACACTACACTCCGGCAATGACCCCTGCAGCCAAAACTACATTTACCCTCGGCATAACCTCTGTGATAACCTGACTAAAGGAGTACTTCCCGACTTCCCTACTGCTCTCATCACCAGGACGCCAACAATTCTGTACGAATGCTAAATAGAGAGCTTATCAATAAGACACTTCTTCAAAACAAACTGTAACAAGATGTGTTATTTTGGTGATAGTGCATGATTGTGATTGACTCTGAGATAAAATGTCTCTGAGAGAGTGTTTGCTCCATATATAACTATTCTATTGTCAAACTGCATATGGTAACCTTGATATATGTGGTTATTTCAAAATGAATTTTAGAAACTGATTGTGTACCATATATAATTGCACATTAGTAAAATTGTATGGTACCATGGAGGTTACATCTACATGTATGTGGTAAAGTAAATGAGTTTTTTCACCACAACTGTATAATAACTCTTTGGTAAAAAAGTGTACCTCGTTAACCTCTTAACATCACACGAATGCAATGTAGACAAATTAAGAATTGTGTGTAAAAGGTTATTAAATAGGGTATTGTAACACTGAATTCACATCTATGTAGTTTTCTATGCACATCTATGTAATTTTGATGATAAAATTAGTGATGTAAGGCTGTGATAGTGATTTATGTTTCAATTAACACATTTAAGTTATGAGAAATGTTTGTCTGAGTACAAAAGTCATCAAGATAATAAAATAATAACGTATTACTAACAAAATTTAAAATCGGTTTTTGGGCCAAGCACATCTGCAGATGGGCCAGAAAGTGCATGGTATCAAATCCGTTATTGGGCTGCCCATCTGCAGATTGGCAGCCAAATAACGGATCCTCATATGGGCCAAGCCCATCGGCAGATGGGCAAGATCTCCAAACGGGCTCCAACATGTATACCTCATAACAGGGGCGGATCTGATACTATTTAAAATACTTTTTATTGCATTTCCTCTATATTTTCAGGCTTTCTATATAGATCATCGATGTAAACGGGAAATCCTTCCCAAAATACTGCATGCATGAATCCGCCCCTGTATGACTCCCACAGCAACATCTATTCATCTGCTGCATGTACTGTTAAACAAACAACAAGGGAAAACGCCGAAGACCATCCATGGTAATGTAAGATATGTAGAAATGTTAGATATACCGCGTACAACAAATGATGTCATATAATACCTTTTATAATTAAATCAAACTACTTATAGTTGCACTTTTACCTTGAGTAAAAGTTCACTTTTGAGTGAGTAAGAATACTGAATTAATTCCTTATTTGACAGGAATGTTGTCCATGCTTAATTGATGAAAAAGCAATGGGATGACCGATTAATAAGCATATATATATATATATATATATATATATATATATATATATATATAGGGCCTTTTCCTTGGTATATTTAAAATTTCAGAGTTGCATATCTAAGACTGCATGAGAAGTGTTAATGGATTATACTAGCCGTCTATATATATGGTTACATAAAGATCTTTTGGAGTGGGATGATAAACCATGTGCAATTCAAATGCCATCGATGGCAACAGGCCATTCACTCTTGAACCAGAAGGATTACTACAAGATAAAAATAATTATTAAATCGTTTTAGCGCCGGTATTAAAAAATCATGGGAGATTAATAATAAAGTATTGGCCTTTTATATTGTACAACGTACCTGTGGTTTCCTTATCTGCATTCACATCATGTTTCTGTTTTTGCGTGTGTAAACATTCTGATAAGTTATTAAACTTACCATAAATACGTATACCTAAATAGTATATACGGAAAACCTCATATTACCCTAAATACATGTGTTTATTACGGTTTTTTTTGCCCAAATTCACCCATATTTGTTCCAGACCATGGGGTAATTTAAGCTTTATCTCAATAAGGAAGTGAGGTTACTGCGTTTGTTAATTTATTTCCTGTCGTTTGCTTGAAATGCAAAAAAAAAATCTACTTCATGGTATTTGCGGGCACCCAGTACTACTTTTTAAGTTATTGCCGAGCAGGCGATTGGCAAAGCATTACTTGTGTTGTATATATTGAGAACAGTTCCTGTGAGTACAACTCATTATGCTCCCTGCTGCTGCAGCATGTCGTCTTCTTGGCTGTTACAGCAGGGGATACGAGAAGCGCGGGAAAACCAGATTTATCGGTGCTTTATGCTGCGCGGTGTCACTTGGGGTCACTGCAGTTCACCAACAGAAGCAGACGACATCGAATACAAGTTACTCCACAGACACTTGCCAAGTGTCAGTGTTATGTACGGCGTAATTTGTCTTAGCTCCCAAAGATGGCTCCAGATGTTATGTACGGTAGCAAAAGCGCGGGAACGGTAACTCTGCCCCTGTGGGAAAGCCCAGGGTGTGGCGTCGTCTGCCTGATGAAATGTGACATCACAGGAAGCAGATAATGGTATGATCAACCGAATTAGTTTCAAAATGAAGCTAATCTCTTTCAGTTGTGCTATACCATTACAGAAATAAGCTCCCAGCCCCTCACAGTCTGTTTCCACGTATCTGCTGGGTGGTCTTTCAACGCAGGGTTTTTGTTGACTTTCCCTTCACTTGCAGGTCGTCAGAAGTTAACAAGGAAACCATAAACATGACACTGAACCACCAACATAGTACTTTGACAGTTTAAGATCAGTGAAATTTGGAGCTCTTTAATTCCCCACATCAAATATGTCCGTGAATAACATTTAAAGCAGGTGTTAAGAACGTGTCGTGAGCATTCAGCCTGCAAGTCTTAAGAAATTTGAAACGGTCTATGATATTACAGCCTAAAATGAGTCAGACCCAAACACCATCAATATCGTTGCAATTTTGATATTATTAAAATTTTCCACTTACTGACACCTTTTTAATTAGTTTTGCAGAATTTTTTTTTTTTTAATTTTGACTTGCCTTTTTCTCTATTTCTTTAATGATAATTTTGGTAATTAAAGATTTAAAGAATGATGGAGACCTTCTTCGTGAGGTGCCTACCTTATTCTTGTTTGACGGCAAGCTCACCTGGACAATTAAACGTTTTCTACACCATTCTTGTCAAATATAACATTTTCCACTGGAAAATATATATGCGCTCCACAAACTCGATAAACGAATAACCTCTTGAGTTACATGATATCCGAAATCATTCCCGTATAAATTCAAATAAAAATCTCCATTCAAGGTTGCAGCAGACGACAGGGTGAGCAGACGACTTCCTTCCCGCTAAACTGCTGTCAAAATGAACAGGCCTGATATGGTACGAGTTTTGTAGGCCGGTGGCTGGCCCCTATTTTGGATGAAACTGATATTCTTTAACATTGCAAGTCTAACATGAAACCATATACGGCCCGCCAGTGGAGGATGAAGGTCAAAGGTCACCAACGGAAACGTACATGTGTCTTTTTGCACTTCATATATATCACTCGTATATAGTTGGTTGTCTGGTCGCATGGCTCATACATATGCATCAGTTAAACAATATTCAGTGCATGTGCAAGCCATGCACCATGCATTTCATGCACTCCCTGTATTCACTGTATTATAATCGGCCTATGAATAAAATAAAGTATGCCCATAAAGAAATACCAAAAGGACGACACTTTCATAACTACAATAATTCCCTTGGAATGAATTTTAGTATTCTGCAAAACACAATTTTGTAATTCTGAAAAATACGGTAACCTGATGAAGAAAGTTTACGTTTTAACATTAAAACAAATTAAAGTTGGCTTCAGAACAATGAAGTACTAAATGACGTGTTATTTAAATATCAGTCTACTAAAAAGTTGCCTGCTATTCCTAAATGCTTAAAATGGTGCACTTTAAAAGTTTAATTTTGATATTTTTAATGAATGAAGATTCAATAAGTTTACCATTAGAAATAACACTTTATAAGGTAAAATGATATATATAGTTTATAGACTCAAATATAAATTTTTAAACGAGTTTTGGATAAGCAATTCTGAAGCGGTTTTTTTTTCCGGTGATGCTGTCATAATCTATATTTGTAATTTTTCCTTCATTATGAAGTTTGTATTTCACGTTTGGGTAACGTTTTGTGCAACGACTAATTGTGTCAATATTGAAAACTATGTACACATTTTGTCTTTCTTTTGTTCTGTATATATATATATATATATATATATATATATATATATATATATATATATATATACTATACGTATGTATCGTTTACCCATGTTGGTGGCGATGTCCCTAAATCTTCAGCAATATTGCATTCCTTTCTTATAACAAAACAAACACATGTGTATGTTGTTACTCTATGGATGTTATCCGCGGTCCTCCCATGACCACTTCAAAACAAGACATCATTTTACGACATTCTACAGCCGCAGGTGTTCACGCAGGGCGTAGCAAAACGAGGGTAATTTCTGTGTATTTTATACGAATCACTTTATTTGCCGAACTTCTTCCCTACTGGGGATTCAAGGGGGGTCCCAATGCTTAAAAGCAGGGCTAGGGTCTTCTAGGAATCTGATTACACCCCGGGCGTGTTGACTTTACTGAAACAAAACATAATTTAGAGATAAGCTGCCCATATGGATAGCAGTACGGCCTGGGACGGACAATAACCGGGGCGTTCCAAGAAACCAATCATGGCTTTGAGGTTTATTTTCCACGGGATCGTTTTACTGTCACATGTGGCCGGAGTCTGCTTCCTCGCTGCCCCATGCTGACGGTTATAGGGATGTTTAAGTGGTTGTTGAGTTGACCATTGGTAATGCTATCATACTGGGAACATGTCTTCGGGCAGTGTTATGATAGGGAAGCCCAGCTCTGTGCCCTGTGGATCTCTTCGTGACACTCACTCCTCTGCCATTTGGAGGACAACACTATATACCTATATCAAACATATGTACAACTGTCCAGCTATCATGATTCACCTTCTAGACCGTTCATAATCTCTGTATAGTATATTTATCAATTTTGTATCAATTGTAGAAACAATTTTCTTAGGATTTATAATAATAAACACCTATCTATAACTTATATTTTGATTTAATTTCTAAACTATGATAGTTAAAGAAGAACGATACCCTAAATGAGAGAAATATACAATTGTCTTTAGCTTCGAAGAGTTACCATTTTGGAATGGTCGTAAAGGACTGAGCTCACCTTTTTTGCTGCAATTTAAGAAAATTTTCTTATGAACCGACTGCTTCAAGCTGTAAAATTCTTTTCTCAGCAGGAATAGGTTTTCCACGTTCATTGGCTATATCTTTTATTTTCATTTTTACAACAGCTAAGGTAATGGGAAACTCTCTCTTAATATATTAGCACGTGTACATGATTGTTCTGTTACTATTATCATTGACAAAAATGTTTTACCAGGTATGGTCATGTTAGACGGGAGCCTCACAGAATAGTAAGATATGGTCATGGAAAAGTAGTTAATAATATTAAATATTTTTGTGTTTATTATTAGTTGAGTTGATCATTAGATTGATTTGTGTATGTATCAAGTAATGGAACATGGAATTTACTAGATTACGGTTTGTTATGATTAGCTGACAGAAGAATCTGGAGATCTAGATGCTTCTGGGAGTCTTCGCTAAAAATTTCCATGTGGAGAAATCTGAAGAACATTCGTTGACTAGAACTTTCCCGACAAAGTTTCTTTGCGGCAGGTATATATAAAAGCCGACTCCAAAGCCGGGCAGTTAGTCATAGTAGAACCGTTCTACAGAGGACGTGTCGTGAGACGCAGATTTGCGCTAGGCGGACTGATGGTCGAGTTCCGCAAAGGGAAGTTTATTGGTCCTGGAGATAGTGCTTATTAGCCGAGGAGGGCGTTAGCATTTTCGTGGACTTTGTATTTTGTGAAGTTAGAGCCAGTTAACAGCGGGCGAAAGCTAAAGAACTGTTGAAAAATTGTATTGTGAGATTGGAGCCAGTCTATGGCAGTAAAGGCCAATACTGGGACGTGAAAGGAATAAACATGTTTTGTTGTACCGTATATATACTATAGACGTTGAGTGACTTTCTGGATTTCTATGTGAAAGTTCCCCGGAAATATAGGTCAGCTACGTGTGTGGTGTGACAATCATATTGTTTTACATGTAATTAAGCGACGGATTTCTTGTGTATACATATATTCTTGCTTGTGCAGTTGGTCCTTAAAACTTTACTTACCCTTATCTTTTTGTATCTATGACGTCAACCATTCCTTACCATTAAGCCAATGATTGCATTAAGAGTATCAAAGGATTCTCTACAAAACCATATATACTAGTCATACACATACACGGAAACGAGCTTGAATCTTCTTTGTGATTTGGAAATATGTTCGCGTGCTAAAGTTATAGTCAATATTAATATAATGAATGATAAAACACATTAAATAAGACCTAGCCCGAAGTATATGACTGTTAATTGTATATCACATTCAAAATTATGAAAGACCTAGATATCGGAAAGAAATGTGCGTGAATACTGGAAAGCAGGCAGATATATATTTAAATTTAAATTTAATAAAATGAAGTAAAATTGTAATTTTATATATAAAATCTTCCGTTATTTCCTATAGATTTATCTTCCCCATTGTACAGCAAATTACTTTTCGTTTGGTCACACAAGGTGCATGTCATATATTAACAGAATATATTGCTTTCGACACGCAAGGCGGTCATTTCAACACAAAATATTGCCATCGACAGGCGAGGGGTCATCATGCAGTTGGCGTTTTGATTAACGTGGCGGCCTTGCAGACCGGGCCACATGAGAGGTTACAAAAAGTCACGTTTGGTGTATGGACACTGGGGAAGGTGGTTAATTGCCGTCAGATTAAGCAAGCGCTCGTCTCCTCCCAGACAGGTCAGTGGCGGTCCACAGCAGACGACAGTTCCTTCTATGCCAGTGACCTCTAGCGGCAGTTGACCCCACCAGGTGTGACATCACCTGGCCCCCTGCAGCCCGCCCAGTTTACGGGGTACGGGCTGTTGGGCAGCTGTTGGTCAACCCCTTGCTCGGCCCCTTTTAACCCTTCTACTTCCTTTCCCATCATAGTTGCTTAGATTCAAACACTGCACGTGTTTTTGGAATATCTGACGGTGACCTATAGATAGTTTTAATATTTATTCATATCTATATGTATAACGGAAGACATCAGTTTTCTTTGTGCATCATTGTAAAAGGATAAAACCTGTATATACTTATTTTCCTTTTCTTGGCGTCTATTGGAAAAAAAATATATATAAATAATAGTTTTCGTTATAGTTATAAGCGTCTAGTAGGGCTTTAAACGGGAAGTGCGCTTTCAGTGTCTCCATTAGGTAACAATTTCATCAAATTTACTTTACGAAAAATTGTTATTTTCTAGATATTGATTCATATTTTTGGGATACAATTTTGACACGTATGGGCACTTTCAGACACAATTTTAGACAGAGTTTGCCGCGCTGCCGCTTGAAATGTGACATATATAATGAAAGAGAAAAAATCAGACTTCCTTATTATACTACATATAGGTATATGCTTTTTTTAACGGTAAAACAACACCGAGGGAAGGAGGACGCATCAGCAGCAACATGGTGTCTGAAAATTCCCTAAACAACACCGTCATACTATATCCTGTGTACAATTTAGTCCATTGTATATAAAATTTACTTTTTAAACATCAACTGTATACGCAGTGTCTTGTACAAAGAAGTCAGGTAATTGCCTCAGGTAAAAGGGCACATACGTATATAAAACCGGAGTAGGCCTGAGACTTCCTGGGGGCAGATCAGATAAAATACCGAGATTTCAAACATGAGACAACATTAAGATATATATCCGATAAACCAGTTATTATGGAAGTTTTAATTGTGTTCCTATCTGAATTGTTTATACTGAAAGATCTATGATGCTTTTTGTCTGTCGTCGTTCATCAGACAAAAATGCAAAAGAACAAAGCTTTTCAGAGGTCTCCATGAAAACCAGGAACGCCGAGCAGGCCTGGTTTATTACTGTTAACGATGTATGGCCCGGAAGGATGACACAAATTAGGATATTTACGGTATTGAGCAGACGACACGATATGTGCCTTACATCCGGACACTGTGGAACACCTGTTTATACGTGGCCCAGATGTCACGTGATCATTTGCCGCCATTTCCTGAACTGGAAATCTACATGCGTGGGTGCAGCTTCCGCAGAAAAACATTTTCCCATGGCGTTTGTCAATATTTGACCTACATGTCAAATATTATGTCGTTAGTAAAGTGATAATGAAGATAAATGGATCCAGTCTGTATAGGTTATGTACTCGCCAAAGGTTTAGTTATTTAAAAATAAATGTTTGCTTCAAGATCATTCAAACATTAAGTTGAAACATATAGATTATACACGTGGATCTGCATGTTTACATCCAAACATTCCAACAATTCAGGTGGCTAACAAAATCTTCAAAATACATAAAGAAACACATAATAATTATACATTTATTCGGCAAAATTTTTCAATTTGGACACAGTTTGGATTGAAATGTTTATAAATTTGTTTAACAAATTGATTCATTCATGTGCGCATATATGTTTGTGTGAAGCATTCGTTTGGAAATGTCTCCACCTGACCTTATTGCCATGACATGCGCTACTTTCATGGTGTTATAGGCATATATATCATCAGCTCTGACCAGAGGAAGCCATTTGGAAGCGAGAGGAAGTAAGGACTACAGCTGGTTTCTGAAACTAAGTTTGCTGTAACTAAAACTATTCACTCCATATTGTGATACATATAGGCCACACAAAAAATTGTTAAACAGAATATGGGACCAAGTAATTGGAGCAAGCCGATGGTTTTTTTTTTACTTTTAATTTTGTCTATTTTTCTTTTGGAAATTAACTGCACAAAATAAAATACGTCAAACCTGTAGGAAGGATAATATAATGAAATTGTATGAAGCTTTTTCCATGTACAATTATACTTTTAATAATGAAAATTCTGCATCATTAAAAAAACTTCTTTGAAGGCAGTGAGACAAGAGAATCTAGTGGCAATTTTCATACCAAAGAACTTTTCACTTATTACAGAAACATGTGATAAATATAGGCACAGCGATTCTGTAAACATTTTAATCAATAGTTATAGAGAATAATTTATGTAAATATATTTATATACGTGCCACAGATGTTAATGATGTTATTACGTATAACTATACAAATGTGTGTAACAGATACATTAAGAGTTACACCTTGATATGCACGCATCTTCCATTCATTCCTCTATAGCTGTTATATATTTACATATTTATATATGTTCGAATTCTCAACATCTATTAACAATTATTCTCGATTATGGGTTAATGTTTCTAGGCGGGTTAAGCAAGTCCTTCCAGTCTGTATTACAGCATGCTGGTCCTTCTTGCTGCACAAGTGTCAGCCATGGCCCATTGACCGTGATAGCGTGACAGTCGGCGTCTTACCGTGTGACACTTCCTGACTTAATTCCGCCAGCTGTCCGGATCGGTCACACAATCAAATCCCGCGTCAGAAATGTCGCCCAGTGATTAAATTTATCAGTCCAGCCTTGGCTACACGGGCTGGTCGGAATCTGTCTCCCCGTTAGTGTCATGGCTGACCCAGCTTCGGGGTAACGAGCCCCAGCCGACCTGACTGAACCACGCGGCAGGTGGCGCAGCCTGCCATGCGTCGTCTGCGCTGTTCCAGGTGTCATCTGCTTCATTCCTGCAATTGGCACCGCGGTTTTCACTGATGAGGTCGTCAACCTCCGCCTGGAAGTGGGGACATTCCTAGTATAAAAAAAGACACGTGTCAGCGGAAAATGTCTTCCGGGATGTTTCTCTTATGGATCATATTCATTCCCTGTCACATTGTATCAATCTTCTTATTTTTACCCGTCATGCTCTTTTTTTTCTGTCCGCTCGTCTCCTTCAATATTACCAGATTATGGATCCGCGGTGTATTTCTTCATATGTTTTCGATATTTTTATATTTTTCAGTGAAATACTTAGGGTGTATTTTTCCACTTATGTTATGCCACTATTGATGGGTTGGGGAATTTCGATTGTATAGGTCCTCTTCATTTCGTTCTAATTGCGTACTTTATTATTTTTCTGTTTTTTCCTCAGTCTTCACTTTCATCAACTATGTACAAATGTCCATCGCCCCATTACCATTTTGGTAAATTTTATTCCACGCTATTATCATTTTGCTTGCAGCATCATCTGCTCCATCTATTTTCCGTGTGAATGTTTTCTTTCTTTGATTACATTTTCTATTTTGTTCCTGGATTATCCATTTCAATTTCTTCCTGAATCCTCGATACATATAATAATTTTTATTTCGTTGGACAATTTTCTCCCTTGAAATGTTTTCTAAAATGTCCTTATTCTTCATATCTTATTATTCCGTTTGTCCTTTCCACTATTTTCCGATGGCATTCAGTCTTCTCCCAAAGTGTTGCTCATGCATGCACTTTTTACCTCATATATGTATGCATGTGTATCAATAACCTTGTTTTACAATTAATGTTCTTTGTTGTCTAGCAGCTTACGATTTATTATTTTTTTATATTTTGGTGTTCTTCCCTATTCTTACATTATCGTAAGTGCAGGAGGAAGACTTACTTTTTTTGTCACAACAATAAAATTATTATCATAAGAAAAATTGTCTGGGTTTTGTTTTAACAACCTTGTTTTATGGACTATATGTGTTCAATTTAATATATGTTTATTTAAATTATCTTATATATATATATATATATATATATATATATATATATAAATATATATAAGATTTCCAGAATTTTTTTTTTTTAAATTTAGAAACAAACCCCTGGGTCATGATTTTAAAGTGTTGTTTTCCTATATCGTTATGTACAAAGTATAAATTATATAGGTTATATGTTGGTATACTGATGAACTTTGAATTTATATTACATTCACATTAATAATAGAGATATCGAAATTGAATGTGTAATTTAAATATAAACACATACATGTATATATATATATATGGTACATGTATATATATATATGGCATTTAGATATCTATTATACCAGATATTTAAAAGTCACTCAATCCCCAAACATAATATACCTATATATACCTCTTCATGCATGCATGTTGAACCATATTCCTTTATAACAGGTTAATTCAAATTAAGGAAATCCCGTTTATAATTATATTATTTTTGCACGTTAGCTTCGTTATAACAATGCATATAACTATTTACCCTACACAATAAATATGTCCCAATTTAAAGTATATTTTAAAAGAAACTTCCCCTTTTCTGGGAGAGAGAGTGAGAGAGAGATATCCATGCTAATTAAAACAACTATATGACTTATAAACATTTATATACTCTTTGATTCCCCATATACTAAAGCTGTCCAAACTGCCCACCTATATATATACTGTAATTACTGTAGACAAATATTACCGTAAATCATGGGAATCAAGTTTCCATCACGTAACGTAATATCTAGTTTTCCTCAACTCTGTTTAATAATATGTGATATATATCCATTTAAATGTTATTACTTATTATCACCTTAGCGTCTCGTTACCAATGTTTTGTCTCTGATCTGTGGGTACTAAATAGGGGGAGGGGCATATGTGCACTAGCTGCCGTGGAGTCTGGTTTTCCGTCATCTGCCTTCAATACCCAATAGGTGCGGATGATTTGCGCGAATAAAAACACAACTGGTGCTGTGCAGGTGTGGCCTTGGTTTTGTAATGTATCGGCCCGGTATCAGGAAACCAGGGCCGGGGCTTGGCTTTGGTTTTAAGTACTGTTTACAAAATAAATGTCCAACTGTCAATTTACACCATCTGATACCAGGTGTGACAGATGCTGATGTAGCGTGCTGAAGAAAATAAATCAGTGACGGTCTTAAGATATGCATGGATTTTAAATTAAACTTGAATACCTACACGTGTATATATAATATAGCTTTGTACACAAACCTATGGTCTGACGGTCGGGCGCATATTTGTTTGCCAGGCTTATTCTTTGGTATTATAAATATGTGTGTTTATGTGTTTCAAACAGCTCCAATGTATAATAAGTCTTTCGGGTTTCGAGGCCGGAATATGTAAAGAAAAAGCGTAGTAATGGAATGAATGAAAAATAATGGAAGAAAAGTACAATAAATTTCAAAATCTTCACGGAGACATGTATACCTAATGGGTATAAAATAGAGGGCTTATAAATAAATAATAATGAAAAAAATTAATTCTATAGGGAACCTAACTGCCATTTTCGAAGCTGCATTGTCATTTTAAATTAACTAAATCAAAGGTGATCGGATTCTTATAAATTAAACTGTTTACCTGTTAAAACTGTAAAAAGAAATAGAAAAAATATAAAACTTCAACGAGTCATTCAATATCTATAATAATTAAATATATGGCAAACATTTTTCTAGAGGACTAAGGAGAAAACAAAAGATTGCTAAATAAATGCTCCCGCGCGCGCATGGATGAACGCCGTTTTAGGTTGTTTGCGAAAAATGGACACAGTATCTTCTTTATATTATAATTGACGGTGGTGGCATCCAAATGTTGTCACGCAACAAATCTGTGGCCACGTTTGGGAATGACCTCTTTTGATCTTCAAAATTGGGAACGATGCCAAATGTGTCCTAAGGGGGTATTTTCAATGATTTTCCATACCTCCTGAGAAATTTTACATTATTTGGCGAAGGAGCTATTGCAGCGGCATATTTCAGAAACTGCGGCTTTGAATTCGGCCCATGACAACACGGCCCATCTAAAATCCGCCCGGAACGAACCCGACCGATGTCCCGCGAACCAGTCCCAATGCGAGAAATGATAACATGCTAATAATAATAGAGACGATCATGTCTAGTGTTTAAAGATAAATGTATGGGGATGATCCAGATGTCGTTTAGACATTAGAGCGAATCTTTTAATATTAGCTGATATTTTTACTTTTGTGGAGAATGTTGCCATTCCGCGTATGAACTGAGGCCTAATTCGCCAAGCCTTACATACAGTTACATTACATGCAGTGAAACTGATATATGACAACTTCACCTGGTCCGGGTCGTCAGAGCGGTCTTCTTTCAAGTGAAATTAAATAACAGGACAGTTTTCGGGGAGCCCGTGGGAAGGTGAGGTTTCCCACGAGATTGTGCGTCCTGGTCACCGTGTCCACGCGCTCAGGGCAGCCCCTGGCAAATGGACAGTGACAGATATACAACCTCAGCCATACTTACCCCATACATCAGGATCTGGGTGTCTCATTGCATCAACAACTGGACGGCCTGTCTTATTATACCGGGGGTGTTAGGTTTCATACCAACGTTATTATGACATGGTTACAAAATGAAAACATGTCATACCACTGGTATTATGTTCCATGTAAACAAATTTTGACATTATATGTTGGAGAATTGGGTATGGAAAATGTGATATTTTAGTAATATAAATCATAACAAAAATATTAAACCGGTTTTGGTATTCACGTGCATGACGGTAAGCATGCTGGTCTCAATCTTTTATGGTGTCCTTTCTGAACCATTGTGTTTTGAGAGTTTTGTGCATATCGTATTGTTCTGTTTCCGTATGAGACAAAGGTTTTAAATCTAAGTACATATACCATTATAGATGCGGCATGCATTTATATACAAATTCGATTATGGCACATGCATAACTTGATTTTAGTGCGCCAAACAAGTGCACATACTTGTCTATTAACCAAATATAAATCTAATTCCATCTCACAAAATTACCACACAAGAATGACTATAAATTCGCGGATGTGTATATAATTAAAATAAGTTGCTCCCGGATCTTCCGTGTGCAACTTAGGGCGTATAAATCGTGCGCGACTTTAAGAGGATAAACAATCGAGACTAGCAATTTGTGTCAAAGAGGTACATGAAACATTGTTGAGGAAAACGTGTATTCTAAGGAACTTATAAGACCTTCTTTGAGTATACATATGCTCAGCTTGTAATGGATCAGTGCAGTTATTGCATATGAAAGGTAAGGGAACACGATCCGTGACAGTCGTATAACGCGGAATCCTTGCTCCGTATACATGCTCGACTTCATCACCGGTCATGCGTCGTGATGACGTCATACACTTTTCAGCGTTGTCGGAAAACAAAAATAAAACAGGATCCAATGCATGGTGCAATCTTCACTGACGTCACGACATCAGAAACCTTTCGTTTTCGGCCAAAGTGTGCTCTATACTGCGTTCTTCTGCGTGACATCCGCAACTATATATATAATGAACTCATGATCATAGAACACGTAAATTGCTTATAAATAAATAAATAAATAAATAAATAAATATATATATATATAAATATATATATATATATATATATATATATATATATATATGGTCCTTTAATACCCTTATCGCAAAAATGTCCTTAAACTTACATTTTTCTGTAAATATATAACGCAGAGATGTTTGGACATATAATACATATATGCATGCATTAATACAAATATGAATCTGATTCTATGCATCTGACAAACATTATAGGACAAAATATACGATTTCGTACACCGACAAGAGAACAGGAACATATAATCCCGCGTGCAATTCAATACACAGTAGTAAGAAGTAAGAATTAAATGACATATATTTAATAACTGCGCGATACTGTGCCCTCATTATGTTACTTTCGGATGACCAAAGGGCGCCTGCATTTATCTGCCTGATGTCAGCAATTTACTGGTTTTAACCTTCAATTGAGTGATGTCAAGTTTGTTTTCAATTTTATCTCAAATTTATTTCAGTTTATATCATTGTCCACGTTTTATATAATCTCTGAAATATATGCGGGTTTGTTTACACTTCTTGGCCCTGGATACAATCAGACCAACAAGAGCGAGGGTCGCATGTTTAAAATTTTGAGCTTGATGCACAATGCAATACCACGCTATCATTGGTCTGATTACGATTCATTGTTCTGTGCCAGCCCTGCATAGTTGTGGAACTCAGAGAATCTTGCCAAACAAATCATCGGTTAAAACAAAAGAGATCTGAGAGGACTGCATGCAGTGTATAACTGTTGGTTCAGGAGCGTAAAGGGTTGGCTCCGCTATGGTTAATTTGCATACATGTGCACGTATACAAAGCTGATGCACATAAACATTTAAACATGAGTATTATACCGGCTTCTACATGTGGTCTATATATATATATATATATATATATATATATATATATATATATATATATATATATATAGGGACAGAGCGCAAGACTCGCAGATCAAACCTCAGCCACGCACGCTATAAATATAGGAGCATTGAGATTGTTCATGGTGGGTCCCCATTTACACTTTAATAGAAAGACTGTGTCCCATCAACGAGTGTGTCTTTTGGGAGTTCCTTGCATGGTTTTATATGAACCAGTCAAGTGGATGATTACACACACAGGACCCGCAGGTAAACACCGGACCAGGTGACACTATAAGGATATAAAAATAACAGGACACATGTGCCATCGCCTTGTCACGTTTACAGTCCTAAACCGAGTATACATACTTAGACTATGAATTAATCGGATGAATCAGCATTTAAAATGAAGGCGTTGACCCAAACTAAAAGAAATATTAAAAAAATTGAGTATTCAGATCCTTTTTTTTTTTTAGCAAATTATATAAAGTCATGGTAAACTGCTAACTATATTATATGTTATTGTATATATGGCTTGCTCTTAGGTGCGGAGTCAATATATGATGAATAATATAGAGAATCGACGAATATACAAACAAATAAATCACCTTGTATCTCAGTGAATGGGTGACCTAATTTCAATTTAACGAAGGATTTTTTTTTATCTGAACAGGCAAATCCAGAAATACAGGTTCAGTCAAACTGATAGAGAGATTAAAATCGTCGTTAAAGGAGCCCAATCACCTGTAAAGCATGTTGAATTAACACGAAAAATAGTTTCTTCTCTTTAAAATAAATCTGTACCTGCCACAACTTTGCCTTAAATTCGATTGCTTATACTCCTGTAAACGAGTGTAAAAAAACACTGGACCGGGCGCGATCACAGGTATAAACACATCACTTAGGGCCGTGTGCATCGCGGAGCCACAACATGTGACAATCAGGAGATGCCCTGACTGACTTGGCCCAAAAATGTAATACATGTTCCCACTAGCTGAAACACCGCATGTTGCGGCTCACAAACGGACCTCCGGTCACGCAGCCGATCGGGCAGATACACATGGACTGTGTTTACCAACACGCATAGCCATGACAATGTGTTAAACAGCCGTATGCGAGGTAGTATATAAACTGAAATTATTCTGCTGGGAAACTTTTTTATAAAGCAAACCTGAACTGATAGTGTGAAAGAATAGGCATTAAATTGCTCCCGATTATGCCCCTTTAATACTTAAAGGTACATAAACATTTGCAAAAACATGTTTATTATCCCACGCTATTACATATAGTTATATAGTTCATGTTGACAGAATACAAACGTCTCCCGGTACACGGATTTACTATATCCAGTTCAATTGTCGTTTACGTTGTTATGATTATGTATGTGTGTGAGTAAACACAGTTCACATGTGTCTGCATGTTTACCATGACAAGACTGCATGACCAGAGGTCTGATCTTGCGCATGCGTGCGCGACAACTCCCAAACATAGAGAAGAAAGAAGTAACCTAAAAGAAAGACCGCGGTTGGAAGCTTACAATGTCTAATTTGTGAAGTTGCCTGGTACAGCCACCAAAATAATATAAATTTATTGGAAATGGTAAGCTTTAAAGTCCATTTGACTTTGAAGTGAACGCACTTTAAAACACTTCCGCTTCCATCAGTTTTACATGCTTCCACGAGCTGCATATGCCCGGTCAATTTTAAACTCCAGGTCCTAGTTCTCACGCTCAGAATTGTTAAAACAAAGCATTTTTATGGCGCAGTACGATACTCAACGCAATCCTCTTATGATGTCTGCAAAAACTGTTCGGAAGAACAACGCAAGCTTCTTAAACTCTCCAGACAGTTGTAACCCCTCAAGTGCCTTTATCTTAGGAGGGTCTAGCAGGTTTCTGCTTGGAGATTAGACAAGCCCCCTGCATGGCTGTGGTTGATCCTTTCCTTAATTACTTCCTTCTCAAACGTATCCCTGTGTTGTGGATTTTTTAAAAGTTTTCTGAAGAGATTCATTATGACTCTAAAAAGATCTGTTTTGATACATCATGAAAAACGTATTCTTTTTTTTAAATATAGGTATAATGAATTCCGGTCTGCATGTTTTTATTTTATTTCAATAACCCATGCAGTTTTCATGTATGTGAACTTATTTTGAAAATTACCAAACCAGTTTAAGGAAATATGAACCAGTAAAGACACCCTAGAATTTAGATGCCATGATGTACAGCTATAGACAGAAACTAACAGGTATACATAGTACATTCGTAATGCTTGGGTTAATTTATAATATCGAAATTATATCTTACATGCAGTATAGATTTTAGTTTAAGTGCCATTTTGTATGTTACTGATGTTTTACATGCATGGGAACAAAAGGATTGATGAAATTTTCGGCCATTTGCACACTCGACCGGATCAGGTATAATTTCGTCCAAAGAAATATACATATATATGTGAACCACTAATATTGATGTACCCACAAGTACAAATTATAGTCGTAATGCTTTTGTCAATTTATAATAAAAAAATACTATCTTACAGTGGGTTTTAGTTTTATTGCCATTGTGTATGGTGGTGATATTTTACGTGCATGTCATAGGAACCGCAGGATTGATGAAAATTTCAGCCATTTGCACACTCGATCGGATCAGGTCCTACAGCAAAGTAAATTGCATAATATCGTTATCTGATTTCTCCGAGAAGCAACATATATAGTTACGTCTGTCTTCGGAAAACCTTATTCATTTTCCTGAAGTAAGCATCATCTATTTCTCACTCTCTGTCATTTATGCCCTCATCATCATCATCATCCCTGTCTACATATATTTATGGGATTTTTTTTCATATTAATTTCCAACGAATTCACAATCACCATAATTATCATCATGCATCATCACCTCTCTCACTCACTCGCCCTCCCTCAACCTCATTTTCTCTGATTTATCTTAATCATCACCCCACCACCATGCATCCTCATCATTCTTTCTCTTTCTTCCAGCTTTTCTCTCATTAATTATCGTTATGATAAGCATCATTATCATCATGATCTTCATCATCATCATCATCGTCGTCGTTCTTCCTTCTCCTACAAGTTTTTCAATCTCTAAACATCGTCATAGTCATCATCATCATCTTCATCATTATCATCATCGGCCTTGACTATATATAAATTTGTTCATGATAGTCACGTAATAAAAACTGCCGTCGGTTCAATGATCAAAGCGGCACGGGTGTCACTCCTGTCGGAATGTACGGTTATCACATGTATGTGCAGCTGGGGCGAATCAGCATTAAAGTCTATTAAACATACAGTCTCAGATTAACAGGGTCCACCCCTTTCAACAGTTAAGTGATATATAAGAGGCGGGGTCGTACACGAGTCAAGGAGTAAACCGGACCTGAAAACCTATGTCCAACTGACCTGTCACCCGGCGCTATATGTATAACTGACGAACACGCACGTGTCCTGTTATGCATAAATGTGCATGGTGTGTTTCATCAAGAATCGAGTTCAAATGCATGAAATGGAATTTGTGAAAATATGGTGTAACATAAGTTAAATAGCTGCTCATATACTTTATTATATTCCCGATTAATAAATTATATGCTTTCCAACTGAATGTATGCATCATAAAATACACACACACACACACATATATATATATATATATGTGGAGAGAGAGAGAGAGAGAGAGAGAGAGAGAGAGAGAGAGAGAGAGAGAGAAATGAGGGAAGTATAGATTGATAGAGATACACATATATGCTGTTTATACATGATGAATGTACATCGGAGTGAATATACAATAAACTTTTCATGCATGCAGTTATCAAATTCTCCTCAATTCCTATCGTTCATATACTTTCATATAAGTGACGACATCCAAGCAGCGAATATACGCAAAGACAACGTAATCACATACAGGTGTCCATTACTTCCGTGAACATTTTCCACGTATAATGACGTATTATATATCTTGGCAGCTCTCAGCGGTACACGGTTAATACACACGACTCTGTACGTTATATGTACGTAGGACCTACAAAGCGTGCGTACATGTTTTGATCATGAAACCATGCATGCACGATGGCTTCCTTTGGGAATAAACATGACGTAATTGCCATGGTTTTCAGCCTTTGTATGTATTTACGCGTATATATCCAGTTCCACCATTGATGTTAAAGAAGAAATTATTCTAAGTATTAATAACACGCATTTATCTTGAAATCAAAACACACGTGCATATAGATACGTATTTGTCATCATATTACCACCCATTCCATGCAATATTACAGAAAATGAAACTGTAAAATGGCCTGCCAGTATATTAATCGGTTTGGGCTTGGCAGAGCTTGTAAAACATATAAATTCTGCACCCACATGTATATGTCATATGATCTTAATAATATATTATGAATTAGATTACCTATATATATATATATACTCACTATTTTCTTTCGAGTTTTATAGAGTTATAATTTTAAAAGGGGGAGGTAAAGTGCAAAATTTCGGTCACAAAAAAGGAGGTTATGTTTTTCCCCGTGTCTGGTCTTTTTTATAAGCGGTATTTCATTAAACTACAAAACCATTGCCCACGGAAATTTGTGGAAGGATTAGAGTGGGCAAAGGATAGCTCCATCACATTTTGGTGTGAACCCGAACATAAAGTGGCGGATCCAGTATAGGATTGTTTTGATTTGGGTTAGGTATATGCTCTATTTTCTATTTTTATTTTTTGTTATTAAACCCCATCCTTATATATTCTTCTCCCAGAGAAGTCGCTAAAGAAACCTTCAGACTGGCCATTTAGAAGGTCAGCGAGCCTTTGCAGATGGTTGTTTTTATCAGGTGACGAGCTCTGGTCAGTATCAACTTCGTTTAATCCTGGTTATCATGAGGATACACAAGTATATGCACGGACCAGCTTTTAATTTCGTGGCAAATTGTGTTTGTTCATTTATTTTGTTACACCTATAACCCCACGTGACCCCACGTGATCCGGGATGGCGTTTCTAGGCAAGGTCATGTGTGATTTCTTAGCAAGGTCACCAAGGTTGTGCCTAGCCCTGGCTTGTTGTCATATAGGAGCCATGTGTCCAGCACATGTGGCCTTGCTTTAGGTTTCATATCACTAGCCCCATTATCAGATGATATGACTGGACGAAGAGTTACATGGGCTGCTGAATCTTCATAATGGGGGGGGGGGGGGTTTCAAAATTTTGGAAAGGAGGGTAAACCGTGTACCCCGGGGGGGGGGGGAGATAATGCCCCGACTCCCTCCATTAAATCCACATTTCTTGGGGTTGGGGTTTGCATATTTATGGAAGAAGGCAGTCGGCTTATAAACGCTGCAGACCTGTACTGGGATTAAGCATATGCAACCGGATTAAATTTGTTTAAATAAACAGAGATTCTTGGACTAAAATTACTCAAATGTAAGAGTAACTGGACATACCATGCAAAATTGCCATGCAAAATTAGTAATTATTTTGCCGTAAATGTGAAAATAAACCGTAATTCAGACGTGACTAACTAAAAAAATATTTAGTAGTTCATACTCTGCATGTATACATTTCTTGTAGCCGTATTTGGTATAAATTGTTATATCCCGGTGCGAGTAATTTACTCTATACAAGGACTGAGAACTGTTAATGTATATATCGACATGGCCAGTCTAGAACCAATGCCAAATGAATGTATATATAGCTATAGGTCTTTATACCTTATGTTCATACATATATATATATATATATAATTATATATATATATATATATATATATATATATATATATATATATATATATATATATATATATACGTGCTTGTTCAAAGACTTCTGCTAAGAAAACTGTTTATTTATTAGGTATTTATAAACCCACTTTTATAGGAATATTAAAAAAAAAAAACACTTTGTAATCTGATTAAACCTGTTTATTTTGATTTCTACGTATAAATCGTATTATTATCATAATTATTATCATTATAATTATCATTAACATCATCAACAAAATTCTACGAATGATGCAATTATATGCGTTATAATACTGCATATTACGAATTTTATATGAGAGGAAGCATAAACATGTTTACATGCATATATTTATTTTATGATGATTATTAAAAATACTGCAGTTGCGTTTTAAGTAAACAATGCTGTCACTTCCTGAATGACAATGTTGGCTAAATAGAACACAGAAATAGGCCTACGTACGTGTTTATCTCGGTCATTCTCTCTACACGAAATGTCTCAACCCACCTATGTACCCTTACATCTGTACAGATTGCGTTTTCTCAATAATTCCTTGTTGTTTGCTTGATGACGTCATTTCGTTGACCTTGACGCCCGCGCAGATGGTGAACTCCCTGTCGGCCGCCAGGTACCCGGTTCCCGATAGGCAATGAGTGGGTGAGGTCACCGAGTGCATAGTACTACAAGTCAGCTGACAACAGGCAGGCTAGCTGAGCCGTAACCTGGCGAGCAGATAAGCCATTTCCAGGAATGTTATGTATATAGGGATAGGTAAAGATAGTATTAAAGGTACACACGCATGAAGGGGGGGGGGAATAAATTTAGCCAGTACAGATATAGAAATACGATAAAATATTGTACTCATTGTATATCATACATATGATAAGAGTACACGTAAACATACATAAATGCAATTTTAATATATGTTGTGTGTTTAATGATAAATATAATGTAAAGCCGATGTACTCTATTTGTATAGGTCTACAAACATATTTTACGACAAGGTGGCGTCGTTCAAGTGATTTTCTTACCGGTCGTCACAACATTCGATTAGTAAAAATTAAATGTTGACTTAACACAATTTAACTACTCAAATATTATGACACGACGTATAAAACTTAGCGAAAAAAGAGAAAGAAAATCCATAGTAAAATATGGCCCTCGTGATATAATTATTCAAGTGATACAAGGTGGTTCCGCGACATTCACACATTGCGTTAAAGTCATTAAAATTTGCGACAGTCCATCGTTTATGTGCAACCATCGGTACGTTACACGCCATCTGGCTCAAGACAAGGGCATTTCTTGGAGATTTTAATCATAAACAATACCTCGTATATAAAAATAATGATCAGTTACTGTTTCCCTTGTGTCTTGGTTCTATTTCCAAGTGGATGCGATATTTACGAGTTATTATTTTTTTTTCAATTCAGAACGGACAGAAATTTACCTGAAAATTCACTACTGAAATGGATGGTTAACTGTGTTTTTGCTAAATCAGCAGGAAAATATGGTAAGGGTGGAAGGGGTTGGTATTCGTCATTGTAGATAAATTATACATCAATGAAATGCGAAACTGGGAATCTGCGAATTTAACTTTCCTCGAAACCCTACTGAAGCCCAATGAATGCATAACCGAAACCCTTGTTCGCCGGCATGTAAAATGACCCTAATGAGGGGGCCGATCAAACGGGGCGGAGGGAACGGTTTGCCCCGACCCCAAATGACCTCCACCCTACGGGGTAGCCAGGTGGAGGTCAGGGGTGATTTGTGGAACGAGGCCTGGGGTTCCCAGAACCCGAGGTCAAAGGTTATCATCCCTCTAGTATGAGCCACTCATTTTTCCTCAGCAGATTAATATCCCCTGCTCAGGGCACCAGGGATGAATACGACAGCTCCCTCTTCTGGCCGGCAGATGAGTAATGGTACCACAAGCACACCAAAGGTCCACCATGTATCTGGTCATTTTCCACTCTCCGTCGCGGCTTTGTTGTATGTTCAAGTGACATTGGACACTTAAAAAGAACCATTGACTCTTTCTCTCACAGTGACAGTTGCAGTATTAACTCTAAATGTTCATGCGTCACGATACAAGGAAGAAGGCGAAGTTTGCATCCTGCATGGTCGGCGGAACGCGGAGGGGTGCAGTGGCCGAACGTAAATCTGCCCTAATTAAAGCGTTTTGTGACACAGGATTTCATTTTGTAATGTCCATATCCATACATAGACAGATATGGTCTAATAGTATATTGGAAAGCAATGTAATAAGCTCCGTGCAGACGACAAATCTATTTTGTGACTGGCTGCTGGAAGAGTGACGTCATGAACTAAATTAGATTAAAAAGAAATGAATAAATTCAAGTTATTTGTTCTGTGATTTATTTTTTCTAATTATATATTATCCCAAGAAGAGCTCGCGTTTTAGAGGTAAGACATAAATTATCTAAAATATACACAAATCATGTCATATATATTATCAACGAGACACTATGTTTATATTTAGATAAAAAAACTCCAGGGAAACAGGCTTGGTCTATGCAAATCCCATTTCTATTACCTTTCCACAGTCATCGGTATCAAATGATTTTGATTAACCCAAATCTGCTTGAATTGGAATTAAACATGAATGCTCTGAAACCATAATGCACCGATTGTTATAGTACGCCTACTTCTTTTTCACAAATTATTGGGGATTGATAGCTGTATAAACTATTCCATACATGCAGGCGATGTGTGTTTGTTGTCTGCAATCAAGACAAACCTGTCTTTTATGGACAAAACCTGGTGCGAATGATAAATAGAACAACAGATTTGGTTTATTGTGGTAAAACAATCCAACATATTTCAAACCATGTCTTGGATTTACAGGTTGATGACTATGTAAGTTACAACATAAATCGGGGAGTTTTCAAGCGAACAGAAATTGTAAAAAAAGGTCCGATCCGTGGTGAAGTTTTGGCAATGATACGCAAGCGTTTATCAAGTACTACATCTGAAGGGCTTGGTGGTAGGGTTACATTATCCAGGCGATGCCATTCATCATGGTCTGAAGGTATAGCCGCTTATCTAGAGGTGAAGAGCTCGCATTACCTGAACATTGGTCAAGGTACTTACAGAGCATTGCCCCTTAGTCACGTGATATCGTCTGCTCCAGCTATCGTAGATATTCTCAAGCATGTGAACGCGATACAGGTTTCAAATCAAGTCTGATAAAAATATATATGTATTTGTTTATCTTTCTGTTTTTCACTCAGATTTTATGGGTACATGAATCCTGGACATCAGATTGAAATAGGTCGATTGAGGTAATGTCGATTAATGTCGAAAATAAACCCAAAACCTCATTTTTTTCACATCTTAAAATTGGATATGATATACAATAAATATTCGATTCTTCTTCTTCTTCTTCTTCTTCTTCTTCTTATTATTATTATTATTATAATACATGTTCTTGGAAGCTTTCTTCAGTCATTTATTTAATACTTGTACATGTATATTTTAAATGGCCCATTTGTGAGAGCTTATAAATTGTTTATACATAAGTATTATATCATCGATTTCTCATACATAGTTTAAGTGTACGATAAAACATTCAAATAAATATACAATTTACAGCTTAAATGTACACTAGTAATTTTAATTTCCAAAATAGGCCTATTTTGTGGGTGGATAAATTCCAGGTGCATCTTCACCGGGCAGTTTAGTGAGCGTGTTGAAATCTGCGGGGTGGATGGACATACATTAAGGTTTAGTAGCGTCCATTATCAGGGTAACCGGCCAGTAATGGGAGGTTGGTCGACATCATACAGGGCAGCGGGGGCCGGAGATTACTCAGGTAGATAGACAGAGATATGATACGGCAGACCGGCGCTAATAGCATGTAACAGGCGCCAACCAGACCTAGCTCTTTCTCTCTCTCTCTCTATCTCTCTCTCTCTCTCTCTCTCTCTCTCTCACACACACACACACACACAGACCCGTATCCGTTAATTTCAAACGTGTACACATGTGCAGATAGGTACTAGTGCCAGTTTCTGTCTTATTCCACAACAACGATATGTGTGTATTGTGTGTGTGCGCGCGCGCGTTTGTAAAATTAGTAAAATGGGAAAAAATGTGAAAAAGAGTTTACCAAAATAATATTTCTATTTCAAAGTGCTCTCAAAAGATTAATATATACATCCCCCACACTTCTGCGTTTGATACACCTTAATCTAAATTAACTCTTGTCCTCTTCGAATTTATAGATTAAAAAGTTATTTAGAGAAATAGGATTACAGAATAACGGCATATATACTAAAGGAAACCTAAAGGAATGGACATGCTAATAACGGGAGATTGCCGTCTGTGCATGGATATCATATATACTACACCCTTATTGTGAGATTAATAAAAAGAAGGCGTCAAATTGACATACGACCTGGTGTGTTGTTTTAAATCAGTGTGTGTGCCACCCATATCGCGAGGTCCCGCCTCTCGTGGCGGGAAATCTTTTTCACAGTTCTAATTATACAAGGGGCACCGTTATCAGTGACACCACCTGCCATTACGCTCGGATAACCACAAATATGGCTAAATATAACAACCATATCGCATTGTAGACGTTTTTCCTTCTCAGTTTCCTCAGGACAAGGACAAACTTAGTGCTCGTATGACGCGGGACCCAGCACGGAGTGGCTCAGCTGTGAATACCTATTAAATGATAAGCAGTCAAATTGATACATAGGCCTTATCAAATCCAACCTCCGTCATCATTGGCTCCCTCTCCTTTTCTCCCCCACCCCCATCCCTCTCTCTCTTTCTGCCTGTCTCTCTCTCTGTCTCTCTCTCTCTCTAATCCATCTCTTCCCGAGTTCTGTCTATTTTTCATGCATTCAATTGCCTCTCCCATGCATGTTTTCTCTGCCTGTTTGTCTGTCCGTAACTGATGTCTCTCCCATTTTGTCTCTGTCTGCCTGTTTGTCTGTCCGTAACTGGTGTCTCTCCCATTCTGTCTCTGTCTGCCTGTTTGTAACTGGTGTCTCTCCCATTCTGTCTCTATCTGCCTGTTTTTCTGTCCGTAACTGGTGTCTCTCCCATTCTGTCTTTGTCTGCCTTTTTCTCTGTCCGTAACTGCTGTCTTTCCATTCTCTCATGTCTGCCCGTTTGTCCGTCCGCAACCGGCGTCTCCACCATTCTGTCTCATGTCTGCCTGTCTCCCTGTCCGTAACCGGTGTCTCTCTCATTCTGTCTCTGTCTGCCTGTTTGTCTATTCTTAACTGTCTCTCCCATTCTATCTATGTCTGCCTTTTTTTCTGTCCCTAATTAATGTCTTCCCATTCTCTCATGTTTGGCCGTTTGTCCGTCCGTAACCGATTTTTCTCCCATTCTTTCTAATGTCTGCCTGTTTGTCTGTCCGTAACTGGTGTCTTTCCCATTCTGTCTCATGTCTGCCTGTTTGTCTGTCCGTAACTAGTGTCTTTTCCATTCTGCCTCATGTCTGTCTGTTTGTATGTCCGTAACTGGTGTCTCTCCCATCCTGTCTCTGTCTGCCTGTCCGTTACTATTGTCTCTTTCATTCTGTCTCTATCTGCCCGTTTGTCCGTCCGTAACTCGTGTCTCTCCCATTCAGTCTCTATCTGCCTGTTTGTCTGTCCGTAACTGCATGTTTTTTTCTTCCTTTCTGTTTTTGTCTTTTCCCATGTGGCCAGCGCACCGTCCGTCTGTCTCTCCCTCTGTATTTCTGTCTGTCTCTGTCTGTCCCTGTCGCTGCGTCTCTGTCTTTGTTCCTCAGCATGTCGCTCTGCATGTCTATCTGTCTGTCTCTCCCTCTGTCTCTCTCTATAACCATATGCGCCAGCTTATCCATGCGAGTAAATTTATTCACATTTTTCGGTTAATTTCGTGCATCCTTTGCCGCCCTTTATATTTTATTATATCTTAATGATAAGCTGCTTTGCACTCTGTATTCTTATTATATATTACACTCATTGATAGGCCTTATACATTTGAAATTATGAAATAATTGGTAATTCATAAAATGGAATTTGTCGCGTATAGTCAATAAACATGAGGGGTAAAATACATGGTGACAGACCCGCCTGTGTGAGCGTGAGATCGTGTGGTAGTTTGTATATGAGAAGACGGAGAGAGAGAGAGAGAGAGGGGGGGGGGGGATTCATATTTTTATTACTATGCTCTAGAAATGCCAGGGCAAAATATGATCAATACTCGGATAATCCTCCGTTATATACATTAATATATCTGCTTGAGCCACGAAAACAATTATCTTGTTGTGTTACCAGCACGTGTTAAGTCACCCTGCGGTGATCATGTCGTCACAGCGGTGGCCACTGGTCAGTGAGGTCGCTCGGCAACTGAGGTCACTGGGTACAAATAAACCGGAGGCGTGAAAACACGGGTGACGTAAATAGTCGTCTGACTCAGTCTGATCTGGAAACACTTCAGAATCCATCAGGTCGTTATGCCAGATCATCTGCAAAGTAAAATAATATATGGTCCCCGTGGCCGGGCACGCCGGTGTTTGTGTATGTTGCAACCCATAGTAGGATCACAAATAAACAAGAAGATTGCCATTGAGCAACAGTTATATTGAACGTTGTTACTGGATATATGCCAAAAATTGTGTAAACGTACGATTAGGCTAACCGTGAAAACCTTTACAGTTAATCATACCTAAAAATGCCGTCAGACCGGATACACCCTGATGGTTTTAATGATATAAGTCTTCAATCTCTCATTCGTTTTAGCTTAATTTATTAGTGAATTTAATATACCCCGATGACAACCTAGCTAATATGAGATGACGTAGGTCTATTTAAACACGATTCTCTTGACCTATATATAGGCTTACATACGTCATGCGTGAACAGCATGCATGCGTCATCTCTGTTTTTGTTGATATTTCCCTCTACAGAATAACATAAGGTCATTCCCCGCTATTGAAACCTACAAATAAAATTTTATTAAGTATTCATTTTACCCCCTGTAAGGAATATAAGCTAATTGACACAAATGTTAGATAAATCAAATGTAAGTCCTTACTCAGTGAAGAAAAATGTAAAAAGTGAAGGTTGATAGAACTTGTCACCTGTTTTGTCGATATATTTATCGATGAAACGTTGAAAGAAACATATTTTTTTATAGATATAGTAAGCATAGACAATAAATATTTAAAATATAATATGTAAATAATATGAATATTTAAAGTATTATCTGTAAATTAATGATAGAGATATACATTTAAATCAAATAATATAATAACTGCTAAAACGTTCTTGCGAAATTAAGGTCCCGTGTGTCTATCATAATTCAATCTTTTGTATTCAACTTAAATATCGCATGCATTCGTCAACACCTTTGTTTCATATATATTATTATATATTAATTTATTATTATATTATTAGTCCCATAGAACGTGCGACGATGTTACATTTTCTTGTATTCCTTCTCTCAGCCGGAGACCGTGGCATGTAACTCACATAGTTAAAGTTATCGTGGCAGACAAAGCCATGGCCGTAATAAATATAAAATGTGGTAAAGTTCGGCGACCTTTCATCTGAATGAAAAGTGCTGACATCTGCAAAAGAGGGCTCATTTAGGATCCTGTGCACTTTTGCAGCACTCTCCCTTTGTCGTAACATATGGTAAAACGGCAAAATGGCACTGGCACTAAACAACTAACGACCGTCAAAGAACACGGAGTGTCCATCCACTTGAATCCAGAACGTGACGCTTGCTGGCAGGCATTTCGTCCTGGGCGAGCACTTACCGAGTCAGTTGTCGCCTCTGGCAGCAGGTGCCGCCACTGGTCTGTGACGGCTGTCGCCCTGGGTGGGTGTCATGGAGGTGAAGGATTTTTCTTTATCAGATGGCGATGATATCTACCTGGGTTTTACTGTTAGGATTGAACTTAAACACATTGTTTCCATACAGCTGTATATATGAGATATCATAAAACACTCAAATCATCTGAATGTTACATGTGTATCCCTCATCCAGAGTAGAGGTATTGATTTGAATATTGTACTTTCGTATTGTCTTCTAATCTATAGGGAACCGCAGACTATCATTACATATAAACATGTGGAGATGATTTTCGTGTATTGCATAAGCAGTATGAATGAAGGGAACTATTTTCTAATAGGGATAAAGTAATATAAAATGTCAGCGGGAACGGATATCCCCATGTCAGACATGTACATTCACGGTTTCAAAATCTGTTGCTAAAATTTGCCATTCCTCGACAAAAAGTTTATGGGATGTGAATAATAATAGCAGAATAGGTAAATTTATGTATAAAAAATGACGTCGTAGCACCGGAAGGTAATGACGTAAAGGCTCTGGAATTCAAAGGGGGCAGCTGATTGGTATTGTCGTAAAAATGTAGCATTTTCATTCTGTTCGAAAAAAAAAACCAGAAAAAATTGCAGTTAATATTTTTAATATGACAAGCAATTACAGTGTGCCGCGGTCGACGGAAAGAATACCTTTAGAATAATCACCGGATTTGCTTTGGTATTCGCATCCATGGAAGTTTAGTTTCTGAGTGAATTATTTAAAATGAGTCAAGGTTTACACTGAAAAATATATACTTTATATTGTACATCTAATGCTTATATTAAATTTCAGTTTTGATCAATTAAAGTAAAATCTTTATTAGAATTTTGAGTTAAATACACATTAACAACATGCGGTCTCTCTCTTTCTCTCTCTCTCTCTCTCTCTCTCTCTCTGTCTCTGCGATGTGTAACCAAAAGCCGTATAAACACAATATATGCCAGTGCGTGTGCCCTTGGTAAAAAATTGGTATCCAATAGACACCACGGGGGAAGTCACTATAATCAGATACATGGAATGCCTTTGTAGTATGCGGATATTGCGTAAAAGTGAAAGTGCAGTGGGCAGAACACGGAAATTGCTGAGACGGATTTGTCAAACCGCACTTATCCCGTTTCAAAAAGTGTGACCCAGATTTATGTGGGATTTTAAAAGAATCGTCTTTAGACGAATATAAACCACCGACTTATACACATATAAGTACAGCATCATAAACAGCTGTGAGTGTTAGTCATCAGGAGATGAAGGAAAATTCCGCTGGTAACTACGTGGACGCGGTTATCGTTTTACAAACGTACGATGTAAACACCACAGTGTCACCGTTTGACACAGAACGCTGGAAAGCCCGATGATCGGACTTGGAGCTGGTCCACTGTTTCCGCCTCTTGTTCCACAGAACCCGGATATAGATCAATTTGGGGAAAACATGGATGCGTTTGATGCGCAGTACTTGATGACCTAACGAACTTAATATAACTCCTCCCCCCCCTTGTGGTATAAGATGTACATGTATCTATATCAAATAAAGTAAAATACAACTTTTTATATTATTGCCTCCATCCTTCCACTAAGGAAAGTAATGTGAAATTTGTCATTCTTGTCATGGAGGAAAGAAAATTGTATTAGGTTTTCATGAAAACGAAAGAAACTAGAAAGTTATACTTTTAACAATTATTTTTTTTAATGATACAGTTTATTTATTTTTTACGACATGTTAAACTACAATGAAGGACATGGGAGGGACCATATAGCCTAAACAGTAATACAAGCTCAGTTCAGCCTGCGCATTCCATTCCATATTGGGCATTGATTGACAGATTTTATTTTATTATAATTATTAATTACGCATTTTAACATTTATTTAGGAGCATGCAGATATGCGATAAAAATTTTATAGATCGTTAACAGCTGTTCTTCATTAGGAGGCCCTATGTGCTGTATTGCATGAAACTTTTCAATAAATATTAATATTTATATATCTATCTAAATCCTGATAAAATTATTAAGCTACAGATGTATAAATGACAGGCCCCTTCAAAATTATTTTTAATGCAAATAAAATATAAATTAATTAATAAGTTGCTATTTTTTATACAGAAGACAGAGAGAGAAAGAGAGAGAGAGAAACATAGCTGCTTTTTTTGGTGGCAAGAAAAGAAACTTTATTTTCCAGTTAATATTGTTTCAATGTTGAATTTCATTTGTCAAACAATGTTGTAAACTGACTACATTATGAGCGTGACACGTGCCCAGTCTTATATATAGTTTCAATTAAAACTCTTGTTGGGGAAATTAACCGTTTAAGGAGCTGCAAAACTAAAAAAAAAAAAACATTTCTGGCGAACTGATAGCGGCATCCAGGTCGACAAAGCAAACAACAATTTCAAAATAAAATCTTCCTTCAGGCGAGCCAGGGAAGTGTGAAAAGCAAAGTACAGATTTGGAAGGCGCTGGAAACGAAAGAATATAAACAAAAACGAAAGTTAATTTCTGCCGGGTATACAACTGTGAAAACAATCACGTCTTCTTCCCACGGGTATTGCACCAGTTGTCCTCCAATCAGCGTCATGTGTAGCAGACGACACAGTACGCGCGTGGCGACGCTATAGTTACCAGTTCTGTCGTGGCCTGCGGGCGACAGATATCGACTGGCCAGCTATCATGCAGCGCGCACACTTGTCAAAATGAGCGCTTAACGATGTTATGATTTGTCATACTGTCCGGCAAGGCAGGATCGGCATTTATGCTAAATGTCTGTGGTCAGCGGTGTCCAGCACTGGTCCAACCGGACGAATAGCCCTCCCGCGGTTTGCTGAAGAGGTTTTAACAACCTGGGCCACATGGTACCAGCACGGCAGAGCTGTTCCCTGGTTCTGCATGCCGAGAAAACAAAACAAACGAAGGAGCCATGCGTTGACTACGCTTCACACAAGTGTTCCTTGCATAATCTATGTTCTCATGATACTAAACATATTCCCCTCACCCCTCACACTCATGCAGTCTGTCTGTATAGACGTTTCTGTTAGCGCTCATGCACGGGGGAAAAAATCGATCCATGGAATGAATATGTACATGTTTCTCTTATTATTAAATAATAGGTCATATATCATTATATGACCTTTTTTTTTAATTAAAGTATTTGCTTGTGTTTCAAAGTAACATAAGAGTTTAGTTTTTTACGCGTCGGGGGTGAATTTAGATTAATGACATACTCCATTCTAAAGATTCAATAAGAAATTCTTTATTAAAAACAGACATACGACGTTTACATTCATGTGTCCTGAATCTCGAAAATACCTCCATGCAGTTCTCAGGCGAATCCAAATATAGTTGCCATCCATTGTTTCGTCGCATCTGTGTAACAAGCCATTAACTTGATTGAATGCGATCTTTACTGAGCAGAGTAGACACTTGTAACGTAGACCCTAATATAACTAGGATGCCAGTTTTAAATCCTGGCCTGTTTTTGTATGGGTTTGGGAAATTCCTCGGGATGTTCGCCGAGTTGTCTCAAAGAAGCGACCAGCATCGTAAAAAGTCGTAGGCTGAAATTGTAAGTTTTTTTTAATAGTTTGCGAAAATGTTTTCTCCGAGGCCAAGTACAATATTTTCTTTATTCGTAAGACAAATTTAGTGGTACGTATAGATAATTATGGCAGATTCATGACATATCGTATAGGGTTTCGCAGGTGATTATTGTTGTTTCGTGAGATTTCTTACCGCCACAACAGATGATGAAACCAACTACGAAACAGTGAGTCGTGGGTATTATTGAGAAGTCTTAGCTCTTCGTTAGTGTGCCGTTGAAAATTAGAACCTAATTCCAGGAAAAAATCGTATACATATTCGTAGCTGGTGTGTGGGTGACTCATTTATATTTGAATATATGGAGCGTTTTATTGAATTTGGCAAAGGCACTGTAAGCTATATAGTGACGTCATAGGGTTAAGACCCCAATTTCCAGTAGACGGCCGATATTGGTTTGTAGACTCTACTGGAAATAAGTGGGAACTGGCAATACAGGCTTTGCTCAATGTTTATATACAACTGTATATCTTTTGTAATATGCAGGGTTATACGTATATGCATATCTGAACAACACTGTCTTATAATAGACCAGCACAGTCGCTTGAATCCCTATTTGTGGTTGTGTTTTTATAGAGAAATGGACGGAACTGTGTACTACAGGCGGAGGTGTACTATGCTCTGTGGCTTCCTATTTTCCCCCGAAATAGGGATTTGAGCGACGTGAATAGACTTAAGCCCGGGAGCAAGTCTTCATACCTGTGTTACATTTGTGACGTCAGGTTGGTTAGTGTCGAAACCATGGCTTGAGTCACTTTACTGAAACAGGCCCCAGATATCATGAATTTAGTATACTATATAGTTTGGAAAGGGCCTCACGAGGGGGGTGGACAGTCATAAGAATAAAGTTCAGGCGCCAAGCGGTGTAGGATCATAATACACCGTACCGAGCAACACACAAACGAAACCCTATCTGTAACGTGGTTAGTTCGGTATCTGCTGCGGCCATTTCAGCAAATTAACTTCCAGTATATAATGACGTTAAGGGGCGCTGGACAGGTGCTGGACACACAGGTGCGTCTAGCTACTGACCACAGCTGTCCGAGGAATGGTCGCTTGTCATGTGATCTCCTTGAACCCCGGACTGGACACAGTATATCACAGAATACGCTGTAATACCAACTACAGGGACCTCACGTTTCTGCGATACTGAATCTTTTTCATTTAATATTATTACCTTATCTGTGGATAACACTCTGTCTTCATGCGCATTTTTTTGGAAATCGATATATTGATTACTTTATTGGACATCATATCATGATGGCTGTTCATTTATAAGTGCACGGGTGTATCGTACCAAACCTTTGAACTGCTAGCATTATATCTGAACATTTCTGTGTGAGTGGTTTAGATGTATGATATATATATATATATACATATATATGCGGTATTTTTTATCCTCGTCGGATAGTGATTTGGATGGGAGTTTACTTGATTGATTTTTCTATTGACAACTTTATTAGAAAAGATACGGACAGATTTTGTTGATACTCTATGGAGGGTATAAAGAAACGTCCATATAAATTTTGAGGTAGCCTGGATTACAAATATATTTTTTTGTTAAATTATTCTTTACTTTTGTGAAATGAAGGATTTTTGATCCTAGCCGAGGGACAGTTATTCAGTGGTAATTAGGCCCACCTTCATTTTAGCGAGCAGTGCGGACCTGTGATTAAACTATGGTGTTAGTGAACCCTGACCCATTTTCTGGGTTTGCAGTCATATATTTCCTGTGCTAAGCATCCCATTGCACTGACCACTTCCTATAATTAATATATACATTTGTATTTGTGATATGCGATTTTAGGGAAAGCCAGGATTACTTCACGCGCTTATATAATTGAAGTAATTGATGACTTTGCTGTGGCACAAGTTACCTATACTCGTGAGTGTGCAAAACGTTTTGAATATATGCACTTATATATAGGGGTATAGGTGTTGGGTGAATAAGGAGGAGGGGTTGGGGGCGGGTAAAGGAAATCTGACCAGTATTACCAAACCTCGTTTTGGTTTCATCAAATGAACCTGCAACTAAACACACAGGTGTGAGTCGATGATAACACTGTCACGTGACAACGGTGTCGGAAGATGGTCGCACGTCTCGGAAACGAGTCGACAGCAACAGTCCTTATCACACCTCCACAGACGTCATTATCAGGGATACGTGCATTAATTGTGTCCTCTGGTCACAGGGTTGAAAGTTGTAAAACAATTTCCAGTGCAAAGAGATCTGCTCATTAACACATTATTTTCTTTGTTTGAATGCAAAGTATATAGTACATGCTGAATGTTTATACATGTATAGTTATATCTTCTCTATAATATGTGTGTGTGTGTGTGCTGGCGCCAGCGTTTTAAGTCATGCTGTGACTTTTTCAAAGGGACGCATCCATGCACATACCGGGTATGTCAAATGTAAATGAATTATCGTTTTTTTCCTCCTAAATATAATATGGTATCTATCAATAATTCGTTATTAAGCCGTTTACTTACACCTGTACACAAGATGATATACACTGTCACGGGGCACTATCAGTGGCAAAAGCCTAACATATAACGCGCTCCCCATCCCGTATATAGCTGTACCGCGCAACTTCACAAATCGAGAATTTCAAGCTCCAAACCGGTGTTTATTCTGTGTTTCTCTTTCATGCATCTTCTCCTTGCTATAGGAGTTATCACTCACCAGATAAAAAAACACACGTGAACTGTTTAGTTACACATAACATATAAAACAGGTGAATTGGAGATTTTAAGTCCTTGTGCTGCTATGATTATGCGCTGTGTTGTCATCGGTTTTAATTAATTAATAACGTGAGATAAAACACATACAATTGAAAACGTGTATGTACCTTTAATATTTTATGTTCTTTTCAAAGGAAATTTAAAATGAAACTTGAATCCGAGTCTAGAACCCTTGAGTCCGAGTCCAGAACCCTTGAGTCCGAGTTTAGAACCATTGAGTCCGAGTCTAAAAACCTTAGTCCGAGTCCAGAACCCTTGAGTCCGAGTCTAAAACCCATGAGACCAAGTCAAGAGCCCTTGGGTCCAAGTCCAGAACCCTCGCGTCCGAGTCCAGAACCCTTGAGACCGAGTCTAGAACCCTTGAGTCCGAGTCCAGAACCTTTGAGTCCGATTCCAGAACCCTTGAGTCCGAGTCTAGAACCCTTGAGACCGAGTCCAGAACCCTTAGGTCTGAGTACATAACTACACTACCAGTTATCTTGTGTTTAAACTCATGTATACATTTATTTGATCAAAATGGAAAAAAAATGAATTTTTTCATAATAATGGTCGGTACCTCAAGTAAGTATAGTCTGTAATAGTAATAAGGCGCACGAGGACATACCTATATATAGTACCGGCTTGTGTATGGATGGGAAAAGTTTATAATATGAGTAGATTTTTATTTTTGAAGCAGGATGATTATTACTTATTATAATGTTTTACATATTATTATTTGATTTAAACAGGCTTACTTTTAAGAATTAATTGTCTATTTATGTTAACATATATCATTTCAGTATATATTTCAATGCTAGATTCTGTTGTCAAAGTGCAACGTTCGACACTCCGTGTAAATAATCCCTTTGTCACGAAAATCGTGATTGAACTTAGGTTCGTTGTTATCAGGAAATGTCTCTTACAAAAGGCCATAATAGTTTCAAGGTTATGACGCATAGAGGTGTATCTCATCCGTGCGTACAATTATTGGTTCAACAGGTGTACTGTCAGCATGTTCATGTATTAGTTTCAGAGTCTACCGGCAGATGTCGGTAAAATACAGCATACCAAATTACAGTCACGTTTGTCCCCTCGGCCCTGATGTGAGGGGGAATAGGAATTCTCTCTGTCTGTTTATGTATGTGTGTACGTATATGTCTGTCTGTATGTGTGTCTGTCTGGACCTGTTAATCAAAACCTGTAGCCTATATCCACTTGAATATTTTGACACAAGGTAGGTCTCCACAATATCGGTCTCGGTCCTCAGAGCTGTAACCGGGGTTCTTAAATTTACAGCTGTTATTGGCTTAGAAAAAGCACCCACGGGAGGATATTGTTGCAGGCCGTGGGTTCCCAGTATATATATTGAGGGCTGTACGAGTGTGTTGATGATGTTGAGTGAATACCTTTTCATCAAGGAGAGGGTCTCCATTCTGACTGTCATTTTTTCTGTTGTCGTCATCGAAGAAGAAAACGTAGGCGGGTTTGAACATGGAAGATAAAAGTCATCGTGACAGTCGAGAGAACTTTATATAGGGTATATAAATTTATTTATATAAATTTAAAATATTTATTATTATTATTATTATTATATTATTATCATTATTATAAGGTACAGCATATCGAGCGCTTGGACAGCCAGATCATTAATAACCCATAACTGATTGATCAAAATTAAAATGTTTGAATCTGTGATTATTACTCCGACAAATAAAATATGAGTAAACATGTATTACATGCAATATATGCCGGAAATCGGGTTATTCGGACCTACCATGATTAATCCCTCCATATATTAATGATTCTCCAAATTTCAAATATGTGAAGTCTCAGATGACCGCTGTTCGAAAAAGCGAGAGGTACTATATTTGTGTGAACCATGTTATATGTTTATATTTTCCATGTACATGTATAGCCACCTTTCTATATTCGGTTTCCATTATAGAGTATAATATGTATGTATGTTAATGCTTTACGTGTTTATATGTAAACATACATATATATATTATTAGTATGTTCATCATAAATATTACATACCGGTTTACACATTAAGATATATATATATATGTTATATTAATAGTTGATTCCCGTTAATTACGACTGTGGTTTTTTGAGCCGTGTGTATGTGGTTTAGATTTACGTCAGCTGATGAGAGGTTGATGCGGTAAGACTAACAATCGACTTCTAACCGCGTATACATGTGTGGGGTCCGTGATGATATTTTGGTCGATATGTGGTGACGACATCATGACACCCGACATGAACCCGGACGCCGAGCGGATTCTAAGTGAAATAAGGGCTGGTTTGCATGGTATATTTCACGTGCCTCGTGCAGTCATTAACAATAATGGTATATGAGAGAGAGAGAGAGAGAGAGAGAGAGAGAGAGAGAGAGAGAGAGAGAGAGAGAGAGAGAGAGAGAGAGAGATTCATCGCTTTTATTGTTAGCTTACACTTGAGCTTGAATTGTAAAACCACATCTATATTTTTCATCGGATAGAAAGACACATTTTCAGCATTTATAAAGCACTAAAAATACTTTACACAGGCCATCCACATATCTTAGTTCAAAATTCTTCCTGCAGGTGGCCTTACCAATAGGCTTGACAAAACGAGTGGGCAATACATGTATGCTTCGACATGTGGATCGATCATTGTTTTAATGAATTGCCCTTTCCACATCATAATTTGCATTTTACTCATACTCGTCTGTAAATATCGAGCACAGCATTTTTGTACCAACAAGCGATAAGAAGCGAAAAACGCTCCGTTGAAGTTTATTGCTGATATGTCGCTAATTATAGAGCATCCGGTGGTCAGTAGCCCGTGCATGGGAGGGTCGTGGCAAAATGAATATCCAGGATTGTCGTGCATATTTAACGGAATGCTTTAATATACGATACAATTTACCGACATATACATTTATCATATATTCATAAAAACGGAGAAATTAAGTTTAAAAAAAGTTTTCATTTTCATTGTTTATACAATTAAACGGGATATCATTTATACGATATAATATGGAATTACTGCATGAAAAATGATTCTGGGACAAAACATATACGCATGACGCACTGTGTACCGCTTGGCAGGTCGAGGCGGTCAACTTGTTTTGATGTCGAGTTATTTTGACTCTCCCACTCAGGAGGATCGTCCCAGCTGAAGGTCACCTGACATTCCATGAAAACTGTCTTCGTGTTCAAATAATAAAGGGATCGTACTGTTAAAACGTCAATGGTAATGACGTCTATACTGTTGGTAAAGGTCTTCATGTTCGTACAATATGGAGATCACATCGCGTAAACATATCATTAGCAGGGGCGTCAGTACATGCAGGGGGATGGGGGTATAAATACAAGCCACTATTTAGCAAGGGGGGGGGGGGGGTTCCAATGTAGTCATCCCCCCCCTGGTATTCAGAGAATAATATCTATATATTGAAAATGAAATATATTATATAATTAAATAATAAGAATTCTAGATTAAAGGTCAATTTTTGAGTTTAATATGAAATATTATAAACCTGGTTTAGGATTAAAATATACTGGAAACATGATACCTTATTTTTTAAAACCTTATACTTAATTATAATATATTTGATAAAAGGTGTTTATATATATATATATATATATATATATATGTGTGTGTGTGTGCGTGTTTGAAAAAAGTTGGGGGCCACCCCCCCCCCCACACACACACACACACATATCTTGAAGACAAATTGACGCCACTGATCATCAGTAATAATGTCTATGAACCGTCGAGAACATTTTTGTTTAGTGTTCGAATAATTAAGGTAACACGTCGTTAACGCTTTGTCGGTAAAAACGTCTAAAATTTCACGATCGATCAGAAACAATCAGGATATTCACTCTCTCTGTCGTTGTGTTAATTATATAATGAATCATTATTATTATTATATTCATTTTAATGGCTTACATGTATGTAGGTCAACGTGTTATATATTAGTATTACGGGGTCTATTAACACAAAGTGTTACTTGTTACTTATTTAATATCTAGGCCCTATGACAACAGCTGCCAGCATTTAAAATATATTATAATAATGTATAATACATAGAAAATTAAACAAAGGAGTTGATACATGATTCAAATACGCAGAATTATATCAATAGGATGCGGTGCCCTATATACAGATATAAGAGGAACTATGCACAGTGCTCTGGTTTCAAGATGCAAGAAATACTTGCCAAAAGTCATCGAGCTCCTAGATCCAAATATAATGACATCTCCATAATTCAGGTTTTTTGTTTTCTTGATAAATATCGAACTTTTTATCATAATACAGTCCTCGTGTCCTGACTTTCGTTTAATCGTCGACAGGTAAGAGCGTATTTTGACGGAAGAGTCATGCAACGCCCGAATTAATCAAGCATAGGCCTATATGTATTCCCATTGGTACCTGTTATTTCTTCAGAAGTATATGCGTGTCAAATTGTGCAGTATTTTGAATAACAAAAAAAGCTATTTCATTGATATATACTATACCTGCCATGGCACCGAAGAAAAAGGCAATTAATTTATGTTTATTACATATTGTAAACGGTAGTCTTATAAAAATATTAAAATTCCACCGGCCTAAAAACTCCCAAGTTCTCACGAAAAATAGATAAAGTATATACTTTTTCTTTAACCTAAAAGGCTACGTAATTTATTCCTAGTTTATTTAACTGGCAGCTTAAGACAGGAAGGGCACTGGCATAGAGCTCAATGGGCAAAGGTTTATTTGTTAAAGGTTTCTTTAAGCACATAAAACGCTTAAGTTGCCACTCGGGGCAGCATCGAAAAGTACTTGGGGGGATGCCCCAGGTTGCAATGGGCTTACGGCTTCTTTGGCAATCGTCTCGTTATTATGATATTATATATTATTATATATATCAGGGTCAGCAATAAAGGATACCTGTACGACGATTTCATCCAATTATTTATAACGTCATTGTGTTATATAATACTTATAAAATAAATATTTATTCAACAGCACAATGGAAACTGCTGAAATAAGACCGGGCGATGGGCAATTAGTTCAGGGAGTCGCTTTCCTTTGGAAAATATTGTACGTGCCAGACTCGCATCTGTCTGACGGTTTCCCAGGCACACTGAGGCGTTTTTTGTCTCAACTGATCTGACCCCTAGCGCCATCGAATGATAAACTGAACAATCAGTCATGGATTTTGTGTTAAAAACAAACCGGCGGCAGGCGGCATCAGCGATCACCTCATGTTAACGTTACATGCTTACCTGTTGGTCTTTTCATCAGGAGCAACAGTTGTAAACGATAACTCTGTTGTCTGTTAAATACGCTCACCTGGAAACTAATGTACTCCGGATGTCCATAAACACGCGCGTACCTGTGTAAAGATCTACCTTAGCTACATCACTATATATCAGACCATGGGTTCGAACACAGAGGTATACGGTTTTCTTATGTAGTGCTGAACGTCGGGCGCGTTGACCTGACGTTTATTTACGTTACGCAGAAAAAAGCCACACCTGGCAAAGTATCACATACATGAATTGTCTTCTATACAGGTGAAAACCAAGGGGCGGTCTCAACATATCCCAGCAAAACAGATTTATCAGTCTATTTCACGAAAATTGATGATATAAAACAGGTTTATATTAAATATACCTGTAACTTTCTCCGGCAAAATTAAATGCGATTAACTTCACAGTATAAAACACAGAAAGTAGCCAAAGAGCACCCGGAGTGGGGGATGGGAGTTTTGCTTAACGTTTACCTGTATCATAGACAATGTCTCAGTTACTGTATCCACAGTTCCACACACACTCGTGGAATATATACAAGGTTTGATCTGTGATCAATGGCTTTACTTTAAGTCACGGATTTAATTACAATACTTTTACCCCTATCTCTTATAATTAAAGAGAACCTAAGTCTGACAACCCTGGTAGCTCTGCAACTCGAGCGCACTTAAATTTCATCGTCTATGTTCAGAAACAATTATAAAATGACAGTCATACTGGATATTAGAGATCTATTTTAATTTACATATTTTACATGAATAGTACATGTTAGCACATATTCCTCTAGAAACGATGTATGAGCATTGCCTATTAGCATTACCTAATGTTATAATGATTGAGGTAAAATTACCTCTTCATGGAAGACAAATTATCTAGAGTAAGATAAAATTTAGTGGCCCTGTTTAGCATCTCAATGATCATACAATGGGGATCTTTTAAATAAAATAAATTCAGCAGATGATCACTAAAATATCTTTAAATGGATAAATACAGACATGTACATGTTATACAACCTTCCGCATGACTGAATAGGCCACTGTAGTAAAGTCATTATATATAACCATGCATGTATTCTACAGGATTAGAAAAGGTAATAAATATAACTGAGATACATCATTCATACAGACTTTCTCCCACTCATAAAACAGACTGGCATATACTCATAACTTTCTTATGTACCATGGGAAGACATGACTTTCACCCCCTGAGCCAGCTGCTGTGCATTGGGAAACTGTTTTCACTGACATGGCAACAAGAGTAAAAATTCTGATTCATCAAATCTCTGTAATTCATACCCTGCAGCCACCTCAGTACCTCCACCTCGTACATACTCTAATTCAGGGAATATGGTACTTCTTACCTACCATTATTCACTTAATCTTTTAAAACACCTTTGCACACAACATTTAAACCTTTGTAGGCTCTTCACCTGGCAAATGCACCACGTTTGCTCTCACAGACCCAGAATACCAGAATGGTTCTCAGCAGAGCACAGACCTCTGCCAAGCAAATCACGACTAGGACCTCCATCTTTATCTGGATCTCCACCAAAATTGAATGTGGTCTTAGTTCCTTGGCCCATGCCCCCCACCCCTGTTTGTCTTCTCTCACCCTGTTTGTCATAATCCATTTGAAATTCCTACAAGTGGAAGTATTACTTTGCTGTATGAAAATTCTATTTTTCAGGTTTGCCTCAACGTGAAAAAAGGTATGCTTTGGTGCTTTTTTATTTCATGACAAAGCAGGTAACACATGGGCCGTGGAATTGAGTATACTTGTTACCTGTATATCTTAAGTGGTTTGGTTAACATTTTCTATACGATCCCCATGTAGGAAGTGACTGAGTACTTGAGTCATCAGTGTATTAGTAGCACCTGTTCTAGTTAATTTCTGACAGACTTGCACCCTTACATCCTGAGTCAGGTGAGACTGGTGGCACGGGGCCAGTGCCTGCTCAAGACAGCAAATAGCAGATAAAAACCGAAATAAATGAACCTGTTCTGCTTGGAAGTCCAAGGTGTTCAGAAACGGCCTGCTGTGGCTAAGAGGTACCAGGTGCTTTAGATATCCCAGAAATCTTTGTAAAATAACCTCAAGATTTTGCTTAATGATTCTGTTGACAGGACTGCTTCCCCTATCAGTGTCTGCACTGTCCAGACCCTGATGTCCACTTGATGTTTTTTCTCTGTGAGGGGTGGTGTACATTTCATAGCCAGCAGGCATGCCACTGTCCTTGTTTGTTTCCTTGTCAATTTCAGGGGAAGCGTCAATTTCACTGGGTACCGACCTGTGGGTTATACAGTGTAACCAGTCTGTAAACAGGGGCATGCATCTGCTGTCCTGGTGCTGGTAAGCAGGTATCCTTAATGACTTGTCATCACACCCCAGCCCTGGTGCAGCAGCAGCAACAGTTGCCTGGGAATTTGCATCAGCAGCACCTGTTTCCGAGCTGTCAGTCGCTGCTGTGTTCTCACCTGGGCTGGTAGTTATCGCAGCCTGCAGGTGAAACCTCAGGTAACGAACAGCCAGGTGAGCCATGCCAACCTCCTCCCTGTATGTGTTCATCTCACCTTTGTCGAACAGCCGCTCTTCAACTCTCTTTAAAATTAAATCATTAGTTTTAATAAAATATAAACAAAAACATAAAAATACATAAGTAGATTTGGACAGAGATTTCATCAAGATGTTGCTCTTTTTGCTCTGTAATATAAACATTTAAACATGAAATATGAGTTTTCCAGATTGACTGCTCTTAAAATCTTTATAATATAAGATCCTTTATCAAATGCATATAGTGAATAAATATGAAAGTACAGTGAGAGAGCTAGCTAATAAATATTGTATGGATATTGGCATATAAATTTTAAACAAAATTTTAATTTTGGTTTTTAATTATTTGATTATTTAGTTATTGATAATTCTACACAAATACCTCCACTAATCTCACTGTCATATCAACTATGCGGTGATAAATAGAATTATTAACAAGAGATGTAAGCTAAAACAGTGGCAGATATACAGGGAGATTCTTATTTAACATTTAACCTTATTGTTATCTCTTGTGATAAATTAATGGCATCACTAAAACATGAACTCAAGCAGTGATGAAATAATAACAGGGATGTGGGAGCAGGTGGTTACAGGTCTAGGATACCAAAAATATATTTTAATATTTCTTTCTTTAAAATGTCCAAGAATTCTAATCTGGCTAAAACCATTCACTAACAAGTGACCCATGGGTCATGTCGCTCAGCTGACAGGGAAGAGATTCGCTAAAGGAAATTTTATCATCAGAATGGTAGTATATACCCATTCAACTGAAGCATCAAACAGATTAACCAACAGGCCAAGATTTAGTCTTTATTTATATTTCTCAAAAATAGAGAAAATATGTGTAAACTTTAAAAACTAGAATACGGGTAGCCGACAAGTGACCACTTGTATCCGCCAAAATCAGAGTGGAACAGTTGAAGTGAGGCATGGATTGAGTGGCAAGGGGAAATAGAGTGAGGTATGTTGCATATTAGCATGGATGTCTGCAGCCTAAATGTGTATGTAGGTTGTGCTACCTACCACAAATCCAGAAAGATGTCCAAGTTGTATACATATGCAAAATTTTAGGCAGAAAAGTCAAACCACTACATGTGTATGAGTGATTTTAGCCAACGGCAGACAAACAGACAGACGCTGTGCAAAAATGGTTACAGGTGGCCCCTCCAGTTGACCTATGTGAGATCTATACACATGCAAAATTTTGGCCCAATCGTTCAAACGGTTCCCGAGATATAAGCTCGGATGTCTGCTGCGTAAACTAGAATGTAGGTGGCGCCACCTGTCATAAAATCAAGAAAGCTCTCCAGGATGTATTAAACATCTAAATTTTAGGCAGATATGTCAAACCACTGCCGAGATATGAGTGACATTATCCCACGGCAGAAAACAGACAGACGCTGTGCAAAATTGGTTGCAGGTGGCGCCACCAGTTTTGCGTATGATAAAGAGCTAAGTGATATCTATACACATGCAAAATTTTGGCCCAATCGGTCAAACGGTTCCTGAGATATGAGCTTGGATGTGATCAGCTTGAACGTGAATGTAGGTGGTGCCATCTGCCATAAAATCAAGAAAGCTATCCTGGATGTATATGCATGCCGAATTTCAGGTGAATTAGTCAATTCACTGCAGAGATATGAGTGATTTTAACCCAAGGCAGATGAACAGATGGACACTGTGCAAACATGGTTACAGGTGGCGCCACCATTTTTGTGTATGTTATAAAGCAATCCAAGGGCTACATTTGTATAAATTTTATTTCCTGACTGGTCAATCGGTTCCCGAGATATGAGGGTTTATGTGTGGAAACAGATGCACAAATGGATGCTGGATAGAGGGGAAAGGTCAGAGGTCAACACAAATTGGTTAGGCACTAGTTCACATGTGACTAGATAATTGGTGTAAGTTTCGGAAAAATCGGTCCATTTTTCTCAGAGGAGCTCTCTGGAAACAAACATGGCGGCGGCGGAGGAACCCGGTCAAAAACATAGTATCTGCAAAACTTTGTTTTGGAGGATACAAAAATACAGGTGGCTCCACCAGTCTGCAGAAACTAATAAAAACACTTAATGGTCAATATCCATGCAAAGAATCATGGTGATCTCCACATTAGTTGTTCAGATACTTCAGCTTTTGTATCAAATTGTCCATTATTCTGAGGGATACTTCAGAGTCCTATAGCTTGAAGGATATGGGTAACAGAGACCTAATTTCAAGTTTCCACAGGCACTCTTCATGGGCCTCCTTGCATGACAAGAATGAAGTTTCTAGGTCCAGTTGTTGCAATTTGTACCCTGTTGACAGATAACCACATCTTTAAAGGTCTCAAAAAAAGAGAAAAAAAATTCGTAAAAATTTGAAAAAAATAGAGGTGGCGCACCAAGTCTGCAGAAACTGATGGAACAGCTCATGATCAATATGTATGCCGAAAATCATGACCATCAGTGTTGTAGTTATTGAGATATTGAAGATTTTGTATGAAATTTTTGACTACTCTGGGGGGTACTTTGGGGCCCCATAGCTCAAAGGATATGGATAACAGAGACCTAATTTCTGGTTTCCATGGACACTTTTCATAGGTCTCTCAGTGTATCGAGAATGAAGATTCTAGGTCCAGTCGTTACGATTTGTGCCACGCTAACAGATGACAGCATCCTTAAAGGTCTCAAAAATAGAGGAAAAAATCGTAAAAAAACCCCAAACAAATACAGGTTGTGCCACCAGTCTGCAAGAACTGATGAAACACCTCTTGATCAATATGTATGCAAAAAAATCATGACCATCAGTGATGTAGTTATTGAGATATTGAAGTTTTTGTATGAAATTTTTGACTACTCTGGGGGGTACTTTGGAGCCCCATATCACGATGGATATGGGTAACAGAGACCTAATTTCTGGTTTCAATGGAGACTTTTCATAGGTCTCTCAGTGTGTCAAGAATGAAGATTCTAGGTGCAGTCGTTACGATTTATGCGACGTTAACAGATGACAGCATCCTTAAAGGTCTCAAATTGAGGAAGAAATCATAAAAAAAATCAAACAATGTAGGTGGCGCCACCAGTCTGCAGGAACGGGTGGAACATCTCATGATCAATATGTATGCCGAAAATCATGACCATCAGTGATGTAGTAATTGAGATATTGAAGTTTTTGTATGAAATTTTTGACTACTCTGGGAGGGTACTTTGGGGCCCCATAGCTCAAAGAATATGGGTAACAGAGACCTAATTTCTGGTTTCCATGGAGACTTTTCATAGGTCTCTCAGTGTGTCAAGAATGAAGATTCTAGGTCCAGTCGTTACGATTTGTGCCACGCTAACAGATGACAGCATCCTTAAAGGTCTCAAAAATAGAGGAAAAAATCGTGAAAAATCGAACAATACAGGTGGCGCCACCAGTCTGCAGGAACTGATGGAACATCTCATAATCAATACGTATGCCAAAAATCATGACCATCAGTGATGTAGTTATTGAGATATTGAAATTTTTGTATAAAATTTTTTACTACTCTGGGGGGTACTTTGGGGCCCCATAGCTCGAAGGATATGGTTAACAGAGACCTAATTTCTGGTTTCCAAGGATATTTTTCATGGACCTCTCAGTGTGTTAAGAATTAAGATTCTAGGTCCAGTCTTTACGATTTGTGCCTTGTTAACAGATGTTCACATTTTGAAAGGTCTCAAAAATAGAGAAAAAAATTCATAAAAACTCCAACAATACAGGTGGCGCCACCAGTCTGCAGGAAGTGATGACACATCTCATGATCAATAGTTATGCCACAAATCAAGACCATCAGTCAAGTAGTTAATGAGATATTGAAGTTTTTGTATGAAATTTTTGACTTTTCTGGGGGGTACTTTGGGGCCCTATAGCTGGAAGGATATGGGTAACAGAGACCTAATTTCTGGGTTCCATGGAGACTTTCCATAGGTCTCTCAGTGTGTCAAGAATGAAGATTCTAGGTCCAGTCGTTACGATTTGTGCCATGTTAACAGATGACAGCATCCTTGAAGGTCTCAAAAATAGAGGAAAAAATCGTGAAAAATCGAACAAAACAGGTGGCGCCACCAGTCTGCAGGAACTGATGAAACATCTCATAATCAATATGTATGCCAAAAATCATGACCATCAGTGATGTAGTTATTGAGATATTGAAGTTTTTGTATTAAATTTTTTACTACTCTGGGAGGTACTTTGGGGCCCCATAGCTCGAAGGATATGGTTAACAGAGACCTAATTTCTGGTTTCCAAGGATATTTTTCATGGACCTCTCAGTGTGTCAAGAATTAAGATTCTAGGTCCAGTCTTTACGATTTGTGCCACGCTAACAGATGTTCACATTTTGAAAGGTCTCAAAAATAGAGAAAAAAATTCGTAAAAATTGAACGATATAGGTGGCGCCACCAGTCTGCAGGAAGTGATGGAAGATCTCATGATCAATATGTATGCCAAAAATCATGACCATCAGTCAAGTATTTAATGAGATATTTAAGTTTTTGCATGAAATTTTTTACTTTTCTGGGGGGTACTTTGGGGCCCCATAGCTGGAAGGATATGGATAACAGAGACCTAATTTCTGGTTTCCATGGAGACTTTTCATAGGTCTCTCAGTGTGTTGAGAATGAAGATTCTAGGTCCAGTCGTTACGATTTGTGCCTTGTTAACAGATGTTCACATTTTTAAAGGTATCAAAAATAGAGAAAAAAATTCGTAAAAAATCGAAAAATACAGCTGGTGCCACCAGTCTGCAGGAACTGATGGAACATCTCATGATCAATATGTATGCCAAAAATCATGACCATCAGTCAAGTAGTTAATGAGATATTGAAGTTTTTGTATGAAATTTTTTACTTTTCTGGGGGGTACTTTGGGGCCCCATAGCTGGAAGGATATGGGTAACAGAGACCTAATTTCTGGTTTCCATGGAGACTTTTCATAGGTCTCTCAGTGTGTTGAGAATGAAGATTCTACGTCCAGTCGTTACGATTTGTGCCATGCTAACAGATGACAGCATCCTTAAAGGTCTCAAAAATAGAGGAAAAAATCGTGAAAAATCGAACAATACAGGTGGCGCCACCAGTCTGCAGGAACTGATGGAACATCTCATAATCAATACGTATGCCAAAAATCATGACCATCAGTGATGTAGTTATTGAGATATTGAAATTTTTGTATAAAATTTTTTACTACTCTGGGGGGTACTTTGGGGCCCCATAGCTCGAAGGATATGGTTAACAGAGACCTAATTTCTGGTTTCCAAGGATATTTTTCATGGACCTCTCAGTGTGTTAAGAATTAAGATTCTAGGTCCAGTCTTTACGATTTGTGCCTTGTTAACAGATGTTCACATTTTGAAAGGTCTCAAAAATAGAGAAAAAAATTCATAACAAGGGACCTATGGGTCACGACGCTCAGCTGTTATATATGATAAAAAAAAAAAAAATTTTTTTAGAAATGAGGCACATGCTGGTTTTGTGTGGTAATAAATATAAGCTGTATTATGAGTTGTGGGTGTTTAGCTTATGTATGATTTTGATAGTATCTTTGGAGACAGGGAAGAGGATTGATTTCATTTATTTTATTAACAAATGGAGTGCTATTGTCACACAGATTTTGACTTGGCCATATAACTTATAAGCAGAACATATAATATAAGAATTTAACTATTTATTAAAAAAATTACAAATATTGTCCCAAATATAATTTTTATTAAAAATAATAAGAGAATCATATGATTTTTTAAACTGAAATAACTGATATGATTATTAAAATAATATTAAAGAATATATTCATGAATGCATTCATGAATACATTTTGAAAGTATTTGCACGAGTATTCATATACTTTCATTTTTACCTGAATTCCCATTCTTTATGCAAGAAATTTTATAATGGAGTACATAATCATATTCGTTTTTAAATACAATTACAAAGTATTTGCACCATGTCTGGTATTTATTCAGTTCTCACCAAACAATGATTTTGAGAATCCAGAATATACAAAATTCACACATTTAAATAATGATCATAAGTACCTGGTTTTATGGCTTTTATTTATATTAAAAAATAACTGTAAAAAATTCTTTTTGGACTAATTTCACATCAATGTACACACTAGACACAGTAGGAATCTAGATTAATATTATCAACTGCATCTTTGTCTTTCATCAATTTCCTTCATATAATCCCTAATGATTAGTAATGAATAATATGATTTACTTCTTTATCATTAAAAATGAACTGAAAAATGCCATAAGTGACTGCATGGTGTTATTTGGAATATGTGACATTCTACCCATCGATACAAGATTCTTATATCATCAGTAACTGCAAGTTAATTTCCTGTTATTATAAACTTCGAATTCCTTTTCTATTTTTCTTTAATTTGTTATTAAAAACCAAGAAAAATTTATTAATTTATTGTTTATTGTTATGTTGTTGGTTAAAACTACTAGATGAGTTGGGTTGGACACCTGGATCAACTGTGGCTGGCCATAAGCTGCCTGGATTCTCGCCTCAAGCGTGCATAATTTGATGAAAGGTCAACAAGGTCAACATACAGGTGACTCAAGAGGGGCTGGAGAGAGCCAAAGTCTGACAGGGTCTCATAAAAACATTAATAAAAGCTACAATATTTGGCCAATTTCTTTCAGCTTTCTAAACTAAAAAGCTGAAATCCTTATGTGTGCATGATATGAAAATTATATCAACAGTGCTCTCAGGAAACAAATGTGCCATGGTCACAGTTGGGCAAAATTTAAGGTACTAATTTTATATTTATACTAATAACTTATAAAATTTGAAAATTTCAGAACTAATTTTGGGTATTCAATTGAATCTTGATTAAATAATGTTACATCCCTGACAATAAAATCTCTAGCTTCAGATATGCCCTTGTTAAGGGAGTAAATATATTTCTTGATTTTTTACAAAGTGCATTATGTTTGGGCCCATAACTTAAAAAAAATACACAATACTGACATCATTTCTGGCATGTGCATAGCGAATGTATAGAAAAATATGTATATTAGATATGATCAAAGTCAGATCAGTGGTTTTGAAATTAGGCAGTCTTAAAGTGTAACAATGGGTTTTTAATTGAAAAATGAAGTTTTTCATTGATATCTCAAAGGAATGAAGTCCTAGTGACCAAATTCTTGGCATGGTAGGGGATTTTGGAGAAATCTAACTGTATGCCAAATTTAAGGAACTTAGAGCTGAAGCTCGGGAGCTGAGCTCTAGCAAACTGCATAACACTAGCAATATGTGACATGGTGCATGAAAAATTGAATAAAATCTACAGTTTTTGATCAACTGGTTTCAAATTTTTGGTGTTAACAGTTGAAAAGCTAACAAAAACATGCTGTGAAAATTAAATCCACAGCAGTTACAGCAAAAAAACGTGCCATGGTCAAAGTTGGGCAAAATTTAAGGTACCAATTTATTATTTTTGCTAATATTTTAAAAAATTTAAAAGATTTTGATCTAATTTTGGGTATACAATTTAATTTTGATTAATAAAAGTAATATTACTGGAAAAAAAGTGCTTAGCTTTAACAAGTTTTGTGTTAAAAGATAAAATTTCTTTCCTGATTATTTACAAAATGCATTATGTTTGGGCCCATAACTTTTTTAAATTATATAATACAGACCTAATATCTAGCATGTACATAGGAATTATATAGAGGATTATTTATAGGAAATATGAGGAAAAACAGATGAGTGGTTTTGATATTAGGCAGTCCTGAAGTGTGAAAATAGGTTTTTAATAAAAAATTGAGGTTTTTCCTTAATTTCTCAAAGGAACAAAGTCGCAAAGACCCAGTTTTCGGCTTGGTAGGAGATCTTGGGGACATCTAACATTATGCTGAATTTTGGATTCCTAGGTCTTACGGTTTCAAAACGTGCCACATCTACGGACGGACGGACGGACGGACGGACGGACGGACGGACGGACGGACGGACAGACGGACGGACGACGGACAATGGACCACGACTATAGCTCAGATGACTTATAGTCAGCTGAGCTAAAAACTCCAACAATACAGGTGGCGCCACCAGTCTGCAGGAAGTGATGACACATCTCATGATCAATAGTTATGCCACAAATCAAGACCATCAGTCAAGTAGTTAATGAGATATTGAAGTTTTTGTATGAAATTTTTGACTTTTCTGGGGGGTACTTCGGGGCCCCATAGCTGGAAGGATATGGGTAACAGAGACCTAATTTCTGGTTTCCATGGAGACTTTCCATAGGTCTCTCAGTGTGTCAAGAATGAAGATTCTAGGTCCAGTCGTTACGATTTGTGCCATGTTAACAGATGACAGCATCCTTGAAGGTCTCAAAAATAGAGGAAAAAATCGTGAAAAATCGAACAAAACAGGTGGCGCCACCAGTCTGCAGGAACTGATGGAACATCTCATAATCAATATGTATGCCAAAAATCATGACCATCAGTGATGTAGTTATTGAGATTTTGAAGTTTTTGTATTAAATTTTTTACTACTCTGGGAGGTACTTTGGGGCCCCATAGCTCGAAGGATATGGTTAACAGAGACCTAATTTCTGGTTTCCAAGGATATTTTTCATGGACCTCTCAGTGTGTCAAGAATTAAGATTCTAGGTCCAGTCTATACGATTTGTGCCTTGTTAACAGATGTTCACATTTTGAAAGGTCTCAAAAATAGAGAAAAAAATTCTTAAAAAATTGAACGATATAGGTGGCGCCACCAGTCTGCAGGAAGTGATGGAAGATCTCATGATCAATATGTATGCCAAAAATCGTGACCATCAGTCAAGTATTTAATGAGATATTGAAGTTTTTGCATGAAATTTTTTACTTTTCTGGGGGGTACTTTGGGGCCCCATAGCTGGAAGGATATGGATAACAGAGACCTAATTTCTGGTTTCCATGGAGACTTTTCATAGGTCTCTCAGTGTGTTGAGAATGAAGATTCTAGGTCCAGTCGTTACGATTTGTGCCTTGTTAACAGATGTTCACATTTTTAAAGGTATCAAAAATAGAGAAAAAAATTCGTAAAAAATCTAAAAATACAGGTGGCGCCACCAGTCTGCAGGAACTGATGAAATATCTCATGTTCAATATGTATGCCAAAAATCATGACCATCAGTCAAGTAGTTAATGAGATATTGAAGTTTTTGTATGAAATTTTTTACTTTTCTGGGGGGTACTTTGGGGCCCCATAGCTCGAAGGATATGGGTAACAGAGACCTAATTTCTGGTTTCCAAGGAGATTTTTCGTTGACCTCTCAGAATGTAAAGTTACAAGATTCTAGGTCCAGCGGTTATGATTTGTGCCAGGTTAACGGACAGACGGACAGACGGACAGACAGACAGACGGACGACGGACAAAGAGTGATCGCTATAGCTCAGCATGACTGAAAGTCAGCTGAGCTAAAAACAGAAACATCAAGGACGTCAAGCTGAGGGTGATGGTAAAAAAATAGGAAAATGGGAAATTCTAGAGTAAGAAATGAGGAAAAAATAGGAATTCTTACTGAAAATTGGAAAAAAAGGAATTGCTAAAAAAATAGAAAAAATAGGAATTTGATGCCCTGAACATCAAAACCAAGATCTCCGGTCTTTTCTAGGGAAGAAAAATAAGTCAAATTTTCAGTTAAAGATTAAATTATATAGATTCCTTCCAAGAGAGACAAAATCCAAAGGCCACTGAACACCATGATTTAGATTGTATGTACCATGGGTGCTTGAATCCTTAAGTATGAAGCCTATTGTGATTATATATCTACCACAATAAATACCTATAACCTTATCTTAACTTATGATAACTAGTAGTAGTTAATATTTATTATATATATATATATATATATATATATATATATATATATATATCGTATAACAGCGACGGACATCTTAACATTTGGTTATCTTTATTAAACAATGAAAGAGTAAAAGGATTCAAGCCCCTGTGTATATACACAGTACACCACAGGACTGTAAAATGTCTGCCCCACCTGCCCTCTCCAGTCCGGCTCCAGATCCTCCAGTACCCAGGACAGGATGGTATCCAGGCATCCAGACCTGGAGCCATGGATGGTCACCAGGAGCAACATCAGAAGCTCAACAGCCAATGGAGGGGTCACTGGGCCACAACACAGGTCTATACAATACAGTATAAAATAATATAATACATACATATGGTCACATGGCCGTATAGCAAGGTCTTTACAATAAATTATCAGAGGGTCTAATATACTAATACTTATGGTACAGGTTACACCATCTCTGCATATGCATACATGATATGAAATTTAATTGAACAGTGCTTACAGGGAAAAAAGTTGATTGATGATTACTGAATATTTAAAAATGGACAGACAGACACATACACCAATAAAGCTGTTAACTTTATCTTTATCAGGTATCCAGGCAACACTGTATAAAAATTTGAATGACTTCCAGTGACCAGAAGTGGGCTGCCTAGAGTTTGACAACACAAGTGAATACAACAGAGCCTCTAAAAAACTACAATAACTAGCCCCATGTTTTAGTTCTTTCTTTTTCAAATTTCAGATTTTAAAAGATTAAATCCTGATGTATACATGCTGTGAAAATTCTGATCTAATTTCTGGTATACAATTGAATCTTGATTAAATGATGTTAATTAAATCCTTGAAAAAAGTCTCTGGCTTCAATAATTACCATATATTTCTTGTCATTTTGATAAGGTACCTAATGTTCTGGTTCATAACTTTTGTTTTGATATTATTCAATTCTGAAATGCAACAATAATTTTCAATTGAAAATTGAGTGTTTTCCTTAATTTCTCGAAGGAACAAAGTCAAGTGACCCGGTTTTGAGTTTAGTAGGAAGATTTAGGAACATCTAACTGTATGTTGATTTTTGGATTTGTAGGTCTAATGGTTAAAAAATGTGCCAGTCTAACAGACAGAGGGACAACAGACAATGGATCGTAACTTTAACTTAGATGACTTATAGTAAGCTGAACTAAATGCTGATTGATACAAATTTACATATAGCACTGGCTGGAAATTATAATTAGAACAAAGTGACAAATATGTTTTTTTTATCATTTATCAGTTCAGTGTTTTAAATGCAGTAGTCACTATTGGCACCATCAGTAACCAGAGCCCAATCAGAAAGCCGGACATTTTACACTGGTGTTGTACAGAATGACATAAGATTATCATAGCATTTATCTGTGGTTTATAATAAAATCCTTGTTTTACATAGATGCCAATCACTTATTTCTGTACAATGACTTATTTTCTACATAACCATGTGTAACACTAATTATCTGATAATAAAGAGGTAATAACATCAGGAGATTAGCCAGGCCGGATCTAACAGTGTGACTCTCTGATTGCATCAGTGGCTGACTCAGTGATAAGAGCAATGGATTAATTGTACCCGTACACTTGTGTGTCCCATAGTATCTGGGAACTCCACTGGGAATTCCCTTCAAGGTGACATCTACATGGTTCTAACCATTTTATTTTTAGATCACTGATGCAATATTAATAAGACTACCAAACTCGCTAAAAAGATCCTTCTCAATTAGAATATCAGAGCATTATGCATATTCTAAACATTATTTACATGCATTTCTTAAATAAGAAATATAATCATGTCAGTTTATTAGTCTATGACCATCCTGGTAGCTCGAAAGTTAGTTTTGTGATGATGTGACCTTTTATGAACTCTGATTGAGTTTTACCTTTAAATGATAAAGAATTATTCATTGTAGTGGATTGTTGCTTATGCAAAAGCTTGCATGAAAATTAAGTCAGCTTAACAAGTCTACCCTTGGTCATACACTATGCTTATCAGGTCTAAGAGTCTTATTTTTAATCCAAAGGTTCAGAAACAGTTGTGTATTTTAAATTATATATTTTAATTTTTTTTCCAAAGCAAACCCTAAACTCTAGATTGGAAAGTCCATTCTACCTGTGATTCTGTTTCTTGAATTAAAATATTCATACACATATTTTTTTGGTGGTTCTGAAGTCATTTATGTCAGCTATATCAAAATTCCTACGGCGATTCTTCACCATGTGGTTATATCACTATTCAGTAGATCTACATTAAAGAGTCCCCACCAGTGTGTTGCATTCACGACATGAATATAACCTAGTGTTTTGCACTCACAACACGTGAAAGGTCCATGGGGACTTCATATCTACCTGACCTAATTGTATGAAAGTTGTAAACTGGCCGCATAATGCCAGGTCTGAAATGTTTGCTTTGTCCTACATGGCTTGTTGTTGTTTTCCCAAGCCCATACCAACCTAGTTTGTAAATGACAAAATAGCCATTCAAAATGGCAAAGCTTATCATAAAAACTGATAAGCCTGTCTTACACCCGGTTCTGTTTTAAGTATACAAGTTTCAAAGTCACAACAAATATGTCTGATACATGGTTTTCTAGCGGAGTTAAATAAAATAAAACACCTTTGATTGGTATATTTAATTCTCACTACAAGTCAGGAATGATCTTTTAAGAACTGGTCTCTGCATTCATTTAAATAGTTCGACAAACATATACAGTGAAACCACCCATAGGACCTGGATAAAGTGGTCACATATTCGAGGTGGTCATCTACGAGAGGTCTGATATATAGAGCAAAAAAGAATTGGCACCGTGAAAAAGTAGTCATTATTTTAAGGAGGTCACTATAGCAAGGTGGTTGCTAGGAAAGGTTTTACTGCATTAAATTGAAACCACAAATACCTACTTGTTCTCATTGAAAGAGTATTAGATTGAGCCTGAGCCTTCATGCTTTACATAGATATACAAGTCATTATATGAAATGCACACAGCCCTAACATAGGGATAGTTTTGATACCTTCCAACTTTCTTTGAAATTATATCTGAGATTGCTATAAGCAACAGGAGAAAATAATAATAATGCAGAAAGAAAAGATCCCTTCATAAGATAAAATCTTGAGCATATACACATACATTTAAACTTTTTTTGGTCAATGTTTGATACTTTTTGGTAACTTTTTCAGTACTTCCCAGCCCATTTGAGTTTTTAGTGAAAACCATGTGATGCATAAGATACTTCTGACCACTGTTATAGGAGGACCATTAAAAGCCAGCTGGTTCAATTAATACCAAGGTAAATGATGCGGTGATTAATGGTGATGACTAAACAATTAGGAGGACACATGTATGTGAAGATTACAGGGGAACCATCAACTCTAGAAACACTACCCAACTGTTGCTGCCAGGTAGGGCTGGGCCAGCAGCTGATAACTCCATTCAGACAGTTCCTGTATGATGCTGATGCAGCCATTGACCTCTGATAACAGGGCTGAGAGCAGCCTGGGCATTCTTAGAGGAACTAGTTTGGAATCCGCTCTGAGTCTTATGGCTAATCACAATGTAAGAAATGAGGACCAGATGGATTTGTGTGAGTGTTCCGTGGTTAATTTTAGCCGGCGGCACGTAAAGGACATAAAGTCTATGGTATCCCAAGGTTGCAGATGATGACTAAACAGGAGGCAATTACTGCTGCAACCCGCTTAGCTCCACCGATAAAGTCACCATCAGCTGACCTGCCTCTGTGAGAGGGTTTCAAGCATATGTGCATCTGTTTCTTGGGACCTAAGAGCCAGTGTCTAACTTGGAAGTTCTTGCCTGGGAATCGTTGAGCCAATCCGTTCCCACCATAAGCTGCCAGGGATGTTTTGTCTCAGTGACAGTGCCAGAAGCACGACATGTCTGGCTAGCATGTCCCCATACAGGCTGTAAGCCTGAAGAGGGACCAAGTGTCGCCTCGATAAAACTCAAAGTGATGAGTGTTTTACCAAAGCCACGCTCTCTGGTATTTACAAATCTGTTTCTTATAATCACCTGTACAGCACTGCAGCAGCCTGTGCCAGGCCTGCCCCCACCCCATGACAGCACCTATCACAGCACCTCCAATATTTTCTTTATAGCACTGAGACTATTGACAAAACATTTAGGTAATGAGTAGAACCTTTCTTTGTGGCCCCACTCTCTATTACAGCCCCATTAAGAGTCTGAACATATGGCAAAGTTGGAATGTGCACCCAAGTGTCAATTTCACCCCCTGTGGTAACAACTCCTCCCTGAGTTTATATATCCACAATCAGGTGTACTTAAGTATATCAGTGTTACATTTCTTTGCTTGTTTTAAATTGCCTGAACTCAGACTGATCTTTGAACATTTAAAAATTATTTAGTTTTGACAGAAGTACATGAGGAATATTGATACACAGCTTAAGTTTTGCCAATTATACCTTAATTAAAAACATTTTTATCAATACATGTATATATAAATCCCCAAATGTCCAACCATGAACCAAGGTAATCATTGTCCAGAGGACCAACCTTTCACCCCAACAGGCCACTGAATCAGAGAGTCAGACTTATTTTTAATTCTAAAATGCCAGAAGCTGAAATAAAGTACATGAAAAGAAAATTTCAGAAAGTATCACAAAAGCAACCAAGTGAGACCAAAACCTATTCAGAGAAGATGATCAAACAGATACATAAATCATATTAATTTATTAATTCACAACAATTTTCATTGTTGTATATAATTATAATTATATAACCAATTAACAACAAATTTACAGACAACTTTCAAAATGCAGCATTTGAACTCTAGCAGTGTAGTACACAATTTGTTTATGAGATGTCAGTAGCAGTTCCTGTTCACTCTGATTATTTCAAGACAGACACACATGTACAAACAGATCAAAACATTAGGCCAAAATAAAAACAAGGGACCCATGGGTCACATTGCTCAGCTGAATTTTGGAAAATATTAGTAACTGCAAAATATTTTTATTTCTTTTGGTTTTTCATGTATATTATCATAAGAAAAGCTATGAGAAAATGGCCCTGCTAAAATGAAATCTGTAAATTATAGAATGATGGACATGAGCTGAACCATTCAGTGATGCACCAATGGAACAAATAGGCCTACAGTAAGTGTTATTTAAAAGTAACATTTCATAAACAAATAATGTGTGAAGGTAATTAAGTTTTAAAAAGTTAAATATATGGTCATATGAGTTAAAAATTAATCCCATAAAGTTTGACCAATATTCCTAATTTTAATACTAAGTTAACTGTGTTATTCACACCTAGGCCCTGCCAACTTTAAGAGATATGAATGAAATGCTACAAAGTATTTATATCTTCTTAAATCTTGTCAGTTAACACTTACATTAGATCCTAATATTTTATCACATTTGAATATTAGGATTAAATTCCTGATTTTTTTTCTTTAAAACAATCAAAATTATCCAAGTCTCATCAAAAAGAATTTATTTAACATTAAAATTATAAGATTCAACTTGTGGACTGCTTGACAATGTAAAGAAATACAACAAGAGCCTCCAAAATAAATTCAATTACTAGCCTAATTTTGCAGCTTTTATTTTTCAAATTTCAGATTTTAACATATTAAATCCTTATGTGTACATGCTGGGAAAATTAAATCCACAGTACTTGCAGGAAAAAAAACGTGCCTTGGCCAAAGTTGGGCAAAATTTAAGGTACCAATTTTTATTTTTGCATATATTTTAAAAAATTTAAAAGATTTTGATCTAATTTTTGGTATATAATTTAATTTTGATTAATTAAAGTTATAAGTCCTTAGTTTTAACATGTTTTGTGTTAAGCGATCAAATATCTTTTCTGATTTTTTTACAAAATGCTTTATGTTTGAGCCCATAACTTTTTTAAATTATATAATACAGACCTTATTTCTGGCATGTATATAGGAACTATATAGAGGAATATTTATGGTAAATATGAGGAAAAACAGATGAGTGGTTTTGATATTAGGCAGCCCTGAAGTGTGAAAATGTTTTTAATAAAAAATTGAGGTTTTTCCTTAATTTCTCAAAGGAACAAAGTCGCAAAGTCCCAGTTTTCAGCTTGGTAGGAGATTTTGGGGACATCTAACATTATGCCAACAGCCTGGGGAGCATAGAGATATGCACTGAATGACCTACAGTCACCAAAGTGGACTGCTTGACAATGTAAAGAAATACAACAAGAGCCTCCAAAAAAATTCAATAACTAGGCTTATTTTGCAGCTTTTATTTTCAAATTTCAGATGTTAACAGATTAAATCGTTATGTGTATATGCTGTGAAAATTAAATCCACAGTACTTACAGGAAAAAAACGTGCTGTGGCCAAAGTTGGACAAAATTTAAGGTACCAATTATATATTTTTGCCAATATTTAAAAAAATTTAACAGATTTTGATCTAATTTTTGGTATACAATAAAATTTTGATTAATTAAGTTATATTACTGAAAAAAAGTCCTTACCGTTAACACTTTTGGTCTTAAAAGACCAAATATCTTTCCTGATTTTTTTACAAAGTCCATTATGTTTGGGCCCATAACTTTTTTAAATAAAATAATACTGACTTAATTTCTGGCATGTACATAGAAACTATATAGAGGAATATTTATGGTAAATATGAAGAAAACGAGATCAGTGGTTTTGATATTAGGCAGTCCTGAAGTGTGAAAATAGATTTCTAATAAAAAATTGAGTTTTTTCCTTAATATCTTGAAGGAACAAAGTCCTATTGACCCAATTTTCGGCATGGTAGGAGATTTTGGGGACATCTAACTGTATGCCAAATTTCAGATTCATAGGTCTAATGATGTCGAAACGTGCCAGTCTTACGGACGGACATCCGGACGGCCCGACAGACAGACGGACGGACGACGGACAATGGACCATGACTATAGCTCAGATGACTTATAGTCGGCTAAGCTAACACAGGAATGGTTCTCAGGCACTTCTCAATGCGGGCGGGCGCTTTTTTTATTTTAAATTTTTTGGTATGTTAAAATGTACGATAATGTATTTGGTATGTACGATAAAAATGTCAAATGATAAGGGAAAAGCATGAAAATAACAGTTTTATTTTGCTAAATAAGTAAAAGCACTACAAAACAAAGGAAATTGTATGGTTTTATCTTCTTGAAAGAAATGTCGGAGCGGCAGCAGCTCAAAATTGGTGTTTTTATTGAAAATCAAAATAAAAAGTTTTGATGCGGGGGTTTAAAATTGATGCGGGCGGTGCCTGAGAACCATACCTTTAATTTTTTTTGGCCTTATAAGGACATCTTAATTCAAATTAACTACAAATTTAAACTAATTAAACTCATTGCTTCCTTAAGACCCATCTTTATACAAATTTATATGAAATTCCATTGATCAACTTAGTCGCTATTTTGGATGGACAGATAGATGGCTAGACAGAGAGACAAACAGACAAACAGAAAGACAGACAAAGAAATGTAATTCACTGGCAGAGGTAACTGGAGACAGTAAAAATTCTGAGTGCTCCTAACCGATAATATCTCAGTGTGTGGTTAAATTAAAATGATTAATGTGTGTTGTCATAAACACTGCTGTTGATATACGACACTGCCATGTTTGTACCTACAGGCACATTCACAGAAACAGAAACTGGGTGAGACTTGCACCTCGTGTTAACCCTGTTTATTTCTGCACTCACTTGACATGGGACCAGCCAATAAAAGCTGATTGTTTTATCAAGATGTAGGAGTGATATTATCGTTGAATTAAGATGATTTGGGGACTTCTGTTGGCAGCCGTGTCAGGCGACAGCTGTTACGATTTTGTCACACACATAATACCCCTACCATGGCACACTCCAGTTTTTAATTTGTTTTGCATAAGGAAACTGATCCAATCTTTCTGTTCTCTAAACAAAGACTCCATAATGTTTATCACAATCTTTTGGCTCTACATAAGGATTCCTTAATGTTCATCACAATCTTTTTGTTCTCTACACAAGGACTCCTTAATGTTCACCACAATATTTCTGTTCTCTACATAAGGACTCCTTAATGTTCATCACAATCTTTTTGTTCTCTACATAAGGACTCCTTAATGTTCACCACAATATTTCTGTTCTCTACACAAGGACTCCTTTAGTGTTCACCACAATCTCTCTGTACTCTAAACAAGGACTCCTTAATGTTCACCACAATATTTCTGTTCTGCACACAAGGACTCCTTAATGTTCACCACAATATTTCTGTTCTCTACACAAGGACTCCATCCTTAATGTTCATCAAAATTCTTCTGTTCTCTACACAAGGACTCCTTAATGTTCACCACAATCTCTCTGTACTCTACACAAGGACTCCTTAATGTTCATCACAATCTCTCTGTACTCTACACAAGGACTCCTTAATGTTCATCACAATCTTTCTGTTCTCTACATAAGGACTCCTTAATGTTCACCACAATATTTCTGTTCTCTACACAAGGACTCCTTAATGTTCACCACAATCTCTCTGTACTCTACACAAGGACTCCTTAATGTTCATCACAATCTTTCTGTTCTCTACATAAGGACTCCTTAATGTTCACCGCAATCTTTCTGTTCTCTACACAAGGACTCCTTAATGTTCACCACAATCTCTCTGTACTCTGCACAAGGACTCCTTAATGTTCATCACAATCTTTCTGTTCTCTACACAAGGACTCCTTAATGTTCATCACAATCTTTCTGTTCTCTACATAAGGACTCCTTAATGTTCACCACAATATTTCTGTTCTGCACACAAGGACTCCTTAATGTTCACCACAATCTTTCTGTTCTCTACACAAGGACTCGATCCTTAATGTTCATCAAAATCCTTCTGTTCTCTACACAAGGACTCCTTATTATTCACCACAATCTCTCTGTACTCTACACAAGGACTCCTTAATGTTCATCACAATCTTTCTGTTCTCTACATAAGGACTCCTTAATGTTCACCACAATATTTCTGTTCTGCACACAAGGACTCCTTAATGTTCACCACAATCTTTCTGTTCTCTACACAAGGACTCGATCCTTAATGTTCATCAAAATCCTTCTGTTCTCTACACAAGGACTCCTTATTGTTCACCACAATCTCTCTGTACTCTACACAAGGACTCCTTAATGTTCATCACAATCTTTCTGTTCTCTACATAAGGACTCCTTATTGTTCACCACAATCTTTCTGTTCTCTATACAAGGACTCCTTAATGTTCACCACAATCTTACTGTTCTCTACACAAGGACTCCTCAATGTTCACCACAATCTTTCTGTTCTCTACACAAGAACTCCTTAATGTTCACCACAATTTTTCTGTTCTCTATACAAGGACTCCTTAATGTTCACAACAATCTCTCTGTACTCTACACAAGGACTCCTTAATGTTCACCACAATCTTACTGTTCTCTACACAAGGACTCCTTAATGTTCACCACAATCTCTCTGTTCTCTACACAAGGACTCCTAATTGTTCACAACAATCTTTCTGTTCTCGACACAAGGACTCCTTAATGTTCACCACAATCTTTCTGTTCTCTACACAAGGACTCCTCAATGTTCACAACAATCTTTCTGTTCTCTACACAAGGACTCCTTAATGTTCATCACAATCTTTCTGTTCTCTACATAAGGACTCCTCAATGTTCACCACAATCTTTCTGTTCACTACACAAGGACTCCTTAATGTTCACCACAATATTTCTGTTCTCTACACAAGGACTCCTTAATGTTCACCACAATCTTTCTGTTCTCTACACAAGGACTCCTCAATGTTCACCACAATCTTTCTGTTCTCTACACAAGGACTCCTTAATGTTCATCACAATCTTTCTGTTCTCTACATAAGGACTCCTCAATGTTCACCACAATCTTTCTGTTCTCTATACAAGGACTCCTCAATGTTCACAACAATCTTTCTGTTCTCTACACAAGGACTCCTTAATGTTCACAACAATCTTTCTGTTCTCTACATAAGGACTCTTTAATGTTTATCACAATCTTTCTGTTCTCTACATAAGGACTCCTCAATGTTCACCACAATCTTTCTGTTCTCTACACAAGGACTCCTTAATGTTCACCACAATATTTCTGTTCTCTACATAAGGACTCCTTAATGTTCATCACAATCTTTTTGTTCTCTACATAAGGACTCCATAATGTTCATCACAATATTTCTGTTCTCTACACAAGGACTCCTTAATGATCACCAAAATCTTTCTGTTCTCTACACAAGGACTCCTTAATGAACACCAAAATCTTTCTGTTCTCTAAACAAGGACTCTTTAATGTTCACCACAATCTTTCTGTTCTCTACACAAGGACTCCTTTAATGTTCACCACAATCTCTCTGTACTCTACACAAGGACTCCTTAATGTTCATCACAATCTTTCTGTTCTCTACATAAGGACTCCTTAATGTTCACCACAATATTTCTGTTCTCTACACAAGGACTCCTTAATGTTCACCACAATCTCTCTGTACTCTACACAAGGACTCCTTAATGTTCATCACAATCTTTCTGTTCTCTACATAAGGACTCCTTAATGTTCACCGCAATCTTTCTGTTCTCTACACAAGGACTCCTTAATGTTCACCACAATCTCTCTGTACTCTGCACAAGGACTCCTTAATGTTCATCACAATCTTTCTGTTCTCTACACAAGGACTCCTTAATGTTCATCACAATCTTTCTGTTCTCTACATAAGGACTCCTTAATGTTCACCACAATATTTCTGTTCTGCACACAAGGACTCCTTAATGTTCACTACAATCTTTCTGTTCTCTACACAAGGACTCGATCCTTAATGTTCATCAAAATCCTTCTGTTCTCTACACAAGGACTCCTTATTGTTCACCACAATCTCTCTGTACTCTACACAAGGACTCCTTAATGTTCATCACAATCTTTCTGTTCTCTACATAAGGACTCCTTAATGTTCACCACAATATTTCTGTTCTGCACACAAGGACTCCTTAATGTTCACCACAATCTTTCTGTTCTCTACACAAGGACTCGATCCTTAATGTTCATCAAAATCCTTCTGTTCTCTACACAAGGACTCCTTATTGTTCACCACAATCTCTCTGTACTCTACACAAGGACTCCTTAATGTTCATCACAATCTTTCTGTTCTCTACATAAGGACTCCTTATTGTTCACCACAATCTTTCTGTTCTCTATACAAGGACTCCTTAATGTTCACCACAATCTTACTGTTCTCTACACAAGGACTCCTCAATGTTCACCACAATCTTTCTGTTCTCTACACAAGAACTCCTTAATGTTCACCACAATTTTTCTGTTCTCTATACAAGGACTCCTTAATGTTCACAACAATCTCTCTGTACTCTACACAAGGACTCCTTAATGTTCACCACAATCTTACTGTTCTCTACACAAGGACTCCTTAATGTTCACCACAATCTCTCTGTTCTCTACACAAGGACTCCTAATTGTTCACAACAATCTTTCTGTTCTCGACACAAGGACTCCTTAATGTTCACCACAATCTTTCTGTTCTCTACACAAGGACTCCTCAATGTTCACAACAATCTTTCTGTTCTCTACACAAGGACTCCTTAATGTTCATCACAATCTTTCTGTTCTCTACATAAGGACTCCTCAATGTTCACCACAATCTTTCTGTTCACTACACAAGGACTCCTTAATGTTCACCACAATATTTCTGTTCTCTACACGAGGACTCCTTAATGTTCACCACAATCTTTCTGTTCTCTACACAAGGACTCCTCAATGTTCACCACAATCTTTCTGTTCTCTACACAAGGACTCCTTAATGTTCATCACAATCTTTCTGTTCTCTACATAAGGACTCCTCAATGTTCACCACAATCTTTCTGTTCTCTATACAAGGACTCCTCAATGTTCACAACAATCTTTCTGTTCTCTACACAAGGACTCCTTAATGTTCACAACAATCTTTCTGTTCTCTACATAAGGACTCTTTAATGTTCATCACAATCTTTCTGTTCTCTACATAAGGACTCCTCAATGTTCACCACAATCTTTCTGTTCTCTACACAAGGACTCCTTAATGTTCACCACAATATTTCTGTTCTCTACATAAGGACTCCTTAATGTTCATCACAATCTTTTTGTTCTCTACATAAGGACTCCATAATGTTCATCACAATATTTCTGTTCTCTACACAAGGACTCCTTAATGATCACCAAAATCTTTCTGTTCTCTACACAAGGACTCCTTAATGAACACCAAAATCTTTCTGTTCTCTAAACAAGGACTCTTTAATGTTCACCACAATCTTTCTGTTCTCTACACAAGGACTCCTTTAATGTTCACCACAATCTTTCTGTTCTCTACACAAGGACTCCTTTAATGTTCACCACAATCTTACTGTTCTCTACACAAGGACTCCTTAATGTTCACCACATTCTTTCTGTTCTCTACACAAGGACTCCTCAATGTTCACCGCAATCTTTCTGTTCTCTACACAAGGACTCCTTAATGTTCACCACAATCTCTCTGTTCTCTACACAAGGACTCCTTAATGTTCACCACATTCTTTCTGTTCTCTATACAAGGACTCCTTAATGTTCACAACAATCTTTCTGTTCTCTACACAAGGACTCCTTAATGTTCACAACAATCTTTCTGTTCTCTACACAAGGACTCCTTTAATGTTCACCACAATCTTACTGTTCTCTACACAAGGACTCCTTAATGTTCACCACATTCTTTCTGTTCTCTACACAAGGACTCCTCAATGTTAACCGCAATCTTTCTGTTCTCTACACAAGGACTCCTTAATGTTCACCACAATCTCTCTGTTCTCTACACAAGGACTCCTAATTGTTCACAACAATCTTTCTGTTCTCTACACAAGGACTCCTTAATGTTCACCACAATCTTTCTGTTCTCTACACAAGGACTCCTCAATGTTCACCGCAATCTTTCTGTTCTCTACACAAGGACTCCTTAATGTTCACCACAATCTTTCTGTTCTCTACACAAGGACTCCTTAATGTTCACCACAATCTCTCTGTTCTTTACAGAAGGACTCCTTAATGGTCATCACAATCTCTCTGTTCTCTACACAAGGACTCCTAATTGTTCACAACAATATTTCTGTTCTCTACACAAGGACTCCTTAATGTTCACCACAATCCTTCTGTTCTCTACACAAGGACTCCTTAATGTTCACCACAATCTCTCTGTTCTCTACACAAGGACTCCTTAATGTTCACCACAATCTCTCTGTTCTCTACACAAGGACTCCTTAATGGTCATCACAATCTCTCTGTTCTCTACACAAGGACTCCTAATTGTTCACAACAATCTTTCTGTTCTCTACACAAGGACTCCTTAATGTTCACCACAATCTTTCTGTTCTCTACACAAGGACTCCTCAATGTTCACCGCAATCTTTCTGTTCTCTACACAAGGACTCCTTAATGTTCACCACAATCTCTCTGTTCTTTACAGAAGGACTCCTTAATGGTCATCACAATCTTTCTGTTCTCTACACAAGGACTCCTTAATGTTCATAATGATCTTTTTGCTTATTAATCCTCAAGCTCATGACCCCATTATTGTTTTATTTAATAAACACCAACTTATATACCTTTATGTTCTTTGTCATATGGCCTTATTTACTGATTATCACACCTGTAGGGTTAATTCTTGAGAACATATATTGTAACAACAAATACTAAAATCTACAGCATCTGGAATGATAAACTGACCTTGTGTGACTAGACAAATCAAATGTTTCAGCTGCTGGACAGCGCTGGTGGCAGCCTCTCGCACTTCCTGGTCCTCATCTAATAGAAGCTGTAGCAAAGATGTCCAAACCTCAAAGGTCTTCTTACCTGAAAATGTAAAAAAAGGTCATAATTGTGCGAAGTATATTACTCTGCAGCTATAAGAACTCCTAAAAGAATGGCATTTACTTTTGACATCAGAACATAATTATAGTAAAATGTACCGAAATTGAATATCAGTGACATCTAGTGGTAATGCATGAAATGATTCTTCATTCAACAGTTATTCTGATGGTGCTTGGATGTACCTGCTTCATGACAATATGATTCTATATCTGTCATTCTGTGTAGCACACCTATTCATAAGAATAAACAACTAGAATACGGGTAGTCGACAAGCGACTATGTGTATCCGCCTAAATCAGAGTGGAACGGGTGAAGTGAGGCATGGATTAAGTGGCAAGGGGAAATAGAGTGAAGTGTTGCATATTAGCATGGATGTCTGCAGCCAAATTGTGTATGAAGGTTGCCCCCCCTACCACAAAATCTAGAAAGCCGTCCCAGTTGTATACATATGCAAAATTTAAGGCAGATAAGTCAAACCACTACATGTATATGAGTGATTTTAGCCCATGGCAGACAATCAGATGGACGCTGAGCAAAAATGGTTGCAGGTGACGCCACCAGTTTTGCGTATGATAAAGAAATATGTGAGAACTATACACATGCAAAACTTTGGCCCAATCGGTCAAACGGTTCCCAAGATATGAGCTTGGATGTCTGCTGCATAAACTAGAATGCAGGTGGCTCCACCTGTCATAAAATCAAGAGAGCTGTCGGGGATGTATAAACCTGCAAAATTTTAGCCAGATATGTCAAACCACTGCCAAGATATGAGTGATTTTATCCCATGGCAGACAAACAGACAGGAGCTGTGCAAAAATAGCTGTAGGTGGCGCAACCAGTTTTGCGTATATTATAAAGCTCTCCAAGGGCTACATTTGTGCAAAAAAATTTTCCTGATCGGTCAAACGGTTCCCGAGATATGAGCTTGGATGTCTGCAGCTTAAAGGTGAATGTAGGTGGCGCCACCTGTCATAAAATCAGAAAAGCTATCCAGGATGTATATCCATGCCGAATTTCAGGTGAATTAGTCAAGTCACTGCAGAGATATGAGTGATTTTACCCCAAGGCAGACGAACAGATGGACACTGTGCAAACATGGTTGCAGGTGGCGCCACCATTTTTTGTGTATGTTATAAAGCCATCCTAGGGCTACATTTTTTTGGAAAAAAATTTTCCTGATCGGTCAAACGGCTCCCGAGATATGAGCTTGGATGTCTGCAGCGTAAACGTGAATGTAGGTGGCGCCACCTGTCATAAAATCAGAAAAGCTATCCAGGAAGTATACGCATGCCAAATTTCAGGTGAATTAGTCAAGTCACTGCAGAGATATGAGTGATTTTACCCCAAGGCAGATGAACAGATGGACACTGTGCAAACATGGTTGCAGGTGGCACCACCATTTTTTGTGTATGTTATAAAGCTCTCCAAGGGCTGCATTAGTTCAAAAAAATTTTCCTGATCGGTCAAACGGTTCCCGAGATATGAGCTTGGATGTCTGCAGCGTAAACGTGAATGTAGGTGGCGCCACCTGTCACAAAATCAGAAAAGCTATCCAGGATGTATACGCATGCCAAATTTCAGGTGAATTAGTCAAGTCACTGCAGAGATATGAGTGATTTTAACCCAAGGCAGACGAACAGATGGACACTGTGCAAACATGGTTGCAGGTGGCGCCACCATTTTTTGTGTATGTTATAAAGCTCTCCAAGGGCTACATTTGTGCAAAAAAATTTTCCTGATCGGTCAAACGGTTCCTGAGATATGAGCTTGGATGTCTGCAGCGTAAACGTGAATGTAGGTGGCGCCACCTGTCATAAAATCAGAAAAGCTATCCAGGATGTATACGCATGCCAAATTTCAGGTGAATTAGTCAAGTCACTGCAGAGATATGAGTGATTTTACCCCAAGGCAGACGAACAGATGGACACTGTGCAAACATGGTTGCAGGTGGCGCCACCATTTTTTGTGTATGTTATTAAGCTCTCCAAGGGCTACATTTGTGCAAAAAAATTTTCCTGATCGGTCAAACGGTTCCCGAGATATGTGGGTTTATGTGTGGAAACAGACGCACAAACGGACGCAGAGCGCAGAGGAAAGGTCAGAGGTCAAAACAAAATCGGGGCGCAGCAGTTCACATGTGACCCCAACATAATCACGGGTTTCGTAAAATTCCGCCCAGCGGTTATGGAGGAGTTCTCCGGAAACCTACGCGGCGGCGGCGGCGGCAGCGGCGTGCAGCTGAAAACATAGTATCCGCAAAACTCTGTTTTGGCGGATACAATCAATCATAGAAGTAAGAATATGGGAGACCAGTGGTGTGGGTAGATGAGACATAGTCTCCAAAAGGAACAATTGTACAGTGGACTCCTGAATCAATGACCAAATATTACAAGAAGAAAACAGGAGAATATAAGATGCTGAGTTATGATACTGGGTCCATGTCTGTGTAAGTCCTCACCATGATGCATTCATATGATAATCGCTAATATGTCCATGGCCTGATGGGAGCACTGTCTGTTAAATGAGGATGAAAGTGAACATGTATAATCAGAATACTGTATGATGATTAAGTCTTCTGGAATTCAGGTTTTAAGAGCAAGGAGCTGCATATAAAGTCATGACAGGCATTCAGACATAAAGAGTGAATCTCTGTGGTTCTTTCCAGATATTCTTTATTTTGCCAAAGAGGTACTTTGCCCTTATAAAACCTGGTAACTTCTGGTCCATAGTCCCACGCCTTAACCACCAGGTAATTAAATCCAAACCTATTTGATGGTGTCATAAATTCCTTTAATTACTAAAATGTAGCACAAGATGTCACCATCAGTGACTATTTTTTCCCACTAAATTTCAAGACAGATGTACAAAATATTGACCCTGCAATCCACATGTTGATCCAGATCAATGATGAAATATCTGATTAACCAAACAATTAAAATTCCACAGAAACCTAAATACATTTCAAAGGGAGTTTTCAAACAGGCAAACAGACATACAGCCAGGCAAAAATATAGATAACATGGGGAAAACATAGTCTCTGTCCAGCTATGTGGGTGGAGTTAACACTAGGATACTGAAACTGAGGTACCTATTATCGTACACATGTGGGATTTTTTAAGATACACAATTACACACACATCAAAGGAGAGAAGAAAAATTGTCTGCATGGTGAAATAGAGAAATGCAGTGTTATATGTGTGGTGAGCTAGAAACACACAAACAGTGTTCCCTTTGAAAATAGTTAAAACAGCCCTGAAGAACCCATGTGGTTGTACTTCAGTCACCGAGACGTTGGCTCTGTTGGTTCCAAGGTTTAGATCACAGTGTGTCCTTTACGAACTCTCTAACATCAACAAGAAAATGACAGAAACAGGCTTTTCTCTGTAATAAATATCCCTGTATGGCAGAAGAAAATAGCAGGATAGCTCAGGACACAGGTCTGCTGGGTAAGTCTGGATTCTGACCTCTGATGGGGAGAGACTGTCTAAAAAAACATCCATTGCTTGTATGACTTCACTGCTGAGGACAAAAACAGTGCCTCCGGCCTGGTCATTCACACGGGATTGTGCCTTTAACATGTGGTACAGTACCCTGGTCTAATGTCTTAACAAGTTCACTCATGTTATATAAATAATGTGTGTCCTTTAAAATTATATACGTTTTCATTTTACCTCCTACTTTTCTTGAACATTGGATAATGTTGACTAGAGGAATATCTAAATTTGTACCAAAGTCCTTCACAAAAGACTGCAAAAGACCTGAGAAGTTTTAACCTCTAATCCAAATGGACCAATTACTGAAACTTGATAGCTAAGATTGGACTCTAGGCTAAAGAAATGATATAACATCAATATCATAACAAAAGAAAGGGTCACCATTGAATCATTTAACTTGTTTCTGAATCTTTACCCAATTTTAAGTTTTTTTTTTAAATTTGAAAAGCTAGAATATTTCATCAACATAAGATAAACCATTTAAAGAACATTAAAACTTAATACTCCTTAAGTAACCATTAATAACATTTAAAAAAATTCTGGCAAATGGTCCAATTTATCCAAAGTCCCTATTAACCCCTTTCTTATCAGAGGAACCAAGATGTTCTTTGGTACACATGAACTGAGTTGACTGCACTGTTTACTGAGGTGTATTGTTTATGATATCATCATTATCACCTTAACAAGAGAGGACACAGATGATCACCAGGGGTGGTACAGATAGCTGTGAAGGTGACCTTGACTCACAAAATAGGTCTTGGGAAAAACATGGTCCCTGCGGCCCTACTGGTGTCTTTGACCACACCTCTGTGACAGGGTGGAAGTTCAGTTACTCATATGTGACAATACTTAAACAATAATGCCAGCAACAGAATAACACCTGTTATCCTAAACTGATCTCTACCATATGCCTGAGTTATGAAACATGTCTCATCTGTGGAATACGTGAGAAAAACCTGAGGACCATTCAGTACATCTGTATGTGGATGAGACGTAATACCTGTTAGGATAAACGGGTATACTTTTCAGCTGATGAGATGATGTGTTTGGCCAATGTGACATTGTTTGGCTAACATTGGGTATATTGTGGCTTTTATGATGATTTGTTTGGTTATTCTAAATCTGTATGGCTAGAATAGTGGCTTAAAAGATAATTTGTTTAGTTATTCTCATTCCATTTGGTTAACATAAGGTATATTGTGGCTTTTATGATAATTTGATTAGTTATTCTTAAACTGTTTGGGTAACATTAGGTATAATTTGGCTTAAATGATAATTTGTTTGGCCTTACTTATACTGTTTGGCTAACATTGGGCATATATTGGCTTTTATGATAATTTTTTTAGTTATTCTTAAACTGTTTGGGTAGCATCGGGTATGATTTGGCTTTTATGATAATTTGTATGGCTATTCTCATACTGTTTGGCTAACATTGGGTATATTTTGGCTTACTAGTATGTTTGATATCTTGACATATGTGCCTGATGTCACTGTGTTTGATTACATGGTACACATTTTAAGGTTATCAAGACATACTGGTAAATGTAACGGGACAATGTTTAGCTTTTATAAGGCATATCATGGGTCATGATGACATGTTTGGCTGATGTTACAATGTTTGACAAAAAAAAATATATATTCAGGGTTATAATGACAAAAGTTTTGGCTGATGCTAAAAATATCTGGCTTATTTATTTTAGATTTACTGATAACACAACAATTTCAGCAAACATTGCATACATTTTTGTTACATGTGTTTCAGGAACCAAGTTTAAAAAATAAAAGTTGTAAGCTGCAGAAATTGGACACAACAAGAAACTTAAACCACACTATATAAATCATCACTTAGAGTTAGTACCAAAGTCCCCCACAAGATGTCAGCACTAACAGGCAGTTCCTTCTAAATTCAGATATACAAACAAACGAATGTGAAATTGTATCAACTTCTGGATCTTCATTAATTTTATTATGTTATATACTTTAATTTTTTAATCTAAATTTTTCTGTTATTAAAGTCAATTTCTAAACAAAATTCCATTCAGACATACCCTAGAGGTCTTGAAGGTCAGAAAACATTTCCTTGGCCAGAACAGCCATAAGGATTATAGCTGTAACTTGGCATGACACAAGTCAGCTCAGCAAAATAATTAGCTTTGAAAAAATATAACAAACTAGGGACATTGGTCTTGACACTCAGATGAATTTGTCTATTAAGAATATTTTTATGAGCTCATTCAAAATGTTGGTCCTGTGACCTTAACCCTTGACCTTGTGACCCAAAAAATCTGTGAACTTACTATCCTTGAACTAACAATATTTAGATTATCATAACAAGATTTAACTAGAATATCAGTAGAAGCTGACAAAAGCCCTCAGCCAAAGGAACAGTGTTTAGAGGTGGTAACAGTAACAAGTACTAAATATCTGTTCTCACATGGATGTATATCTGTACATGTCTCACTTATAAATTTAAAATGGAGAGTCATGTACCATAATTCATAACAATCCACCAAATGCTTCCTGAAAAATAAGCTTCCAAGTTTTATTCTATTATAAGCTCTGTGACCTTGAAAAGTAGGTCAAGGTCACCCATCTTCGAACTTGACCGAGATTTTGTCGATATACATCTTCACCAAAGAAATAAAATTCCTATTGTGAATCCTTTTAGAGATATCCCGCTCAATAGGCCAAAGTTGAAAAATTTAAGAAAAATTCATTAAAAATCAGAAATTGTAGGTGGAGCCACCAAACTTGTGTAGCAGGTACAGACTATCATTCCCAATAATCATAGTTAGTTTTGTGAAAATCCAACAAATGGTTCCTGAGTAATAAGCATTTAGGGGTTTTTCTATAATCAGCTCTAAAATGTAGAAAAATAGGTCAAGGTCACCAATCTTCGAACTTGACTGAGATTTTGTCGATATACATCTTTACCGAGGAAATAAATTTCTGATGGTGAATCCTTTTCAAGATATCCCGCTCACACGGTAAAAGTTAACGGACGCCAGACGGACAGCTTGGGCTAAACAGCTAAGCTAAAAAAATTATACATCAGGCATGTACCTGAATTATGGAAGGCTGTCACACTAACAAAGCCAATGAAAAAAAACAGAGCAAAAATTATGTAAGAAACATCGATGGTTCTGATGATGAGAGACTAGACCAGCAACAGGTGTAGGTTGATCAAGACTAAGTGGATGAGTCATGGCCTCATAACAGTGATAAACAGATGACATGTATGTGTACATATATACACCTCCTAACACCAGTTACGTGATATTCACTGTCTCTGAGGCCATATCATATAAATGTCAACTTTATTACATTAAGGCGGGCGAGGCGCACTGGGATGTACTGATATGATTCACGATCCATATTTCAATTTGGACAAAAACAAACTCTGTTATGAGTTAAGGATGTAAATGAACTGGAGATCTTCGTAATCAAGCACAGATGTCCTCTAACCTCATGACAGCTGTGTCTTGGATTAAATGTTTTTATTTATTTTTGTTGTCAAATAATGATTCATACTAGAGGGTAGCCTTAGTTCAATTTTTCTTGAATGCCTGTGAAAGAGACTTAAGAAGTTTTCGCTTTGTAGAGCAGCTACAGGTTGCTGTGGTCAAGACCCCGGCCCTCTGTGCTCCTTAAGCATAATTTTGAGAGCCAATAGACGTGATGCCACCAAGCCAAGCAGGAATCCGCGAGAGACCGCCACCATTTTTACCCGCACAAGTGACTTAACAGAAAAGCCACAACATCTATCACAACAAAGGCAAAAGCAGCATACATTCCCTCCATCGATCCAAGCAGCAGAGACCCAGCCATGCCAATCGAGAACGGAACCCCATCTGTGAAACAACAGAGCTTCGAGAAGAATACCATTTTGTACTTGCAGTTTCTGCCATTTAGACAACATTAGACAAGTTTTTTTTCATCATAAGTGCCTGTGAAAGAGCTGTAGAGGAACTTTTTATCAAACATGCATTGCTCACAGCATTTGTGAGTGGACACACCACTTGACCTACCAACCAACTGAAATCATCTTGACTCAGAGCGTACACCTTAAAATCTTGAGTAAACTGATCATGAATGAGAATGAGAATGAGACAGTTAACAAGAAAAATATCCTCGTTTTCTTTATCCATCTGGATAAAAACCAAAACATAGCAAATTTACCCTGCTATTTTGAAAAACAGAGCAAAAAGTTGTTTAATTAACTATTAACTTTCAGGGCATTACACCTCAGAAACAAACATTCAAACACTGATAAAAAAAAACCTCCTTGTAGAGTTAAAACTGTATATATATATATATATATATATATATATATATATATATATATATATATATATATATATATATATATATATGAGAAAGAAACATGTTCATAGTTTAAGCAAATCAAAAGAATATGATGAGGGATCAACTGAAATATGTTTTATGTTCCTATCACCATGAAATCAAATAAAATTAAAAAATAAATTATGCTAAAATGTCTATATTTGGATATAATGAAGTGTTTATACTTTTAAATAATTAGATAGTTTTAAATGTATGTAAATATAAATACATTGTCTGGTAAAATTTGGCACTGATAAAGGTGTCAAAGTATTGACAAATTTTGTGCAAGGCATGGTAAACTCAACATCAGTGTGTGTGAGTGTGTGTGAGAATAATCATCACACTTAATAGCAAATGTATTGATTAGTAGTAAGGTATTAGTCCATGGTCAGTATTTGGCACTGTCTATCAAATGATACTGAAGGTAATTAACCGTATGACAAGGATTATATGTATAATTACAAGGCATTCTGGATTTCAGAGTCATCTGCAAGGGGCTTAGAAATAATCCCAAGGTAATAACCTGTCATTATAAATTTGAATTTATCAATTTATTAATTTCAATATTGAATCTCTGAGATTCTGTTGAGATTTCACCACTTTGCAATTGTACACCCCTCATGTGACAGTTATAATGTGCAGTTGTTCAAGATCTCCTTTGCTTTTTATAGACAGTTTTTTTTTGTTTGAACAACAGGGCAGACACAGGGCCCAGAAGAAACAAGGACGGGATGTTATGGATTTTTAACTTGGAGTTGGATGCACAATGCGATACCATGCTTTTACTGGTAAGATTTCAATTGTTTGCCGTGTGTGAGCCCTGGTGGATATACAATGAGAATCTTGCTACACAGAGCAGTGGTTAAAATGAAGGAGATATTGAATGACTGCAGTGTTTAACCACTACTTGAGGAGTGAATGCCACTGGGACTCTGGTGGGTTTTGAACCACAGAATATCAGCTCTGAAGTCTCAACACCTTTTCAGCCAGGCTGTGTCTTATCAAGCTTGAACTTTACAGTTCAGCCTGAATGACTTCCGTCAGGATTGATCCAGGCTATCAGGTCAAACACCTAAACCAGGAGGTAATTCACATCATGTTACATCACACTGCTATTGATAAAAGTGTCATACTGACACTTACCGTTTCTGTTTACTGTTTTGTACACTCTGTTAAAGAATCATTATCTGTCATATCATAGTCAAAGGAGTTGATAAAAATGTCAAGGTGGCACTGTAAGCTTCAGCTGTGTGCATCACTCCTGACTAAGACTCTGTCAAACTCTTTATCTTTTATGTATAACACAATCATCCATATCTAATAAATCAAGCATTTTCTTTTTTGTTCAGAGACTGCATCATGAGAGCTAATCCATTAAAAGTTGTTCTGTTGCTATAACATTAAAAAGTGTGAAGATATATGTCATTTTAAAAACCAGATTCCTTGTAAGAACTATAAGCATTGTTCATTTTGTATGAAAAATTGGTGGGCTGTATTTTGCTTATCTCCTTTATTTATGATATAATTTGGGAGAATTTAAAGCATTTAAATAAGCTGACAGCACTCCAAAGTGTTTGCAAAATGTAGGAATGAGCCTGTAAATAAATCAAAGTACACAGTTAAGTTTCAAGGTTAACTCAGTGAACAAAAGTTTACTTCTTTTATGACATGCCCTTTTAATCAACAACACTTGTTCTTACACTGAAATTTGAGATTTAAGATCACTCATGAATATAAACATATTTGTAAAACAATAAAATATAATTTAGGATCTAATATGTCCTTGCACAATATTTAACTTCAATAAAAGATAATACAGTATTAGCCAGAGCACAAGAAAGAAGACAATGATGCATTTAAAATGGGTGTAAACATGTCACAATGACATTTGTGTAAAGTTGTCAAAACATATATTAATGTCATCTGGCCTAGCTGACTGATTTCACAACAATATCTGGCCATGTGTGTAGCGTTTTTCACATGCAGCATCAGTGACACTGAAGGTGGTCATATTACTGAACGTGGAAACAGCCCATCATAAAGGAATGCCCACCGTGGAACAGTGAATACAGGGAACAGAGACTGAGTCTTGATGACATGATGTTTTATATAATCATCTGTACAATAAGCGGAGGGTCCACCTTATTACCACAGGAGAATGATGCAGGCAGCTGCAACCAGCCATCAGTTATGTGTATTAGAAGCAGATTACTGGTTGTAGTGAATGCATATGATATGTGTTTTTGTTTGTTCACAGATTCACAAGAAATAAATATTATGAATATATTCTACATTAATATAAGTGTATATATGAAGAGTTGGATATATAATCTATTGTCTTGTAAAAGAGTACCCTAGTATTATTACAAAAAAAGGGTATGTTTGAAGAAATAGCTGAATTCAGTAAATGACCCCAGTGGCTACGTAAATAAAAAGTCAGTGTGTGAGCCTGTCAAATGTGTATATGAAAAGATGTTTCCACTAGTACTGACTCTATCATTATTGAATTCAAAATGATTGTTTGTGTCTGTGTGTATTTCCATTAGTATGATAGTGTTAGAAGTAGCAGTGATGTACCATTAGTTGAGATGGGACCCTGTTGTTGACCATAAGATCCAAGACCAGATCAAAAACTAAGGGATCTGAGACTGAAACCTGAAGACCAGATGTTGACCAACATTCGTCACTTACTGATAGCAGTGTCAATTTTATACAAAATAGCAGTGAACTCTCATAAGAAACCTGTGTTTTATTACTAACAGACCAACAGACAAACACACAAGCATTGTGATCATGTAAACCTCAAAATTTTGTTGGGGAAAAGTTTAAACAGAAAATCAAATATTGCATTGTATGCTATGTACTCACTTTATAAAACTTTAATTTCTCTTTGGTCTCAAAGTCAAGTCTAGAATAGAGATCAAGTCATTTTGCTTTGGACCAAGACCAAGACCTGCAAAACTGCTCTGAAAACTGGCTTCAAGACCAAGAAAAGTCTTGAGACCTATATAACTGAGAGGAAGTTTCCTACCTCCAACAACAGAGAGTTCAAATGACAAGCATTGGAGTGGCAGTTGAAGCCTTATTAAGGATGATGGAGAAAATCTATGTGAGGAAACAAATCTTGCCATTTAGTTGCTAACATTTCATTATGGTGTGAAATAAATTCCATAATAACAATATAGACAGGTAGGACTCTGTGCCTATTTATTCAATTTGCCTTCATAGAGGACATTATTCCCTATGGCTCCTGTGATCAGCTGGGCTGACATAACAAGCTACTGGGAAATGTTGATGGTCAACATGGAGATGTGACTTGCTCATGATCAGCTTGGCTGACATAACAAGCTACAGGGAAATGTTGTTGGTCAACATGCAGATGTGACCTGCAACCTGCATGCTAGTTTGTTCGTTTGAATATTTTCTTGAGTGGATGTTCATTGTTCCTAGCATAACATTCAGACTACCAGCTGGATTTGATTGTATCACTGGAGAACAATGATCTGCCTCAATGCCAAATGGACTCATTCAGCCTAAGTTAAATGCCAACTGAGTCAGTATTGAAAACTAAAGATGTGTCAGTATTTTTGTGTTCATAAGAATGTCCATAAAGGGGACATCACTGATACTGTGTATCACAGTTGAAGGTGCTTCTTTATCTGTAAAACTGGGCTTTAAAATGAATAATTAAACAGTTATAAATTTAAACCAGTAAGAAAACAAAAGATAAAAAATTAACCTTTTTGTTAATGTTATCTATGTATGGTCACAAAGATAACTGCGTAATATTATCCAATAACAAGCCACGTGAAACAATGTGATACAACTTATGAAGACAGCCGTGCCCATTATAAATATATTAATATGGTATTTTGTTTATTTGGGATCAGATGATAAACAAGGACAGACTGCTGTCTCTGTAAATGCTGGCCTAGATGTGGATGCTGGCAGCACAGACTGTAAGACAATACACGATCACAAGGCAGTGCTGAATAAGTGCTGGAGGAACCACAACAGCTGTTAAAAAAACACCTGTATTATGAAAACGTAACATATACCAATGACTTTCAAAACACCTGGCCCGTCTGGGGGTGAGCTCTTTGTTATAAAGCCTTTTGTATATAATTTGATGTTAATTGAAACAAGGTATGGGTGTGTCAGGTTTGTTTTTTTTTTTCCTTTTCAAGGGTAGGCAGATATTGTAGTAGGCTTAACATTCAGAAGATTGGATTTTCAAGATTTTGCCTTTTCAAGTATTCTGCAAGGGATCAGTTTTGCACAAAAAAAAGCAATTTTACGGTTTACTATCCTCCACCAGGTGTCAGTACCAGTTCTTCATTTAGACACAGATGTACAAATTGACAAAGTGATGCTTTGCTCCACATTTTGATCCCCTCCAACAAAAGAACTACCAACAGGAAAACATCCCAATAATATTTCAAATGAATTTACCTGTTTGAAATGTCATGTGCACAGGAAAAAAACCAACTAACAAATAAACAGGCAGACAAGCAGAGAGACAGATGGACATCAGTGGATGTATTACCTCTGTTCAGGATTTTTTTTTGGTGTAGGAAGTACTCTGTTAGTTTCAGCGCAGCACTATATAGAGAACTATGTTCAAAATCATAGGTTGAAAGTAAATTCACTGTCACTGCATATCTCAGTTTTCATCGTAGATTTTTTATTGTAATGTCCAAAGGTTTGCTATATTTCCACAAGACTCCCATGCATGCCAAAGTTTGAAAAAAGTACTGGTATACTTTTCTCTTATTTTGAGACTGCTCCAACTTCACAGGATTCACCCAGATCACTAATCAATTGTAGAAAATAATGGTATCAAATTCCTACAACTGCTGTCAGCACCAGCTGCAATTACCTGCCAAGAGAACAGACTCCAATAGTGTGGCTGCTAATGGACAAATTGTGCAAATTGTGATTAAAGTACCAAATTTGGTACACTTGTAGTATTGTACACTGGCTTTCGTTTAAGAAATAATTCCACGAAATATTCATGGTATTTCAGGGGTGGATCCTGCAATTACTTTGGGGGTACCGATGAATAAATTAAATAATTGATAAATAATGTCTTATCTAAAAGTGTTCGATCAAGGCCTTTATTTTGCAGTACATGGAATACAGAAGTCTGCTTATGCTAAAACTTTACTTACAAATGAAGTTAATTCAGTTTAACAAGCGACCAGATTAATGGACCAGGATGTATTTATTTATCAAGTATTGTGCAGAACTAACGCGATTTAGCACGCCTTTTTAATTTTGTTAACATGTATATATCGCAAACATGTTCCATGTTAATTATAACAAACATAGGCTTACCATTAATTGAATAATTCACTTAATAAAGGGTATGGTGACAGCATGAATTATTACATGGATATAATTATAACTATTTATGTTTGTCAATCAGCCTACTAAAGAGCAAGTTATTTATTCAGTAAAATGTTTGGAACTCTGCCTATCTACTTTTCCTGTTCATATGAGGGCTCTAGACCTATTGAATTACAGACCTGTCAGAATTCCAATATGGCCAACACAGCCCAATCACTGATTTTCTTTCGCACGTGATAACTCAGCAACAACAACATACTTCAGCTTTCCCAAATTCACAGGGATGATTGGTACATACGAGGGCTTCAGACCTATTGAATTACAGACTTGTTGAAATTCCAATATGGCCACCAGATCATAATGGGTGATTTTCTTTCACACCGGATATCTCCGACAAGAACATGCTTGATCTTTATCATTTTCTCAGGGATCATTGGTGCCTATACGGACACAATCCTTTTCCAAAAACAGACCTGTCAGAATTCAATTATGGCTCCCAGAGCACAATTGGCGATATTCTTTTAAGCCTGATACCTCAACAAGAACAAGCTTGATCTATCTCATTTACACAGAGATGATTGGTACCTATATCTCTATCGAATTGCAGACCTGTCGGAATTCCAATATGGCCACCAGAGCACTATCGTTGATTTTCTTTCACAACAATATGCTTGATCTTTCTCAAATTCACAGGGATCATTGGTGCCTATGAGGGCTTCTGACCTATTGAAATACAGACTTGCTCAAAATCAAATAAGGCCAACAGACTACAGTCCGTGATTTTCTATTGCACACATTATTTCAGACATATCTTCTTTAATATTATTTGAACCAGTAGGATTTTCCCCTCATGCATATGGATAAAAACCTGTTTCTGTTTGTCATATTTTTCAACTTTAACTTATTTTTTCCCCCTATGTAAACTAGTCCAGCACTAGCAGAAATGCGAATGCAGAAATAGCAACATGGAATGCACATGGACTTAAGAACAAAATAAAATCAGTAGAAGTTAAAGAGTTGATAAATAATCACAGTATAGTATGTATCACTGAGACATGGGCAACCAAGGATGATGAATTTTCTGATGCATTTCATGTATACTATGGTTATGGAATAGTCAGGAAGAGTAAAGGGAGAGGAGGGGTCTTAGTTTACGTGCAACAGAAATGAAAGGGTATGATGGTACCTTAATTAATGAAGATAAAGATTTGGCCATAGTTTGCTGCTATATTGCACCAGCAGGTTCATCATTCTTTGTGAATGAGATGAAATAAATGGTATCAACAGGCTGAAAAATTTATTGGTAGATACTTTAGCAGAATTTGATGAATTTAATTTAATTCTCCTTGTTGATTTTAATGCTAGAACTGTAAATATAACAGATATACCAGATATACCATGAGACTTAAATACGTGTTTAACTCCTTTTGGTAGCAGTGTAGTTGATTATGTAATTGTCAGTAGTTGTCTACTTCATAATGTAGATGGATCCTGTGTAATATCAGATGATCCGTCCGATCACTTTCCTTTAAGCTGTTCACTTAATATTAACAGACCAAGGAAAAAGCTTTCAAAAGAACACAAAAGCGAACTGACAAAATGGGTAAAATTTTATCAGACTGATGAAGATAAAACAAATATTTCAAAATCATTAGAACAAATAGAATGTGTGTTACTTTTCAACACATTTAAAGAAACCTTAGAAACATATCCGGACAAAGGAAGTGAGGCATTGGTTAGTATTTATCAAAATATATCCTACAGAAATAAACAAAACTTCCAAGACAACATGAAACTAAAGCAACCAAAATGGTGAGACATAGAATGTGAATTTTGGAAAAATGAAAAATTATAGCTTTGAATAAGTGTAGATGTACAATATCAGATGGAGACTTACTGATTATTAACAAACAAAACAGAAGTTTAAAAAATCATGTGAAGAAAAGAAAGGCAATCATCCAAGCCTCAGAGGTGCAAAAGGTGATAGGTGCAAAAGACACTGATTCCATGTGGAAAAACATGAGATTTTTAAATTAAAAGAAAATTGTTACAACAGTAGAACTGGTACGCTGGTACAAACATTTTAAGGAACTTTTGAATTCATCAACATATGAAATTTATCAAGAGTTTAAGAATCATACTCAGGAATATTTAAAAAAATGATACAGTGCTTGATGGACTCATAACACCTTGTGAAGTACAGAAAGCCATAAATGAAATGAAGAGAGGAAAGGGCATAACGGGATAACGGTAGATATATTGAAAGATACATATAGTCATATATCGTCTCATATATTACAATTATATAGTAGTGTATTAGGAAATGGATTTTCCCAGCCTCTTGGAGCAAAGCATTTATTGTACCAAATCACATAAAAACTTCCACCATGGATGCTAAAAAATTATATAGAGGTATTTCACTACTTAATACCGTGGGTAAACTATTTACAAAAATATTGGCAAACTGAATTCAAAATTATGTTGATCAAGCTGGATTCTTATGTGAAGCACAAGTTGACTAAAGTAAAGGTTATTCAACAGTAGTCCATACATTTTCTTTAATGGGGTGTGTGCAGAAATATTTGACAAAAAAGAAAAGAAGGTTTTATTACACTTTTATAAATTTTCCAACTGCTTTTGATAGTGTACAGAATGATTTATTGTGGTATGTTTCAGTTAAAACTGGGACAAAAGGGAAACTCTTTTTTCTGTCAATTATGGCTTAAAAGTTAATTTAGGAAAGACCAAAGTTATGTTTTTTTTAGACACGTGGGTTTATTAAAAAGATTAGAGAAATGGCACTATCAAAAATACTCAAATTGAAACAGTAAATGACTATAGATATTTAGGGGTAATATTTACAAGTACATGGTCATGGTATAAAACAAAGAAAGCGCAAGCAATGCAGGCTGAAAGAGCAGTGACTCTCATAAAAAACTTTTATAGGAAATATAGTTGTTTATCAGTGAGCCGGCTATTTTATCTATTTGATGTATGGTTACACCGGTATTATTATATGGTTCAGAACTGTGGGGCTATGAAATATGTAAAATAATTGAAAAGGTGCAATATAAATTTTGCAAGTACACTCTAAAAATTAGCTCTTCAGCTCCGAACACAGCATCATTGAGAGAGTTTGGAAGGCATCCAATGTTTCTCGGTCAGTTATTCAGATGTGTAAAATACTGGACAAAACTAGCACATTATGGTAATAATAGATATCCAAAGCGTATATATAACATGCTGTTTACTCTAGATATGAATGGAAAACAAACATGGGTTACTCGTATAAGAAGCCAAATATGCAGCGCAGGTTTTGGGTATGTGTGGATGAATCAAGAAGTAGGAGACATTAGAATATTTTTTGCTAAAATTAAGGAAAGAATTATTGATATGGTAGAACAAAACTGGTCTTGTGATGTAGAAGTAAATACTTAATTAAATTTATATGGTACTTTTAAATCCATGCTATCAATTAATGGAGAAATATTTACTCTGTGTGACTAATACCAAGCATAAACAAGCGCTAGCCAGATTAAGATGTTCATGTCATGATTTGATAATTGAAAAGGGAAGGTATACGCAAATGGATAGAGTTTGTTGGTTTTCAAGATTTGTTTGTAGAAATAAAACTTTAAAATGCTGTTTAGTTGTACATTTACGATAACATTTTAAAGAATGTACCCTGATAATTAAATATGATCCGCCCCTCATAATTAAATATGATCCGCCCCTTGAAATTCAGGGGTTTATTTCAGTGCTCATATGGAAATGTCCATAAGGTGATTAAAACAAACAACAGATATTTTGCACTAAGAACAATAAAACTGTACATGATTTTTAAGCACGAAGCAACATACACATTGCATGATGAAATATGTAAAGTTTATACAGGGAACCCATACTACGTAAGTAGTAACCCCCCCTCCCCCTCCTTCTCATTGCCTTCCCCCACCGTCTTCTATATTCATAAAGGAGACATCGATGAGATGTGAATTGAGGATAGTGGTTAAACCTTACTTTAAAACAGAAGATTTATGGATTTACGTCATATTTAACAATAAATAAACTTCAGTTAACTACATGTCGTTGAATGGCAAATAGTCATCTTTCAATTATAAATGTTTACATTAATGAGATCACAAAGGTAATTTTACATTTCTTATGATGATGTTAATTAAATGGAACCAAATATTCCAAAATTTTACCAAATCTATAAGGAATGTATAAGATGTAATGTAACTATGATGATCTTCCAAGTATTTTTCATATAAATTTGAGAACGCCAAATTTAACATAGTATCCGCCCCCGTTACACTGAGAAGATTTGGTGGAACTAATAAAAAAATGTTAATGTATTATCAGAACTTCATCTCCACTAAATTTGGTACTTTTATCACAATCTGAACAATTCTTCTGTATTTTGCCGTTAACCGCTGCACTACAAGCAGACAAATAAATAATCCAGCCTCCACATCTTGATTTGGTTCATTTTGTTGCTGAGGCAACGGTAGGAATCTAATCTCGGACCTTCAGCTCTACCGTCCGATGCAGATACACGTAAACAGACTTAAATATAACAAAATCTAAAACAATAACAAACACAATGAAAATTTAATGTAGAATACCTGAGGTTCTGACTAAAAAAAAAGATTTCAATAAAGGATATTTTGTTTTCAATATCTGATGACTCTAACTCAGGGAAAGAGAGCACTCTATTGCCTCCGCCAGGAGTCACAACATAACTCATACAGTCATGAAGGGTCTAATCAAATTTTCAGGACTTTTCTTTAATGGGCAAATAAAGAATTTGGTGTGTATCAGGCACATAATCCAGATTCAGGAATGTCATCAAGGAATATTCATAAAAGAACAGCCACTTCTGCACAAATGAACCTGGGAATATGGGCTGAATAAGAGAAAGCAAACATGGTTTTGGGAACATCCCGCAATAGGTACCCTCCACATGGTAGAAAATCTATTCTTGAATTTGTGATACCACAAGTACTGGTTTCCTATATTTATTTAAAACTACAGTGAGAGGGGTGGTCTGCATTCAGCACACAGGGCAATTCGAACAGAAATATTCAGGACATTTCGGGAATGGGCAAATGAAGAATTGATTAGATTTTGGTGTGGATCCAGCACATGATCTGGATTCAGGAATGTCATCAAGGAATATTCACAAATGTGCAGTCACTTATGCACAAATGAACCAGGGAATTTTGGCAGAATAAGTGAATGCAAACATGGTTTGGAAAGCATACCAAAATAGGGACCCCCCATATGGTGGAGGCTTGCATTTCTCAGAATGCAGATTTCCAGTCCTGATTTTGTGATTCCACAAGTACTGGTTCCTATACTTATTTGAAACCACAGTGAGAGGGGTGGCCTGCATTCAGCACACAGCAATCATAAAGCAATTAAGCTGTTTATATCACAGCTCTGGCAGGCAGCGCCAGCATTTTATGTGGACATGATGTGCTGTAACCTCCAGCCAGGGCCATACAGACTTGTGAGGAATGAGAACTTAAGTAACATAATGAGGTGCACATGTAGTAATAAGTGCTGTAAGTATGATGTCTTGGTGGGAGGCTGCTGGGTCTGCTCCAGTGCTGATTGTAACATATCCCAGTCATCCACTGTCTGCTATCTTTATTGCTGATGGCTGAAAGTGGCCTGATAATAATTACATAATGGTTGCATCCTAATTATATCATCACATTGACTTTAATTTAGTGGTAGAATTTAAAAAAAAATATATATATATAATTAATGTGTCTATTTTATGTTAACAAAATCTTTGAATACATCAATTACAAACTTCATTTTAACTTGATATTTCCTGTTCTTAATAACTTAATTGATAAATATTACACCCTTTAACCATATCAGTACTGCTTTTATAGCTCTGATGTCAATGATGTAATTAAAGGTTCCTTCAAGAAATGTAATTAATGATTCCTTTGTCTATTATATACAGCACCATTCAAAATAAAACATGAGATACGTGGGCATTTAAAAACCTGACAGAACCACATCCCTTGATTTATTTACCTATTGTTTTTAAAGTTAAAGGGTGAAAGATGGCTTGGCAGTTAAAAAAATGATACCATCCTTAAACCTTGATTCACTTGGTTATACAGCAGAAAGATCAGAGAGAGAGAGACACACACACACATACATGAGTCAGTGTGTGTTCACATTCATTTCAGTACCTCTCTTTACAACAGAATTTGTTTTAAAATTCTTTTTTTTTCAAAATCTAAAGGATTACATACAGTACTACAGGCAGTCGGGGGACTGGGTATTTAATCCATTTACTTTGCATAAACTGCTAAGGGACAGGGGTTGGGGGTGGGTGGGGGGGGGGGGGGGAGTGATCACTAATGTTGAGTGCTTTTATATAACTGACAATTCCAGTGCTGATTTTAAGATTACTGGTATATTTGGTTTATCTTACTTAAAGACACTCCTTATTTCATGAGCAATGCACATACTTTGGGGGGGGGGGGGGGGGGGGGAATTGCTCCAGGATGATACCATTACTGGAAATTACATGTAATTAAAAAGATTCATAAACCTTCACACTGTGAAATTTAAGATTATTAACAGACAGTTCATGTTCATCTGCCACAACACTGGTGCTTAACAAACAGATGACAGATATTATCATTAAAATTCTTCTGTCGATGCCAAATGATGCATCTAACCCCACACACACCACATACCATGCTATGACAGACTATATTACACTTTTGGTCTGTTATCTGTGGATGAGTCAGTCACATCAGCTGATCATCGTCATGTTCCTTCACCTCCCTGGAACTAATGACTCACATCCCTATAGAGTCTGACATCCCTATAGAGCCTGACCTCTGCCTGCTGCATGTTATGTCCCCTTCACTTATCTTGTTTAACAAAACTCAAGAGACTTCCCCAAGTATCTCTTCCACTGATTTTCAAGGTTTGTGTTTGAGAGATCAAGATTGAGACAAGAATAAGAGATAAAGATAAAGAGAAAGAGAGAAGGAAAAAGAAAGACAGATAAAAAGACAGAGAATGGCATAAGATTTACTGCACATACTAAGCATAACATACAACTGTACAAAGGATGAGTAAAATTTACCACAAATGTAACGAGTTCAGTAACAGCACAAAGTTCTCATGTACAATAAGCAACTTCATTTGTATGGAAGCATTTCTTTCAGCAGCCTAATTTGAACTAATAATGCATGAAATTAAAACAATTATTAACAAGAGTATAAAAAGGAATTTTATTCTAAATTAAAAAAAAAGTTAAATATATGACAAACAAGATTAGTGACTATTTGAATCTTATCAAAATATGTAATTTTAATTAGACCAATAATATCTAAGTGGTATAATAAATTTATTTCAAAACAGATTAAGCAACTATTATTATCAATGTTCTAACACTGAGCTTTGAGGTGAACTCTAACTAGTTCAGCCTTTACCTACCAGGTGGCAGCACTTCCTGGTGAGAATCAAGATTTTATTTTAAAATGAGAATAAATAGAGGTGTTGGATGGCATCTGACCCCTACCATATTAAATTTTAAACATGTGCCTTCCTAGTGATTGGGTAAATACTGAGATCATGCTGTTTACATGCATGGTTAGCCCTGTTTTTTTTATCTATGGATTTAACGGCTAGATTATCAAACTAAGAACATTAAAAAAATAAGTGTTCCCATTACGACCGGGGGAACATTATTGTTTTTGAAGTATAAATGAGAAAGATTCAGCTTAGCTTTGAAATAGATGGAAAAAGAGCATCTAGGTCATCAAAGTGCAACTGATTCTTTTAGACTATAATTACAATGGACCAATCTGGAAATGAGTGCTACTGAGTATTCTACATTTCTTGATCATGCACATGTAAATAAGGTTTTGATGAATGTTTTACTCACCCAATATGTCTTGTGGGTCTTGTAGAAGTAGTACTGCATTTTCACCGATAATCTCTGAACATGTTATGTGCTGAGAGAAACTTTCTTCCGTGTTACATTGCTGTCTCATCCAGTCCACTGTCCTGTCAAGAAGGTCTTTCACCTGGTCTGATGCTTCCTGAAAATCATAAATTAACAGTGGAAGTTCCTGTATGCACTATAACAGCCATCTGGGTTTAAATCCCACAGACATGTATGTGATTAGATTAAGTTTAATAAATTTACAATAAAGTACTGTTTTCTTAATTTTCTTTAACATGTGTTAATATTTGGCCTAAATAAAGCTATTTGCTTACATGAGTACTGCATTTTCTCTTTTCATGGACATTTAAGTAGTTTAACTAAGACTGTAACACACAAAGGTAGCAGAACATTCTATGGGTAATGATGGATTACTGTCATTATTTCTCTGAGATGGCACATAAAATATATGACTTGATTTTTGTCCTTTGACTGGTTATAGAAAAAAAAGGTTCTTACAGAAGTCCCAAAATTTATTAAATTAATGAATATGACACAAAACTTATAAGTTAAAATTATTTACCATTAAAATCTGTGGATTTGTGAAAACCTATCATAACCTTTTTGTGAGATATCCAAATAGAGTAAAATGGATATATGCATACAGCAAAGTATTAACTAGACATTTTTTTGCACCGCAGGTGCCATAGTATCCAAAGACAATTAATCCCCCCACCCCCCTTTAAAAATAGGCCCCCCACATGGTTTCTTCGATCTGAAAACTGAAAAAACAAAATCTTTCACCAAATATGGGGGCCAATTCGGTGAATCACTCTTGAAAAGGGAATTAATATATACCGTAGATCCGCGTTTTGCCGCCGCGGCAATAAAATAAGACTTCCAGCCAAAAATCCTGACTAATATTTCTCGACAAGGGATGCGGCTATAAAACGCAGGTTAGGCTAAATTCAAACATGTACAAGTGACTCGACGGCCCGCCGAGGCGCAATGGGCGATAACAGGCTGAGGAAGAAGTGAATACTGAGAACGTATAGGTAATGATACTGCATATTTATATATTAATTTTATTCATTTTTAATTTTATAAAATGTAAAATTGATATTTTAAACAGGCTTAAATGTATTATAAAAATTTTCTGAGTCAGTCATAAACCACGGCAATTGTCACGCAATGATTGATAAAAGATCGATATTCAATCGCCAAATTATGCATTCTATCAAGACTAACGGTTATACCTATATTTGAGTATCGCTGCAATATCGGTAAAACATTATTTTAAGATATTTCTTGAACATATCATTTCTTTTCAAATAAACTGTAAAACAAAAGATAACCAAAGACCATACGTTCTTTGGCAATTAAACCTGCGTTCACGTTCAGATACTTCTTCGTTGATCACATTGTCAATAGATGGCGCTCAAAGGTCATAACCTCACCAGCTAGTTCCGTAATCTTTAAATATGGCACACTTTGCTAGCAGACGGTTCGGGCACCAGTGTGTATATATTATGATCAGCAGGACCCTGGGAGTACGCGTAAAGGCTCGACGCGGGATTCGCTTATTCAAAGGTTTTGTCAAGGTTGTTAATTGACCGACGTTGTATATAGTGTAAATAAAAGCCATCACAAAGAGTCCCGTTGGCTATGATATCCCATTGAAGTTTAATTAGCCAGGGTAAAGGCGCAAGGTACACCAAGGCCCGCTAGTTCCGTAATCATTTTATGTGGCATCTTTTGCCGGTTGACGGTTCGGACACCATTTTGCATATATTATGATCAGCACAACCCGAGGTGTTCTGGAAATATGATCACCGACGAATGTGTCGTTTATTTAAATGTTTTGTTGTTAAATGACCGACGATGTATAATGTCTAAATAATATTTAAACTACAGTCGTCCCATACAATGCTTTGATGCCTCATTGAACCTTAATTAGCCAAGTTAAAGGCGCAAGATTCTCCGGCATTCAGTGATGTGTCAAATTAATTTCGTAGCCCTACTAGAATTCGTCTTGGATGAGTCGTTATAAACCGAACAAATTGTCATCTATTCTAATCGGATAGATCAGGCGGTTTAACCAATTAATTAAATTAATTAATTAGCCAAGCAACATACACAGTTGCAACTGTTTCCGAAAAAATGTAATGCCTGACCGCATATCAGCATACCGCTGCGTACTAAGCTGCAGCCTAGCGTTTAAGAAAGAACCTTTTTTCGTTGTGTTCCCATACCTCACCCGGCAATGGAATGGATGAGAATGTGGTGCGGCCATTAAGTAAGGTTTTGGGAATTTTTTACTCCAGTGAAGGAGCCCGCCAGATATTTTACGAACATGGGGTGCGGCCATTAGACGACGTGCGGCGGCAAAACGCGGATCTACGGTACTACAAAATGGTAAGGTTGGTGGCGCCACCAGTCTGGTTGCCAAGAAAACTCTCCAAGATGGATGTATATGTATTCAGACCACCACACTGAAAGACTCCTCAGATATGAGGAATTTTCATCTAAAACAAATTTATGGATGGACGCCACACCAAAAAAATTGCAGATAGCCCCACTAGTCTTGAGTACAAGATGGAGGAATGCAAGATCCATCTACATGCACAGTTTCAGACCAAAAAGGCTCATCACTCCTAAGAAAAAAGCATTAATTTATTCTACAGAAATAGGAAGGTAGGTGGCACCAACTGTCTGGTTTACGAGACTGAAAATTTTCCAAGATGGATGGACATTTCAAATTTCAGACCAATACCTTGAACTACTCAGAGATATGAGCAATTTTCACAGAAAACAGATGTACGGATGGATGCCACACAAAAATGACTGCAGATAGCACCACCAGTCCTGAATACAAGATGGAGGTCTCCAAGATCAATGGACAGGCACTATGTCAGCCCAATCTGTCCATTAGTTTTTGACTTATAATGCTCAAAGTGCTGTCAAGTGGCAATGATGGTGTATAAAAGGTGCAAAAACAAGAAAAGGACAGAAGGTTGCGCAGAAGACAAAGCTATCCAAGATCTTATGTCAATTGGATCTTTGGACCAATCAATGCATCCCTTATTGAGATATTTATGATTTTGTGTAATTTTTACCATATATGGCAATATTCAAGGTCAAGGCCACTTTTATAGGAAAGGTCATGACCCCAATTTAAATATACATCATCCAAAAACCAATAGACTCATGACTTAAATTTAAATATACATCATCTAAAACTCATACCTTTGTATATGCGTAATATGAAAGAAATCATTCCATTAGTTTTCGACTTATAATGCTTATAGTTCTGTCAGGTGGCAATGATAGGTGTATTAAACGGCACGAAAACAAGAAACAGATAATAGGTGGTGCCACCAGTTTCTGGTTCATGACAACACTATCCAAGATCTTCAGTCAACTTGATTTTTGGATCAATCCATGGAAGATTTCTTGAGTTATTTGAGAATGTGTGTAATTTTTCCCCAAAATGGACCTATTCAAGGTCAAGGTCACTTTCCTTGATATAGTAATCACCCGATTTTAAATAGGCTTCGTCCTCTTACCAATATCTATGCACATGTCAAGTCTGGTAAAGATCTGTTAAATATTTTTTTGAGTTATCGCATTCACAAGAAACCTCTGCAGCACGACCCTGCTTAAACCATTGTAGCTGACTTTGTCTGGGGATACAATAAATGTGTAAGGTGATAAATATGAATAAATACAGCAATTATCAGACAATTACAATAGTTCAAACATGATATTAAATCATTAAAAGGTCAAAAGGGTAGTGTACAGGAGTTTTCTAGTTTTCTAGTAATATACCACAATAAATCTCACATATTAAAACTAACTTCAGACAACATTGTGAGGTCAAGTACAAAATATAATCTCTCTGTCTCTGTTTATGACAAATATATATATATGTATGAAACTAACTGCTGTAACATAATTCTGAGACAAAATACATAGCCTTAACAAAACCAAGAGGGACCAAATGTCAATTGCATTATCACATGGGATTTCAATTTGATGAAATGATTTTGCTTCATTTGGCAACTTAGAAAAACCAAAAAAGAGTAAGTTAAGTATAAACAGGCAGCAGAAACAAACTGCGAGTCAGTAATATGATAGATATTTTCAAAAGGATGGTGCAGCACTCCACCCATATTCAATACATCCCACATGTGCAGGACATATGTGAATCATCAGGTTTAGACGACAGAATAAGGAGACACCGAGTGACGCACAGGATCTGCGACTACAGATTTATAATCGGTGAAGGGAGACCCTGGTGTCCTAATGAACGATACAGGGCTCTGATAAACACCACAAGGATCTTTACTGGATCTGGTCATCAGATCTGGCCGGACGATGGGGCTTACGATGGCACCTTTAACAGGATGTGTATGGTGCTTGATTCACAGAGACAACTATTGTGTTGTATCCTGTGGTGTGGTGGTTTTCCCCGATCTGTCCTGTGACGGTATTAACAGATGTTCCTGCTTTATTCGATCTCCTCCAGTGTCTTGTTTTATCAACCTGGCCATGCCACAACATTACATAACAAATAACAAATGTTATACACAAAGCACACTCAGTTCCCATGTGGCAGTCTCGCTGATCTAAGTGATGCTGTACATGGGTAACCACAAAATCAATATAAAAACCACCATGTTTTGAGGGCATATTATTTTCACTTAAATATAAAAACGAGGCCTACAGGCCTAATGCAAACCTGTCCAATTGGATATAAATCAGGTATAATGCTTCCATACTGGACCATTACTTTTCAAGTACATGTGTGACATGTCTATATACAATACAAGTACTAAACATTTTTAAGCCGAGTATAAGTACCAATTACACAAACGTCACTCCTGAAATATTGGCATGCATGTGCACAACACAAAATTATTGTAGGTAGTGCAACCAGCCTTGTGTACAAGAAAGCTATCAGAGATGTTAGCAGATCAAACCACTCGAGCTATGTGCACAGATGCATGAAGCCCAAAATATAATTATAGATGGCACCACAATTTCGTACACAACAAAACCATCCAAGATATATGGACATGCATAATATCAGGCTGATATGTCAAATCACTACTGAGAGTTGCAGAGACATTTACTTTGCAAAAATTATTGTAGGTGGCACCATCAGTCTTGTATACGATGAAGCTATCTGAGATGTACACATATGCCCAATTTCAGGCTGATATATGAAATTCCTCCTGGGAAATTAGAAAGGACATATACTGTGCAAACATTATTGTAGCTGGCACCACCAGTCTTGTATACAATGAAGCTATCTGATATGTATAGATATGCACAACTGCAGACTGATATACTAAATCCCTCCTGAGAAATAAGCAGGGACATGCACTGTGTAAAAAAAATTGTTGGTGGTGACACCAGTCTTAGTGTACCAGAAAACCATCAAAGATTTGACAGGCCAAAATTATAGGCTGATACATCAAACTTCTCTTGAGTCAGGTGCACTTGGCTGACCAAGCTCAGCAGAGGCAGGCAGTTTCCCTAAGTCAAGCAAAGATAATTGCTAGCAGCAGCTACTGCAATGAGTGAACTCTTGACCTATACCTGGCTGCACTGAGTGAACTCTTGACCTGTTGCAGAGTCTGCTACAGTTGGCAGTCTGCCAAAGCTATAAATAGATCCAGACTGAAACTCGGCCTGTTGCCAAATAAAAAATAGTTGGCAGTCTGCCAAGCTTTTACTGTTAAATGGCCAATACTTCTGCCAAATATCACTGAAGTAAACTTGAACAAAGGCCACCTAAGAATCCTTTTTGTGCAATATTACAGAAGCTGAAACAACATTTTTGCAGAAGAAGACTTTTGGAGCCATCAGTTTGGAATAGGCTTTCTAATGGCCTCAAGACCAACTTCAGTTTTCTATGACTCAACCAAAAATCAATGATTCCAACCTACCAGTATTCTCATACAATTGAGAGAACCCTACCCTATGATAATTCTTCTGAAAAATCAAATCATTCAGCTTCAGTTTCATCATAAAATATTTTTAAGCTGCCGGTAAAAAACAGGTCCATGTAGGTGGTGCCACATAAACCTTAATTTCAAATATGAGTCATGTTACCAAATTTGCCAAAAGATTGGTCATGCTAGCTTCTGACACTTACTTTTATGTTGGTATGCTTACTTGGCCAAATGACTAAGTTCAAATTCCTGTAACAAAATTCAGCGAACCCATACCATTTAAACATACTCTAGAGCTCATCTATGGGATCATTTCTGTGAAATAATGGACAATTTGGCTGCATGATTTTGGAGAAAAAGACTTTCAAAGGTTTTCTAGCTTCCCCCATAATATGTAAGTCGATGCAGGTGGCACCACAAAAAAGCTCAATCCCACAACATTTGACATGTGACTGATTTTTACATAAAATTTGGGGATGCTAGCTCCTGCTGCTCCTGAGAAATTATAGGTTAATGTACTGATGACCTATGACCCCTGTATAAAAAAGTTGATGCAGGTGGCAACACCAATACCTCAATTTCAAATATGACTCATGTGACCAATATTTGCATAAAATTTGGTGATGACAGCTCTAGCAATATCTGATATTGTAATTTTAGTATCCTTTTTTGGACAAATTACAAAGTTCAGCTTCATGTAACTCGGCCAAAATTCACCAAAACGGAACCATTTGAACAAACTTGAGAGAAATTGTTTCTGGGATTATTTCACTGAAATACTGACCAATTTGGCTGAACCGTTTTGGACAAGAAAATTTTTTTTTAGCTTTTTCTCTGTAAAAGCAGATAAATGCTGATGGCGCCAAAATAAGCTCAATCTGATAAAATTCAACATGTGACTGAATCTTCAAAAAAATAATTGGCACTGTTAGCTCTGATGGTTTTTGAAATAGCATGGGTTAATGTACGGACAACAGCGGATGGATGATGTTGCGCCATCGCATAAGCTCACAGGTTCGCTAACAAGAATAAATATGTTATTCACTGGTTGAAGCTAAATATAAGACAGTAATTCTGTAATTCAGCAGTTTTTTTCACATATTTTATTATGGGAAAGATACTACATGCATTTCAATGATTATGACTATCATGTATGATGTGATTAGAACACAAGGCCCTGAATAAACGAATCCTGCAAATTAGACCAATTAATGAAACACCCACTATCTGTCAGATTAAGCATGATGAAATGTCACTGTTACGATATACTGGCCATTGGCCTGACCATTGACCAGGTGTATCTTGGCCCTTAAATATGTGCTTTTCCTGAACTAACAATGTTTGATGATTCACTATAAACTTTAGTATTTTTGTTAATATTTTGGAAATATTAAATTAACTCACATGTAATGTTTCCAGTTCACAAGCACCTGTACTAGAGTTCCAATCTATTCACATACAAAGTATATACACACATACACAACACATGCACATAGACATTCAGAGTAAAGCTGTAAGGTCCATATGTAATATGACAACCATGTACACACTAGGTTAGTAAGACAAATTGTGAAATATTTCAAATATTAGTGAACTTTACTAAATCCCATTTCGATAGAGGTTGGCTTAGAGGAAAACAAAGTACCATTTTAGTTATTTGGAGACTGCACTGAAACAGAATTACAATACATCTGATGCCAGATCTTAGTTACTAAACTTATTGCTAGGTGGCAGCACTGTATAACACCAATCTGAACCCTGTATGGTACCTATGGATTAACAATCATAAAATAAATCCCTCCCTAAAATTCAGTCTTACTGTTTAATAAAGAACAATATGCTGCTTTTAATTAATATCACAACCTGACACAGAGATTATTGACAGAAAAGAAGCAAAGGGTTCAGAGCAGGGATGACAAAGTGAAACTTACATTATCCATGTTGATTTTGGCTTCTTGTTAATTTCACTTTGTCCAGTTTGACCTGATTCTTAACATGTCAATTTCATGTCAGTTTCAAAGACTTAACACAGACAACATATGCTTTGACCTCATCCTGTTTAAATAAGTTCTGAGGGCTAATCCTTGAAGACACAAATGAAACTGATAAAAAGTTAATACAGTTATTATTATGACTATTCACTTCATTCTTTTTCCTGTTTTGACCAAGGCCTATGGATGGTACTTATAATCTAAAGGATGATAAGAAAACATTTCAAATAGGTATTTCAGATTTAAGGTTTGACCACAAATGTAACAGAGAATTACAGGTGTTTATTTAGTTTTGTTTTATTAACAGAGACTTTATATAACAAAAGTCTGCTTTACCTGTTGATATAACTTGTATAAACTTGGTAACGTTTTAGATAGCAGTCTAAATGCTGCACAGGATTCTTCATCTCTGTAAATAGAGAGAAGCATATTAATATATATGTAAAAACACACCTAGACACGCTGAAATTAGAAGAAATCTGATCTGATATACAATGAGGCTGTTGTGTATTCTTCCAAAGTTTCATGTAACTTTCAATACACAATATCCACTAGGTGGTCTAATAAGCACCATGTTCAGTATACAAAAGCAGATACTATGATACCAGGCCTCATATAAGTAACAGGGTTTTATGGATCTGAGTTTTAAGTAAAGCATTTTTATGAAGAAAATTACCACATTTAAGCTGTAACTATCAGATCAAATGCACCCTTTTATTCACATCCTGAAATAAACACCAAACAGTGAAACTTAATTGCATCAAACTCAATTACGTTAAATACTCTGGTTTGTTTAATTTTTCAGGCCCAAACTTCTAATAAACTCTAGTATAATCACTGTCAAATAAACTATACTTGTTTATTCTTGTAAGTAGCTTCAACACAAAATTTTACTGTATTTACAAAGCCTTGCATTATTACAAACTTTTTGGACTGATTATCTGACATGTGTATACACATTGATAATTTTGCTGGATGTTGACAGGTGGCAGCAGCTAATGGAATAAGTTGATATATCTTTAATGAAGTATAGAGAAATATTTTATTTTTACCATCAGAGATACCTGCAATCTGAATTATTAACATAAGGATATGACAACAACATCATTATAAATACCTGCTGGTGCTGGTAGCAATGTCAAGCAGATGTTTTGCAACCTGAAAATGAAGTAGAGCAGTTCTTAACGAATACAACCAAAAAAGTGTATCATTACTTTGCACTCATGATAAAATCACCATATTACAAAACAATATCTGTATTCTATTTAATGAATTAATAATCAAAATATCATGCCATGACATCAGCATAGTGATTATACATTTTAGGTGGCTATCCCAATCACCGTCATATTTTGCAAAGTAAAATCTGTTTACAAATCCAGACATTCACTCAATAAACAGGGAGATTGCCATAGTTATCAAATCTGAAAGATTAATTTAATACACGTATCATGAAAACTGAGTAAAAACCACACTAACAATTTATATTAGACCAATCAAGACAAGGTCTCATTTTATTATCTGATATATGGTTCATTCAAATTTGTCACAGCCTGACTACTTCTGTAAAAATCTTGCAGTAAGAATAGGGTGCTTTATAAGCATCAAGTTACATATTAACCACTCCTTAAAGAGTAGCATAAGGATCGTACAGCATACTCTTTAAAAAATCTTGTTAAAAAAAAATCAGTTCCTTTTTTTGGTGAAACAAACAAAGTGTCATCTGCTCATTTCAACTAAGTTAACCAGACTGATGACTGTCTGATAATGCTTGAAATTATGTGGAGCAAGCACTCTGAGGACTGTAACATTTTACAGGACTCCAGCCTGGTAGCAGGCCTAAATACCACTGTTACATCTGTGATGTCATAATGGTTACCATAGTTACAAAAATATGGCCCTGGGCTTAAGTCACCAACATGACTTAAATCACCTTATTGACACAGACCCTGTGCAAAATACAGGAGAAACAGCCAACAAATGTGTACAGAAAACCTGTCCCATGTACCCACTCAAGCCAGTCAAACTATATCAAAGACAGAGAGAATACAAAGGTAGTGGACTGCAAACAAAAAGCAAAAAAATAGTGGGCTATACGTATCTGAAAGGAAGTGAACAGAGCACTAAACTAAGCCACTGGAACTGTGATGAGACCCACCATTGAGACCAGTTTTACATACCACTAACCCCACCTAGTGGCAAGAAGTAAAGGTATTGCTGTATTAAGAGTTGCAGATATATTAGAACTTATGATATACCATCCAGCATGTTACCAATGGTTACTAATAATAACTGGGGTCATTGATTTAAAAGGATAAATCACTATCTCTAGAGAAACCTCTAATGGAGATTGTTGTGGACATGAGCCACATGGGAGACACATAAACGAAGCTAGTGCCTGTACTGATAGGTGATACTGATGGCTATGTCTTAACTGTAGAAAGGTATTTGTTGCTGTCCCTGTATCAGAAGAACCAGTGGTCCAGTGGCTGAGTGTTTTCAAGAGAGCTGAAGCTGTGTTCCAAGTTTACATATTTGCATATATGCAGGAAAAATTGCTCATACGATTTCTTAACTGTATTGTATCCATGTGTCTGTCAGTGTATATGCATGAGAATCGCCACATAAGGGCTGGGTGAACTCAGGGGATTTGTTTTAAAATGATGTCACTTGACCATCATTTTCAGAAAAACCTGCTAGATTCACTGAACCACTAAATACATCTACCAGTTCATGCATATACTCATACATGGAAACACAGCTATTATTTCATTCATGTATGCACAAGCACACATGAACACTCATGGAAACACAGCTAAAGAGTCAACACTTTACAGATATGAGCACATCAGCTGCCTAGTTAGATATCTACAAAGAAGGCGACACTTCTCTATGGACTCAGAATGAAGGATTTATGTGCGATTGATATTTGAGCTTTGACACTGAATAAAATTAATTTGTTTGAGACCATTTGTGTTACATGGTCTGAATACACTACACAGACTGAGAGTGACTTGCTCAATTGAAGTAATCCAGAAGTAAAGTTGATACCTGGACAGGACTGAATGTCTCAGCTGTTGCTGATTTCCATGGAAACACTGTCACTTTCATGTTATTCAGCAGAACTCCCATCGCCTGTAAATATTAAAAACACCTCCATTTTGTAATATTCCTTTACGTTGGAAATCTATTCCTAATACTAAGATTCACAGAGGGAATGATGGATTTTACCATATAGGGATTTATTTCACACTGAAATTCAATTTGGTAATATATTTTAAAAATTTAAACAAGGGACCCAAGGGTTATGGCACCCAGCTGAAAATGCCTATGACAAAAAAAAAAAAACCATCAAGTTCTGTGGTTTTAATGTTAAGGAGTCCTGAAGTGTAACAATATGTTTTCAATGGAAAATTTATATTTTTCCTTAATTTCTCACAGGTAAAAAGTCACAGTGCCCCAGTTTTGGGTTTGGTAGAACTTACAGACATCTAATTGGATGTAAAATTTTGGATTTTGTAGGTCTAATGGTTTCTAAAAGTGCCAGTCTAATGGATGGACTGATGAATGATTGGCAAAGGATCATAACTATAACTCAGATGACTTAGTCAGCTGAGCTTAAATATTTAGTACTAAATTTTCGAAACCAACACTTACAATAAATAATATTAAACAAGTTATTCATTTCTTTTAATTTTTTTTTATGGTTGTACACCTGACTGTATAAATTCTATTCATAAATTATATAAAATCATGACTCTGAGAGGATATCATGTTTTAATCATTCATTTCCTTGTAAGGCTTATAGTAAAGGGAAGAAAATTTAGGAGTTAGGCATCCTTTTTATATACTTTAAAACCAGACATTTTTAAAGTTGAGTATTGACTTTACCTGGGTTGACACCTGTTTATGTTGATCACTTGTTACCATGGAGACCAATGTTTGGAATATGTTATCTGAGTCTTCAATCACTGAGATCACCAATTTTAAATGATCTTTTTCTACTGCAGGTTTGAGTTTATATTGTTTGAGATTATGAACATCATCACTTTCTTCCTCCATGAACTGGAGAGCAGCAAGCTGCACCTCATAGCATGAACTTCTTAAACAAAGTTGTAGAACTTTCTCCAGCTGATCTGAGAATGACAAGTCAATGCTTAACTTGATAGAATGAAGAATAAACTTGACACAGCTTTCTTTTAACTGGACAGCACATGGGTCATGGCATTTAGAGATGTCAGAGGACAGTTCTTCTAAGCACACATGGGTCGTAGATTCCAACATGGCTTTTAGATTATCATTTTCCTGACCCTTTGTCCATGGCAGTGCTATCAGTGTTGTAACCATTTCTACAAAAGCAGTCCTTGTTACTGGGCACATGTTCTTCCTGGAGAGACAATAATGACATAACCTTGGTCAAAACTTTATCCTTGTAGATAAAAATAAATTTTAGTAATCATAAAAACAATCATAGGAAAAAAATTTAAGTCCCCCCCCCACAGATAAGAAGAAAATTCATAATTGAGCATACCAGTCTGTCCAAGGAACACTGTCTGTGGAGTATAAATTGAGATAATTCAATCTTACATTAAGGTAGGATCAAGTTATTGAGCCATCACATTTGCAAAACACAGTTCATCCGCATATACATAAAGCTAAAAACAACTGGTCAATTGTTACTGTCATAAAATCTAATTAACTCAAATGGAAATACTGTTTTTACAAAACATCCAACATTCTAAACATTTAATAAATACTTGTGTGTGATGGTGAGTTATTTATTACCTGCTAGATAACCATAGTTCATCTTTCATCTTGACCATTAGTAGCTCTGCTACCTCTTCTCTGATGGATGCTGGGAGATGGGGACACTCATAAAGCAGATGATGAATCTATAACAGTTATTTTAATAATTATAGCATGGCCTATGATGACAAAATTAATTGGTTATCTCTCTCTAAGTATGACTTGTGTGCCCAAGATAACAACTGGATAATCTCTGCCTTACCAGTAAGAAAGATGTTGTACTTTAATCTATATTTAACTGTTTTCCTGTTTGTCTCTTGGTTTGTCTGTGTAGACTGAGCTACAGTAGAGCGTCTATTATACAAAGACTGTTTATCAAAAGTTTTTTAAGTTTTTGGGAAAAACTTAAGAAATTGGGAACCAAAATTTTGACCATTTTTCCAAAATCTAAACAATAAAAAACACTTGCAACAATGTATCAAATCAAGTTTTCCAGGGCCAATTAGCAATAATTTCAATGTATTTTACATGAAAATTTGATTAAGTTGATGGAAAACCCAACAAAAATGCTGTTGCCAACATTTATTTGACACTAGATAAAAATGACATTAATTAATGTCTGTTAATCTCTGGTAAGGTCCAGTGCAGCAGGTTGGCAATCATTGTGAAATGTTTAGATTTGTTTATCCGAATGATCATTTATCCGAACAAAAACCCTGTCAACTGAGCTTTTCGGATAAATGGCGCCCTACTGTACTCAAATTTTGCGCTGTCAAAGTTATTTTTAAAGTAACCAATGCTGACAAACATGCATTCATTACTTCTCTATGTATAATCCATATGTGTCAGAAAAGCTTTGAGATAACCTGCACAATGCCATGTAGACTGAAGTTATACCCTTGCTAAGGTCTTTTTATTTACACTGTGGTTGAAAGAGTTCCCTAGCTGGGAGAGTTAGTCATGTAAAATTGCTTTTTAAAAAGCAGATCTCAAGGAGAGTAACAATTGTTCCAAATTTTGTTCTAGGATTGGTGCAGATATGTGTTCTATAACTGTTGTCTCACATTATATTAATATTTTCCTCTTGGATTCCCAGTAAATATATAGACTGGAAATTTGCACTCAGAGATCGAGTGCCGACCTCCTCAAAGGCAGCTCATTACCCCATCAGAGATGCAGCATTTTTCTTTCATAAAATTCCTGGATCCAGATGTAGATCCAGATCACCACCAAAATTTAATCAATTGTTTTATGTATAATTGCTGAGCTATCCTTAAAATTTCCTTAAAATCTCTTAACAGTTTTTTGAGTAAAGCTGCTAACGGACAGACTGACAAACCAACGCTGCCAAAAACATAAACACCCCCCCAGCTTGGCACAGGTAATAAACCTGTGCCTCTGTGTGTGTGTATGGCTCACCTGAAGTATGACACCATGTATAAAGTTTTGTGGTACAGCCTGGTCAGGTGACTTGGGCAGCAGAGCCAGCAGGTCAGACAGTACAGCCGTGATCTGATCCTTACATACCAGCGGCTGTATAGCTCGAGCAGCCATCAGGCGGGTCTTAAACACTGGACTACATGCACACCTGGTGAAAACAAGGATAAGGTATCATTACATATATCAAGGTATAAACACACACATATGTATATTTAAATATTTAATTTTATTTTCAATGGCCAGTGGGTGGTGCTGTTTCCAAATGAATATAAAGGGAACAAAATGATAAGAATTGTATGAAAAAGTATTAATAAAGTCTCCTTTGCAGGTACACCCTATTAGCTTCAATGCTCAGGTTTATTCCCTAAACAAATAAGCCAAATTGTAGTCTTATTTATGATTAAATGAAATTGTGTTTATGTGTGATGGTAACTTTTCAAACAACATTTCATTAATGAAGGTAAGCATTGATATGTGCATGAGTATTATAGCTAAAATGTCTTTTCCAATATACTTACAATTATATTTTTGTTTCACTCATGTGTTAAGCACTACCCTGCTTTATGAACCTGTCATATTTATTTCCAGACTTTCTTCTGACTTTATCTTGACACAATAAGTTTTCATACTTATCCTGATAATAACATATTGACCAAGTTCATCACACTTGTCCGTCATCATTTTTACCTACCTTATTACATATGGGATGAAGGCAGCTAGGTTCAGGCTAGTGTCCATGCCTTCAATGACTGATGGAAAGAGACGTCCCAGAACCAAGAGGGTGGGGTATAACCCTGGGTGTAAATGAAGGTGACCTTTCCCCCTGTAAATAAATCATGTATTTATCTAACATCAAGTTAAGTTAATATATTTCATGTCTATAAGTCAGTAAAATTGTTTGTTTGTCTGTCATAGTCACTCCTGTTTGACTGATTTTCTTCTGATTCCAAAGGTTCTGTATTTCTGTCTGTCTCTAGTCCATTAGAAATGTGTTATGGAGCTTTTTTTCAAATTTGATACAGTTTTTAATGACATATATTAGATGTGTTGTGTACCGTTGTGGTTTCATGCTTATCAATTATTATGATGACCTCTCTATAGCAATGTATCATATTTAAACAATAAGAAGGAATGAAAATGTGAACTTATTTAAGCAAATTTACTTTTTTTCATGTGAATGTATTGATATTTATTGTGTTTTGAATGTTTAATATATTTCAGATGACTTTTTTTTTATATAACTAACGTAATAGGTGCAAACTCAATCATTTTATGATAGTGATGTTCACTATTAGTATTACAACAAACCAGACTTTACCCAAGATCCTTTGTTGCTTCATCAATCTGATCAAGAAGAAACTGGTATAATGATGGGAAGCGATGGAAGAAAACACGGCCCGTCATGCTGGAAAGATGTTGTTTATATGTTATAAAAGTAAAATAATGCCTGCTACATAAACAGAATGGGTGTCATAATGTTACATTCAATGTGAAAAGCTCAATGTACACCATACATTTCTGTGAACACGACATTAACATGCTGTATAAGGTTTAAATAATATAAATGTTACAGGTGTTTACATTAAACTTGAGACATAAATAAACACATGTATCATGTATAAAGTTTGTTTATATTTTTATATAATATTTCATACTAATAACAATTCTGAATTCCATGAACTCCATTCTAAGTTATTGTCATCTATACTTCCTTTGATTGTGAAAATCTAAAGCTTACCAGTTTTTACGAGATAAATCATCTTTGCTTCTCTTCACACCAAATATCCTGGTCACTAAAGCACTGAACAACAAGGTCGAGGAGTTACGAATCTGCAAGCAAACAAGCAAATTCAAGGAATTTATGTCCTCCACTTCTGCCTTCAAGTCCAGGATGATTTGAAAGTCTGTGGTGAATAAGAAGAAATAGTTTTAACCATGCTCAAAAGATGGCAGTTACTGCAAGATATTCAAGTATATTATGTCCACTGCTAGTGACACCTGCTGGTGATTAGTGAAAGTAAATGTGGTGATTCATCATATAAAAAATGAAATATCATACTGTGTTATTATCTTGTGAGACAGACAATCCAAAACCAATCCCAACCAAGGTAAGCATTAGAGCAATCACTGACCAAAATCTGAATGAAATTGGATAAAATTTAGGAAAGTTATCGCACAGAAACGAAAACCTGACAGACAAACAAACAAACAGAGGGACAGACATATAGAAAAATGGTAAAATATTACACCACCAATGAAATATTATCAGCATACATCATTCTTTTTTAAAATCCTAGTATATAGCCTTGTAGGTGTTGAAATAAGAATCCTTTTTTATATCTTTTATTATGATTAAATAATTTCACAAAAGTACTCACAAGCCAGGTTTGGGATGCAAAACCTGATATGGCTGCCTTCATGCCATCAGCGATGAAAGGAAATACATCATCTCCAAGTCTGGTGTCTCGATACAGAGCTCGCAAGATGTTCAAAGCATGTACCTGAAATAAGATTTATTCTAATAGTATTGATTATGGGTAATGTTAGTATTGTGTTACATGTATCTGTGATGTTTAACAAGTAATGGTGCAAAAAACTGACGTATAAATAGGAGCAAGAGGACAAATACAATTTTGATGGCTCTGAAAAATTGACAAGCATCAGTATGATTATCGATGGCTCTGTCCAGAATTACTGATGTTGCTGACGCCTCAGAAAAGAATTCATATATGAATAAACTAGAATATGGGTAGTCGACAAGCGACTACGTGTATCCACCAAAATCAGAGTAGGACGGGTGAACTGAGGCATGGATTGAGTGGCAAGGGGAAATAGAGTTACATGTGTTACATATTAGAATGGATGTCTGCCACGTAGACATGATTGTAGGTGGTGCCACCTGTTATTTGAACAAGAAACTATCCCAGATGTATACACATGCAAAATTTCAGGTGGAAAAGTCAAACCACTGCAGAGATATGAGTGATTTTATCCCACAGCAGACAAACAGATTGACGCTGTGCAAAAATGGCTGCAGGTGGCGCCACCATTTTTGTGAATTATATAAAGCTATCCAAGGGCTACATTTGTGTAAAATTTTTTTTCCTGATTGGTCAAACAAATCCAGAGATATAAGCATTAATGTCTGCAGTGTGAACGTGAATGAAGCTGGCGCCACCTGTCATAAAATCAAGAAAGCTATCCAGGATGTATATGCATGTCGAATTACAGGTAATTTGGTCAAACCACTGCAGAGATATGAGTGATTTTAACCCAAGGCAGACAAACAGATGGACGCTGTACATAAATGTCTGCAGGTGGTGCCACCATTTTTGTATATGTTATAAAGCTATCCAAGGGCTATATTTTTGTAAAAAAATTTTTCTGATTGGTCGAACGAGTCTGGAGATATAAGCATGGATGTCTAACGCGTGAACGTGAATGTAGGTGGCGCCACCTGTCATAAAATCAAGAAAGCTTTGCGGGATGTATATGCATGCCGCATTTCAGGTAATTTGGTCAAACCACTGCAGAGATATGAGTGTTATTTACCCAAAGCAGACAAACAAATGGACGCTGTGCAAAAATGGCTGCAGGATGCTCCACCATTTTTGTGTATGTTATAAAGCTATCCAAGGATTACATTTGTGTAAATTTTTTTTCCTGATTGTTCAAACGAGTCCGGATATATGAGCTTGGATGTCTGCAGTGTGAACATAAATGTAGGTGGCTCCACCTGTCATAAAATCAAGAAAACTATCTAGGATGTATACGCATGCCGAATTTCAGGTGAATTAGTCAAACCACTGCAGAGATATGAGTGATTTTAACCCAAGGCAGATGAACAGATGGACACTATGCAAACATGGTTGCAGGTGGTGCCACCATTTTTTGTGTATGTTATAAAGCTATCCAGGGCTACATTTGTACAAATTTTTTTTCCTCATCGGTCAAACGGTTCACGAGATATGTGGGTTTATGTGTGGAAATAGATGCACAAATGGACGCTGGGCAGAGAGTAAAGGTCAGAGGTCAAGGCCAGTTGGTAAGCCACCAGTTCACATGTGACCCGATAATTGGTGTAAGTTTGGAAAAATCCATCTAGTAGTCTCAGATGAGTTCTCCGGAAACGAACGCGGCGGCGGCGGAACCCGGTCAAAACATAGTATCCGCAAAACTTCGTTTTGGTGGATACAATAATTTTCACAAACTTCAGAAAACATAATGCAAAAAATACATGGGAATTGTGAGTCTATCAATCTATTTCAAAGCAATCTAACTGGAAATTATTGTTAAGCAATCATTTTTATTCAAAGACTCCCAGTGAAAATCTAACTTTGAGAAGTAATTTATATTAAAGATTTGAGGAACATTTCATCACTTTTTCATGAATTTCAGAAAGATTTTCTGAACTTTTAGTCCTTTTTTGATATTTCACAGTAACCTTTTGGTTGATTTAGAATGTTTTTCATCACAATTACATGAAATATAATAATCACATATAATTTTATAATAATATGACCTTCTTTATGACCTTTTTTGAATATTGCAGTATCTTTGCTGACTTTTTGATATCCTTAAAGGAATTTGAGGTACTTTACACTTCACTTTAAACTTTTTTAGAATATATATGGAATTTGTCAATTGTTTAAAAAACTTTAGTATATTTCACTATCTTTCAGCACTATTACAGCAATTTTTAGGAGCTGTTTTCACTAGAACTTTTTATGTGATTTTCACCTAAAATGAACCTATTCAAGGTCAAGATCATTCTCCTTGTTAATGTCATGACCTTATTTTGAAAATGATCTATGAAATATTTTTTAGTTATCTCGCTCGCAAGCATCCTCTGCATTTTTAGTGTAACTTCGCTGAAACCACAGTATCCCAAAACTTTCAGTCTAGGGATAAAATAAATGTAGGCACAGATGCTGACTACTGACTATGCTTAAAATCAGCCACTCTGTGACTTTTCCTGTTACCTTAGGTAGACTTTCCCGTCCCTGGCTGGTGGTATCATCTTCCTTGGTCAGTGACAATAACTCCTCCATCAACCATTTAAAGTTCCTCCTTCCTGTCTGAGCAGGCTCAGTGGTCACCAGGGCCTACAATTAAAAAAGGTTAGCTTGTAACTTACTTTAAATTTTAACAGTCATGAGACCTAAGCCTCTTGGCATGAACATGTTCCATAAACAAGGTTTGGAACAATTAATAACATTTTAGTTTTAACTAAATTTCAGAATTTAGAGTGAATTTCTGGAAGCTGTGGTTATGAAGCTAAGATTTCTAATATTAAAGTCACATTACTGAACAAGAGACCCACGCGTAATGTTAATGATGCTCAGCTGACAACTTGAGCTAAATCCAAGCTATTACCAAATCTAATATGAAGCTGAACCACCAGCTGCAGCATATTATCACATTAACCCAGTAATATACTTTACCTGTATATAGAAGGGTACCCCGGCACTCCTTCTCGTGGCACAGAGTTTTGACTCCTCAGTGTCAGAGCGAATGTCATTCATAATATCCTGTATTAACTGTCTGGGAAGGTTGTTCAGTTCCTGCAGAGGGCACCTGACATGAATAAAATACTTTATGAAACAAGGTTATTTCAACTAATTTACTGAAATTAATGATGGAATCTTGTTCATCTAACATTCTCTATAATCAGTAATTATTTTTCAGACACATGGGGGTTTTGGAATCATATGAACAGTATCTGAACTGTAAATTTTAGATGTATAAAACAGATTACTGGTTCCAATATTATCTGTAAAATGATCCACAACTAAAAGATGAGCAGACAACAAATCTAAGTAACATAATATAATGCAGGAAGCTCAATATTACCTAATTTAAAAGAAAACTTTGAGGGAATTTTGACAAGTGTCAATGAATCATTCATGATAATTTCCCTAACAAAATTGATTTTGGCATTTTATAGACAGATTTTATACAATGGAGGCAAGAAAAGGCAGATTTATTGATAGAGTGAAGGAATTAGAAAATGGTGTGAGTCTAACCTCCACAGCATGTCAGCCATCTTAACAAAACCAGCAGATGCCAACTCAAATGCCCCTCTGTGTCTGGACTCCAGCAGCTGTTTGATGAAGAACTGGCACACAGACTTCAGCTGGAAACCAAATAACAACAAAAATAAAACATTTCTGAAACAGTCAATGGTGCCTGCCTCCTTTGTTATGATCAGTATCTAAACCACTGTGTACAACCACATATATGAACATCATGATCTGTAGTAATTAATACACAAGAGTATAATTATATAATTTTTTCAATATTTGATTAATTATTGCTTAATCAAAACAGGGCATGTCTTTAAATTATAATATAACTTCTGCAGTTCTGTGTACTCATTTTCAACAAAACATTCTATCCATTATTAATAATGTTTCCCAATAAATATTTCCCTTGCAGTGAGTATTTCCTAAATGGATAAAATGCATAAATGTCTCCTCTTTTGCGAAAGACATTACAACATTAGTTCTTGTTGGATTTTTCTGCCATATTTCATTTTGAAATATTGTTGAATATTTTTCATGTACAATAAGTCAAAGTTGTCTTTCACAATGTTCACAATGTAACAGTAGTTTTCCCCTACCCTTCTGATTCCATAAGAAGACTTCTAAACTTACGTCATCTATGCTGACCAGGCCTCCATTATCTGGGTGGTGGGGATCAGTTATTGGAGTTGTTTGTGCCAGCTGACCCAGCAGCAGGGATACTTCCTTAATACTTCTCCAGCAACATACCACCAAGTACTCCGGCATCAGGCTGACTGTCTTAGCACTCTCATCTGCTCCCTTTAAGAGTTCTCTTTCTTCCTCTGATTGGACAACAGCATCTAGCGTCAGGCCAGGCCCTTAAAATTAGGATAGAAATTTCCAAGTATATCTATAACAGGCAAATACTTGTAAACTTAACTACAGATAAATTCAAGATTTAAATTACTAGTTAGAGTATGTACCTTGCTTCCACTGTCACAATCCATTTTAATCATGAATTTTGGATATATTGAGGTTATTGTTACACATACTCTGTACTTAATGTCAATATAAATAACTAAAATTAACAGCACATGGTATGATGAATGTGCAGACATCTGACAGCTTCAACATTTACTGAACAGGTTCATTCCTATGGCATCATGAAGCATTAAGAGAAAGTAGGATAATTCTCTTTTAGCGCAAAAACTGAACTGCACTAATGCTGTAAAATGACAAAAAAAGCACAAAAATTTAGACACGCCATTTTAATAACTTCCACAGTATATGATTTTGGTTCACTCAAAGGTTGTCTTTATAAAATAGGTGGTCTTTTTTTACAGTTTCCACTGTATTTGGGACAGATATCAAGTGGTGTAAGAGTTAGGTGTCTAGAGTTCCAAGGTGGTATCTCTGACAGGTTTGACTGTATTTATGAAACCTCACCCAGTATTGAGTCCTCAGGGACATTCCCTTCTGGAGAAGAGTTACTGACGATCGGAGACACAATATCTGCTACTTGTTGACAAATCATGATGATGTCACTGATCAGTTGACCCCATCTGATGTCTGACTTAACCTCACTGCAAAAAAGGCAGCATGGTGAAAAAAAATCAATTAATATGCACATAAATAATGCTTACATTTTTTTTCTGCTGATTCCACAGGCAACTTAATATGTCCAGTCAAGTTGTAACGATAACGACTGTGACTTTTATAACGCCTTACTTAAGAGCACAAGAGCTGAAATGCTCCAACAAATTTTCTGACACATTATATAATTAAATCAGTTATATCTATACTCATCAAAATTTGAATGCTTGATGAACTTTGTCACAGAAATGATACTCCTGTAATTTCATATGAAACAGTTATGTTTTGAATGGAAATTAAAAGTAACCACAAACTTTGTCTGATTTTCTGGTGATGATCCTGTGGTAGATTACATATCAAACAAAGTAATAATGAGCGAAAAAACACTAAGAACCTTGCCATAGTGCCCCATTTTTAACACACACATTCTAACACATCAGTCAGGGGTTTAATCCTGAAATGGTCTGTCAGAGTTTGGTATGGTTTTCAGTATGACAGTGCTCTTAGAAGGTAGAGGACTGAAAAATTGTCAAATGCAGGTGGATCTGACTACACACAATCATCCTAATGGCAAATGTTTAACAATGTAGACCTTGACTCTGTGACAATGGTCCTACCTGAGTTTGACATCAGTGATGAGGTATCTTATACAGTGGAGGGTGGGGTACATGGGTTTTGTGGCTGCTGCATGTAGTATACTCTTGCTGGCTACCAGTATCTGTTCCTTTTGCTCCTTCACCAGGATCTGTAGAGTTACCAAGCTTCTGTTACTCCAGGTATTTTCTAAAACAAAATTATACACAGACACTGACCATGTTATCTGGATATTTAGTTCTGTTAAATTATAAATTGTGTAACAGTTAGAACTAAGATATCAAAAAGAAAACTGCCCTGTCCCCCCCCCAATGTTATAACCACTGAAGGAAAATAACACTCCCTCACAATTCCCAATTGACCTAACCATTATCACACTTATGCTCAGCTAATTATGCTAATTAACCCTAAAACACACCTACACAGAAGGCTTTGCATGCCTATGGTAGCAAGAGCCATTTATAAGACTACTGAAGTTGCAAAGGTTAGTCAAGCATGATGTCCCATTGACTGACATCATCAGCAGGAATTGCTTTATCTCTATTTTGCAGTGATGAATATATTACAATCATTGTATAGTGTTTTGCCATACTTTGGATTATTTGTCTTATACAGATTCAGTGCAAGGTAAGACATTCTTATTCACTTGTCAGTCAGCGGAATAGCTTCTGCAACCTTTGGCCTAGAACTTTTTTATACTGTCTTATTTGTATAAAAATATCTAGGAATAACATGCAGACAAGGTTACTGGTGCAGACAACAGGTGTTCTGTTTGGGAGAGTCGCCCAAATTAGGCAAATTTTGCACCTGCCAGGTGATTAAATTGTAACATTGCCATCAGTAACTTGATTGGTTGCCTTCAACTGCTTTGCCCATGATTATTCATTGAATGAATATGTGATTTAGGTCACACAGAGTTTATGGTTAGGTCATTTGAGAACACCCCTCCCATGGTAAAGTCCTCCTAATCACTAAAGATCAAATCATGCAGAGACCAAACCCCAAGGACTGTTCATAGTTCATACTGAGTTCATTATGTGTTTATGAGCAACATTGAGTTCCTGCTATGCTTTGTATAATGTAGTTTCTACCAAGGATATTCTTTGTAAAACCTTGCATTGTTTATATTATATATGTCACTATTTAATATCAAAATAAGCATATCATACTTCATGAAATATAGTGTTTTCTTAAAGAAAGCTTTGTAAAGAATGTATCTTTGGCAGAACAATATTATAATATTTTAGAATTTACTAACGTGAGTGTTTATCCATACATTCAGGCAAATCACATATGAGAACACATTTGCAGAGGTTTCAATGGTTTTTCAATTCAAACATATTCAAAATTAAAGCATTTTCCTGAATAATGTACCTACCAGCAGCCAGGTTGGACTTTACTGCGAGCCTGCTATTGAGTAGGGTATAGGTGTGTGGTATATGGACCAGCAGACGTAACAAGTAGGCCGCTGTGGTACAGTCCTGAGGTTTTGTACTGCAGGCCAGCTCCAGACTCGCATCCAGCAGCCCAGGCAGGTGGCTGTCATCCTTAAAACATAAGCATGAAGAAGTCACAGACTCACCTTTAGGTAACCCCCCCCCCCCCCAAAAAAAAAACATGACTGATGAAAAACATGTAAATGTCTCTTTTTTTATGTGAACATGACGGCTGTTAGCAAACACGCACAAAGAGACTGATAAAAAATAACAGAATACAAAATAATTAAGCTGAAGGCAAACTTGACTGAATCAATTATTGATAGCTCCTGTATATATATTATATAAAGGTTAGAGGAGCTGCAAAAAACTGTCAATTATACACCTATAAAATTAGCCTTAAAAAATAGTTTCTTTACCATTATGCTTTGTAATGCCCATAAAGTAAATTGTCTTAAAGAACAACGCATATTCTTTAACTAAACCTGCATCATATGCATACCTTCATTACCAGGCAATGGACTGGGAGCTTCGTGAGTATGTTGTAGACCTCAATCTTATTGGTTTCAAAGGTATCGGTGAAACATTCAAGAAGGGTCTGAATCCTATCTGTTGTCATGGCAACAGGGATCGAAAAGAGCATACTCTGATCATCTGGAAAAGAGGAAATATCACACCATATGAAATGAAGTAAGCTGATATGTGAAATTTCATCAATTAAATGTTCCAAATAGTTTCGTGATTGCCAGATTAATATGTAAATATTCCAGAAATTTAATGAAATTCTGTTTTACTTAAATTATTATTAACAATATAGATGTATATCAAAATCATCCCCATGAGAGAACTATTGAAACTATTTCCAGTATTTATGTTAACAAGTCCGTTTCTTGTTACTTTCCATAATGAGTAAAATGAGAGATATGAAACCTCTGACCTCTTTCCTGACATCCCATAATACTCAGCATCATGCCCAGCAGACTGACAGCTGTGGTGCGGCTTGGGAAGGCTGCTGCAGGATGAAGCTGGGAGAACAGCAGCTCATATAGCCAGTCCAGGAATTCCTGTAACAGTAATACACTGATCAGGCCTCCCTGAACATGTGAATGTAGCTAGGCTTATGATATAAAAAGGAATCTCTTTCCAAGATGGTGTTTGGTTCTGCTTCTTTCACCAACAAATTTTAATGCTTGATCTGATTGGTCAGAAAAATACTGTAGCACATAAATGTTGTCCTTATTTTACAACTAATCAAATCAAATGGCTCTAATATCCCCTTGTCATTTGTCTTTACATTCCATGTATTTCCATATATGTCTGGCATAATCTCAAATAACTAGGGACCAATGGGTCTCGACGCTCAGCTGCATTTGTCTATAAGGATATATGTTTATGAGGTTTTCCAAAATATTGGTCCTGTGATCAGTTTGAAGCCCACCTGTCTACCCAAACTGGAGTTATCATCCATAAACTAATTTGTGAATGGATGGGCCCTGTGACCTTAACCTTTGACCTAGTGACCCCAAAATCAAGGGAAACTTCCCCCATGGGCATGTACACCACATGTCGATGATGAAAAGATTGAGATGAAAAGTTTGGCTTAAAATGCATCCACATTCTTTCTAAAGTAGTGCGTCCTGTGACCTTGACCTTTGATCTCATGACCCCAAAATCAAAAGGGTTCTTACATTATTGGTGGGTAATATATAAGTCAAAATTGAAACCAATATGTCCATCCAAACTGGAGTTATCATCCAGAAACAAATATGTGGACAGATGTGCCCCTGTGACCATGACCTTTGACCTTGTGACCCCCAAATCAATCAAGTTCTTCCCCTATTGGCAGCTCAGCTATATGTGCAAGATGGGAGGTTTGGGATGAAAAGTTTGGCTTAAAATGCATCCACAATCTTTCTTAATAAGTGGGTACTGTGACCTTGACCTTTAACCTCATGACCCAAAAATTGAACAGAATCTTCCCCTATTGGCAGGTTAGCAATATCTTGAAGATGAAAGGTTTGTGATGAAAAGTTTGGATCAAATGCATATGCATTTTTTTAAAAGAAATGAGTCCTGTGACCTTGACCTTTGACCGCTGGACCCCAAAATCAACACGGTTCTTACTTTAGTGGCGAGTCATATATAAATTATGTTTGAAACCAATATGTCAATCTAAACTGGAGTTATCATCTGGAAACTAATTTGTGAACAGATGGCCCCCATGACCTTGACCTTTGACCATGTGACCCCAAATTCATTTATGCTCTCCCCATGCTGGCAAGTCAGCTAAATGCGCAAAATGAAAAGTTTGGGATGAAAAGCTTGGCTTAAAATGCAGCCATAATCTTTTTAAATGAGTCCTGTGACCTTGACTTCCTGACCCCAAAATTATATAGGTTCTTGCTTTAGTGGTGGGCCATACGTAAGTCAAGTTTGAAATCCATGTGTCAATACAACATGGATTTATCATCTGGAAACAAATTTGTGTGGATGGACGGATGGACAGACAGACAGACAAACAGACAGACAGACAGGGTGATTACTAAACAGCATCCACTTGTGATCAATACACACACCAGGTTTTGGGACACTAGATGTAATTACAGCTGAAAAACTGACATGATTGTTGTCTTTTTATAGTAAAAAATATAGAAAAATTTTCGTTAAAATAACAAAAAATTCAGGTGGCGCCACCACTTTTCGGGAACTGACAAAACTAGTCATGGTCAATATTCAAGGCAAGATTCATGAAAATCCATGCATTAATTATCAAGATTTTGGAGGTTTTGCAATTTATTTTTGATTATTCTGGGGGGTACTTTCAAGCCCCATAGCTCGGCGGATATAGGTCACAGTGACCTAATTTCAAGTATTCAAGGAGATTTTTTATTGACCTCCTTGGATTTCACTTAGAAGTTTCTAGGACCAGCAGTTACGATTTTTCCCTGCTTACGGACGGCCGGACGGACGGCGGACAAAGCGCCATTCCTCTACCTCAGTTGACTTACAGTCAGTTGAGCTAAAAAAGACAGTACTGGCGGAGTATGTTTTAATATGTGGCTTTTCAAAGATACAATGTCAAAATTCCTGTTTGAGATTGACTGGACAGGGTGATTTTGGTCTGACTGCATTTGGGACAGAAATGTAAGAAAAGCAGACACAAAAACCCATTTCCTGACCTTAGTTACATCTTAACAATTACAAACAGACATGGGCAAACATTTACATAAGAATTTATGAGTAAAGCAGTCCAAATGGGTCCCAGGCTTCAGGCTTTTAACAGATGTTATTTTGGAAATTATAACATTGCTGCATAACCATAAATAATGCACTGATTTTCAAATCTTTTCAAATAACTTTAATGTAACAGCAAAAGGAGCTTTAAAGCAAACATCAAACCTACCTTATAGGATTTAAGATGATCTTCAAACTGTTTTGCACTTGATGACCTCTGTTTTAGAGCATTCTTCCTCTGTCTCTCAAGAGCCTGACCACCTTCATCTAATCTCATGTATAACTAAAAAAAAATATGCAGAGTAAGTCTCCCATAATTTATTTCAGCTTGTGAGTTACAGATTTTAATTTTATGATATAGACATGTGGAATGTGACATGATATTGTAAAGCTTAAAAATCTTGACAAAATTACTGTGAACAAATGTTAAAGTCATTTAAAAAATGTTTACTTTATTTCCCATTTAGTGGGTACATTTCCACAACAAATCATGTTTTAAATTTAAAGTTTCAAGGCACAGTTTAGTTTCATGAGTCACCTGTGTAGGCAAACAAAAAATAAAATATTTAAAAATAAAAATATGAAAAAAATTCTATTACTTATTCAAACCAAATCACTTTAAATTATATATTTTATGCAGAGTCACATTTAAAACATTTCAATTTCTATAAAAGACACACACAGACTAGTATAAAAGAGTTTAATGAATACCAGAAGTCATTTCTAAACAGACAGTGAAACTCAAACCAGCAATTTAAGTTCAAATTTACAGGAGTCCCTACATTTCATAAAATGGAAGTAGCACCAGTAGACTAAGCTGTGAATATCACAAAATGAGGATGTACCTTCTTGGCATAAGACACCATGAGCTGTCTGAAGGCTGGTTCTTGACTGTTCAAGTTGAGGGTGAAGAACAGCTTCAGCAGCTCCAGGTCTGTGGCTGACACAGCCTCTGTTGTCTTGCTGTTCTCACATAACAGTCCAAAAGCATCAAGACGAACCTAATCACATTAAAAAAAATAATAAGATTTTCTATCCCTTACAGTATAAATATCACCATCTGTTTCTGCATTTTATCTGTTTTAGATGAGCATAAACAACTTTTCCCTGAAAGTTCCTTATTTCTCTTAGTGAACACTAGATGGCACTGAGAAGCAAGAGTGGTTACAATCACCATCAATAAGAAACAACAAATTTATAAGGTCACCAATTCACCTGTGTATGTCATAAACAACTCACCTGATCTTCCTGGTGACAGAGCGCCCTCTGGAGGACACTGACTGGTACTACACCATTCCACATGACTCCCTTTTTGTCACCTTCTAAATGTTGCTGAGTCTGGATAATCCCCAGAGATCTCCCTCTCTTCAGACAAGTGATGAGAGCTCCAAGAGATTCATGACTGGTCCCTACAGACAGTGAAGAGAATTTGAACTTATGAATGGTGTTCAATATTTGTGAAGACAGTCATGAGTATTTGTCACAATATATACATATTCATTTAAAATGAAGCCCTTCAGACATACATGTACATGTATCTTGTATGTTCCTAGCATGTGAAGGACAGGAGGAAGGGAAACCTTTGACAGTGTAGCTTTCATACTACTGTAGATTCAGAAATATTAGTTGGGATTTTATTTTCGTGGTTTTCGTGGATCAAGATAATCCACGAATTCATGATTCCAACGATCAAAAAATCACACGGTCAGAGGATATATATACGGTATCTCAACGGAAGCTGGTGGTCGACTTTATATTTATAATTGTTACCGCTGGCTGAATTTTCAATAAAGATACAAAAATTGTTTATTACTTTTTTATGATTCTTTTTGATACAATCATTAAATGCACTGAATTGCTTTTCGTAAATTACTATAAAAATACGGGATTTATAAATATTCTTTTGTCAATTAAATTATTTCCCCTAATATTGTACGATCACGGCCCCCTGAAATCTTTACAATAAAACAATATCAAAGTATAATTTAAACTGAAAACGTTTTTTCCTCTTATTAGCATTTCGGATGAAAAATTCAAGAACAATACCACATTTCTATCGAGCAAAGCGGTAGTTCTGACACGCCAAGAACGGTACACATGTTCCGATGTTCGTAACCATAGCTACCGAGGCACGGCTTTTTCGGAACCGGCCTTTTCAACATTCTTTCAATAGATATTAAACGAGACTTACGCTACCTATTGGTCTAAAAAGACAAGGGCCGTGTAAACTCATTTGCATTACCGCGATTACCGCGGGACGCGAAAGAGCACTTATTCCGAATAAGGCGGTACTTTTTCCGAATATTGCCGCTGGTGGTACATATATATGTTAGCGTAAGTAAGTGCCACCGAATACTATTAGGCAAATTATTTCTTTATAATCTCCAAATATAGCTGACATGATGAATGACGAACAAACCGTGTCTCGTCTCACCGCCCCGTCAGGGATTTACAGGCGCCACATGTGACTAGCGCCTAGATAAAAAAAAAGTTAAAAACCTTCATGTGGACGGTCCCGTTTATTTTTTTACTCCGGTCAAGTGATGATTTACGTTTTCTGTTAACGTGGTGTGATCGGATGTTATAACTGATAGCCGATGTATCGGGTGTTACAACCAACAGCCGATGTATCGCCCGGCACGTGTCGGTCACGGCTGATTAATTCTTTGTTAGGCTCGGGTCGGGCGGAGCATGTTTGTTCAACACTGACCTGATTGACCGCGGTACAGGCGCACCGTGCGATAAGCATCTGAGCCAAGCCACCTGTGTACATCGGGCTCGTCTTCCTTGCGCACATGGAGGTATTAAAAACCATAATTTTCTCAAGTTTTCTTTGTCTTTCCACGAATTCAAATACCCCACGATATGCGTTTTGTACAAAAACCACGAAATTTTAAGCCCACGATATTATCTGAATCTACAGTATCAAAATATTTGAACAAATCTTTGGTCTCTGCCTTTACAAATTTACTGAAATTTGAGAAAATCTAACAGAAAATGTAACAGAAATGTTAATTAAATCCTTAGGTCTTGTTCATAGATATGTTAAACTTCTCTAATTAAAATCTACCATCACAATATGGGACACAAGCTATTAAACTGCAGACTTAACCAAGGGTTTGTAAACTGAAATACCAGTTAAAATGATGATGGTTCTACATAATAAAATTCCTTCGCTTTTTTTACAATGTCCTACCTGCTGATGACCTTGAGAGATGCTGAATCATGTAGTTCAAGGTCGCTGGGTACTTCTTGAACAGACGTGGCAACACATGCTAATAAGATAATGGCAATTAATTAAACTTAGTAACCCATGTAACAAACAACTGAGCAGCAGTGTAGTTTTTTCAATAACACCAAGCATGCTAGTGGTTTTCCAATGCAAGATACAATTAGGATTTATAGTTCTTGCTTTATATACCAAATATGAATAACATAAAAATCTGCCAAGTGGAAATGGTCCATACTTCTCAAACCTAAGCACATTATATGTGATCGTGAAGTCAAAAGAGAGCATGCTAGCTAAATAAAGGGCAGACTCTGGAGTGTACAGAGGGGTATTTATTCCATAGCACCCTCCAAACAGGAAAGAAATTCAGGAAAGTGATTGGTGAGTCATTTCATATTTTATCATCAGGACTACAAAAAGATCTGTTTTATTAGATGCATGTTTGAAAGTTTGTCCTAAATCCACTTAATCACATATCCACCAGTGGTAGTATCTGGCATATTTTAGATTAAATGCACAGTTTATCATAAGTAGTTTTGACATATCTCACCTCAATAACAAAGTATCTCTGCTGTGGTGAGCCAGATTGTAAGCACTCAGTCAGTGGATCTACCCAGGTGGACTCCCACTGCTGTTGACTAGATTTACTTTGATTTATATTTAATTCTTCGTGGTGTTTGCTGAACAAAACTTCATATAATTCACAAACCTGTGGGTGGCAAAAGTATGGAAAGTGCATCAAACTATGGTCACACAATTCACATATAAGATAATTAGATCTTTGTTTGAATCGGCATACTCTTTTACAAAGGTTGTAGCACTAACAAACTGGTCACTGTGTCTTTATTCACATAATTATCGTAATACTCTTTCAGTGTATTTATTTTTTCATGTTTATTTGGTGAAGCGTAACCTGCAGGTTTGAGAGATAAGTCTTGCATATGCTCATAAAACAGGATGGTTTGCCAACATAATTAGCATTATTTAAACTGCAGCAAAATACTGAATTTGACTGGGATTAGAGTTAATATTAAAATAAAAAGAAATATAAACAAAATCTTTCCAACTTTAAATACAAGAGAGTGTTGAGAACTATAAGTGGCATACAGGTCAGTTTATGAAGCTAGTGGAACATGTTTTGTGAATCTATAGATTTCAGAAGACAGATAATCACATAATCACAAGAGAATTCAAGTATGGGATTCCTCTGTGTAAGAAATTTCATTTAAAATTCACTGGCTGATCTTACTCTGGGTAACATCCTCCGATACTGTGAAATATTCTTTTTGCTATGTGCACAACATTTGCATTTTTATATGCAGGTTGAAATTAAGTCAAACCAGTAAAGACTGATTTAACTAAAAATATACATTCTCAGGAATGCAGGCCTCTGCCCTTTGGGAGGTCCTTATTGTGGGATGCTGCACAAAAGGTGTTTGCATTCTCTTATTCCACCAGTACTTCTAGGTTCATTCACACAGATGTTCCCCTAACCCATGTTAATATTCACCTATTCAGCCCATATTCAAAGGTTCATTCATGCAAAAGTGACTGTACATTTGTGAATATTCCTGGAAATCCTTCCTAGACTCGGATCATAGGGCAAATCCACACCATATTCTAATCGATTCTTTATTGGCCCATTCTCAAAATCCTCTGAAAATTTCATGAGATTCTATTCATGATTGCATGAGTTATGTTGTGAACAAACAAACACACACACAAACAGGGATGAACACATACTCTCCTGGCAGAGGCAAATTAGACTTACATGACAGGCCAGTGATTGTTCATTTACAACCTGTAGCAGCTCTGCTGGGAGCAACGGCTGGAGGTCCAACATACAGGATGCTCCAAGCTTCTCAACCACACTAGCCAGCGGACCGTAGCGGCCCTTCATGTACTTATCCATGGATAACAGAGACTTGGCCAGGGAGAGCAGGAACTGACTGTTTCTGGCATCTGCCAAAAATTAAAATTTAGCTGAAAACTTAGGATACATTTTATATGTGAATTTAAACTAGCTTTACTGCTTGAGTGTATCCATACTTCTTGCAGGTAACAAGTCAGTGTAAACTGAATTAAAATGAATTTTGGAGTTCAGGAAAGGCAGAGGCAATTTAAAAACTTACACAAAACAAGGTCATACAAATTATCTAATATGCAATTCAAATGTATGGTCAAGCAGGGACTCACACAATTTTAAAATCTGACAGAGAAATATGGTCACAGATTACCTAAATGTATGTAAGGATTTTTCATAGGCAGAAGTTGGAAGATTAAATACAAACAATTAAAGAAAGTCCCACAGTTTATCCACATAAATGAAAACTTAATAAGGATATATCTAATTTCATAACACATAATAAAGAAAGTCACAGCACATTTCTTTTGATTTAATGTAAATATAAACATAACTGAACACTAATTATAAAGAATACACAAGAATGTCTAAATTTTAAACCCTGAGATGTTACCTTAAAATACAAAGCAGAAATATACCTTCCCCACTGGCCAACAGATGGCACTGCACAATGCTGGCAAATATGGTCCTGGCTTGGTGCCTGATATTCTACAAGAAATTTGTTCCAATTACAAAATGATTAACAGTTACTTAGCTAATTACATATGATAGTTATGAGGGACATCTAATTTTACTTTTTTTCCCCTTGGTACATACTGCTTTTATGTATTAACTCTCACCACAAGCTTTCATAAGTTTTGAATCCTTCAATTAATTCTTACATGTTTAGTAAAATCTTCTTTCTTTGTAACTGTTACACTTACCTTATTTGCTTATCCAAAAGTGTTTTATCTCACAAAAACTCTGTTAACATAAATCTATTCCGACAGGGGACATACACTGGAATTAAGATGATCATTCTTTAAAATGTTTATATCTCCAACTAAGTAAGGCATAAAAGAAAAGGAGGATCTAAAGACTTAATATAACAAAACGTACTTGTGGGTTCCAAAAGTTATCAAAATGAAATTCACCATATGGCTTCAAGCCTTTTGGTTATGCTTCACAGGTTTGTGTAAGTGCCTGTCTTAGATCTTTCTGTTTGAAGCATGGGTGTGTGTGTGTATGTGTATGTAGATGTGTCTGTACAGACTCACATCCACTGAATCCTGCCAGTGAGTCCAGAAGTACTGCAGCAGCTGCTGTGGTACCTCAGCATCACCATGGTAACTCATCCTCATCCCCTCAGGTATGTTACAATTGACAAGAGCTGCACTGTAATAAATAAATCTACATATGCATCTGTATCAATAATCCATTCTTCAAAAAGGATACTATGCTCTGAACACAGCATGTGACCTCCTGGGACTTTCAAGTCACAAGCTGTGAGAAATGGAAGGATCGTACAGGTTTGGCTACCAGGGGCTTATAAAAAAACACTCAGCAAACCAACACTCTGTAAAACAAAATCTGATTAGCTCAGCGTGTAAACAAAGATGGCTGCGCTCATGCGGAGCTCATTGTGCGGCACTGCAAGAGAAGAAATTTGCAAACAATGGGGGAAATCTGGCCTCAGGCACACCAGCAAGTTAGTATACAGACTGTCCTGAAAGGTTAAGATAGCATCCTGGGTATTCAAATGTGGGTGGGGGGGGGGGGGTGGAAAAAGTCTGTGCTACCAAGCATTTTCGACCGCAGTACAAATCAACCAGTACCTGCAACGTGATTGGTTAAATATTATGCATGAGGGCTTTCTCCAGAGACAGCAAAGCCTGGTGGATAAACCTGACGGAAAACCACGGTTTTGTTCAGTGGTTACAGCAGAGCAAATAGATGAGCAAAGCATAACCACTGCTTATGAAGCATACAAGCATACTGGCTACAATGAATTTTTTAAATAAGAGTATTAACTTCAGAATTACTGCTTAAACTTAGCTCTGTCATTACAAAATGAATCAGGAATCCAGTATACCTCTTAACATTGATAAATTTGTTATTGGACATACACACATACATCTCAAACATATCAATCTAAACATGACCATAAAATGCTGTGTCATTCTAAGCTTGCTGGTAACAGGCCTGAAATGTGAAGGTGTCATTACTTTGCCAGTAACAACACATTCAACTCTAACAGACAGTGTATGTTATTCCAAACCTCACACGAGATATGTACTGCCAAAGAGACTCAGTTTATACATAAAAGATTATCATATAAAAACTCCCTTAATGTCTATTAGTTATCATTTGTTATTTCCACTACTACAAAAGAGAATCATACCTCATTTTGTTTGTCAGAAGAACTAGGGCACGGGATGCAATCACCTTGGAACTGGTGTCCCCTAAACTGAAAGATAAGATAGTATGGTCAATATTCCAACTATATCCCTCAGATAAAGCTGCAGTTTTCATGGTGAATATCCCAAAATGGTTTTATTAAATCTAGCCCCCTAGTCATTTTCAAATAACTTTCTATGATGACTGTCTATGTCTACAATGATGTCACAGAGTTAATCTTTCTCAAACGAGTTACGATTCACTGGAAACATAAATGACATGGAAGATATCTGATGCACTATAGAGTACAAACATGCCAGAAAATTCAATTTAAGGAGTATATCATTGGCAAAATTTTAAATACAAGATGCATGCCTTAATAAATATAATGTGTTATTAATAATGGGTGCTTATAATTATTTTAATGTTTATTATTTTAAATAATTTTAATATATATGTAATAATTCAATATTTACCTTTTCAAATATTCAACTAAGTAGACCTCAGCTTAATAGTAAATGGTTGTAACAGGATTAATATTTATTTTAAATTAAATAAAAGGAATGATTTAAGATTATCTTATTTAAAATTTATAATATTAAAATCACTGGTGCAGGACTTAATTTTAAATGATTATATAACTTGTTATATATTTATAATCCAATATTTGTAATTTACCAAATAAAAGTAGCAGGCTTGGGCTGGATATAATAATGATAAAAAGGATATACATAAAAGCAAAATATTTTTTTGTACTTATTTATGATAATGAACACACTAATTGATTACATCAATACCAGATTTACCTTGAAACACTGGACAGTATCACTCTGGCAATATACAGCAAGATGCTTTCTTCCTGGTTCAGGGACTGTGACAGCATGGACAGCTCCATCATAGCCAGGAATCCAGCACATATACACAGGAAAGATGTGACTGGTATGTTTGATCTGCTCAGAACCTTAGTGTGTATGTATTTTGATGACAGCCAGTTGTTATTGTTATGCGTGGATTTGGTATCTGCTATTCCAAACACTGTCTGCAGAACCTGATATAAAAATAAAGAGGATTTAATTTACCATGTAAATAGTTTTTACAAGAAGAAACATTATTAGTTTAATGAAGAGACCCAACATGGCAAAAAAGTATATGTATTGTGTATGAGTTTGTACATTGGCAGAGAAAACTGAATACTACCTCTTGAGGCTATGGGGACACAAGTGCATTATTTGTAAAACAATAAACACAATGCAAAATTAAATATGCAAGCAGTAGAAAAATTTGATAACTAGCAAAGAGAATCCAATAGGTGGCTATAAAACTGGAGCATAATATCTTACTTATAATATAACTCTAATAACGTTAGAGTCACAGTAAGGCTCTTACAGTATTTACAGCCATACATTGGGGTGTATTATCATCAGTGTTAGTTTCAGAGTAAGGCTGTGATAGTACTTACAGCTGTGAGCGGGCTTGAGTACTTACAGCTGCAAGCTGGGCTTGAGTACTTACAGATGTGAGCTGGGCTTTAATACTTACAGCTGTGAGCTGGGCTTGAGTACTTAGAGCTGTGAGTTGGGCTTTAATACTTACAGCTGTGAGCTGGGCTTGGTCTCTGAAGTATACCAGAAGCGTCAATGGTATCACAAGGCCTGATGTACCCCTGCAGTCTAACATGAACTGCTCTGAAATTCAAACACAAATTAAGATATCATATATGTTATGTTATGATATTTGGTGAATGCCGGAAATGAGGCAATGTTATTACAACAAATTCCAAAATCAATTCAACTCAGTTTCTGAGTGCAGATGAGTCCTCTTTCAACCTAATACTTATAATACTTATTTATACAAGGTCAAAATGAAATATTTTCATTTACTCCTGAATCTGGCCAGGTTATCTTAATTTTCTGATTTATATTAAAATTAACCTCTCACAGGCATACTTTATAGTTAATGGTACATTATAACATGAATATCACTTGAACAGATACTGTCACATTGTAATTTGATATGTTCAATAGGAACTTCAATATTTAGGGTTTTTTTTATATCAGAATGGTATACTGAATTAACAGATTCTATTAACATAATTAAATATATTTTAAATATAATACTTAATTAATTATGTATATGTTATATGTATGTCATGTTTCAGGAATTTACAAGAACACTCTGACTGGACAAGAACACTGCTACTGCTGATTAACTGATCAAATTCATGGACCTGTAATACCAAGCTATTCCTATAGCTCCATGCAGCATAACAAATTTTGACAATATTCCACATATATTCAATACCGGTATAATCAATATTTTATTCCAAAACTTTTAATTGTGGATTTCCATGACAATTTTTACAAACTTTCAAAAATTAACTTTTCCAAAAATTTACAAAAAAAAAAATGTTACAAAAGTTCAACTGGTGGAAAAACTAAGTGGATGAGTGTGAATTTATCTTTGTAATGACTGGACAAAAGTATTTTGATAAACTGTAGTTACTTACCATCAGATAATATTTTCACAGCAATGTCAAAGCACTGTGACAATGGTGCATGAACAGGATGGTTGTCTGAAGTCACATCTTGTCGGATGTGATCACCTGACTTCTGGAGAAGTTTTGCGAAGACCTGGAGTGTCACATGACAGTCGTGCATCCTTTGAGTCAAGTCCACTGGTGAGCTGCTGTCACTTGAAAAATCAACAAAAATAATACTGTGGTGGTCTTTCTGTTCGTGAGGGTTTCAAATTTGTGATATTCACTTAAAGGGAAATTACAACAAAATGAAACCTTCGCAAATAAGACATATTATCTACACAGGTGACCGGTCACTTTAAATGTAGCCTCATTAACAGTTTATGCCTGTTATCAATGTGACCATGCCTGGAGGTTAGAAAAGACTAAAAATAATATCACATCTTTCATATTATCTACTTATAAGAGATAAGAAATTTGACTCATTCTCATGGATCCTCATAAAATTTGATAATGGATACCCTATGTATAAGTAACTGAATGGTAAATTGGCAAAAATGAGACCCTTGTAAAACAACAATAAAGTGAAAATCATAAAAATATAGCCTCATGAAAATGAAGTCAACCACATTATTATATTATATATTAAAATAATATCTTTGGTATTATTAATAAAAATTCTTATCTTGATCCTGGTCATGATCTTGAGTGTATAGAGAGTGATTTCTGTTTGAATAAGATTGTCCATATGACCACCTCTTGTTAATGATAATTACTTCTGATGTAAGGAAATGAAGTATGTTCTCATGTTTCTTACCTGGCAGCTTTGAAGAAGAAATCCAGTGCCTTGGCCAAAAATTCAAATACTGAAAATATGTAAAATTAGTAGCCATAAAAAAGCAAAAATATATCATGAAGATTGAATGTCAAATAACACTGCAAAAAAATATAAATTAAAAATTAAATGTGAATTTTTTTAAATGAGTTTGTGACCAATTTCACAAGAATCTATGAAATACAATATGTTTTGTCAAATATTTAAAGAAAATATGTCATAGTATTCCTTCATTAAATAAAAAAAAGAAAGTCTGTATGTTACACATCAAATAAGACATGTTCAAATTTTTCACTGAAAGAAATATGAATGTTATGTCAAAAATTTCAAAATGAACCACATTCAAGTATATGAGACATGCAGGAACCAGAAAAATAAAACTAAAGCTACTTACCTTGCCCATAAGAAGACAGCACAATATTCTCCCCTGAAATATATATATTGAAAGCTAAGAATACATACAGCACTCCCCAAGACTGTCATATCAAATGAATTCCCTGAATACACTTATGTTCCATTTTATAGGTAACCTCTGTAAACTGTCACATTTTCATTCAAGTATCCAGAAACTTCAGGTCCTTTCATATACAAACTTAGAGAGGTGTTTTGCATATAATTGAAGTAAAAGGTTTGAAGATACAATATGAAGTGCATATTTCAATATCCAACAATATTATTAAAGCTTTCAATCATGTCCTTCAATTTGGTAACAAGGCGAAGTGCAAATTATTTCATTTCAATTTGAAAATAATATTCATTGGTACCACTGTTATTCTTTTTTTTTGCATTCAACTGTGCATCTGTCTCAAGACATTATCCTTATACTGTTGTTGCCTGTGCATTTATCACCCTGTGACAGGGTTGGCAATTTCTTCCGAGAGGTGGTTTCTTCCTTGGAAACTTCTGGAAACTTCGGAATAAATAGTTTTTCCTCCATTTCTTCCGGAAGAAACTTTCAAATTTCATGTGAGAATATATAAAACTAATGAATTTTTAGCTTTATTTCTGCTTAAACATAATCTGTTCCATCTTATAAAGGTTTATATTAATATATAGTGTTATCTTAGAATGTATGACTATTAGTTTAATTTAGTTAGACAAATATGCCTCATGTTGTTTTGATTTAGTCAGTTCAGGTGACACTGTCATAATTAACAGGATTTCATCCACTATACCAATGAAACGGTTTAACTGCTCCTTGTTATATAACAGATTATTACCCAGCAGATATTCATGTACAGTGATAGGATTTCTCATATTTTTTAGGTATTTCCTAGCTTTGGCATAATTCATAACAGGCTGAGAAAATTGGTGTTTTGCTACTATATGCTTCATGGAAACTAAGATGTAGATTACAGACAGGTACTGATTGTACTTCACTGTGATAAACAAAAGAACTTACAAAAATTATTGGTGAGATGCATAGGGCCTGTGATAGGTTTTTATACTGCTCTTAGATAAACATAGCCTGCTGTGTTAAAATGACTAATGTCCAAAATCAATGAGATATGGTGTGATTCTGCCTTAGTCTTGTACTCAGAGGCCCTTAGATTTTTTTTTTCATGGAATTCTTCTACCCTAGCAGTAGTCACCTCAGAAGATTATCTCACCTGATAATGCTGTGTTATGACTGTAATCACTACCTTGTGATCATCTCACCTGATAACGCTGTGGAATCACTACCTTGTTTTATACCTTGGTTGTTCCTTATTCATAAAGAAGACCATATCTCAGCAAAAGACTTATTGTGTTACAGCACTGTTATTCAACTGACTTATATTATACTGCATATGATATTAATAGTTGACCCACCAATGGAGAAGTTTTCTGTCATGGCTACCACATGGTCCACTGCCGCCCGGGTGCTGACATAGTTGTTAGTCTGGTCCATACACTGTGATAACCTGGTGCTGAACACTGTACAGACCAAGGGCTGGTACCTTTCTGGTAGACCTTGAATGTTACTGCAACAACAAATGTTTATAAATATGGAGACAGAACAGGTAGTGCATGAAATTAATCAGACATTGCATGAGTATATCTGAATAATATTTTGATTTAGAGGATTAAATTAAATTACAAAATGTGGATATTATAAAACAATAACTAATATGAATATAATGATTAATAATTTTTCTTGTAATAAACTTTGACTTTCTAAGAGATAAATACATGTATGCTCTTTTACAGTGTTGAACATTTGTTAATATATTAGTTTATTAATATACATGTATATTATATCTCAATCAGGATTGTACAGTTGGATTAAGCACCATTCCAAACTAGGTTTGAGTTGTGGTGACAAATACTTTATACAAAGTGTTCTAAGTACCATGGAATTAATCAGCAGACAAAAATTTAGAAACTTGCCATATACTGAAGGCTACAATGAGATTAATAAGATACTCTTATAGTCCTGTACTAACCATGCCAAAGCTTTCTTTAATGGGTTCTTGCTGGGACAACAGAAGTACACCTCAGCCACCAGCTGAAGCACACCTTTGTAGCATTCTACATGGGTTTCCTCCGATTCCTTTAGGTGTGTCAACACCTGCAGCACAGCATTTGCACAGTATTAAAAGTAAGGTGCATGTTATCTCAGTAACCTAAATGATAGATTAGTTATTGTATTATACAAGTTTACAATGCAAAGCTGAAAGACAATGTAGATGTCACATTGATGAATTGGCTGGTTGGACAGGTGACAGATAGAGGTCTGATGGCTCAGAATGTGTAAGCACAGAATTGCAAGAGATTTGATATTTGAATTTATGAAGCAAACCCTTATCAACCTTATTTTTAAGATGGGCAAGGTTATTATTGTTTTTAATTCATGTGTTATTTACATGTGTTACTTGCTAAAAAAATGAAACATAAATTGTTTAAAGAATTTTACTAAATTTGGCAAGGCTCACAGTACCATTTTTAGTAAAAATCCTATACACATAAGTTATGGAGTGAATATTCTTATAAATCATGCAGGAGTGACTATTTTAGAGTATTTGATGATCTGTTTGGGAGTTTCCAAACAGTAGACAGGCTACTTTTTCAAATGATAATCCTACCAGTGTGTTGCTAATGATGTTTCATCATGTTTATAAATGAACTATCAATATGAAACTATTTGACATCATAACACTGATTTTGTAAATGTTAATAAAGACAGGTCTGTCTCCCTATATATCTTCAAACTTCATGCATAAATTTGAGTGTTTCTTAAATTCACTGTTAGCATAATTATGAATTTAGAGCATACAGCACAATGAATCTAAATACATGACAGAACAAGTGACCCATGGGTCATGACGCTCAGCTGACTTGGAAGAGATTCTCTAAAGGAAATTTTATCATCAGAATGGTAGTATATACCCATTCAACTGAAGCATCAAACAGATTAACCAACAGGCCAAGATTTAGTCTGTATTTATATATCTCAAAAATAGAGAAAACATGTGTAAACTTTTAAAACTAGAATACGGGTAACTGACAAGTGACTACATGTATCCGCCAAAATCAGAGGTGAACGGGTGAAGTGAGGCATTGATTGAGTGGCAAGGGGAAATAGAGTGAGGTATGTTGCATATTAGCATGGATGTCTGCAGCCTAAATGTGTATGTAGGTTGTGCCACCTACCACAAATCCAGAAAGCTGTCCAAGTTGTATACACCTGCAAAATTTTAGGCAGAAAAGTCAAACCACTACATGTATATGAGCAATTTTTGCCCATGGCAGACAAACAGACAAACACTGTGCAAAAATCTTTGCAGGTGACCCCTCCAGTTTTGTGTATGATAAAGAGCTATGTGAGATCTATACACATGCAAAATTTTGGCCCAATCGGTCAAACGGTTCCTGAGATATGAGCTTGGATGTGTGCAGCGTTAACAAGAATGTAGGTGGCACCACCTGTCATAAAATCAAGAAAGCTGTCCACGATGTATAAACCTGCAAAATTTTAGGCAGTTATGTCGAACCACTACAGAGAAATGAGTGATTTTAGGCCACGGCAGAATAACAGACAGATGCTGTGCAAAAATGGTTGCAGGTGGCGCCACCAGTTTTGCTTATGATAAAGAGCTATGTGAGATCTATACACATGCAAAATTTTGGCCCAATCGGTCAAACGGTTCCCGAGATATGAGTTTGGATGTCATCTGCGTGAATGTGAATGTAGGTGGCGCCCCCTGTCATAAAATCAAGAAAGCTATCCAGGATGTATATGCATGACGAATTTCAGGTGAATTAGATTCACTGCAGAGATATGAGTGATTTTAACCCAAGACAGATGAACAGATGGACACTGTGCAAACATGGTTACAGGTGGCGCCACCATTTTTTGTGTATGTCATAAAGCAATCCAAGGGCTACATTTGTATCAATTTCATTTCCTGATCGGTCAAACGGTTCCCGAGATATGAGGGTTTATTAGTGGAAACAGGCCCACAAATGGACACTGGATAGAGAGGAAAGGTCAGAGGTCAACGCAAATTGGTAAGGCACCAGTTCAAATGTGACCCAACAATTGGTGTAAGTTTCAGAAAAATCAGTCCATTAGTTTCCGAGGAGCTCTATGGAAACGGACGCCGCGGCGGCGGAGGAACTCGGTAGACAAAAACATAGTATCCGCAAAACTTCTTTTTGTCTGTACAAAAATACAGGTGGCTCCACCAGTCTGCAGAAACTAATAAAAACACTTAATGGTCAATATCCATGCAAAGAATCATGGTGATCTCTGCATTAGTTGTTCAGATACTTCAGCTTTTGTATCAAATTGTCCATTATTCTGAGGGATACTTCGGAGTCCTATAGCTTGAAGGATATGGTTAACAGAGACCTAATTTCAAGTTTCCACAGGCACTTTTCATGGGCCTTCTTGCATGACAAGAATGAAGATTCTAGGTCCAGTTGTTGCGATTTGTACCCTGTTGACAGATAACCACATCTTTAAAGGTCTCAAAAAAAAGAAAAAAATTCGTAAAAATTTGAAAAAAAATAGAGATGGCACACCCAGTCTGCAGAAACTGATGGAACAGCTCATGATCAATATGTATGCAGAAAATCAGGATCATCAGTGTTGTAGTTATTGAGATACTGCAGTTTTTGGTATCAAATTTTCCATTATTCTGGGGGGGGGGGGTATTTTGGAGCCATACAGCTTAAAGAATATGGGTAACAGAGACCTAATTTCAGGTTTCCATGGAGACTTTTCATGGGTCTCCCTGTGTGTCAAGAATGAAGATTCTTGGTCCAGTTTTTATGATTTGTGCCCTGTTAACAGATGTTCATATCTTTAAAGGTCTCAAAAATAGAGAAAAATTTCGTAAAAAAACCCGAACAAATACAGGTGGTGCCACCAGTCTGCAGAAACTTATGAAACACTCCATGATCATATCCATGCAAACAATTATGGTTATCTCTGCATTAGTTGTTCAGATACTTTAGCTTTTGTATCAAATTTTCCATTATTCTGAGCTGTACTTTGGAGTGCCATAGCTCAAAGGATATGGGTAACAGAGACCAAATTTCAGGTGTCCATGGAGACTTATCATGGGTCTCCCTGTGTGTCAAGAATGAAGATTCTAGGTCCAGTCATTACCATTTGTACCCTGTTGACAGATAACTACATCCTTAAAGGTCTCAAAAATGGAGAAAACAATTCGTAAACATTGAAAAATACAGGTGGCGCCACCAGTCTGGAGAAACTGATGAAACATCTCATGATCAATATGTATGCCGAAAATCATGACCATACATGATGCAGTTAATGAGATATTGAAGTTTTTGTATGAAATTTTTGACTATTCTGGGGGGTCATTTGGGGCTCCATAGCTCAAAGGATATGGGTAACAGAGACCTAATTTCTGGTTTCCAAGGAGATTTTTCATAGGTCTCTCAGTGTGTCGAAAATGAAGATTCTAGGTCCAGTCATTCAGATTTGTGCCACGCTAACAGATGACAGCATCCTCAAAGGTCTCAAAAATAGAGGAAAAAATTGTAAAACATCAAACAATACAGGTGGCGCCACCAGTCTGCAGGAACTGATCGAACATCTCATGATTAATATGCATGCCAAAAATCATGACCATCAGTGATGTAGTTATGGAGATATTGAAGTTTTTGTATGACATTTTTGACTATTCTGGGGGGTAATTTGGGGCCCCATAGCTCAAAGGATATGGGTAACAGAGACCTAATTTCTGGTTTCCAAGGAGATTTTTCATGGACCTCTCAGTGTGTCAAGAATTAAGATTCTAAGTCCAGTCTTTATGATTTGTGCCTTGTTAACAGATGTTCACATTTTTAAAGGTCTCAAAAATAGAGAAAAAAATTCGTAAAAAATCGTAAAATACAGGTGGCACCACCAGTCTGCAGGAAGTGATGTAACATCTCATGATCAATATGTATGCCAAAAATCATGACCATCAGTCAAGTAGTTAATGAGATATTGAAGTTTTTGTATGAAATTTTTGACTTTTCTGGGGGGTACTTTGGGGCCACATAGCTCGAAGGATATGGGTAACAGAGACCTAATTTCTGGTTTCCAAGGAGATTTTTTATGGACCTCTCAGAATCCCAAGTTACAAGGTTCTAGGTCCAGCGGTTACGATTTGTGCCTGGTTAACGGACAGACGGACAGACAGACGGACGACGGACAAAGAGTGATCGCTATAGCTCAGATGACTTTCAGTCAGCTGAGCTAAAAATCGTACAATACAGGTGGCGCCACAAGTCAGCAGGAACTGATGGAACATCTCATAATCAATATGTATGCCAAAAATCATGACCAGCAGTGATGTAGTTTTGAGAGATTGAAGTTTTTGTATGAAATTTTTGACTACTATTGGGAGGGGGGGGTACTTTGGGGCCCAATAGCTCAAAGGATATGGTTAACAGAGACCTAATTTCTAGTTTCCAAGGATATTTTTCATGGACCTCTCAGTGTGTCAAGAATGAAGATTCTAGGTCCAGTCGTTACGATTTGTGCCATGCTAACAGATGACATCATCCTTAAAGGTCTCATAAATAAAGGAAAAAATCGTAAAAAAACGAACGATAAAGGTGGCACCTCCAGTCTGCAGGAAGTGATGACACATCTCATGATCAATAGTTATGCCACAAATCATGACCATCAGTCAAGTTGTTAATGAGATATTGAAGTTTTTGTATGAAATTTTTTACTTTTCTTGGGGGAAATTTGGGGCTCCATAGCTCAAAGAATATGGGTAACAGAGACCTAATTTCTGGTTTCCATGGAGACTTTTCATAGGTCTCTCAGTGTGTTGAGAATGAAGATTCTAGGTCCATTCGTTATGATTTGTGCCACGTTAACAGATGACAGCATCCTTAAAGGTCTCAAAAATAGAGGAAAAAAATCGTAAAAAATCGAACAATACAGGTGGCGCCACAAGTCTGCAGGAACTGATGGAACATCTCATGATCAATATGTATGCCAAAAATCATGACCATCAGTGATGTAGTTATTGAGATATTGAAGTTTTTGTATGAAATCTTTGACTACTCTAAGGGGGGGGGGTACTTAAGGGCCCCATAGCTCGAAAGATATGGTTAACAGAGACCTAATTTCTTGTTTCCAAGGATATTTTTCATGGACCTCACAGTGTGTCAAGAATAAAGATTCTAGGTCCAGTCTTTACGATTTGTGCCTTGTTAACAGATGTTTACATTTTGAAAGGTCTCAAAAATAGAGAAAAAAAATCGTAAAAAATTGAACGATACAGGTGGCGCCACCAGTCTGCAGGAAGTGATGGAACATCTCACGATCAATATGTATGCCAAAAATCATGACCATCAGTCAAGTATTTAATGAGATATTGAAGTTTTTGTATGAAATTTTTTACTTTTCTGGGGGGGGTAGTTTGGGGCCCCATAGCTGGAAGGATATGGGTAACAGAGACCTAATTTCTGGTTTCCATGGTGACTTTTCATAGGTCTCTCAGTGTGTCGAGAATGAAGATTCTAAGTCCAGTCGTTACAATTTGTGCCTTGTTAACAGATGTTCACATTTTTAAAGGTCTCAAAAATAGAGAAAAAAATTCGTAAAAAATCGAAAAATACAGGTGGCGCTACCAGTCTTCAGTAACTGATGGAACCTCTCATGATCAATATGTATGCCGAAAATCATGACCATCAGTGAAGTAGTTAATGAGATATTGAAGTTTTTGTATGAAATTTTGGACTTTTCTGGGGGGTACTTTGGGGCCCCATAGCTCGAAGAATATGGGTAACAGAGACCTAATTTCTGGTTTCTATGGAGACTTTTTATAGGTATCTCAGTGTGTTGAGAATGAAGATTCTAGGTCCATTCGTTATGATTTGTGCCACGTTAACAGATGACAGCATCCTTAAAGGTCTCATAAATAAAGGAAAAAATCGTAAAAAAACGAACGATAAAGGTGGCACCTCCAGTCTGCAGGAAGTGATGACACATCTCATGATCAATAGTTATGCCACAAATCATGACCATCAGTCAAGTTGTTAATGAGATATTGAAGTTTTTGTATGAAATTTTTTACTTTTCTTGGGGGAAATTTGGGGCTCCATAGCTCAAAGAATATGGGTAACAGAGACCTAATTTCTGGTTTCCATGGAGACTTTTCATAGGTCTCTCAGTGTGTTGAGAATGAAGATTCTAGGTCCATTCGTTATGATTTGTGCCACGTTAACAGATGACAGCATCCTTAAAGGTCTCAAAAATAGAGGAAAAAAATCGTAAAAAATCGAACAATACAGGTGGCGCCACAAGTCTGCAGGAACTGATGGAACATCTCATGATCAATATGTATGCCAAAAATCATGACCATCAGTGATGTAGTTATTGAGATATTGAAGTTTTTGTATGAAATCTTTGACTACTCTAAGGGGGGGGGGGGGTACTTAAGGGCCCCATAGCTCGAAAGATATGGTTAACAGAGACCTAATTTCTTGTTTCCAAGGATATTTTTCATGGACCTCACAGTGTGTCAAGAATTAAGATTCTAGGTCCAGTCTTTACGATTTGTGCCTTGTTAACAGATGTTTACATTTTGAAAGGTCTCAAAAATAGAGAAAAAAAATCGTAAAAAATTGAACGATACAGGTGGCGCCACCAGTCTGCAGGAAGTGATGGAACATCTCACGATCAATATGTATGCCAAAAATCATGACCATCAGTCAAGTATTTAATGAGATATTGAAGTTTTTGTATGAAATTTTTTACTTTTCTGGGGGGGGTAGTTTGGGGCCCCATAGCTGGAAGGATATGGGTAACAGAGACCTAATTTCTGGTTTCCATGGTGACTTTTCATAGGTCTCTCAGTGTGTCGAGAATGAAGATTCTAAGTCCAGTCGTTACAATTTGTGCCTTGTTAACAGATGTTCACATTTTTAAAGGTCTCAAAAATAGAGAAAAAAATTCGTAAAAAATCGAAAAATACAGGTGGCGCTACCAGTCTTCAGTAACTGATGGAACCTCTCATGATCAATATGTATGCCGAAAATCATGACCATCAGTGAAGTAGTTAATGAGATATTGAAGTTTTTGTATGAAATTTTGGACTTTTCTGGGGGGTACTTTGGGGCCCCATAGCTCGAAGAATATGGGTAACAGAGACCTAATTTCTGGTTTCTATGGAGACTTTTTATAGGTATCTCAGTGTGTTGAGAATGAAGATTCTAGGTCCATTCGTTATGATTTGTGCCACGTTAACAGATGACAGCATCCTTAAAGGTCTCATAAATAAAGGAAAAAATCGTAAAAAAACGAACGATAAAGGTGGCACCTCCAGTCTGCAGGAAGTGATGACACATCTCATGATCAATAGTTATGCCACAAATCATGACCATCAGTCAAGTTGTTAATGAGATATTGAAGTTTTTGTATGAAATTTTTTACTTTTCTTGGGGGAAATTTGGGGCTCCATAGCTCAAAGAATATGGGTAACAGAGACCTAATTTCTGGTTTCCATGGAGACTTTTCATAGGTCTCTCAGTGTGTTGAGAATGAAGATTCTAGGTCCATTCGTTATGATTTGTGCCACGTTAACAGATGACAGCATCCTTAAAGGTCTCAAAAATAGAGGAAAAAAATCGTAAAAAATCGAACAATACAGGTGGCGCCACAAGTCTGCAGGAACTGATGGAACATCTCATGATCAATATGTATGCCAAAAATCATGACCATCAGTGATGTAGTTATTGAGATATTGAAGTTTTTGTATGAAATCTTTGACTACTCTAAGGGGGGGGGGGGGGGGTACTTAAGGGCCCCATAGCTCGAAAGATATGGTTAACAGAGACCTAATTTCTTGTTTCCAAGGATATTTTTCATGGACCTCACAGTGTGTCAAGAATTAAGATTCTAGGTCCAGTCTTTACGATTTGTGCCTTGTTAACAGATGTTTACATTTTGAAAGGTCTCAAAAATAGAGAAAAAAAATCGTAAAAAATTGAACGATACAGGTGGCGCCACCAGTCTGCAGGAAGTGATGGAACATCTCACGATCAATATGTATGCCAAAAATCATGACCATCAGTCAAGTATTTAATGAGATATTGAAGTTTTTGTATGAAATTTTTTACTTTTCTGGGGGGGGTAGTTTGGGGCCCCATAGCTGGAAGGATATGGGTAACAGAGACCTAATTTCTGGTTTCCATGGTGACTTTTCATAGGTCTCTCAGTGTGTCGAGAATGAAGATTCTAAGTCCAGTCGTTACAATTTGTGCCTTGTTAACAGATGTTCACATTTTTAAAGGTCTCAAAAATAGAGAAAAAAATTCGTAAAAAATCGAAAAATACAGGTGGCGCTACCAGTCTTCAGTAACTGATGGAACCTCTCATGATCAATATGTATGCCGAAAATCATGACCATCAGTGAAGTAGTTAATGAGATATTGAAGTTTTTGTATGAAATTTTGGACTTTTCTGGGGGGTACTTTGGGGCCCCATAGCTCGAAGAATATGGGTAACAGAGACCTAATTTCTGGTTTCTATGGAGACTTTTTATAGGTATCTCAGTGTGTCGAGAATGAAGATTCTAAGTCCAGTCGTTACGATTTGTGCCTTGTTAACAGATGTTCACATTTTTAAAGGTCTCAAAAATAGAGAAAAAAATTCGTAAAAAATCGAAAAATACAGGTGGCGCCACCAGTCTTCAGGAACTGATGGAACCTCTCATGATCAATATGTATGCCAAAAATCATGACCATCAGTCAAGTAGTTAATGAGATATTGAAGTTTTTGTATGAAATTTTGGACTTTTCTGGGGGGTACTTCGGAGCCCCATAGCTCAGAGGTTATGGGTAACAGAGACCTAATTTCAGGTTTCCAAGGAGATTTTTCATGGTACTCCCTGGATGTCAAGTTAGAAGATTCCAGGTCCAGTGGTTACGATTTGTGCCTGGTTAACGGACAGACAGACGGACAGACAGACAGACAGACGGACAGACAGACAGACAGACGGACGACGGACAAAGAGTGATCGCTATAGCTCAGATGACTTTCAGTCAGCTGAGCTAAAAAAACCTAATATACCAGAGCTTGCATATCAAAAGACACTTGTTATTTTTTAAATCTATATAAATCCTAACCAGGTGTAAAGAATTGACTGACTGACATATATATATATATATATATATATATATATATATATATATATATATATATATATATATATATATACATTTATATCTGTTTTTTTCTCATGAATTTAATGATAATATCATTAGGGTTGGGTGGGCGATACCTGGCTGGGTAAACACAGGTGGGTAATACCCCTGTTGGCCAATAAGTCTTAAAACCCATATGTGGGTTTCATGGGCAATATGAACTTTTCTAAAAAATTTCCAAAAGCATCGCAAATGGTGCATAATATTATTAAATATGCATGAATTTTGCTGAGAATGTAATACAGGTGAGAAACTGTATTGGTTAATATTCATAATGAGTTTCAAGAAAATCCATTAGATTATTGATAAATCATCATGGTGCCACCAAATTCTGGTGACCTCTGACCTTAATAAATATGCATGGATTCTACTGGAAATTAAACTTAGGCCAGATATTATTTTAATAAATAATTCTGTTCAGTTTTATCAAAATTCATCATATTTCACAAAGTAACCTAGTGAACTCTGACCTTTTTAAATATGCATGGATTTTGTCCATAATCGTACTTGTGCCAGAGAATCTACTGGTAAGTACTTATGGTGACTTGCATGAAAATCCATCAAAGCCCTTGTTAGTTATTGTAATGACATGAAAAGTTAACGGACGGACAGACAACTGACCATGGGTATGCCATAATACATCCTGTCATATACAGGCATACAAAGATAGCCATTAGCCAGCCAGTAGGCTGAGATATGAGTAATGTGGGTCTACACTGCATCTAAAGATTTATGATATACCTTTTTTTTTGGTAAAGTGTATCATAATAAATTGCTTCATGTGTTAAATGTTAAATATCAGATACAGCTCATGATACAGCTTTAAATTAACAACATATAAAGCATAGAATCATATTTACCACTGCATATAATAATATTTAATTTCAATTTGACACTATATTGCCTATAAAACCAGTAAAATCCATAAAACCTGGGTTTACCTCGAAACCAACTGAGCTGGGCTTTATGCTTAAAACCTGGGTTTTGACCAACCTTGAATATCATTTATTTCTTTTCAGTAAAACTATCTATGGTTTCTTAATCCCTTATTTAAATCTAAACATACCTGTTTCAATGCTCCCATCTGCTGGTTCACATCCTGGGCTTCAAGGAACTTTGTTACAGCCTCAGCTAGCTCTTTACCAACCCCTACAGAAATGACAAGAGAACAGTCAGAACAGTCACGTCTCTGAGTGCCAGTAAGGCAGTGCATATTTATCTGCACATAATCTTGAAAAGATTATGTTACAAAATGTAAAACTACATTGATAGTGTCCCTCACTTTGACTTCTCAGGCAGGAAAAGTAATTGATATAGTCAAACCCATATAATGTCATATTCTCTGTACAGGCCTAAAGTATGCCAATAACTGAGATTTGATATAAGGAGGGCTTCAGGTGCTTTCCAGAATGATCAGCTGAGTTTACAGGCCTTTAAAAAAAAACAATGTAATCTCAGCATGTATATGTCTCAACTACTCATTATTCATTTTCCTATCTAAAGTAATAGATTGTTTCATGCTATAATCCAATTTAACCATTTGGGGGATCTGTGACAGACAGTCTTAACATATCAAAATCTATAAAAAAAGAAAGACTGTAGTGTCACTTTCAGCGGCTGTTGACTGATATGACATTAAGTGGGTTTGACTGTATTTATAACAGAAATATGGGAAATGCAACAATTCTTGTAACACCTCATTATACCTTGTTCAAGAGGGTGATTTGCTTCATATATTTTGATCAATACCTAATGAGTAGCTTCCTTTTCACAGGTTATGTGTGGAAACAGACGCACAAACGGACGCAGAGTGCAGAGGAAAGGTCAGAGGTCAAAACAAAATCGGGGCGCAGCAGTTCACATGTGAGCTGAACATAATCCCGGGTTTCGTAAAATTTGGCCCAGCGTTACGGTGGAGTTCTCCGGACACCTACGCCGCGGCGGTGGGCTGAAAACATAGTATCCGCAAAACTTTGTTTTTGCGGATACAATTACATGTTGAGTATTTTATTCTTGTTTGAATTTCTCAGTTTTCAAATACGGATAAACGATTTTCGGACAATGTCTGTTCGGATAAACGATACTCTACTGTATGCCTCTATACTACAGTTTACATTCACGTTATATCGCCCATACCCGGAAAATGTGCCTCATGAACTTGCCTGCTAGGAACTGATCGGGGCACAGATTTACGGATACGGCATCTTTAATCTTCCCTCTTCTCTTTTTCGTGCCCATCGCTGTATCCTGACTGTTTCACCGCTAATTTTACCTTCTAATACGGTGCCTGACTGACCATGTGTCGGACGTCAAAACTGATGTTTACGTTGAGTGTAATCACGGAGAAAATATTTGATCCCGCAGTAAATTTCTAAATTTATTTAATAACTCGCGAAAAGCAACCATGCAAAATGACTTGATATACTTACTGTTAAATTACAATTAGCATAATCAAGCTTGTGACCTTTGTTGGTATTATAAAAATATTTTTATGACTGCCCTATATCTGAGGTCAGAGGTCACTGAGGTCAGGTCGGCGGTTCGCCATGTTCGGCTTCAAGAAGACAAGAAACCACAACACACGGACCACAGCCATGCAAAGTGTTGATGCGTTAGGGATATAGCGATCTTCCTTCCGTTTCCCAGCTGCACCTGCAAGGTCCCAATGTAGGCTTCTACATTCATAAACAACAGGTATGTGGGCTTTCCTATCAGTAATCTTTCTGGGTTTGTATCTTGTTTTCATTCACCCAACGAACCCCAGATGAGGTTTCCTGTAATGAGCAGGGGTACCATCCCTGTCACTTTGACAGATAACACCTACATGGTACAGATTTAGGACTGTTATCATTCATTTTATGACTGTCACACTGTTGTATATCACATTCTATCATAACAAGATGCTCAGGTAACTTATCTAATTTATAGCAGCAGTGATTATGAAAAAGCTTGCAGTTATTCCAGCAGATTCTGTTTTTAATTATGGGAATAGGTCAGATTGGTTAAAAAGTATAGTCTGTCCTATAGATAAGCAGTAAGGCAATTAATGTTCCCATACCTTGCCTCAAGATTATTTACTTAATGGACATTAATAATGCTTTTTTTTAAATTGCACCTTAAAAAGCAACTGGTGCCATACAATTTTATGTGAAACTTTTTTTTTATCATTTTTATATGCCCATCATATGATGGGAGTATTATGTTATACCTGTTGTCTGTCTGTCTGTCCATCTGTTACCTTTTAGTGTCACTGCAATAACTTACAAGGGCATTGATAGATTTTTACAAAACTCACCATAATTACTTACCAACAGATTATCTTGCCTGAGTTGGATTATGGGCAACATCCCTGCATATTTAATAAGGTCAAGGGTCTCTAGGCTACTTTGTGGTGTTGCCGCAATAACTTAAGAAAAATATGAAGGATTTTGATAAAACTCATCAGAAATGTTAATCAATAAAATATCTTAACTATGTTTGATTTCCAGCAAAATCCATCCATTTTTTATAAGCAGAAGTCACAGCACCTTGGAGGCACCTTGGTGACTTACCAAATATCCTATGGATTTTCATGAAACTCTTTTTACATATTAACCAATAGAGTTTCTCACCTGAATTACCTTCTCATCTAAATTCACACATTTTTAATGAGGTCAGAGGTCAACTAGATACATGAGGGGTGTATTAGGCATGTTTGCGGTGCTCTTGTTTAGAAGATGATACATGAAAATTGCAAAATTTGATTCTATCGTGAAGCAAACAACAAGATTTTTTATTTGAGTTAGTCTTTAATTTCAACAAGGCAGGAATATAAAGTGATGGAACTTGTTACTTATTTTTAAAGTGTAAGTCTTCTTTTTAAGAATAAATGCACTGTATAATTTTCTTATGCTCATTTTATTAGATATATAAGCATCTTTTTCAACAACATCATGGTTTGAATGATTGTTTAAGACCTTGCATATTTATTAAGTGATATGTGACGTTAAACAGACATTGTCATTAAGCGAGGTTTCACGATACCAATATATACAGAATTGCGGGTTCACCTAAGTCATGGTTCAATAATTTTTTTTGGAGGGGGTGTTGAGTAAAAAGAAATATCAAATATGTTATATAAAATTATATACCGGTATATTTGTTAAAAAATAGTGTTCTCAGTTGTGACATATTGACTTACGTTATGGGAACAAGGACACCTTGTGACAGACATTTATTATATAATAGATATTTCTTAACAGTCGGTATCATTGATATTATATTATATTATGATCAGCTTGGAGATGCCATTCAGCAGTGTCACATGATGAAGAAGTTACCAGGAAGTTCTCGTGTATAAATAAATGTTTGTTGAAGTAGTCATTCTGTTCTGTCAGTGTCACATGTTGGCCAGAAATAGGAGCCTATCTTAATTATAGGGTTAATACAGGGATGGCTGGGGGGGGTGAGGAAGGGGGCCGGGGGTCCATTTTCTAGGGTGTGGAAGGGGATATTGTTTGATGCGCATAGTCTGCTCTTTCTCTCTCTCTTTATATTATGGGAGGATTTTTAGTGACACTTGCTAGAAAAAAAAGTTTTCATGGTCAAAAACATTTGATTAAAAACCTATTGGTTTCATTAGTAGATTGAAATCTTTTAAATGATTCCTTGTGTAGTTCTGTGTGGTTCTGTTTAAGAGAACTAATCACATTCTGCTTGTAGGTACATATGCTCTGTATCATATGACAGGATGTACCAAGGTAAATAATACATGGAGCAACCAATAAAAAAGGCTGTTACTGTAAGCCCAGACTTGCAGATCCTTTCTACTTTATGAATGATTCATTATATCCCAGCATAAGGTGCTGTGACATTACCATGCATGCTCCTCATCATGGTCAGCTGATCAGATAACACATGCTCTTGCTTTGGCATGCAGCTAGCTGTGAAGATGGTTTCACTTGATGGTCAATGGAAAATTATATGCAGAAATATTAAATTTTTCAAATTCACTGTGTGCCCAAGGAGTTTGATTAAAAACTGTGCCTAAGTTACTGACATATGATATCTGGTAACTGCTTGAATGAAACTTTGACCCATTAATTCAAAATTTTATTTATAAGACATATAATATTCATTCTGTATGCATAATAAATCTGGTATATTCAATTATTCATCCTGATTTTAAAAAAAAGTTCCCTGGTAGACATACTTTACAATTTACAATATTACATGTTATTTGATTGACATCACATGTGACAACTTTGCTGGTATAAGGTGGGATCTGTAAGCTGAGAATGTAAAGATCATGTATAATATTTGGCCCACCCTCAGGAAATGTGGTTTATAACGTGGCAAGTGCTTTTTCCTCTTAACAAACCTTGATTTCCTGTTTGACTTTGTCCAGTAGAACCTTGAGTGGTTTTATCACCATTACTGTTATATGTTGGCTTTGCAGACTTATTTTTCAACAGTAATATTATGAGTCAGATTTTTTATCCAAGTGTCTGAATTTTTTTTAGGAGGGAATACAGGCTGTTGGCTTTTCATGTATATAGCATATGTTGATTTTTTCCCCCTGATATGTGCACAAAATAATAGTTGTTTGACAAAAGTAAAATTTGAGAATTACATTTGGTATACTTTGGTATTATTTGCATGTTTCTTTTCTTATCCTTTAAGATTTTCAGTACAGTTGGATGTAAGATACTGTGGTTGCCTTTTTGTTCGCAAGGGTTTTAATTTCGTGATATTTGCGAATGGGAAATAATCGCGAAAATGAAACCCTCGGGAATAGTTGGCCAATTGAGTATGCCCTTCATATTTTATGTAGCCAATACTTGTATGGGAATAGGTTAGAACAGTGAGAAAATTTATAATAAGTTACATCCATGCAGGTATAGGGAAACGTTCCCTTAAATTTGAACTCAACTACCTTTGCTGTGTGTACGGGCCCATCATTATATGAAAAGAATATCACAAACTCATGACTTATTCTCATTTTATAATACACACACAGGAATGGCTTTACCAAAGATTTGTTATTTGTTCTGGTTAGATCGCGAAAATGAAACCCTCACGAAACATTAAAAATGGGGAAATCGCGAAATTTCAGCCTCGTGAATATGAAGCCAACCACAGTAATTAAAGTCCTTTTCCTTTTAAGGTTCCCTATAATAGTTGTTGTGTTGAATATAGCTCTGGCATAACCATAGAACTGTATTTCTGTTTAGTAAAGTTCAGGTCTGTCTCTCTTCACTAATTTAAAGCAAGATGACAAAGAAGTTGCATAAACTGTGTTCAGAATATAACATTGTAACAACTAAAGCTCTGAAGTCAATTAACTTTGTCAGGGCAAGTGGAATTGATCTCTGATCGCTAAACAAATATTCCAAGTAATTAGTTGAGAGGCTTTGGAGGTCCTCCCACTGACCTGAGTCTGTATTATGTAATCAAAACCACACTAAAACATCAAAGAGGTCTCCTGGTGGTCCTTATGTCTGACATGGTGTACAGTCAGCTGATTTTATTATTCTTTATTTTAAAGATAACTCTGTGGCCTGTTTATGTTACTGTCTTATTGAATATGGATTAATTTGCCATATGTTGATAATAATAGTGTTATCATTACATAAAACATTCTAGATTTCTGCAGCCTTTTTTAAGTATATGGTTTAACATATGTAGATATGTTCATGGTTAAATTAAAAAAAAAAGAATGAGATCTGTTGTTAAACATAAAAATGTATTTGGTATCCTAAATTATTGTTGATGGATTTGCTGAATTGTGCTCAGATTAGGTTGCACCCATACATATGTAGATTTTCTTGCCAAATCATACAATGTTATAAAAAGTTTATTTGGTTGGATAATCGTAATCCCGTTTTTTTTTAAAGGGTGTTATGTTTTCATCCACTTCTCTAAGTTTGTTGGTTTTTGTTTTTTTTCTGTCAGTAGATTAAAGCAAAAAACTGCTGCACTAAAAACAAGAAATTTTGTAGAGGGGTAGGTCAGGGAAGGCGGTAAGGTAGAATCTCTCCTGACAACAACCTCTCTTAGACAATCAGTTTGGCATGTCCTGCAGGTGGTTGTGTTAGTGAGCACTCGCTTCCTATCATATTATTTTGTATCCTGGTGTCACCCAGGCCTGGTGTATACCACACCTGCGGGTCCTGTGTGTGTAATCTACCTCATTGCTGGGTCATAACACCAAGGGACCCCGCAAAGACGCACTTGTTTGTAAGTGATACATGATCCCATTAAGCCTGCAGAGCACTCGCCCTTGGTGGGAGCTGACTTTGAAAAATCTCTCTGCTCCTTGGCTGAGATTTGAATTATACTCATGACCTCCCCACTTTGAGTCTTGTGCTTTCTCCCTGAACCACAGTAGCCAGTTCCAGTGTGATTGTTTTACCTTGGCAGAGTTATGCACTCTGTTTAGTGCCATCATAGCTGTATACATAGCTCCAGCAGGACTACCTGCCATGTTGATAAGTAGTTTGTTAACAAAATGCCATTGTGAGTATTATTGGGCTAGACAGCAATATACCCATATTAGGCTAGACTTCTGACATATGTAAGTCCCACTTAATAAAATCTCATCACCTGGAGGTTTATTTTGCTGGATACCTTACATGTCTCGTCAGGGTATATAGCAGGAGGCAGCTTGCCTTGGTGATCATGCGGGACTAGTAGTCCTAGAATAATGTACTACTCATTGACATTTATATTCAGTTTAATTAACTTTAAATAGTGAAGACACGTCCTTTTGGACTTGGATATCAAACATATCTCTGTCATAGGTCAACAATCATAAAATATATTTTATCATATTAGCCAGGTTGCAGTCAACAACATGGATTTATTGTCTGTTTACCAGACGTGTACAATATGGTGAGGATTCTTTTAATTTCAGAACATTTAAGTTATCCCGTATTTGTCACAGAACAAACTCTGATCCAGTAGAATCGTCGATCCTACTAGGACAAAGTCCGATCGGACTTTCTACTAGGAGAAACTCCGATCAGACTTTCTACTAGTAGGATCGGCGATTCTACTATGACAAACTCCGATCATAGCCTCTACTAGGACAAACTCCGATCAACCAGAGACCACAACATGATTAAACTTTCTACTAGTAGAATCGCCGATTCTACTAGGACAAACTCCGATCATAGTCTCTACTAGGACAAACTCCGATCATAGTCTCTACTAGGACAAACTCTGATCGTAGTCTCTACTAGGACAAACTCCTATTGTAGTCTCTACAAGGAGAGACTTACCATAATTTACCTAATTTCTGAAACCTGAGATTAAAAATGAATAAAACATAGTAATATTTTAACCAAATGTTTTATTTATGTATTTGAAAAAAAAAATAAAGAAAATCAAATACAAGCACATATGATAAAATACAATATCCTACAATTATATATACAAGTCACAGATATACAACTAAATGTTTCATTCAAACATATTCATACAATTTTATTTGATAAAAAAATTACAAATATAAGCACAAGCACATGTAAGCACAAAATGTTTATCTACTTGTATATATGTATAATTCCTTAATATTGATCTAAAATATTTCATTCACATCCTGTCTTAAATTCACAGCAAAAAAATGCAATATATATATCCACATGTACTTATGTTTATCAATTTAACCACTGATACAGATTGTAGGTATTTTCAAATAGAACTTTGATTCTCAGAAATACACATTCCTTGGTTAAGTACAATTCATACAAGTTCATATTCTAAAAAATACAAATAAAAGCACAAGCACATATAAGCACAAACTGTTTATCTACTTGTATATATGTAAAATTCCTTGATTTAAGGATAGATCTAAAATATTTCATTCCCATCCTGTCCTAAAATCAGAGAAAAATTGCATTATATACATCAAAATGATTGTATACTATGCCTAGCTTAGTTCATTGAACATACTTGTACAAGCTCAAGTCCTTAGATATGAAAAAAAAAATGGTTGTGTACTCTGCCTAGCTTGGTTCACTGAACATACCTGTACAAACTTTAGTCCTTAGATCTCAAAACAATGAAGGCCTAGCTGACCATATTGACAATTGATAGGTTGATGCCTAGCTGTCTCATACACCTTGAATTCTACATACTCTATTATTTATATTTATAAATATCACTATCATTAGTTTTAATTTTCTAACTTTATACAAAAACTTACTTTATGCCAGTACATACAGATGACCGATCTTTATTTCCCCTGTACACTATAAGGAGCAATCATATATAATACAGCGTAATAACAAGATATCTAGAAGTATAGTACATAAAACAATGATTTAATATAATGGTTTTACAAAAAAAAACTAACATGTCAACCATTACTATAAACCAATGTATAACCCCACATTAAAAACCAAATAAACAACCATTGTCTTGTATATTGTATAAAACAATCATGGTAAATTCTAGTCTTTTAGAAAGTCATATTGTGTATAATCATAAATAAAACATTTGATTACCATATAACTGTGTTTAATTATTCATAATCTCAGGTTTCATAAATTAGACCATTATGGTAAGTTTGTCCTAGTAGAAGCTCTGATCCAACTAGTACATTTATATATGATTGGAGTTTGTCCTAGTAGAGACCACGATCGGAGTTTGTCCTAGTAGAATCGCCGATTCTACTAGTAGAAAGTCTAATTATGTTGTGGTCTCTGGTTGATCGGAGTTTATCCTAGTAGAGGCTATGATCGGAGTTTGTCCTAGTAGAATCACCGATCCTACTAGTAGAAAGTCTGATCGGAGTTTCTCCTAGTTGAAAGTCCAATCTGACTTTGTCCTAGTAGGATCGACGATTCTACTGGATAGGAGTTTGTCCTGTGACATATACATGGATGATGGCATGGTGCCCTCACACCCTCACCTAGCCGGGGACCTAGTTTCCCTATCCCATCACTTGAATATGATATACACTTCACCTTGTGTGAAATACCTCGGGGGGGGGGGGGGGGGGGGACCTGATCAGTAGGTGGTTTCAAACCATTTTGATATGCATAAATTTGTTGCTTATGTATGTGACTGCTGTGTCAGCATAGTTGCTTTAGATTCAGGGAATAGAATGAATGTGTTGAATTGTGAGGCTTTACACCATGTAGTTGAATGTCAGATGGCACCCACAAACCAGTTCAGCTGTATGTTTGTATGAACTCACTATACCAGGGTTGAAACCCATTCGGGCTATCCACATGTACAGTATTTTAAAACCAATTAAGGTATTTTCAGAACAAAATGTAGAGTATTTACTTATTACAGCACAGCCTTAATTCATTGTTTTCTAATAAATTGTCTGTGTGTGATATTATCAACATCATATACTCAGATTAGGTATATTTTCCCTGTCATCTAACTTGATTACTTACAGGATAATAAAATATTGCTGTGAGCAATAACATTTGTGAGGATAATGCTAAGATTGGATTAACTTCCTGACTTGTTGATTGCTTGTTCGTTAATAAAATGTCACAGCCAGCATTATATGGCCAGCCATCTGTCAGGCATCTCACTGGGTGCTCAACAGGTACTTTTCATCCGGTAATAATAAAGTCACAAATGTAAAGAAAAATCCTTGTGTCTGGTCAAGTTTTATGGAAACTCGGCCACACCTTCCCCTGTGACAACTTTTTGCCCAGAGGGATTCATTTGTCCAGGACCCAAACAAATTTTCTACCGGAAATGGGACTGTCAATAGCGTTATTTGCATGGTTCTAATGACCAGATGATTGCTTGGCAATTTCCCTCAGGGAGGCCCTTTGTAATAATCTCCAGACTCTCTAGAACAGGTAGATTATTTTCCTGGTTCCAAGGGACTTGTCATCACTTTGTGAAGAGTGAGCAAGATAGATGTTGCCGCACATGGAGGAATTTACCTTTTTATTGAAGCGGAATTAAGATTAATGAGAAATCTGAGATATATGTGTGTATACTTTTATATATATTCCTTAGGTATTTTATCAAAGGAGTATCATAGATTCATAGCTTCTTCAAATTATATGGATTCTTAAAATCTGTATTAAAGGGCATCAACTACAATAATTTGAAAGAGATGGTAGCTTTAAGAGATAGAGAGCTCCTAACGTTTTAATATTGTGATAGCAAGGTAACATAATTTTTAAGACAAGTCTTTTCAAATGACTCATCTAGAAACATTTGATATTCATGTATGTGAATGGTGGTGTTTGCTAACATTAATCTATTGGAATGAAATAAATTAAATGTGTCACAACTGTCATTTAGATAGGGCATGAATTTGGACCTTACAAACATTTTTATTCACAATTTACAACTGAATCATATCAGCTAAGATATATAACAGTCAAAATAGTTTTTTTTTGGTTAAAATATAATGTTTGTATCAGGGCTCTTTATTAAGGAAATGAAGAATTGATCTTTCTTATAGGAGGGTGCTGCCACCTGAAAATATTGAAGCAGTTATCCTGATCTGGTTCACTCAGTCTGATTTATGTTAGTATTTTAAGACTCTAGATGTTGGCATGTGTAAACCAATTCTATTTCTTCAGTAAGTAATTATATATTTATTATATTTGTACATTCAGCAACCTTCTGTTATTTCAATTAAATACATTTTAGTAATCAGGGAAATGCCCATTATTGCCTATGTAGCCACACTATGTCCAGCTAAGTTTGTATTTAGGATAGTGTTCATATCACAGTATTTAATTAGAGAAAGTATATGTCTACATGTATTGCTATCTCTACACACATGATATACAGTGACAAGAATCAGATTGAGTAACAGTGCACTCAGTGACCTCAGTGTGAATGACATAATGCAGTCCACCAAGTGGGAACATCTTATCATCAATGTAAATAGTTCTCTAACGTGGTGTGTACATGTGGTCCATACAGAACATGATGGCTCTACCTTAAAAGGCATGGATAAGTGGGAGTGTATTTGTTAGCTGTTACACAGGTAGTTAATATCTCATAATGTGAGTACAGAGGACTTATGTATCATGTCACCTTTGTTCTTGGTATCTTTTATACTTCATTTAAATGACTGTATACCAAACTTCACTTCATTGCATTACTAGACTATTAATAACCCAATGTGTCTCTGTATATATATGTGACAGTTTACATTGGAATCCAAATCACCTGGGTCATTCAGTGTTATACTAGTTGAAGTTGGAATTCCAATGTTAACCATTATATTGGAAATCCCATGTAAACTATAAGTTAGCCAGGTTACTTTAAAATGACAGTCTCAACTGTTGTACATTTGAATTCCCATATGAACTGGTTAAATGAACTAAATTCCCACATACATTGTAACATATGTTAGGACATTTTCTGAAATGGGTGTGTCTGTATAAGAGAGAATACCACCCTCTTCATTCCCCACTGGACGGCAGCAGGTGTCTGTAGTAGAGAGATGTCAATTAAAAACAGGTTCAGGTAAGGAGGGGTTACCGTCTTTGTATAAAAATGTTTAAAAATTTACTAAGATTTCTTAATGGATATTTTCACATGTTCAATTAATAAGTTATATGTGACTGAATGCAAAGTACAAAAAGTGTTGGTTTTGCCTTAATTTACATGATGAATATAAGTTCAGTGCTGTTTCACAGGTAGCATTATCTACATTTTTAACTGTAGTAGCTGGAGGTATTATGTCACATGTATGCACTAGTGTCTTTTTACTACATTGAGTCAGCCTTGAGTTGTCATCAGGTTTGTTATTTATAACACTATGCTAAAACTAGCCATAAGAGTCATGTTACTGTGCCATCCATATAAGTAACTGACATATGAAAATTAATTAATATTTTATATGTGGAGCAATGTATGATGATAAAACTCATGTTAATGTCACAGGGGTCGTTCAGTGCACTGTGATATAATACAGGATAGGCTGAGAAAGAAACACAGCCAGAGAATACCTACAATAGCTTCTCCTTGTTATTTGCCTTGTGCTGTCATGTAAGTTGATTTATAGAGAGCCAGTACATTGTGATAGTAGGTGAAAAAAATCCCAGTGCATGTATTATCCATTAGCTTTAACTTGCAGTTTAGAATTATATGTGATTTTAAAAATGCACTGACTGTGCCAATCAAATCAGAATTTACTGTGCAAATGGTATGAACAAATATGTATAAAGTAAATAAATGCACATACTGACTATTGTTTGAAGAGTATCATATACTAGCGATGAAGTGAATTAAAGAGGCTTAAATGAAAAATATAATATATATAGGAGGTTATTATTGAATTCATAAGCAATTAGTTCATTTTGTGAAAATGTTCATGAATCTCAACAACAGTCCCTGTTTATTTATGGCACCACACCTCAGTCCAAGTTAATAAGGTCATCTTCATTATACAAAGGGGATTCTGTAGTCAGCTGGGTAGTCTAGTTATAACATGGACACTTACTGAAATCTTCTTCACCTTATAGGGTTTAAATCCCACCACAGATGTTCTGTTGTGTATAATTTACATATTAGGATCTAATGTAAGCCTCAGTGTTGAGCTTTGGGGGATGTAGTTGCTTTCTACTGAGTGCCCTCTTCTGAAGCTGGGACATCTAGCTTACTGACTCTTACTTTGTATCTCTGTTTCAGATCAGGATAAAAACATTTAGGGTTAATCAAAATGCCGAGGAGGTAAACGGATCTCAGTCTGAGATAAAATGCTGGTTGTCTGAGTACCGTGACAAGTGGAATACATACAGACGGACATCATAGAGGGACAAGATGGCAGGCTCTGGAGACCAGGGTGTGAACTGGAAAGAGCGGTGTGAGACCATGGAAGCCTCGCTGCTCAAGTTCAAGCAGCAGGCCTCCAGGATACGAGAACTACTCTCCAATAAGGTAAGTTCCATCTTGTACAAGATATGTTGGATTATTGCCATTATTTGCTTCCATGTTAGCTCACCTGTGTGCCGTTGCCATGGTGCAGCATCCATCCATTATCAGTAGTATGTATACCTGCTGTTTTATGCCTTTTAGCTGTCATAAAAGTGGTTTCTGTCCTTATACCGAGGCATTTTACATACTGGCAGAGTGGTAAGGGAATGGTGATCACACCAGGGTATCAACTTACACCTGTATGAATGTGCAAAGTTTATGAAAAGTTTTTAATCATAACTGCCAAGGGCACATTTATGAAATGTCAACCTAGCAGATATAATATTATATTATAGCAGCCATTAAAAAAAAATAAACATAATTAGCCATTCATTTCTAAGAAGTATTCAGCTTAGGTTGTGCAGTTTGAATAAGTAATAAAATTTCAAGAGGTGTCATGTTTGAAGTTTGATAATTTGTACTTTTCTGCGGTTCTCATATGCAACATTTTCACATCTGAATATCAAGCACTTTGGCTTTTGTTTAACCCCAATAAAAAAATATATTCAGGGATATAGATTATTTAACAAGAGTGTCCTGTACTTGACAAAGGGAAGTGTTTTTTTTTACTATATATCATGATTGTTTACTACAGGGGAATGTGTATTATGTGTATTAAACTGGACTGTATATTTAATCATATTAGGTCATATTCAGTATTGGACAGAAATGTCCTTGTGTTCAGAAAAGACAGATATTGAACAGATAATAAAATTTACCATCAGCATACCTATAGAGGAAAATATTTTGTCTATAGATCAGTAATAACAAAAACTGCTGGCCCATAAAATAGACCTGACACAGGGCGACATATTTGTATATTCAAGTTTGCAGTAGACAAGAAGGCATAGGGAGGAAATGGTTTTTGATAAAAGACTACATTAAGGCCAGTTAGTCATCTGCAGGACCTTTTTGTCATTTGCTCATTTTATAGCTTTATAGCTGTCTTGGAGGGACCAGTTATTTATAAGATAAAATCATAAGACATTAAAAACTTGATTGATAAATGCACTACAGTGTATTGGGAACTCTTGGCTTGATTTTAAGGTCCATGGTGCCTGAATATGATTCAGCCTGGGCAGGTTTAGATACAGATGTTTTTTATACAGATGATTATGTAGACAGCCCATAAATCTGCCCTTACACTAAGTTACAGTTAATGCTGGGTCATTTTCCATGTTTGGTCTTGCAATTTATTACCCATCCATCAGAGCTTTCATTGTTCATAACTTCATCTCTCTCTCTCTCATTTTTTTTTTTTTGGGGGGGGGGGGGAGGGTGCTAATTGCAATGTGTAAAGAATTCATGAAACTGCATTTTGGGTCATAAATTTAATACAGTTAGGCTTTAGATGGTTAGGATTTGCTGAGACTGTTTATTAATTTGTACATTGTGTCTTTCTGACATTGAGAGTAAATATAGAACAGGCTTGTTACCTTTATGGTCAATAACTGCTGTGCCCACTGATGTCTTATTGATCAATCTAAGCTAGTAGTTGTACAGCCTCATTCCTGCCATATTATTACAGTAGGCTCATGTCCCACTTTTGGCATTGTGTTTAGTAAAACACTGCCCATATTCAAAGCACAGTGTAACATTTTAGCCTTGTGTATGGATATACACATAATCATACATTGTCAGTTGGTATTTTAATCGAAAATTCATTTTTTTTTCATATTGATATTGAATTTAATTTTGAATGGATTGTTGGGATTAAAAAGTTTTATTAACACATGCCCCATAGATCACACTTTCCCAGTTTTACTAGCAGTTACCTGTATGCAGGATCTGTAATAATTACAGGTACATCTGGTCAGGCCAAGAATCTGTATGTGTGGTCATTTCTTTCATATCAGTAGCAAGGGTTTTTCAACGCTGATCTGCATAGTCTATCATAAGATTTTTCTGATCGATCAATACTTGAGTCATGACCCTATTCTACCAAAAAGTGTACAGCAATGGCCATCCATACCATCAAAATGACATTGCTCTGCTTAGGTAGTGGTCTAAATAGCATAGTTTTTGACATGGCATGTGATGAAACATTGACATCTTGGTAGACTTTTGTGTTAGAGGGGCAAAAGTGCTGCCACCCAAAAGCCAGAAAAAGTTAAAAAAAAAAGGTAACCAGGGCAACCAGAGAATGTCATTCTTCAGCTGATGAGTGATGAGAAAATGTTATTACTCTTACTGAAATATAAAGGAAATGTAAAGCTTGCAGTACTTAAGGAATTCTAAAAAAACTGGAATACGTTTCCTAATTGTAACTTTAGAGAAATCTGAGGAAAAAAACCTGTATGACAGAACTTTGTAGAAATCCTTAAACAACTAGGCCCTGAAAACTAATTTGTAACAGAATGAGTTGTCCAACATGATTGTTAGTGTTTCAACCTGTGTATTACCCATAAAGCTTGATACATAAAATTACTGCTGACATTGCTAGTTTTGCTTTTGCTAATTCACATCTGTATGATCCTCAAAGTTCATTAAACTGATTGAACATCACTTGTGGCTGCAGGGGACAGTCATCTGGGTCAGTTTCTAATATCAGAATAAGTGAGCTGATGTGACTTTGGCAACAATTAATGGCAAGTGACAGTTGATGTTGGTACTGAATTTCCCCTTGCTCACATTTCCCATGGGGAACAAGATACAATTTGTATATAGATTGAGGGTCTCACTGGTTATTGACTTAACGTTCACATGTAGTGATTGAAACACAACTGTTGAAGCCAAGCTGCATAACTCCTGATCTTTTCACATGTTATAGTTTCCCCTTCTTTAGGAATTTATATTATGAAATTAAATCAATAACTTCAATGATTTTCAGTATCAATAGGGTTTAGTTATGTCTTTTAAAGCCATGTTCAGTCTATACCCATGTTCACTGAATACAGCATTGAGTACCATTTTACTGCTTCTAAATCGACATTCTGCTCACCAGTTAACATTTGTGTTTTGACAACATTGGCAGGTATTTTAGATATACAGTGAAACCTCTATAATGTGAGCAGACTGGGGACTTGGCTAAACTGCCCACTGTATAGAGGTGCCCATTATATGGAGGTCATGACCACAACATAAATAATGAGAAGGAAAAAAAAACAGGACTATCAAAAAGTGCCCATTATATAGAGGTGCCCACTTTATTGTGGTGCCCATTAGGAACTGTACCAAATCCATTAATATGGTATTCACATCAACGCAGTGTGATCACACATTAATTTTATGCATGTCCAATATCGTATCTACAATGAATACAAGGAAGAATATATATGTGAATGAGCTATATAAACACGAGAAGTAAATCAAATGCCAAATATCAGCTACCGTATTCAGTGTTGGAAAAAACATGTTGGACATGCTTGTAGTGTGAACTTTGCTGAAGTTTAGCATCTCAATTAGAACATTAGCAAATCTTAGTTTGTCTGTAATAGAGAGGTGTCTGCATTAAAGAGGTTATTATTCTTCCATGTCTGCCTCTCACAGCACTGTTTCAAGTGTGCAAAATAGAGAGGTGCACATAGAAGAGAGGGTTCTGTATTAGAGAGGTTACCTAATCCCCAAGTCTCCATCCATTAGGACTGCCTCTAGTGTGCTTTAGTCATGTGCTCACAATAGAGAGGTTACAGACCTTAATCTGTTTCACATGAAGTTCTTTTGTGACTAATATAGAGGTATCTGCAGTTTGAGAGGTATTCCTGTATTTCCTATTTGTATTATTGCAGTGAGTATTGCTAGATCTGCATCAGAACACAAGAATTTGATTGGGTCTTCCTGATATGAGGAACAGTTGCTCCACCATGCTTTGTAAAAATCTATTCAGAATATTCAGTACAGCTGTAATTATACTTTAATCATAGCCTAGTGAACTGGGGCAGCATACTGGAAATGAGTTTCTGATTGTATCAAAACTGCTTCTGGATTATTAAAGGTCAGTGGCAGCATATAGTTTTAAGCATTTGGAGTTTTCCCCATTTGTGTGGATAAAAAACTAATTGCCTACAATTTCAGACACTTTATATTAACTGGATCACATCCCGGTTTGATGTAATGTCATGTGCAGCTGCTCTGGTGTGATTTATTTGATAAAAGGGAGTAACCTTGAAGATTCAGGGCCATATCTCATTGAAATGAGACCCTGGTGACATTGTGAATAGTATCAAAAAGGAAAACATATCCCTGTGTCTGTGCAAGCAGAAACAAAGCTTTGGTATTTTATGATTTTAATCTGTCATGGTTGGCCTGTACAGCTGTGTTTAATGTATTTGTTTAAAATTTTTTTTTAGATCCAGTGAGTGTTTGGTATTATTTGATATTTATAAAATAACAGAAACAATATCAGCTGCAGGGTTTAAAGATGTCTGTTAGGTGGAATAATCTGAAAATTTTGTAGATACTAAATCAAACTTTTTTTTCTAAAGAAGGGGTAATATCATGATGAACACATTGCTGGATACATGTCACAAGATGATAAATTTCCTTTGCGCTTTATATTGGTTTTACAAAACCTCTTGGGTGTAATTTATGTTCTTTCATTTATTTTTTTGCTTTATATGCTTTATATAACAGCAAAAACAACAATAATAATAATAACAGTAATAATATTGGTATAAATAATAATAATCATCATCATCATTTCTTTTTAAGTCTGTTGTTATGGATTATTAATACTGCATGGATTCAAAAAGAGGGTTTGACCAAGCTGACATACTAGAAATGTAGAATATCTTAACTGACAGTCTGTATCATATCTGCTTAATGAAAACTAAAATGTATTACATGTTTATTATGGTCGTTATAGAAATTTAGTGTAATAATAAAAATTGCTTTTTTTGCACTCATTAAAGGCTCAAACAATGAATAATACAGAAAAAAAGCCAAAGTTATGATATAACAAATATTATAAAATTTTTATTTTCCAATATTTTGAAATTCTTTCATGGGAATATGACTTTCATAGTTAAAATAGTATATATCATGCAGATAATAAAATAAAATAACTCAGGTTTGACTCTAGCTAACTACCCTGCATAATAATTTGCCTGGAACACTACAGCAATGAATAGTAAATGAATTCATCACTGCCTAATGCAAGCTAAAATTATTTGGACTAACTGCTACATGTGTCCAGAATATTCATTCAATACTGCCCATGCAGACATATTATATGTTGCTGGCTTTGTTGATGGATATGGTGATTAATTCAGTATGGTCCATGCAAACATTTGTATGATAACCTCTGTTGTTGTTCTGGTAATTAATTCATTACATAAAGGGTTGGAGATTATCATTATTCTACTGTTCTATAGAAGACACCAGTGTTGTGTTAATAGAAAGCCTTAGTTGTTTTCCATTAACAATAACAGGAGCTCTTTTAAGTCAAAGTCATTTGTGAAGGACTGATCATTTAAGATCTAAGGATTAAAGCCTTCCATTCACCTACTTTGTTTATAGAATTTATGTGATTTCTGGCTCACTTTGCCAACATATTCATGAATTCTAGGGGGTTCCTGTTGAGAAAAATTCTTATATAAAACCTCTGTGACAGATGTATGTTTATCTACAACCTGTTAATATTGAACACAGCAATGTTGACAAATGAAAAAATCATGCAAACCTTAGGTTGCATATATGATGAATTTGACTCCCTGCCAGATGTCCTTTTTAATGTATTTGAACTCTTTTACCCCCCCCCCCCCATATAAAAACACATTTATATAAATAAAATGAAAACCCTGAATGCAGTTGGATTGGCATTTTCTGGCCTATTTGTATGAAAGGTTCAAGGAATTATCTTCATTTACGGTAATATTTATCAGGTATTAGAATAGTGCCCTTTAACAATTTAGGTTGGACATAGCCTAGTTGTTAAGGCTTTAAATACTTGAACTTAAAGTCCCTGGTTCAAATCCTGTCCTCTAAGATGAAATGATGATTTTTTTTATGGAGCCTTAAATATTTACTTGAATGTCTTAATAATAGGTCATGACTCCTGGATTATTCCTATAATGATTGTATATAAAACAAAGTATAGAAGGCATAATAATAACTTGTTATTCACATGCTTATTACATAATCTGTAATATAATTACTGGTGTAATATTACAAAAAAAACATATAATACAGGGTTACGGTCATCCTAAGTATAGGCAGTAGTTTTCACCAAAATTTCAAACTGTGTGCTGCAGTACTTAGAATAACAATAATTACTAAATGTCTGCATTATCAGAAAACTGTTTTCAAGCTGTGGACTGAAAAACAGATAATTTTTTTCTGTGGTTAAAGGGAAATGAATTATGTGTATTAAAGAAAGTGAAACTTGCAGTGAAACTTACTATACATATAAAAAGAAAGTGTTTTTTAATGGAATTTTAAGAGGACATACACTACCTTGTTTTATGGTAGTAATAAAAAAAGTATTTTATATCTGGTGCTCAGCTGTAAATATTATTTCATTTTTGATGAATCACCAGAACCTGATTGGGTGTTACCATGGTAACAACATGGCTGATCTAGTGGGAGGTGGGAAGGTTAGGACTGTGACCTACAGATGTCACTGGTGGTTTAATTAAGGTTGAAGACAAAGTTTCCATGATAAAATATTGACATGAGGCCATTCTTTATTTGTACCCTCAGAACTGGAATAACGCAAGGTTCATGAATTCCTATTAATCTCCTGCCAGTCTTGCGTTTCGGTGTTATATTAAACATTTCAATGTAATTTAGTTATTTTCACCCAGGTACAGTATTGTTTTAACTAGTGGTATGCCAATTAATCAGTTATATTGATGATTGGTCGTTTTCTTTTGTAATTGATCAAATGAATTACATTTTTGCATGATCATCACAAACGTTTATTGGATTATGTATGCACATCCAAAGAAGTCACATTATCCCCATAAATTATTCTTATTCTATCAGTGATATAAGAAAGTTTGGGCACAAAACAGAGAACAACATGAAAACTTTACCTTGTGCAACTGATAAGTGTCCACAATATGGCCATTAACTTGACTTTTCATTTTGATGTTCAGGTTAACTTGAATTTATTTGGTCAATAGTTTAGGTATAATTCTGATAATAGTTCATGGTAATACAGAGGCTACATAAAATAATCGATCAATAATCGATTATCGGTTGTTTTCCATATTTCAGTCATCAAATATGACTTTCCAACTGATTCCTAGCACCAGTGATAACCTCACCTTTGTCAAGACAAATTTTTGTAGTCCCATGTGGTAATAATGTATATTTTTACCCTAGCTTGATAAATTTGCATGTAACTTTATTTAATGACAACAGTCCCTGAATGTATTTGAATCCTAAACTACGGCTGTTGGAGTGAATCTGAAACCCCTGCAGACTTGATCACACAATAAGGGTTAGAATCAGAATGGTGAATGGATTTTTTTTTTCCTTCAGGATTTGATTCATTTATTTTCCAAGAAAAAAATTTCATAATGTGTATTGTGTTGATACTTTTATATAAATGCATATTGTTGAAAGTTCATTGAGTCACACCTGACTTATTATGTACTATCCCCTCTGGCTCTTTGCATCGCAAGTGACGACCAGCGTGAAGTTTCAAGTGGTCACTCCTCCAGTGTGTCCAGGTATTAAGACTAGGGAGGCCTTGGATCCTTTAGTGATGGCAACATGCCAGAATGATCAGTTCTGTGAATTTTATCTTTTATGACTTGAATGACAAAACTTTGTCTTATGTTCAGGATTCCAGAGCTATAGCAAGAGTGGGAGAAAGTTAGAGAGAGAGAGAGAGAGAGAGAGAGAGAGAGAGAGAGAGAAGACATTGGAGAAAACACGGAGAGAGAGAGAGAAAGAGAGAGAGAAAAGGAGAGAGGGAGATAGGTAGAAAGAGAGAGAAAGGGAAGGGGAGAGAGAGAGAGAGAGAGAGAGAGAGAAGGACATTAGAGAGAGAAAGAGTGAGAATATGGGGTTATCCTGAGAAAGAAAAAAGAAAACAATACAGCGATTGTCAGTGGAACATTTTTGTGTATCATTAAAATTTTCTAAATTCGCTTAAGGAGTGCCTAGGGAGAAAATCAAAGATCATCTTCAACTATGAGCTACTCATAGCTATGACAGCACATCTCAAATCAAGAAGAGAATGTGGGGTTCATGTGAAAATAGTAAGCTTGCAAATAGTTACTGTAGTAGTAGAAGCATAATGTATCCCCTGTTACTGGGGTCACCGTCAGTTCCTGCTGACCTCCGTACACATTAGTGATATTGATGTGAAGGCATGGGTAATACAGCAGGCAGTGAACTGGCCTTCATGAGCCCTCTGATTGATGTCAATTTCCATATATGTGGACCTGGCTGTAAAGGTGGTTCCATGCCCTCTGGCAATCCATTTTCATCACCTACTTACTATACACATAGCTCTCTGTCATTTTCACATTATTACCTCTGCTAGTCATGTGGGAAGGAGGTTCTGTTTTCACTTATATCTGTCTATCATTCTGTGTGTATGTTTGCTTCTGCTAGAGTAGTTTCAGGATTCTCTAAAGCTTTTAACTACTTGAAATTTCTTGAATTCTCTTTATTTATTTTCAAGCCTTGAATTCACCTCATTTGCAATTTATGTCCTTGAAAAGACCTTGAAATCTACTCTAGTTTCAACCATAACAGACCATTAACAATAAGAACAGTTTAATCTGATGCCATAATTGCTATACCCATGACAATAATGTGCCCTTGTTTATGTCCAGTCCTGACTTCAATAGTTCTGCATGCACTTATGTATATTTTATGTATTTACATATAACATATTTAAAAATTGGGAGCATTGAATGGCTTAAGGGATGGTAAAAGTGGCAAAAATACCTATGAACACATCTTGGATATTGATATGGAAAGAAACTGGAAATACAGAACATAATTGATTTCATATCTACCCTTTACACTAAATGCTTAATCTTTATGATGTCAAAAAATTATATTTATGTTATTTTTCAAAGACATGTTTTGCTGCATGCACCTTGCTAAATGTTGATTTTTTATAACATTAAAGCAGGATAATTGTCATAATATACTTGCCCTCATCACAGTTGCATGCAGAACCATGCTGTGGCCATGCTTTCCTTAAACCTTCATCAACAGCAGGCCATTACCACCATGAAGGCATACTTATTAGCTGGGAGAAATTCTGACCTTATCATACAGGAGGTTATTGTCCTGCTAGTCCTAATTTGTGCTTGTGATCCATCTTCAAGGTCATTATCACCTGTCTGTGATGTATGGTCAAGGTCAGCATCACCTTTGTCAGCAGATGAACCAGGTTGATGTCCCTTTAATCATCCTGTGTCTGTGAGGTCATCGTCATGGAAACATTTTACTGCCTATGAGGATTTGCTGCCTGTTTCCAAATCATATTTTCTTTATGTCTCATAACTCTGATGAGGTTATTCAAAATATATTTATGATTGTCTTGAAACAGTTACCTTTACATAGTTGATATATTTTTATTTCATATAAATGTTATAAAAAAATCCAAGATCAACATCAAGCAAGGAGCAGCCTTTTTGTTTGAGGGGCTGGACAGTGGGGCGAAAGGCCCTTGGTTCAAATCCCACCAATCCCTCAAGGGCAGAATGGTTAAATCCTAACAGAACCTTGGCAGGGATTCTATGAGACTTGAACACCAGGCTATAACATCTGGATTTTTTAGACCAGCTTATGTGGTCTGGGGTGGGGGAGTGAGAAGAGACTCAAAGCTGGTGGGTGCACTGCAGACATAATTGGAAAGGCTGTGTCCCACATCCATTTTTCACTCACAAATGAGTGCCCCTTTGGAGGGTTTGTTGGTGTTATGACCCAGCAATGGGGATGATTAAACACCCAAGACCCACAGGTGTGGTAGACACCAGACCTGGGTGATAGCAGGATACAAAAATAACATGACAGGAAACGAGTGCTACTGCCATGTCACATAGTCCCTAACTGAAATGGAACTCTGCCGATGAACTTACATAAATTAAGAATTAGACAAGACAGCGTGAAACAATGGAGACGATTACCTCCCAGAAAAAATTGAGTAAAAATGAGTAAATGGAGGTACTGACAGGCTGTGAACCTATACCTAAAAATAAGAAGGATCAATTATTGATCCCTTACTAAAGTAAAATGTTTGATGAAGTAACGTTCAGTATATGTTTGTTAAACAGTCACTTTTGATCATTAAATGCTTAACAGATGCCTTTGACATTTGCCCATAGGCCCAAAAAAACTATATTCCCATCAGTGACTGAGAGCAGGTGAAGAGGCCTGTGGTGTGAAGTATTAACATTGCATGGTGTTTGTTGTACAGGTGGGAACTAATGGCTATAATCTTTAGCTTTTGTGTCAGGACCCTTGGTCATATGTTGGTTTCTATCTTTTTAATGGCACAAAGTTTACACCTTTAAGTCACCAGGTTATGTTCTGTGCAATGGTATCGAAAAAAAGATAAACCATAGCTTGAAAGTGATGGATTGAATTTACGTTCATATATTGCACTTTTGAGTGTGACAGAGGTTTTGAGGTCATGAGAACAGCAAGGGCCAACAAATTGGTGTCAGGACTGAAATCTGCCAGACCAAAATGTGCTTACTGTACTGTAAGTGTCTGAATAAAAAAATATATCTGTTGTTGGTTATTCACATAGAGCTGTAGATGATTCTTGGCATTCCAGGGCCAGTGTCAAGTAAAGTCAATTTGGTCATCACATACTTAGTCATTTGTTTCATAAATAATATTATAGTTTGTACTTGTAGAGCTACAGTTGTCTGGTCTTGCAACTGTGATGTATAGGGCAGAATCTCCCAAGAAACTTTCCAATAAGGTTACAGGGACCTTATTTCTGTGAGTGTAAAAATGATGAGTTCCTCAGTTTTATTAAAGAGTGGATGTTTAGTCTAGGGCTATGATGAGAAATATTGCATAAAATAACAAATTTCTACCCATAATATACTTATATTATAAAAAAAGGAATTTCTGCCCCAGAAATCACAAAAGTTCAAGAAATTGAAGTTCAGTCAACATATTGTGACATCATTAATAGATGTAATTTCATGCATAAATGAAAACTGTGTTTATCTTTTGTTTGGCTTAATGCATTTTAACCAAAATAGATAAATATGTTAGAAATTATTTCTTGAAATAAAAGCTCCAGTTACCATTTCTAAAAAAAACAGTAGCACATTTTATACTGTTAATGCTATGAACTTAAATCTGCATGTGAATACCTTTTGCCCATAATTATCACCCACTCATTTAATCATAACGTTTCTTCTGTCAGCTTGCAGTTGATTGTACCATGATTTTAGAAAAATGACTGGCAATATTGTTTAATGACGAAGGATGTAAATTAAAATTAATTTTGTTGCTGATGACTTAAGAATGAATTAGATCCAGAGTACAGACAATAAACAGGGAAATATCTGCAAATTTAATACTTAAGTAGGACGCAGAGTAGTGCTTACAGCATCAGACTTCATCACTGAAGTTCCAAGGTTTTCATCCCAGCAGATGTTTCAATTAAAACTTAAACATTAACTCTGGTGACTTAGTGACGTGTTATGTCTATCTGTACACTGATGTAACATTAATTTGCAAGTTTACACAGGAAAAGGTATATATTTGTGATATATAAAGTTTATTCAGACTGAATGTTAAAGTTTAAAGGTTTCTCAATAAATCTACCCCCTTTTCATTAGATATATTCCATTGCCATATGATTACTGGTGTTTTGTAGGAATAATTTATAACAAATACCGCAGTTTTAGAAGGTAGTCACTATGTTTATGATATTAATATTAATTTATTATATTCTAGTCAGTGTACACAACAGATTTATCATTTAGTGTTTGGCAAAGTGGTGCAACTTCTATCAGTTGTCACTGTAAGGTTGTGGGTTTGCATCCTGTAAGGCCCTCCACTAAGACCCCAGGCCAAGGTAGTGACCACAAAAATGGTCCTTTTTACCCAGGACTAGATGAGCACTGACCATAAGCAGCTGGCAAATGTTTGACTATAAATTGCTTTGATTTGTTTATATTCTTCAAGAGAAAGGAAAAGTGATACAAGAATAAACAGCCCATGAAAGTTCGAAAAGTGTAAAGGTGATCGGGGACAAATCCACATTTTTTATGTCAGAGTTTACAGCTCTTTTCTCTCATCTGCTTGTACATGTATTTCTTTTATATCTGTTACAGCATCTATTATCTTTGAAACTCTTAGACCTCGCAATCAAAAACATGAAATACCACAACATGTTAATTACATTGACATTTCAGTGGTAGTTTGAAAATGTTGATTGAACATTTTTGGAGGGTAGATGGGATGTGCAAATAAATGATACAGAGTGTGGTAAGGATAATTAAATAACTGATGACGCCAAATGTAAAACTGACAGGCGTTCCCTTCTATTTCATTTCCTGAATTTATTTAATTAGTAAAAGGTCAATATGACAAAATAATGTTTTATAATGAAAACCATATGTTGTAGTTGCATGTTTATAAAGTCTCTTTCATCAGAAAACATGAATAGCATGTAAAAGGTCAAGCGGAACTTCTGTCTATATATATATATATATATATATATATATATATATATATGTCAAGGCCCAGATCGCGATCTGGACGGATCTTAGATCTGTCCAGCCCAAATTGCGATCGCAGTTCAGGCCGGCCCAAACTGCGATCGCAATCCAGGCTGGCCAGATCTTAGATCTGTCCAGCCTAGATTGCGATCGCAGTTTAGTCCGGCCCAGACTGCGATCCTTCTTTCTTGCTTCAGGATTGCAATCTGGTCTGGACAGATCTAAGATCAGTCCAGCCGAGATTGCGATCCTAAACTTGACCAGCCCATATTGCGATCCATGCTTTTACGATCACAGGAGTGAAACATTGGTTGTTTTACCAACTCATTTGGTATTGCATTGTACCATTTTCCCATAATAAATACAATAATACAGAAAGGCAATTTTCACTCCTTCATATCACAGGAGTGAAACATGGGATGTTTCACCAACTCATTTAGTATTGCATGGTTGTTGAAAAAAGGTAACAAGGAAACCATGGGTTTTATATGCTCACAAAATATGATTTGAAAGAGGAGGTAGCAAGTGCAGGTTTTGTGTGGTAATATAAGCTGCATTATGAGCTGATGGTGTTTAACTTAAGTAATGTAAGATTATGATAATATCCTTGGAGACAGGGAAGAGGATTGATGTCATTTATATTATATACAGTTGGAATGGTGTGCTGTTTTCACATAGGTTTTGACTTGGCCATATAACTTTATCTACATTGCAGTAGAATTATTTGAAAAAAACCTGTCCATTATCAGTCATGGTAATTCTGATTTTTACAAATGAGAACTTTTATTTAATAATTACTGGTTATTCCTACCCAAGAATAAAACTTAAATAATATAACTATTTATTATAAATTAATAACAAATATTGTGTCAAATATAATTTAAATTAAAAATAATAACAGCATCATATGAAAAGATCTTTTAATAATATAATTGAAATAAATGATTATTAAAATAATATTATAGAATATATTCATGAATACATTCATGATTACATTTTGAAAGTATTTGCATTTGTATTCAAATACTTTCATTTATACCTGTATTCCGATTTTTATGCATGAAATTATGGAGTACATATATTCCTATTTGCATTCAAATATTTTTGCAAAGTATTCTTATCATGTCTGGTATTTATTCAGTTTCAGCAAAACAAAGTTCTTGAGAATCCAGAATTTACAAATTTCACAAATTGATCATAAGTATGATCATAATGATCATAAGTACCTGGTTTTATGGCTTTAATTTATATTTAAACATAAAACTATTATATTCACTTTGGACTACTTTCACAGCAATCTAAGCACTAGACATAGCAAAGGTCTTATGACAATTATCAACATTACAGAAATCTTAACAAGAACTTGTCTAAGATCAGATTTTTTATATTTAAAAATTTTTATTTAGAAAAATGTAAAAAATTTAAAAGAAATCTCAGCTATGAAACCATTTTAAGAATAAAAAATAACTCAAGCATAAGAACACCCTATAAATTGTACAAGGAGAAAACTAGAGATGGGCAAGTTTAATTTTATTAACATAAATTGAGGAACAAGCAATACAGATTTTGATTATTTACATAGTCTTGTGACAGCTGATACAGCCACGAGTCTTAATATTATTAGTGAAACATATTGACATATTTAATCAGTACTTGTCTGAGTAAAATTTAAAAATTTTGACATATTTTACTTTTTTAAATTTTAAAATAACTATAAATTAACAAGCTGAAACACTTGGATCGCATGGATCGCAATATGGGCTGGTCAAGTTTAGGATCGCAATCTTGACTGGACAGATCTTAGATCTGTCCAGTCCAGATTGCGATCCTGAAGCAAGAAAGACAAGATCGCAATCCTGGCCGGACTTAACTGCGATCACAATATAGGCTGGACAGATCTAAGATCTGGCCAGCCTGGATTGCGATCGCAGTTTGGGCCGGCCTGAACTGCGATCGCAATTTGGGCTGGACAGATCTAAGATCCGTCCAGATCGCAATCTGGGCCTTGACATATATATATATATGTCAGAGACGAGATTGAAATCCAGGCGGATTTTAAATTGGCCTGGGCGAGATTGCGATTGTGATCTCGCCTAGGCGAGATTGCAATTGTGATCTCGGCTAGAAGGATTTTAAACTCGCCTAGACGAGATCACAATCGCAATCTCGCCTAGGCGAGATTAAAATCCATCTTGGAGCAGGCCAGGATTTTAATCTCGCCTAGGCGAGTTTAAAATCCGTCTGGTGTCATCCAGGCGAGTTTAAAATCTGCCTGATATTACTTAGGCGAGTTTAAAATCTGCCTAGGCGAGATTAAAATAGGGATCTGATCTAATTTCCTAATATATTAAGCATTGTAATTGACATATGAAAGATGTTTTCTGTCAGATTTTCAATATTTAACACTGAATGGTTGTATATAGTTAAAAGGTAATATTTTTATTAATATTTACAAAATATTATAGTATTGATGTAATAATTAACTTTTTTACAGTAATGTAATAATTATTCATGTGATAATTAACATTAATTTTGGAAACACGAATTATGAAATAGATATTTGATTATTATTTGCACATTTGATGTGTTTCATGTGGTCTACAGCATCCTTATCATACCAATTATTTGCTATACATTAATTAATCTTTATTTTTTTTCCAATTTTCTTAACAACCTTGTGATTGTAAATATCACTAATAATTTTTACAAAAAAATAATTTGTAATTGTATTTAAATATATGGCAATTAGAGAGTAACAAGAGGTATATTGAAGCACACTTATGAGATATTATGAAGAGCAAATCTGGGGGAAAAAGTCATCCACTTGCATATTGAATCAATCATAGATTGATAGATATACAGATAGATAGATTAGTCTAGATAGCTATTACTTCACTATTTAATGAGTATATTACACATTAACATAAACAATCATCCTATTTGATAATTCTTACAGGACAAACAGAACAAATTAGTTGGTTGATCTAGTTCAAATGTTTCTTTTCACCCAGGTATTCAACACTCAACAGTCAAAACATGTACACTTATGGTACAAAATATGCAGGGTATCAGTATTTATGATGGACTTTGATACACCATCCTTTTTTTTTTGGTAATTAAACATCATATGAGAAAAGGTAAAAGTTGATACACAGATGTACGCATGTGAATATTTCTTTGTCTTATTTAGTCTTTTATTATAATGTATAATATTCTTCTGATCTTTTTTTTAATGTTTTGTGAGGCATTATGTGAAGCTTCAATATTTATGTAGACTGTGTTACAAGATAACTGCCTTTTTTTGTATTATATCATATCAGAAAAAATATGATTTCTAGTTTCATAGAGTAATAGATCATTTATGCATGTGAACATGCATTGAATTATATTGATAAAAAATAAATGAGCTATGTTCCTTTTGTCTTTTTAAAATACTACATTACTAATTTTACTAATACCAGTTTCCCTTCAAATTAATATTGACAAACAAATTTTTTTTTTTTTTTTTTTTTTGATGTTTTTTTTTTTATTGCACTCCACAAAATATACATCAAATGTACATATAACACATTATACCAAAACAGAAACAATACATTCTAAGAGTATTTTAGACACAACTGCTTTATGGACGATTCTAAGTTCATCAAATGACTGGGATACTAAAACATGTAAAACACTAAACCACCCCTAGCTTATCATTTCATGATTTTTTAAATACATTGACCATCGTTTTCTAAAAGTTTCTAATTTCTTATTCTTTTCCGCTACTTTGTATTCAATTCTTACATATTCATATAAAAAATTTCTAAATCCTTGTATGTTAGGCTTCTGATTATTAATTCTACACTGGTCAATATATCTTTTAGCCTGGATTATAATTACATTATACATATCACTTTCATCAATAGAGCCATAAAAAACAACTAACTTCTCTAATCTTAATTCTATTAGCTGGTCAGTACACCAAGTCTTCAAATCCATCCAAAATTTTTTAGTTAGTCTACATTCCCAAAATAAATGGTTAATTGTTTCTACCTCACCCTTACAAAACGTACAATAATCAAAATCCTGAATTTTCCATTTCATAAGCCAATAATTGTTCACTAATATATTATTGAGAAATTTATATTGAAATATCTTCGATCTTGTATCATACAGTACTCTGTGAGGAAGTGTATAGATACTAGTGTAATCATCTGGTGTGTTTATTATATATTTTGATATCTTTGGCTTGGTGGGTTGTACAGAACATATCTTATTTCTTAATACCTGGTAAATTTTATGTGATTTCAATTTATTCAATGGTACAACAGTTTCTTGAATTTTAACATGTAAATTATGTGCTATATAATCTTCAGATTCCTTATCTTCTTCAAACTCAATCATATTAATTTGATCTGTAACTGCCTTGCATTGTTTCATTACTAATGTTATTAAAACATACCAGTCAATAAAATAAATGCTACTTAACCCTTTGGATTTCCAGTATTCAAAAGACAGAACATGGTTCTGTACATCAAATAAATCTTGAACCTTTTGCATTCCCACTTTATAGAAATGTTCCCAATAGAATGTTTTCTTATTAAATACAAAGTGCTTATTATGCCATAGATATTGTTCATTTAAATTTACCTCTGCATAATAGTCTAGCTTTAAAAAGTACCAGCTCTGCATCACCTCTCTGTAAAATTCATTTTATTTTTCTAAGGCTAATAACTTGGGTTTGTAGTTGCAGTTAAATAGTAAGTGAATATCACTACATATTTTCTTTAAGTTGTAAATCCATAATGCTTTCCAGGGGCCATATTCACTCTGAAAAAATCTTTTGATCCAACCTATTCTGGAAGCCAAAAAAAGTGACTGCAAATGTGGAACATTCAGACCACCATTTTCTATTTCTTGCACTAGAACAGACCTTTTTATTTTCTCTTTTCCACCATTCCACAGAAAAGAAAATATAATCTTATTTAGTCTATTTACATATTTCTCTGATATATTATTATTACTGAAATAATAATTAAATTTAGATATTATATATGTTTTTATAATTTGAATTTTCCCTTGCAATGTCAGATTTCTTTGTTTCCAAAGCTGTAGAGTATTTTTTGTTTGTTTTAATTTATCTTCCAAATTCAGCTCTTCACACTGTTGTTTATCATATGATATATACACTCCAAGAAGTTTGATTGGTTTATCAGGCCAGTGAATTCCAAATGGTTTTAATTTACTATTTTTAGATTTACCTATCCATAAACCTTCTGATTTTTCTAGGTTTAATTTAAGCCCACTGAATTCTCCAAATGAGTTAACCTGTTTTAAAAAATTGCTGCCTGATGTCTTATCTGAAAGAATTGCAATTGTATCATCAGCATATTGTAAAAGTTTAACTTGTTCCTGCCCTATTCTAATTCCTTTAATGGCTTGATCATTCCTTATTCTGATAGCTAAAATTTCGATGGCTAATTAGTAATATAAAAAGATAGGGGGACATAGGGTCCCCTTGTCGGACTCCTCTTTCCACTTTAAAATAACCAAAGGTTGTGCCATAATTAATTATGCAGCTGCTTATATCATTATATAAAAGCTTTATCCAACGTATAAAGGTCTCTGAAATTTTAAATTTTTTTAGTGTGGCTAACATGAAAGTCCATTCTAAAGAATCAAAAGCTTTTTCCATGTCTAATGCAATAATCATACCGGGTATTCTTTTATCTTTCGTATATTCAAGCAAATCTTGAACAAACCTAATATTTTCACCGATAAATCGATTTTTCACATAACCAGTCTGATTAGAGTGTATTATTTTAGGTAGGAGCTTTGAAAGTCTAATAGAAAGTGTTTTAGCCAAAATTTTATAGTCTGTATTTAAAAGTGATATAGGTCGCCAGTTTTTTAATAAAGTACGGTCTTTATTTTTATCTAATAGAGTGATTACTGCTTGCCTCTGGGATGTGGAGAGTTTACCCTCCTCAAACGATTTATTAAAAGATCTGACTAATAAGGGACCAACTTGTGGCCAAAATTTCAAATAGAATTCGATAGGCAGACCATCATTCCCTGGGCTCTTATTATTTTTAAATGATTTTACTGTATTATACAATTCCTCTGTTGTTAATGGTTCACACAAAAAGTTATTATCTTCTTGTGATAGAAATGGGGTATTTATATCTGATAAATATTTTTCGATCTGTTCAAGTGACTTACTGTGATTTGATGAATACAATTTGCAATAAAAATCTTTTTCCAAACAAAGTATTTCATTTGGAATTATAGTATATTCTCCATTATCCTTTCTTAGTTTTCTCACCCATTTTCTTACTGCATTATATTTTTCTAAATTATAAAAATATTTACTACTTTTTTCTCCTTTTTCAAACCAAGTGACTTTTGATCTCAAAATAAGTCCTTCTGTTTTATAATTATCTATCTCTTCCAGTTCTTTTATTTTTTGTATTTTTTCAATAATACTTATTTCTGTCTCTGCATCTGAATTAACCAATTTAGTTTGGAGAATTTTCAATTCATCAAGTAAATCATCTTCTCGTGCTTTTGTAAATTTCTTTGCTTCTTTACCCTTTTTGACATATAAATCTCTGAGCTTATACTTAACATACTCCCATATCTTACGGTAATATTATTTGTGTTTTCACAAGATTCATTTGACCATGTATGTATAGATTCAACTATATGCTTAGTTATTTGGTCCTCATTAAGTAGAAACTTGTTTAGCTTCCAATAACCTTTACCCCTCTTTGTAGTATATAGAGGGTCTGTACATATAACTAATTTAATAAAAGAATGGTCAGACTTTATATATGGAAATAAATCAGCTTTTACGACATAATCTTGAAACTGTTTTGTAATTAGCCAATAGTCTAATCTAGATGATATATTTTCATTTTTAGTTCTCCAAGTATATTCCTTTTTATATGGCTTTCTTGTTCGCCAAATATCCAATAAATTATGCTGATCCATCATATCATTTATAGCTTTCCTTACAGAGTCTTTTAGGCATAGAGCACCACCTCTCCTGTCCAACTTTACATTAAGAGCTACATTGAAATCGCCTCCAATGAGAACTACATCATTAAGTGTGACATATTCTTGCAAAATTTTGTTAAGATTCTTTAAAAAAGAAATTTGATTTGTGGTATAATTAGGAGCATAAACATTAATGATAATATATTGAAGGTTTTCAATTGCCAATTTTATGACTAAAATTCCACCATCTATGGAACTGTGTAATAAGCTAACACTATCTACATGTAACTGCTGTCTTAAAAGTACTGCTGTTCCTCGACTATTTGTTGTCCCATGTGAATAGAATACCTGTCCACGCCACTCATTCCTCCAAATATTTTCTATATTTTGACAACTATGAGTTTCTTGTAAAAGTAAAACATCACAGTGTTCTTTTTTTGCCCACCTGAATACCGACCTTCTTTTTAATCTGTTTTTAAGTCCTCGGACATTTAAACTTAGCAACTTCAAAGTTGTGTCTGACATTCAAGGTGTCTGTGTAACATGGTAAATACTATGTGGAGTGAAATTATGAAAAAGAATAAATAACACAAATCATAACCTAAACCTAAACTATCCAACCCCTCAGTGAGTGTTAACCTCACTAAACACAACATCATAATTACATTGGAGATCTGCTGCTCCCACATGGTTTTGCAAGTATGGGACCAGACAGCAGCTCCTTGGAGAACACAACCACACAGAAGCTTGTGTCCTCCAGAACAAGATAGTATCTTATGTCCTATCTGAAATATATATAGACTTGAAGTTAACCAATTACTAATTATAAGATACTCACTTGTTAACTGTCAATCACAATATCTAGCAGTGTAACAAAAATGAAAGAACCTTTACACTACGACGATGGATTAGTTGTGACAGTTTGTGTGGTTTGACGACTATAAGATCACAGCGCTCTTTAATCCATTATTGCAACAAGCTGATAAAATATTTCACTGTTTCTTTAAATTTAAAATACTGGTACATGTATAGGATTGTTCAAATAGTTAAACTTAAATGTTAATAGTTAAATGACAAAGCCTTGTTACACATATCTTTGACGATCTAGTAGAGCTTTATGAAAATTGGCATATGTCTCCTATTTTAATATTTTACTGTCTTATGTAAAACTATCCGTGAGGTAGATTTTGAAATATTCCACTCTTTCTTTAAATTTAAAATCCTCTTACAGGATACACCAAATAATTAAACTTAAGTGACAAAGTCATGGTACACATATCTTTGACAACCTAGCAGAACTTTATATACCTCATATTTTAATGTTTTACTGTGTTATGTAAAAATATCCTTGAGGTATCAATTGTATACTAAATGGTATCACCTTATACCAGGACTATGACTATGACAACATGACAGAAATACAAAGAATATTAAATAGTAAATGCATAATCTATCTCACTTCTCAGTGATTTCCAAATGACATTGTAGAACAGCGATGTATGCCATTGATATCACAGTACACCAGTTCACAGTACACCAAATAATTAAACTTAAGTGACAAAACCTTGTCACACATATCTTTGACATCCTAGCAGAAATTAATCTACCTCATATTTTAATGTTTTACTGTGTTATGTAAAAATATCCTTGAGGTATCAACTGTATACTAAATGGTATCACCTTATACCAGGACTGTTACTATGACAACATGACAGAAATACAAAGTATATTAAATAGTAAAATGCATAATCTATCTCACTTCTCAGTGATTTCCAAACAACATTGTAGAACAGTGATGTATGCCATTGATATCACAGTATACCAGTTCACAGTACCCAAATAATTAAACTTAAGTGACAAAGCCTTGTCACACATATCTTTGACAACCTGGCAGAACTTTATATACCTTATATTTTAATGTTTTACTGTGTTATGTAAAAATATCCTGGAGGTATCCTTGTATATTAAATGGTAACAGCTTATACCAGGACTATTACTATGACAACATGACAGAAATACAAAGTATATTAAATAGTAAATGCATAATCTATATCACTTCTCAGTGATTTCCAAACAACATTGTAGAACAGCGATGTATGCCATTGATATCAAAGTACACCAGTTCATGACTGTGACAACCTGATTGAAATACAAAGTTTTTAAATATGAATTCATAGTCAATCTCAGTGATTAACTGTGATTTACTGATAACAATCCCACTTTAAAGTAAGCAATTAATATGGACAGAAATACAGAGTATATTAAATAATGGATGCATAATCTATCTCACTTCTCAGTGTACAACATTGTACAATAGCGATCGATGTATGCTACTGATATCATAGTACACTAATGCCATGACTGTTACAACATGATTGACATACAAAGTGTATTAAATATGACTTCATTGTCAATCTCAATGATTTACTGACAACTATGACACTTAAAAGTGAGAAGAGAATACCTACTCTTGAAAACAATACTAGAATAGACCAATCAAAGCTTAATAGAGTACCGAAATATAGTCTCTTTAAGTAACACTAAATCTATACTTAAAATTTAAACATCATATAGATTGATATATCCAAAAGTGTCTATGAGACTAGACATTATGAACAGATAAAGACACTATGACTACTGTGTACTAATATTATAATTCAGCATTTGGATTATTGTAATACTGTCAAAGTCTTTAAAATATTATACAAATAAAAGATTCAAGGACCAAGGATTGCACGGACAGAGAAGATGTGAACAACATCATATCTGTTATATATGAAGACTGGTGTATTCAGGGATGTAGACATTTCCATACAGCTTTCTTAATATTTTTTATCTAAAGTCGTAAAGATAAGGAACAATGAGCAAATGGCAAATTATGTGTTCATTGTTTTATGTTGACAGTGGAATACATGATATAAATACCAAATGTTCCAGTGATGGTGGTTTTTATATTAATATCCTCAAAAGGAATAAATATTTATACCATTCAGTTATAGAGGAGCTACAAGATGGAAACATCCCCGCCGAGATGAAGTAGTTTGTTTACAGAAAAAAAATATTTTTAAAAACCAGATAAAGATTATTTTTTTTTGCCATGTGCACAAAGAGTGTCAGTGTTTATTGCAGGCTAAAGACATCTTTAAATATACTTCGCAGATCTAGTCTACTCTGTCCGAGTTGTAACTTATCCATTTAAACTGAATAAACTGCAAACTATCTTTTGACTGATAATTAAAGTAAACCATGGACATTAACTAAAAACCTTTATAGTAATATTAGGCTTCCAAATAATAATTTCTTCAAAGATAAAATGCAGATGTTTAATAAGGTTCACCACTCAGTGATGTCATGTCCCAAGTTCTCTCCCGCTACAACCTCAAGTACAACCCGGTTAACCAGTTGTTAACCCCAAGATCGCTTTCATAGAATAAAACAATATTTGATCAAAGTTCCTCATGGGGTCGCTTAATATATATTATTTATTTTTGCACTGCAGTTAAATCATTTCGACTGTCCTCACATACCTTTGAATTTCAGTTCGTAGTTTTTTTTTTTTTTTTTTAAACATAGACATGCATCGAACACGCATTCCATGATGAGCGATAAAACAATCAATCAATGCCAAGTCCGCTCTCTCATACCCATGGGTCTTAACTGAGTCTCTAATACCGTAAATTACTGAGCTGTTAAATCTCTACTTCGTCAATAGAGGCCGCTCTAGCAGACTTTCGCGGGGTTTACTTGAAGTCTCCCTGGTCGTGTTGCCGAAAATAAATCCTTGGTTACCACAGAGGACAAGAGAATATAAGCCTGCAGAAATAATCCTGGGTGAAGACATGAAACGTCACTGGCCTTATTGAGTTGCCCCTTGTTAAACTGAAATTACCTGGCCTTCAACAATGAGTTGACCCCTGGTAAAGCGTGAACGCTTTCCCTCATTGTGCGCTTTCCTCATATGCGGCAAGGCTTTTAATCTCTGGTCATAGTCCTCTTTTGTGAAGTCTTCAAACACCAAGTTTCGTCCGTCCTCCCCCCTCCGTTTTCCTCTGGATATTATATCATTTCTCGTTTCTCTACTATGGAATCTTGCAATGATTTGTCTCACTTTGCCCGGTATTCTTTTTCCTGTTCTGTGTGTATATTCTATAGCTCTGCAAATACCATTTTTATCAGCTCCCGGCATTAAATTATGATTGTGTAAAAAGTCCACCAATTTTTCTCTAACTTTCTCATTCTTTTCCTCACGAATGCCATTTACTCTAATGTTGAATTCTCTTGTGTGCCTTTTTAAGTTCAGAACATCTTGTTTCACCTCAGTAAGTTCTTTTTCCGCCTCCTCTCTAGCAGAGCGTTCTGCACGTAATTGTTCCGTCAGGCTTTCATTTTCATTTTTCAGTCCCTCTATACTTTCATGAGCATTATCCAAACTGGTTTCTATGGCCCTCAGTTTAGTTTCAAACTCTTTAGTTATATGTTCTATGATGGAACTACGGGTATCACTGACCTGGGTCTGCAGACTTTTAATAGCCGCCATAATGTTCCTGTAACACCTCTCGTCAGACAAATCCTGCGTGTCCATATCACTGGTGTTATCATCACCTCCAAGTTCCGTTTGTTCTGAGGATACCTGACTGTGCTTTCTCAGCATATACGCATCTACAGTCTGCTCACCTGCTTTTGGTTTGTTTTTGGGAGGCATTGTATTCCCCGAAATATTATTTCTTGCAATATTTATGGACACTACTCAGAGCGCTGTCAAGGCACGTCTACCTAGGTGTCGCCATTAACCGGAAGTCCCTTGACAAAAAAATTATTATGTAAATAATCAGCACCAGCCCACATCATATATCATTTGAATATGCCATATACAATACCAATGTAAGTTTCTTATTACCTAGTTTATAAATAAAAATATAAAATAAAAAAAATAATTAATGTTAATTATTACATAAATATTATAATATTCTGTAAATATTATTAAATATATATTACTTGTGAACTATACTTAACCATATTAATAAAAAATATATAATATAAAATATTCCATTTCCAAAATTAATGTTAATTATTACATTAATAATATAATATTCTGTAAATATTAATAAACATATTACTTGTGAACTATACATAACCATTCAGTGTTAAAATATTGAAAATCTGACTGAAAACATCTTTCCTAAGTCAATTACAATGCATAATTTATTGGGAAATTAGATCAGATCACTATTTTAATCTCGCCTAGGCAGATTTTAAACTCGCCCAAGTGATATCAGGCAGATTTTAAACTCGCCTGGATGACACCAGACAGATTTTAAACCGCATAGGCGAGATTAAAATCCTGGCCTGCTCCATGATGGATTTTAATCTCGCCTAGGCGAGATTGCGATTGTGATCTCGTCTAGGCGAGTTTAAAATCCGTCTAGCCGAGATCACAATTGCAATCTCGCCTAGGCGAGATCACAATCGCAATCTTGTCTAGGCGAATTTAAAATCCGCCTGGATTTCAATCTCGTCTCTGACATATATATATATATATATAGTTATTCTATATAGGGAATAATAAATAAAGTTTTGAAGAACATTAAAGTCTAAATTAGAGCTTAGGATCTAAAATTAATTTCATAAAGGTGCAGTAGCTAGTTTTGTTGTGATATCTTTAATAGAATGTGAATAATATGCAAATTATAAAAAAAACTTTGACTGTCATTTGACAGTTACAAGAGGCCGAGTTAATATTTATGGTTGTACCTCTATAGCCTTGCAGTACCACCTAGTGCTCATACCGTAAAATCTCCACTTAAAACCGCACTTCCGATTAAAACCGCACCCAGACTTCGCCGAAATTCCTGGTGAGACACCACGAGGGGCTCAAATACTAAAAACCCCCCTTTAAAACCGCACCAACTTTCGCTACGGAATGATTTGACAAAAGACAAAATCAAGCTATCATCTAGAAATGAACACGCGTAGGTTGCGGCTCGGCCATTCCTGTCCACTTTAAAATTCCATTTTATTCAAACACATCATAAGACTTTTTTTGCAGGGTCACTAAAGCAAGTTTGGGAAGACGCAAGGGCCGGTGAACCTCTGCCTGTTTATACAGATTTTATATTCCGTGCCGTATTCTTGTTTGCTACTGATTTGTCATTATATTTTGGGAAAAATATTCTGCTTATCCATTTCAAGTCTCAAGTCACTGTATATTTTAAATCTAAAAGTAATATTTTGAAATCTTAATTTTTGATGAAAATTTCCATTTTCTGGAATTACTCGGAAGATTCAAATCATTTTCATACCGGTTACTTCGGTATTATCATCGTCACATCGTACGTTGACATCGCTCCATGTTACAATTTGCTGGTTCGTTGGAAAACATCGCTGGTCACCTTAACTAAATATCAAAGTAACTGAAGTTACCTTGTCGAGATACGCACGTATAGGAAACATGACGCTTGAAAACGAGTGGTTTTAAGGTAAAATTAAAGTGGCAAGTCGGGGTAAGCAAGTTTTTTTCCTGAAGAAAGTTTCCGTGTGGGGAGCCATTTTGTCAAGGCAGTGTTCGCGCAAGGCACGCTGGGACGAAATAGGTGGCTGTTCTGTTAAAATACCACCCACCGCATACAGCCGTTCAAAATATTCTTAGCAGAATACCAGGGCGTTTCAGCACATGGCGGCACTCAAACTTGGTTTTAAAACGATCGTCTGCCATTGTGTGACTCTTTGCGATGTCAGCTTTTTATTTTCTTTACGTTTTAAACAAATAATCATTCCTAAATAATGCCGCAAACGGGTTTATAGTAGGCTTTTATTTCAATTTTGCTTGACCATGCCCAACGATGTGGGCCGCTGTTAGCCCTAGCACCCGTCCTCTCTTACTACGCTACGCTGTGCGAGAGCCCTAGAAGATAATTTGAGGAAACTGGAGACATTCCACATGACAATTAAATTCTTATATTTCGTCTGAAAATGTCATATCCGTTAAGAAATAAAGATATTCTTATCAAATACGCATATAACATTCCACTTAGACAGTGTTTGTCCACTTTAAATATTGATTAGAAGAATATGTATTATCCTAATAAACTGTGATACACGGGAACGATGTCTGCTCTGGGTTTTTCCTCCAGCCACGGCTGGCCGGCAGCCTCCTGTGTAACTAGTGGTAACGGGCCTTGTTGGCTCAGCGAGCAAAGGTCGCGCAGTTCATTGTTTCAGATTCTGAGACAGTTTCAAGCGCAAGGATTGCAAAGTTTTAAAAGTGAGTCTTGTTTACATACTAAAACATAATATTTAGCTGAGTTTCGTGGTCATTCGAATAAAGTACTATATCTCCCTTAGATTACTTAAAGTTTCCTTGTCATAAATGCACTATTTGATTTTACACGATTTGTTTCCGACAAGGGTTTGAAGTTCTCCTGTTTACTCTGAAGCTTTTTATGCGGCGGTATCCTGGGTCCTGGATACCGCCGCATTTAATGCAGTTAGGCCACTGTGTGTTACAACAGGGTTGTTGTAAACGTATTATTTGGTAACAATTACTAAGATTTTATAACAAGTTATATATCACACGAAAACTAATCAGCAATATTTTAATTTATAAATAACAAATAACCGTAAATAATACATTTACACACGGGTCCCATGCATGCGAGACTGCTGCTAAGAACGGCCTTTGAAAGTTGCAATATTATCGCTCACTCGCCGGCCCAAAAACGATGACAGTCAGGAAGATATTCTGGAAACCCTTCTAGTATAAAACGCACAGTGCTTTCAAGAAATCAACCTGATTTCAAGATTTTGAATTTCTTGATTAAACCGCGGTTTTAAGTGGAGATTTTACGGTACTTTACATAATTTTTTTTCTGCTATACTGTTTTCTTGTTGAAATATGTTAAATACAGCAAAGTCAGTGAGATTTATTATGATTACTCTTTTCTTCAAGCCATATACATGTACATGAATTAGATTGAAATGTATCCAGAATTTCTGAGGCCTTAAACATGGTATTCATAACAAACAATGGACAAGATGTTTATATAATTAAGTCTGTTGTTCAAGGGCATTATGAGTGTGTAGATATAATTGGCTACTAGAGGGGACTAGGTGAAGAGCAAAACCTGTGCGTGAGGCCAAACATACAGACCCATGTCAAAAAAGGAATGGAAGAAGAGATCTTAACAGAAAATCTGTATTTTAGAACTAATTTTATTGCACAAGAAAAAAAAAGTGGTGCACTTTTACAGATTGTTATAATGCTCTCATAGATGAGTTAGTGTTCCTTTAAAAAGAAGAAAAAAAATTTATCATTTAAGATATGTAGATTCTTTTCCTATCTGCACATGAATTATGTTTTAGTGATAACTATATTCCAATTTTTGTCTCAGGTAGTTTTTGGGCCCATAGAAATACAAATATATAAATAGAGAAAATCATGATACTCCGATACTATAAATATTGAGGTTTATGATATATCAATGCTACACTATTAATAATGTTTATATTATCATGTCCTTGTTTGTGAGAATAGAGGGCTGTTTCATGAGTAGAACTAAGTTAATAATAATTATATTCCTATCTCCCAAGGTACACTTGCATAGAGATAAAAAATTTATAAATAGATTCATGATAAACTGAAGTTTTGTGCTGATATCAGGTTGTCATCTGTTATATGCCTCAGTATATTCTGTATTTCTTTCTGGGTTCATCATGTATTATTTACCTGTAATGACATACCTGAGAAATATACGTGCATTAACACAGGTATGTTTCAGGTGAAAGATCACATGGCATGCTGCTGTGTGATTTAACACATACACAGTAATTAACCTGAAAGGTGTAACTATTAATTAACCTAGATATGTGAAGCCATCATGCATCCTTGTCACCAAAAAGCAAAATGAATTACACATGATAAAAAGTAAAGCATCAACACAAGATTTGTGGTTTTGGGTGATCCTGAGGGATCATGTCAGATTTGGACCAGGTATTGTCTCTTTCATGACAAAGCATGAAATAATATTCCATATATTGTTAAAAGGTATCTTTCTGCTGTTTTTATGTAAATCAATTATAGCGATAACATCTGTATGTCACCACTAGTACAGGTAACATGGCATAATGGTGCCTAGGTGATAATATCTACATTAATATCAGTTTAACATAATGTAAGTTTTTTTCTGATTTGTCCTTGTGTTAGATATACATCAAATAATAACCAACAAAAAATTAAAATACATTGTGAATGAGATAGATCTGAAATGATAAAGTTGATATGAATAGGAACAGGTTTGACAAAAGATCAACCTCCATGAGTAGTGATGGCAGAACAGTGTGGGAAAAGATCCTTCAGTTGAGCTGTAACGTGATGAATAGGGCTTGCTTCAACTGAACTGCACGTGGGACAGAGAGTGTTTAGCTGTGTAATCAAATAGATAAATCACTATCAGATAAGGCAGAGATAATAGGAAACTCTGTATGTATTTAAAGAAATGTTTAATAAAAAAATTTCTAGAACTCATTTAAATTATGTTTTAGATAATGTATCTTTTAATACAGTTGCCCTAATTGTTTAGAACAGTTTAAATCCTACAAATCCATAGTTAATATCTGAAATCTGCCTCTGTATACCTTGAGGAAACTTTGTCACATTTCTTTACATATGGATGGAAATAGGCTTGGACATACCTCAATTATATTGTATCCTTTAAGGTGTGTTTCCATACTTATGTAAAAAAATAGGTGAGTTTCCACATAAGTGTATGAGCATGAACTTGCAGACTAAAATATATTTTTGCAGTGGATGGAGCAGGCCTTCCACAAAAAGAAGCAACATCATTTTACCCCAAGAGTTCATGCAGACCCTATGGATGAAAATCACTCCTGTGGTGATTTTCAGTCATATACGCACATACACTGACGGACACAGAAACACCCCAGTTACAAAATCATATGAGTGATTTTTCATGCAAATAGGCAAATATGTGCACATGGAAACACACCTTAATCATATCATTAGTGAGTATCACAATAGGTTATCATATCCAGATGATGTATCAAGAAAACAAGGGCAAGCATCTGTGACACTTGAAATCTCCTTTGGATGCTCAGTTCTGGATGTCCAAGTGTCCTATTGGATTCATGATTTCTGACTGTAGGACCAAATGGATCAAAGCTGGGTCTTCCAGCAGTCACTGACCACTGATGAGTTCCGCAAACAAACCAGTCGAAACTGCCCTGACCCTCTAACAATTGAAGACTGACCCTTAGATTTCACTATAATCATATATAAATCATATATATATACCAACATGATATATAAACATTTAATGATACCTTAAGAATATAAAATAGTTTAAAAATGGAATAAATTGTACATGATCAATCAAAATTTAACCCCCTTGCCATGTGACGCTCCAAAATCCCATGTGGCTCTTTAAAAATTTTTTTGCCCGTGGATCCAGAGACTCAAAATTTTCTTCCTGTTGAAAGCCCTGTGTATGGTTACAGCCTTAAATATTTATCAAGTGTAGATGTTGAGACATAATGTAGACTAGAGGAAATGAAGGTCTGCTTGATCTGTGCAGTCTTACCAAACATCTGCTTTGACTTTACACTCATAGGAACCACAAGATGTCTCACTTGACTTCCACTTAGCAACTAGGGACATACTTAAAATGTTGACATCTAATTAGTTTTTGATAGGGGAGAGTTGTGCCTGACACTTGGATGAGTTTGTCCCGGTTAAGTGGAGGATTACTTCTTATGTGTGATTTATTGTGTAACTCCAGGATATCAATCACTTAATCGCTGCTTGCTGTAGGCACATTGAGAATTAGAAATGGAGAGAATATCCCCAAAGTTTAAGATGTTATTTAAATTTTCAGTATGATAATTATCAATATACAGATTGATTTGTGTTTTTATGAGGTTTTATAATACCAGAGTACCTTAAATGTTGCAAGTTATGTTTAAAAACACAGACTGCTAAAATTCAATATTGTAAGTGAAAGCATTTGAATGAATGTGCCATATGCATTCAATATACTGAATGCACATTTGACAGTATAGCTAATTGACCTTACCACCACAGCCCTTATGCTCCGCCCCTTTGACCTAATGATCTTCAAGAACACTCTTACAGAGAAGGCTTTCCATGCCTGTAGTTGCGAGAGATGTTTTTAAGACGACATCACAAAAGTAGGTCCAGTATGACATCGCATTGAGCGACATCATCAGCTGGAATAGCTTTATCTTTATTTTCTGGTGAGGTATATATATCGCATTTATTGTGAAATGTTTTGCCACATTTTGGATAAATTGTCCCATACAAGTTCAATGCCAAGCAAGACTTAACTATACACTCGGCAGTCGGTGGAAAAATTCCTGCAAACTTTGGCCTAGAACATATGGCTAACTTGCCAAAAGGGGAAGAATTTTGCCGATTTTTTCGGTCGTAAAGGTCACTGAACCAGCTTTTAATAAAAAAGAGCTAGTGGACACATGTATAGCTACACTGTTTGACCTAAACCTTCCATCTTTCATATATGGCTCACCTACCAATGGGGGAAGAATACTTTAAAATCTGAGGCCTTAAAAGTTTAAGGAAACACAATCCACTTTTTGAAAAAGCATAGGGTCACATTTTAAGTAAAGTTTTCATCCTAAACCTTTCCTCTTTTACTAATGGTTCATCTAACAGTAGGGGATGAATCCAACACCACAAGGTCAAAGATCAAGGTCATAGATTTATATCCAGACTTAGCTTTCAGTTCAACATATCAGCTGTAATTATACCTCTGTTTCTGAGGATGCTCAACTCCTACATCATTTTACATCACTATCAGTGATTCAAACGTTAACATTTTGTTCAGTTATTTGAATTCTGTTGAGTCAGTTTCCTTTGTCTCTACATATAATCAGATCCTATATTTTACTTTTTCAAGCATCACTCAGCCCACACTGGACGTATATTGGCCTCTTGCAGGGTTCTGTCAGTGTTCTAGTTAGCTCAGCTGACTATAAGTCATCTGAGCTATAGTCGTGGTCCATTGTCCGTCGTCCGTCCGTCTGTCCGTCCGTCCGTCCGTCCGTCCGTCCGTCCGTCCGTAGATGTGGCACGTTTTGAAACCGTAAGACCTAGGAATCCAAAATTCAGCATAATGTTAGATGTCCCCAAGATCTCCTACCAAGCCGAAAACTGGGTCTCTGCGACTTCGTTCCTTTGAGAAATTAAGGAAAAACCTCAATTTTTTATTAAAATCCTATTTTCACACTTCAGGACTGCCTAATATCAAAACCACTCATCTGTTTTTCCTCATATTTACCATAAATATTCTTCTATATAGTTCCTATGTACATGCCAGAAATAAAGTCTGTTAAGTATAAATTCTTTAAGTTATGGGCCCAAACATAATGGACTTTGTAAAAAATCAGGAAAAATATTTACTCACTTAACATGAAAAATTTTGAAACTAGAGTCTGTTTTCCCAAGTATATAACTATGTTTAATTAAGATTCAATTGTTTACCCAAAATTAGATCTGAATTTTGTAAATTTTTTAAGTAATTAGCATAATTAAAATAAAATCAGGACCTTAAATTTTGCCCAACTTTGACCATGGCACGTTTTTTTCCTGTAAGCACCATTGATTTAATTTTCACAGCATGTGAACATAAATATTTAATTAGTTTAAATCTGAAATTTGGAAGTAAAAGCTTGAAAATTAAGCTAGTTATTGATTTTTTTCTTGAGGCTCTATTGTAGTCATTTGCTTTGTTTACAGATTACAGATGCAGGGTTCCACTCCAGGTCACTGGAAGTCAGCTATGCCAGAGTTTCTGATTTGTTACAGTCACTGGGGGAGATCCCCTGCTGTGACAGGTGTACAGTTATTCTCATATCACCACCCCAATTAATTAATCAAAATTAAATTGTATACCCAAAATTAGATGAAAATCTTTTAAATTTTTTAAAATATTAATAAAAATAAAAAATTGGTACCTTAAATTTTGCCCAACTTTGACCATGGCACGTTTTTTTTCTGTAAGTATTGTGGATTTAATTTTCACAGCATGTTTTTGTTACCTTTTCAACTGTTAACACCAAATATTTGAAACCAGTTGACCAAAAACTGTAGATTTTATTCAAGTTTTCAAGCACCATGTAACATATTGTATACATCAAGCTAGTGTTATGCAGTTTGCAAGAGCTCAGCTCCCCAGCTTCAGCTCTTAGTTCCTTCAATTCGGCATACAGCTAGATGTCTCCAAAATCCCCTACCATGCCAAGAATTTGGTCACTAGGACTTAATACCTTCAAGATATTAATGAAAAACCTCATTTTTCCATTAAAAACCCATTGTTACACTTCAAGACTGCCTAATATCAAAACCACTGATCTGACTTTAATCATAAATAATATACATATTTTTCATTCTCTATGCACATGCCAGAATGATGTCAGTATTGCGTAATTGTTTTAAGTTATGGGCCCAAACATAATGCACTTTGTAAAAAATCAAGAAATATATTTACTCCCTTAACAAGGGGATTGCTGAAGCTAGAGATTTTTTGTCAGGGATGTAACATTATTTAATCAAGATTCAATTGAATACCCAAAATTAGTTATGAATTTTTCAAATTGTATAAGTTATTAGTATAAATGTAAAATTAGTAACTTAAATTTTGCCCAACTTTGACCATGGCACGTTTGTTTCCTGTGAGCACTGTTGATATAATTTTCATATCTTTTATATTTTGATATAAGAAATTGCCCAAAAATTGTAGCTTTTATTAATGTTTTTATGAGACCCTGTCAGACTTTGGCTCTCTCCAGCCCCTCTTGAGTCACCTGTATGTTGACCTTGTTGAACTTTCAGCAAATTATGCATGCTTGAGGCGAGGCATACAGGGAATCCAGGCAGCTTATGGCCAGCCACAGTTGATCCAGGTGTCCAACCCAACTCATCTAGTAGTTTTAACCAACTACATACAATAAACAATAAATTAATAAATTTTTATTGGTTTTTAATAAAAAATTAATAAAAATTAGAAAAGGAATTTGTTAGTTTATTATAACAGGAAATTAACTTGCAGTTACTGATGATATAAGAATCTTGTATCGATGGATAGAATGTCACGTATTCCAAATAACACCATGCAGTCACCTATGGTATTTTTCAGTTCAATTTTAATGATAAAGAAGTAAATCATATCATTCATTACTAATCATTAGGGGTCATATGATGGAAATTAATGATAGACAAAGATGCAGTTGATAATATTAATCTAGATTCCTACTGTGTCTAGTGTGTACATTGATGTGAAATTAGTCCAAAATGAATTTATTACAGTTATTTTTTGATATAAATAAAAGCCATAAAACCAGGTACTTATGATCATTATTTAAATGTGTGAATTTTGTATATTCTGGATTCTCAACATCATTGTTTGGTGAAAACTGAATAAATACCAGACATGGTGCGAATACTTTGCAATTGTATTTAAATACTAATATGATTATGTACTCCATAATAAAATTTCTTGCATAAAGAATGGGAATTCAGGTAAAAATGAAAGTATATGAATACCAGTGCAAATACTTTCAAAATGTATTCATGAATGCATTCATGAATATATTCTTTAATATTATTTTAATAATCATTTCAGTTATATTTCATTTTAAAAAATCATATGATTCTCTTATTATTTTTAATAAAAATTATATTTGGGACAATATTTGTAATTTTTTTTAATTAATAGTTAAACCCTTATATTATATATTCTGCTTATAAGTTATATTGCCAAGTCAAAATCTGTGTGACAATAGTACTCCATTTGTTAATAAAATAAATGAAATCAATCCTCTTCCCTGTCTCCAAAGGTACTATCAAAATCATACATAAGCTAAACAACAACAACTCATATTACAGCTTATATTTATTACCACACAAAACCAGCATGTGCCTCATTTCTAAATAATATTATTTTATCATATATAACAGCTGAGCGTCGTGACCCATAGGTCCCTTGTTTTTCTTGTTTCCTGTGTTTTTACTGCAGAATCTGCATTCTTTAAAGCCACATGCCCCCTCAAATATTGTAAAGTCTGTGTGTTTTTTTGTTGCTTTTAATCTATCAACCGAGTTAGTCAACCACACCTACATTATATTTCTAATATTACCATTAATAGCAAGGCTATTTTGAGAACATTATAATAAGCTGCATCAGCAAGGAAAATAGGCAGAGGTGGGCGAGGATTGTTCTGTGGTCAGATGACTCAGTGTTATTCAGAGGGTTTTTCTAGACATAAGGATTGTCCTGTAATTACATGTACTGGTGTGTATGTATATTTTAAAAGCAGTGCCTTTTTGCAGTTTTAGTTGTGCTAGTCACAGTCACCACACTGCAACATTTCTGATAGAATGTTTTTACACCTCTTTGAAAAGGTCAGGTTTGGCAGTATTTTAGACTGTAACAATATAATTAAGGGCTGAATCTGTATGCTTGTTGATGATTTATCCTCATTATAAACCAAAAATTGCTTATACCCATGGGAGGAGAATGCTTATTATTTCAGTTGAAACTAGTTGTTCACCTTTGGATATATTGAATATATAATCCGATCATTGCAGAGCTGTACTGTCAGTTACACTTATATATCCTATATTTGGCATGACGGCAGGAATCCCAGGACCAGGCATGTAGACTGTTATTAGTCTGTCTCATACAAATACGTCCGGTAAATCATGTCATGGGGATTCTGGTCTGGGTTTTCTTTAGAATAAAAAAGAAGTTGAAGAATACTGTAGAGGCCGTTGTGTACATGGAGAGATTTATACATCTTGTGACTCAGGAAGGTTTCCTCCATAGATGTGGATAATCATGTTTTATTTTGAGACAGAGCAGGAGAATTTTTTATCAAAGTCAGACATACAGGTTTTTGCTACTTTGCTGGATAAGGACATTGTCAGAACACCTGAAATATTCTGTTAATATTTTTCATGTTTAATCAACTTTAACATTGTTAAATAGTTAATTTTGGTCATTAGGGGTGACCATACTAAAAGTTTAGAAATTGGTCTACTTTTACAGTAAGCTTGCAGTTCTTTCTACAGTGTTAGGCTTGATTATGCAGGACATTATTTCAACAAAAGTGATGCCTTACTAATGTTTTGCAAGCAATTTGAAAGAAGCATTTTAATAATACTTGATAATTCCTTGAATAACCATACAATTGGAACATCTTTATATGGTGGTGTTGACAGTAATTATCGTAGACTTTAAATGCTCGCCTGGGATGTAAATAGATATACCGTAGTCATGGTGAAAGGGTCATATTACCAGGAATGACCATTCTGTTTAAGGTGGTCACGATTTTTGGTCAGTCATTCAGAATATATGGAAAACACTGATAAAATTGTAATATTACTTTGGTGATCATCATATAATGTATTTGAGGTTACCAGAGTTCCATTTGTTATTTGTTCTAGGTTCTAGATTAAATGTCAATTAATTGAAATTCTGATAAAAACATTAATGAACTGTTCATCTTATTAAAGGTGAATCACTGATTGAGATGTTTTTACTTATAGATGGATGAAATGGAAGAACGACTTCAAGAAGCTGAAGATCGGGCAGCAGCAGCTGAACATGAGGTATGTTCCTTACATATCAATTAGATTAAATTTGCCTTTAAATCCCTGCTAAATGGCAGCAGAAAAAGCGTTAGCTAAGCCTTGAGACATGTATCTGAGACCCGCAAAATAATAAAAAAACTCATTCATCTGGCAACAAATTGGATGAACCAGAGTTTTGCAAATGGTGTTTTCACAACTAGTGACCTTTCAGTCTTCACACATATACAACCAGCCACCTTAAGTTAGGTTCACAGAGGCATTATTTTGACTTTTTTTGCAGGAATTACCTACAGTTTATTAGTATGTAAGCAGGGTAAGCCAGAAATCACATACATTCTACAGATAAGGCAGGTGAATAGCTGGCTTTAACCCTTTACTGTTCAGATTAGCCTGTGGATTGTCACACTCCTACTGTTCAGTCTTATTTTGCATTTTTTCCACATTTTGACATGAATCTATATAAGAGACATTAACTCAGTAACCGTTAAAGGTATCTTTGTGAAATTTTCAGCTTTTACTGTCAGATATATGTCCTTCATGTTATTTTAATTATTTTCTACATACCTGGTTTTATATGTATGTAACTAAGGTATATACAGGTAAAAACAGGTAAATCTGTACTACCTGTATTTCCACTCACTGGTATATCACCAAAATGACCCCTTTCATCCTGTTCAGGTAACCCATGAACCATTTGATAAAAAAAGGGAAATGGAAGGATTTTTTTTCACTCTAAGGTAATTATAAATTAAAGGTAAGAAAAAGGTAAATGATTAGGTTTAACACTGGAAAGGGAACCACCGACGAACCAGAATGTGCTAGTAAAATTGGATTTTTCTGTGGAAATCATATATTTTTCACCTGAAAAGCTTGCTGACCAGAAGAGCACATTCTATGACTATTAACATATAACACATATGTTTACCTGTACAGGTAAGAAATGGTAAACTATTTTTTTTTTCTGATTATGTATGCAAACACCTTGTTCATCATTATAGTTACTATAAATTAATACCTTCTCTATTTATGGACTGTATAATTAATTTTGATATAAGAACAGGTGCTTTTAATACAGTAATTAAGTTACCTATGTGAATAGTACCTTTGTTCTTCAACTGATCTAATTACCTGTGACAGTGACAAAATCATGCTGAAAAGTGGCTGGTGAGAATATGGATAAACAAGTGTCAACTGTGTAAAACCATTATATTTTGATTTTTCAGACATGTAAAACATAAATTGATAATTTTGGTTACTGTTTCACACAAAAACATACTCACCTGTACAGGTGAGTTCAGGTAAATCCAGGTAAATTATTTTTTAATGAAGTATATATTTTATACATGTAATTAGGGAGAACAAAAAAACAAACAACTTAATTTTGAGTGCCATGTGTAAAATTTATGAATTACAGGTACTAACTGCACTATTTATTGGGTTACCTGAAATGATACCTTTGATCTTAAACAGATTTAATTACATTTGTAAGTACAGAATATAAAGACAACTTTTCATTTTAAAAGTGGAAAGGAAATTTTTGAAGGAGTCAAAACAATATGCAGAAGCTATCTTTTAATTAACTGCACAGCCATGAGACTTGTGCATTTTAATTTTGCCAATTGCTACCTGTAAAAGTTTACTCACCTGCACAGGTAAGATCAGGTAAATAAAGGTAAATTCTCATTTTTTAAATTTAAATTATATATTGCACTTGTTATAAGGGACATCGCAATAAAAACTATTTACTATATGCATTAGAATGGATTCTTTCCCGCAGGGATCAGAAACAATGAGAACACTGATAGTACTTAGATAGTAGAACAATAATTCATTACATATATAATATATATGCACATTAATGTAAACAAATCGTTATTAACAAGAATATAAATTAACGAAAAATCGATATTTTTTATTGTTGGAAAGGTGTTTTTAAAATGTGCTATTGGGATAATGCACATAATACCAAAGTTTATAAACGTGGGAAAACGATACTAAACTGTGAAGTAACACCAAAGAAACATGTTTTTCACAGTACATTTTAATGTATGTTATGTTATTCAAATATATAGGCCTACGTATGTCCAACAATGCCTATCAAAATTATGCCTAGTTACTATGATTTCATAGCAGTACATTCTGGTATCTTAGAGGAAAATTGCACGTACATATCTTTATGCACTTACTTATCCAGGTCTTCATTTTGCACTTTATTTCAGTGACATTTAAATGAAGCATAATTATGTTATGAAATTAATATAAAATGGAAATATAATATATAATTACATTTATTCAATTCAACTTCACTTGAAGAAAAGTAGGAAATTTACTTAATAATTTTGAGACGCACAATTCCTTGGTTAACTAGATGTATACATGAGACCTAACTTCAAATCATATATCTAATCTGGTAACCTCCGTATGCAACTTTGTACATTTAAGCCCTCATATAGTCAGAATGCAGAAGTCATGCACTGCTGATAAAACTTCAGCTTCAGCAGGAATGCATGCGGTCTCCCCAGGCTGCAAGGTGGTGATTTCACGGAGATGCAGAGTTCCAGTTAATTATAAAACAACATGCAGCAACAATTCAATAATTCTAAAGAAGCGCCTGGAATGTTCCAAAAACTTCTAATAAGTTATGATCCCTTTGGTGTTTGTTTATTTATTTATTTTGTATTTACCAGTCCCGTCAGCTGTAGAGACGCGGACCATGACCTACACCTTGCAATTATACATGTTGTTCGGTTCCCGAACATTGTAAATGGTATCCTTTGTTGATTAAAGTAAAAGGTGCCAATTTAAAGTACAAATTTTCACTCCGAATCCCCGCCTGGTTGGCCACATGATGTGTGCTGTCTTTCCGCTAAAATCTTCTGTGTGATAGGAAAATTTCCATGTGCTAATAAAACTGTCAATCAAACGTGAAAATGACAAGGTCGGGTGGGTAAAAATAGAAGCCGACACCCTGTGGTATTTTAGGTCTTCAAAAGGGGCAAGTTTGAGACAAAGCCATCAAACATTTTGCAATATAGATATATTTGTATACCTGCGTCTTTTTAATCTTATCTTACAGCAATGGAAAGGTACAATTATATTTCAGTCTAATTCGTCCACCAGCATGGTTTCTCGTCATTTTGAATACACCATGCGCATGCATATCGAAAGTCCGCATCTTCGGTCTTTATATTTTACTTTCACTGTGTCACCGTCACTATATATATACGCTATAGCTTCTAATTTAAGATTGGCAAATGCATTTTATTCATTTGTCCTGCATGTATCATGACTGAGACTGACTCCGCCGTATGACTTTAAAGGATTATCATGACCAAGACACATTTTACATATTTAATCCCTGGGCCATGCATGCACGGTGACTGGGTTTTGAGAGCGATATCAATATAAAGCGGCGTTTATACTGGGCGCACGGTATATGCGATATATATGCAGGCGGTCTGCGGTATACAGTATGTATTTTATGAATATAGGCAGCGAATGAAACCGATTTGAGAAATTGACATGGATGAAATGTAAAAAGGAGTTATAAGTTCTGGTATTAGTGGTAAGATTTTTTGTGTAAAAGGTACAAACATTTAACGCAGTACTATTCCTTACAACAATGAATAGCCTGTTATAGGCAAACATGTATTACAAAAAAAAAATTATTTACTTCAATTCATAATATAATAGGTTATATTTTTATAATTTTATTTGCTATGTGCCATATATATTTAAGGATGTTTTGCAGCTCCTCCCAAAATATGTTTCACTGGCAGTGACAGTGCTTTTATCAATCACTAATGAAAATTATAATACGCACATACTATATACATGTATATATATATATATATATATATATATATATATATATATATATAGGCCTATATACACACACACACACACACACAAAAGTGTGCACATGTGCACGTACACATGTAGCCTATACATATACAGAAAGTACTACACATATACAAATTTGTAAAATCTGTTAAGTATGTGTTGAAACCGTATTAATACATATTTTTTCAAGCGTATAAGTCACTTACTGTCTTGTCTTACATATTCAAGGATCTGGGTGTAGGCGTGCAGTTCCACGTACGTCGTATAATAATTACATCAATATTTCATGAAGTATATTATCTTTATATTTTACACTGGAAAATTAACTATATCCATAAATTATCTGGCTCTTTCTAAGTTGAGACGGTATTAATTTTATTTTCAATCCAAAAGTCTCTTAGAATGATTGACAGTTCTTGTGCACGGCCGATTGTGCCCGATTATAATTGTACTAGTAAATCACTAGTAAACAATCAGACATCACATATATATACAACATGATATATGACAGTATCTTCAATTTTTTAATTTATGAAAATATGTTAATATTTAAAATAAATACTCATCTTATTATATGATATCGATAAAACATGGTTTTCCAGTGCCATTACATGACACAATTAGGAGGTCACTCAGATCACGTGCGTGGTGTCTGTCAAACGTGTCAGACCAGTTTGGATCTTGGTCACATGTTAGAACAACTCTTGACGTTCTGCTCTTTCATTTAAGTACAAATATGATAGATGACAATAGATATTTCATCCCCAAAACTTGCCCCAATTACGGGTATGTAAAATGGGCTTTAGCTCGCCCTGGCGGGCGCCTTTGAATTCTAGGCCTGTGACAAACCGCGCGCCCGCCAAGGCGCTATTGGAGTTTAAAGGCTTAAGGATTACTGTAAAGAGTACATGTACCTCCATCAAGGCTGGACTTCATGGCCAATGTAGAATAAAAAGGAAAATATGATCTGCAAGGATTGTAATACTTTAAAATTTTCACCTTTTCAATGGAAAGGCATGAATACAGTAAGGTCTTTCTGTAGAAAGAAATGCCTTTCCGCTAAAGATGCATTCTACCATCATATCAGACTTTCAGTCGTACTTTGCTCAGTGTATAACTGATTCTGCCATCTTACATGCACACTTGCATGCAAAAGAACTGAACAATTTCATTAAAAGCACTGTTATATCAGGAACACCATTGTACAGTGACAAAACAGGAGATTATAGGTGATGAGGACCTAAATCCTGGAAAGTATAAGAAATTAAAGACCATTTTCATAGGGAAATATAGGAAGTCGACGTAAAACCACCTGTAAAATATTTTTATTGTTGTTATGTTTGTTACTACTTATCAGCTACTAATATGGAAACATCTAGGTGTTCACCTTTTCAACGGATTGGTACAAAATGAAAAATGCCTTTCCATGCACATGTTTGAATGTCTTACAAAGGCATTTTTACAACCCCTGGTCTGTCTGTTTATGGATTTGAACACCATCTGTTGTTATGATGTTTGTATTTTGCCTCTAACAGACCAGGCATATATAAGTTACATGTAAAATAACTTAGTTTTAGTTGCTGTGTCATCAGTTGTACACATGTAAGTGAAGCTAGATACAGGTGATCAATAGTTCTATTGGCCAACTGGAGGGAGAAAAAAAATCAACATCTGTGCTTTAACCTTGAGCACATAAGAATTACAGTCAGCTATTTTCGCATAATTTCAGTACATGAATAACTTTTGGAGACTTCTTTTACACGGACATTGGAACTCTGTCATTGACAGATATGTTAAACTGATTCTGTAGTGTCTGTCAAATAATATTTTATAGGGAGAAAAAATACTGATATGAATTGTAGTATGGTAAACAAGAAAGCCTCAGCATTTGGCATTATATGACATATAAATGCAGTAAATAAAGGCACTGCAGTAATATTAAGTAATATTGTGTACTGCTTCAAACAGATGTAAAAAAAAATATACAGTTAGATTGGGACGTTTTGAATAATGGAGGTCCCTGGAGATTTTGATTATGAATACAGAGCACATCCCCTCCAAAATTATATTATGTCATTGACTGGGGACATAGGATCAAATGTAAAAGCCAGTGAAGCCATAAAACTCAGCCAAGTAATAACAGTGGTTATGAATATGATGTTTCTAGAGACAAGAAGGAGAAATAATTATCTGATGTGATTACTAATTTAATTGAACATGAGATTAATAATATTCTTTTCTTATCAGAGATTATAATTATTACATTTTCATTCTGAGTGTATTGATTGTTGTCTGTCACTGACAGCTTTAATGTTACATTGCTAGATATTAATCATGTTTTTAGCATAATGAGTATGATGATCTTGACAGAAAAAAAAGGTGAATGAAAAAATAAGATTTCATATTAATATCATCAGATTAATCAGTTAAGCTCTGTTGATTTCTGGTTGATTAAGTATGGTTCCCAGCAGCAGATTTAAGCAGCATCTCAGAAGAAAAAATAAGGATCAAGGTGGGAAAAAACATACATTCAGGTTTTATATTATTGTCCATTCTACCAAGGGGTTCAGATTGGTATTTGGAAGTATTTTTGAAATTTTTGAACAAAAATATCTTCAAATTTTGAAACTGAAAATCACAGGGCAGTTATTGAATTGTGAATTCTAGCAAAAATTTAGAAGGAATTATCACAGTACCTTGCAAAATAAAATTTAATATCTTAACAGAAATGTCTTGCAATTTTGACTTTTTTCAAGGTAAAGTAGACCTTGTGACACACATTTATTCAGATTTGGTCAAAGTTATTAATATATGAAATATGATCAAATACATTGTCCTTGCTGTCCCTTCGTAAAGGGTTATCCAGTAAGTTGTAAAGTATCAGATTCATAAGTTTGAATCGGATCTTTGATTTTCAGTCACTTGGATAGTTGTATGTACTGCCCTATCATTACCACATATTGAACAGAGGCATGAGCAGTTCATAGCCATGCACAAAAACTGATGGGCACTCCTAAGTGAATTAAACCATCAAAGTTCAGAAATCACAGTAACTCAATTGATATATGGTTATTTTAATGCCAGTTCCTATTTTACAAAATAGAAAATGAATCATAATGGATTTTTAAAAAAAAAAGACATTTTCATATTAACTGTTTAGGTATATGTTAGATTTCTATTTATTTATGGTTGTTGTAAATACAACCCAAGCATGCAGCTTGGAAGTGCAGTACAGCTAAATTAACACAGGGGCCTAAAAATCAACATCTTGGTTTCAATGATAAGTTCAAAGCAAGATCAATGATTACAAAGAATAAAATGTGCTCTGATATTTGAGAAATGGCTATTAATTTTTAAGTTATTCTCTTCGGAACATGAAATTCTTCAGAAAAAATAGAACATTCTCATGCCGCTTTATTCTCATTCAAGGTATAGTTCCAACCCCAGGCAAAGTCAAGTGCACAAAACAATTAAGGTGATGAGAGGTCTTGATCAGATCTCCTGCAAAATCATAAATTGGATCACTGTGTCACAAAAAAATCAAAGAATTCTTTAAGGGCTGTTGGTTCTGTACATTTTACCATGTCTTCAGTTAAAGTACTAAGATTAGGTGTTTTAAATATCTACCAAACTGTTAACATTTCTGTTAAATTTAAAATTAAATTTCCCTATTTATATTTCATTATAAGTGCAGTTGAAATTCATTATTGTTAAGCTGTAGCAGTAGTTGTCAGGGCATAAATCAAAAGTGTTAGGGCTAGTTACTTCTAATTTGTTTAGTTATTTCTAAATTTTGATAAGGTCTCCTTTGAAATTCAAGGTTGGACATTATTGATAAAAAAAGTATTTCTCTTATACCATATAACACTTACCCAAAGTTTTAGGGACAATGCATTTGTCTCATGTCATATAAAATTTATTAAAGTTTTGTGAACAGTTCAGTTTCTCTTACACTGTAAAAAATTGGCAAATCGTTTTGCAAAAAGTGCAGTTCTCCCATAGCACATAAATTTGACCCAAAATTTGTTAGCACTGCATAATTTGTCTCTTGCCATATAAAATTGATTTAAAGTTGGTGAACTGTGCACTTTCTCTCATACCACACAAAATTATTCCAAAGTATTGTGAGTAATGCAGACTGAGATGATGAGCTAACTGTATGATATGAGTCAATGGTGTTTTGGTGAAACCAGAACCAGGTGCACTGCGGGGCAGTAGAAATTGCCAAGATCAGCATTAGTTTTTTTGGTATGATCATTCATTGGTGCAGGTTAAAACCCTGTTTACATTGTGAATCTGTAGGCGTTCCTCCAGGATACCTGTTTACTGCGGTCGTTCCACCAGAGATCATATGTAGATTCTATTCTATACCCTAAGCTAGTCTTTTTCCCATCTGACTTAATGGAAGAATATTTGGCGACTGATCGCAAATTGCATTTGAGTAGTAAGGTAACAGGTGCCTGGGGGCATTTCCGCTGAGGCAGCTCTCTGGAGAAAGAGAAACCACACACCAGTGGAAGGATCTAATGTACACAGTACTCCTCTTTTTAATCATGTGTAAATCAACAAGAAATGTTTACGCACTAAGCTCAGTTTGTCGTGTTCAGCTCGGGGGTGGTATCGTTTCTGCGTCTGAGATTGCCTGTATGTGCACTTTTTATCGGTGCTCTCTGCCGATCTGCAGATAGGGGAGCACATCCCAATTGCCACGGTCATTGTGCAGTGCTGTGAAATTTTAAATCATCCACTGATGTTTAATGAGAAAACCAATTTGCTTTGCCTCTGGGTCATACAGATTGCTTACATGTCACTTATTAAATGAAAACTATAGTCCATATTTATTTAGATTAATTTCTTAATTAGATTAGTGAAACTGTCAATGGTCATCATTTACTGTGAAACAGAGAAAAAAAGTATATAAAAATAAACCTATACCATTTATAGCATTAAGTGCTGTTTAAATAAGCTTGTGGTGAAAGATTATATGATATTTTTACATGTTCCAAATGTTAGGGCTGAGAGCTGTTTATGTAAAATACAGGAGGTACAAACAGATGTTATGACACATTACAATTAATCCTTATTCCTTCTATAAAGTTTGCTTGCCTTGGAACTTACACCTCCCAGCTGATCTATATAAAGACAGATTGTAGCCATGGATAGTCACACCTTAGCTCATTCTTTTTATGACCAAAATATTTAGCAAATGGTTTCTTTATGTGTTGAGCAAAAAAGGATAGGGGATCATGTAAACTTACCCCCTGAATTTACACAAAATATTTTGGTACCCAAGATGTATACAGAATAAATTAAAGTTAATATTAATAATAAATTATAATATATTTATTTTACATAGTGCTAATTCAACAGAACGGTCATGAAAAGTACTTTACAAAAGTAAGAGCAAAAGTTTACTGAGAGCACAATTACTAAAAAACTTTTAAAATATCACAAAAACCCTGCTCAACCCTGATTTCTAAGAACTACCAAAAATTTATATAAAAGGGTAAGTTTTATGATTTCTGTTAAAAGAAGCGACTGATGCTGAAACACTGCCATATTGTGGAAGTTCAGGAGAGTTTTTATATACCCTTCTTAGATTGGACATTATGGTATACCCTTGGCCATCTTTTAACTTTTAGTGTGACCACAACAACTTACCAGGGTGGATTTTCAACGTAACCCACTATAACTACTTACCAACAGATTATCTCACCCGAGTTCGATTCTTGGCAAAATCCAAACACACTTAATGAGTTCAGAGGTCCCCAGGCTTCTTTGTGGTGTTGCTGCAACCACTTACCAAGAATAAGATATATTTTGACGAAACTCAACAGAAATCTTAACCAATATGTTATCTTACCTATGTTGAATTTCCGGAAAACCCATACATATTTCATGAGGTCAGGGGTCACCAGACTTTGGTGGTGCCGTGATGACCTACCAAAAATCTGATGGATTTTCATGAAACTCATAAATAATTACCAATGGAGTTTCCCACCTGAATTAAATTCTCTGCAAAATCTATGCATATTTAATGAGGTCAGAGGTCACAAATTAAGATATACTCTTGTTAACTTATTGTTATGCTGATCTGTTATCATTTAATGAAAATTAAAGGGCATGCAGACTTAGAGTACCATATATACAAATTAGCCCAATATATTGATATATGACAAAGTATCATCTTATAATAAAGATCACTTGATACAATTTTATATATATTCTTCTTAAAAAGACAAATATTGTGTGATGAAAAAAAAATTGATTTAAAAAGTAGTTCTCTTGTAGCTCTGCAGGTGCATATTAGAGAATTCTTTGTTTCTATTCAAGTCTTAGTTGGTTTATATCACCTCATGGGAATGACAATATTTGATACAGCAGGATGAAGAATTAGTTGTAGATAGGTTCACGACCTCGAATGTTGGTTTTGCTGATTAGAACGTTCATTATGGACTGGTAGCCCGGAACATTGTCCCGGCAAATTGATGTTTTCTGCTACAGGTTCATCCCAGGCCTGGGAGGGATAAAACTGGTGTCTTGATTTTTTCCCTGTTTTGTTTTTGTTATTTATTACACAGTTCATTATTGAAGTAACAAAGAATAAAATTTATACCTGTCAGATCGTCAGTCGTGTTTCAGTTTCTAGTGCTCCATGTTTCAGGCCTCCATGGTGATATATGTGGGGTAAATTCATAAGAAAAAGGAATAAAACATTATGTTACATGTAGCCATAATGCTGTCCCTTGAAAATACTCTTTTCTATAAATGATCATTGTCATGTGTACAGTGTCAGCATCAGATATAATGAGAAGACCAGATACCTTTCCCAAGGACACACTGAAGGCAATCTGTAAGAAAGGAGGAAAATCATCAAGCCTCAGGACATTTAACTACTGTAGATTCAGATATTATCGTGGGCTTAAAATTTTGTGGTTTTGGTGCTAAAAGCATATTCGTGGAAAGAGACTGGAAATATTTATAAATTGTGGTTCATAAATCTTCACGTACATATTTTAGAAAAGAGCTTATTATCGGCATATACATCGGCAACTCAATTTAGTAGCGTATTACTCTATGTGCTTCCCCCCCAGTCATTACATAAGTATTGTACAAACACTTGTACATAAGTGTTGTAGCCCGCTCCCTCAGTGCCTTCTGTACGGAGATTAATTAGCCGTGACAAGCGCATGCTGATCCATTTATCAGCCTAAGCTAATCGTCCCCTTATTCTTTAATTGTACTTTACGAGAATGATGAATAACAGAACTAACAATGTAAATTAATCAAAAGTACGTCAAATATTTATGACATTATTATGATTTAACATAGACAGCTCCTATCTAAGTTCATAATATCGCCCACACAAAACTTACCTTTCAGCCGTCGTTGTTTCATCCCGTGTTCGGCCCAGTGATTAATTTGTGAGAGAAACCTACACCCTAACATGTGCACAGATGGATAAACAGGTCGGAGAAACCCAGTGAAACCCCAAAGAAAGCCCAGTGCTTTACTGTTGATTTGACCCCTTGTGCATCCCGAGAAACCCACATCATTAAAACAAAGACAATAAACGAAGCCCCACTATGAAACCCCACTGCAATTTATTGCTTCATTGTATCCCCAGACAAAGTCGGGGGATACTATGTTTTCATACCGGTCCCGCCGCCGCCGCCGCCGCATATGAATCTTGTTGGCGCGATAACCCAAAAAAATTTTTCACGGAACTTTACCAAACTTGGTATATGTATAGATATGGGTAAGAGGAAGACGCCTATTTAAAATGAGGTCATGAACTTCATTAGGAGAGTGTCCTTGACCTTGAATAGGTCCAATTTTGGGGAAAATCCCACAATTCTTTAATATCTCAAGAAATCTTGCATGGATTTATCCCAAAATCAAGTTGATGGAAGATCATGGATAGGGTTGTCATGTTCCAGAAACTGGTGGCGCCACCTATTATTCTTTACCTTTTTCGTGCCGTTTAATACCCCCAAAATTGCCACCTTACAGCATTGTGAGCATTATAAGTCAAAAACTAATGGACAGATTTCTTTTATATTATGCATATACATAGGTATGGGTTATGGGATGATGCTTATTTAAATTGGGGTCATGGCCTCTCCTATGATAGTAACCTTGACCTTGAATATTGCCATATATGGTGAAAATCACACACCTCTTATGATATCTCCAGTGTTGATAGCCATATGGATTTCAAACATGACTAATGTATGGCCCACCACTAAAGTAAGAACCCTATAGGTTCTAGGGTAATGAGGTCAAAGGTCAAGGTCACTGGACTGGCATTTTAAAAGATACTGTGGATGCATTTTCAGCCAAACTTTCATCCCAGGTCTTCCATCTTGAATATATAGCTCACTTGCCAATAGTGGATGATCCATATAAATTTTGGGGTCACAAGGTCAAAGGTCAAGGTCACAGGAGCCATATGTCCAAAAATTAGTTTCTGGATGATAATTCCTGCTTTTATTGATGTAATGATTTCAAACTTGACTTATATATGTCTGATTGAAAAAGCAAGACCCAAATTGATTTTGGGGTCATGAGGTCAAAGGTCAAGGTCACAGGACACCTCTTTAAAAAGATTGTGGATGCATTTTCAGCCAAACAATTCATCTCAGATCTTTCATCTTGCACATATAGTTCACCTGCCAAGAGTGGAAGACCCCTATCAATTTTTAGGTCACAAGGTCAAAGGTGAAGGTCACAGGAGCCATATGTCCAAAAATTAGTTTCTGGATGATAGTTCCTGCTTTTATTGATGTATGGATTTCAAACTTGACTTATATATGTCTCATTGGAAAAGCAAGACCCAAATTGATTTTGGGGTCATGAGGTCAAAGGTCAAGGTCACAGGACACATCTTTAAAAAGATGTGGATGCATTTTCAGCCAAACATTTCATCTCAGACCTTTCATCTTGCACATATAAGTCATCTGCCAATAGAGGAAGACCCCTATCAATTTTGAGGTCACAAGGTCAAAGGTGAAGGTCACAGGAGCCATCTGTCGTAAAATTAGTTTCTGGATGATAATTCCTTCTTTTATTGATGTATGGATTTCAAACTTGACTTGTATATGTCCCATTGGAAAAGTAAGACCAAAATGGATTTTGGGGTCATGAGGTCAAAGGTCAAGGTCACAGGAAACCTCTTTAAAAAGATTGTGGATGTATTTTCAGCCAAACAATTCATCTCATATCTTTCATCTTGCACATATAGTTCTCCTGCCAAGAGAGGAAGACCCCTATCAATTTTGAGGTCACAAGGTCAAAGGTGAAGGTTACAGGAGCCATATGTCCAAAAATTAGTTTCTGGATGATAATTCCTGCTTTTATTGATGTATGGATTTCAAACTTGACTTATATATGTCCCATTGGAAAAGCAAGACCCAAATTGATTTTGGGGTCATGAGGTCAAAGGTCAAGGTCACAGGACACATCTTTAAAAAGATCAAGGTCACAGGACCAACATCTTCAACAAGATTGTGGATCGTTAGATGGAATAAGCAATAAATATGCCAAGTGTCAGTATATGCTGCTTAAAATAGGGGTCTGTTCTTGTTATACTATATTATAGTGTATATATGTGCTTTAAATATTGATTCTGAGGTGTATATTTGAATATGGTTTACCTATTATTTTAATACAGTATACTGAATAAAGGCAGTTTATTAAATATATTTTGCTCTGTGAGATTACTTGTATTTGCATGTCTTATAAATAACCTTGGGAGAACACACTGCATGGTCCTTTTTAAAACCTTTCACAAATGGAGACTAAAACAAGTCTAATGCACTTTTTTTTGGAATATTTACATTTAGATATGAAGCCTGTCATGCAAGCAGGAAATCAGCCGGCTTCAATATTGTAATACAATATAACCTGGCAACTCTCTTTAATAAATATTCATGGATTATTGGATGAATGAACTGATACTTTCAAGGTGAAACATCCATTATTATACATAGAATCAGTTCTCCATAAAAAATGTGATCTGAACGTCAAGATGTTCTTGAGCGATATTAGGAGAAATTCACATGTATAATCGAAACCCCAACAGAATCGCAGAAATTGATATGATTTATAAATCAGTACATCTTAATTACCAGTTTAATTCATAAGATAATAACACACAAGTAAGTTTATGTGGCTTTATTGAAAATTCATCATACAGTGTTGGATGATGTCGATCCCGTGTTGCCGTCATTGTTACTGAATGCAGGTAGCTCCTCAACTACAAGACATGTCATTTGAGAACTGGGTGATTTTTTGATCATCAGAATCATGAATTCATGGATTATCTTGACCCAGGAAACCACAAAAATGAAATCCCAACTAATATTTCTGAATCTACAGTATGTAAAGTGCCCATCGGGCAAGTAACACTTATCTTATACCTGCCCTACATAAATTTGGACTTGCCCTTTCAATATCAGTAGCTGTGGCCAGGTTGCAAAGTGTGCTTCACATGACTGTTTTGCCAGGTTTATTGTATATTAGACAATTTTCAGGCAATTTACGGTAAAGACATATTATTGGTATGTTTGAATGGGACAAACATGTAGCAGATTTTTTTTTAAATACAAGGTAAAGGTTTATACTGAATCCACTTGTCGAATTGAAGCAACTTTTGTATTTACACTACCACTGTTTTCTAAATCTTTTACTTTCCCTGTACATGTGGGAACCTGTTAATATCGATTCCTGATCATCATGAACAGCCTGCATGTACTGAGCTTAACATCCTTGATTTTTTTTTCATATATAGATCACACACTTGAGACCATGCATTCACCTGTCCCATGATGTCCTTTAATCTCTCAGGCTGTAAGTGTTTCATCCAGGGCACACAACACATTCTATTTTCTAATCCTGAATACCCGCTAGACCCATAAGAACAACCAGCTAATGAGGAGGGTCTCTGTCACTTAAAACAATTCAAGTTGTAGCAGTGTAGGTGACCCTAACCTAATGGCCATCAGCCTTTATTTCCTTTGCAGCAGAGAGGCTCATGTACTTTGTTACAAAAACAGGTAACACAGTAGACAATGCAGTGAATATTTTTATACCCCCTTCTGTGATGGGATCTATTAAGGTATACCCACAGTCCATCTGTCTCTCTGTCCATTAACTTTAAGTGTCTCCACAATAACTCACCAGGGTTTTGATGGATTTTCATTAAACTCGCCATAGCTACTTACCAATTGATTTTTTTGCTTGAGTTCGATTCTGGGCAAAATCCATGCATCCCCATGATAATTTACCAGGAATATGATGGATTTTGATAAAACTCAACAGAAATATTTATCAATATAATATCTCGCCTAAGTTTGATTTCCAGCTATTTCATATTTAAGGAGGTCAGAGGTCACCAGATTTTGGTAGCGCCGTGATGACTTATAAAAAATCTGATGAATATTCATGAAATTTATTACAAATATTAAGCAATACAGTTTTACATCTGAATTACATTCTCAGTGAAATGTGCGCATATTTAATGAGGTCAGAGGTGTCAAGATATGCAATGGGATTATTATGCACCATTTGTGGTGCTTTTATTCACTTAAATAATTGGTCTTCCCTGATCTGCTAGGAGGGTCTTCAGTGATCAACACACACAAGTGTTGTGGATGGTTGTTCTTGTATATAAATACTTCTGGATCTGATTGGACAGAAAGTGCATGGACATTTTCTGTAAGGTATTAGTTGATGCTAACAGCCTGACATCAGGTGCACCAGTAACTAAACGAAAAATCCAGGAAAAATTACATATTAATTCTACCATAATACAAGTCATGTCACAGTACTATGTGAAAATCCATCCACCATATTTTTGAGTAATTAATAAACAGGAAAATACAGAATCACAGGTGATGATGTGAGACTTCATCTGGGTACAGGTAGGTCTTTGACAGGTTCACTTACAACAAAAACTGATGCAAAAACAAAGCGATGCAGGTGGCAAGTGGATACCAACAGCTGTAAAAAGTCTCTTTTCTCTGTTTGACATCAGACACATTGACACTGACAGGCAGGCATGTGGTGGGGATCACTTTAACCAGTTTTTGACATTGGTGTATGCTTTGCCACATGGGGAATTCAAGGGGTGATGCCACACTTCAGAGTTAAGGGAAGATTTTTCATGCTATGTGGTGTTTCATTAAGAAATCCATCACATTTTAAATACATTCTCATTGATCAGTCAGTTACTTAGGACCTAAAAAGGCTCTGACTCTGTCCTGTTTTCATTTTCTAATTTCCGTCTCTAGACCAAATTTTGTTGACTTTATGAAGTCTTCTTGAATATTCAATAGACATTTATTTCTGACTGAGCTATCACATTTAAAATGATGAAAGGGATCATTTCCTGATATCAATTCTTCATATAATTTCTTGTTATCATTTCTTGATACCATTTCTTGATAAGTTTTGTACTTCTGCCATGTTAAAGGAAGAAGCAGATGTTCATGTAGTGCTGGACTATAGTGCATCAAAGTTGTGTATGTTACATACATGTTTAGTTGGTGACTGTTGTGGAAAGGGAAAATGACAGTAGTACTCCTGAGGCAGTAGGTTGACATATAGACCATTTGCATGAGTATGTAAAACAGTGATAAACTCAGCTTTAATGTACAGTCAGAGCAAAAAGGTGTTAGGATCCCACAGTTCATGGTCATATTAGGCTTGTGTATTGTTAATTTGTGAGAGTGAAACAGATCATTACCTCCGCACCTAGAGTGGGACACAAGTTATACTGTTGTGTCACCGGGTCACCTATTTATTCTCATTCTCACCTTGGATTTGATGACCAGGTGAGGGATGCTGCAAAACCTGTGAGGTCAGGTGTTTTATCATATAGCCTGTGCTATTCTTGAGTCAGTTCTACCATTGGTTACAGTTGAAATTCACAATATTTATACAAATTAACAGTTGAGTTCCCAGAAGGTAAGCTGCATCGAAAGCCTATGTCAAAGGCTTGATAAACTAGGATGAAACCAAAAACATACCTTGAAGAGAGACATTTAAGAAAACTGTTTTTCACAGAACTTCAGTCCAACTGATGACAGTCACTGTCACAGTCATCAGAAATAAATACATTCACAAGCAGCAGCTGAGCTCTTGATTGGTTGTTGATGTCATAAATATTATAGGAATTGTCATAAATATTATAGGAAATATCATAAATATTATAAGAAATATCATAAATATTATAATGAAATGTCATAAATGTTATAAGAAATGTCATATAAATATTATAAGAAATGTAACCTCAACAGGTGGAGTTGGCGGATCTGTAATACGAACCAGTCACAAACCAAGAATAATCCAGAAGGTTTTAAAAAAGACATATTTTACTTCTTGCTCGGATCTTTTATATATCTCTCACGTTTAATAATGTCTTAATAAGTGAAAACATTAAATGTTTAATGAATAATTGCCTAATTTCAGTGTTTTGCCTTGTGAAGAAGGACCATAATCAGCAAATATATGTGATAATGTATATATATATATATATATATATTCACTTAATTTGCCTGTGTGACCCACAATGACTATACTTGTGATGGGGTCACATTGAGTAATAATAGCTGCTTAGAAAACAACCAGTTTGTGCATTAGTGGTCATTCTTCTATCCCAACAAATAACTCACATTTTCAACAGTCCAAGTGATTGTGGAAGGTACTTTAAGAAATGAACTGAAAAGTTCCAGTTGGAATAGACAATTTCTTATATTTTTTACGCCTTACCATAACCTGATATCATCGAGGACTTGGAGACCAAATCTGTTATATATGTACTTGTATGTGTTATTGTTTGCATGTATTAAGATGGCAAATTCAGGAATATAGTCTGGAGACATTTTAATGTCTCACTTATCAGCTGTATTCCTGAGAGTGACACTGTGTAGAATGGCCAGGCCTGCTTTGTCTGCCATAACACTTAGTGTCTGTGAATGGGCCTATATTGAAAACTACCAGACCAATGTTGTTCTTTTTCCAGATAATGTACCTTTAATGCATAAGAATCAAAATGCAGCTGCTTGCTTTCCTTCTAGAGGTAATGGTCCCTCAGCGAGCCAATCACAGCTTGCCAAAACATACACTGCAGGAGACAAAATCTTCATGCATATTTATGAGACCTTATGACCTTTATGAACTCTGTTATGTGAATGTTGGTCATCTCCTGTTTGTGTACTGGTATGTTTCCGTCTAGTGACAGCAGGCAGCTTGACAGGGGAGACCTTCAGTTAAAACATTTCTTTGATTCTGGTTCTCTTGGCACTTCCCACAAGGCTTTGGCCTTTTGACGAATAATTTGTTTCAAAGAACACAGAGACAGATCATGATGTCGTTTCAGACTCTAGTGGCCTATAATTCTTGCCTTTCTATTAAAACCAATGGTAAATAGAGAAATCTTGTTTTAGGAAAAACAAATACTTCAGCCATTCCATGAGAGAGATCAAAGAGCCACAAAGAGTTTCTGGTTATCTGAAATTGCGACTTTTCCCAGTAGGGATCATTTCTTAAATATTGCATTCTGGAGCTATCATTAAGAACCAGATGCTTCCAGAATTTGATAAATTTGAAGAGAATTTCAAAACCAAAAAAAAGTTACTGTTTGATTTTTACATGATTTAAAGTGCGAAACCCTTCAGTTTACCAACCACACAATGATGAAGGTAGAAAAAGCAGGATTTGTGGAGATCCCGTGTTGTGGTTATCTTCATTACAGGCAGCATGGATTATTTAATCCCAAAATGGTCCAGTTGAAGTCTCCTGCACTTAAATAATGACTCTGTCCTGCTGCCCTTTGTAAAACTCAAGAAGGGATTCAAACTTCCAAACTTTCATTTTCATGTGGACTTCTGACATAAATAAGCTTATGGGGTTTTGATTCTCATGTCTGTTTTGGGGTCATTTCATGATGAAATGAGATCCCTTTCTCCTCTGTGATCAATTTCCTGGCACAGATTTGTAAATTAGTTCCCTTCCTGAAAACAGGATTATCTGTTAGTGTAAAAAGGTTCATATTCAGTTGATGGCAGGCAATCACATTTATACCCAGCCTGCTGGAGATCCAGGTGGCTCTTGAAACAAAGAATATTTAATACAGTTCTCATGTGAAGATCCCCAGCCCTCCATTAGTTAATGGTTTGGACTTTTAATGTTTTGTTTCTGGCTCTGGTACCTGCTTAATTATGGGAAATGTTACAACACAAGTGTCAAACAGTAACTTGTGTAATCATCCTTTGCCTAAGCCCTCATAACATCATAATCAGCATATTGTGCATTGACCTGGAAACTTTCTTCAATTTTTCACCATTCATATGAAATATTCATGAAATTCCTATCATGAAAAAATTGTTAATTAGTAGTGTGTTAATGAGCATATTGAATTTTGAACGACAAGTTGCATATATATAATTTGAAGATTTTTGTAAGTGTAATAATTGTAGGTCAAAGTCATGAGTCAAATGTCATGAGGTCAAAGGTCAAGGTCACAGGACCCACATCTTGAAACAGTTTGTGGATGCATTTTAAGCCAAACTTTTCATCCCAGACCTATCATCTTGCACATATAGTTCACCTGCCAATATTTGAAGATTCCAGTAGATCTTGGGGTTACAAGGTCAAAGGTCAAGGTCACATGAGCCATCTGTCCAAAAAGTAATTTCTTTATGATAACTCCAGTTTTGATTGACATGAGGATTTCAAACTTGACTTATGTATGGCCCACTGGTAAAGCTACAGCCCTATTGATTTTTGGGTTATGAGGTCAAAGGTCAAGGTCACAGGACCCACATCTTGAAACAGTTTGTTGATGCATTTTAAGCCAAACTTTTCATCCCAGACCTACCATCTTGCACATATAGCTCACTTGCCAATATTTGAAGATTCCTCTTGATTTTGGGGTAACAAGGTCAAAGGTCATGGTCACATGAGCCATCTGTACTGAAATTTGTTTCTGGATGATAACTTCCGTTGGAATTGGCATATAGATTATAAACTTGATTTATTAATGGCCCAACACTAATGTAGGAACCCTTTTGATTTAGGGTAAACAAGATCACATGTGAAGGTCACAGGATCCACATTGTAAATGTTTCATTCAAAATCTTTCACTTTTGGATTACCTACCGTAAAATCTCCACTTAAAACCGCGGTTTAATCAAGAAATTCAAAATCTTAAAATCATGTTGTTTTCCTGAAAGCACTGTGCGGTTTATACTAGAAGGGTTTCCAGAATATCTTCCTGACATGCATCGTTTTGGGCCCGTGAGTGGGCGATCATATGGCGACTTTCAAAGGCCGCCCTTAGCAACAGTCTCGCATACATGGGAGCCGTGTGTTAATGTATTTTTTACGATTATTTGTTATTTGTAAATTAAATATTGCTGATTATCTTTCGTGCGATATATAACTTGTTATAAAATTCTTGGTAATTGTCACCAAATAATACATTTATAACACCCCTGATGTAACACATAGCGGCCCACTTCTTTTGGCATGGTCAAGCAAAATTGAAATAAATGTCTACATTAAACCCATTTGCGGCATGATTTAGCAACGCTCATTTGTTTATAACATAAAATGAATAAAGAGCTGACATCGTAAAGAGTCACACAATGGCGGACGATTGTTTTAAAATGAAGTTTGAGTGCTGCCATGTGCTGAAACGAACCGGTATTCTGCTAAGAATATTTTAAAGGCTGTAATTTAATGGTGGGTGGTAAACAGAACAGCCACCTATTCCGTCCCAGCGTGCCTTGCGGGAACGCTGCCTTGACAAGATGGTGCCCCGCACGGGAACTGGCTTCAGGAAAAAAAAAACTTGCTTACCTCGACTGACCACTTTAATTTTACTTTAAAATCACTCGTTTTCACGTGCCATGTTTCCTATACCTCCTATACGTGCATATCTCGACAAGGTAAATTCAGTTATTATTTATACTTAGTTAAGTTGACCAGCGATGTTTTCAAATGCATCAACAAATTGTGACATGGAGCGATGTCAACGTACGATGTGACGATGATAATACCGAAGTAACCGGTATGAAGATTTGAATCTTCAGAGTATTTCAAGAAAATGGAATTTTCATCATAGATTTAGATTTCAAAATATTACCTTTATAATTAAAATATACAGTGACTTTAAATTGATCAGCAGAATATTTTTTTTCCAAAATATAATGGAAAATCAGTAGCAAACAAGAATACGGCACGGCATATAATAACTGTATAAACACGCAGAGGTTCACAGGCCCTTGCGTCTTCCCAAACTTCATGCATGAGTGACCCTGCAAAAAAGTGTGTTGACGTGTTTAAATAAAATGCCAAAGGAATTTTATAGTGAACAGGAATGGCCGTGTCTCAACCTTCGCGTGTTGATTTCTAGAGGATGGCTTGATTCTGTCTTATGTCAAATCATTCCGTAGTGAAAGTTGGTGCGGTTTTAAAGGGGGGTTCTTAGTATTTGAGACCCCTCACGGTGTCTCGCCTGGGATTTCGGCAAAGTCTGGGTGCGGTTAATAATCGGAAGTGCGGTTTTAAGTGGAGATTTTAAGGTAATAATAAGGGAAGAACCATATTGATTTTGACATCACACATTTTCAAGCATCACTCAGCCCACACTGGAAGTCTACGGGCTTTTTGCGGGGCCCCTCCTGACCTGTCAGTATTCTAGTTTGTTGAACTTAAAGATGGATGGATGCAGAATAACAAGAGCACAGTTATCAAGATGATCCTCGAAATAAAAAATCCAGATCCTCTTTATTGTTATGGAGTAGAAAAGTGCATATTTGTGACTTAACACATATTTCAAGGAATATTTCACATTTCATATTTCACAAATTTAAGCTCAGTTTCAGGCATGTCAGACTGAACAATTAATGACTTCTCATAATTGATGACACCCGACAACCACTCATCCAGTCACACACATATAGGCTTCTCCCCCAATTTAATCAGAGAACAGTACACCAAACCATTAAGGTCTATTTTAAGTCTGTACAAACAGAAATAGTGTCACAGAATGACTTATGTGTTTAGTCTTTATGAGGGAATGGTAGAACACAATTAAAACATGTTATTTTATGAGACTCCACATGTGTATATAAGCACTGTCCTCCAATAGGACTTGTAGGTCAGTCTATTACTGGATGTATATCAGGTCAGACTTGGGATTTTTCATAGAACTTTTACCCAATAGATTCTGGTAAAACTTATAAAGTCAACTTACACCTCTGATGTAATTGTGACCTACTTTGAGTCATCCAATAAGGTTTAGCTTTTATGACGAAATGCAGAAATATGGATATGTACGTCTCATATGTAACGTGAAAGCTCTGTAGCAAAACTATCTGTAGTGCGCACTTTGAGGGAGACTGGGCGGCTCTCTCAGAGAGAGAGACGGACAATCTCTTGCCAGGCCGGCAGGCCTCAGGAGAGATTATCCCAGACCGCTTGCTATTGAATAAAGACTTCTGTCATCAAACTGGTCTTGGAACATCGTCAGCCAGCACATCAGGAACCGTATGTGATACAGTGTGGGGACATCCCCATCCACACCCCACATTGTATCATTATTAATCAGGATCAAAGTCAAGATCCAACATAATCCCAGTTTTGCCATAATCAAATAGACAATGTTTAGTGAAACAATGGAACATTTATAGAAAGCTCACAGACATACAAATTTGGTCTAGAACATAGATGAAAACAAAACTACCTTTAAATTGTGTTCAATTATTTAAGACAATCATTTTTATAATTGATTACAAAGGTTTGATTAATGAAACAATCTAATCAGCTTTTGAAGAACATTATGAACCACAAACAACAGGTTGATGGTTTAAACGAAGCTCTGAAATGTTACCGGGTTATTGAATCAAGGGATTAAATAGGGCAGGTGGAGGACTGGCAGGCTGGTGAATAAACACATCCATTCAGGACAGCGCTGTGGGCTTTCTGTATGGCTGCGGCTGATAATAGAGCTCATCATATGAAGGCTGGCAGGTCAATTTGTAATTTCTTCAGGAAGTTGGCTCATCATTGTGAGGGACTTGACTTCCCTCTTGTCCAGACCTGTGTGCTGGAAGTATTTAAAAAATCATCCCTTCTGTCATCTAATGACTGGAAGGGCCACTGTTAGTGAAGCAATTTGTCAGTGTAACTGCCATTGATGCCAATTCAGTTCCCTTTTTGTGTGATATTTTATAGACTAGACTGTGTATATATTGCTCAGGGGTTAACTCTGAACCAGAAACTTGGCAGATATTGGCCTGATTTTTGTCGCTGCTTTTTGACCTTCCTTTCTAAGGTAATGCTGGTATGATACAATAGATGACAATCCTGTGACACCAGGGTGACACTATAAAGAAATGCTATATTTTGTCATGTATTGAATAAACTTGAAGTCAACAGGTCTTCATTATTTTTTAGCCTTATGAGCCACAGAAGTATTATTTACTTCTGTAAGGATTATTTTTTGGCTTGTTATTGCCACTGCTAATAAAGTAATAAAATGTTTGAAGTGTGGATTGGGGGGGGGGGGGGGGAGGGGAATAAAATTGCCTTGTTTTCACTATATTTTTATGGCTAACCACCATGACCCTCACACAGTATCTGTCAAAGCAAGGTTATATAATATCTGCTTGACTTAGTAAATTTAAAACCTACTTGGAAATTAATCTGGACTGTGACACACATATAGGCACAAACATATAAAATTTGTTAGTATGTAGCAAGTAATACAGTGGACCCACCAGTCAAATTTATCATTATGTTACACACATGGTTTTATAACTAAAAACAGGTGTTTTTTTACTAATCTGTAAAATAAAAGTGACAAAGTGCCCAGTGTCATCTGCTCATTAGTTTGAACTTGGTGATTTTGGATGGATTTGAATTTTGCCTAGAGGAGATTTGAATCCTTCAGTGGTTCATAGCAGATAATAATTACAGCATCATAAAGGTGACTTAAAACTCCTTCATTGATTATTATTGACATATTCTTTGTAAAAAAATTAATTTCAATTGTTCAAATAAATGACATTGCACATTATGACAGCATCTTTTGAATGAGAGAAAATTTCTATCTTGTATAAAATCTTACCATTAACAAATGTTCATCCACGAATGACTTTTATATACTTAATAATTGCTTATAAACCTATTTTTGTAGTTTCATTTAAGTGAGTTAAAAAGCTAAGTGGGAGGCTTTCTTATCTCCTTCTGCAGTTCCCTCTGCCCTTTGGAAGTCTGGATGAATCACCTATGTATAATAAGTCACAGAATCACAAAACACAAACAACTGCTGTCAATTAGTCTGCCTGGACAAAAATATATGCCGGTTGGAGTGTTTTGCATAAGAAATGCAGAGTTTTTGCTGAGTGTTGCTCAGTGATAATGTTGTGGGGATCAGTTGCACACTTCCTTGTGCCATACCAGACATCTTTTTATAAAACTCGCTGATGCTTGCTTTGAGAACATCTGATCGTATCAGTCTGATTAAGCAGGGTGTGGTCGTGTCTGGTGACTTTGGAGGATGTCGTTCTTTGTGAGGGAGCAGATCACAGGTTCTACCTCGCTTTGATAACGAGTGTATGCTTGATGTTTTTTAGGGGGGTCACTAGGAATGCATGTGTTATTGTGCTTGACATGTTTTCCTTTCTGGGGAATGATGTTATAATTATTGAATCAGTATGGTATATCCAGGTATTTCTATATTTATAGATGAGCACACACATGTACATTATTTCCAGATTTAATTATAAAAATACATATGTGCTACTCATAACCTGACAGAATTGTAAGATTTAAGGTTCACCTGAAGTAATTGCTAGATAGTAATGTTTAAGTTTAGGCATATTTTACTTTCATCAATAGCTTGTAAAGTTTTTACAGTTTCTACACAGCACATGTGTTTGAGATGGAATATACTTTTTCAAAACTGTATTTCAGCTGACAGGTAGGGGTATCTGCAATTACTGACATTTATTTTTATCTACAACATATTACAATTATGAAATTTTTCATCTCTGTAGCGATCGCTCCTGGAGGCCAAGTTGGACAGTATGGTTCAGCCAACACCTGAGGCAGACAGTGGTATCCATGACCTTGAAAATGAGGTCAGGGAAAAGGACAAGATTATCGAAACATTGCGACTCCAATTGGAAGAACAAGTCAGTTTCCTCTTAAACAGTATTATAACAGTAATGTAAATATAAAAAAATAAAATAAATTTTATTTAGTGGTGTTATGGATGTAATTTTACTGTAACTGATTGCCTCTTAACAGTTACTGAGTATAAATTTCCTGGTTATGAAATGCCAAACAGTTCATGCTAAGACTTATGCTAAGACATTGGTACACTCAATCAGGAATATTGGGCAAACTTTCTTGGAATTTAATTTTAAGCTCATTTGACCATATGTGTAAACTGTTAAAGAATTATTAATAATTACATTTACACATTTTTGTGTATTAAATTTATCCTTTCATATAACTTGCCCATATTGTGTTCATGACTGGCCACAGTTTTCATATACCTGTATTACAGAGTACAATATACACTTAGATATACAATTAGATTTAGTTTTATTAATTTGAAAATGTAAAATTTTATTTCTTACAGCATTTTATTTCATTTTATAAATTAAACATGATTTATTGTATCCACCAAAACAAAGTTTTGCGGATACTATGTTTTTGACCGGGTTCCGCCTCTGCCACCGTGTTCATTTCCAGAATTGAACTCTGAGACCACTGGACAGATTTTTCCCAAAACTTTACACGATTATCGGGTCACATGTGAACTGGTGCCAAAATATTTTGCATTGCCATCTGACCTTTCCTCTCTCCAGTGCGTCCATCTGTGCATCTGTTTTGACACAATTACCCACATATCTTCTGACTCATTTGACCAGTCTGGAAAATAATTTTGCACAAATGTAGCCCTTGGATAGCTTTATAACATACATAAAAAATGGTGGTGCCACCTGCAACCATTTTTTGCACAGCGTCCATCTGTTCATCTGCCTTGGGATAAAATCACTCATATCTCTGAAGCGAATGGACTTATCCACCTGAAATTTTGCATATGTATTCATCTTGGATAGCTTTCTGGATATTGTGGCAGGTGGCGCCACCTACATTCACGTTCAGGCTGCAGACATTCAGGCTTATATCTCAGGACTGGTTTGACATATCCTCCTGAAATTTTGCATGTGTATAGATCTCATATAACTCTTTATCATAAGCAAAACTGGTGGCGCCACCTGCAACCTTTTTTTGCACAGTGTCGGTCTGTTTGTCTGCAGTGAGATAAAATCACTCATATCTCGGCAGTGGTTTGACTTATCTGCCTAAAATTTTGCAGTTGTATACAACTTGGATAACTTTCTGGATTTTATGGCAGGTGGCGCCACCTACATTCACATCCAGACATCCATGCTAATATGCAACACACCTCTCTCTATTTCCCCTTGCCACTTAATCCATGCCTCACTTCACCCGTCCCACTGTGGTTTCGGTGGTTACACGTAGTCGCTTTTCGACTACCCGTATTCTAGTTATACTACAGCTCATCTCCAATGTCTTCCTTATTCTATATTTTACAGGGTTTCATATTTGACAGCAGGTATTTAAAACACATATTGCTGTCACATAGTTGAATAACTGACAGTTTTACAATATTTGATTGTTAGAGTCTCCTGCATCTGAGACATAGTCAATAAAATTGGACAGTACTTGTCTTGCTTTCATATATTTAGTATTTGATAATCACCAAATAGCAGGGCCATTTCTTCTTAATTAGCTTTTCAAATGCTAATATATATAAAAAAAAAGAAAAAGGTGCATTTTGCATTTGCTAAAATTTTAAAGTTCAGCTAAACGCTGTGACCCATGAGTCCCTTGTTAAAATAGAAAGATACTGTTTGTTTGATAAAATTTGTTTAATAAAAGGAGTAAGAATTATTTCTATCACTAAGTTTTAATGATAAAGAAATCCAATTTTCTTCTTGACTGAAGTGGTATGTGGCCTTTTGTTGTTAGCTCAGCTGACTGTAAGTCATCTGAGCTATAGTCGTGGTCCATTGTCCGTCGTCCGTCCGTCTGTCCGTCCGTCCGTCCGTAGATGTGGCACGTTTTGAAACCGTAAGACCTAGGAATATTTGATCACTTAACACAAAAATGTTAAAGCTATGGACCTTTTTTCCAGTAATATAACTTTAATTAATCAAAATTAAATTGTATACCCAAAATTAGATGAAAATCTTTCAAATTTTTTAAAATATTAATAAAAATAAAAAATTGGTACCTTAAATTATGCCCAAATTTGACCTTGGCACGTTTTTTTCCTGTAAGTACTGTGGATTTAATTTTCACAGCATGTTTTTGTTTGCATTTCAACTGTTGACACCAAAAATTTGAAACTAGTTGATCAAAAACTGTAGATTTTATTCAGGTTTTCAAGCACCATGTAACATATTGTTTACATCAAGCTAGTGTTATGCAGTTTGCAAGAGCTCAGCTCCCCAGCTTCAGCTCTAAGTTCCTTAAAATCGGCATACAGTTAGATGTCTCCAAAATCCCCTACCATGCCAAGAATTTGGTCACTAGGACTTAATACCTTTGAGATATTAATGAAAAACTTCATTTTTTCCATTAAAAACCCATTGTTACACTTCAAGACTGCCAAATATCAAAACCACTTATCTGACTTTAATCATAAATAATATACATATTTTTCAATCTCTATGCACATGCCAGAATGATGTCAGTATTGCGTAATTGTTTAAAGTTATGGGCCCAAACATAATGCACTTTGTAAAAAATCAAGAAATATATATTTACTCCCTTAACAAGGGCATTGCTGAAGCTAGAGATTTTTTTTGTCAGGGATGTAACATTATTTAATCAAGATTCAATTGAATACCCAAAATTAGTTCTGAATTTTTCAAATTTTATAAGTTATTAGTATAAATATAAAATTAGTACCTTAAATTTTGCCCAACTGTGACCATGGCACGTTTGTTTCCCGTGAGCACTGTTGATATAATTTTCATATCATGCACACATAAGGATTTCAGCTTTTTAGTTTAGAAAGCTGAAAGAAATTGGCCAAAAATTGTAGCTTTTATTAATGTTTTTTATGAGACCCTGTCAGACTTTGGCTCTCTCCAGCCCCTCTTGAGTCACCTGTATTATGCATGCTTGAGGCGAGGCATACACGGAATCCAGGCAGCTTATGGCCAGCCACAGTTGATCCAGGTGTCCAACCCAACTCATCTAGTAGTTTTAACCAACAACATATCAATAAACAATAAATTAATAAATTTTTATTGGTTTTTAATAACAAATTAAAGAAAAATAAAAAAGGAATTTGTTAGTTTATAATAACAGGAAATTAACTTGCAGTTACTGATGATATAAGAATCTTGTATCGATGGGTAGAATGTCACGTATTCCAAATAACACCATGCAGTCATCTATGGCATTTTTCAGTTTAATTTTAATGATAAAGAAGTAAATCATATTATTCATTACTAATCATTAGGGATCATATGAAGGAAATTAATGATAGACAAAGATGCAGTTGATAATATTAATCTAAATTCCTACTGTGTCTAGTGTGTACATTGATGTGAAATTAGTCCAAAATGAATTTTTTACAGTTATTTTTTAATATAAATAAAAGCCATAAAACCAGGTACTTATGATCATTATTTAAATGTGTGAATTTTGTATATTCTGGATTCTCAAAATCATTGTTTGGTGAAAACTGAATAAATACCAGACATGGTGCGAATACTTATTAATTGTATTTAAATATGAATATGATTATGTACTCCATTATAAAATTTCTTGCATAAAGAATGGGAATTCAGGTAAAAATGAAAGTATATGAATACTCGTGCAAATACTTTCAAAATGTATTCATGAATGCATTCATGAATATATTCTTTCATATTATTTTAATAATCATTTCAGTTATATTTCATTTTAAAAAATCATACTATTCTCTTATTATTTTTTAATAAAAATTATATTTGGGACAATATTGGTAATTTTTTTTAATAAATAGTTAAACTATTATATTATATGTTCTGCTTATAAGTTATATGGCCAAGTCAAAATCTGTGTGACAATAGTACTCCATTTTTTTAATAAAATAAATGAAATCAATCCTCTTCCCTGTCTCCAAAGAAACTATCAAAATCATACATAAGCTAAACAACAACAACTCATAATACAGCTTATATTTATTACCACACAAAACCAGCATGTGCCTCATTTTTAAATAATATTTTTTTATCATATATAACAGCTGAGCGTCGTGACCCATAGGTCCCTTGTTCTTATAGGGTATATGCTGATTTAATTAAATGGAATAACTAAATATCTAACTGATGTATTCATCTTGTTCACTTGATAAACATCATTGTTGTACAGATTTTTTTCTTTTTCTTTAGAAACTTATGAGAGTCCAAGAAGCCAAAATGGTGGAGGAGAAATCAGCAAAAATAAAAGACTGGGTCTCCAAAAAGATGAAAGAGGTTAGTTACCTGAAGTTAAAAAAAAAACGAACTCTACCAATAGAACCCTGGTGGATATACAGGGTGGTAATGGTGCAAACGTCAGGTCAGCAGCATGTTATGTAGCTAAAACACTGTGAACAGGAATTTTCCTACAGCATTAAGAATTTTGCAAATTATCCAAGTAAGGGTTTCTATGATCATGCCATTTGAGTTAGACAATTATTGTTGAGACAGGTGATGTCATGGATAGAGACTTCATCAAATTTTTCTCGTATTTCATATTTGTCAGGTATTAAATGGTATATGTTACTTTATAATGCTCTTTGAACTTAGATTGCCAATTTGCATTGTATGCATTATTTTATAACAGCAAAACCTACAACATCTAAAACAATAACGGGCATCAAAAGAATATATACCAAATGTCATTTGTCCTTTAAGTAAAAAATAAATTTTAGTTCTAGAATGCTGGTGATTGTGACAAGTGTTCCGGTTTCAATATATTCTTTAGAGCACAAAATGAATTAAATTTTCTTTGTGGATCAGTTAAATTTACACTGTATCTGATGGTACCTATATGTGTGTGAAAAAGGCTATGTATATTAGAGATAATTAAACAATAGTTAAGACTAAAGAGGCTTAATTCATTTGTGGCTGTTGATATTGTTCTGCCAAAGAGTTCCCCTGTGATATTCATGATTCACAGTTGCACATGGGATATAAAACTCGCAAAGTTCATACATTTATTACGGACTTATATTTACATCCAGAACGATACTGATTAGTTTATATTTTGTATCACAGCTGGAATACCAGAACCAGCAGTTTCAGATAGAGAATGACACTTTACGAGATCAAATAGGTGTGCTGCGAGCCAGGTTGAACATGCTGCCCCCTAGTGCTGCCAAAGAGATACACAGGATAAGTGCACAGGTCAGTGTAAGGCCATCTGTCAGCCTTAATGTGAATGTGATATATGACAATGATGAGACACAGTTATGGAAGGTTTGCAAGTTCATAGGGTGGTAAATTTATTTAACATAATTTTAAGAAATTACAATTATTTCAATATCTGTATGAATCCTAGTTTTATTACGTAAACATAATTGTGAGCTGTTTCTGTATTAATGAGAATTTTCTCTGTTAAAGTTTATATGCCAGAGTAAGCCAACCGAAAATTTTCCCTTATTGGGCCTATTATCGCCCATCCCGCCTCGTTCCCGTGTATCTAGGTCACACTTCCGTTACCCATAATCACATTTTCTTCTGGCGTACGCCATGATGGACGTGTGATCCCGCTCTGCGGGATTCGTCCACTGTTGGGTTTGTACTAATGAGTTTGCCAACTGAACTGTAAGTTGTCTTTTTTTCCCTTGCCCGCCCTGGAATACCCCACTTGTGGCTCTTGTGGTTCTTTAATCCCGGTTGGGACTCCCACCCCCCTTGTTTTCGTTGCCGCTCCAACAATGACTACTGCCATGTTCCGGCTGATCCTTGTTTTCACTGCCAGACTTGGACGTCTGACCAGTGGGCCCTTTCCTGGATTGGGCTCATTCCCCGGTACTTGGGGGTTCCCCCTCCGGTATTCCATTGTCTGACCCCGGGGTTGTCCCCGAGGGGGTGGGGGGGGGGCCCTACCCTGGTTGACCGCACCACGGCCGTGCTGCATTCACCGTCCGTTCCCGCCGGTCCTGTCACCTCTCCAGTGGTTTAGACAGTTATATCGTTGAATTCTCATTCACGGAAACGGAATTCTTCCCCGTTCCCGCGGCCTCCCGTTCTGCCAGCACATCTACCTCTTCCATATTACATTTCTTGTCCCAGGTTTGTTATTCACTTATGTCGGATCTAGACGATTCGTCTAGACCCGATTCTGTCCGCCCGGCGCCCTCGCCGGCGCCCCGGTACTTTCTCCCCGGCCGTTCTCGTCGCCGGCTCCTCGCCGATTTCCTTACTTCTCCCCGGGGCCGGCTGGTGCCGTCCCGCTGGCTCGCCCGGCCCTTCCTGGTGTGCAGGTAAGTGCGTCGGTCCCTACTGCCTCCTTTCGGGGCTGCCGGCCTCGCCTCCGGTTCCTCCGTCTGCCGTCGTTACTTAACGGCCGGCTCTTTTTTTCAGTTACCATCTGCTGTGCGGCCTGCGGCTCCGGTTCCTGTGCCTTCCCGGATGGTTCCTGCTGCTGCTCGTTCCCCGGCTTCCTGTTTCCAGCCTCCCGTGGCTCCGGCTCAGCGGGTGTCTCTGGCTCCCCCTACACGGGGTTCTCCAGGGTCCCCGACTGCTCAGTCTGCCGATCCCGCCCTGGCATCAGACCAGTGGTCGGCGATCGAGCTGCGCCGCCAGGCTTGGCGTCCGCGCAAATCTGCTCAGTCAGCCGATCCCGCCCTGGCACCAGACCAGTGGTCGGCGATCGCGCTGCGCCGCCAGCCTTGGCGTCCGCGCAAATCTGAGCTTATGGACCTGCAGGCTACCTCCGCACAGGAGGCTACCCTAGTGGTCCGAAGTTCCGTAGGTACAACCTCGGACTTCCTCGGCGTCGGCGGCCGGTTCTTCTGTGAATCCTGGCCCCTTCATTCGCCCTCCGCCGCGCCCGCCGTGTGTCTGGTATTACTGACCGCACGGGGGATCTCTTCCGTGGGCGCCCCGCGGTGGTCTCGGGGTCTCGCTCTACTGGGGCCCCGCTTCCGCCGGGTTCGGATACACCTTGGTCCCCCGGTACCCTCGGGAGTTCCCTTGGGTTCCGGGCTCCCGGGCTACCTGTTCGTTCGCTTGCTCCCTTCTCCTGAGCTCCTGGATGTTCAGTCTGCTCCGCTGCGCCTCGTGTCCGGCCTGGCACAGCCGTTGCGGACGGTCCGTCTTTAATTCCATCCTCTGTCCAGTTTTCCGATCGTCACCTGTCGGATCTGGCGGGGCTCGGCCGGCAAGCCTTGGGTATGGTTTACGACTTGCAGGAGGTCCCTTGCTTGCTCGCCGTTTCCGGACACGCTCCCTCTCCCCGACATATGGCGGGCTTCTGCCCATACTGGCGCTGTGTTCCATTCAGGTCGTTGGCGCCCAGTTGTAAATTGCATCTTGTTACGCCGCCCGGCTTGCATTCAGTCATTAATGCACTTACGGCCGCGGCTTCTCCGGCGGGGTTATCCGAGCTTTATTCTCCGCCTTTCCCGGTTCCCTGCTGTTTGGCGGCCAGTTACGGCCTCTCTTGGACCGCGCCTTGGCGCGCTCGGATCGTCAGGCCCGCCTCCGCTCGACCTCCCTTGCGCCTCGGCCTTCCTTCCGCGTTCCCCGCCTTCAGCCTCCGGTTGCAGCTTCCGCTCAACCGCGTCGCCCATCTGCTACCTCGTCAAGTCCTTCAGGACGTTCCAGCCGTTCTCCGCCTTTTGTGGTTGCTCCTCCCAACGAGGTTCGACCGAGAAATGACTCTCTAGCTCCGGTCGGCGCTCGGCTCAGCGACCGTTTTCACGAGTGGGCGGGTTTCACCTCCCAGCGGTTATTTCTCAGCGCCCTACCGTTCGGGTTCTGTCTTACGTTTAGCACCCTCCGCCTCCCTCCGATCCGGCAAAAGCCTCGCTTGGCGGTGGCCCTTCAATCTATGTTAGACAATCGGGCATTAACGGGGTTTCCCCATCCCCCGTGGGGTTTTCCCTCTCGCCTTTTCTTGTTCCCGAACCGCACGGCCGTTGGCGCCCGATCATGGACCTGAAGCGCCTCAATTCGTTCCTCCGTCCGCCCCCGTTTCGGATGTTCGTTATCCATGCTGTACTCCGCATGGTTCGGCGGATGGATTAGGCGTTCAAATATAGACCTTACGGATGCCTACTTTCACGTTTCCATTCCGGGTCCATCCGTTCGGGATCCACGTGGCCCCCTGGATTTTACCATCCTTGTTCACGCTGTCCCGAGTTCTCTCCGTTCACCGGGCCTTTCTGTGCTCCCTTATCTGGACGATGGCTTGTCCTTGCGGCCGCATCACATCGCATCGCTCCCGGGTTCTCAACTTACTTCGGAACCTCGGCTTCCTGGTCATTGCGGCGAAATCTCTTCTCACTCCCACCCAGTCCCTCTAATTTCTGGGTGTCACGCTCGATTGCGTCCGGCACTGCGTCGCTCCCGCGCGATTTTGCTCTCCAGCTCCGCCGCCTAATTCGTTCCTTCTCACGCGGCACCGTGTCGACTCGCGCACCGCTGCTTCTTTCCACGGTGCTCAGCTGGGCCACGTCTTTCATCCCGTTCGGCCGCCTGTACCTCCGTCCGATTCAGTCTATCTTGCGCCGTCACGGCCTTCTCCGGTTAACCTCGGTTCGTCCTTTTTCCGGGGATGTCGCTTGCACCTTCTATACTGATGCGTCTCTCCTCGGTTGGGGGGCCCATCTCACCGATCTTTGCGCTTCCGGGATATGGTCCCCGTCGGGCCGTATGCTCCATGTCAATTTCCTCGCCCTGCGTACCGTCCGTCGCGCGATCTCCCACTGGTCTCCCCGCTTGATCGGACGTCACATTCTCATCCGGACCGACGATCCCACGGTTGTTGCATATATCAACATGCCGGGCGGTACTCGGTCTCCCTCGCTCATGCAGGCGACTTACCTTTTGTTCGATCTCTGCCTCTCTCTCCGGGCATCAGTTCGTGCATCCAATCTTCCGGGCGTGTCGAACATCCTAGCGGACGCCCCTTCCCGTCATCCGGCGTCTCTTCCTTCCCCGCCGCTCCTTCCGCTCCCGGTTATTCGGAGTGTTTTCGCTCGCCTGGGGCGGCCGGAATTCGATCTGTTCGATTTTCCGTCCCCCCCGTTCTCGTGCCTTCCGGGACGCCCTTACGTCCCCTCGCGACCGTCTCCCTGACGCGCCGCCGTCCGGGTGGTCTCACCGGTTTCTCTTGCGTTTCCGGCGCCTCCTCTCCTCCTACTTCTCATCCTTCCGTTTCAACCGGCGGTTCCATGGTTTTCTCTGTGGCGCTCCCTTCTCTCTCGCCCCCCGCTTATACTACCGCTCCACCTCGCGCTCCCGTCGTTCCCTCGAGCGCGTCGCCCGTTTCGGTCGTGCCCTCTATGCGCAGGTGTGCTCTCATCGGACTCCTCATGGATCAGGGCATTTCCAGTCCGGCTGCTCTCCTTGCCTCGGCTCCCCGTCGCCGTTCTTCGGACCGCATCTATGACTCCCGGTGGCGTCTCTTCCCAGAGTGGGCGTCTTCCCGCGGAATCTCCCCTTAGATCCGTCGCTTGCGGCTGTTTTGGATTTTTTCCTGTTCTTACTGCAGGATACACATTTATCCTGTCCCTCTCTGCGTGGCTATCGCGCCGCCCTGCTGTCGGTGCTCCGTCCGCTGGGTCACGATCGTGTCCTTCATCGCCCGTTGGTGTCGGTCTTTTTCAAGGGGGTTCATGCCCGTGCGTCTCGTCCTCAGTATGTTGCGCCTTCCTGGCGCCTGGACGTCGTCTTCCGTCCCCTCCGGGACCCCCTTATGCGCCGTTGTGTTCGGCCCATCTTCTACCTTTGTCTCGGTAACCGGTTTTCCTCCTAGCTCTTGCCTCGGCAGGTCGCCGTTCTGAGCTTCATGCCCTCGTGGCTGTTTCGAAATTCCCACTAATTGCGGCCGCCGCTTCGTCGGCCACCCTACATTTTCCTGCGGGCTTTTATAGGAAAATCGCAATTTCAGGGATCCTCCATCTGCTTGGCCGTTCCGGCACTCCCTGCCGGTCCGTCCTGTTCTGGGGATACCCCTTGCCCGGTTCGTGCGTTGCGTTATTATCTACACGCTCCTCCTTCTTGACGGGGGGGGGGGGGGCGCATGAAGTTGTTTATTTCTACAAAAGTCACATCTTCAAATTCGGTGATTAGCCCTTTCACCATTAGTGCGTGACTCAAAACTACTATCGTCACCGCATATGAATCAGCTTCTCATTCCACTTTAGACCAACTTCACTTCAAGGCCCATGACATTCGAGCTATTTCGACTTCCTTGGCCCAATTCTCCGGGATCTCACCTAATCAGTTGGTCAAGATGGGATACTGGATATCCCCATCTCCGTTCACACGCTTCTATCTGACTGTTGTTCCGCTCCCGGCTTCGGGCCTCTCCTCCATGGGCCCTGTGTTCGCGTCGGGTGAGGTCCTACAATTTTCCAGGCCATCTTATTCCTCTTCGTCGGTTCTGCCACCGACGTCGTCTGCTGCTCCTTCACCGCACTGTGATTCCTCGTTCCAGCGTTACAGGTAGGTGCTCCCTCCCCAAGGCATGTCTGTTTTTTTCTCATTAATACAGAAACAGCTCACAATTATGTTTACGTAATAAAACCCCCCCATTCCCTCCCTGTGAATGGTGGTTTTGTTAGTAAACTGTTGTGAGCTTTTCTGTATTACAAACATTGCTCCCTCCCAGTCCTCTTCCTTACGCCTTTGAAAATGTGATTATGGGTAACGGAAGTGTGACCTAGATACACGGGAACGAGGCGGGATGGGCGATAATAGGCCCAATAAGGGAAAATTTTCGGTTGGCTTACTCTGGCGTATAAACTTTAACAGAGAAAATTCTCATTAATACAGAAAAGCTCACAACAGTTTACTAACAAAACCACCATTCACAGGGAGGGAATGGGGGGGTTTTATACATCAATAAAATATTTGTATTATACAGTAGAACCTGTTTAAGACCACCTGTCTTATAAGACCACCTGTGTATTAAGACCATCCTTTGGGTAACTGAAAGCATTCTCATCGGTTATAACTGACCTGTCTCATAAGACCACCTGTGAATTAAGACCACCTGTGAATTAAGACCACTTTTGGCAAGTCTCTTGGGTGGTCTCATAACACAGGTTTTACTGTATGTAAAATGTGTATAGATAATGTGTCCAGCAGCATTGTAGTCATTGTTGAGTGTTAATAGAGTAAGTGTTGCATTCTTTTGTCTCTAGAGTAAAGCCATAATTTCAGCATAATTCCATGCATTCTGATCACAGGGAACCAGATATATATGTTCTCTGGTGTCTATGGTATGCAACACAACATATTAGTCAGTCCACTTGCATCTGTTTATACATTGATTTATTTATGAAACCCAGTTAGTTAAAGGACTGTTAGATTGTCTCATTGGAGCCCTGTCAAAAAGAGTACACTTTTAAACCAAAAAAAAAAGAAAAAAGAAAATTGAACACAGGTTGCTGTGGCACATAGGATATGCACAGAGATAATAGAATGTACAGGTTGATTATGCAATGCTCAGTTTTGGAATGATGTGGTACAGCATATACTTCTGAAGATTAGGGTATATATATACACAGGTTTGCTTGAAATCAGTGTAATTTTACACATTGCACATGTTTAAAGGATATAATACATGGGGTATATACTGATCTTTGCAGAATTTTCTAGGAAAAACTGTCATTGTCACCTTCATGATGCAATCACATTTAATGGTATGTTAAAAAATCAAGAAACTTCATCAAGCAGCACTAATTGATATCAGGCATATACCTCTGTTTCTTAGTATTACTCAGCATAATCTTAAATCTGTTTTTGGTTTTCCATTTCAGTCAAGTCAAGCATCAATATTATCAGGGGATATCCCAGCCCCAGAAATTCCTAGGAGACCATCGTCATCTATACTTGAAACCTTTCGCAGGGAACGCGAGTTACATATGATGAAAGAGGGGCGGTACCACCTGACCCCGCAAAGAAGTACCCACTCCCCCTCCCCGGAGGACATCCTCGTGGATGAGGACGCATCAAACTTAGAGCCAGATTACCAGGAGATCGATGATAACCACGAGAGCAAATATGAACCAAAACGGGTGGCGCCCCCTCAAGTCAGAATTGAACGCAAAGTGTTCCAAAGTGCTAAGTTATATGCCTCAATGAGCTCAACCAATGATAGCGAAGATATGCTGGATGCTGACACGGATCCATATTCTAGTGTGGCATTAGATTTTGAACCTCAAATAACATCATCCACAGGGGATATCCCTGAGGAGTATAATGGTTCCCCAGTGACCTTGACCCCTAAGGAACCTCCAACCCCACTCAGTGCTTTTGACCCTCATCCACCCCCTAATACTCCTGCTTTCAGTTTCTCATACAGCAGAGAGAACACCCCACCTGTGACAGCTGATATGGCTGGATATGCAGTGCCTCCCAGGTTAGCAGCTAAACAAGGTCAAGCAGCAGAGGCCAGAGGTCAAGGTCAGGCAGCAGCAAAGGATGATGGGAAGATGGACGTGGAAACTGTAGCAGAGACATTGCTCAGAAGAAAACGGAGCTCAACACCAAAACCAAAACCCCCAACACCTCCAATGAGGAGACTACCATCCTGGGTAATAATTAATAGATGATTACCTTTAACTGATATACCTAATTAGTTCATATTAGTAACCCATATGCATTTATCTGAAAGACTTAGTCATTAACTAGGGGTTGACTTTAAAATGTTCATATTTGAGGCCTATATAACAGACTAAATATCCATAAAATGTTGTACAATTAAATATTTGATGTATTGCAAATGAAATTAAAGTCTGTCTGTTCTGAATATTATGTGGTTCTAGTTTTACAATGTTAGAATCTTATATAATGCAATGCTGTAAGATGAAAATACTTTTAAGCTTAATCTGCTCAAAGTGATATCTTAAAAACATGAACTCTTCTATTCACCAGGAAACCAGGATATATGCTGTGGCAAACACTGGTCTGGCTGTGGCCGATCACAGTGATTCCATGGAGCATAGGGGTAGGTAGAAGTGATTTACTGATAAGGGATGGTTGATCAAGTGTTAATCATGGAGGGGCAGATACTTCTTCAAATCCTCAGAGGACTAACTGGTCACTATTTGAATAATGTCACAATGGTCTGGACTTCTTCTCAGGGTTTCTGTTTGAAGGTGTATTATTTACAGATGAACATAAACTAAAGTAGTTAAAATTGTAATAAAGTTGTTTTAATTTATTTTATGAAAGCAGAAAATAATAAACCAAAGGTGTCAAAAATGTACATAAGTGGTTCAATACTGTGTAATACATAATTACATTTAAAGTGTACATACATCACTGAGTTCAACACAAATTTTTCCAGAACAGTTTTCATTCAGTCACATTATGTGCTGTAAGTGTGTTAGACAATGCTATTGTTACTTCCAGAGTCAAGCTGTCCAGTTACTGACATGCTGTACATGGAACAGATGTACCAGGACCTAGCTGTGCCGGTCTTTACTACCATTAAAGGGGTGAGTCTGGTCATATCAGAAGCTCTGTCAAAATGTCATGTTTTTGTGAACTTCAGGCATTATTATTATTGATGATACTGAAAGTAATATCAACTGTATCAGCCATCAGTGTGTACATTTATATTAACATGCAAGTCTGTTCTCAACATGTCATGACAGATGGTGAATTAAAGAGCCTTTACTATGGCAGACAGTATGTTTATATAAAAGTATTAACTAGTCTATATATTGTAAAAGGCAAATGTGTAGGTATTTCAGATGAATAATGTATGATGAATGCAGTATGCAAGAATTAATGGCCAGGCCTGTGTTTTGAATAAAGTATGCTGTTGATGATGTGATTTTATAAATCTCCATTATTTTAATTCAGAAAGCTGCTCAGATAAGAAGTACTCCATTTACTGGGGACAGCTCCTCTGACTCTTCTGACAATGAGGAAGGCAGAGGCACCAGCTGCAGCCCAAACACAGATGAAGAGGCCGTTACAACCGTCGCTGGATCGTACAGCAGTAAACCCAGCAACAATGCCCTGATAAAGAAACAGGGCAGCCAGACAGCATCAGGGGCCACTAAGAGGGGTAAGTCGCGGTCCTTGGCATGAATCTGATTTACATTGTGAAGACTCTTGACTCACCAGTGTATGACTGCTGTTTAGGGTTTATGGGCGTCATAATCTGACCTCACGATGCTTCTACATACACCAGTGTTGTAGGTAAAAATGTATTGAAGAGGGTAATATAATCTGTTCAAATATGTTGGTTTAGAATTGTTTCAAGATAAATTACATGAACATGGGTGTTTTTCTGGTAAGGATGTCACAGAATAAGTGATATTTTGTAAGCATACACATATGAAATATAAATAGAAGCTTCGTTGAAATGGAACACATTTTGATTTTAAAATTTGACAGTTGAGACAACTGCCTAGAAGACACAACCTCTGGTGGAAGGGTGATTTTGATTTTGGGATGGGACTTAGCCTGTATATTAGATCTAGCTGTCACATTCCAGATTAACAGTCAAATGTAACTACTGCCAAGACATGTACAATGTAAATTAATTTGGCTCCATAGATTATTGCTGATGCTATTAAGATGTGTTGTATTTTGGATTATTCTGAAATCTGTTCATTGGAACCTTAAAGTCAAAGACTTTTAAATATAAAATCATTGATTGGCATTTAGTTGTGCATGGTCAAATAAGATCTTTTATTATGTGTTATAAGTACTTATCATACTGTTATATACAATAGTATAGTTATTATGATTATGGTCAGTAGGTTCCAGTCAGACGCTGGGATCAGAAACTTCGAGTGATTATGCTGTACCCCCAGACGAAGTATCAATCAGGGATGACAGCTCCGAGAGCTCAGAACCAGAGCACAAACTGCTCAAGTGTGCCACAGAAAACATCAAAAGGGTGAGCACATTTCCTTCAGTATGATTTAAAATAAACAGGAGTTTTCAACAGGGTTTGTAAGGTTGCTAACCAAATATTGACTCAAGACATATTTGGTGTCCATCCCAAAGAAAACAGTAAATACAGGAGAATGTATAAAATATTAATTAGCATAATACTGACTATCTAAGATATTTGTTATCTTTTTATTGCTATGTAGGTGTAGTTCTTAGATTTAGAACTTCGTTTATTTCAGTCAGTGAGTGTCATTATATGATGATGGAGGTCATCATAAATAATGTAGAAACTTTGAAATCAAGAAGAAAGATATAATAATGATGTTAAGTCATGAAAACACTTGGAATAATTAACAGGTAGGTGAGCAAGATTACATACAGTGCACCATACACCAATGAATTCAGACATATTTGATGGATTTGTGGGTGTGTTTTTAGTGAATGCAGGGGTGTTATCATTGTTTTTGTATTGATACCAGTGTTTGGTGATTGTATGTGATTGGTGATTGATGATTGTAGGATGCCCTAGAGAAGACTGGTTACCTTACTAAACTGGGAGGGAAGGTCAAGAGCTGGAGGAGGAGGTGGTTTGTCCTGAGGAGCGGTCAGCTCCTGTACTACAAGTCAGCGGTCAGTACTCACACTCTGTCATGTCAGTTAAACCTACCATGATGTAATCATTATCATCACTGACATCAAGTAATATGCATAGCATTATGCTTCTTTATAAACCAAATACTTGTTCAGAAATGTCATCAGGAAGTTATATTTTTTTAAAATATTTGCTAGTGATTCATTTCATACAAGTCCTTCTTTTTAAGCATTGCTTAGTAAACCATAATATCCATCACATCTTTGCTTATTTTGTGGCTTTGCTGTATTTGTAAATGTCATCAGTTAAATAAAACTCATGCAACATATACACATCTGAAAAGATTTGCTGTACATATCAAAACAGGTCAGAGTAACAATTTGCACTGCTCTGAAACAGTATCATGTCCATGTAGCCTAACATAAATTTTGTGGTGATGTAGTGGCTGTATAATTGTGTATTTGTGTAATAAATCTCTGTCTGTCAAATATAATATTAAAGCTGTCCTCTGAGTTATTTGTTATTAATAATCTTATACTTTTTTGTCTGATCAACAGAATGACATTGCCAGGAAACCTCAAGGTCACATCAGTCTGGACTCTCAGACCAGGATATCAAAATCAGAAAGTGCTCTCACATTTGAGGTAAAAATCTCAATTTAAATAAGCTATAGTACTATAAAACCCACTCCATATTAATAGTGAAAGATAAATTAAAACCTACACCTTAAGGTGTTTCATTATTTTTAAGGTATTTCCTGGTAAAATTTTCAAACTGGAATAAATCTTCCATTATTGTCATTAAATAATCACATTGTAGAGACGAAAAGGAACTTTGAGAGTAAGAATTACTTTATTTCAAGAATTTAAGATCAGAATAAGTATCAGTTTGTAAGGATGCTTTTGTTTTATCATGGTATATTTTATTTTTAGATAACCACAGCAAAAAGACATTACTATTTGTGTGCCAACTCAATGGAGGATATGGAGATATGGGTTAAAGGTGAGGATTTACTTGACCAGGAAAAGAAATCCTTTCCTTCAGATGAGATCATGCAGTCATGTTTTAGTATATTGATCATATTACAGTGTAATTGAAATTTCACTATTTACAGAGATCACAAGGACTTACACTTTTCAAAATTTAAAAGTAACAATTAGATTCAGAAATTAAAAGATCAAATTATCGAAACTATAAAAAGGTGATATCACTGAAATCAAATTCATTGCTTTTATAAATAAATGTCTTCGGAGAAATTCTCAGGAAAAAGAGTGTTTCATTTTGCATGAACTATCTCGTCAGTAAAAGGTTACCCATTTTAGTTTTACTTTGTATTACATGTATTAATTTTTTCAGTTACAGTGTAACTTTGTAGTACATGTTTTAATGTTGTCATTTACAGTGTTACAGAACAACCTTAGAAAGCAGGCAGCAGACAAGGTGATGAGTCAGCTAAATATCAGAGAAACCATGAAAGGATGGTTAATAAAGGTACTTTACCGTCACTACAAGGTTTCAAAGTGTCTGTTTGTGACTGCACCACTCTTGTTAATCTCTTTGTAAACACTTCATAGGTCCCAAATTTAAAAAAAATCAGTTAGAAAAAGCATTATGGAACTGTTAAATTTCCACATTATTTACATCAATATGCAGTGTTGTTCAGTAAGTGTCAGTTTGTCTTCAGTGTCATTGTAAAAATGTCTAAGTAAATCATCATTGTTTATCAGTCAATTTTCAAAGGAAAAACATAATCAAATTTTTAGCATTTATAGGTATAACTATGTGGAAATATTTGGACTGCCAGAATGTATTTATGAATATGCAATTTACAAGTCCTGAATTATAATTTATTATAATATCCAGGAAAAGTCATTTGTGTAAATGGTATACATTGTATTTGATTTGATTGTATACAAAATGTATGAATTGTGTATCATATGACCTGTGTGATTAAATACAATAAAACAAAACTTTTGCCCCCTGTATAAAATAAGCTTAATAATTTGCTCACTGTGTATAGTTTGTAAACATTTAGATGCTCAATATGTTTTCAGACAAAGAATGGTCGCTGTCGGCGGTGTTGGTGTGTGTTGATGGGCAAGTTCTTCATGTATTATAGAAGCCCTAATGATAAGGTATTTGGGGATTCACTGTACCATACATGAATTTTGATAGTGAATGTGTGTCTTAACTTTTCTTGTGTGAACATTGAAATGACTGCCAAAAGGAAGGCATACAAACCATATGCAATAGGGACTTACCAGCAAGCAAATGTCGAGGGAACAACCTCATAGCACCTGTTATTGTATACTTAACAGTGAGCTAAGGAAGATAAAAGAATAAATACGCTTGTAAGACAGGAAGGAAATGTTTATAGTCAGATAAGATTGACTTTGGAGTTGATTTCAGGTCATAAACCTCGAACATTTACTCTAAACTTAAATAGATGGCACTTGCTACACAGATCCATTTAAAAGGTATCCACAGTCATGTGTTTGGTTAAATCAGTTGGTTCACCAGTTAGTGATGGATTATGTTGCCTACAGACACCACTCGGACAAGTCCATTTACGGGATGCTAGAGTGGATGAGGTGGACAGGTCATGTGACTCGGACTCCGACTCGGATGACACTGGCCTGCCAGACTTCACCATCGTGATCTGGCCAAAGTTACAGGGACCAACATATCTCATGCTGCCTACTAAACATGAAAAGGTAGGTGTAACTTTAATACCTGTCAAACTCACACATACATTAGTAAACAGTCTCTATACTCTAAATGGCCAGCTTGTCTCACACTAGTCATGAGCCAGATACTTTCTTTATACACCAGCCATGAATGATTTCCCTATATCAAAGCTTTGCCAGAATTACAGATGCAATGAAAATGGCCCATGAAGGATATTCTTTAGCACTGATACCTGCAGACAGAATTTTAGTGCCAGTTTATTTAATACTAATATACTAGTGTATACACACATGCATGTTAAAAATTATTTTTACACATATTCAGTAGCATATCTATAATATATACATATTGTAAAAACCAATTGTATGGCACTCTCCAGTCAAAGAATCCTTGTATTTAAAAATTGTAAGTTGTGCATTTTGGTAAATTATTACTAAGATAAACCAGCTTGTGTCAGACCTTCGATGTGTTGATGTTTTCCTGTTGATCCCTTTGACATAGTGAGATTTTACCAGATAAATCTTCCTAGAATATAACATATACAGAAACATGAAGCTTTATTGACTTGGACGTTAAGCCTGGATTTTCTGCCCGCAGCCATACTGAATGTTTATTAACTTTGTTATGATGTTGACTCTTTCAGGACAGTTGGCTGTATCACCTGACTGTAGCTTCTGGTGGAGGGTCGGGCAAGGTGGGAACAGAAAATGAACAAATGATCTCAAAACTCATGGAGGTTGAAGGGGACCCAGGTAATGTACTTGTACCCTGACAGCTCTTGTTTTTGTTACTGTCTGCTGTCTGTGATATATTATGTAACTTGTTAAATGAGATGAAGTCTCAGTCTTTCATTGAATTCTACATTGCTTCAGTCTGTAAAGAAGCATAGCAGTTCTCTTGATGCATTTTTTGTGTGAATAATATACAGTGTATCAGTGTTCCTTTGCCAACACCAGAACCACAGGAATTATTGCCTTTTATTAAGGGTGGTGAACAATCAGGGTTATTGATTTGGAAAAAGGTTAATTGAAGAGAAAAACGTTTGGATACTTTAAATACCTCAGTAGCTGCACAAAATTTTTTATAGTCATGTATGAGGGTTTTTGAAGTGGGAAATGTTCTGATTGAAACTGAACACCCAGAGAGATCAACTCATCAAGATTGATGGACAGTGATAACTCAGGTATATAAATGAAGTAGACAGAAAATAGGATTTTGATATTGCTTGGTGTTGGGTGAATTTTATGAATGCTTGGGGGTTTCTGTGTGGTTTGTTTTTGCAGAATTGAAAGATCCTTCAAGTGAAGGCTGTTCCAGTTTATGAATGTGGAACTATAATATTGGATGTGTTTGTGTTTAAGGATGTGTGTGTTGGAAACATCCAGCTTTACTTCACACTAAAGAACCCTTGGCCAAACCACTGACAACCTTACCCTCAGAGGACCTACAGGGGAGGGCGATGGATCTGTTTAAGGTAAAATCACATGAATCTATCATAAAAGTTAGGGCATTTCAAAGGAAAAACTTGGCTGCATACCTTACTGATACAGTTCACTTTTACTGATATCATTCCATTTAGACATTTGATTTGGGACAAAGACCAATTGTGTAGGCAATTAGAATTTCAGACTCAGTGACAGGGGTTGTTTATATCTAAGATGGATTGTTTAAATTTAAGCTGGTCACACAGGTTAACCCCAGGCCCTTATAACTCTTTCAAACCCCCTTGACCAAGAGGCTCTCGTAATAATATACTCACCTTCATGTCATCATTGTCATCTTTAATTAATAGGTATTCCCTGCACCAGACCTTGTTCCATATGAAAAAAAAAGAAAAAAATATCCTTGAATATTGAATATTTAAGAAGAAAATCTTGCTAACTTTTTTGCAAGTTAAGATGACCAGTTATATTCAAGTTCTGGACTCACAGGCTTTGGTATTAATGCTGCTATATCAGATTGATTATATATTCAGTTGTTGAATGGTTAACATGTTAAAATATCAGACACAGACTGTATCTGATGTTTTAATATGTACCCTGACTGTGAATATTTATGAAAATATCAAAATTTTATTTTTTTTTAAGTCAGGGCACCTATTAATAATCACATCAACATCTTTTTGTTTACAATCAGGGCACTTGTTTATGAACATATCAACATATTTTTGTTTACAGCAGGGCATCAGTTTATGAACATATCAACCTTTTTTGTCTACAGACAGGGCACCTGTTTATGAATTCAACATCTATTTGTTTACATTCAGTGCAACTGCTTATTAACATCAGAATCTTTCTTTACCGCCAGGGCAACTGTTTATGAACATCAACATCTTTTTGTTTAGAGTCTGAGAATATGTTCATGAACATATCAACAACCTTATGATAAGAGTAAGGGTACCTGTTTATGATCATCAACATCTCTTTGTTTACAGTCAGGGCACCTGTTTATAAACATCAACATCTTTTTGTTTAAGAGTCAGGGCACCTGTTCATGAACATCAACAACTTTTTGTTTAGATTCAGGGCACCTGTCAAAGAACATATAATCATCTTTATGTTTACAGTCAGGGCACATGTTAATGAACAGGGCACCAGTTTATTAATATGAACATCCCTTTGTTTACAGTCAGGGCACCTGTTTATGAACATCACCATCTTTTTGTTAACACTCAGGGCACCTGTTTATGGACATCGATATCCTTGTGTTAAGAGTAAGGGCACCTGTTTATTTACATCAACATCTTTTTGTTTACAGTCAGGGCACCTGTTTATGAATATATCAACATCTTTATGTTCAGAATCAGGGTACCTGTTTATGAACAGGGCACCAGTTTATGATCATCAAAATCTCTTTGTTAACAGTCAGGGCACCTGTTTATGAACATCAACATCTTTTTGTTTAGAATTAGGGCACCTGTTTATGAACATCAACATCTTTGTGTTTAGAATTAGGGCACCTGTTTATGAAAATGTCAACAGCTTAATGTAAAGAGTCAGGGCACCTGTTTAAGAACAGGACACTGGTTTATTAACAGCAATATTTTTTTTGTTTATAGTCAGGGCACCTGTTTATGAACATCAGCATCTTTTAATTACAGTCAGGGCACCTGTTTATGAACATGGCCATCGAGTCACCACAGATTGACTACCATGTAGCTCTAGCACAGAAGATTCTGGACACCTGTCTCCAGTACCCAGAGCTACAGAATGAACTCTACTGCCAGCTCATCAAACAGACCTCCCGACATCCTCCACAACAAAAATCAGGGGTCAGTCTCTGTTACTGAGTAGGAGATGATATTATTCACACACCATGATGCCTGTCTTGTATATTAACCTTGGCTCACAATACAAGTTATATATTGTAAAAAAAAAATCAATGTCTGCCACCTGCTTTATGGTCACTGAAATATTATGTTCACATTTTGCTCATTCCTATTTTTGAAAAAAAAGCTTGTATAAAAGAAGCAACAAAAATGAATGAAAATCTGCATGTACTTTGAAACATTTACAGGAACCTCCCTAATGTGGACACCTCTGTATTATGTGTGCTTGGGTATATCTGTGATACGTAGACCAAGCCATCAGTGACCTCCCTATTTTGGGCAGATAGTCCTTTGAGTGTACATGCTTAGAGAAGGGGGGGGGGCATTGTATTTAAACTTTTCATGGTTTAAGTCAGTTGATATCTATAATGCCCAGCTTAATATCAAGATCCATTAGATTTATATATTATATTTTCTGTGTGTTTCAGAACTTCCTGCTGTGTGGCAGCCACTCCTGGTTTCTCTGTGATGCTAGTCCCACCTCTCCCACCAGTTCTCTCGCTGATCTCACCGAGTCCAAGCTGAACCCGCCCAGCCACGTGTTCCTGCAGGGCTGGCAGCTCCTGTCCATGTGTGTGTCCCTCTTCCTGCCCCGACAGAGCGTCCTCTGGTATCTCAAGATGCATCTCCACAAAAACTCAGACCCAAGGTAGGTGGTGAAATGGAGATGCCAGTCTTACTCCAAATAGCTGCATAAGGCTGGATTAGTAGAAAACTAGATAACAGTACTCGTGTATGTGTATGAGAACTGTTATCAAGGAGATGTAAGTCAATCCTAAGGATAAGCTCACAGGAAAAAAGTCACAGGAAATGAAGTCCCAATTTAGGGCTGTAAATAAATGCGTAGAAAATGGAAAAAAAATTAATGTTTTCTGTGACCGTTTTTTCTACCCAAAAGGTTGACTTTTTATCCTGTTATTTTTTTCTGTGACTTTAGCTTTTTTTGGGAGTTGGCTAAAAGTGAAACTGCTTGGGTTCAGGTCTGACTGTCTAATGTTAGGGTTAAGCTGCAGGGGTATTGTGAATCCCCTTAAGGGCATAGTGTAGCTATGAAGGTACAAAGCTTCTATAAGTGGAGAGGTGAGGCTTATTAAGTTGTAGGGTGAAGTTAACAAAAAGTAGGGTGAAGCTTCAAAATGGTTGGGATGAAACTCCTGAAAGTGAAGGACAAGCTGCTAATTGGTTGGCTGATGCTTTTGGAGTATATTTCGGCTACTGAGTGACTGACTAGGCCTGAATCTGCCAGACTGCCAGTCACTGCTTTATGATTTGTTGACCTTCTGTGCTTTATTATGAAAAATAATTGTCATGTTTCAGAACGGACACCGGGAAGTATGCCATCTTCTGCCAGCGAGCCCTAGAGAGAACGATGAAAAACGGGACCAGAGAATCTCGGCCTTCCAGGATGGAGGTGTTGTCCATCCTGCTACGCAATCCCTTCCACCACTCTCAGCCAATCAGCATTCCAGTTCACTTCCTCAATAGCACCTATCAGGTATTATATATATAATTGCATATGTTCATATTATATAGAGCCAATGATTTTCTGTTTCAAAAACAAGGCTTTTCCGTTTCATTCATCACCAAATTCCGTTTCAATTCCGTTTGGTATTCCTGGGAGCCGGATCCATTATTTTTGCTGACAAGATAGTTTATTTTACTGTTTTTAAATCATAAAAAGATATAAATATATGTCAAGTCTTAATGTAACTTGTAATGTACATTTTTAGACTACTGTGTACAGATCTAATGGAATGGGAAAAACGTTGTGTATGTAAAATTTCATTCATTTCTAAAAATTCAGTTCAAGCAAAATGCAGATTTTATTACCCGTACCTTAGCTGAGACTGTAACAGGAACAATTATTGTATAGTCTGATCATTCATTATTCTTATTAAAAATAAAGAAGGAAAAAAACAGTTCATATATAATCTTTTAATGTGAAGTGTTACATTATGACAAGAATGCGATATTCAAGTTAGGCCCTACTGTTAAGTGTATTCAGAACTGCTCATGCTAATTTAGTTTTCCAATTCTGACCCTCTGAATTTACAGGTAGCATTTAAAAAATTAATTATTACAACAGTTCTTAATGAAATTTGTGGTGGCACATCTTGTAACAAGTTGTGTGTAAAGTACAATAAAATTACCATAGAAAAAATAAAACAACATAATTGTATCGCCAGACATAGTCTGGAGATACTATGGTTTAGGCACGGTCGCGCCGCCGCCGCCGCCGAGATTTCTTTTGGACACAATAACTCAAAAAATATTTCACGGATCTTTACTAAACTTGGTATATGTATAGATATAGGTGAGAGGACGACGCCTATTTAAAATGAGGTCATGACCTCAACTAGGAGAGTGACCTTGACCTTGAATAGGTTCAATTTTGGGGAAAATCACACAAATTCTTAAATATCTCAAGAAAACTTGCATGGATTGATCCCAAAATCAAGTTGATTGAAGATCATGGATAGGGTTGTCATGTTCCAGAAACTGGTGGCGCCACCTATTATTCTTTACTTGTTTTCATGCCGTTTAATATCCCCAAAATTGCTACTTGACAGTACTGTGAGCATTATAAGTCAAAAACTAATGGACAGATTTCTTTCATATTATGCAAATACATAGATATGGGTTATGGGATGATGTTTATTTATATTGGGGTCATGACCTTTCCTATGAGAGTGGCCTTGACCTTGAATATTGCCATATATGGTGAAAATCACACAAAATCATTAATTTCTCAATAAGGGATGCATGCATTGGTCCAAAAATCAACTTGAACGAAGATCTTGGATAGTTATGTCATGTACGGGAAACAGGTGGCGCCACCTGTTATTCTTTTACTTGTTTTCGTGCCGTTTAATACCCCATCATTGCCACTTAACAGTACATTTATAACCTGTGAGCATTATAAGTCAAAAACTAATGGACAGATTTCTTTCATATTATGCATATACATAGACATGGGTTATGGGATGATGTATATATAAATTTGGGTCATGACCTTTCCTATTAGAGTGGCCTTGACCTTGAATATTGCCATATATGGTGAAAATTACACAAAATCATTAATATCTCAATAAGGGATGCATGCATTGGTCCAAAAATCAACATGTTCGAAGATCTTGGAAAGTATTGTCATGTAACGGAAACAGGTGGCGCCACCTGTTATTCTTTTACTTGTTTTGTGCCGTTTAATACCCCATCATTGCCATTTATCAGTACTGTGAGCATTATAAGTCAAAAACTAATGGACAAATTTCTTTCATATTATGCATATACATGGATATGGGTTATAGGATAATGTTTATTTGAATAGGGGTCATGACCTTTCCAATGAGTGGCCTTGACCTTGAATATTGCCATATATGGTGAAAATCACACAAAATCATTAATTTCTCAATAAGGGATGCATGCATTGGTCCAAAAATCAACTTGACCCAAGATCTTGGATAGTAATGTCATGTACGGGAAACAGGTGGCGCCACCTGTTATTCTTTTACTTGTTTTTGTGCCGTTTAATACCCCATCATTGCCACTTAACAGTACTGTGAGCATTATAAGTCAAAAACTAATGGAGAGATTTCTTGCATATACATAGACATAGGTTAGGGGATGATGTATATTGAAATTTGGTTCATGACCTTTTCTATGAGAATGACCTTTTCTTTGAGTGTGGTCTGATATTAATTGTTGCTGAAGATGGGGGGCCTATTCTTAAAGGGGGGGGGGATTTATTGTCTGGCGATACTATGGCACCTGCGGTGCCAAGAAATATCTAGTTCTTTATATATTTACTCTCATAATTTCAGGCTTTTGTCTATCTTTATTGGACATTTGCATTTACACCGTTCCAATCTGAATCATAAAACTTCAAGATTGACGATCTCATTGACTGTTTATAACTGTCAAAGTATATTAACTTACATGGGCATGACATCGTTCTGTCGAGTCAAGTTATATAAAAATTTTTGCAAAGTGAACAAAACCCAGGTTTCATTCAATTAAATACAATTTCGCAAGAACTGGCATTATATTTCTGTGAAAAGAAAGTGCTGGTTCCTCCATGACATGTCAAGCGCGGGCATATAAGAGATTCACTGCGCGGCAATATGATACACAAGCGAGCTTATTTTGAAAACGAGCACAAGTGAATGCGCTGTCAAGAAAACGGGGACAGCTTGTTCTTGGGCATATTAATTAAGGTCAACGCATAAATTATGCAAAGTACCTACTCCTTTTTTCTGACTAAAGTTCACGTGACTCCATCGCTTTCCAGCAGTAAAGGCTTTGAAGAATGCCCCCCGTGCAATTCCTTTTGACCAGTTATGACATGAGCGTATAGATGAGTTAGAATACCGCTTAAGTTTTGATTAAACTGGACAAAGTTTGCATTCAGCATGATTATTTTCCCAAAAAGCAGACCTTTGACATTTTGCATGCATTACAAAGTTGGGCGCACTGCGTTCTGGGCATTGTTGTTTGAAAGCAGGGGATTCCCCTGAATCGTAAGGGTTGGCGTTTCTGAATATTAATAGGCCTAAAGGTCAGGCACATTGCATGTTTTTAGGGTCGACTCGCGGGTCACACCTGATACCTGTTACGTTAAGCCATGGGTCACTACATACAGTCATGTGGGCTACGATGTTTGATAGCCAACGCAGGGGCCTCAATTTGACAGTAAATGTGGTGCAGGTCACCATTGCAAACTGATATTAAACAATTCTGGATTGCTGAAAGCTCTGAGGAATTGGAAATGCCAATATCATGTAACTAGTTAAAAAAAATTCTAATTTTTTTCCAGGTTACCCAGACTCTTGTGTCAAATTGCAAATTCCGTTTCAAAATGCGTTTTCCGCGAATTCCGTCCGTTTCCCGCGATCGCGGAAAATCATTGGCTCTACATATACAGGCATACAGTATAACCTGGTTTAGCCCACAACCGTACAGGACAATACGTTTGTTCAGTTGTATGAGCTAACAGATACACAGTTCAGGCTGTTTGAAATTCATCTGAATTGTAGAACATGTATGTAGTGAAGAAAAGATCTCAAATTAAAACTCTTAGATCCAGCTAATCAAACATGGTATGAATTATTTAGGATGAAATTTGGTCACAAAAAGTATTTTTCATTGTTTTCCAGGTGGTCAGCTTTGATGGGTCCACCACTGTGAACGAGTTCCTACAGTCACTGAACAAAGCCATCAGTATGAGGGACTGTGCCTTGTCTGGGTTCTCATTATTTACGGACGACCCGGCCGGGCAAGAGCTGGAGCACTGCCTCAAAGGTCACCTCAAGGTCAGTCAGTACAGGTTCTTTAATAATGACTCAACAGTGCTCAGCTCATACATCCATCCATCATCAAAGGAATTAGTATTTCTGAATCAGTAATATGAATGCCCCCCCCCCCCAAAAAAAATGTAATGAACCTTTTACTTTTAGAACCATATATTGCACATAAAACTATAATCTTACACCAGATGTCAGCCTCAGTGACCATTTCTTCTATTAATTATCAACACAGATGTCCAAACAGATGAATCATGATCCTGTGTCTGTTTCTGTAATTTCTTTATTTAATCTTACAACAGGGTTGTAAGTTATCTTCACTGATGCACAGTAATACTTTTTCACTCATAGAAACCTATTGCTACTAGTGTTAAGTAGAATTCAAACCTTCTAGAATTTGATTGTGGTGCATTTCAGTTGTGTGATGTCATCTCAAAGTGGGAGCAAGCTTTCCAGCATCATCATAGGAACTCCTTTGACATCAACCGTACTGTCCGACTCACTTATAAAAACAGGCAAGTAGCCAGGTTATATTGATACACAACCCATTATTATAAGAGAGAGAGAGAGAGACAGACAGACAAACAGACAGACAGACAGACAGACAGACAGAGGCAGACTGAGAGACATGGCCCTACTGTATCAAAAGAAACTAGGAAATTTGTTATGTGCAAAGTATTAACTGAACACAGTATGGTATTCTTTAAAACCGTTTAGATCATTATTTGAAATAATACCTTAGTTGCTGATTAGAGCCAACCAGTGTCCTGTCATATAGATTTGCCTCAAACTATATGTTCACCCTCAAATTATTTTTTATAGAATAAAAAAAGGATACAGCAATTACAAAATTTGCAGATAAGATTGATGCTTGATTTGAAGTTTGTTAGTATAAAAGCAACAAATTAATGTTACAATACCAGTCAGTACCAAGCATGATCACCTGTATGTGCTCAATTACCCTGGAAATATCATAAGGATATCTTGAAATCATGGTAATTATCCTGTCAGTGATAATTACCATGATTTCAAGATATCCTTATGATATTTCCAATGTAATTGGGCACATAGTATATACACAGCTAAGAATATAAAATAGGAAGTCATTGACTTTCTGTAAATAAAAATGTTCTTATTATGTGGCTAAAATATTTAAGTAATTAAAGTTTAATGTTTCAGTCTTTTTTTTATCACAGATTGTATTTCAAGAGCATGGCGCGGACAGAGAGTGACCGTGAGAAGTTGTTGCTAGCTTACCAGGTCAATGAGGAGATAGTCCACGGCAGGTTCCCTGTCACCAGCGATCTGGCTGTAGAACTGTGTTCTTTGTTGGCTCAGGTAGGTGGCAGCACATGTCATAATAGTCTGCTCGGTTTTCTGTTGAATTTATTCCTTGAAAAGCAGAAGGCACTGCACCTTATGTCAGAATTTTGTGACCAGCATTATTTTAATATCTTAAATAATAATGAAATTCTGGAGAAATCTTGTGTTTTCTAATGTGAGAGGAGAGAATGTCCTTGAGAATAGACCAATGAGAATATCCCTGTGGCCTGGGCGTAATTAGGGAAGGGAACCTGTTTGGAGAAACAAATGTTACACGTTTGTTGTTGTCACCTTACATACATAAAACTGAATGTTTTCTCTAAATTTTTGCTTTAATGTCACCACAGATTGGGACTGTTCTATTGTTGTTCTGATCTGATTTTAAATCTTATAAACTTTACTGTGCTATTCACAGTGCTCCAGTCCTAATCTAAAATGAGTTTTCTCATGATCAGTGTCTATTTTGGCCACCAGGTGGAGCTAGGTGACATGAAGCAGCCTGGGGATGCCTGCACGCTGGGCAGACAGAGTCCAGCCACTCTGCAGCAGCAGATGACAACACTAGTCTCCAGGTTCTACCCGAAAAGATACCGGGAAGAAACAGCAGATGCTACCAGGTCAGTCTCAAGATAATTTAAACATTGATATTTAAGTAGCCATGCAGTCTGTCTCAAGCCATGTTCACTCGGCAGTGAAATATAACTCAGTTTTAACCACTGTTTATTTATACTCAATTAACCTGATGATAACCCTGCTGGATTGTCAGATGGGAAATATTTGATGCTAAAATTTCTGTGATGATTCCTGCACCATTCCTAGACTCAACCAAGGCTCAAGAAAAATACTTTTATAGACCATTGATAGTAATATCTGTTCTGTTATAGGGTGCACAGAGGTCTTGCTCAGGAACATTTTAAATAATATTTGAAGTACCTTTTATTATTTGTTCAGCTCCTCATTACAATGTCTCCAAACTTTATGGTAAAGGAGGATGTTGAGTTTAGGCAAAGCACTCAATGATACATTTGCAGGTATTTGTGTGTATATATATATATATATATATGTAGCCGGACACACAAAAGCGTTCCTACTGGCCTTGCTAGTGAAGCTTGCTTTATTGGCGAAGCGGTAGAACGTCTGAGTTGTGTGTCACAGGTTACGGGTTCGAACCCACATTCGGACTGGTTTCCATTTTCACCCGTTACAATGGTGGCAGCGGTGGGATCCGGGGAGTTGGTGTCGTGGCATAATGCCCCACCCAGTTCACGTGTGTGACCCCCGGGATAGATCCCACGTTCTGGGGACAGAACGTTCCCGGAGAGGGGGTGAATGTAGCTGGACACACAAAAGCGTTCCTACTGGCCTTGCTAGTGAAGCTTGCTTTATTGGCGAAGCGGTAGAACGTCTGACTTGTGTGTCACAGGTTACGGGTTCGAACCCACATTCGGACTGGTTTCCATTTTCACCCGTTACATATATAAGTCGATAGCTTGCCAAAAAAAGCATATAATAACTTTTCTAGGACCTGCTCAAAACCATGTGCATTTTAACCAGTTTCTGACGGACCTATTTCATATATTTAATAAAGCCATGTATATTTGGTATTGTAGTGAGCTTTACTGCAGACTGAGTGACAAGTGGCTGGCATTGAGGGGACGGACAATCCAGGATTGTGTCAGGATCTACTTGACTGTCACCCGTAAATGGCCCTTTTTTGGCTCAAAATTATTCTCAGCCAAGGTAAGCATGTAACTTGTTCTTCAGTGCAAGTTCATTACATGATGTTTACACATCTCATAAGGATGGTTAACCATTTACCCAGTAGATGGCAGTTGTGTGTTTCATCCATGCTGCATCTGGTTTGAGGCAGTAAGACATTTGCTTGCAGTGCCTCCTGTCTTTAGCTTTATTAACTTAAAGTGCTTCATATGATCCAAAAAATGTATTTTTATGCTCCTGTAAAATGGAATAAAGAGAACTGTTCATGTATAGCAAGAAACATTTGTGTTTTTGAAAGACTTCTGCTTTGAATAAAGAATTATACAGTGTCTAACTGTTGCTGTTCTGTGACTGCAGATAAAGCCTGATCAGGGCCAGGTGTGGCTGGCGGTGCAAGAAGAAGGGATCAGTATCCTGGAGTATGCAACGCTGGTGGGTTTTTCTTTTCAGAACTTCAAATAGGACCCACAGATAGTTTCTACCATGAAAATACATTGGTTAAAACCATTGTCTTGTATTTGTCATAAATGATTTTAAATTCATGTGGGTTTCTTAAAAAGGATAGTGTTCCTATTCTGCCAGTTCTTTTGAGCTTTGTTGCAGGGCAAGAAAAGATAAGCTTAAGTGCATTTTACAAAAAACAAAAATTAAAAGGCGGACAGGGAAGTTTCTATGGAGTTTACTTTAATTTCCCTGTATTCAGTAATGTATGTAGGACACATTTTGTCCAGTCTTTGCTGTGTCCTATCTTGTATTCAGTAATTAATGTGGGACACATTTTGTCTTGTTTTTACAGCCTCCTATCTTGTATTAAGGAATAAATGTAGAACACATTTTGTCTTGTCTTTACAACGTCCTGTCATGTATTCAGTAATATATATAGGACACATTTTGTCTAGTCTTTACAGCATCCTATTATGTATTCAGCAATGAATGTAGGACACTTTTTGTCTTGTCTTTACAGCGTCCTATCATGTATTCAGTAATGAATGTAGGACACATTTTGTCTTGTCTTTGCAGCGTCCTCTTATGTATTCAGAAATAACTGTAGGACACATTTTGTCTTGTCTTAACAGTGTCCTATTATGTATTCAGTAATTAATGTAGGACACATTTTGTCTCGTCTTTACTGTGTCCTATCATGTATTCAGTAATGAATGTAGGACACATTTTGTCTTGTTTTTCCTGTGTCCTATCATGTATTCAGTAATGAATGTAGGACAATTTTTTTCTTGTTTTTACAGCGTCCTAATATGTATTCATTAATGCATATAGGACACATTTTGTCTTTTCTTTACTGTGTCCTATCTTGTATTCAGTTATAAATGTAGGACACATTTTGTCTTGTCTTTACCATGTCCTATCATGTATTCAGTTATAAATGTAGGACACATTTTGTCTTGTCTTTACTGTGTCTTATCTTGTATTCAGTAATGAATGTAGGACACATTTTGTCTAATCTTTACAGCATCCTATTATGTATTCCACAATGAATGTAGGACAATTTTTGTCTTGTTTTTATAGCGTCCTATCTTGTATTCAGTAATGAATACAGGACACATTTTGTTTTATCTTTTCTGTGTCCTATCTTTTATTCAGTAATGTATGTAGGACACATTTTGTCCAGTCTTTGCTGTGTCCTATCTTGTATTCAGTAATGAATGTAGGACACATTTTGTCTTGTCTTTTCAGTGTCCTATCTTGTATTCAGTAATGTATGTAGGACACATTTTGTCTTGTCTTTACTGTGTCCTATCTTGTATTCAGTAATGAATGTAGGACATGTTTTGTCTTGTCTTTACTGTGTCCTGTCTGTCCTATCATCTATTTAGAAATGAATAAAGGACACATTTTGTGTTGTCTTTACAGTGTCCTATCTTGTATTCAGTAATGAACGTAGGACACATTTTGTCTTGTCTTTACAGCGTCCAATCAGCAGCTTTGAGTACACCTCTGTCGTTACCTTTGGTGGTTGCCGTGACGACTTTATGCTGGTGGTTTTGGAGGAGAGGGAGCGAACAGAAGGGCTGGTACACAGTTCCACTGACCGTTTGTTGTTCTCAATGACCAAACCCAAGGTATTACTCAAATCAGTATCACTCACATTGTGTTTTCTTTTGTAGCATTTTATTACTTGTTATTTACCGGGAAATGCTTGTAATGCAGCATTTATAATTATCAGGAGAAAATTTACTTAAGTCACTCACACATTGCAGTGGTTGACTTTATGGTATGATATTTATTTGACAACCTGGTGGGTAAAGTAAAGTCAAAATCTTGTTCTGTTAAATGTGTGAAATTTTAATTATGATAATAATAAGAAAAAATCTAAATTATAGTGTTAAACCTGTATGGACTGTGTTTAAATGGCTCCACCTTTATCAATTTTGAAACACTAGGAGACAAAAGAAACATGTAAAAAACATACATATATTGACATATATAGATATATACGTACAGGGGGGCGAGTGAGAGAGATACACATACATAAAGGTAGATATGATTGTATTACCTAATATTGCAGATCCTTGAGATCACCATGCTAACAGCGAGCTATATTAATAGCAGAGGGCAGCAACGTACCAAAGAACCCAGCGTCTCAAGCAGCTGTGGCACCCGCAGCGCATCAGTCAGTCGCTATAGTGACCACCATATCAGCTTCATCAAAACATCATCAATGGAGTGCTGAACAGAGAGACATCTTGTGTCAAATTCTTCAACTAAAGTGCAGGGTCAGGCAAAATGCCACTATGCAACTTTACAAGCTCTGTGGAGTTTTGATTCACGTGTTCATGATTACTACTTTGTGAAACTTTCATTGAAATTAATGTAAAATTTAGGAATTCTTTTACAGTTTGGTTAGGAGAGGTATATAAGCTGCGTTGGTCTTTACCCAATACAGTGTTATGAAAGATGATAATAGACTACAACTTTAATTAAACAACTTGACAGTAGGTTTAATTTGCAGACGCAGTTGCTTGGTCTTGTATAATTTTTCATGACTAAGTGTTTGTTGCTAAGGAATAAAATTACTGAATGTCATAGACCTTGTTATTTCAAGGTATGTTAATGAATAGGGGTTTACTTCAGTGTGGTTTTTAGTGTTTAGCTTGAAGAGATTGATCATGGAAAGATGAATTTATTACACAAATCCTGTATTTGAGCAGATCTGTATCATGGATGTTAAACCATGTGTACATATGCAGAGTCTAACAGGCATCAGCTTTACCAAATATTTATTGTGATTTTGTAGGTGAAACTATAGTTTAGAGACTGCATGGTCACTTTGTCAGTTTACTTTAATTTAAAAAATAAACATATTCTGAAATCTTGATGGAACCATAAGAAATGCACCTCCGGAAACTGAGTTGTCTATTCAGTTGTCTTTATATATTTATTCCCTACCCCTCAAGAATTACGGTGGAAAAGAAACCTAAACACTTAACAGATGTTATATGGGGTAGATAATTTGGTTCCTGAGGAATATGCTGACATTTAATAAAGTTTTTAATTTAAAGTAATAATTTTCCTGGGTCGGAATACACTGACAAATTGTCTAGTCTTCGTAACTCTCTCACCAGTCCTATTTTCTCTGAATTGTCGACATGAAGAAACTTTACAGTAGAGGATGAGCATTGGGGGTAATTTTGGAATGATTGCGTTAATGAATCTGATTCTTTTTAGCTGGTCTTGCAGTATCTGTGACTAAATCAAAATCTGTACCAAGAACAATTCCTTGGTATTTTAGGTAGCTAATATAATGTAGATTTTGATCCTATGGGTTCGAACAGTGACACGTAAGAGGGTTTTAAGAGAGTCAACCCCTCAGTGTTAACGTGTCTCTGTCCTGTTTTATGTGTGGGCACTCTTAAAGAATGTTATCACGCGTTTGAATGTACTCACACAAACCTGAGTGAAATAATTACATTATCCCTCCTTTGCTGAACACAGGGCTGATAAATGGAGAAAGAACATTAAACTGAGGCAGGGAATCAGTTCATGGTGGCATAATCTGTTAAACATTCATGTGCTAGTCAGTGGTTTTAATTTTGTGATTATTATTTTAATCAGGAAACTAGAGTCATTCATAATATGTATATATTAGGTCAAGATTCATTGACAAGGGTGTAGCCATGGGCATCCACATGTGAATATAAACCAGACTACCTGTGAATGAAATGATATTTTATGTTACACTTTGTTATGGGCTTAAGTGCTTTGCTTGCTTTATATATCATTGTGCTTATCTCATTTACACCAATTCTGTCACATGACTGTTGGTTTAATCTTTGATTGGTCTCTGGCCAATAGGTTTATATTATACTAATAAATCTTCATTTTAAAGTACAGTTAAACCCCTCTAACAGGACTGCCTGCAGGATTATCAAAATCTGCTTGGTCAGCTTTTATGTTGTGAAACATTTTGACCCAGTCATCCTAATTTGGCTAGGACCAGAACTCTAGAGGAAGTGACAGATGTGTAGTTTCATTGAACAACAGCCTGGCATTTACCTTGTTATCAAATACATGTAGTTCAGGATAATTCACCAGTAACCCTCGTCCGCATTATACTTAGGTTATTGATCTACTTAGTATCTATATATTTGTGTCATGCTTCATCATACCATATCAGATGTTTCATTTGGGCATAATTCTTCAAATGGTATTTACACTGATTATTTACATATCTTTTGTATTAGCAGTTAGTTTATATTGATTTGTATAACTGTTTGTGGTTAGGTAATCATAAAACATTCTTGTGAATATGTAGAAGTTTTAGTTAACCTTAATTGTAAGTGCATAAAGAGAGTTAATCATGTGACTCAGCAGGTCTTGATTTTCCAGTGAGATATTTAACAATGGAAACATTATAAATTATAATACCTAACTGATGGCTGCCACTATTTAATGAAACAGTTACTCTGAGAAAAAGTTTAATCCTGGAAATTCTTGCTATAAATATCAGCCTGAAAATGTATAAGCTTTAAAGATGTACCAGTAGCTGGAATCTTTGAAAGGGAATGTGATTTGAGCACTAGTTGGATGTTAAAAATATATTCCAAATGGAAGAGTTCCAAGCATTAACACCAGATGGCACTGATAAACAATTGAGGTGTGACTGTAAACAGTGTCTTTATAATTATTTAGTGCCATATACTTTTGTTTCAGTAAAAGGAGACAATAGATGATACATGCTTGCAATGTTATTAAAGTTTCTGATAATAATCAGTGTCACAATAACATTTGAAAGATTTTTTACATAACCACATTTGCGTTGTACTGCCATTTTGAAGAGACCTTTATTTGTATATCAGCCACATATTGCTCTGCTGCCTAGCAGATAAGTTTCATAGTGTGAATCTGCTGTGTATGGATCTGAATGAGTAGGGCAGTTATATTAAGGAGATAGTAAGATTTATTGGTATATTTTATTACAACTATCCTGAGACAGAGTTTTTGTTAGAACGTTGGCGAGTCTTTGGTATATTTTCTGGTGAGATATTAATGACTTAAAAAAGACAATGAAAAGGATTGGTTGAAAAAGCCGTTATGTTTAGATCAAATCTGATCACATCTGACATAGCTCTTAAATTACATCATAGTTGTATTACATCACATCATTGACACAACGGAACAGTGTAGTTGTGAGTGGTGGTATGGTTGTCACTTTGTGGTTATTTTCATTGTAAAAATTTGGCTCTCATTTTGTGAGTATTTGCATCAGAAAATACTTAATTGGAGTTGGCCATGAAGCATCATTAAACGGTACTACAGATGACTAAATTACCTTCTGTCAGGCTGAGGTGAAGGCACATCTTGTTCATTGTTAGTAGAATATTCAGTTACACAAGCTCATAAGCATTAATATTTTAGGCCTGTTTATAGTGGGGCTGTGTAATTTTATAATGGCAGAGTTGATACTAGTATGAAAATGATGATTTGGAGGTGGTGTATGTTAAGATGTACAGATGTGGTTGAGGTTAAATGCTGGCAGCTGACTGATATAATGTACTCCTACCTCAGTTGTGTCAGTTAAACCACTGGCTTGCTCAACTTTGCTGATCTAATGAAAATGGTATTTTATTTTCCACATATATTAATTAAAGAAGTGATTTAGGTGTCCATCATGATGTAGTTTACACTTAAAATCTAAAAAGTCATAGCTCAGAGTATGTCGTTTGAAATCATCAGAAACATCATTCACTGCAGTATCCTGAAAGCTTTTCATAAACTATATCTGATGAATCATATGAAATGCAGTCTTGTATATGAGAAAAAAAAATTGTTTTTTTTTCGTAGAGTTTGCATATGTGGTCATGTTTTCTTATATGGAGCAGAATTCATATTTACACAGCTCATTTTAATGGTCACCTGTCAGTCCCATATTGTATGTTTCAGTGCCAAGGCTACAAACCAAATTTCTGTTAATAGTAGGATGTATGCCTCTTTCAGGGACCAGTCCTTCTAAAGACCTTTAAGGTCTCACTGATGCCAGAATATAACAGATTTATGATAAAAAGTGTTATTCTGAAAATGGAACTGCTGAAAACAGGCCTAAGATCAGTATGTGGGGGAAGAAATTATGTACCAAACAGTATTCTTTGAAATTTTTTTTTTTTTTGGCAAATGGTCATCAGATTATATTAATGTTTTTTCTCAAAGGGAACACATAGATACCTATAGATATAAATTCTACTTCAAATCACTAATCATGACAGTGGTTGAATGTGAAGAGTTGGAAAGAATTTTGTCAGTATTATGGAAGTTAATGGTTGGAAGTGTTATTGACATTTGTTGCTTTATAGCACGCTCTTTAATTGGTGATCATAACCATTAAAACTATCCATAATTTACCTTTATTGTATCAGGTCAGAGTAAGATTTTTTTATGCAGTATATAACGGAGGACTGAGGAAAATGATATTAGAATGCTGGCCTGTGTTATATTCTGATAGTTTCTCTACATCTCACCCTATTGTGTTACAGTAGGGTTCATTTGTCTAACAAGCTGAATTTTGAATTCACAGTGTCTTGTCAAATGTAAACTGATATTTCATATATTACAAATATTTCATATATTACAACGAGTCCAAAGTGAGTCCAAAGTAAATTTTATAGACAATTGAATGTTATATAGATATCTGAAGAGAGAGTAGATTAGACATAATACTCATAAATATGTTTATAAATTTAACGTGTGTATTTATGAATGTAACCGAATTATCATGCTAACTAAAGCCAGTAATTGTTGAACTGAATATAATTTTAATATGAAATACCGGTATGTTTATCAAATCAACATATCTTATCATTTGACTTTTAGAATATTTTGCTTATTAATGCTTTACATTTTAAAGGATTTTCAATATAAAAAAGGCCACTTTTATTCTATCAAGGATAATGTTAATTTACTGTTAAATCAACTTAAATTTCTTATACATGTAATAATAATTTTAAGTTTTTGATTTTAATAATTTTATAGTTACAAGAACTGATATTGTTTTAATATCACAAATCTATTCATTATAATGAAGTTTATATAATCCTATGCATATTAGATGGCATCAGGGATGTGCAAAGATGAGATGTAGCAGGGATGTACAGTCCAGTGTGCTGGTTAGTATGTACTGGTATATAATAGTGAACTAACCAAACTGGTATATAGTAGTGTACAGATTAGAATCAGTCAGTATAGGTATATATTACCGCGTGTGTGCTTCATTGTCGTACTGCCATTTTCTCAGTGTTAATAATTTTGATGTTGTTTGGTGTGTTGTAATGATAATTATACATTAATACATACCTGGCAGGGCTGTAATGATGTGTTATCTGATGATATGGTTCGTATCATGATACTGTGTTCGCAATACAAACATGATATGATTCATATATTAATCATATACATGTACCAGTTATATAAACTGAATCTCAGTAATCCACCTTAATCACTAGAAATTTTTCCCATACAATTAATTCCAAACTATACATAAATTCCTGGGTTCCCCATACAGTTGCCCATTTGTTTTAGACATGGACAGTCCCTTCTGTTGGTTTATTTGTGCAGCAATTAACCAATCAAATTCTGTTATAATGGACACTGGACTCTTCTGGATTTCCACCATATGATAAAATATCATCAGTATATCATTAATGCAAGGTCATCTAATAATACTGACATGATCTGTGACTTTGTATCAAGATATTTTGGTGCATCACTACAGCTCATATGTATAGTCAAACCTCAATGTCTCACAAATGTACAATTTACCAACATATGTTACATGTGGTCAGTGTCTTTTGTCTGTTCTTCTGACACACTGAGGTTTTACTGTATATATATATTTAAATATTATATATATGATCTTTTGTGTGCAACAGAATTTGTATGTGCATTTACTGGTATTCTTTCATGTGTGTCCTTGCATGTGTATCTGTATATCTACTGATGAATGTATATAATTGAGTATACAAAACCACAGACTCAGCAAGTCTTGCTTAGTATTTGCCATTCAGTAAATTTGCTTTTTGACATTTGCTTTTGAGTGAAAGCGAGAACACAGTCAAGTGTGCATGTTTTTTTTTTGTGAGGTTAAGTATGTGTATAAACAGCACAATACTGTGAACTGGAGCAGTCATTTTATACCCTGGCGTATTTGTGGTTTATTCCAGTTGGAAATACAGAAGGTGTGGCAATAAAGTATTTTCAAACCAGAGAAATATTGTTGTATTTTATTGGATATTCTTGGTTCATTGTTGCTGGGAATCCTTAATCACAGAATGCATCAGACTTTAGTAAAACAGGAACAGCTTGTTCAAAAGGCAGGGTGATGGGATATTACCATGTAAATATAGTAATGAGTGTGATACTGAAATGACTGCAAATTATTATGTTCCTGCCATGAAATATATGAAGTTTGTTGAAATAAACTTGGATATTTTCATGTCAGTTGACCAAACCTTGAACACACTAACATTACTATATAACACTTCAAAAGTGTATACTTCTGTTACACTTTTAGATTTCTGCTGCTGTTCTATCCATCTTTTCCCTTCCATTCTTCCTATCTCTCCTATCATACTTTCATTCCAAGGAACAATGACAATAATCATTGATAAAAAATTATTTACCAACTAAGCGATAATACTGATATCACTTTGCTTACAAGGTGTTTCATTTGAAGCAAATTTACATAGGCAGGCTGAATCCATTTTAACCCAATCATAAAGAGGTTTCAAAATGATTTCAGCATTATTTATAGGTTAAACCTCTGCTCTGAAACAATGTAACCAATGAACAAACACCTGTGTAATGTTATTTATTAGTGGCATGCTGATTAATCTATTATATCAATGACTGGTTGTTTTAATACATAAACAAATCAGTTTCATTTTTAGCTCAGCTGACTATAAGTCATCTGAGTCATCTGAGCTATAGTCGTGGTCCTTTGTCCGTCGTCCGTCCGGCCGTTAACAGGGCACGTTTTAAAACCATTGGACCTACATATTCAAAATTTTGCATACCATTAGATGTCCCAAAAATCTCCTACCATACCGAAAATTGGGTCATTAGGACTTTGTTCCTTCGAGATATTAAGGAAAAACCTCCATTTTCCATAAAAAAGCCGTTGTTACACTTCAAGGCTGCCTAATATCAAAACCACTGATCTGTATTGATTCATATTTAGTATTCATGTTCTTCCATACATTTTCTATGAACATACCAAATATTAGGTCAGTATTAGGTATAATTTTGAAGTTATGGGCCCAAATATAATGCAATTCTTAAAAAATCAGGAAATATATTTACTCACCTAACATGAAAATTGTTGAAGCTGGAGACTTTTTTTCAGGAATATAACTTTATTTAATCAAGATTCAATTGTTTACCCAAAATTAGATCTGAATTTTGCAAATTTTTCAAGTTATTAGCATAAATAAAAAATCAATACCTAAAATTTTGTCCAACTTTGGCAATGGCACATTTTTAGCTCGGCTGACTATAAGTCATCTGAGCTATAGTCGTGGTCCATTGTCCGTCATCCGTCCGTCTGTCCGTAGATGTGGCATGTTTTGAAACCGTAAGACCTTCAGCATAATGTTAGATGTCCCCAAGATCTCCTACCAAGCCAAAAACTGGGTCTTTGCAACTTCGTTCCTTTGAGAAATTAAGGAAAAACCTCAATTTTTTATTAAAATCCTATTTTCACACTTCAGGACTGCCTTATATCAAAACCACTCATCTGTTTTTCCTCATATTTACCATAAATATTCCTCTCTATAGCTGAGAGCTTAGATGACGAGAGGGTTCACTTCGCGTTTTCTCATTGGTCGCCATTTTGACGTCACGGACGCTAGCGCCACCACGCGGTTGGGGGGGGGGGTTGCAGCTGATTCTGTGTACATAATCACCATGGCTGCTGCTGCACCAAACCGCAGTGGGTCAGGTAAGATAGTGTTTACAAATTGATATAGCCCTAAATTTTCAGTAATTTACCTATAAATGACGCAAAAGTAATGGCAGAATCAAGTGTACATGTATCATTAATTGTATGGAGTACCAAATAAGCCAGAGCCCCTATGGGAGTACAGATGTATATACTATCCTCACTACTTCAGTTGCAATCCTGTCTTTCTCAAATCTCAGTTCCAGATATTTTAAATTTTATATTTTTCAAATATATAATATATAAATATTATTTATATATTTAAATATACATAATGTTAATTGATATTTTCTTTGTGTTTCATGTTCAGAACAGATTAATTGTGACAGGATTATTTTTTTTACCTACAGATGTGAACATGTGAGAGCCTATATAATTATTAAAAGGAGACATATATGTCATGAAGTTTTATTTCAACTAAATATATATATATATATATATATATATATATATATTATACATTATAACACTACCCAGTCAAGCATGTTTCGAAAATATTCCTATTGATTGCTAATTGAAAAATTTATTATTTATCATATATATTACCTAGATTTAATTTTTTTATGACACAGGTGCATCCATTCGCATAAAATACTTATACCCAGTGAATCAACATGGATCTGAGGAGACCTGCTTATGAGTTCCCAATCTGACTGTATGCCTTGATGACACAGAAGATCAAGACATTAGGGCTCCATCTGTTGGCCCCAGCTTTGGATTGTGTTTGGAATAAAGTCAAGGGGGGGGGGGGGGGTAGGCTGTGTGTCGACAATCTGGTCTGGCAGATCAGTGAAACATGAATATAAATTTGTAAACTGAAAAATAAATCTTTGTAATACAGTGATATGTATGTATAAAAATCTTTTAAACAGACTGTAATACAATACATGTACTTGTGACAGGGTCAAACATTTTATACAACATAGCGGGGTGGGTGCGGCTTATTTTGTTCAGCCTGGTACAGTGGAAGGGCCACAGTTGGGACAAACCTGCATGGGCAAAAAAATGTATAATATCTGCAACAAACAGAGTAAAGCTGAGAACATTTATACATATTCCTGGGAACAATGCTGTTGTGTCAATTTTATTTTGGTAAATTTAAGATTTTTTTTTTGTTCATTTAATTACAATATACAATATTTGATGTTCCATTTTCTTGGAGTTGTAAAGGTCACTCTGCTCAAGGCATTTCTACAGAAATTTGTACATATATACATTTATATCATTTGAGCACATTCTTTACTTGTCACTTTTACCCACAGTGGTTATTATCATATTGTCAGCTTGACTAGACTTGTATTTTACATAACTAGTTGTTATTTACTGATTGCTGAATGTTGAATTGATGTATACCAGTATGTCTTTTCAGAATAGTAGCTATTTTTTTAATAAATGTTAAACTGCAATAAATAAAATACCAGTATATACACTTTGAGTCTTTGAATTATTAGTATTGTTGGCAGATGATTATGCATGTGTCACCTCAGAGGTTAGGCCTATATATTAATTTTTAAAAACAGTCCATTTGGTTCAAAATATGAAATATATAAAATTTAATGTAACTGAACCAGAAGTGAAGAACATGGGAAGGGATACTTTAAGGGGTCCACAGTGCATGGGGTCATACAAACCTCTCTCTCCCTCTCTCTCTCTCTCTCATATTTCACATGCTTCAGTCTTCTTTTACATATACCATTAATAAATAAATATATATATATAATTATACATGTATAAATAAATACAATACATAAACAAATCTGTGTATGTGCATGAATATACAGGCCTATGCATTTATAATATGAAAAATATAAATGAATATATATTTTGTATTTGAAGTAAATTGCATATTATACAGAATATATATATATATATTAAATGCATATATTATGGTTTATGTAAAATGGATATCTAAAAGATAATACATGTATTTTATTCACGTAAACGCATTTACATAATACACATCGTGGCACACACCAATATATATATATATATATATATATATATATATATATATGTTACATTCTGTTATATAATATATATATATATATAATAATAATAATAAACTTGAATATCATATAATTATATTTCTTATATATTATAAATAAACATAACAGTAATGATATATTGAATGACTATAACATCAATGTACCGGTATATTATTACTTTAAATCTATAAATTATATGAATTTTTAAATTATGATATATAAGTCTACATATGTGTTACTTTTTATGGATCATAATATTAATTGTATATGATTAAACTTACCCGTAGATTTTGTTTTTTTATAACTTTTGTTTTAATTGGCTTTGAACATTTCCTAATCAGTTCATTTCATACACTATAATGATAATTATTATTATCTATTACTGTTCATAAAAAATATATATTATTATTGTCATTATTTTTATTACCGGTATCAATTAACCATAGTCTATGATATTACTGTTCATAATCAAATATATTATTATTATTATTACCGGTATCAACCATAGTCTGTGAATCTGATTAGTATGACTGAGTACGGTATATACGTATACTGTAGTATAGGCCAAGGGCTACGATATACGCATGATGGCTCCGAAATCCAAGGATTAAGCATTATTTGTCCAACCAAATCTATATAGTTTTACCAATCCCCCTTGACAATACATTTTGAATCTCTGGAACCAATAATTATATTAAGTATAATTTCCCTTGAATCAACCTTGGTAAAATCATATGACTTGTTCAGGCCAATAAGATATATATATATATATATATATATATATATATTATATATATATATATATATATATATATATATATATATATATATATATATCAGTATATGGCTATACACCATCTATGGCAACGTCACCTCAGTGAAACCGGGATCAAGCCACATGAAGCATATAAACAGGAAAATGTATTGATAATTTGTAACTAAAAGTTTTAATATAACCGTTCTATTTTGTGACAGCAGGCTGAAACGAATAGAATCGCTGTGTAAAGCTGACACACAACACGTGAAGCGAGGTCCGCATGGCGTATGTTTTCATGACGTTTCTTGTCCTAACCCCCCCAACTGCGTGGCGGCGCTAGTGTCTCAAAATTCAATATGGTGCATGCGGAGTGAACCCTCTCGTCATCTAAGCTCTCTGTCTATAGTTCCTATGTACATGCCAGAAATTAAGTCTGTAAAGTATAATTTCTTTAAGTTATGGGCCTAAACATAAACAGGAAAAATAATAACTCACTTAACATGAAAAATTTTGAAACTCGAGTCTATTTTCTCAAGTATATAACTATGTTTAATTAAGAATCAATTGTTTACCCAAAATTAGATCTGAATTTTGTAAATTTTTTAAGTTATTAGCATAAAAAAAAATCAGTACCTTAAATTTTGCCCAACTTTGACCATGGCACGTTTTTTTCCTGTAAGACCATTGATTTAATTTTCACAGCATGTAAACATAAATATTTAGTTTGTCTTAATCTGAAATTTGAAAATAAAAGCTTGAAAATTTAGCTAGTTATTGATTTTTTTTTTCTGTAATCACTTGCTTTGATTACAGATGCAGGGTCCCACTCCAGGTCACTGGAAGTCAGCTATGCCAGGGTTTCTGATTTGTTACAGTCACTGGGGGAGATCCCCTGCTGTGACAGGTGTACAGTTATTCTCATATCACCACCCCAATCACTCCCCCCCCCCCCCTCCCGCAAACCCAACCCACCAAGTGTTATGCAGTAATTGTTATTGTTTTCACTGTATCTCCTTAACTGTAATGCTGTTTCCACTCCGATATGCAAAAACTTTCCTTGAAAGAATAGTTCAAGGTGTAATCCAGAAGATGCAATGTTGTGTAATGTAGCATTTTTAAAGAAATCAATTTTCTTTTAAATGATTTTTTTAACAAATATAATTGAACCAATCAGTATGCCTAAATTATTATAAACTAGAATACGGGTAGTCGACAAGCGACTACGTGTATCCGCCAAAATCAGAGGACGGGTGAAGTGAGGCATGGAATGAGTGGCAAGGGGATATAGTTACATGTGTTAAATATTAGAATGGATTTCGGCCACATAAACATGATTGTAGGTGGCGCCACCTGTTATTTGAACGAGAAACTATCTAAGATATATACACATGCAAAATTTCATGTGGAAAAGCAGAGATATGAGTGATTTTATCCCACAGCAGACAAACAGATGGACGCTGTGCAAAAATGGCTGCAGGTTGGGCCACCATTTTTGTTCATGTTATAAAGCTATCCAAGGGCTACATTTGTGTAAATTTTTTTTCCTGATTGGTCAAATGGTTCCTGAGATATATGGGTTTATGTGTGGAGCGTTAACATGAATGTAGGTGGCGCCACCTGTCATAAAATCAAGAAAGCTATCTAGGATGTATATGCATGCCGATTTTTAGGTGAATTAGTCAAACCACTGCAGAGATATGAGTGATTTTAACCCAAGGCAGATGAACAAATGGACACTGTGCAAACATGGTTGCTGTTGGCGCCACCTTTTGTTGTGTATGTTATAAAGCTATCCCAGGGCTACATTTGTGTAAAAAATTTTTCCGGATCGGTCAAACGGTTCCCGAGATATATGGGTTTATGTGTGGAGCGTTAACGTGAATGTAGGTGGCGCCACCTGTCATAAAATTAAGAAAGCTATCTAGGATGTATATGCATGCCAATTTTTAGGTGAATTAGTCAAACCACTGCAGAGATATGAGTGATTTTAACCCAAGGCAGATGAACAAATGGACACTGTGCAAACATGGTTGCAGGTGGCGCCACCTTTTGTTGTGTATGTTATAAAGCTATCCCAGGGCTACATTTTTGTAAAAAAATTTTCCGGATCAGTCAAACGGTTCCCGAGATATATGGGTTTATGTGTGGAGCGTTAACGTGAATGTAGGTGGCGCCACCTGTCATAAAATCGAAAAAAGCTATCTAGGATGTATATGCATGCCGAATTTTAGGTGAATTAGTCAAACCACTGCAGAGATATGAGTGATTTTAACCCCAGGCAGATGAACAGATGGACACTGTGCAAACATGGTTGCAGGTGGCGCCACCTTTTGTTGTGTATGTTATAAAGCTATCCCAGGGCTACATTTGTGTAAAAATTTTTTCCGGATCGGTCAAACGGTTCCCAAGATATGTGGGTTTATATGTGGAAACAGACGCACAAACGGACGCTGGGCAGAGACGAAAGGTCAGAGGTCAAGGTCACTTGGTTAGGCACCAGTTCACATGTGACCCGATAATTTGTGTAAGTTTCGGAAAAATCTGTCCAGTAGTCTCAGAGGAGTTCTCCGGAAACGAATGCGGCGGCGGCGGCGGCGGAACCCGGTCAAAAACATAGTATCCGCAAAACTTCGTTTTGGCGGATACAAATATGAAGCACATTTTGGATAAATAAAGACACAATTAAAAATTGTGAAATCTAAATCAAGTATTATTTTTAGATATTTATTGTTTTGCAGATTTAAAAGATATATTTTTGTGGTAAAAAATAAATAAACATTTGTATGCATGATGTGGTGTTATCTGACAAGATTGAGATTTATGATGATGCAGTTGAGAATTATGAATCAACTTTTATATTCAGATATATATGTTAAATTGGAAATGTATAGAAATATAAACTTAAATTAGAAAATAATTGATGTGATAAAAAAATGAGGATTTAATACAAACATTTGTTCATTATTTTCCTGCCTCAGCAGAATTTGAGATCAGGCTTGTTTGCCCTGTTTTATGTTGTTAATTAGCTATATTTCAACTGTATACATTTCATAAAAAAATACATATATATTTAATAATATATATTATACAAAAAAATAGATTCAATTGAACAAATGTGTAAACTACTGATGTCAACAGTTAATCGAAAAACCAACTAATGATCATGGTAATAGTACAGATCATTTGTTCACAAACTGCTCACATGCTTTAGTTTCAACATTAGGAAACACATGGTCAGGTCACAAAATATTTTTTGCAACAATTTCTTGCTCATCAATACAAACCAATCATATAAACCAACCATGGCCTTTATTACCTCTTCCTCTTACACTTTATCTCCATTTGATATTATTTTAGATTTTTACCTTCAAGGTTAACGTCAGCTGAGCACAGTGACCCATAGGTCCCTTGTTTCCCTGTAAGCACTGTTGATTTAATTTTCACAGCATATATACATAAGGATTTAATCTTTTAAAATCTGAAATTTCAAAGGAATTGATGAAAAGAGTAGCTTTTATTCAAGTTTTCATACACCATGTCAGGTGTTGTTAACATCTAGCCCACCTAGTAACACAGCCTTCACTTGCATTATGTAACCCACCCCAGGCAGCTTGCCTTGGCCCAGCTCGGCCACTACAAGCAGGCTTCCACTCTGCCCTGCACTCCCCCCCCCCTAGATGGTGCATTAACTAGATGAATGTAATAATTTTCTGTATTTTCTTTTATTCTTGGCTATGCTACATTTTTAGATTTTGAATTGTACCACCAGCGTTACAATGATTAAAGTGCACATTTAATTGTGTCCACAAAGTGGTGTATTGCTATGAAAGTGTGGATGTTAATCAGATAAGTAAATTCTTACTTCAGAAGAGTAAAAACTTCACCAGGTGTGAAATTGACTATTAATTCCAGTAATAAATTATAGCTGAGATAGTAATTAGCACAATGATATCGTTTGTCCCTCATTCAACCAACAGTGTGTATACTTTATTTGAAAAGATGTTTTTATTTTATCAAATTTACTGAATCTTTTATTTTATTTGGGTGAATAAAATTAAGCATGTACTGAAAACTCCAATGTGCAAAACTTTTAAATAGTGATTCAAGGAATAATCTTGTAGATGCCATGTTGTGGTATTATTTTCTTTTAATTTCAGTTCAAACATTTGTGATTTAAAAATATTAAAATATATGTGTATGCATAATATGACCCAATATGAGCTACACTCTGAATATATAATGATTGCAACTTAGAATTCTAATATTTTAACTTATATTTTCAGTTTTTTTTTATTACAAATTTATAAAACTTTTTTAATTTAAAAAAAAAAATGAATCAGATAAAAACTATTAATAGAAAAGTGGATATGCTTAAAAAAATAGGCTTATATATAAACTTAAATGCATTATTCCCTTGAAAGTGAAATAAATGTTCGAGTCCATTCGGTCCACTTGCCTGTCCATACGTAAATTTTTCATATGCATCACAGTATCTCAACACTTTTACTGTTTTTTTTCATGACAGTCTTGTCAGAGTATTAGTTTGCAATCATATATTTAGAACTTTACTATAAACAAGTAGGAGGGCCCCTTTCCTCTTAGGTCATCATATGCTTATATAAATGAAAAACATTAAAATAGAATATTTTGCATATTTTGCATTTGCAAAAATTTCAAACTTCAGCTGAGCGCCGTGACCCATGGGTCCCTTGTTCCATAATCACGATTATGTATGCAAATGTTAGGTATTCCTATTATCCAGAAAAATACCTTATCCTGTCAGAGGTACAAGTAAGGCAGACAACATTAAAGCAAAACCTTTTACCTCGCCATTACCCTGACCTTTCAGCTTGATTGAAAAGTCAGACTATATGCTTGGTCAATGTTTTATTGGTATAAATCTATACAGCAGATTTTATGGTAACATGGAGGGTACATATAACAATCAATTAATAAACAATCATTGGTCATGTTTTTCTTTTAATCATTGAACATGATTTTAATACTAATTCCTACAACTATCACCTATGTGCTGTTTTCTTGCAAAAACTAATATCGGTAATACAAGTCACTTCCCAAGGACAGCCTGTCCATCATTACCTGTCTTTAGGACTTGTTCCAGAAAATGATAGGGCAACCAGAAGTGGGCCTCTAGTTGTCAAACATAAACCATAAACAAATTCCTGAATCATAACTTATCTCTAATTGGCCATTTCATTTCATTTCTTGGAGAAATGAAATCATATTGATAATACCTTTTTATCTTAAATTACCAATATACCCATTTATCTTAAATTACCTGTATGTTTATCTGTGAAAATACTAAAAGAAAAAAAAACAAACATTTAAACATGTTTACATGCAACATGATTATGTGACACACACTTTGCGACTGCCATCAGTGATTGTAAGGCAAAATCCACACAGGGTAAGCAAAACTGGATGTTACTTGTCCTACTGGGCAAGTACTTTCAAAAGCTTATGTCACCCCTGTGTCAGCCATTACAATAGTTTCATCTGATACATCAAAATACAAAATAAATAAAATCAATGTATTCTTATTCTAAGTATATTAGGCATATTTTACTTAGTTACAGTCTGTGATATATGCATGTAGCTAAACTTGCTTACAGGCCACAACAGAATATACATGTAGTCTAAACCAATCATCTGAAAGAAACTGCTGTATGTTTCTACATGCAAGTAAACTAAAACAGCTTGTATGCTTGTGCTGATAACTATAGACCTATGAAGAACAGCCAGCCTGCACATATAAACTCAATAGGTGAAACATCGATAAGAAGACAATACATAAATCTTAGATGCTTTAATAAATTACAAGACATCTTCTGAAATTAACAAAAATATTTTATATATGGCATGATAAATGAATACTCCATACATTATGTCTCATTCTCATGTACACCTCATGAAATGAAAATCAATGCTAATAATTTGAGAGCAAGGCTGGACTGATAATATATGGTCATGTATATTTCTGATCATGTCCCTGTACATTTCTGATAATGACACAACCAAACAAAATGTTACCACTGAAGGGTGAATAAAGAGAATTATAATGGATCTATCAAAAACAAATAACAACAGGCTCAGCCGTTAATCCTAGTGATCGGCACAGTTATAATACTCAAAGGCACAGGATTTTCTTAACAAAAGTAATAGACTGTCAAAAGGTGTAGCAATATGCAAATTTCATCATATCAAGGACGCATCATTGGTGCTTAAAGTTATGGTTCAGTGATGCCTCCACCTGTTAGTGTTGCATTTTGTCAGTCTAAAATATTTTATGGGTAAAAATACAAATGTCAAGCACTGAAGCAGGTCTATTTTAAGGCTGCATACAGAAATGATGAACGTTTCTAATATGAAGGACAGAGTTGACGAGGTAAACTTGTGGATCACATAACACAAAGTTATATAAGAACCATAAATAATGCACCTGTGCACTGAAGATTGTCAAGCTTTGGCAGATTTATGTAGTTTACCGGTTGTTTGGACGTGAGAAGACAGACCTGCTGGCTGGGTAGTTCACATATTGGTGATCTCTCTGCTGACTGCTATAACTTTGCCTGGTCTTGGCATCCTGATTACTTGAATAAGCAGGAACACGCTGTTCTGAACCTGTAAGAAAAAAATTCCTCAAGATTTTCTTTTACAACAGACAAGTCTTCCACAAATTAAAAGATTTCTATATTCCTAATATGAATCTGATGTTGTCTTCAGTGTTTAAATCACTACATCAGGATAACATTTACATTGTATGACATCATTTAGAAAAAAAAGCAATCTCAGTTGTAACTTCAAAGACTAACACCAATGCCTTTCCCAAATGTTGAAGATGACAAGCTAATTTTTACTGGTGATTCTTCACTAAGATAAGAAAATAAGAAAAAGTTTCATTTCTTATAATATTTAAGCAATTACAATAATCTCAATTTTCTTGACAATCCCTAAATATCTGAAGCATAATTACATTATACTCATTTTTCTCTATAAACCTGGAAGATGTATCTTTAATTTAATTTAACTCACCCTTTTGTTGCCACCTTTTCTGCTGGGGGGTATGCCGCTCGAAGCTTTGTCTGTCAGGGTCGCGGGGCAGGTGGCACTGGTTGAAATACATCACTTCTTCTGCCCCAGCTGGATTCTTCAGATTCCAGCGGACTTTGCTGTCCCGATCATACCCACGCTTGATTGGCTCAGGATTTCTGTCGTAATTATGCTGCATCAGATCCTCCTCCTTGATCCTGGGCAGACGAGGTCCCGCCTGAGGCTGAGAGAGGATTCCTTGAGGTTCTGTGCTTGGCGTTGATGGCACTGTCACAGTGACGCTACTCTTCTGTTTCCTCTTAGATTTCTTCACATTTCCCCCTGGCACAGGGGACACAAGTCGGGGTGGTTTTCCTCTTGGTTTCTCAAGTTCTCTCAGTTTCTTCAGTTTCATGTTCAAATCTTCTTCACTATCATCCCACATAGTCCTCCACAGACGGCCAGATGGCGCCACTTTATAAGCCCTAAAATAGGGTGGCATTTCACCACTGGTCTCCCTCCCTTTTATTTCCATGTCTTTCCCCTTCAGCTTTTTATCTCTGAAACAGAAGAACTAAAATGTGAGGGTTGAATCTGGGCTCAAGATATCAATAGTAAATATATCAGGAGAACAATCATATTAACCACCAGGCTATTTTGTAATCATGTTTAAATAAATGATTTTAACTAATATTATGCAGTTTGACAATATCTTCATCTCCTGAATAACTATCTCTAACTGTTAATTCTGAAAAGCAATCAAAACAATTTTCATATGAAAAGCTAATATGAAACAGTACTACTGGTAATATATTTTGCAGGAGGTGCTTTAGCAGAGGGAAAGCAGCAAAGTAAAACCTTACACCAAAATTCATAAAATTACTATTAAATTGTAACAATATAATTGTTGATAATTGTTATCATGTTTGCATTCATGTTTCTCAGCCAATAAATATGTGTGAAGCACAAGTTCCTTTTATGTCCCTGAATTCAACAGTTAAATGTTTGCCACCCTGTCTTTGCTAAGAGATTTATTTTTGGATTAGGTTCTGTTGTATTTAATTTATACAACATCACTTACACCAAGGCACTATTGATTATCATTGTTTAATTTTCTTACCATTCACAATTTATTTGTATCATGTTTTTCTTCCCCTCATAAACACTGTACTAAAATGGTAGATATAAAGTTGTTAAAAATACAATCAAAAGCTGAAAGATACAAGGTTTCTCAATTTTTGTGAATTCTTAAAAACTGATTCTGATAATTTAAACTGACTTTTACAGAAATGTAACCTATGAAGCACATTACTTCCATAATTTAAATTGTGAAGCCCCTTAATCTACAATATAATCATTCATTACATACCTTGATTTTCCTTCTGGAATTCTCTTCTTAATACATGTGATCATGACAATGGCCATGAAAGTGATAGACAACCCCAAGATCACAATAACAGGGATGGAATATACAATCAAGTGACATGTATAGCCAGTTTCTTCCATGTCTCCATACTCATCCTCAACAAGCAGGGTCTGACAGTCTTCAATCAGCAGACAATGACAGTTCTCACGACAATGGACACCACTGTATCCCTCATCACATTTACAAGTATAGCCTTCAAATCCATGGACACGATCAAGAGATCTGCACTCTGGATCATAATCAGGACCCTGACAAACTCCTCGCTTGCATGGGTTTACCAACAGGTGGACTTTCAGGACAAACTGTGTACTGTAACGTCTGGTTGAATCAGACACCATTATCCGTGTAGTGTGGATACCCTCGTGGTAATCAAAGTAAAGGTGCTCTGTATGAACAGTCCCTGGGAAGGTGTCACTGATGATACCTGCAGCCAGATTGGTCATGTTGGTAGCGGTCATCAACATGAAGTGAGCAGAAGTGTCCTTCTCTTTTTGTATCATTAGGACATCAAAAACTTCATTGATGTCTGGGTCTATAACAACTAATAAGCCGAGGCGATTCATGCGGTATGGCTTGAAACGCCTGTTATCAATGCCAATGTCAGCTTGCCACTGGATTTTGAGACTCTCTTCAGGTTGGACAACTTCCTTATAGTTGTTGTATAAGAAAAACAGTTTTGGATCATCAGGAAGTGGTGAAATTTGTACTGTAATTGAAGCTTCTGTCTCCTTCACAGGAATCATGGGAGAATCTTGGACTTCAGCAATCCGGATGGTTATTTTATCTTCACCAAATTGATCCTGATGTGGCTTATATAAAAGGACACCATCTTTAGTTACTGATACAATTCCTTTTCTTCCCTGTTTAGCCATCCTGTACGTAATTGGATCTTTTTCTGGATCACTGTATGTCAGTTGGAAGTGGCTGACTGGTCTGTCTTCAACTGTGGTGATCCATGTATCCAGAAGTTCTGGAGGGTTGTTTACTGGAGTGTCATACATGAACATCAATGCATACTGAGTTCCTGTTATTCTGTATTTCCCAATGCTTCTCTTTGTGGTATTCCCAAGGTGAGTGTATGTTTCACAAATCTGAATATATAGAGAAAATATAATGAGGGTATATAGCTCTGCAGATGTCAGCTCTGGAAAGAATAGTATATGGTAAGCTGAAGAATGACCATGAGCTAAATGTCAAACAATTATATTTTTGGACCACACTAACAGAGTGCAATATTATACCATAAAAATTAAGATGTCCTGCACACAGACAAGAAAACAAACTACCAGACAGCCTGATGGACTATAAGCAGAAGTAAAAATTCATGTAGAAAGGGTTGGCACAAATATTCCAAAAGCCATGCTGGCCTCATTGATAAATCATTGAATTTAAATAAATTCCTTTCTATGCAAAACACTTAAAGTAGCTGTGAAGAAATAGTCTGGTCATTTCGCTGCACTTTTTTTAGGTAAAATCTAACTTTAAATTTCATTAAATGTTCATTCTTTTCCATAAAAATTACCATGGTAAACGTGCAAAAGATACATGTGCAAAAATGCAAAAAAATGTAGGAATGTAGTGTACTCTAATAAAAATATACCAGAAAATTTGATGAAAATCTATCCTTTTCCTTCCACATTGAGAGATAAAATGCCATAAGAACAGTTTGAAAACCTAACCTTGCCGGTAACGGTATCTGTGCCTCTGTTATAAGAGGATATGAGCCCTCTCCTGTAACCACAGGACTCTGTGGCATGTCTCCAAACTTTTGCACCTATAATGTATCAAAAGCATCAATGTCATGAGTGTTTCTGAGAGAGATTACCAATACAATAAAAAGAGCTAAATGATATGGTTGTAGACAGGAGGGAAGTGAAGGATTTGCTGGACATCAGAAGATTAAATTGCTAGCTTTTCTTTTTGTTGTTCTTACAGTTAATAAACAGATCTATTTGAATCCCCACAATTCTTCCAACCAATACAATAATAGCCATGTACAGAAGGGTCTACTATGACATCAATACTATTTGACCCCCTATTGATAATAGGGTTTGTAAAAATTAAATAAACTATAAAACATAACTGTGCCAAACAACTGTGACCTGTGAAAATGATGAGGTGAAAACCAATATTAAAATCACTAGATAGAAAATTAACAAGAAATCTTATTTAATATTTCCTTATTATATTATAAGTTACTATGGACCTTGTGAGACTTCCCTTTAGGTTTATCTGAAACTGAATGATTTGAAATTAAAATAATCACAATAATTTAGAAAAAAAAGTTATTTAGGTGGTAACGGTAAATAATATTACCTTTATCCCAGTATACAAGGTTTGGTTCTTGTGCTGACTTAGTTCTGGTGGCAGGGATATAGCCACACCCTGTCTGTTCTACAGTGATAGTCATGGGAACATTCATTGAGACTTCTCCATTAGGAACCAAGAAGAACGATACTCCACAATACCTGATCCTCCTGGAAAAGGATACCAAATGAAAACATAGTGTTCAGACAAACCCTCGTATGCAATGAAACATGCCTGGAAAATATAAGCATGATAAATTATATCAGACTCCATCCTGTGTGTTTATATTATATATTTATCTCTTTCTATACAGTATTAAACCCTGTGCAATAAAAAGCTGTTGTAAAAAACAATACTGAGGTATTCAGTTTCATCATGTAGCAGATAACATGTAAATTATAATTAATAACACAAAATAATTTATAACAAGCAAATCTGTGGAATTAATGTCCCCCCTTTGTGCTCTTATTGTCTTTCGTGCTTGATAAGCAACCAAAATTATGACATGTGGAGAAAATCTTGAGGGCACAACTTAATAAAACCTGAAAACAGATGCACTGTGACATGTGGAGACACCTGAAGGGGAACATAACAAGTGACCCATTGGTCATGACGCTCAGCTGACTGAAGAGAGATTTGCAAAAGGAAATTTTATCATCTGAATGGTAGTTTATAACCATTCAACTGAAGCATCAAACAGATTAACCAACATGCTGAGATTGTGTCTGTATTAATATATCTCAAAAATAGAGAAAAAATTCATAAACTTTAAAAAAATACAGGTGGCTCCACCAGTCTGCAAAAACTAATAAAAACATTTAATGGTCAATATCCATGCAAAGAAGCATGGTGGTCTCTGGACTAATTGTTCAGATACTTTAGCTTTTGTATCAAATTTTCCATTATTCTGAGGGATACTTTGGAGTCCTATAGCTTGAAGGATATGGGTAACAGAGACCTAATTTCATGGCATTGACACAAATTGACACTTTTCATGGGCCTCCTTGCATGACAAGAATGAAGATTCTAGGTCCAGTTGTTACAATTTGTACCCTGTTGACAGATAACCACATCTTTAAAGGTCTCAAAAATAGAGAAAATAATTTATAAAAATTTGAAAAAAAAATAGAGGTGGCACACCCAGTCTGCTAAAACTGATGGAACATGTCATGATCAATATGTTTGCCAAAAATCATGAGCATCAGTGTTGTAGTTATTGAGATACTGGAGTTTTTGTATCAAATTTTTCATTATTCTGGGGAGTATTTTGGAGCCATACAGATTAATGGATATGGGTAACAGAGACCTCATTTCAGGTTTCCATGGATATTTTTCATGGGTCTCCCTATGTGTAAAGAATGAAGATTCTAGGTCCAGTTGTTATGATTTGTGCCATGTTAACAGATGTTCATATCTTTAAATGTCTCAAAAATAGAGAAAAACTTAAAAAAAAGCCCGAATAAATATATGTGGTGCCACCAGGCTGCAGAAACTGATGAAACACTCCATGATCAATATCGATACAAACAGTTATGGTGATCTCTGCATTAGTTGTTCATATACTTCAGCTCTTGTATCAAATTTTCCATTATCCTGAGCTGTACTTCTGAGTGCCATAGCTCAAAGTATATGGGTAACAGAGACCTCATTTCAGGTTTCCATGGAGACTTTTCATAGGTCTCCCGGTGTGTCAAGAATGAAGATTCTAGGTCCATTTTGAACCCTGTTGACAGATAACTACATCCTTAAAGGTCTCAAAAATAGAGAAAAAAATTGTAAAAATATGAAAAATTCAGGTGGCGCCACCAGTCTGCAGAAAATGATGAAACATCTCATAATCAATATGTATGCCAAAAATCATGACCATCAGTGGTCAAAAAGTATGAACTTTTTGACTATTCTGGGTGGTACTTTGGGGCCCCATAGCTCAAAGGATATGGGTAATAGAGTCCTAATTTCTGGTTTCCATGGAGACTTTTTATAGGTCTCTCAGAATGTCAAGAATGAAGATTCTAGGTCCAGTCTTTATGATTTGTGCCCTATTAACAGATGTTCACATTTTTAAAGGTCTCAAAAATAAAGAAAACAATAAATAAAATATGATTTAGGAATGAGGCATATGCTGGTTTGGTGTGGTAATAAATATAAGCTTTATTATGAGTTGTTGGTGTTTAGCTTATGTATGATTATGATATTATCTTTGGAGACAGGGAAGAGGATTGATTTCATTTATTTTATTAACAAATGGAGTACTATTATCACACAGATTTTGACTTGGCCATATAACTTATAAGCAGAACATATGATATAAGTTTAACTATTTATTAAAAAAAAATTACAAATATTGTCCCAAATATAATTTTTATTAAAAAAAAATAAGAGAATCTTATGAGTTTTTTAAAATGAAATATAACTGAAATGATTATTAAAATAATATTAAAGAATATATTCATGAATGCATTCATGAATACATTTTGAAAGTATTTGCACTGGTATTCATATACTTTCATTTTTACCTGAATTCCAATTCTTTATGCAAGACATTTTATAATGGAGTACATATTCATATTCGTATTTAAATACAATTGCAAAGTTTTCCCACCATTACTGGCATTTATTAAGTTTTCGCCAAACAATTATGTTGAGAATCCAGAATATACAAAATTCACACATTTAAATTATGATCAAAAGTACCTGGTTTTATGGCTTTTATTTGTATTAAAAAAAAAATGAAATATATTCATTTTGGACTAATTTCACATCAATGTACACACTAGACACAGTAGGAATCTAGATTAATAATATCAACTGCATCTTTGTCTATCATTAATTTCCTTCATATGATCCCTAATGATTAGTAATGAATAATATGATTTACTTTTTTATCATTAAAATTGAACTGAAAAATACCATAGGTGACTGCATGGTGTTATTTGGAGTACGTGACATTCTATCCATCGATACAAGATTCTTTTATCATCAGTAACTGCAAGTTGATTTCCTGTTATTATAAACTAACAAATTCTTTTTTATTTTTCTTTAATTTGTTATTAAAAAACAATAAAAATTTATTAATTTATTGTTAATTGTTATGTTGTTGGTTAAAACTACTAGATGAGTTGGGTTGGACACCTGGATCAACTGTGGCTGGCCATAAGCTGCCTACCTGCAACAGTGTATGGCTCGCCTCAAGCATGCATAATTTGCTGAAAGTTCAACAAGGTCAACATACAGGTGACTCAAGAGGGGCTGGAGAGAGTTAAGGTCTGACATGGTCTCATAAAAACATTAATAAAAGCTACAATTTTTGGCCAATTTCTTTCAGCTTTCTAAACTAAAAAGCTGAAATCCTTGTGTGCATGATATGAAAATTATATCAACCGTGCTCACAGGAAACAAATGTGCCATGGTCAAAGTTGGGCAAAATTTAGGTACTAATTTTATATTTATACTAATAACATATAAAATTTGAAAAATTCAGGACTAATTTGGGGTATTCAATTGAATCTTGATTAAATAATGTTACATCCCTGGCAAAAAACTCTAGCTTCAGCAATCCCCTTGTTAAGGGAGTAAATATATTTCTTGATTTTTTACATAGTGCATTATGTTTGGGCCCATAACTTAAAACAATTACGCAATACTGACATCATTTCTGGCATATGCATAGAGAATGTATAGAAAAATATGTATATTATATATGATTAAAAATCACATCAGTGGTTTTGATATTAGGCAGTCTTGAAGTGTAACAATGGGTTTTTAATGGAAAAATGAAGTTTTTCATTAATATCTTGAAGGTATTAAGTCCTAGTGACTAAATTCTTGGCATAGTAGGGAATTTTGGAGACATCTAATTGTATGCCAAATTTTAGGAACTGAGAGCTGAAGCTGGGGAGCTGAGCTCTTGCAAACTGCATAACACTAGCTTGATGTAAACAATTTGTTACATGGTGCTTGAAAACTTGAATAAAATCTACAGATCAACTGGTTTCAAATTTTTGGTGTTAACAGACAAAATGCTAACAAAAACATGCTGCGAAAATTAAATCCACAGTACTTACAGTAAAATAACGTGCCATGGTCAAAGTTGGGCAAAATTTAAGGTACCAATTTTTTATTTTTGTTAATATTTTAAAAAATTTAAAAGATTTTGATCTAATTTTGGGTTTACAATTTAATTTTGATAAATTAAAGTTATATTACTGGAAAAAAAGTCCATAGCTTTAACAAGTTTTGTGTTAAGTGATCAAATATCTTTCCTGATTTTTTACAAAATTCATTATGTTTGGGCCCATAACTTTTTTAAATTATATAATACAGACATAATTTCTGGCATGTACATAGGAACTATATAAAAGAATATTAATGGTAAATATGAGGGAAAACAGATGAGTGGTTTTGATATTAGGCAGTCCTGAAGTGTGAAAATAGGTTTTTAATAAAAAATTGAGGTTTTTCCTTAATTTCTCAAAAAATTTCTCGAAAAATACAGGTGGCGCCACCAGTCTGCAGGAAATGATGGAACATCTCATGATCAATATGTATGCCAAAAATCATGACCATCAGTGATGTAGTTAATGAGATGTTGAAGTTTTTGTATGAAATTTTTGACTACTCTGGGGGGTACTTTGGGGCCCCATAGCTAGAAGGATATGGGTAACAGAGACCTAATTTCTGGTTTCCATGGAGACTTCATAGGCCTCTCAGAATTTCAAGAATGAAGATTCTAGGTCCAGTCTTTACGATATGTGCCCTGTTAACAGATGTCCACATTTTTTAAGGTCTCAAAAATAGAGAAAAAAAAACGTAAAAAAAATAAAAAAAATACAGGTGGCGCCACCAGTCTGTAGGAACTGATGGAACATCTCATGATCAATATGTATGCCAAAAATCATGACCATCAGTGATGTAGTTAATGAGATATTGAAGTTTTTGTATGAAATTTTTGACTACTCTTGGGGGTACTTTGGGGCCCCATAGCTCGAAGGATATGGGTAACAGAGGCCTAATTTCTGGTTTCCATGGAGACTTTTCATAGGCCTCTCATAATTTTAAAGATTGAAGATTCTAGGTCCAGTCTTTACGATATGTGCCCTGTTAACAGATGTTAACATTTTTAAAGGTCTCAAAAATAGAGAAAACAATTTGTAAAAAATCGAAAAATACTTGTGGTGCCACCAGTCTGCAGAAACTGATGAAACATCTCATGATCAATATGTATGCCAAAAATCATGACCATCAGTGATGTAGTATATGAGATATTGAAGTTTTTGTATGAAATTTTTCACTATTCTGGGGCATACTTTGGGGCCCCATAGCTCGAAGAATATGGGTAACAGAGACCTAATTTCTGGTTTCCACAGAGACTTTTCATTGGCCTCCCTGCATGTCAAGAGAGAAGATTCTAGTTCCAGTTGTTACGATTTGTGCCATGTTAACAGATGACCACATCTTAAGAGGTCTCAAAAATAGAGAAAAAAATTCGTAAAAATCGAAAAAATACAGGTGGCGCCACCAGACTGCAGATACTGATGAAACATTCCATGATCAGTATCCATGTAAAGAATCATGGTGTTCAATGCAATAGTTGTTCAGATACTTGAGCTTTTGTATCAAATTTTCCATTATTCTTGGGGGTACTTTGGAGCCCCATAGCTCAGAGGTTATGGGTAACAGAGACCTAATTTCAGGTTTCCAAGGAGATTTTTCATGGACCTCCCTAGATATGAAGCTAGAAGATTCCAGAACCAGCGGTTACAATTTGTGCCTGGTTAACGGACAGACAGACGGACAGACAGACAAACGGAAAGACGCCGGACAAAGAGTGATTGCTATAGCTCAGATTCTTTCAGTCAGCTGAGCTAAAAACTAAAACACACTTAGAAATTTGACCAAAAATTTATAATTTCGTTTTTGAGCTGGAGAGAAATTTTTTTTCAGATAGACACTCCCAAAACCAGTCCCAACCGAGGTATGCATGAGAGCAATCACTGATCCAAATTTGAATGAAATAGGATAAAAATTTAGGAAAGTTATCGCACGGAAACGAAAAAACCTGACAAACAGACAGACAGACCTAAATCAATGTCCCCCGCATCCGCAGAGCGGGGGACAATAAATAAAGACCCATGGCTTTTTCTTGTCTGTGTCTACTTAAAATCATACAAAAGAGCTGATTCAGGAGATTAACCTAAGTAGAGTACAGCATGGCAAAAGTCCCTGTACCTGTTCCACATGAATCTAGATAGTTCAGTGGCCTCATCCTCTGGATTCTGGACAAATGATGTATATCCAGTGACAGCTGATGACTCATAGGTTGTCCCAAGGTCCACAGAGCTCAGCATACCCAATGTGACTGTCCCTTCTTTAGCAGCTGCAATTTTCATACTAATGGTCAGTTTGACATGACATACACACAAATGCATTTTCTGTTTTGTTATTATGTTGATGTAAGGTCAAGGAATTCAAATATTTCAAACTTGTATATTTCACCAGGTACACCCTATCCTTTATATTTATGACATTTCCTTAAACAAATAAGTTGATCAGTCTAATTCCTGTTATTTGATATCTAATGTCATGATTTTCCTTTTTATCACTGAATCCTAAAGAGAAAACTCAGTGTTACCAACACTTCTCAAGCTTTGGCTGTGAAATGATATTGATCCTTCTTGCTAAAAAGGGATCCTAAATATTTAGGTGCATCATATTACATTTTATTACAATTCACAGCTGTCATCAATTGGGTCTGAACAGTTGAGTGGTACGACACTCTCTCTACACTGGTGACCTGGGTTTGATCCCTGGCATGGCTATGAGGGCAGTTTGTAGTGGCCTGTCCAAGGTTGGTGGTTTTCTCCAGGTTCTCTCATTTCCTCCACCTCCACAGACTACCCAATGCCACCATCCAAGCCATGGACACTGCCTCGTCTTAGTTTTATTATTATTACTAGTTGTACAATCCATGTAAAATAAATAAAGTTAACATAATTTAGTATCCTTTCTACCTGTGACATCAACTCTGATGTTAGGATAATTTGCTCTCTTGCGCCTTTTTCCACCGTCTGGTCTTAGACTTGCAGGCTTCCCAGCTTCCAACTTTACTGCAGTATCTAAAGTTCCTGTTCAAATACATATAAATATATATAAATACATCAATACAGATATGCATAAAAAAAAAGACATAAATGCCAAAGGAATATTTAAGACATGATAGTGGCTAGAAACTTGGTTTTAAACATCTCTGGTTAAAAAGCAAGAGCAATCATAATATTTTGATGAACAAATATGCAGGGTTTCATTTTCATTTGAAAGAATATGCACTTCAGGGGTGGATCCAGGATTTAGGAGAAGGGGGGTGTCCAACCAAGGAGGACTATTGACAAGTGGTCTATGGGCCATGACGCTCAGCTGAATTCAAGGAATGTTGAACAATGAGCAAAATGACCGCCAGAGTGCAAACAAATCATGAATTTTGTGAAAAGTCCTTAGAAATGGGTTTCAGTGGGCTTTTGGACAGATGACAACTTCATTTGAAGGTCTCATAAATAGAAAAAAAATGCGTAAAAATTTGAAAAAAATACAGGGAGTGCCACCAGTCTGCAGGAACTGATGAAACGCTCCATGATCAATATATGTCCAAAGAATCATGGCTATCAAGGCATTAGTTATTCAGATACTGGAGCTTTTGTTTGTATCAAATTTTTAATTATTCTTGGGGGTATTTATGAGCCCTATAGCTCAGAGAATATGTGTAACAGAAACCTAATTTCAGGTTTCCAAGGAGATTTTGCATTAGTCTCCCTGGATGTCAAGTATGAAGATTCTAGGTACAGCAGTTACAGTTTGTGGCATGTTAACAGATGACCCCTTCATTTGAAGGTCTCATAAATAGAGAAAAAATGCCTAAAAATCTGAAAAAAAATACAGGTGGTGCCACCAGTTTGCAGGAACTGATGGAACACTCCATGATCAATATGCCTGCAAAGAATCTTGGAGATCAATGCATTGGTTATTCAGATACTGGAGTTTTGTATCAAATTTTTAATTATTCTGAGGGGTACTTACTATGAAGGATATGGGTAACAGAGACCTAATTTCACGTTTTCACAGAGACTTTTCATGAACCTCCCTTGATGTCAAGTTAGAAGAATCTAAGTCCAGCGGTTACAATTTGTGCCCTGTTAAAACAGATGACAGCTTCTTTGAAGGTCTCAAAAATAAAGAAAAAATTTCGTAAAAATTGAAAAAAATACAGATGGCACCACCAGTTTACAGGAACTGATGGAATATCCCATGATCAATATTCATGCAAAGAATCAATGCAGTAGTTATTCAGAGACTTACAGATACAGATGGCGCCACCAGTTTACAGGAACTGATGGAACATCCCATGATCAATATTCATGCAAAGAATCATGGTGATCAATGCAGTAGTTATTCAGAGACTTGAGTTTTTGTATCAAATTTTGCATTATTCTGGGGGGTACTTCAGAGCCCCATTGCTCCAAGGATATTGGTAACAGAGACCTAATTTCAGGTTTTCAAGGAGATTTTTTATGGACCTCCCTGGATATATTAAGTTTGAAGATTCCAGGTCCAGTGGTTACAATTTGTGCCCTGTTAACAGATGGCAGTTTCATTGAGGTCTGAAAAAAAAAGAGAAAAAAATTTGCAAATATTTGAAAAATACAGGTGGAGCCACCAGTCTGCAGGAAGTGATGGAACATCCGATGATCAATATTCATGCAAAGAATCATGGTGATCAATGCATTAGTTGTTCAGATATTTGAGGTTTTTGTATCAAATTTTCATTAATTCACCAAGAAGACTTTTCATTGGCCTCTCTGCATGTCAAGAGAGAAGATTCTAGGTCCAGCCGTTATGATTTGTGCCCTGTTATCAGATGACCGCATCTTTTAAGGTATCAAAAATAGAGAAAGAAAATTGTAAAATATAGAAAAAATACAGGTGGCGCCACCAGTCTGCAGAAACTGATGAAACACTCCATGATCAATATCCATGCAAAGAATCATGGTGATCAATGCATTAGTTGTTCAGATATTTGAGGTTTTTGTATCAAATTTTCATTATTCTGGGGGGTACTTCTGAGCCCCATAGCTTAAAGAATCTGGGTAACAGAGACCTCATTCCAGGTTTCCATAGAGACTTTTCATGGGCCTCCCCGCATGTCAAGATAGAAGATTATAGGTCCAGTTGTTACGATTTGTGCCCTGTTAACAGATGACTGCATCTTTTAAGGTCTCAAAAATAGAGAAAGAAATCGTAAAAAAATCGAAAAAAATACAGGTGGCCCCACCAGTCTGCAAAAACTGATGAAACATCTCATGATTAATAGGTATGCCAAAAATCATGACCATCAGTGATGAAGTTAATGAGATATTGAAGTTTTTGTATGAAATTTTTGACTATTCTGGGGGGGTACTTTTGGGCCCCATAGCTTGAAGGATATGGGTAACAGAGACCTAATTTCTGGTTTCCATGGACACTTTTCATTGGCCTCTCTGCATGTCAAGAATGAAGATTCTAGGTCCAGTCTTTACGATTTGTGCCCTGTTAACAGATGTCCACATTTTTAAAGGTCTCAAAAATAGAGAAAAAAATTCGTAAAAAATTGAAAAATATAGGTGGCGCCACCAGTCTGCAGAAACTGATGAAACATCTCATGATTAATATGTATGCCAAAAATCATGACCATCAGTGATGTAGTTAATGAGATATTGAAGTTTTTGTATGAAATTTTTCACTATTGTGGGGGGGTACTTTGGGGCCCCATAGCTCAAAGGATATGGGTAAAACAGACCTAATTTCTGGTTTCCATGGCGACTTTTTATTGGTCTCTCAGAATATCAAGAATGAAGATTCTAGGTCCAGTCTTTACGATTTGTGCCCTGTTAACAGATGTCCACATTTTTAAAGGTCTCAAAAATAGAGAAAAAAATTCGTAAAAAATCGAAAAATACAGGTGGCGCCACCAGTCTGCAGGAACTGATAGAACATCTCATGATCAATATGTATGCCAAAAATCATGACCATCAGTGATGTAGTTAATGAGATATTGAAGATTTTGTCTGAAATTTTTTACTATTCTGGGGGGTACTTTGGGGCCCCATAGCTCAAAGGATATGGGTAACAGAGACCTGATTCCTGGTTTGCAAGGAGATTTTTTATGGACCTCTTTGGATGTAAAGTAAGAAGATTCCAGGTCCAGCGGTTACGATTTGTGCCCTGTTAACGGACGGACAGCCGGCCGGCCGGACGGACAACGGACAAAGAGTGATCGCTGTAGCTCAGATGACTTACAGTCAGCTGAGCTAAAAAACCTAAAAAAATGTCACCAGGTCCTGAAAAGGGGGGGGGGGGCCGGGTACACAAAATTTTGTATGAAAAAAGCTTGCAGCGGATAAAAAGGGGGAGGGGGGGGTGTCCTTACCCTCTGGACTCTCCCCTGGATCCCCTTCTGTACTTGTTTAAAAAGCATGCTTAGTTTTAAAAATATCTAGGAGTATAGAAAGATATCTCGATTATTTTGCCATATAAATTTGAAAATGCTACTATATGTATGATGGTCTAATAGAGAAGAAAACAGATAAGCTTCAACAAAAATACCTTAAACCTAATACATAAATTGTGTAGATATAGTGTCACAATGATTATACCTATTATTATCCCTATATGCTAGAGGAATTGTACAGGAACTAAATTATTAACTAGAAATTCAATTTTCAATAATCATTATAACAAGTGGTCCATGGGCCATGATGCTTAGCTGAATTTGACATACAGGTGATGTATGTTTTAATTATTTATGTTATGATCTGGTGAAAAATATATGTTAAGGAACCTTGAACAATGGAAAAAATGACTTCCAGAGTGCTTGAAATCATAGCCCTCTATAACATTCTTAAACTGAGCCCTCCGTCTCCATGTGGAAGATGTTCTTAATTTTCATAATGAAAAGTATTACCAGACGTAGCCGATAGTTTAATTTGACCCTTTAAAATTGGTCTGATTGTGCCTGTAATTGTGGAACAACCAGTACACTCTTGTACATGAGAGGAAAAAACTGCTCATAAACTGCTTGTAAATTTCATCATTCAGGCGAAACAGCCTGCCCGCATCAGCTCGAGATCAATGAAAACTGACATATTAAAATGCACAAACATTTATGAAAAATAGGTGAATCGTGTGAACAAAACATTGAGCAATTAGAAATTGTTCCTGTTTGATTACATATAAAGTGCAAGCTCATCGTTATTGCATTATAATGTTCATCATTCATACTGTAAACTGGCCGATGCTGGCATAGAACCATGTGACAGGTTGATTGACAGTTGATTTGCATAAATCAATGCCTCGCGCATAGGTTTTTGTGATTGGCAGAATGATGACAGAGAGCTAGTAAGACATTTGTATTAAAAATCCATCCCATGTGACTTCATTTGTGACAATTTTAGACGGAAAATGTTTACTGAAATCACATTGCTTATAGTGATTATGAATTTATGAATATTGTTTTTAGCTAAGATCACAGTGCATATATAAAACAAATGAAGCAGGGCTATATAATGGAACCTGCAACTGATGATGTCCAGTGCACTATCTCCACAAATCAGATGTTTGTTACTGCAAGAATATAGGTCACAGTGATCTAATTTCATGTTTACATGGACATTTGCAAAGGACCTCTTTAAATGTGACATAAGAAGATTTTAGCCTGAAGGATACACTTTTGTTCCCTGTCTGACTGTCTGGGCGCTCAAAGTTATGTTTTTGACCCATAGGCCACAGAATATAGGTCACCATGACCTAATTTAAACTTTCTTAGGAGATTTACCTAGGACCTCCCCGGATGTACAGTTAGAATTTTCTAAGTCTGATGGCTATAGCTCAGATGACTTATACACCTGAGCTAAAATAATTTTGTATTTACTTCAAGCTTGTTGAAAAGGTTAAATGTTCTGATAAAATTTTAAATAAAAAGATATCAACCTCCTTAGTTTTAGAGGTGATATTCATGTTCAACAAGTTATGTAAGAAAGCTTTAATTCTGCACTCACTTTTGACACACTGCACTGCTGCTTTCATGGCACTCTCTCTGTGGTTTACAGCTCGGCCAATCAACTCAAATCTCAGGCACTTTCCAGGCTCCATTTCAAATAAACTTTGGTGGGACGGCTGCCGTTTCTTTTTGTCGTTCTCACGCTTAATATCCCCATTTTGAGACAACTCTGTCAGAGTTATGCCTTCATAATCTAAAGGACCACGATACATTCTACCATTCTCTATCTTGACCTCATCAACCTCTGGTGGGCCGACAACTGTCTTCGGAAATACATTTCCAGAATTTGGATTGTCCAATGTACTCACCTGCAGCACTGCAATGAGCAAGCAACCAGACCAGCATTATAAGAATGTATAAGCTCTGAAAGAAGATAATATTTAATTAGATTCAATAATCAATAATTCAGATATAAACAGTCTTATGAAACATGGTCCATGGGATGGATCGAAGCTTTAGGACAACATTTAAAGGTTTTTAACCCATTCAAAATCAATACATCTGTGCTTAGACAAAAAAGAAGTCTCATTTCAGTATTACTCATGCATATCGCTCATTCAGTGACTAAATTCAAAGTTACAGATGATTACAATTGGGAACATAAATAGCCCTCTAGTTCTGACAGAGGCTGGCCTGTCTATGTTGTTATCTCCCAAGGAGGTAGAGACTTTCTCTGCTCTATTACCTGCAATATTTGAATGGAAAGACAGGACACTACAAAACATAACCACATAAGTATAAAGCTGTAGGATATCTCATATATACACTTAACAGATTCACCCCTATTACAATAAGTATTTCCCACTAATGCCTGTATGATAAATGTAAACGGCCCTATGGGTCAGAGTGGGGGTTAGACTGACTTAATTGTCCAGGTAGTGGGCCTAGGGTGTACACCCCACCCTATGGCTCTCATAATAATACCTTTAACCTTCTCTGGCATTTTGTGTCTTTGTTTTTTACAAAGCAATGGTTGTGACAGTGCATTTCTTTCTGTGAAGATCAAAGACATAGAAAAAAACATTTACTTACATACAAGTCCTACAGCAGCCAAGTCTTCCCTCCTCCAGTACAGTCCTGCTCGGTCCTGGTCTCTGGTTGCTGTCACACCCTCTGGATACTCTGGTACTCCAGTTTCAAACATTGGTTTTGGAGGATCAACATTATCCAGGTCAGGGAATGAGAAATCTGTTGTAATACTACACACAGCTTCCGTTGTAAGTCCAGCCATGTTATGTGCTTTAACACGAATATAATATGTTACATGATCTTCAAGTACCAGTGAGCCATATATAATGTGTTGCTTATCTGTTCCTACATTGGTAAAGTTTAATACATCTGTCAGGTCAATGGCAGTCCCTATACCCATCTCATAGTAATCAATACCACTTTCCTTATCTTCAAATTCGTAATTAGCTCCAGCACTGTTGTCTGCAGCCTGTACTGTGGCTTTCATTGTGGTAGAAAACCATGGATCAACACAATATATAAGCTTTACTACAGGAGGGGTAACATCCACTGTCACACCATCTGTCTTGACTGTTACAGACTGTCCAGCTCGATTAAATAACTTCACCACCATCCAATACCTGGCTGTCTGAAAATATGACATCTCTACAATGCCAGTCTCACTAACGACCTTCTCAGTCTGCATGCTGCCAAGAGGCAAGCTCAGATTCACTAATTCTATATGTACTAAGTCCCTGGTATTGGGACTTGTGCACCTTTCATTGCAGCTGAACCTATTGCAAGGAATGTAGCAACCATGACAGAATTTCTCATATTGTCTGAAAGGAATGAAATCTGGCTGAAAATGATTTTTACTTGCAACTCCTACCCATACCTCATCTATCTCACTTTCAAAATCATAGAAAGGTTTCCCAAAATGACACAGCTGGTCTCTAGGGATGGGTATCTCAACCTTTGCAACATGGATGTTTCCTGTATAAGGGTTGAAAGGGTCTTCAACAGGTGGAACATATTCATTTAAATTCCAGCCATGAAGTGTTGGTGAATACATTCCATCAGGCATTTCTACATTCATGAATTCAGCAAGAGGACTGTCATCTGCTGTAATTTCCAAGTTGTATGCTGTAGTGTATCCAAGAAGGTTTTCTTTTAAGGAGAGTGTATAGGTGTGAAAAGCATCTGTTGGATCAAAGTTTAACCCAATCCACTGCTGTTTAGTCTCATGCTTATCTTTGGACCACATAAGGGCAAAATATTTGTTAGTTCTGTTGCTTTTAGATTCCATCTTTTGCCCAAGAATGGCTATTCCAAACCCACTAAGTAAATCTCTTACATTTAGAACTGGAGTATAGAATGGGTCCAGCTCTGCAGGATGAGGTGTTGTTGTAACCAGAGGCTCAGTTATTGTACTGTTTGAGGACGTGTCATTAAGCCCCACGGAAGTTACAGGAGATGCAGTAACAGTTGTCATATCATCTGCAGAAACATCATCAGTTAGTTCAAATATATCCCAGGGCACTGAAAAAGCTGCTTTGGTTGGTTTAAGTTCAAATGTAAAGCCAGCATCAAGCTCTTCATCTGTAGGTGAATCTTCAAGGAAAGGCATTTCAATATTGAGATCGTCAAATTGTTTTTCAAAGCCTATTGTGAAGCCACTCATGATTTTATGACCTTTAGAAGCCTTCATAACTACAGAATAAGGTCCTTCCCGCAAGGGTTCTTCCTCTCCTTGAAGCCCCCCAGACTGTAGTAGCACTTTACGCAGATCATGTTTCTGAAGAATCTTGATTCCTTTATTAGTTACTTTGGTATTCTGAGAAACATACTCCCGAAACCTGGCAGTGTTCTCTTTCCTCTTGTACATACTGACAGAATCTATTCTATTCCAACCTTTTGGCAACCCATATTTGAGGTAGTAGATCTTGCTGATCGGACAATCCATCTGATACTTGTTGCGGGCAAGAGTGAGTGTAGCAGTTAGTCTGTCACTGTATGGCTGATACCCAATATCATGGGCAAAGTTGGATCCATCCTTAATGTCCCCTGTACTTGGTGCTGTGGGGTCTAAGAACATAGGTGGACTCCACCATTCTGTTTGTAGTGTCGCATGGTTTGTGGCATAAAAATGCACATAATATGGTCTGTCTGTTTCAAGATTTAAGTACTGGAACATAATGTAGCTTTTGTTAGTGTCTCTTGTATTTATGACTTTGTAATCAACCACTCTGGTTAAATTAGATGGATTAAATGTAGTCCTTTCACATGTTCCTGATGTGAAAAGTCCGACAGTATATGTATCAATGCCACTCTCATGATCATCAAATCCATGCCAGCTTACATGTAGCATGGTCTGTCTACTAATGTATACGAGATTGCCTTCAGGGAACCTTTTCTCAATGATAACCCTGCCATCTTCGGGTGGCGTGGTATCCACAAGGAGTTGATGAGAGGTTGTCATACTGCAGTGACCAGCACTGTCTTCACCTAATACTGTTACATAGAATCCTAGGTTGTGTGTAAGTCTGAGATCAGACAGTTCCACTATAGTAGCAGTGCCAACATCAGTAAGTGGAATGACATCAAATGTTTGAAACTTCAGGTTTTCTTTACAGGCTTTGCTATGGTTAATCGTGAATGGAGAAGTGTGGATTGCATACTCATACTTCAATATTGGGAATTGTGAATAAAAGCCTACCCAGGAAAATGAAAGCTTGTCCGTATAAGGCTGGTAGTACTTCATTTCAATCACCCCTGAATACATTTTGTCTGGATATCCAGGAACTATACCATTTGAGGAGGCTTGACTTGTTGTCTCAGCTTTACTGAAAGCTATGACTGTGCAGAAATAACTCCACGTTTTCGGTATCAACTTCAAACCTGTAAATCTATGCTGGTGCTCTAATCCAGTGTTTACAAAGTAATGGATGTTAGACCTTGTCTTTTCTTTTGATACATCATTTCCAATTGCAACTTCATAATGGTCAATCAGTTGACCTGGTTCATTGCTATTTGGGTCCCCAAATTCATCCCAGTTACAGTCTAAGTAGGTCAAGGGTTCCTGATACTCAAAATCTTCTCCCTGAACCAAAGAACCATCTCTTACTTCGGCAATAACAGGTTTATCGTTGTATACAGTCACAACATCACTTGTTCCCACAAAGATCCTTCCAATAGAATCCTTCACTCTCACCAGATGATAATAACTCTCACCCACAGTTAGGGAAACAGTATCAGAAAACAGAGTATTGTCTGTTATGTCCACTTTTGTATCGTTTTGTATTTGCACATCATCAATTTGGTGGACACTCCATGTTACCTCTTCAAGGGGACATGAGTCTGTAAAGTACCATTTGCCATATATGGAAGTGGTAGATTCCTGATATAGTGTGTCCTGGTCACCTATACCATTCTGCACCACCACATGAGGTTCAGGGCTTACCACCACGCCCTCTGTGATGACCACGGCATACAATCCTGCCTTGTTGTAACCCACCACCTGAGCGATGACGGTTTCTCCGGCAGGCATTGCCAGGTTGAACTGTGTCGTCTTGTTTCTCATTGACACATCAGTGTGGGCAAGGTAACGTGTGCCGTCCTTCTTGTTTCCAATGGCAACACGATACCTAAAAGAATAATGAAGCAGATCATTATTACTACCATAAATCAAAATTCAGAAAAAACTTACATTTAAAATTCAAGTGAGTGATATATTCTATGCTACAGTAAATATCACATCCCATATGTGAGGAAACTGGTTATTTTTTATTATATAAAGACATAACTGCAATGCCTGACGACAGAATACATTTTGTGACATTATATGCTTTAAGTAACAAATGTGCAACTGCCATCGTTTCTACTTAAAAGGAAAGAGATTACTTCAGACTTGGTAGCCATGTTACACATTATAAACATTTGCTTTAAAATATCTGCTTAGCTTGTTAACAATATGGTCTGATACAAAAAGAAGAGCCACTGCCATAGGCAGTTTTAAATAAGCAAAACATGTTTATAAACATTTCCTTTCACATTTATCACTTCAGCCATATTATTACAGCCAAGATCACATGTATCACTGATTTTGAAAGATTAAATACTTCTGGTCAGTGTATGTCTGGCACAGCCATTTGGCTTTTATAGTTGGTATTACTGCTTAATTTACTCCAAGCAAAAATAAAACATAACAATACTTACTTTTCAATCCCAGATTCTTCATCTTCAAAATGAGTCCAAACCAGAGACACATGGGATTGCGACTCTTGACATTTGACAGGTTCTTCCATTGCATCATTAGGTAGAGAATTTGTTGTAATAGAGGCAGTACCAAAAGTAGGTGGAGTGGCATCAAACAAGAATTTGTAGAATACAAAACTGTCTATTCCAGCCTGGTTCATGGTCTTCAGTGTCACATAATATGAAATTCCAGGAGAAAAGCTTATCTTTGCTGTATTGTACTGCCAGGAATGTTTATAATACTCTAAACGCACATAAGGAAGAACATCAGGTAAATCTGGTTGAGTTCCTATGCCAATCAAACTGTGGTCCACCATGCTCTCATTGTCAGTGCTATAATGCCAGTCACACTGCAGGGTACGTACACGAACTGACAGGAAATTATTGCAGCTAAAACCAACAGTTTCTGGGGGAGATGTATCTACCACCAGTGGCAATGAGACATGGGTTGCTACGTTTCCTGCCTCATCAGCAGCCATGATGGTGGCAAACACCATCTCTTCATCAGCAAGACGAATTTCTCCAACAGGAACTTCAGTCACTACAGAGATAGTCTCAGACAGTTTATCATCTTGGTAAGGAAGGGATCCTACCATATAAGTAGACACATGATAGCCACTCTCACTGTCACTAGCAGTCCATCTGAGCTGCATGGTGTCATCTACCTGCTGGTAAAGTATACCTGGTTCTGTTACATTGTGTGCATCACCAAACACCTCCAGACTGACCACTGGTGGGTTTGTATCTATCCAGATGCCATCAGAAGTTGATACAATCATATCTTCATAACAGCCGTGTCCTGTGATAGCTGCAATACTACTGAACACCCGCTGATTCTGAGGTAAGCCAATGTTAACCTGGGCAACGTAGTGGGTATCATTCACTGCAACAATATTGTTGCTGGTGTAAGACTGTAAGTCAGTGGCACCTGGAGATGTACCGATGCCCCATTTATAGCCAGTGATACCACACATCTGACTGTCAAAACCACTGAAGCTTACTCCTAGGCTGGTTGTGTCTGTCTGCACGTCAGAATCCTCAAACATGACCCTGCCATCATAAACCAATCCAGGCTTGTTTTCAGGAAGGACTTTGATTTTCTTGGAACTGAGAGGAGCAGATTCTACTGTAGCACCATTCACAGCGATCACTGTCACCCAGTAGTAGTTCCCGGAGTCTTCAGTTGCTTCAAGCACTATGTTATCAATGTAAGAAGTGGTCTTCCTGCCCATGTTGCGAAAACCACCTGTTACACCTGTCCCACCCACTGTGGTTCCAACAGCCACCTTGAAGTCAATGATTCCACTCTCAGAATCCACACCAACCCAGGATGCCAGAATGCCCTTGTTGTCTGCAGTGATGACATTGCCATTGTCATCTATGTTCTCTTCATAATCAAGCACACCAATATAGACCTGTTGAAGAAAGACAAAGCTGAGTTTTTTGTTTATTATATATTGCATGAAAATAGTTATAGTCAGGGCAATAATAGTTAGGTAGACTGATGAATCTGTTGAGACCACAGATCAATGTCACATCAACTTATTATGAAGCTTTATAATGAGATTCCCTGTAATCACACTGAATGTACCTTCTTTATGCAACTATTCCGATATACACCAGTATCTGCTGACAGTGCAGTGGGAGATATAAACAGAAAAATGCTAACTGTAGAAAAAAAATTTTTTTTTCATTCAATTATTTCATTCAGTTACTTATCTGATTGACTTCGATGAGCATGCCACAGGCCCTAACCCAAGATAATATATTTTTAGATCTCAACCAGGTGACCAGTTGTATTATGTTTAACCCTAGGTAATTTGGATAGTCTGTGTGCAATTTTAAGCAAAAGTTCTGAGCAGATTATGTTGAAATTTTGTGGGATGTTAGGAAAACACCCATTGTATGATCCATAAATTTTTGGAGGTTTAATTGGGATCACCATCACATTTTTCCATTCAAAGGCTTCCTTTTCATTGTGACATACAACTATTTTGTTCCTGTCAGGCCTAGAGCCATTGTTATGAAGAGGTAATTAGTGACTAGAACCATTGTTATGAAGAGGTAATTAGTGATACAAGCTGTTGTTCCATGGCAATCATTTCCTGTGTTGCTGTGTAGTTTGACTGTGACCTCTGACCACTTTCTTATTAAATTATGTAATGATAAAGTCAAAGAAGCTTCTTAAAAAACAAAACATAATGAGGATAATGCAGCTTATCAAACAGATGTAACACCAGAGACAAAGGATTAGTCGTAGCCTTATTCATCTACAGTTACCAACACCAGGTGTTATTCTTGGATAATGTGGTGACAAACATGGTAAAACATTTGCAAAATTCATGGCTTCAAATTTAGGGAAATGCATAAATTGTAATTCCTGGACTGACTAATCATACATAATTACTACTGTAACAAGCAGTATTTCATATAGTTTGTACAGTGCTGCCTGGGGCAACATCAGCTAAAGAGTGATGTTTAACACCGCAGGTCTTTTCATAGGTTCATTGACTTGGGAACCTTTATTTTTCAACTCATGTTGTAAATGAAGATTGTTTTGAATGAGGTTACCTTTCGCATGACGGGTGGTGAAGTGTCCACAATAATTCCATTGGAGTCATGCTGGGTGCTTAACATGGCACGGTTTACAGCAACCACTTTAGCAAAGTACATGGCAGCATTTTTCAGGGTGAGGCCAGTGTGTCTTGAATTAACAGTCCTAGTTTGATTGGTTGATAAATCTGGGTTGATCACTTCAAACTTGACTGCAGGATCACTAGGTACAATTTGACGAAGGTTATCACTGTATTTTTCCAACAATGTCAGTCTGTATTCCTTAATGTCTGTCTCAGGGTCAACAAAGGCAAAGCTGACATACAAATCTGTTTCACTGGACTGGTACCTGTAAAACAGCAAAATGGTTTAATTTCTATCACTGAAGTCATGGGATAATTCTCATCTGAACAACTATGAAGAGTTTTTTTTAATTTCTTTTTCTTAAATTCATTAAAATTTCAAAGTTCATATGGGTAAGAATGCCTTTACAATAACAGACAGGGACATGCATAGAAAAAAAACAGGGTAATATTTAGAGACATAAAAGATATTAGGAGAGCAATCATGTTGGATGGAAATAAACATATTTATCAAACTTTTCATGAATTAAATTTTTTATAAAAGCTGAATTGTTTTCAAAATTTCTTTCATGGACTGGGCTCTTGAATTATAGTATGCACATGCTCAGTGTTGAACCAACACTTATGTATCATTCAAAAGTCATGTAAAATAAAATCAACTGAAGATGCATTTCATACATGTTGCAGATATATGATATGCACAAGTAAATGGATAGCGGACACTCACTTTTCCCCTGACGGTGAATGCCACAGGAAGAGAAGTTTAGGAGGAGTGGTGTCCACAATATAACCATTAGACTCTGCAGTAATACTGGCCCTAGCATGATTGGTGACCTCCACTTGAACTTTGACGTAGTTATTGTGCTTAAATGCAAATACATGCTCTGTGAATGTTGTGGTCCCCACTTCCACATCAAATTTCTGATTAAGTTCATCGTTCACAAAGACAGAGACTGACTGTGACATGATGTCACTCTCAGGGTCACGAAAGCTATCCCATAATGCTTCCACCGTTGCGAAGTCAGAGGAAAAGTCTTTATCATAGTGAGGGTCATCACCATCAATGACATACCCAATCACTGGTGGTGTTTCATCAACTGTGACTGCAAGAGTAATAAAAATATTCATCTTATATTTTCCTTCTTTGATTAAAAATAGCATTTACTGATTCAGTTCATTTTATGGGAAAATATCAGATTATTTTGAACTGAGGTGATGCAGTAATTGAGCTCATTTTTCTGAAAAACACATAATCATGAGCTGGTCTAGTTTTCCCTCTGTGGGACCTGATAATTTCATCAAATATCATTAAAAAAACAAATTATACTGCATCTGTGTCTTGATCCAGAAGAAAAATGGATTTTAACCCTTCCCAGTCTGAAGACCAACATTTAAACAAACTATAATGGATATTAATCTAAATTGTACACAGAAGAAACACACAAACACAGACAGACACAGGCACACAAACAAACATCAAGAGGGATAGGCACAGGTAAAACTATAAGGTAACAACCCTCACCTCCATCTGATGTGGCGTTTGACCGTTTAGGATTGAGGCCCATGTTCTCTGCTATGACAGTGGAGTAATACGTGGCCATGTGGGTCAGTTTAACATCTGCACATGCTTGCTTCTCATGGTTTGATATCTCTATCCAGCCTATAACACTGTTGGAGTGAGGCTCTGTACCAACTCCCCAATAATATCTGTAAACAATATCAAATTATTATGTCTTTTCTTCACTGAAAGAAATGCAAAAACAATGTGACAGTGAATGAAAATGTTTATTTTTTTGCTAATTTACTAGGTAGAAAAAAGTCTTTTTGACAACTTAGGGAAATTACCTTCCTTTATCTAAATACTAAAAGAAAAAAAGTTAAAAGATATAGCTTTATTTTATTGCCTACTTTTTTATTCCAGTATCAGGGTCATAGAAGTCCTTCCACTGAGCACAGATGGTCTCATTACTCGACTGAAAATTGCTGTCTTCATCAAATGTCAACCCATCCATCACAACACCTGGGATAGGTGGGCTGGCATCCACTACTATTGGGGTGGAGCTGCTGCCAGTTGTGAACAAATCCGCTGTAAATAAATTACACATCTTTCAACACTTGTCAGTACTTGATTGTGATTTTGGGCCTAAAAATCTAGACTATATATTGTAAGAGTTAATGTGTCATTATTTTAAATACTGCTATTAATTCTGATTATTCAAAACAAAGTTCAAATAGACAATAGAAGTAAATATAAAAAGTAAGAAACTAGAACTGGCTAATAGGGATGCTCTTAAAGGGGCCTTATCACCTATCTAACCTATATAAACTGAAGGTAATCCCTAGGAGCTTTTATAAAAATAGGCCAGAAAATGATGATATCACCACGCACAGACTGCTTGTATTGTTTATATCAACATGTTTATAATATGTGGGGGCCCGCCAAAATAAAACAAATTCAACAAGGACATCTGGAGGCAAGTCAGATAAGCCATAGCTTTGCAAATAGGGTTTAGCAACAAGTGAACTTTCTACTTGCACATATATGCAAACTACCACCTTGGGTTACGTTTTTCCCCCCGTTTTTCAACATTGCTGTGTTTGCAAACAAATTGTTGATGAAAAAGTTCTTACATCCTTCACAGAGGCATTATAAGAACTTCTCATAATCAGAATTACCCTTAGATCATTAATATATACACAGAGGAAGCAATAAATTACATAAATCCTTTTTTTTTAATGTAGGTGAATGGGCAGCTTTAAGTAATGCTATAGTCACCGATACTAAAGAGAATGAATACTACAGAATGTTAGTGCAGAATGATTGAAGGGTGATGCTGAATGTACCTTCACGTTTATGACCACACATCTTCTGAATGTGGTATAGGATAATTTAATTTCAAAGAGTTGCTCTGCTTTATATAGTCTCACCATTGTTTACAGCTCTAGCCCTGACCCAGACTGGAACACCATCAGGAAGACTGACATCTCTCTTCACAATCATTCTGTTAGTTTTTTCCAGCTCTGTGTTGGGATGGGTTGTGTATGGCCTCACACTGACATCATGCTTGGTCTTCCCTGAATGTAAAGTTGATAGTATTTAAACCATGCATTATATAAATGGATTGCATGCACTGAACCGTTTGCAATCTAAAATAAAGGTAAAGCAAAAGAATAATTAATTTTAACCTTTTATTTTACAAGAAACACCTTCACTAGAGTTCAATGTGCTATTATCTGAAGAGGCAGACATAAAAATTAACGTCAGTAGATTACTGTAAAATTTATAATTTTACAGCACTCTGAAACCAACTCAAGCTCTTATTTCACTTCTCTGCAAACTGACAAATAAAATACATGTCCTTAAATGTATAATTAAAAGTATAATTTTAGAAGATCAGAGAGAAATCACAAGAACTGGAAATATGCATGCTATTTTAATTCTGTAGACAGACAAGATAATTTGAATATATTAGTAAACAAATAGAACTACAAACCTAAACCAAAGTCGACCCTGGCAACACCAGACACAGGATCTGAGAAGCTGTGGTAAACAACCATTCTGTTAAAGTGCTCATCATAAACAACATCCCTGATGCCATAAAACTCTGGCGGGGTGGAATCCACAACTAGTGGAGTTGAATGACACACGGTGGTCACAAGAGCTCCACCATAGATAACATTGTTAATGGCTTGTACAGACAAATAGTAATTTCCATCCAGGAGACTGAGGTCACTGAGGACTCCAGTGTTTGTCCAGTGACTCGGGTCCATCATGTGAGCGTGAGGATCTGTTAATTCAAGGATTTCATCTCCACACACACTGGTGCCCAGTTTCCACATGTAAGCGTATAGACCACTCTCCGGATCACTGAATCCTCTCCAGGTGCCTGAAAAAAGTACAGCCACACATGAAGAAAAGCCAAAGCATTGTGATTAAAGATCAGTTTCAGTGTCACAAAGGTAGTACTTTACTTTTGAAATAGAAACAGAAATTTTATGGAGCAGTTCCAGCATATCATGATCAAAACCATCAAGAAAGCTTAATAGTTCCAAATTAGTATTTGTCTGTTAACCGATTCTATTTGGACTGGCTATTCTTTCTGATTTCTGCAAATGGCACTTTTGCTTTCAACTTTTTGTCCCAGGCGAGACATGAGTAAGATGAAGCGGAAAAGATGAGATAAGAAACCCCTCCACAGTCTTATACTTAATCTATATATCTTAAATATCTACTGTGGTGCATATATAAAGGAAAAAACTAGCCACCATCATTTGTGTCCTTTGTTTATTCTTAACTGGAATGGTTTAGACAATGCACTATAATTTTCTACAAATAGACAGCACAGCTATGCATGAAGTACATTTAAACATATGGGCTCTATCTGTCAGTGTAATGTCCATAATAACTCTATTTAAGTGTCTTAAATATGTGTTTAAAAGATGTATAATATTATGGTAAATTACTGAATTGTAAATTTTGAAGTGATGTTAATGTTGTTGTACATTAGATGCTCACCTACCTGCAATAAAGTGATTATTTGCTGTGAAACGCCTCTCACTAAAGGGTTCATTTCCATGGAAAACTGCCAGGCTATCAGGTCCATCTTCAATTATTCTAAAACAATTAATTAAAACAAAACACCTGATATATGAATCATTTAACACATGACCTGCATTAACTGCTTTTAAAAAGGTAATTCTAAAACAGCAAGATTACTGAAGCAATAAGGGACTCAGTGCTACATTTTTTTTTCTATTGCACTACTGCATTAGCTCACAGGTTCCCTTAAAAGAAAAAGGTGGGCTTAGTTGCTTTACAGTCTGTTTGCCATTATTTCCAGTTATCACAAATGACATCGTATATGTCAGAACAATCCTTTTGTTTTGCCATGGTGTGAAGTTACCAGTCTGGGTAACTAATTGTATCCGCCAAAACAGAGTTTTGCGGATACTATGTTTTCAGTCGGACGCCGCGCTTAGGTTTCCGGAGAACTCCTCCGTAACCACTAGGTGGAATTTTTTAAAATTTGGATAATGATTGGGTCACATGTGAACTGCTGCACCCTCATTTTTGGTTGACCTCTGACCTTTCCCCTCTGCCTAGCGTCCATTTATGCATCTGTTTCCACACATAAACCCAAATATCTCAGGAACCATTTGACTGATCAGGCTAAAAAATTTGCACAAATGTAGCCCTTGGAAAGTTTTATAACATACACTGAAAATGGTGGCACCACCTGCAACCAATTTTGCACAGCTTCCATCTGTTCATCTGCCTTGGGATGAAATCACTCATATCTCTGCATTGGTTAGACTTAACCACCTGAAATTTTGCATGTGTATACATCCTGGACAGCTTTCTTGATTTTAGGACAGGTGGCGCCACCTTCATTCACGTTTATGCTGCAGACATCCAAGATCATATCTCAGGAACAGTTTTACCGATTGGGCCAAAATTTTGCACAGTTATAGATCTCATATAGATCTTAATTATACACAGATTGGTGCCGCTAACCATCTTTGTGCAGTGTCCTTCTGTTTGTCTGCTTTGGGATTAATCACTCAAATACAAGTAGTGGTTTGACTTATCCGCCTAAAATTTTGCATATGTATACAACTTGGACAGCTTTGTGGTAGGTGGCGCAACCTACATACTCATTTCGGCTGCTGACATCCATGCTAATATACTACACCTTACTCTATTTCCCCTTGCCACTCAATCCATGCCTCACTTCACCCGTCCCACTCTGATTTTGGCAGATACACGTAGTCTCTTGTCGACTACCCATATTCTAGTTATTTCTTGATTTTCTATATGAAATATGTCAAACATGCTCCAAATGTTGTTTTTCCCTCCTTTGACCAGTCTTCTCTAAGTCCTGTAGTACATGTGTACCTATTCAGAATGTAAAATAAACAACAGCTTTCTTCTTCTGTTCAATAAACCTGATATCACATTTAGCAGCAACAAAAGAATAACCAGTACCCCCTTTCTTTTCCCTGAGCCTTTTAGATTCATTCAAATTCCCTTTAATATCACCCATTTATCAGTAACTCATACCATGCCCATCGATTCATATTCCTGAATACAACAAAACACATTCAAAACACCAGTAGAATCAAATTCAGGTTACTACATGTTTCCTTCCGAATAAGTATGCAAATATACCCTAAACAATTCTGTTTGAGTGAAGATGCTGAATGACAGATTACTTAACAATATGAATAAACTCCCAGTGAAACTTACAGACTACTTAACTAAATGAATAACATCATGGTGAAATCAAACTTGATAAGAGTTAACGATGCCTGTCACAAAGTCATTAGTTTTAATCAAATGAAATTAAATGCATTTCAGAGCTTATGTTGTTCCTGAGATGTCTAAAAAATTTTCTATTGGTCACTTAAATTCTGGCTTTACAGAATTTTACTTCAGTATATTTCTTCTTCTGAATTTCATTTCCTTCAATTATCCAACACCAACTACATATATATCCAATATCAACTTACCACAAATGTGTGCATCTTTGAAGGTACTTTGATGAGCAGAACAACCAATACTCACCGGTGGTCTGGGATATGGGTGAGATCCTGGCATCTCTGCATTGGGGAAGCTCTGCAGCCACTTCGTACCATTACATCTTTTTTTACTCTTCCCACTGGGCCAGGTAGTGGAGTAACCTGATCCACCAAGGTACCTCTAGCAGGGATGAATGAATCATACTCAAGGACATTCTTAAAGTGAGCATTCATCTGGTACAACTGTCCATGCTGTAAGGCATCCATCCCATTGAACTCAAACCACCATCCTAACCCTTTATTCAGTCTCTCATAGTTCACAAACTTTCTAGACAGGCGAAGCTTTATTCCATGTTCTCCCTCTACATGACCTTGGATAAGGCAGTCTCTGTCATGGTGATCAAAGTCAAAACTCATACAGTTATCAAGTTTGACACATTCTTGTGCACACATTTCAGGTGTGTCAAGCTGTATATCTTTTATAGGAGGAGAAGTGAGTCTGCCTGGCTGAGGATCAGTAAACTGTCTGAGCTCTCTTTCAGGGGCACCAGTATTAAGGGTGGACTGACTGATTTTAAATTCCGTCCAAGGTACGACTTGATCTGCCTCAGCTCCTTCTCCTTTACCCACAGCTACCCTCTGATCAGGGTAAATGACCGAGTCATCAAATGCTCTGACCATGCCCCTGATATTCCTGGTGTTGCTGGAATAAGGATACCAGCTGATGCGACCAACAGTTGGGGTAATATCATAAGTAGGAATGCTGCATGTTGTGTAAGAAGTAAGGTTGTCTGGAGTTTGGGCTTTGACTGTAAAGAACAGAGGCACGCCATCTTTAAGAATTGTTGGTACTTCCATAGGTCCTTTCTTGAAATCTGAGTAAGCTTGGACATCCTCACCTCCAGGGAATGTACCGATGGCCAGGAACATGTCGGGTGTACTTGTGTCAGCCACTGCCATCACATCCAGTTTATATGCCGGATCTTCTGGGGACCGACCTGGTAACTGAATAACACTACAACCTTCTGTCTTCTCTTCTTCATCTTCTTCTTTTCCCTTTCCTTTGTTAATTTCAGTGTCTTTTGAAGAAATGAGTTTGTTATGCATAGGGAAGACAGGAGGTTTCATGCCATGGTACTTCTTTTCCAAGTTGAACAGATTAAAGTTCAGGGCAGGCATTGACCATTCCCAGATATATCCTTCAAAAACAGTGGTTTTGGCAACTGCTAAGTCCAATTTATGAACCACATCAAACTTCAGATGCAATGGAATCATTTTCAGATCCAACTTCATCCTAGAAAAATCAGTTTAAAAAATTTGGTTTCTTATCAAACTGCATAACAAAGGCCAAACCCCTGCAGGCATCACATACCATAAAACAATTTGCAATTTGTTTACAACTATGTAAACTGTCACACCATGAAAAGCAACTAAAGATCAAATGGAACTGTCACTTTGTGATAACTAAAAAGGGGGCATGAGGCCTGATAAATTGGATTTGTGTTATGGATTAAAATTATGCCTGAAAAAATTGGAATATAAAGAGATGTGGTAATTCAGAATTAATTATTTAACATGTGATACTTGGTATTTCATTACCGTAATTGAAATTATATAACCATGAATGGCATCAACATCCTCTTAAGCCAAATGTGTTATAAAACAATGATAATGTATTACAATAAACAAACTCAGCAAAACATTTCAGTTGTATTTGTTTATAAACCTAGAAATAATTACCCAACAGCAAGTGGCATCTTGGAGAAGGTAACCTCCTCTTCAGCTGGAAATTTTGTATCCAAGATAAAGCCTTCTAGCTTAGCTTGAATATCAAAAAGTAAAACCCTCAGACTGGCCTCACCAGTCACCTTGCTGGCAACCCATGGAACAGCAGTGGCCTGCAACAAGTGAGACCACAGAGACCAATAGTTAGATATGAACTAGATGTGTCGGAATGACATAAATGCCCCCACCTGGGGCAAATTAGAAACATTTGTTAAGTTTTATAAAATTTTTTAAGTTCAGGAGGTGTCGTATGGTCAAAAGTAGGTCAACAGACAAAACATGATCTCGATCTGTAACTGGTCATTATCTGGCCACACATAAAAAATCAGGGTGGTACCTGCAGGCATTGCGGAAAAAAAGTCCGTACATATGCATTTGTTATGAAAATTTCTATTTTTCATGAAACTTTCTATGTTCAGGTCAGGAGCAGTCGAATGGTCAAAAGTAGGTCAACTGAGACAAAACAAGAACTTGATCTGTAGATGGTCATTATCTGCCCACACACCAAAAATCAGGCCCGTATCTGCAGTCATTGCAAAAAAAAGTCCATACATGTGCACTTGTCATGAAAATTTATATTTTCTATGAAATTTTCTATGTGAGGGCACCCCCAAACGGTCAAAAGTACATCAACTGGGACAAAACATGAACTCTATCTGTAACTGGTCATTATCTGCCCACGCACAAAAAATCAGGCCAATATCTGCAGGCATTGTGAAAAAAAGTCTGTACATGTGTATTTGTCATGAAAATTTATATTTTTCATGAAATTTTCTTCAGGAGCCGTAAAAGGGTCAAAAGTAGGTCAACTGGGACGAAATGCAAACTCGATCTGTAACTGATCAATATCTGCCCACACACAAAAAATCAGGCCAATATCTGAAGGCATTGCGAAAAAAAGTCTGTACATGTGTATTTGTCATGAAAATTTCTATTTTATAATGAAATTTTCTATGTTCAGGAGCCGTAAAACGGTCAAAAGTAGGTCAACTGGGACGAAATGCAAACTCGTTCTGTAACTGGTCAATATCTGTCAACACACAAAAAATCAGGTCAATATCTGCAGGCATTGCGAAAAAAAGTCCGTACATGTGTATTTGTCATGAAAATTTATATTTTTCATGAAATTTTCTGAGTTCAGGAGCCATAAAATGATCAAAAGTTGGTCAACCGGGACGAAACGCGAACTCAAACTGTAACTGGTCATTATCTGCCCACACACCTAAAATCAGGCCAATATCTGCAGGCATTGCGAAAAAAAGTCCGTACATGTGTACTTGTTATGAAAATTTCTATTTTTCATGAAATTTTCTAAGTTTAGGAGCCGTAAAACGGTCAAAAGTAAGTCAACCAGGACGAAACGCGAACTTGATCTGTAACTGGTCATTATCTGCCCACACACCAAAAATCAGGCCAATATCTGCAGGCATTGCAAAATAAAGTCCGTACAACTGTTTGATTTCGGAATGACGGAAGGACGGACATGGGTGAAACTATATGCCCCGCCCACTTTGTGGCGGGGGCATAAAAAAAAAACTGAACACAGCCATTAACACAATCATTCTGCAGTGACAGCTGTTACAGCTTGCAAATATGTTACACTCTGCCCCACATGAGTCATTTGAAAATTGTGACTCTTGGTAAAGGGTTACACTTTCTTTTTTTTCTGGAAATTTCAAACTTATCTGATTAAAAGCACATCAATTCATAAAATCTAATCTGACAAAATTACAAATGAAGACCAAACTAGCTCACAAGGGTTGTTTTATACACTGATCTGCCAATAAAATAACTTAATAAAAGATACAATTAAGAAAATAAAATACAACAATATTGCAGTCACACAGACTTGCATAGCATTATGAATAATTCTAACCTTTGATAACCCAATATATTCTGCATTTTTGAAGATTACAGTTTCTCAGTTATAAAAGAATAGAATACTTACCTTTGACTTCATGGTCATGACACAGTGACTGAGGTCAGAAGAAACACCAATGATGCCTCCAGCTGAAAAGCCTGTAAATTCAATAATGCCATGCCTTCACAAAGGACCAAGGCAGATGCAGCAATTTTTTTCTATAATGATAAGCCAAACAAAAATCATGCCCAGGATACTGAATTTTCAATTCTGACACATTATGACACTGACACAATTCATTCATACTTTCAAGATATTTAGAGAACATTAAATGGCACAACTATATCATATGTATTGACTTAATGAGACTTATTCTGAATTTAGTCTGCATGTTAAAACACATCTTTATTTCATGTAAGGCCAAGTATTTTGATACTTAACCACTTAAGATAACACCCACTGGAAACAGAGATATACCTATGATGTTTCACAACCTTAGCCCTCTTTACTGCCAACAACTATTTACTGAATAAATAAAAAAATTTTCAGAACTCTTTTCACATGAAACAGTCCTTAAAAGGTTTTCAAAATCTTTGAACTACTGTAAGTCAAGGCAGCTGGTGGTTCTTACAATCCTCCTTAAATGTAGAGAATAATTCTCTTCTCTATTTCCAATGAAGCAGTGCTGTACAAATTTGTACTGATGTACAATAAGAAATATTATGCACATATTGTTCAAATATCTAAACACCGGAAATCTGAAATCCAAGAAGAATTTACCATTTGCCAGTTTGTCTTCATAGTAAACCCAATGTTTAAGTTTCAAAGAGCTTGCAGAGAGTTTACTTCAATAGGAAACCCACTTTTAATTCCAACAGGTTGCTGAGAAGTCTACTTCCATGGGAAAGACATGGTCAAAGTTTTCCTAATGGCTTGAAGAGGAGTTTGTTTTCATAGTATACATATGGTCAAAACATTCTAGAAGAAAAACACAGTTAAAATTTTTCAACATCTTGCAGGGTATTTTGTAAGCAACCTACCAAACTTAAAAGGTACAGGTCCAGCCATGATAAGGGAGGAAACGTCAAAGAACTTGAAGTCCTTGGGATCCATCAGAGCACTTCCTTGTACACAGAAGTCGTTGACACCCAAGAAATCATCTCCTGGGTTCTCAGGCGTCCCACAGGAATGTCTGGGTAGCTGCATTAGCTGACATATTAACAAAGAAGAAGTATTCGAAGTACTGTTATCTTTTCAATTTACTACGATTCAGACCAGTATCTAATCCATTAACAGCAAGCATATTTACAATTTCCTAATAAATAAGTAAGGCACCTACTTTTTTTGTCAATCATAATTAAGCTTCATTCTTTTAAGTAACTTCTTTACAAAATCATAAACCAATTTCAAACAGAAAATTAATATTTAAAATAACACTACTTTTGATGAAAATGGCTCCCTGTTCAGGACCTAACTCCATGGCTTACAATTTCTATGAACTTCTTTACATTTTCTGTCCATATTATATTTGTCATTCAATTATTGATCTATATCACACATTCCTGTCAACAGCACAACATAATCCTGTATGGACTCAATGAATAATATAGCTTAATATAGCTTACATTGTCCCTTATGATGCTGAAGTACTTACCAAATCATGTATGGCCTTCCTAATCAAACTGATAATCCTGTTTGGAACATCAGGACTGGCATGCACAGAATTCACTTCAGCAATAAATTCACTGAACTTCATCCCAATAACCTTGTTCCGATTGCCATCTATATTTCTGTTAGCTAAATATAACCCAACAGCTTTTTCAGTATCTGGTGATCCTATAGTAATACAAGTGACCCATGGGTCATGACGCTCAGCTGACTGGAAAGAGATTCACAAAAGGAAATTTTATCATCAGAATGGTAGTATATACCCATTCAACTGAAGCATCAAACAGATTAACCAACAGGCCAAGATTAAGTCTGTATTTATATATCTCAAAAATAGAGAAAAAATGTGTAAACTTTAAAAACTAGAATACAGGTAGCCGACAAGTGACTACGTGTATCCGCCAAAATCAGAGTGGAATGGGTGAAGTGAGGCATGGATTGAGTGGCAAGGGGAAATAGATTGAGGTATGTTGCATATTAGCATGGATGTCTGCAGCCTAAATGTGTATGTAGGTTGTGCCACCTACCACAAATCCAGAAAGCTGTCCAAGTTGTATACATATGCAAAATTTTAGGCAGAAAAGTCAAACAACTACAGCCCACGGCAGACAAACAGACAGACGCTGTGCAAAAATGGTTGCAGGTGGCCCCTCCAGTTTTGTGTATGATAAAGACCTATGTGAGATCTATACACATGCAAAATGTTGGCCCAATCGTTCAAACAGTTCCCGAGATATGAGCTTGGATGTCTGCAGCATAAGCTAGAATGTAGGTGGCGCCACCTGTCATAAAATCAAGAAAGCTATCCAGGATGTATAAAACTGCAAAATTTTAGGCAGATATGTCAAACCACTGCCAAGATATGAGTGACATTATCCCATGGCAGACAAACAGACAGATGCTGTGCAAAAATGGTTGCAGGTGGCGCCACCAGTTTTGCGTATGATAAAGAGCTATGTGACTAATGTGAGATTTATACATATGCAAAATTTTGGCTCAATCGGTCAAACCGTTCCCGAGATATGAGCTTGGATGTGATCAGCATAAACGTGAATGTAGGTGGCGCTATCCTGGATGTATACGCATGCCGAATTTCAGGTGAATTAGTCAATTCACTGCAGAGATATGAGTGATTTTTACTCAAGGCAGATGAACAGATGGACACTGTGCAAACATGGTTACAGGTGGCGCCACCATTTTTTGTGTATGTTAAAAAGCAATCCAAGGGCTACATTTGTATAAATTTTATTTCCTGATCAGTCAAATGGTTCCCGAGATATGAGGGATTATGTGTGGGAACAGACGCACAAATGGACACTGGATAGAGAGGAAAGATCAGAGGTCAACGCAAATTGGTTAGGCACTAGTTCTCATGTGACCCGATAATTGGTGTAAGTTTCGGAAAAATCGGTCCATTATTCTCAGAGAAGCTTTCTGGAAAGAACGTAGTGGCGGCGGAGGAACCCGGTCAAAAACATAGTATCCACAAAACTTCGTCTTGATGGATACAAAAATACAGGTGGCTCCACCAGTCTGCAGAAACTAATAAAAACACTTAATGGTCAATATCCATGCAAAGAATCATGATGATCTCTGCATTAGTTGTTCAGATACTTCAGCTTTTGTATCAAATTGTCCGTTATTCTGAGGGATACTTCAGAGTCCTATAGCTTGAAGGATATGGATAACAGAGACCTAATTTCAAGTTTCAATGGAGACTTTTCATGGGTCTCCCTGTGTGTCAAGAATGAAGATTCTAGGTCCAGTTTTTATGATTTGTGCCCTGTTAACAGATGTTCATATCTTTAAAGGTCTCAAAAATAGAGAAAAAATTCGTAAAAAAACCCGAACAAATACAGGTTGTGCCACCAGTCTGCAGAAACTGATGAAACACTTCATGATCAATATCCATGCAAACAATTATGGTGACCTCTGCATTAGCTGTTCAGATACTTCAGCTTTTGTATCAAATTTTCCATTATTCTGAGCTGTACTTTGGAGTGCCATAGCTCAAAGGATATGGGAACAGAGACCTTATTTCAGGTTTCCATGGAGACCTTTCATGGACCTCTCAGTGTGTCAAGAATGAAGATTCTAGGTCCAGTCTTTATGATTTGTGCCCTGTTAACAGCTGTTAAAATTTTTAAAGGTCTCAAAAATAGACAAAACAATTCGTAAAAATTGAACAAGGCCTACAGGCCTAATGCGAACCTGTGCATTGGGAAATACACCAGGTATAATGCTTCAATACTGGCCCATTACTTTTCATGTATATGAACTATGCAAGTACTAAACATTTTGAATAAGAAACAATTACACAAACATCACTGCTGAAATTCTGGCATAGGTGCACACAACACTAAAAAGATTGTAGCTGGCACCACCAGTCTTGTATACAACGAAGCTATCAGAGATATATACATAATCCCAATTTAAGACTGATATATCAAACCCCTCCTGAGAAAAACGTGTGCAAAAGTCATGGTAGGTGGCGACACCTGTCTTGTGAGTGAGAAAGCCATCAAAGACACATAGACAGGTCAAAATATTAGGCCAATACATCAAACTTACCTTGAGTCTGATGCATGGGACTGACCAGGCTTAGGTGAGAAAGGCTGTTGCCCCGAGTGAACTGTGACAAATTGCTTGCTCAGACTACTGCACTGAGTGAACTCATGACCTGCACCTGGCTAGACTGAGTGAACTTTTGACCTGTACCTGGCTGCACTGAGTGAACTCTTGACCTGTTGCATAATCTGACACAGTTGGCAGTCTGCCAAAGCTATAAATAGAATGCAGCTTCTGCACTGAGTAAACTCCTGACCCATACCTGGCTGCTCTGAGTGAACTCTTGACCTGTTGCCTAATCTGATACAGTTGGCAGTCTGCCAAAGCTATAAATAGATCCAGACTGACCTCTAGCCTGTTGCCAAATCTGAAATAGTAGCCACACCATTGCATAAGCTCATGCAGGGGCCCTGCCCTGAGGGGCTTGACATCCCATGAAGTGATCACATGGTGCCCATGAGGTGTTCACATGTCACCCATGAGGTGATCACATGCCATGTGCTCAGTATGAAAAAGACATAATAATGGCCATAAGACCAACTTAAGCTTTTCACAACTCAACCAAAAATCAACAAACTCAGTATATTCTGATATGATTGAAAGAACCATGTCCTAGGATAATTCTTTTGAAAAATTGAACAATTCAACTTGACAGTTTCAAGAGGCCAAAATTATGAGTTTTTTTGCCCATAAAAACACGTCAATGTAGGTGGCACCACTAAATCTACAACTTCAAATATGAGTCATGTGACCAACATTTGCACAATACCTGGTAATGCTAGCTTCTGTCATTTCTGAGAGTACTATGTCAGTATGCTTACTTGGCCGAATGACTGTTCAAATTTGTGTAACTCCACTAATATTCATCAAATGCAAACCATTTGAACAAACTTGAGAGGGCTTGCCTCTGGGATCATTTATGTAAAATATTTAACAATTTGGCTGGACCGTCTACAAGAAGACGACCTTTAAAATATTGTCAGCTTTTTCCTTATAAAATCTAAGTAAATGCAGATAGCAAAAAAATAAGCTGAATCCCACAAAATTTGATATGTGACAGATTATTGCATAAAATCTGGGAATGGTAGCTCCTGCTATTCCTGAGAAATTATGGATGAATGTACAGATGACCAATGACCCCCGTACAAAAATAGGTCAATTCAGGTGGTGCCACCAATACCTGAATTTCATATATGACTCATGTGACCAACACTGGCAAAAAATTTGGTGATGATAGCTCTGGCTGTTTCTGAGACTGTCATTTTAGTATGCTTTTTTGGACAGATGACTAAGTTCAACTTCCTTAACAAAATTGAGCGAGATGGTATAAAAGATTATTTCTGTGAAATATTGAACAATTTGGCTTGAGTGTTTCGGAGGAGAAGATTTTTAAAGTTTTTTTTTAGCCTTTTCTCTATAAAATTTAAGAAAATTTTTAGATGGCTAATTTTTTGCATTAAATTTCATGATGCTAGCTCCAATCATTTTCAAAATAGTATGGGTAAACGTACAGAAGACAAACGCCGCCACACCATCGCATTAGTTCACAGGTTCACTAAAAATTAATACAGATGCATATTGAATGCAAAATTGTAATACTGATACATCTCACTGATGGCAAAATCTTGAATTAATTTGACTATGGATACCAATTATTTATAATCCATGTACAGCCGTCTTTATATACCCAGAGAGAGCTGTATAGCTGTGATTGTAAACATGGCCTGGCATGAGGAATATCTAAAAATCATAAATCTACAGTTTTTAAAAGCTTTTAAAAAACATTCTTGTCAATATTAACCATAGATAACCTGAAATCTAAATGTCTAGAGGCATGATGTAATAAATGCTGATACACTGGTGCCAGTCTAGATGTATCTAGATGTATCTGTGTATCTGCTTCACACAGCTAACATATATGGTAAAATGACTCAATTGAACCTTTAAATTCAGTCAAAATTCATTCTTTGGAACCATAAAAGGCAATTATTATAAGAATTATTCAGGGGATTATTCTTGTAAAATATTAAACAAATTGGCCTCAGTAGGGTCAGTCAAAATAAATTTTACAGGTTTATAACTCATATGAGAAAATACAGCAAAATGGCTAAGTTAAGCTTCCCATAACTCAGCCAAAAATCACTGAACCAAAACCATTTGAACAAACTTGAATTATCAACATCTAAGGATAATTAATGTGTGAGATTTAAGAATTTGGCCCAGTGGTTTTGAGGAGAAGATCTTTGTAGCCACTGAGCTAAAATGGGCTGTTACAACATATGACTAAATTCAGCTTCCCATAACTCAGCCAAAAGTCACTGAACTTAGACCATTTGAACAAATTTCAGAAAGCACTACCCTAGGATCATTTCTGTGCGATATTAAACTATTTGGCCATATGGTTTCAGAGAAGAAGTTTTTTGTAGCCGTCAGTATGATATGGGCACTGATGACCCCGTACAAAAAAGGTCGATGCAGGTGGCACCACCAATACCTCAATTTCAGATATGTCTCATGTGAACAACATTGGCATAAAATTTGGTGATGATAGATCCAGCCTTTTCTGAGATTGTAATTTTAGTATGCTTTTATGGACAGATGACTAAGTTCAACTTCCTGTAACTCGGCCAAAAATCACCGAACTTAAACCATTTGAACAAACTTGAGAAAGATTATTCCAGGAATCATTTCTGTGAAATATTGGACATTTTGGCTGAACAGTTTTGGAGAAGAAGATTTTTAAAGCTTTTTTAGCTTTTTCCCTATAAAATCTAAGAAAATGCAGTTAGCCAAAAAATTAGCAAAATCCGATATAGTTTTTTAGATGACTTCATTTCGTGATGCTACCTCTTGCCGTTTTCAAGATAGTATGGGTTACCGTACAGACGCCGGACGCTGGACGACGCCACACCATCGCATAAGCTCACAGGTTCGCTAAAAATACAGGTGGCGCCACCAGTCTGCAGAAACTGATGTAACATCTCATGATCAATAAGTATGCCAAAAATCATGACCATCAGTGATGTAGTTAATGAGATATAATATTGAAGTTTTTGTATGAAATTTTTTACTATTCTGGGAGGTACTTTGGGGCCCCATAGCTCAAAGGATATGGGCAACAGAGACCTAATTTCTGGTTTCCATGGAGACTTTTCATAGGGTCTCTCAGTGTGTTGAGAATGAAGATTCTAGGTCCAGTCGTTATGATGATTTGTGCCACGTTAACAGATGACAGCATCCTTAAAGGTCTCAAAAATAGAGGAAAAAATCGTAAAAATCGAACAATGCAGGTGGCGCCACCAGTCTGCAGGAACTGATGGAACATCTCATGATCAATATATATGTATAAAATCATGACCCTCAGTCAAGTAGTTAATGAGATATTGAAGTTTTTGGGGGGTACTTTGGGGCCCAATAGCTCAAAGGATATGGGTGACAGAGACCTAATTTCTGGTTTCCAAGGAGACTTTTCATGGACCTCTCAGTGTGTCAAGAATGAAGATTCTAGGTCTAGTCTTTACGATTTGTGCCTTGTTAACAGATGTTCACGATTCAAAAGGTCTCAAAAATAAAGAAAAAAATCGTAAAAAATCGAACGATACAGGTGGTGTCACCAGTCTGCAGGAAGTGATGGAACATTTCATGATCAATATGTATGCCAAAAATCATGACCATCAGTCAAGTAGTTAATGAGACATTGAAATTTTTTACTTTTCTGGGGGGTACTTTGGGGCCCCATAGCTCAAAGGATATGGGTAACAGAGACCTAATTTCTGGTTTCCATGGAGACTTTTCATAGGTCTCTCAGTGTGTTGAGTTACAAGGTTCTAGGTCCAGTGGTTACGATTTGTGCCTGAATAACGGACGGACAGACAGACAGACAGACGGACGACGGACAAAGAATGATTGCTTTGGCTCAGATGACTTTCAGTCAGCTGAGCTAATAATGCCACATTTGCAGATTTGTTGTGGTTCAGGATTTTATTTCACAATAATTAGACTGAATTACAAAAAAAACATAACTCTGGGAATTAATAAAAAAAGAATATCTTTCATAAGACTTACTGGTGTTTAAATGCATGACAAACCATGATGTTGTTAAAAGAGGAATGCCCTGCAACGTCTGACAGAATTTAGACTGTGGCCTCACTTATTATGAAAGATAAATCCCATACACAACTTTGATAATAAAAATACATTTTAATCATTGTTCTTTGTATCAATGTTTTTATTTAAGCAGGTATGATTACCATAAATCTGGCTAACAGGCCAATAGTTAAAACATTGACACTGAAGCTTCATAAGAAAACAATACACCAACCTTTATTGCAATCCAATTTAGCATACATGGTGAAGTTACTGAAGATCTTGCTCCTTTGTAGACAAGTTGGCATTTTCTTGGAGCACACAAAAACATCAAGGTCAAAGGTGAAGGCCCCTGGGGTCCCCTTTTTCTGTGCCACAAATGAGATTGACACATCTGGGTCCAGTGTGACCAGAGTATCATAAAGAGTTATATACTGGACCCCATCTGGAAAAATATACTGAACCAAAGTAAACATTTGAATATGAGAAATTAGCATTTCTGCAAGTATTTTTAGTGTTCACTTGGTGTGACTGAATTTTATCATTTTTTTCAAAATATAATTTAAAAATTAATATTATGTAAGTACCATATGTGTGACCAATCAAACACATGACACCATTCTAAGAAATAATATATCCAACATTTATTTTTCAAAGTATTTTTGAGGCTCCTATCAAGACTTTGTAAGCTTGGTCATAGAGACCACAGAGATCTCAATGAATAGCAATGATACCAGTTTCATTTACTAAGAGTTGTGATCCATTTTACATGTAAGTAATTTGAAATGGTTGCAGAATACAGTGTATTCTCTTCTGAAGACCACCCCCTATCATGACCAACCTGATAAGACCACCATGTTTTTTGTTCCTTGACTACTATAAATCATGATAAAAATATCCCACTGACATGACCACCTGCCAACTTGACCACTTCAGCTTGTTCCGCAGGTGGTCATGTTAGCTAGATTTCACTGTATATGATGGCCTAGGAGGATAACTACAAAGGGCTGTAAACTACAAAATGAATGTAAAAAATTTTCTTGTTCTTACCTTCCCATGGAAGAGTTTCTACCTGTGATCCCATGGTGAGTACCATGCCATCCTCAGGATTACATGAAGTCAGCTCCAACTTGAAATCAGCCACTTTTCTAATTGCCAGATACTTCAGCTCAATTCCACACTGAAGACTTTTACAGTCAGGGCTAACTCTGCAGAAATGACTGTACCCATGAACCAGGTGAGGAACTATGTTTTCACATGCTGGAATATATACAAATTTCTTATTTAACTCGCATTTCGAGTAATAAAATCATGCACAATAATCAGGAAATAAATGCATGTTAAATTAGTTAAATTTCTACACTAACCAAATTATAAAGCTTAAAGAAAATACATTTAATCCTTCTCATATTTTAATTCAGGTTTGTCTGCCTTTGTGTATGTCAATATGTTAACTGTTTGCCTTGTTTAAGGACAAAATAGTAATCTTAATAGATTATGGATGGGTTGGACCTGATATTTTTTACACCGATAGGTACTAACACAAGGAAGAGTTCAATTTTGGATCATTGTGTGAATGGGGATACAACAACAAGACTGATTTACTTTTCTGTTTGTAATTCATCATTAGATAAAGTATATGCTCTGTGAAAAAGCTCTCTCTCATCTTGTAGTGGAAAAACCTAACAAATGCAACAGTATCATATTTTACCTTGGCCAGGATGGTCTGTAAAAAATAGTTAGAAACAACATTATTATTTTTTGCCCTGGCTTCCTTGTAAAAAGAAAACTTGTAAAATAAATTGATATGACAATTTAGTTGATATATTGCCTTTAAGGGGAAAAAACTCATACCTTTAAGAGTCTTACAGATAATGAATACAGGAGTGTCTGATCTTCAGTTTATATTACCTGAATCATGAGGGCTATTCATCAGGAGAGCCACAAGACCATCATGACTGGCTGCAAGATTGTAGCCCCTCTGCTTCAGGGATTGTCTGAACTCAATAGGAGAGTAAGCATCTGCATGCCTAACTGGTGGTGTAGCTCTTGCTTGAAGGACATAGTCCACAAGATTTGACAGCTGTCTGTACAACTCTTTTTCTTTCCCACTGCTTAATATGTTCATGATCTTTTCGATGGTAAAATCCTGAACAGCAGTGTCAGGGCTGTCACTCAAGCTTGTAAGAAGAATAAAAAGAATAAACAAAGATATGCAAATACAGAAAAATCAGTTTTACTTATTTTTCTATTTAAAAGATTTATCCAGGTTGCACTGTGAATAAATAAGAAAAGGAATTTGTCTTGTTACATCTATATAAAGCTACAGTGACTAAATTTACTAATTTAACGTAAGTGTTAATGAACTTTAAATGATCCAAGTTTTCTTATCTGAGCTCAGTATGCAAGATAAAAAATTCAAGTGTAAATGCCAGGCTATTTGTAATATTCAATATGAGAGAGAAAGTTGGAGAGAGCTCTTACCCCTTAACCCTTGTGTTTCTAACATCCATGAACTGAGTCAGTGCTGGGTCCATTGAAACAGAGAGAATATCATGCAATCTCTTTTTTGCTCTAACTGGGCGATACTGCCTGTGCCTGATCGGATTCTTCTCCTTAAACTCTTTCAATGGCTGAGCATTACGTTTGCTGGGGCTTGGGATTTTTTGGTGATGATCACTCATTTGCTTAACATCAAACACAGTATCTAGGATAACCAGTTTGAATTCATCACAGATTGGCCTCCATTTGGGATAAGGGAGTGGCTTCTTCAAAAATGGAGCTGGGCTTACAGATATGTTTGTCTTTTTATTCCTCATGACAATGTGGAAAAAGTTTGAACCACAAGGAGCCTTTCCAACTGTAGCAAAAATCTGACCTGCACACATAACTGTTCCATTTTCATTTAGGAAATATGCTGGCCTAAGCAAATAGAATTCTATGCTGAAGTCTCTTAAATCTCTATCTGTTATATCCAAGAGGATGTGGTCTTTCTTGCTATACACAACTCCTCTGAATGGTAGTGGAACCTGAAAAACAGATTTACGATGGGTTCTTTGTGATCAAGCAGTGTAATATAAAACTAAACTGAAAACCATAAGAATTGAAAGTGGGCAAATTAAGTGTTAACTGTTTATATTCCATCTGAGGTACATACTTTACAGGATAAATGACCAGTAAAATCAGGTTTTTTGCTTATGAAGAGTGTTAACTAACACTGTAAGTTAACATCGTCTCTGAATAAAACTGGTAGGATAATAATGAAACAGGTCTTTCAGAGGTAATACAAACATTTTTTTCTGTATTCTTTTTTATTTGTTTGGGAAGTTTTGAGGAACTTTTACTGCATGCAACAACTAAGTACACATCTCTGATGAACTTGAACATCATAACTTCTGTTAAATATCACACTGAAAATGTACAACTTTTGTACATTTTCAGAATATGGATGTTTTTATTCTCATTTACAGCAGTTTTGGGGACAGCTTCAATCTGCATCCCAGCTGGGAATCTTCCCCCAGAATCACTTGGAAAGAATCCACAACCACAGTCATCACCACACTGCCTGACCTTCTTTGGAAAAGATTCAGCTGCCTGAGGGCCCCATATCTTTTTAATGCCATACCTTAGTTTTAAGACACTGCAACAAAGAAATGAGCAATAAGTATAACTGTCATGGTATTTACATTCTCAATAATCAAAAGTAAAACCTACTACTAGTATATCACTGAGGACTATTCTAAGATAGATGTTACAGGGTAAAGCAAGTGTGTTCAAGTTTAGATAGTCTGTAAATGAATATCATTAGACAAAAAAGGTTAGTGTTCATTTAGTCCAGCTCTATAGGAGCTGTCATTCAAGTCATGCATGAATTATAGGAATGTCCCCCTTACTCGAGGAAACACTGCAATATGTGCCACAATTTTCATCACTGTTGGAAATAAAATAATGAAAAATCTAAACTTTGCCCTATCACATGAATTCTAAAACCTTGTTCCTTGCACAAACAGATACTCACACTTTTTTTAGTTTTGCAAAATGAGACTTCAAGGTTCTAATGATACTCATTATACGATTATAAGCATCAGAGAAGGCCTCCATGGCACTGCTAAAAATGTTCCAGTTGGAACTCAACCCCCACAGCTTGGCCAGTATGGCTCCAGCTATCTTGTGTTCATGTAGTTTCTACAATCATGAAGACACATTTTGTAAACAAATGTAAGACAACAAAATTCTACTAAGCACTGGCTAAAATAACATCTGATGAATTCACTGCTCAAATACTCTACTTTTCTTGAAATACTGGGAGACCTGTGTGGTTAAATTTTTGGTTTTAAAAAAGACAGGTCCATGCATAGATGAAGGTGACCATCGACAATGGTATATTATCATTTAGAATTTGAACTTTTAGATTTTTATTGATTTGGGAGAGGAAAATTAAAGAAGCCATCGACTATAAATATACATAGCAAATCTCTGAGGTTCAATAAAAACATTTCCCTATTTTTGACATGAAATCAACCAGCAACTTCAGCTGAAAAGCTAAACATCTTACCACAAGTAATGTCCTACAAAAAAATAATTTCAACACTTTTTTAATTACCAATGATGGCATGTGTATGCAAGACTAAAATAAAACATGATACACATCATAACTTGCTGTATGGTCATGTGAATGTTTGACTAATATAATCAATGAATAAAAATAATAATAATGCTGATTTTTCACCATGTTTCCCATGCCAATTCCAGGACCAACATCTACTGGTTCCATAAGGACTCCTTCTCTGTCACTGATGACTTTCTCCAGTAACTTTTGTACCTTGTTCAGGTCATACTGTAAGATAATGAGATCATCGGGCCCCATGAAGTGAGGAGAACGACCTAGAAAACAAGGTACCACATTATGACGTACAAATCAAGATGACAGTGTTGTAGTGTTTTTCAACAAGTTATGAAGTGGATGAGCTTCCAGACAAAAACAGATACAGAACATAGGGAAGAAGCAGATTAGAGGAGCCTAAATAACCTATAAATGGGCTCCTGGTGTTTCATTAAAAATGCCAGAAGTTAATCTTATGATGATCCCCATTAAACATTATGCAGAAAGAGAAATATAATGTGCTATAAGAAGGTTGCTGACTGATACTTTATGGCATACAACTGTGACCATGCTCGGTTCAACACTGGGTGGTGCAAAAGAAGTCGTTTGGTTGATTGTGAAATGTTTATTCTTGATTAAGGAACAAGTAAAAGTTCTTAGTATACAAAATGTATGATACACAAAAAAATAAATATAAAACTAAACAAAAACAAAAAGGTGGCTGACAAGTCGGTTACACCATGTAACTCGACTGTGCTGCTTTCTCACCAGGAACCACACATGGACCCAGATACCATGGAGCATCAGTTGAACCTCACTAGGCCAACCATCCGAACAGCTGAACAGAAACCCTGTAAAGCTTCTTATCGACACCGGTCTGCGGACCCACCAAACACACGACCGCCATGTCTCGGATACCCAACTTACGTTTTCGTTACCCAGACACGTCTCATAAAACGCTAATCAGCATCAACCGTTAAGAATGCATAAATCACATCCACCCCTCCTTCAATCTGGCTTACTCTGCTATGACAGATTAACAACAAAGGTAATTAAACAATCTAGTACAAAACCAATTTCACAGGTGTCATAGACACTCGTAAGTCTAAACACGTATAAAAATAAACATACTCTTCATCAAAAGAAGAGAAGAGTAACAGCTGATCAAAATGTTACTTTTTCTAAGTCATCTAAGAAGTCAAATTTCGAGACTCCTTGACTAGAGACATCAAGAGATGCGACTACTGATCTCGGCCAATGTCCTGGGTTACTATGAAATCCCGCACCCACACGGGCCGTTCTCCTGGGGCACGGTTCCTCCTCAGAACTATCATTATCAACTGGCACATCAACCACAGGAACGGAGTCCGATCTCCTCTCTGACTGGTATTCCACCAGATAATCATCATCACTCTCGGAGCTTGAGAAGTCCTCTTTACATGACCTTCCGGATCCAACTTCATCTGGAATCCTCTCAAACACTGATTTTGGACATACCTTTAGTTCCTCTCGATTAATCCATTTCCTGTTTTCTTTATCTCCTTCTTCCTCTACTTGATATACATCTCGGTTTTCCATTTTGTTAATGATTCTGTACACTTCAGGTTTAAAATGATCTTGTATTTTGTGTCTCCCATGAAAACCTCTTTTCCTTAAGTATACATAGTCTCCAATCCGAAGTTTTGTTTCACATGCTGATTTGTCATGAAGAGCTTTACGCTTTTGGAACATATCCTCTGATTTGAGCTTCGCCAATTCATATTTTTCTCGGAGCCTATCCTTGTAGCGTATCAACCATTCATCAATGTCTTCACTAACATCTGAAGGCTCTTCATTGGGCAGAAGATACATGTCTGCAGGGAGTCTAGCTGGTCTCCCATACAGAAGTTCATATGGTGAGATGCCTGGTGGACTATGCGGAGTCGTGTTGTAGGCATAAGTTATCTCTGCCAAGTGTTCAGACCATCGGGCCTTCTTCTCCGCCAGAAGTGTTCTCAACAAATCGTGCATCGTACAATTGTACCGCTCAACTTGTCCATTGGCTTGGGGCCTGTAAGCTGTCTTTCTAGATCTTTCGACACCGTACCATCTGCAAAGTTCTTTGATTACTTTGGCTTCGAAATCCCTACCCTGATCCGAGTGGATCCTCCTGGGTGGGCCGTATCTGAAAAACCATTCTTTGGTCAGCGCTCTGGCGACTGTAATCCCTCTCTGATCTTTACACGGGATGGCTATAGTCCATTTGCTAAAAATGTCAGTTATAACTAACACATTCTCAGTTCCATCTTTGCTTGGTTCAACAATTGTAAAATCAATCGCTATCACTTCAAATGGGTGTCTGGCTGTAATTGTCCCCATTGGAGTTTTAACTCGTACATTTTTCGCTAGAGCACACCTTTCACATTGCTCAACGTATTGTCTGATTTCTTGATGCATTTTTGGCCAGTAGCACCTATGTCTAATGAGTGTTTCAGTCAGATCGGCACCCTGATGTCCATGGGAATCATGGTATCCCTGTAGAACTTTCGGTTTGAATGCCTGAGGAAGGACTAGTTGATCTATGAAACCAGCACTAGGTTCTTGAATTCGCCTATATAAAATACCTTCCTTCACAACCAGTCTATCCCACTGCTTCAATAGTATCTGTACAAGATCCGACTCTTGTCGCCTGGACTTCAGACAAGGAAGTACACCATCCTTCACGGCAGTGTGTACCTTCTGTATTACAGGGTTTAGCTTCCTGCAATCTCACTAGGTCACCTTTCATTAGCACTGGTAAGGACATCGCTTGTGGTACTATGCTCGAAAAGCCACAATCTATATCCAACGATTCTGAAACAACTTGCTGCATGACCATGTTCGGTAAATTAGTCGTCTCACTGAGTGAAGCCAAAACGTCTGCGACATCCTCCTCCGCACACCGGTCCCATGTTCTTTCCTCTTGTCTGAATAATGCATCCGCGTTCACATTCTTCTTCCCAGGCCTATACCTGATACAAATGTCAAAGTTCGCCAAATCGGATGCCCATCTTTGTTCTGTTGCTGGGAGTTTTGTCTTAGACATGAGATATTGTAATGGGTTGTTGTCAGTGTACACTTCACACTTTGACATGTACAAATAATCTTTAAACTTCTCCGTAATTGCCCACTTTAGAGCTAGCAACTCAAGCTTTTTGGAGCTGTACACATCGGAGTTCCTTTCACTGCCCCTGAGACCACGGCTTGCGTAAGCTATCACTTTGTACTTGCCATTTTGAATTTGACCTAGAACTGCACCTAATCCACGGTGGGAAGCATCGACTTCTAACACGAATGGTTTGGAAAAATCTGCAAACCCAAGCAAGGGTGCCTGCGTTAATTTCATCTTTAGTCTGTCAAAAGACTCTTGATGTTCAGAGGTCCACATGTCTTTCAATGATATCGCAGCTTGTCTCTTTCTGCCTTCAACTTTCCTCAGGGCCTGCCCAACCAAGGCATGGAGGGGAGCAGAGATTGCTGAGTACTTAGGTACAAAGCGTCTATAGTATCCAGTAAATCCAAGGTTCTGTCTGAGCTGTCGAAGCGTCTCAGGCACTGGCCATTCTCTCACGGCATCTATCTTTTCCGGGTCTGTGCTCACTCCTTCACCGGATATGATGTGACCAAGATATTTGACACGTTCCTTTAGTAGGCTACACTTCTCTGGTTGTAAATTAAGTCCATGTGCCCATAGTTTCTTAAACACAGTTTCAAGTCTTGCAACATGTTCCTCTATTGTGGACAAATAGAGGACTACATCATCCAAATACACCATCAAAATACGGAGAATATCATCCTGAAATAGGGACGTCATCATCCTTTGAAACGTTGAGGGTGCGTTGGTCAGGCCGTATGGCATACGAACATACTGCCACAAACCAAAAGGTGTCGTGAATGCCATCTTATGCCTGTCACGGGGTGCCACCTCAACCTGATGGTATGCCGACGCCAAATCCAGCGTACTGAAATACTTTGATGATCCCAGCGCGTCAAGAGTTTCTTCCACCCTTGGAATTGGGAACACATCTCTTTTGATTTTCTGATTTAATTTCCGGTAATCCACACACATGCGGATTTTGCCACTTTTCTTCTGGACTACCACAATCGGGGATGCATAACTGGAGGTACTCTCCGTAATGATACCCTTTTCACATAAGTCAAGGAGGTGTTCCCGTACCTCCTTCCACAGCTTTGGTGGGAGCCTACGATAAGGCTGGCAGACCGGCTCCTCATCCTGTGTACGGATATGGTGCTGAATTAAGTCCGTCTTGCCAAGCTCATCACCCTCCCGTAGGAACACATCTTCGTAACATTGGAATAGCTGCATGAGACTTTGTCTCTGTTCCGGAGTTAAGTCTCCATGAAACATATCGATCCCTTCAGGTAATCTGCCATCCTGGTTAGACGAGGAATCAGACGGTGCACAGTCACTATCATTCCGTGTGATGAGTATTTCTTGCTCTTTCAGTTGAACACTGAACTTTCCACTTGGCACATGGCAGACAGGATGAATAGTTCCCAAACGAGTTCCTGGACGAAGGCGCACTTCTCCCTCACTAAAGTTTGCCACTTGGACACAAAAATTCTTCCTAGCATCTATCAAGGTGGGGGCTGTCTTCATGCCTCGTGGGAGCCCCTGTGACAATGGCTCTACCAGCGCAGTTGGTCCCATCCTTGGTCCAACAGCCTTGACATCACAAGTGCTCCTAGGGGGTACTACAATCTCAGACATGCCTGCTACTCTCACAAAACCTCCCTGTCGACTTTCTCAAACACAAATCTGGTTCTGAGCCAATGTGATAAGATCCTTAAACTTGGACAGGTGAGACAGAACATTTGTTCCTAAAATCCCAGGCACTTCCCTTTTGTCTTTTCTTGTTTTAGTGATCAAAATGTCCACATCTTGCACAAGTGTGCCCTCGACTTCAATGTCCATATGGGTAACTCCAGTATATGGTACATCGAGACCATTAGCCGCCGTCACTGCGAGCAAATTACCTACTTCAGCCAAATGAGGAGCATTCTCTCTCCACATTTTCTGGAACGCCTCCTCGTCAAGAGTAGTTACCATTGACCCCGTATCTACAAGGCAGTTGATCTGGCATCCACCAAATGTGGCCTGAACCACTGGACGCCCACCTATAGTATTCCGTAATAAATCTGATTCTGCACTCTGAACCGCTAGCTGTGTGTCTATCTCAGCTTCGTCTCGCTGACTGGAATTAGCTTTCTTTGGGGTTTTCCCAGTTTCACGATCCTTCCTTGAAGGACAATCTTTCACCAAATGGTCCAGACTATTACAGTTGAAGCATCTAAGCGGGTAATTTCTCTTTCCCTGCTTAGTAGTGTTACTGTTTCTGAAGTTACCTTGTGTCTTAGCTCCCTTGAACCCATTAGCACCTACACTAACAGACTTCAACTGGTTGGTTAGTTCCCTGATTTGATTCTGCTGCTCTTGAATCAGTTGTTGTTGCTCCTGGAGCCTAACGTCCTGTTTTTGCTGTTGGTCTAATACACTACGAAGCAGTTGTGTCATATCTGAGAGACTGTTCTGCTCACTACACTCTACCTCCCTGGTGGTAGCATGTACACGCTTATGATGACCCTCTCGAGCAAGTGCGGCATCCCTCACTTCCCGAAATGTAACATCATCTTTGCTCTCCACTAACTTTATCATGTCCTGGTAGAGGTTATCATCTCTCAACCCATCAATAAAGTGGTTCCTGAGAAGTTTATCAGAGTTGGGCAGCTCATCATTATCAACGGATAAAACTCTGTCACGGAGTTCCATAAGGACGTGGGAGAAATCTCTCAGTGATTCCCTATCCCTTTGCTTGCGACTAAAAAAGCAGAGATACGAGCCTTCCACTAGTGGCTTTCTCCCCAAATGCATCCTCAAGAAGTTTGAATATAGCCTCTGGTGACTCTCTTATTGCTGCCTCCGCAAAACGAACCTCCTTCTTAGCCGGGCCTTCTAACGATGAAATCAGGAAATCACCTGCCGACTTCCCTTGGAGTCCCTGCGACTCAACCAAAAATCTAGCCTCTCTCACCCAATCCTCTAGTTCACCTGGTTCACCAGTAACTTAGGAAGCCTCCTTGTATTATACATAACCCGAGCCCTAGCACTTCCATTACTCTCAAGCTCTACCAACCGCCTCTGCAGGTCAGCGAACCTGTCTTCGTCACCTGGCATTGCTAACCCAACAGTCACCAAGAATATACAAAGTAACAAAATCATCAGTAACCTAAGCGTGGTTACCCACTAAGTAAATACAGTCACAGATTACGGATCCTTGAACAAAACAATCCAGTCACTAGGGATCAGTAAACAAGGCACCTGATCACTAGGATCCCTGGGAATCAGTTTCACAACAGAGGATTGCACTATTCCCCTCAACTAAAGTTCTTACATCACAATGTCACAAGTCCAGCTACCAAAGTATGTCACAATTAGAGGTAGCTCCACACACATATGCAAGTGTTAAATCCAAGTACTCCATGAAACATGAGATGTCCCATGCAACCTCATAACACATGTCACAGGCTTATTTTTGTATTCATTATTTTTTCATGTGCTTTAACCTGTTACCAGTATTATATATGCCTGGGTGCACTTGTTTGTAGTGTACAGCTTACAGACTACCAGTTTTGTCCAGATGCACTACACCAGTGCCTGTTATTTAAATTTGAGAGGGAAACTTGTAGTTTTGCATTGTGTGTCAACCATGCATAACATGTAAATTAGTGAAAGGCATGCTGGGAGTAGGGTCAGCTGAGCTTACCAATTGCATTGGTGACAGTGTGCTGGCCAGCTTTACAGGTTATCAGATCAGATCCCTGTATGTTATTTGCAGGTAAATGAAGGTTCCAGTATCTTCTAGTGCATTTTTGTGGTTTGTTACCCAAACACACTGCGACAATTTGGCGCCCAACGTGGGGCATGAAGCTACTGGGACTACAAGGCTGGACTAGCATCCTGGTTATTTTGCCTTGACCAGGATCGATGGGTATGGGCTGTGGTGCCTTGCTGAGGGCTGCATGGTGGTTTGTGGACAGCTGCCTCTACCCCCCAGACCAGGTGCTTTGGCGGGACTCTCTGGAGCATGTCGTGGATCCATTGTGTACCAAAGGACTTGTTTTGAGCCTCAACAATGTGCTTGGGACTTTTGTGTGTGCAGAATGGACACTGTGTATTAATGATCACCTGGAACTGACTTGCACTTCTTGGACTTCTTGCTCAGATAAGTCACATGTATAAGTTTATGTATGCAAACTTCATCACAAACTTCATCTGCACTTAAGGTTATCACTTGGTATATAGTACCGGAAAACTATTGTCTGATAAATATTATTGCTTGATTGGTAGAGTGTGGTATTCAACACATAAGTGTGCCATAACTGACAACCATATGTTAATACACACATAAGTAACTTTGTTCTTTTTACAGCAAGTGCTGTAGATGTGTTTAGTGCATAAAATTGTAATCATGTCATTTGCAGACCTGATGTATAAGTAATGTATATAGTACCAATGCCACTTCTGTGGTACCCAAGTATAAAAGTAACCCAAGTCTAACCCAAACCTGACATGTTGTACCATTACTAATTACAGTACAACACATTTTTTTTGTGGTGATGGCTGTACAATAACCACCCACCATCTGATTGGTTATGGATGTCAGTACTTGCTTTACTGTGTAAATTCAAGTGTCATTTACTTTATTCCCTTTGTAAATTGGGGTTACTTTATTAAGACTTGTCAGTACTTGCTTTAATGTGTACATACGAGTGTCATATGCTTTGTTCTCTTTGTAAAATAGGGTTACTTTATTAAGGTGTACAGACATTTGCCTTGAAGTAATCTGGTATAGTAGTCTATTAGGGTCATCAATATGGAAACAAAACCAGTAGGCCTTAAAAACAGAAGCTGAATCAAAGACCCTTAAAGCTGAGACAGATGCTGATGTCTGTGATGCAGATGTACAAAAGATAATTGATTACTTACACAGAACTGGGAAGTATAAAGTGTCAAGGGTGGCAGAGGAATCGCTAACCGCAGCATCACCAGGGGTCTTAGATAGTCAGGGGGCCAGCAGCGGTTTAGTTTATGGTCAGATTCCAAGAGTGTCCACATTTTCAGGGGAATTTCCAACCCCTAAATCAGAAGTCTCCTTTGGTGTTTGGAGATTTGAGATACGTTGCTTAACTAGGGATGGCCTGTATTCTAAACCAGTACTTACCCAAGCTGTAAGGAAATCCTTAAAAGGGGATACAGCAAAAATCTTGTTGCAAATGGGTGAGGGTGCTACGCTGGAAGAAATTGTTGACAAACTTGAGGGGATCTATGGTACAGTGGTAACAGGTGAAGCTCTCCTACAATCCTTTTACATGGAAAAGCAAAGAGAAGGAGAAAGTGTGGCTGCATGGGGGTGTAGGTTAGAAGAGCTGCTACAGAAAGCAAAAGAAAAAGGTATGATTGATAGTAGAGCTACAAATGAAATGCTTAGAACCAAATTTTGGTCAGGGCTGTGTCATGAAAGTCTAAAAAATGCCACTCGTCACAAATTTGATTATGTGAAAGATTTTGACCAATTAAGAAGAGAAGTTAGAGCCATAGAGCAAGAGTTGAAGGAAAATGATAAATGGACTGGGTCTCGGACTAGGAGGGTCCATAGCTTGCAACAGGCCGCAAATACACAATCAACAGAGATCAATATAGATCGTATCATAGGTAGGTTAGAGGCACTAGAAAAGAAACAGTCGGACCCTAAGCTGGCAAATTCTGATATCAACAGGGTTTTAGCTAAACTAGAGGCTATTGAGAGAAGATTACAGACATTAGAGAATAGTACACCTAGACAGGCAGGGGGACCTCCACCTTTCTATCAGGCTCAGAGATACCAGCCACGTGGACGTGGACGGGGTGGTCAGTCACACTTTAATTCGACACACAATCCTCCAGCGTTAAACCAGTAAAGGCCTCGTCAATGGGGCGAGACAGAGGCACTTCTGTATGTAGCCCCAAAAGTAATGGTGATCTAATAGAAAGGTTGGTAGGAGATAGCAATGAAACTGAAATTCAGGTTGAAGGCCTAAGTTGCCTGTGCATGATAGATACTGGTTCTATGGTTAGCACTGTATTTGAACAGTTCTATAGACAAAATTTGACATATAGACCACTTCATTCGCCAACAGGGCTGGGACTAGAAATATACAGCGCCAATGGTCAAACCATACCATACTTAGGATATTGTGATTTGAACATTAAGGTACCAGGACTAAACTGTGAGGTGATGGCACCAGTGCTAGTAGTTAAGGACAATCATTACAATCAGCAGTTACCCATGATAATAGTCACAAATGTAATCAGATGTGTCAGAGACAACCATCCCTCCAGTAAGTTGAGTAACACAAATGTTCCAGTTGAATGGGCTTGTGCATTCCAGTGTATAGATAGTGATCATATTGGTACAGTTGTGTCTTCTAAGAAACATCCTATGGTGATTAAACCTAATGAAATGGTGACTATCTGGGGTCTAGTGAAAGGTGCGCACAACATTAATGCTGCAGTGACAGAGGAAGTAAGATCCGCTCTTCCCCCTGGCTTAACAGTATGCCCCAGTGTGGTTAGTGTCCCTAAAGAACAGACTGTCCCGAAAGTGCCAGTCAGATTATGTAATCTGACTGCCAGGATTGTTAAAATACCAGTAAAATCTACTCTATGTAGTCTTCACAGTGTTTCTGTTTTGCCAAAAAAAATACCTGATCAAAGTGACAAAACTTACTGTTCCACTCAGATAAATCCCAATCTTACAGCTGAACAGTTTAGTCAAGTCCAGTTGTTACTGCATCGGTGGGAATCTGTGTTTGCAAAATCAAATACAGATTTGGGTAGAACTTCCACTGTTGTCCATGAGATAAACCTGTCTGATAATAAGCCATTCAAAGAACCCCACAGACATATACCACCTGGTATGTATGAGGAGGTTCGGCAGCATATTCAGGACATGTTAGACAGTGAGGTTATCAGAGAAAGTTATAGCCCTTACTCATCTAATCTTGTATTAGTGAGAAAGAAAGACAACACCTTGCGTGTTTGTGTTGACTTTCGAAAACTAAATGAAAAAACCATTACTGACTCTTATGCCATCCCTAGAATTGAGGAAACCTTAGATGTTCTGGTAGGGTCAAAGTGGTTTTCCTCCTTGGATTTAAAGTCTGGCTACTGGCAGATGGAAATCAAGGAGGAAGACAAGCCCAAGACTGCCTTTTCTGCGGGTCCGATCGGCTTTTATGAATTTAACCGCATGCCCTTTGGCCTGACCAATGCGCCAGGAATTTTCCAGCGTTTAATGGAGAGATGCATGAAATCGCTCAATATGAAAGAATGCATTATCTATCTAGATGACATAATCATTTTCTCAGATACGTTTGGAGAACACTTAAAACGGTTAGATTCAGTTTTTTCATGTCTAGCACAAAATGGCTTAAAGCTTAAACCCTCAAAGTGCAGCTTCTTGCAACAAAGAGTTAAATATTTGGGACACATAGTTTCAGAAGATGGCATTGAAACAGACCCTGAAAAGATAGAGGTTCTTAGAAAGTGGCCCATACCTAAGGGAGTAGATGATTTGAGAACATTTTTGGGCTTTACAGGGTACTGTAGGAAATTTGTGAAAGATTTTGCCACCATTGCAAAGCCATTAACAGATCTGGTTGTAAATGTTCCAAAGAGAAAACGCAGAAAACCCCAAACAGGTGTACAAAAAGGATCTAGCTGGAAATGGGGCAGTGTACAACAAAAGTCCTTTGAATGTTTAATCCAAAAACTCACTTCACCTCCAATTCTAGCATACGCTGATTATACAAAACCTTTCATCGTGCACACAGATGCTAGTAGAACTGCCCTTGGTGCAGTTCTGTATCAGGAGCAAGATGGGCAAGAGAGAGTAATTGCCTATGCTAGTAGAGTCCTGAGACCTAGTGAATCCAACTACCCTGCCGATAAATTGGAATTCCTTGCTATGAAATGGGCAATAACAAAGAAATTCCATGAATACCTCTATGGTAATCAGTTTGTAGTAAGAACTGATAATAACCCATTAACATATGTGTTAACATCTGCCAAGTTAGATGCAACTGGGCACAGGTGGCTAGCAGAACTGTCAAATTACAATTTTTCCATAAAGTACAGGTCCGGGAAAATAAACAAAGATGCAGATGCATTGTCAAGATATCTACATCCGCAAGATATGGGGTCAACTGCTGAAATTACACCAGATATGGTACAGGCTATAGGTGATGCATGTACACTCGGCCGTAACAATGCCTCAGTGGCTGCATGTGAATGTTTACTCCTCAGTGCCCAAACAGATAACCTTACTGCAAATACAGTAGGTACATTTCCATCATCCCTGCAAACATACAGTAAGGTAGAGTTGCAAATGGCACAACGCCAGGACAGAACTATAAGTAGGGTTATATACCTATTAGAGAAAGGGAAGCGTCCACAAGGGGTAGATGTTAGAGAGGAAGACCCTGAGGTTCAGAAATACTTAAAACAGTGGCCAAAGCTGTGCTTTCATGAAGGTTCGCTCTGGAGAAGAACCAGTAGATTTGGGGTAACTCGATGGCAATTGGTGCTACCGTACAAACTGAGAGAAACTGCACTTACAGGTCTCCATGATGATGCAGGCCATCAGGGTAGAGACCGGACGTTAGCATTAGTCAGTCAAAGGTTTTACTGGCCAAATATGGCCACTGATGTTGAAAAGAGAGTTAAATTCTGTGTTTGGTGTATTTGTAGAAAAACACCCTCCACATTTCATAACGCCTCTTTAGTAAACATAACTAGCTCACAACCGATGCAGTTAGTGTGTATAGACTACTTGCAGCTTGAAGAGTCTAGTGGGGGTTACTCCAATATTCTTGTCATTATTGATCACTTTACAAGGTATGCCCAGGCCATACCAACTTGAAATCAAACTGCTAAAACTACAGCCAGAGTGCTTTTTGACCATTACTTTGTCCACTATGGCTTCCCCGGTAGATTACATAGTGATCAAGGTAGGAACTTTGAGTCTTCAGTGATCAGTAATTTGTGTAAAATAGTAGGCATTGAAAAATCAAGAACAACCCCTTATCACCCAAGGGGCAATGGCATGTGTGAACGGTTTAATCATACTTTGCTAAATATGTTAGGAACCCTACAAGAGGAGCAAAAGAAGAGCTGGAAAAATTTTGTTCCAGCCTTGGTCCATGCATATAATGCAACACAACATGACAGTACAGGTTTCTCTCCATTTTATTTAATGTTTGGGAGACACCCCAGATTGCCAGTGGATATTGTCCTTGGAATAGATCCCAATGAACAGGATAGCAGGGGCTGCAGTAATGACTATGCTGGTTCACTAAGACAAAAGCTAAAGACAGCTCATGAGATAGCTCTAAAAGAATCGTGTAAATCAGGAGAGAAACATAAAGAGTATTTTGACAAGAAAGTGCGAGAGTCAGTATTACAAAAAGGGGACAGAGTTTTGGTAAAGAATGTAGGTGTAAAAGGAAAACAAACTGGCAGATCGCTGGAGTACTACAGTGCATACCATTGTTGATCAACATAATCCAGATGTCCCAGTCTATATTGTTAAACCAGAAAACAAGAAGGGTAGTAGCAAGGTATTGCATAGAAACATGCTCCTCCCGTTTATTTCACTGCCAATTTTGGAACCATCCTCGCATGTCAATTCAGTACCTTTAAGGCAGCCAGCTCATGCTGAACAGAGAGCAGAATCCCCATTAGAATCTGACACAGGCTCTGATGATGATAATACCATATTTATTACTGACATGTGTCCGAAACAGCAGACACATAATGCACAAAGCGAGGACAACTATGAGAATATAAGGCTAAGCACTGACAGTGCATCCGATGTGGATAATGGTAATTGTACTGAGGTTAATATAAAATCAGATTCTGAGCATAGTTTCCATATGAATGACAATGTCTCAATGATAGAGACAGAACAGGAGAATGTGTATATACAGAAACATCTCCAGAGATAGTCAGTGCAGAGTGTACAGAGTCTGAAGGTATTTTAGCTGTAGATGATGGTACTAATGAGGCACAGTATGAGATAGATAATGCCTCTGTGCCCAGAAGGTCCAATAGAGTAAGATTAAAGCCTCATTGGATGATAGGGGGTGATTGGGTTGTCCAGTCACTTGTATATAATGATCAAGAAGTTTATGTATAATGTCATATTTGATTTTGAATGTTTCTTGCCTAAGGATACACATGCATTACATTTAGTGTTAATCATTACAACTGCACAAATTGTTCCCAATAATTGCTATTATGACCATAGTGTGTTAATACTACAGTAATGTGTGAGGATAGCTGTGAACTATCGAGGTTTATTAAATGTGCACCATGTGAATTTGAATTGAGAACTGAGAGCACTGCTTTAATATTTAATGTTCTTACCACTACTGTGTAGAACTCATGAATATCTGATGTTATTACCTCTACTATATACATACATCTGTTCAAATAGAATCAACGCGTTAAATGTTCCTATTATCTCAGCGGTGAGATTAAGTGGTGTGGACACTGCTTTAATGTGCATTGGTCTGTGTTAAATGTCACTGAGGACATTTAAGTGGGTGGGGGACAGTGTCACAGGCTTATTTTTGTATTCATTATTTTTTCATGTGCTTTAACCTGTTACCAGTATTATATATGCCTGGGTGCACTTGTTTGTAGTGTACAGCTTACAGACTACCAGTTTTGTCCAGATGCACTACACCAGTGCCTGTTATTTAAATTTGAGAGGGAAACTTGTAGTTTTGCATTGTGTGTCAACCATGCATAACATGTAAATTAGTGAAAGGCATGCTGGGAGTAGGGTCAGCTGAGCTTACCAATTGCATTGGTGACAGTGTGCTGGCCAGCTTTACATGTTATCAGATCAGATCCCTGTATGTTATTTGCAGGTAAATAAAGGTTCCAGTATCTTCTAGTGCATTTTTGTGGTCTGTTACCCAAACACACTGCGACACACATATTATCTATAACAGTAGTGTCCATGTAAAACAATATTGTAATATACATCAGCATGAACAAGTGCCATTGTGATACACAATCACAATACATATTATCATCTACTTCAGGTGTTGTGAATGAATGGCATGCAAGCAAAATATCCCATACTACACAGCAAAATATGTATTCAATTTCTGATTAAAGTTACACAAGGTCATATGAGGAAATATGATTATGTTGATCACTCCAATATGTACTAGTATCACCGTGAAACAACCACACATTTACTGATAATTGTTTATAAAATGTTACACCATCCTGACTCACCAACCTCTGGCAGCTGCTGTTAACCGCAATACTTTAAAACAATGTTTGTCTTCTCATATCTGAAAGGTCTAGCATCAACAAACATTCACTTGTGCTCGGATTACTGTTCAAGTACCATAAATCCATCCTACATTAAATAAAGACAGACCTTCACATCTCTTAGCAGTGCAAGACAAAATCTATCACAAAAGAGCAAAAAATAAAATCTGGTAGGACATAGAAAACTCAGTCACTTTACACATGCATGTTACCAAAGCACTATCAACTGTCAATATTGCTGATGATCATCCTACAGGTCATCTGACTGGAAAACAAAAACATGAGAGCTTTAACAAATAACCATGAAGAACCAAGGCTTTCCCACATATTATGTCAACATGTATTTAAAGTTCAGTTCAGGGGGACAGCTTAGGTCTAGTATCATTTACAAAAAAATGTTGTGGCATGTACACCTTATACAACAATACAGAAGAACAACTCATATTACTTTACCTTGTGCAGCTAACTGTTCCTCACTGTGGTGCCCCCTGCCAGGTTGTTTGCACATCAATAAATCATTACAAAACCATAAAGTTTCAGCCCTTCAGTAAACATGAAATATCCCTATAATTATGTCATCAATACCAACCAACATTAGCAAAAATACAAACCACATAGTCATATTGTCAATATTCATGAATTCAATATCAGTACATTAACAAAACACAGTCATATCATCACTATTTATCAACATCAGTGAATATGCAATACATTTCCAGATGTGGACATCAAACAAAATAAAACATCCACTGAACGAGTGAAGGAAACAACAAATTGCTAGGCAGCTGCAACTGTCCTTCTGGTTATACTTGGGTTTAATAGTACTAGTCCACACAAGGACACAGGGGACCAGAAACAGTACGTAATCTCAGATGAACACCAAAGTGATGCCTCAAAGTTCAGTCAGGTATGTCTGCCTCATGGCAGTAACACAACAAGTTCAGCGATTCCACATAGGTGACCACATGTTTCAGGCAGCCACACATCCCACAGGTTACCTCCAGAGTCCACACACCTGTTCTAGTCAGCGTCTCAGGTAGCCCCACATCCCACAGGTTAACTCCAGAGTCCACACACCTGTTCTAGTCAGCCACCGTTAAAAAGTTTACTTTCCTTAACCTGCACCACCCCACTTCTGGTACCAATTTCTGTGACCGTGCTTGGTTCGACACCGGGTGGTGCAAAAGAAGTCCTTTGGTTGATTGTGAAATGTTTATTCTTGATTAAGGAACAAGTAAAAGTTCTTAGTATACAAACTGTATGATACACAAAAAAATAAATATAAAACTAAACAAAAACAAAACGGTGGCTGACAAGTCGGTTACACCATGTAACTCGACTGTGCTGCTTTCTCACTTGGAACCACACATGGACCCAGATACCATGGAGCATCAGTTGAACCTCACTAGGCCAACCATCCAAACAGCTGAACAGAAACCCTGTAAAGCTTCTTATCGACACCGGTCTGCGGACCCACCGAACACACGACCGCCATGTCTCGGATACCCAACTTACGTTTTGGTTACCCAGACACGTCTCATAAAACGCTAATCAGCATCAACCGTTAAGAATGCATAAATCACAATAATAGTCTCGGTGGCCCTGCCACACAACAAAGACAATGGGTTGACGAAGGAACTAAAAGGTACCAATTATTCGTGTTCCTGTCATTGAAATTTTTTTCTTTAAATCAAATTTTAGTTGAACAAATCCTGAGACCATTTAGTAAACAAAGAAATAAGTATTGTATTAAAAACATTACTGTCAGCAAGAGTTGATTTTCTTACCTGATTTGAAATATGCTTCCATTCTTCTCTTAGCACCTATTATTTTACTTAGTCCTGCTTTGATTCTGTAAAATAATGATGCACTCTGTGTAAATAACTGAAAAAACTACAAAATGCATTTAAGGTTCCTCTACAGTTAAAATGAATTTCATCCCAAATCTTATTATGGTAAATATGACATGTTTGACAAGTGATATACAGACTGTTCCATTTTTGTCCTAACTATAAGTGTTTCATTCCTTCCATGCAATTTGCAAATCTATGCCCTATTGCATTTTCTTTTTTGTCACTGCTCACCAGAGAGGATATATGCAAAAGAAATGGTACAAGGAAAACAACTGACAATTGAATACTGCTTCATAATACAAATTAGTTTTTGAAATGTGGTAATGCAAGCTTTGAGTACTCACCTTTGCAGACTGCCAATAAAGGCATCAACAGTAGCCAGAGGATTTGTCAGAATAGATTTTCCTGCTTCTATGAAGTCCTTCAGGGCTCCTTCAAACTCTGTTATTGTAGATGGAAAGGTTACCGTCAGTTCATTCCCAATATCCTGAAACATTCAGTTTGGTTAGTATACTCAGTATACAGAAAGAAAATAATAATATACTAAACAAAATATTTACCAGTACAAAGGTATGAGGCAAACTGGGAGACAAGACTGCAGTTTGAGTAGCTATCTGTGGAAAGGTTTAATCTGACTAAAGAATATTATGATTCTATCACTGATCCTCAAGCTTAAATGGTACCACAGCTTAAAAATGGTGGCTATGACAATTACAAACTGGAACTTTCAAATATTATCAAACCACCTGGATTTTGGCTAAAGTATGGCATGTCTAGGGAAAACTCCAGAGCAAAATACAAACAAACATTTTAACTTATATATCAGGTTCACTCCTGAAAACAAGGGCCAATGAAATATCATCACAAGGTAACAGATTATGATGTTTTTTGAAAATCTGAAAGATATTCACAACACACCGAGCCAATACCAGCAATTTAATGTTGTCCCTTTTTTAATTCATTAAGATACAATACACAGAAAAATGTTTCAAATAAATTTAAATATGCAGTTTTACCTGATGGAAATATGAATATTCTTCCTTGATATCAATAAACAAAATCTTTATGTGGTTAGCAAAACGCTGAACAGTGGTAATCCAAGGGAGTCCTGTATAATCTGTCACAAAGCGTGAAAATCCATCAGCAGTGTTCACCAGCTGCTTGAGACTTTTGTCCAGCTTGGTGGTAGACCGGACCAGGTCTGTCACAATACCTCCAAGACCTTTGTCTTCAAATTTGTTGATCACTTTATTTATAGAATCAACGGTATCAACTAAAGGATCATACAGCTGCTTGATGACTCTGTCAAACTTTGTAACTATCTCCTGTGGTTCACTGAAACCAAAGTCCTACAACAAGAGAGACAATGCTATGAAGTAGAATAAATTCCTGAGCATATTTAACATCAAAGTTTAACAATTTTTCTTTTCATAAAATTAGATGTCATTTATTGTTTTGTTATATTACGTTCTAATAATGCAGCCCTCCTTATATGAATTCTGTACATACTTTTTCAGATTTTAAATATATTCAAATATGGATATATTTACATAAAATTATTAAAGTTCCAATATTAAACATTTAAAACTAAATGTTTTAAAGTAAAACCTAAGAAAGAGTGAAAGCAAAAGCAATGTCTCTAAGCAAATGAACCTGTTAAAATAATTTTGATAATTGACCAAAAATTACTTTATACAAAAAAGGTTAATTTTAACATGAAAACAGATATGAATTAGGTTTACATTTTCAGATGTTCCCAGCTAGGAGAGTACGGCTTTGACTAACTCATAAAGAAAAAATGGTGATATGGAACATAATTAAACATAATTAAATATGGCCGAGTTCTTAAAAAAATACCTTGAGTATTTCCATGTCATACTTGATCACCCCACGAAAACAGAGATGGGCACGGACAATATCAAACTTCATATTCAGCAAACCTACATGAACTCCTGCCCATGCATCTTTGTATATATTTACCTCAAAGTTCCCTGTCAGACGTGCTGCAAAGTAAATATAAACAATAAGAAATGAGCTGAATTGGAGGAAAGAATAGTAAACTTCTTTACCACATGTTTTTTTTTATCAACTAACAGGCAGCAGTTATACTTCAGATGCATATCTCATATCTGTATAGAACAATAGATATTACAATAATGATCAAATAACTTTACACCTTTACTCAGTATTTTAATTCCTGTGCTAAGAAAACTTGAAATTCAAAAGGGTTCAAGATAAAACATCCTTAAGTCATCATCATACTCACATCTTCACCCTTGTCAAATAGACAATGACTTCTGCAGGTAAGGGACATATCCTACAAATAAGGCTACATAATTTCCAAAGAACATTGTCTAAATTGTGCCATATCTTTGAGAGTGTACTTCCTGTACCTTGTCTAAACCAGTAATTATCCTGCCAGACTTCTCCGATTTTGTAGTCTTGTATGGCACCCATTACCTACCCATTTTGACAGTCATGCTGTTGTGCATAAAAATTCCAATACTGGCCCCAATGTCATTAGATCCAATTTCTTTCTTCCAGCTTACATCAGGAAGGGCAAGTTTAATGCTGAGAGTCTTCAAAATGTCAGACAAAACAGAACGTTTCTGATGACTGTGTTTAACTGCTGCCAGGTTCACTGTATGGTTCCACCTGTAACAGATATACTCATAGTTACATCAGTAACCATTACTGTATGGTTCCACCTATAACAGATACACTCATAGTTACATCAGTAACAACTGTATGGTTCATACTCATACTCTACATCAGTAACTATTATGTTTCCATGTGTAACAGATACACTCATAGTTACATCAATAACAATTACTGTATGGTTCCACCTGTAACAAATACACTCATAGTTACATCAGTAACCATTTCTGTATAGTTCCACCTGTAAAAGATACACTCATAGTTACATCAGTAACCATTAAACAGGGCCCCCACCCGGCTCCTGAAGAAATATAGAAATTTTACAGGATCACATGAGGACTAAATATAGCAGTTTATAGGAATTTCCAGTCAGAAATATAGGAGTTTTCAATACACAATTGTGTTTTACTTGGTCACTTACCATGACTATTAGTTGTTGTAGTTACATCTTAAGGTCTGTTTAAATGGTTTAGATAGCTGTACTTGAATGACTGGAACACTTTAATGTATGGTTCTATAAAAGAGCTAAATGGCTCCATATAAAGCAGGGCTAAATGCTAATAATTATGGAATACTTACAGTTATATTAGAAACATGATTGTGCAGTGAAAAAAAATTAAGGGGAATATAGGAAATTAATGCCTAAATGCTGGAAAATATAGGAAATTTATATAGGACAATACAGAAATACATAGGAAATATATGGTTCTCAAAAGCCTGGATTGAAACTCTAATAGGTCTCTTTCACACACAGATCAGGTGTCAAAAGCATTAAACTCAAAATGTACAAAGCTGGGTTAAACAACAACAACAAAATATTTTTTCCTGGAGTCTGTAGAAAAAAAAAAAAAGAGTCTTTAAAGTCATTTTCTGGACTTAAGTCCAGAGGAATGCGTGAGTCACTATAGAATCATAAATGTAATGATGGCATTTAAGTCTATTCTCAAACTTCATATTATTGTGACTGACCCTGAGTTTATGATATTATCCAGCATATATGTTAACAAAGTGGTGTAATCTGTAGTATCTTTGGGCTTGGAAAAGTAAATAGATGGACTTACATGGTGTGTATAACTCCACTGAAAAAATTCAAGTCAATAATCCAATTAATTGTCTGAATTTATCAACAATTTACTGTGTGCCTTAAAACCAATATCTATAATACTGACTGCAACACCAGATGCCAGCACCAGAGACAGCTCTTTGATCGGAGAAACAAGAACAACAAACCTGCATAATCATCTGAATTAAATCAGTTCCACTGGAATCCATGGAAGAATTTCCTCAGATATCTCATAAACAGACAAACAACTAGATGTGTCGGAACGACACGAATGCCCCCACCTGGGGCAAATTAGAAACATTTGTAAAATTTTGAAATTTTTTTTAAGTTCAGGAGGTGTCGTATGGTCAAAAGTAGGTCAACAACTCAATCTGTAACAGGTCATTATCAAGCAACACACTAAAAATCATGCCAGTATATGCAGGCATTGTAAAAAAAAGTCCATACATGTGCATTTTCCATAAAAATTTCTGTCTTTCATGAAATTTTCTATGTTTAGGAGCTGTAAAACAATCAAAAGTAGGTCAACCGGGACGAAACGCGAACTCCATCTGTAACTGTCATTATCTGCCCACACATAAAAAATCAGGGTGGTATCTGCAGGCACTGAGGAAAAATAGTCAGTACATATGCATTTGTTATGAAAATTTCTATTTTTCATGAAACTTTCTATGTTCAGGAGCAGTCAAATGGTCAAAAGTAGGTCAACTGGGACAAAACAAGAACTCGACCTGTAACTGGTCATTATCTGCCTACACACCAAAAATCAGGCCCGTATCTGCAGGCACTGCAAAAAAAAGTCCATACATGTGCACTTTTTTATGAAATTTTCTATGTAAGAGCACCATCAAACGGTCAAAAGTAGGTCAACTGGGACAAAACGCAAACTCAATCTGTAACTGGTCATTATCTGCCCACACAACAAAAATCAGGCCAATATCTGCAGGTACTGGGAAGAAAAGTCTGTACAAGTGTATTTGTCATGAAAATTTATATTTTACATGAAATTTTCTAAGTTAAGGAGCCGTAAAACCGTCAAAAGTAGGTCAACCGGGACGAAACGCGAACTCAATCTGTAACTGGTCATTATCTGCCCACACACCAAAAATCAGGCCAATATCTGCAGGCATTGCGAAAAAAAATCTGTACATGTGTATTTGTCATAAAAATTTCTATTTTTCATGAAATTTTCTAAGTTTAGGAGCCGTAAAACGGTCAAAAGTAGGTCAACCAGAACGATACGCGAACTTGATCTGTAACTGGTCATTATCTGCCCACACACCAAAAATCAGGCCAATATCTGCAAGCATTGCGAAAAAAAGTCCGTACAACTGTTTGATTTCGGAAGGACGGAATGACGGACATGGGTAAAACTATATGCCCCGGCCACTTTGTGGTGGGGGCATAAAAAGTCCGTACATGTGTATTTGTCATGCAAATTTCTATTTTTCATGAAATTTTCTAAGTTTAGGAGCCGTAAAACAGTCAAAAGTAGGTCAACTGGGACAAAACGCGAACTCAACCTGTAACTGGTCATTATCTGCCCACACACCAAAAATCAGGCCAATATCTGCAGGCATTGCGAAAAAAAGTCCATTCATGTGTATTTGTCATGAAATTTCTATTTTTCATGAAATTTTCTAAGTTTAGGAGCCGTAAAACCGTCAAAAGTAAGTCAACCGGGATGAAACGCGAACTCGATCTGTAACTGGTCTAAATCTGCCCACACACCAAAAATCAGGCCAATATCTGCAGGCATTGCAAAAAAAAGTCTGTACAACTGATTGATTTCGGAATGACGGAATGACAGAAGGACGGAATGGCGGAAGGACGAACATGGGTAAAACTATATGCCCCGGCAACTTTGTGGCGGGGCATAAAAAGAAGTACAAATAAATACATACTGACAGGTGGACATGGGTAGAAATGTAACCTCAGCTCATCTTCTGAGTAATAGATATTTATGAAGACAGCTGAGAGAAAACATTTTTATTTCTTCCTCTAAGTTATGATTAAAAGAACAAGCAAATTCGTGGAATTAAAGTCCCCCGCTTCTGCATCTTGATGTCTTTTGTGCTTACCAGATCAATATGTTTCAGTTTTTATGTTTGCCTGAAGATGTCTCCACATGTCATGGTGGCTGTATTTAGTTTTCATGCTGCCCTGAAGATGTCTCCACATGTCATAATTTTTAAGTGAAATAGAAACAAAATTATACATTTTTGTTTTGGGGCTGAAGAGAATAAATTTTCAGACAGACACTCCAAAACAAATCCCAACCAAGGTGCATGCATGAAAGCAATCACTGACCCAAATTTGAATGAATTTGGATAATATTAGGAAAGTTATTGCACAGAAAGAAAATCTGACGGACAGAGGGACAGACAGACAGACAAACCCAAATCAATGTCCTCGGTTCCTGGAAGTGCGGAACAAAAATTCAATATGACTAAAGATAACTGTACCTCTGAACAGTTTTCACTTGTTCTTCAGTAACGTCATAGGCTAATGGATGCTCCTCATATATCCTAAGAGCTTCTAACCTTACTTCTCTATGGTCATCATGTAAAGCTGTCTCAAGCAATGCATCAGCAATCTGAAATTAAGTGTTTATAGTTTGAAATATGAAACAATTGTTAGGTCTAGTTAAATATTTCTATGATCTTTATAATTATCTAAATGTCTGTATCAAAGGTGTTGATGAAGCAATAAAGACCACATGCATGTACTCATCTGCATATCTAATACAGCCTGTACGCATCTTCTATGGATTGTGGGAGAGATCACAAAGCTTGCTAAGCCCAGACTCTGACTCACAAGGGTACGACTATGCTGTTTGGGGAGTGTTAGAGTGAAAATCTGATCCCCACAATACAGCGGGCCTTACAAATACATCAGCGCGTAGGTATTAATGTACTGAAGAGGACCATGTAGTCTGTTCAAGTGTGCGGAATTAAATGTTTCAAGGCAAATTACTATAAAAAAATGGTGTTTTTGTGGTAAGGACTTTACAGATTAGGTATTATTTTGAAAGCATGCACATGTAAAATGTAAATAGGTGTTTCCCGGAAATCTATAAATTTTGAATCTGAAGTTTGACAGTTGAGACAGGTAGTCCTGGCCAACCCACAGTGCCCAAACAGAAGAGGTTAATTTTGAGTAGAAATGACATCAGGGGGAAGGGTGAAGTTGGGAAGGGATTAATGAATGACTGAGTCTACACCATTCAGTAAACATTGATGGGAAGCATTTCCATCAATGTTTACTGAATTATGTAGTTAAGCATACACATTTAAATATATAAACACTGCATGTGACAGCAGCATGCATGCAAAAAGAATACAAACTAGATGTGGTTGGACAAATGATGGTCCTCAGAGGGCCCTGTATTTCTGGTAGTGCTGGACTAGTTTACATATGGGTAAAAATTTTAGTTTATAGTTTAAAAATATGAAAAACAGAAACAGGTTTTAATCAATATGCATGAGGGAACAAAAACCATACTGTTTCAAATCATATTAAAGAAGATATGTTTGTAATAATGTGAGCAATACAAAATCATGGATTGGGCTCTGGCAGCCATATTTAATTTTGAGCAAGTGTGTATTTCAATATGGATGGAGTCCTCATAGGCACCAACCATCCCTATGAATTTGAAAAAGATCAAGGGTATTCTGTTTGTGAAAATGTTTGCAACAGAAAATCTCCTTTGGTTGTCTGGCTGCCATAAATGATTTTTGGTGCGTGTGTAATTTGACAGGTCTGGAGCCCTCATAGGTACCAATCAATAGGTACCCTGAGAATATCAGAAAGATCTGGCATGTTAAAGTTGATATATCGCATGCGAAACAAAATCAGAGATTGTGCTCTGGCAGCCATATTGGAATTCTGGCAGGTCTTTCACCCCTGTGAATTTGAGAAAGATCTAAAATGTTCTTATTGAGATATTGTGCAAGAAAGAAAGTGTCACTGACAGATGGAAGGACAGAAAGACAGGAGGACAGACTGACACAGTGATCACTATAGGGCACCACTTTTAAAGCAGGGCCATTATAAAACATCAATTATTAAAAATTTGAGCATAACATTTTTGGCCAAAGGCCATAAATGTTTGGAAAAGAACCAGACTACACCCAGAATGACCTACCTGATGTGTATGGAAGTTCCTCAGTGCATGTGCTGCTGCCCGTCTCATGGCGTTTGTGCCCATGTTGGGTTTCCTGTGCTCTAGAAGAAGTCTTGAAGACCTTGGCATGGCAGCGTTACCCAGGGCCTCCAGTAGCACCACTCGGGTGATCTCTGGTCCTTCTCCATGAGTTTCAACTTCAGCAAGTTTAATATAATCCTCTTCATTTTCAGAATTAAATGACAAATCCCGCTTCCTCCTCACTACAAACAAGCAGAACAACACACATCAGCTAAATGATTAATTTAATTGATGTCATAATTCACTTGATGCAACAGGGAGAAATGACAGTTCTGGTTTATCACAGGATTAGGCCTGTAACCTATGGCTCAAGAACTATATTCTACTGCTTCACAATAAAGCCAAGGTTCACTGTCAAAGCCAGTAGTGACATTAAATGCACAACTAAATGAGCATACATGACCAAAGAATGATAAACCTGATCATAACAGGATAGTCTCTTACAGGAAATACAAAAAAAACCAAAATACTATATTTAAGATGTCCTGAAATGATGTCACTTTAAACGTTTAAGCAACTTTTCTATTTAAAGGAAACTTAATGACTCAGCACGTTCTAGGGATATTGAATGAAAAATAAAAACAGGCTTATTTTCAAGCAAAAATCAATGTTGGCTGACTGCTACAGGAAAATGCATTTATAGCAGCAACTTATGTTAATATTGCAAAAGTTTGGTAAAATGAGCCTTACAGTGTTTTTCATTGTGTTTGTTTATCCAGGTCTCTAGATGATTGACCAGCTGATTTGCTCTCTTTGGATTAGTTTTGCTGACCTTACCAATGACAGTACCCAAGGCAAGGCATGCTCGTTTCTGGTTCTGTGTCATCACTGCTTTACCTGTAAACAAAAGGAAAAGAAAATATACAGAATGGTCACTTTTCATATTACTATCACTTGTCATTTTTTCCATGACCATTATTTTTTAAACAAGACGATGTTTTTTACCATTATTAATTTACAAGGTAATTATTATTATTGTACCAATATCTACAAAATTATTTTTGTTATTTATTTAAATTAACTACGGCATCACTAATTAGCACATACTATTTACACACTTCATGCTTGTTAAGAACCTTGGTATCAAATGATGTTGCCTTTTTTTTTATTTAGAACATATCAAAGAAAATGTCAATAAAGAATACAAACGTCACACACCTTTGAGTTATCATATTATAAACAAAACATCTGTAAAAGTCAGTAAATAACTTTGTCAGGTAATTATATATAATAATATATACTCTAACACATACACTTAAAATTATTTTTTAATGATTAAAAACATAATCTTCTTTTTGAAGAGTGTTCAATGCACTTTAATATGACACAAAATGTATTTGCACAAGGGATCACTTTATAAATATTATAAAAAACTATCTGGTTATGAATAGCACTTACCATGCAGAGTATATTGCTCACCAAAACACATCTTCTCCAGTTCAAAGACAACTGGCTGTAGGATAAAGTTAAATTTGTGAATCATACTGGATTAGTATTTAAAATTAAAAAAAAATGAGATCCTAAATTCAATTTCAAAAGATGCTTTTTATTCCATATCTTAGAATAATATAATTAGTAAAGAAACTGATTTTTCACAAATTCAGTGTAAAGAAATTTACAATTTAATTTGACCCTAGAAAATTTGCTAAATTTCTGTGGGAATATTCAACTTGATGAAATCTCAAAATTCAAAGAATCAGTCTCATAAATGTCTATAGATATTGTGTATGTTTTCCAAGAAACTATTGTTCATATTATTGTCCAGATCTCTCACCATAAGGGGTTTTTCCATTTTGATTGTACTGAAGAAGAAATGCTGAAGTTCCTCTGATTTGATGTTTGGGTTCCTCAGTACATACACCAAGAGCAGACGCTGGGCTTCAGTTGATCCTACACTACCAAGAGCATCCAAGAACACTTCCCTGTCATGACAACAGTCACCTGATGTGCAGGTTCTGTTCAATAACAGATGTCCAAGGTCACGCAAGGTCAAAGGACTGAGTGTTCCCAAGTACAGGTGGAAGTCATGGATGCACACAGACCTCTGGGCATCAACTGTAAATTATTAAATAAATCCATCATAATAATTAATGTGAATTTTTTTAAAGTTATCAGATATTTCTGGTATAAAGTAACCAATAAATTATTATACACACTGCAGTGTAATTTCTATTTCTGGGTTTATTTACTCATTTTTATTTTAATACCCTTAATTTACAGCATAAAATCCCCCCAGTACATAAGAAGTTGATAGAAATGCTTGCACACTTATACCATGCAACTTTCTATAGATACATGATACAGCTTTTCTTATTTCACTTTGAAATATATACAAAGAAACCTTCATAAATTTACAGTTTAAAATATATAAATAAATAGTATAACCTTTCTTTGGTGCCTGTCTACTGCACGCCAAATATTTCTTTGTCATGAGTACAGCTTCTTTTAGGTTGGTTGACTCCTTCTTTTTCTGTTAATAAAGTAAACACCATGACTTAAGGCTTTTGAAAGAAACAACATTACAGTAAAAAAAAGTTTTCCTTGACCTCTGAGCTCAGCCCCTATTTAGCTAACCCTTTACTGTTTACAAGCCACTAAAGAGCACTCAAAATGGGCCACTAGAATGCCATGATATGTATAGATTCTTTCATGACAAAAATATTGCATATTATTTCTAAGTTTCAATGATTTTCAATAATCTTCAGCAAACCCTCTTAGATGGAACTGTTGAAAATTTGATAAGGATACAAAAAAAGCTTGAAAAGATATGGCTGTTAGAGTTAATATAAATAGTGTCAGAATTTGTCGGAAATCTAAAATAAATGTAAACAGTAAAGGGCTAATTAGATCAAGAACTCACAACACAATAATGCTACCTATTAACACTGTACTGCATGAACAATGGAAAACATTTATCTTCACTTAATAAACTGTTTTGGACAATAAACTCTTCTGAGAAGAACATATCACGGTCTTATAAATATCCAATCATAGCTGAACCTTGAGTTATCTAACATGCTGGATATCTAAGGGCTCATGCTGACAATTTTTTTTTTCAATATATTTGATCTAAGCCTTACCTCATAATTTCTTATTGTTTCACGAGGAAATTTTGAAGGATCCACTTCAGCAACTCTGCCATGTGGCCTGTGGAACAAAGAGGGAAGAATGACAAATTATTAGAAGAAGAAAGAGCTGTAGATAGGAACAGTGATGTAGTTGAGTCCGAGTGCAAGTCAGAGTCCTTGAGGTTTGAATCAAAAGTCCACCTTCTCTGAATCCGAGTCATTTGGAACTTGAGTCCAAGTCCCTTTCTGAGTCCAATACAAATCTTTTTAGCATAAAAAATTTAAATAGTATATTTTGGATAATCATGTAAATTTTATGTTAATTTACAAGTACCCTGTACTTGAACATTTAAAAATGTTTAGCCCCTGATGCAGAGGTAAAACTTGATTATGTATGTTGTAATATTCTTTTGGTAGTTCACCCATATGCACATTCTTTATATAATTTGTTACAGAGTTTTCTTTTCTACAGGACTCGGACTGATTTCTTGAGTCTTTATCTTTACTGGAGTACAAGCCCAAGTCCGGACATGAGTCCTACATCACTGGATAGGAATCCAAATAAAAGATCTCTTATGACTGCATCCATTGCACAACACAAATGAAAACAACAAAGATCACTTTTGTGTGTTAAAATCTGATGACAAATAGCAGGAGTGTTTTTTGCAGAATCCACAACTGTGATACGATCACAGCAGAGCGGAATGGAATAACATATTGGGACGACACAAGCAGGAGTGGTATTATATGTTGAGACTACACCTCAATTTAATATCCTTTGAGCATTTTTGTAGATTCCTTATTTTGGAGCAGTCACTTAATCTGTTTTTATATTTTGTTATTACTGCGACATGAAGACGCAGAAATATAAGAATACACACCCTATGATTCAAAGTTGGAATTTTCCAAGCAGGTCTTAATTAATCAAGCTCCTTTAATTATGTTATAAAAAAGGTGAAAGCTTACACTCTCATTCTGAGCTGTAGACTCTATTCTTTAATTGTTATACTATACAGAAAAATACAAATGTCTACTTTCACAGTTAAAATTAACACAATGAAGATGTGAATGTAATAAACATTCTTCAGCCTAATATCAGTTTCCAATGTAACCCTTGGTAACAGACCTTTGTTCTAACATTAAACTGAAAGAAACCCTTACTTCTTATGTCTCAGAGTTGCTACAGTTTGTGCCTTTACATACAAAGTGGGAAATTCTGAAATGACACAAATTTAACATGTTCAAATATAACTTGTTACTTATATTTATATTTAAGAAATACCTTATGATCCTTAAACAGACTTGTAATGTACTGTTTGAACTTCCATTCAACAAACCCTAATAAATTCTAAATTTTGACACACTGTATATATATATAGTATATACCACAAAGGTAAATCATATTAAAACAGGATTTAAATCTGTATGCTTAAATATATTTTATGATTTGAAAATGGCTAAATTTTCAAGCACACGTGGACATTCCTTACTTGCGATTAATTCAGAGGGCATTCTTTGTCAAAACCTTTGTTTTTTTTTAACCTGCTGTGACTGTTTACCACATTCCGCATAACCCATATATTATGTATATTCCATATAAATATATTCAATATTAAATGGAGAGGAGATATAGAAATGACATTAACATACCTCCTTCTGCTTCTCCATTAATAACATACTCCCCAGGAACAGGAATACTACAACAGAAAACACTAACGGTCATTGGTGGTGGAGGATTTTGAGGATCCCTCAATGGCATAAACATTATGATCGAGAACTACATTTGTACACAACCTTTATTCTCTTTTATGAGAACAGATGACAAAAGAATGTCTGTGCATTTCCCTATAACAAACAATTATGGTAGAAATACTGCCCAAGCTGGCAGCTTCATACTATAATTGATATATGACATTTCATGTTTTGTGAAGAAAACCATCGATTAACAGAATTAAATATCATATTTGAAAAATGAAATGTTCAGGACACTTCATTTCTTCACTTACAGCCATTAAATCATTAAAATATGTCAAACAGTGAAAATTAATAAGAAATACTGAGGATATATTAAAGGTAATAGTGAACTTATTATGAGCAAACCCTTCAAGTTGGAACATATTAAGTGAACGTGCAACACTTTTACAAATTGCAATCTCTGTTCACATCAACATCAATTTTTATGTTTATAATTCATGCAATTATATATCAATACTTGTACATTTCTGTATGCATGAATAGGATATCCTCATTCACATACATATAAATTATCAAGAACTTCTTTCATTTAAAGTCACTTCTACATTAAATATCTTTGGTTTAAACTGAAATCAATATAAATACCTGCTGTGATAGTGATGCCTGATGTGTTGTGATGTTTGATCCTTGAGGATCACATGATCACTACTGTCTACTCTGTGAATATCCTTCTCCTGGTTCAAGTGTAGAATCTAGAATATAAAAAAAAAGACAAACATGAACTGAGGGTGTCTCAAAGGTGGACCCTGTAAACTATCAACTAATATGTAGGTGTGGAATACATTCCCAACTGGAGTACAGAAATATTTCTTTCATATACATGTACAATTATAAAACATAGGTTTTTCAGTCTCTTTCTCTCTGTCTTTCTCTCTCGCTCTCTCTATTTCCTTGCATATTGAAAGGTTGCATTTAGGTGTACCTTCATGTGTTTACGCTCAGCCTGCTCAATGCTGTAGTGTTCTCTCAAGACCTTCTGACCTGCACTTGTCTTCTGTATTTTATAGCTCACTAACACTGGTGGCCCTGAAATTTATAGAAAAATTTATTTATAGAAAAAAATATCATGAAATAATGCAACAAAATATGATACACAGGTGTTTATTTATTGCACACACATGATCTGTTACATGGTCAAAATATAAGAAATATTCAGGGGTAGGCGCTATGGGCGAGTAATACATTTTTACATGCTGACATATGTGAATTTTTCTTTATAATCTGAAACTTATTTATAAAATTAACCTTGATAGCACTGACCATCACTCACCTGAATGGTCAATTTCATGTCTTTTGTAGTTGAGAGGACGCTTGTCCTCATGTTCCTGGAACAAAAATTTACATCTGAAAGATTTCATCAGCAGTCACCTCACCATAGAGGATATATCATGTTCCTGAAGGTCTTTCAGAAAGACTGCATAATAATTTTAGAAATAAACAGATGACCACCAAGTTTACCTCCTCTAAGGAAAATGAAACTGAATTGTATAAGCTGATGTGCATATTTCTGTTTGTTTATCTCTCTGTGTTAATCTTAAAAAGTTATTGGCAGATTGTTAAATATTTGTAGGGCCACGTGTCTTGAGAAAAGTGATGGAGTTTGTCCATTTAAACTTGACCAGACACTTTAGTGGATGCAGCATATTTTGTTATATGTTTTGGTGTATTCTGTTTAAAGGCAAGTACTCATGAAGCACCATTAGTCCTGATATCTGGTGGAAGATTTTGGTACAACTAGGAATAATATGACATCAACTTACCTCAATGTGGGCAGAGAATATACCAGCAATAGCTTTCTTCAACCACACAAGTTCTTCCACATCCTCTGGGTGGTATTGGACAAATTCTACATAGCCTTTGTCAGTCATGGTAAAGAGGAAACTGGAAAGAGCCCCCATCTTCTTCATGAACATGAACATGGCTTTTTATAAATGTCCATTTGATATATAAACATTATACATAGTGAGTCAAAGGACAATGATCTAATTATTTAAATTTTGTTTCTTTGTTTATTTTGAGAGTTAAATTGATGGTTGTTATATCACAGAGCTATGAAAAACATGTTGAGTGACCAGTTGTAGACATTATGATCTCTAAAAATATATTACAAACCATTACAACATGGTAATTAAGGAAATAAAATAAAAAACAATCTAGAAGTAACAGTGAGTGACCCAACATCCAGTATGACTAGAAAAAAAGAAAATTTCCAATAAACCTGCTTTAATGACAACAACCAGGGGGCGTCAATAAGGTGGGGGGGGGGGGGTATATATACCCTCCACTTTTTGGCAAGAGGGGGGGATGGTTAATGTAATTATCCCCCCCCCCCACTATTCATATAAATTATAGACTCTGGTTCCACTTATGAGTTTACCATGAAATATTATATCTAAACCTGGTTTAGAATGAACTTCTACTGGAAAAGTGTATATATATACACACACACACACACACACACATGAAAAAGTGTGTGTGTATGTGTTTCCCTGTCATCCCCCCCACCCTGGAAGGTAAATTGACGCCACTGAACACAAAGATTGAACACTTACACTTTCTTCAGATCCCACTTCTTTGGGTTGTTGTACACTGTAAACAAATTTTGATTCAGTTGATTATGTGAAATAGTGAACATTTGTTTGGTGATTTGGTATTGCAAAAGGAACAAGATGGCAATCACTACAGTCAACTAAGTTAAATTACAAACCAAAGTTTTGTACAAATTTATGAACATTTTTTATGTAATAAAATACTGATTATGTATTTCTACTAATACAAAAATACCACATAATTACTAAAATGTAACAAATAACTGCTTAATTATGCTAAAGACAGTAAAAGACTTGAATAAATCTATCTAATACAAATGCTCTGTCAGAAAAATATAAAGAACAGATGTAAAAATCCATTATGAATATACTTGTTGTAAAGGAACATTAAACAGATTATGAATTCCTTAAGTTTGATTATTCCTCAAAACTTAACAGAAAATGACATGAAACTAAAAAAAATTTATGTGGCCTTTAATTGTGTTTCCAATGAATGCCTAACCTTGAAACCTTGAAGCACTGAATGCCTCCAGTTCTTTTTTATATTAAATTTAAAGTTTAACCTCAAATTTTATTTATTTTTTTTCACGAAATGTACTGACATCGTCCCTCGTGATCTCTCTGGGTGATGGAGTCCACATAAAGTTGATTAAGATGTTGTCCATCTGCACTGTCCTTAACATGGCGTATACGGAACTGAAGGTAATACAAAACACGATTTGAATCCAATAAGGTATATACTCTTACCAAATAACAGGTCAGTTATATTTATATTGTGCTCCAACTTTGTTCCAGCTTCTTCAAACTATTTGTAGTACAATATAATTATATATGCCCTAAAGCCAGTGTTGTTAAATTTTGTTTAAACTGACAGCACACTGCCCCCCTCCACCTTGAAATAGGCCGGTGTGCTGGCAGGGTGTGAGCAGGTTGAAACTGTAAAAACATTGACTGAAGGGTGGTTCTTGCTGGGCTGGTATGTTTTGCTGATCACATGAACATGGTTGTGATCAAACTGATTAGTCTTAATGTCAATACAGGTCAATGAAGCAGGAACAAAGTGTAAGTATAACAATAATATGACCTAATATTTAATAGGAATATATGGTATGTAACTTACCCTATGGCATAGACTATAGTTGCTTTATACAGGGATCAACTAATATGAGGGTGGACATATACGGAAAGGGTACTATTGCACGTATATGTCAGCCTCCAGCGATGTTTATTATAACTCAAAAGTTAGATGTTGTCAATACTAGCGTCTTACAGAATCCAAATTCTAAACGGACGTGATTCATACGTCATTGACCTGTTGACGGATGGAACGAGGTGGTGTGGCAACACCCGCGTCACTAATTTATTCCATAGGCATCAGAGAGACAGTGGAAATTTGCTACCTGTGTATGCTCTGTTCTGCTATACAGTGAAAGTGCAGCTTTAGGAATAACATTTTATGTAGATGTTGACACGAAGGCAAGCCATCGTCACCTGCTTAATGAAGACAAGACAACACACCGAGCAGACGACGGAGACCTGCGATGCTGACACTGCCGTAAATCGGATCCCAATTTCTGATAGGATATCGTGAAACTGACGTGACGTCCCATCATAAAATACACATCTTTTCTAATTCCTTACCAACAGAATTATGTAAGAATGACTCTGGTTGCCATTACAAATACACCAGTGACAAGGCAAACCAACGAGACTAAAAATAGAAAAAAATGTATAGTAGTGAGTGCAAATCCCACCAGATGTCTCCACGTTAGGTTCAGGTTATCTGCAGATTTATATAGGCCTACATGAATAGAGATCTCATGTTTTCTTCTAAATAACGGCCCGGTCTGCCGCCCCCCCCCCCCCCACACACACACACTGCCCCTATTTATTTTTAGAGATAACGACTAATTCCAAAAGTTCGGTTCCTTCAGATGAGATATGATGAAGAAAAGTAAAATAAACGAAGCTTCTCTACATTATCAATGCATTATCTGCATTATCAATGCAAACTGTAGGCTCATAATGCACAGGCGCTTGAATCCCTTTTTATAATAAAGTCTTCATATCTCCTGTGTTCTTAAAAATACTACGACAGAATCAGTTCAAACGCACCAATTATAAAATGGTCATACCATGCTATCACTTGTATTATGACACAATATAAGGACACTGGAGATATGAAGATTTTATTATAAACAGGGATTCAAGCGCCTGTGCATAATGTTATTGTGGAAAAAAGGGCATGTGCAGAATCTAAATCGACTCCTTAACAATATTTAAAAAAATCAATGGAATACAATCGGTAACATACAAAAATAAATTTGACGACATGGCGTAAGTCTAATTCAAATATATATAAACTGGATATGGAAATATGAAAGGTAAGTAGGATATAGTTTCGGGTGTAGGGGCCTCTATAGATGGCACACACAAAATAAAATACTACTGTATGCTGTGCTTACTTTACGTTTAAATACATAAATTTGATATTTTCTTCACGTTGTGCTTTGAGTTCAAGCATTAAATTTATTCATGTGTCGAATATACACTTTATAACCAAAGATATAGGAACCGAAGAAGTAAGCCTATCGAGGTAAAATGCACGTATTAAGACGTTTGGCCCCATTAATAGGGTAAAAAACTATGGTACCGGTAACAGAATACTTAAATTCTTTTACCATTTATTTAAAATCTATCTTTGAAAATAAATTCTGTGCTTAAGTTGTGTAGAATATTACCAGAAAAATTCTATAAGGTGGCCCTATACTATTCTCTCATACATATATATGTGAAAGATAAATTCATATATATACCGTGAAAACTTGTCTAACGGACACCTCACTTAGGCGGACAACTGGCTATAACGGACAAGACAGTTAAGTCCCTTCAAAATTCCCTATATGTTATGTATAAGTGGAACCTCTATAAGGCGGACACCTCACTACTGCGGACAACGGACAGCAGATTTCAATTAAAACAACACTAGCAATTACCCGTGCTATGCACGGTTTGGGGTGAACACAACAATCCATACGGTGGTATCGGAAATCCACCGGAAATCCGGAGATACGGAAAAATCACAAAATCGCGTTACGCTTTTAATATATATATCCATTATATGTATGGTGTTGTGGATAAAAAACTTTTGGAACAGCGTTCGGAACATATTTCGGAACAGCGTACAGTCACACACCTTCGCCCAAAGTCAGTGCCTAACATCTTTAAAAATAAGGAGTATTACATAAACATTATTGAATGAGATGTCATATGGATATAAAAGAGACAAATACCAGTATAACCGTATCAAATCTACATTTTTTCAGGAATTATACATTCGTAAATGTAGTAATGAGAAAAAATCTCGATATTCAAAACATTTTAAGTCAATATTATGTTTACAACTTTTACAAATCCACACGTGTACACATCACACTGTACCAACCACGACGTGAATTTGATTAACATTTTCTTTTCATCTGTTACATAGTAGGTCTACATATGCATATGTTTGTGAATATTTGTCAAGCATCTCAATCGCATGCTAGGCCCTGGATTTCGTGCGACCGCGTGTGCGCTGTTTAACCATCACGGATTCCGCGACCCGGTTGATTTGCACTCAAGCATATCAGGTCAGGTTGGTCGCAGGTAGGAGTCCTCGTGTGACCCCCCGGTCGCAGGAAGGCCTGCAAAACAATTCTTCCAATGATCCCCCTTTTGAGAAGGGATTGCCGGTGGGGATTATTTGGGGCCGGTCACCACGAAATGTGAGAAAACCCCAGATAGAGCCCCCGGAGTAAAATTCTGTCCCGCCATCACACACCCTATGGCCATTGTGTTACCGGGCCAAAAGACACAAAGAAAAGAGGCGCCCACGGGGGAGCAAATATTAAAATTATTAATTATGCAGGTAATACGCAAATATTGCAAATAAAAGGGGCGGAATCTCTTCGGACAAACCCAGAGCATATGTATGTCGAAAATCACTTCAATCCGTACGGCGGTATCAGAGGAGATACGGAAAATCACAAAAATCGCCTTACGCTATTAATATATAGATTCTAAGAGTAAATGAACCTGACAAATACGGACACGATACGCAATCTCCGGCGGACAGTGATCACCCGCCCTGGGCGACATCAAAGGCCATCGGTACTGTTTGTTGTTCCCTTGACTGGCACACAAAGGATTATGCAATTCCCAGTTGTTACCTTAATGCATCTTAAAGTAATGTGTTTTATAGAATACATAAAGTATGCCCAAACAAAATCCTACATTTCATATCAGAGTACATTGTATTTAATTTTTGTTCCCGATGTCTTCATGGACTTTCCTCCTCATATTGTTGACACCTTGAGATAAGTCAAATTAATCGCAGTTTGTATATATAACTATTGAAGGCATGATGTGTGGTTGAATATGTTGTACATGTACATAAAATCTGATATAATAAAATAAATTCGTTCTTGCAGCTGTCCGTTGTCTTTATATATACGCAGGACAAACGGAATGGATATGAGATATTATACAAGGCTGCTTTGAATACATGTTAACAGTCGATTTATGCGGACGTAAATTCAATGCACGTGCGTTTATATCACAACGACCCTAGGGATATAGGGATAAAGACCAACAGATAAACCAAAATCAATGACCAAAATTAACAGAAGCTTTTTTAATCTAATCTTACCTTAACAACCAGTATTGTGTGTTTACCAAGCCAGGTGTCAACGCGGGTAGAGTAGGTATAATGGTAAAAGTGTCCGGGGTCAAACATTTTACCCCACGTGACCGGCATGACCACCACCAGTATCAGTCCTGCAGCCAGCACGTAACGGAGAGCACACATTTCTCCCGTTTTGTGGTATATATATATTGTATTGAAAAACTCGTCAATTGGAACTGTCACTGTCGAAGTTTCACCTCAGCACGAGGTCACACAGGAAGGTTGACCAATTAAACGTTACGTGTTTAAGCTATGGCAGGATATACCCTTGCGAACATTGTTTGTGGTCAATCAAGTGAATCGGTTCGAATGGAAAATACCAATACATGCTGAATACACCAAGAACTGAACTTGCCGGGGCCTGTGTCATTCGGGTTCTGATGTATTTATTGCAATGGAGGTCACATTTTATTTCTTTAAAAAATATTGGTATAGGGAATGGAAGCTGTTTAACATGACAAATTGACCAGTCGTCCCACGAGTATGAAAAAGACAGGTAACAGAAATACACAATGTCTAACCGACAGAGGTATACATAATCGTTTGGAATAATATGTGCGTAATGTCACGCTGTTAGTTGATTATGGATTAATACAACAATTTCCCCAGCAAACCACCCCGGCACACGGACACACTATCTCAATACGTTGTTATTGTTCTGTGTGCGAGTAAACAGTCCACGTGTGTCTATTTACCATAACAAGATTGTGTGACCAGAGATTCGATATCTAGCATTCGCGACAACTGCCAAATTAGTAAAGGAAACATAAGATATGAAACAGAAGAAACACCACAGTCTGAAGCTTGAAAATCTTTATTTGTGAAGTTATGCGGTATATGGCCACCAGGTGGCGTGCGAGCTTTGCTTATGTTAGAGCCACTGATCGCGCCCGAGGCAAGCTTATTTGCGTTCGTGTACAGGAGTAATGAAGCGGTTTCTGAACGAAATATTATAAGATATCATAATGTTTTAAACAGAACGCACTATACTGCATGTAAATTTAACATACCTGGTATGAGAATAGGTCCCTTAATAATAACAACAACAAAATATGGAAATTAGATGGTTTCAGCATACATGCATATATCCAGCCCACTTATCAGCTTTAATCAATATTGAATCTTGCTTCAAGATCCAACTTCCTTATAATTCCTGTATTTCTGCAGTGTATAAACATCTTGTTTGGGAAAAGATGTACACACAGACAAAATGATAAAACAATAATGACAAAATTTAATCAACCCTTTTGTGTTTTGGAGCATCGGTCCATAAAATTTCATAGAAATCCATCAAGAACCATTTTAGATATTTTAGATATCACAGACAAATAAGAAAAACAAAGACAGACAAACAAAGAGAAGGACAGATGAACATGGGTCGAAACTTAACCCCGCCAAGCTCAAATAAACTTTGTTATAACACTTATATATTAAATGATATTCTGCATGCTCTTTCTGCATTTTCCGTGTTTCGGTTGCAAGAGTTTGGTTGTGTGTATATTGTTACGGAACCTAATATTAAGAGATCCCGTATGCGTAATGAACACAAATTTTGTAATGGAGATAAAAAAAATCAGATTCTGTAACCCTAGGCAGCGTGAAATGTCTAGGGGAATGAATAAAGAAGTCAGTGGTTTTTTGTTAACAAACAACTATAATTTATTCTTAAAACAACCCTAACATTACAATACACTAAATCAATACAATTATACAGTAAAACAGCGTTATAGCAACAACTCAATACAATCACATAGAAAATAATGTGCACAGTATCTGGATACCAACACCATCACACCGATAGGTCCTTCAAATGTAAACTCTCGGAGAATGACAGTCCAGTGGAAAGTTCTTGTAACAACCCAGAAAGTAAACTGAAGTCCAAATGCATAAAGTCCAGGAGAAAGTCTTTGAAAATCTATAATTGCCGCATTCGTCGGATAAGGTCCTGACACACGCTTGTGCGTCCGCTGGAATCTGATCTGCTGTTCTCTCTTTGCCCTCTGCCGTGTTCTAAAACATAGCCCCTTTATATACCTTTACACCCAAAGCAGAGAATTTTCCACTTCTCGAACAGTCCATAAGATCTTGCACAACACAGTCTACACGCGTTTCAGGAATTCTCTAGAAAAATAGCGCAGTGTATCTCTATATACCAGGCTCATCACGTGACCTACGACCAGGCGTGGAAACCCAAGGCCAACACGACAACGAGAGTTCAACCAGTACGGATTAAACATAGAATGTAATACGCGGCCAGACACGAGTGCCACAACAGGAGTTACGCCCGCGTCACATGATAAAAAGAGCACCTGTAACAATATCGACAACGTTTAAAAAGGACATCGCTTATTCTTGACCACGCCCAAAGAGTCGAATTACAGTGGAATTAAGACCACGAGGTCATATTGTTGATTTTACATTTACTGAGTTACACATCTCCACATGATATGTGGCTCCATCTGTATTTTCTATTTAGGGCGGGGACCTGTTTCTATGTCACATTCTGTGTAAGAATCTCTTGAGCCATCTTTACATTTTCAAAATAGGCGGCTGTATTTGTTTGCTCGTGCTGTCCAAGGCACATGCAGTAAAGCCAACATATGTGACCTATGGGCAATGACGCTCAGTTTATGAACATAATCTTTGGCAAAAACTCTTGGCTTATAGTACTAAGTCTATCAACTAATAACTTGTTTAAAGTAGGGGAATTAAATTTAATGTTTAATACTAAAATGAAAGGCGAAGATTGAAAGCCGCAATACACTTTACGCAAAGAATAAATAACACAGAAACTTACAATATGTTAAAACATATTGATGATTTTTTTAAATACAGAATGTTTAAAATTAAAAATAGGATCGGTAGACAATAAGTACAGTACATTCAGAATAAGAAAAATGAATCGTCTCAATAAAACACATATAAAATCAGTTTTTCGTCTTTAATAAATATTTCTGTAATTATAGAATAAACAGAACGCATTTTTATTGTTTAATATTTAAAGTTTAATTGTTTAAAACATCGTCCAATTCATATTTATTCATTTACTATCACCTATACTAACACAGAGTTAAAAAAATACTGAAATTTAAATTATTAACATTTAAAATAGAATTTATATTAAATTCTTAAAATTGAACATGTCACATAACTGTTTCGGCACAATACAAATATGCTAGAGGAATGATATCTATGATAGTTTTAATATATAAAACCTAAAAGACTGGCAAACATTTTTTTTACATTTCTGACTTAGGTCATAAATGTAAAAATAAATTTGAACCTGGTTATATTTTTCTTCAATGCCTCTCAAGAGTAGTAAAATACAGAAACACATTTAATTGCAATATTTCCTGGGTTTAACCACAGATTGTCCGGGCCACAGATTGTCCAGAAACCACATCTATACCTCCATCAACATCCAGGATCACCAGATCCGGAATATCACCGGCATCCTGATCTGTGTGCCGCATTTTTAAAAGCAGGATATACATGAATCCAAAGGAGAGAAATGAATGTCACGGATCCAAACTCCATTGCTGAGTCGCAGGTCAGCTATGCTCCCCGGCCAGAACAAAGACGTTCCCCAATCAACGAAGACGGTATAAACATAATGGCCTTTCTATCAACGGTACCGCAGAGTTAGGTGTTAAATATAAGGCAGGCTCGTGATGATGCTTTGTGAAACTTAATTGAGATTTAATGACTGTCAGTGTATAATTCTAAGGCGTCACTCCTTGCATGGTTCACATCGTCAAGCACCAGGTCTTGTATAGCAGTGTAAGTATACAGTCAGGCGTGGCCGTCATTAACCCTGTTCCGGCATATATACCTTAATGAACGTGATCACTGTACTGTACTTGTGACCTGAGGATACCTCTTTAAGTGCCCAAACTGTCCACCCCGTTTTCATCCTCTCATGCGTCAAGGAAACGAAGAGCATCTTAATAAATCATCGCCCTCGGGTCAGCGAGCATTGGCGGTGCCCGGTTAAAGTCACTGAACTGTACAAATCCCCAAAAATTTTACGGAAAATATGAAATAAGGTCTTCAGACATACTGCTGAAACTGAGGAAATGGCTTCTGTCCGGCTGCTGCTGGCTACAGTCGTGGTGCTGGTGGCCGTGTCGGTTGGGTGGGGTAAAGTTTTTGACCCCGGACACTTTTACCATTATACTTATTCGTCACACGTGGATACATACATTGGTAAACAGACAGTGCTGGTTGTAAAGGTAAGAAAACTGTTATTTTCTGAGATGTTTAAAAAAAGTTATTTTACGCTGGTTGTTCGAACGAATTAATTATGAGGGTCAGTATGACTTTATACAATATGATCAAACAGTTTAATGATAAGATCCAGGCAGATTTGTTTATTAGTTAACTTTGGAGAGCATTTTTATCAATAATAATTTAAACACGTTTAAAGAAAGCCCAATGACTGCAGATGGTAGAAATTCGTCTTTAATGAGAGTAGTGTTATTCCTTGGTAAATAGCCCAAGAAATAGTGAAACAAATAAAATACAATTATAAGTAGGAAGTACAAGTTATAGGAAGCAGAGCTATCAAAGTGGAATCTGTAATAGTTACTGGTAAAAGGTAAAGTCTGTTGGGCTTTGCACCTGAGTCTAATGGCTCATCAGGCTCGAGCTTATTCAGGTTTATGTAGCGTTGAGCAACTTAGGGGTAAAACTCATCCTGGATGGGACGCAGGTTACCTTCCCAGTATTTACTGGTACCAGTTTCTATTGCTGGGTGGACAGAGGCACACATGCGGTTGGGATCTCAATTGCCCAAGGGTCTTGGCATGGAAGGGGTCGGACTCACGACCTCTCGATCATGAGCCCGGTACCTTAACCATAGCACTGCCACTCCATAATATGGACTAGTAACACCTGTATATTCAGGGAGAAGCCCTACATTTTCTTTTGAATCTGTCCTATATGACTTTAATATGAATAGGGTGCTTTTCGGTCATTTTGTGAATCAGATTAATCTAAAACCAGACAGTGTTAATGTTGAATTCGTGAAATCATACCAAATTCTAACCATGATACAATTAAGTGAAACCCTTGGGGCTTAAGGTCCCCGAATCGAACGCCCGACAGCGCCTTCAGTCCAAATGATGAGATCCTGATAGAATCATAGAAATTTGTTCGAGCTACAACTTGTACAAGGTATACGCCTTCTTTATTAACCCTAAAGTCTCTTGCATGTAATTGCTGAATCAAGCACGGATATTTATTATTTTGTATTATATTTATTACATTATCATTGTAATTTTTTTCGCTCCTCCATCTTTTCTCAATAAAGAGAGTCATCCACATACAGGCCATGGAATTGTCCTTTAAGAAAAGCCCTCCAGACAGGCAGTGCCAGGCACACACCACTTGTTGCTATAGAGTGGTTTCAGTATATGTTTGTATCAATCTTATTACAGTTCTTTAATAATGTTAGTGAGGTTGTTGTTGGTGCGTATATACTAGTGTAGTTCATCATTGACGACTATGTTCTTCTTACCAGTCACAATCGAAAGCTTTCTGGATGCTAACTGACTGATCAAGTATTAGAGACCCATCAAGCTGGTACAGTACAGGTATCTGAGACACCTATTCCTAACCGCTTCCTAAGTCTGAAATTTGATAAAGAATCGAAAGAGTCCGTTAATAACCGTTCGCAAGATTTTAGGCGAAGATGCATGGCACTCGGCTTGGGGATCGTAGCTGCATCTCGTCTTCTCCATCGGTTGAATAGTTCGAACAGGGGGGATCGTAGCTGCAGTCTTCAGTACTTTATTCTTTTATCTTCTAATTTCTTTGTTGTTCCGCCCGAATGGGGCTCATTAGCGTGTTACACTTTTCCTCGGAGTATTTCTTTGTTTGACGATTCTGAATCATGAATACTTCTATTTAGTTCCCGTTGCACATGTGCTGGATTCACTGTAAATTATTTTGTTATGTCTTCATTGGTGGCAAAATGTCTTAATTTATCTGGTCAACCGCTGTCAGAAAGTCCTTCCACTCTTTTGTGAGAACATCATAGTTCTCAGGGTCCGATTCAGCCGTATCTGGGTAGTTACGTATAGCGGGCCCTGCAGTGTTTCAACCTTGCTGTTGTAGTCAATGCTAGTTCCATAAAGAAGTAGGATTTTTTCAGCTGTAATAATGAGAGCGTGTTTAAGTCGTTCTGTGTAGACGTACATCCATTCATACTGCAGTAAGCTGCATGTGAAGATATACAGTATCTGAGTGATATTACTTTCTGGTTGCCAATATAACGTCGCATATCATGTTCATTAGCCCTGCCTGCATGGGCTTTAGTGTTTACGTTTGCTACTAAAAGGCCTAGAATTAAACCTGATTCCATGTACCGGTAGATGTAACTCAGTGCCAGCTTGAATCACTAAAAGATGAAATAGTCGGCTAAAGAGCCGTAATTTAATTATATAATTTGCCGCGAGTAATTATATAATTTGCCTGTTGTAAGCGTTGCGACACAGCAAGAGAAAGTAAGATGGTTCTGATAGTGGGAGGAATTATGTTTTAACCATAACATCCACTGGGCCAGCCTACATGCACATTGGTGCTGAGATCCTTTTCGATCAGTAAGTTCAAGATGTTAACCAATGTGTGCCTTTTTATCCCGCACTTCCTTTTAATAATCTACTTTACTGGCCTTCTGCAGGTCTCCCTCTGTATAATTTATAGGTGCATGCATTATACTCATCCATTTTTTTTCTCCTGTCAATAACCATTCGGCCAATAACCCCATGAAGTGTTGCTGTGATGAATTTTATGTCATCCCAAGGAGCTAAAATTAATATATTCGTACATTCTGTGTAGTGTTATGGTGATATTGTGTAGTATTATGGTGATACTGTGTAGTATAGTATTATGGTTACACTGTGTAGTATCATTGTGATACTGTGTAGTATTATGGTGATACTGTGTATAGTATTATGGTGATACTGTGTATAGTATTATGGTGATACTGTGTGGTATGATGGTGATACTGTTTTGTATGAAGGTGATACCGTGTAGTATGATGGGGATACTGTGTATAGTATTATGGTGATACTGTGTGGTATGAAGGTGATACTGTTTTGTATGAAGGTGATACTGTGTAGTATGATGGTGATACTGTGTAGTATTATGGTGATACTGTGTAGTATTATGGAGATACTGTGTAGTATTATGGTGATACTGTGTATAGTATTATGGTGATACTGTGTATAGTATTATGGTGATACTGTGTGGTATGATGGTGATACTGTTTTGTATGAAGGTGATACTGTGTAGTATGATGGTGATACTGTGTATAGTATTATGGAGATACTGTGTAGTATTATGGTGATACTGTATAGTATCATTGTGATACTGTGTAGTATTATGGAGATACTGTGTAGTATGATGGTGATACTGTGTAGTATTATGGTAATACTGTGTAGTATTATGGAGATACTGTGTGGTATGATGGTAATTCTGTGTAGTATTATGGAGATACTGTGTAGTATTATGGTGATACTGTATAGTATCATTGTGATACTGTGTAGTATTATGGAGATACTGTGTAGTATGATGGGGATACTGTGTAGTATTATGGTAATACTGTGTAGTATTATGGAGATACTGTGTGGTATGATGGTGATACTGTGTAGTATTATGGTGATACTGTGTATAGTATTATGGTTATACTGTGCAGTATTATGGTGATACTGTGTGGTATGATGGTGATACTGTGTTTAGTATTATGGTGATACTGTGTTTAGTATTATGGAGATACTGTGTAGTATTATGGAGATACTGTGTAGTATTATGGTGATACTGTGTAGTATTATGGTAGTACTGTGTGGTATGATGGTGATACTGTGTTTAGTATTATGGAGATACTGTGTAGTATTATGGCGATACTGTGTAGTATCATGGTGATATTGTGTAGTATCATGGTGATACAGTGTAGTATTATGGTGATACAGTGTAGTATTCTGGTGATACTGTGTAGTTTTTTGGTGATACTGTGTAATATTATATATATATATATATATATATATATATATATATATATATATATATATATATATATATATATATTGGAGCGTCTGACTGCAATTGAAACTTATTGGGCTTTGCTAGGTACCAGCTATAGTAATGAGTTCACATGTGACAGATATTACAACCAAGGAAACTGCAACTGACTGGACCCAGATTCCAATTTCAACATGCCTTTAAAAATAATTGCAACTCCTGCATTTCAAGTTAAATTAAAGTTTGAATCACTAGTCTTGTTTGATTTATATTTGAATTTCAAATCTTTCAATATTATTTAGAACAGTCTGCGCACTGCTTTGAAACTTCTTTTTATATTCAAACGTTGAACTAAAAATAATACTATGATAATAATAAAAATGACACATGAAAAAAGTTATTGTTCTAGGATTTTTTGTCCCCCGCTCCGATTTCATCCAAATTTGGTCAGTGATTGCTCTCATGCATACCTTGGTCGGGATTGGTTTTGAAAATTCTGGCTTCTGTCTGTCTGTCACTTTGTCTGTCTGTCTGTCAGGTTTTCGTTTCCATGCGATAACTTTCCTAAATATTATCCGATATCATCCAAATTTGGTCAGTGATTGCTCTCATGCATACCTTGGTCGGGATTGGTTTTGAAGTGTCTGGCTTCTGTCTGTCTGTAACTTTGTCTGTCTGTCTGTCAGGTTTTCGTTTCCTTGCGATAACTTTCCTAAATATTATCCGATTTCATTCAAATTTTGGGCAGATTTTGCTCTCATGCATACCTTGGTTGGGATTGGTTTTGAAGTGTCTGGCTTCTGTCTGTCTGTCACTTTGTCTGTCTGTCTGTCAGGTTGTCGTTTCCGTCCGATAACTTTTCTAAATATTATCCGATTTCATTCAAATTTTGGGCAGTGATTGCTCTCATGCATACCTTGGTTGGGATTGGTTTTGAAGTGTCTGGCTTCTGTCTGTCTGTCACTTTGTCTTTCTGTCTGTCAGGTTGTCGTTTCCGTGCGATAACTTTCCTAAATATTATCCGATTTCATTCAAAATTTTGGGCAGATTTTGCTCTCATGCATACCTTGGTTGGGATTGGTTTTGGAGTGTCTGGCTTCTGTCTGTCTCTCTGTCTGTCACTCTGTCTGTCACTCTGTCTGTCCGTCCTTTATCAAGCATGAAAAACAACAAGACCCAAAGCGGAGGACATTAATTCCACGAATTTGTTTGTTTATATTTATCGCGGACCATTTTGTTTTCGGGGGAGGGGTTGGGAAATATACACCAAGTCCTGTAAATGTTGCTAATTTGTGTTCATATCGCTTATTCAGCTGACTTATTTTTAGGGGCGTCATTATAGGGAGGGAGGACGTAATCATCCCTCCCCCATCTTCCAGTGAATAACTTTAATATATTTCAAATATATTTTTATATATATATACGGGCGGCCATCAGTTAACATACGGGAGTCGGGCGAAGCCCGCTTGACATGCATGATGGCGGGCGCCGTTCGATCTTCAGTCGATGATCATTCAGGCTTTCGATGCCCGCCCGACACCCGGGCTCTGCCAAACGTCCTGTCTGACGTCCTCCGCATGCACAAGAGGTCTTTTTTTAGCACCGAGGAATTTTTTAAGTATCTCAAAATGCCTGGGATGTATAACTCAGGGATAAAATTTCTGAGTTGACAGAAGGAGCCCGGCCGGGGCCCGTACAAGCCGTCCGATGGCGGACCGTCACCAGCACGGAGTACGCTCGGAGCCCGTTCGACTTTGTAAAAGCCCGGATGGGATACGGGAGGGGGTCGTTCGAGTATCGTGTAGGTAGCCGCGCAGCTCTGCCGACCTCCGTCCGAATTTTAAAGCATAAATATGGTCTAAAATCTTCGGATTGCTGCCCGAAAATCGATCGAATGTTTGCCGATGCCCAAGCAATCTACGGGCGAACTCTACGAGTTCTGCGACCCCAAATTTGCCTTTCGAAAAATCGCTGAATTTGGAAATGGTTTTGGTACCCTGTGGACGTCCGCCGGCCCCTAAAACTCGTAGAGACCCCCGCAGTGATCGAGCAAGAGACGTCGGATGGGTCGATTTTGTATAAGTGTTGGTCCCTTTACGAAAATTTTTAATCTATAAACGATTTATTATGTTTGGGCATTACCGTAAAGCGGTTCAGTATGACGAAAAAATTTGCATTTCAGTTTTTTTTATCATTCGGTGGTAAGTGTCAGTGTATGCGTGAATTCGTATAAGGTTTGGACAGTCAAGGGGCAAAACCATCGTGGCTATAAGAATGCATGGTTTGTAGTTGTCTCTCTATGGCTGATGGTTTTCTCCGGGTTCTCCGAGTTCCCGCAGCCATTATGCATAAATACGTTTACAGACAACCGGACGCCACCGTCTGAACCATAGAGAGTGCCGCGATTAGTTATAATAATGACTGTGGTTGGTTTCATATTCGTTGGGTTAATATTTCGTGATTTTCACTTTTTCAGTGTTTCGCGAAGGTTTTGATTTTCGCGATCTCATAATATAGAACATCTATATACACATAGTATAAGAATAATTGTGTGGATTAATTAAATCAAATATTATGTGCACAAATCTTATTAACAAAAAAAAAACATTGTTCGTTAATGGCAGACAATTTTAAAGATCTGATAAAATATAAAATACCAAATCCTTGAACATACACGATCCTTTTTTTTTTCATAATGTCACCCTTTTACTTTATAACTTTGCCTATGACGATGGGACCACTTATTCACGATTGAATTATTTTCACGATGATTCCCCTTTCGCGAATATCGCGAATATGAAACCCTCGCGAACAAAGAGGCAACCAGTACAGTATTTGTACAATCAAAATAAATAAGTTTATATTATATTATGTTATATTATCTCTTTGGTTCTTTATGTGTCCGCATGGGAAATTATGGAGTTCCAGAGAAAACAATAATGGCAGAAAACAAAATTATTATCGCGTTTTTACGACTAACAAAATCCTTTGTATTTTCTTCAGTTCCGGGTACGCCATGTTAACGACAGTGCAGACGGCCGTCATCTTCATCAGCTGTATGTAGATTCCATCACCCAGAGAGACCATGAGGGGCGCTGTGAGTTTAGCGTGGCGTCAATTTTTCTTCCAGGGTGGAGGGGATGACTTGCAGACACACACACACACCATCAAAATCACACACACACATATATATATATATATATAGCGTCTGTATGACACATTTCAAATATATGTATATATATATATATATATATATATGTATATAAATACTTAATAACGTTTCAAATACATTAAAATTAATTATAAGGTTTTAGAAAATAAGGTATGTTTCCAATATTAGTTTAGATATGTAATATTTCATTGTAAACTCATAAATTGAACCAAATTCAACAATTCTATTTATTAATATATTTTCATTACGATATAAAAATATTATTTTCGGAATAGATGGGGTGGGATAATTTCATTGACCACCCCCCCCTTCCAAAAAAAGTGGGGGGGGGATATATACCCTAATCCCCCTATATTTACGCCCCTGGCATTAACAAATATCTGTGGTTTAAAATACAAAACCATTCCATGGCTGTATTATTCTCATGGTTTCTACATGTTGCCTGACCATTATAATCATGCATGTAAATGTTCCTAAAATCAAAGCTCATAGCCGAAAATTATTTATATTATTACTGACGTATTTGATATATATATGCTTAATTATTTTTTTTTGTATTTGTGTTTAAGAATTTAAGGCAGCTCGGTTGCTCTTTAAAATGTTACTAATAATTAAAAATCAGTTAAATGGTAAAGAGGTGTTTCCATATGCATATATATGCTTGCAAAATCGCTCATATATTTGTATGATTTTGTAACTGGGGTGTTTTCACGTGTTAGTCAACGTATATGGTGAAAAGTGTCACGCATATTGAGTCTGCGTTAACTCAGGGATTCGTGGTAAATTATGTCACTTCACCATCTTTTTATAGGCCTGCTCGATCCACTGTACAAATACGTTTTTAAGTTCACGCATATATACGCGCATATGGTAACACCTTTTTTTCACGCATATGCGCACACATATACGCATATACGCGCATGCACATGGTAACACACACATATATATATTTCACGCATGTACGCACACATATATATATACTCATATACATGCGAAGCCCGTGCTAAAGAAGAGTTCTTAATCGACAGTACACTGTGTCTGTTCGGATACTCAGAAGGCGCGGGTTATAGGAAGGGAAAGGACGTTAGTACTATTGCATGGATATCATGAATGAAAATCCTAATTAAAACATACACGCGGTTTTCCATTTTGAATCCCCAAATGGCCAAACACTATCAAAGAAGCATTTATTTTCCTCAGAAATATTATCAACTACGTAAGCTAAGGTGATCAGTTATGAAAATTTAAATATGTTATATCTGGATTTTCTGATCATATATATATTCCCTATAGCTGATTTAAAATATTTCACAAAGTTGAGCCTTATTTTTCTCTTATTTCAGTATATATCAACCCTAAGAAATGGGATCTGAAGAAACCGTAAGTATTATATAAGCTGGTCTTTAAACTGTTTCTATCATCAATTTATTCGTTTTCTCAGCCAGGCTAAGCAGTTCTTCGTCTTCTTCTCAACACAGACCCATGTAACTCTTTTTTTCTCTTGTTTCTCTTAATTCTTTTCAAACGGTTGTAAATCCATATGTAACCTAAGTTTAAATATGCGATCACATTGATAAATCGCTTTAATGAAGCCTGTCATCCATTGGCGACTATATTTGTTGCTATATGTCACTAATCTACATAATAAGAATAAGAAACGATGAATAATTAGTTGTCTTTTTTCTTCGTAGGCGAAACGCAAATGCAAATGGTTGACAATGCGAGGCATTCATGTAATTAGTCGAAGACAGTCTTAATTTTTGGCACATGTTTATACCCTGCGGCTGTCGCGATTTGTCAGCTAAAATACAATTTCTTTAACCGTTCTACTGAAATCTTAAACTTGATAATTCTTCTAAAATGTCTTTTAAACAGTTTTACCCCTCAAAAGGTTCCCCGATATCGCAAAAAAATACAAGTTTAACGGGCCACGTATATATAGCGACATCTTATATATACTTTCATACAATACATAAAAATATGACTAACAAAGAAAGGTTATTGTTGAATTCAAAGTCTCGTGTGTGGTTTAATATGTTTTTTTTTGGTATCTGGCAAGTTTTATATACTATAAAAAAATCATTCATTGATTCTTAATTTTATTAGGTGTGTGTGTGTGTGAACATTATTCTGAGTTAGATTGGTCGCTCTCGGTGGTCTCTGACAAGACACCAGTTTGCAATTCATACATCCATACAATCGATTTGGAGACGTCTTGCTACATAATAAAGTACACAAGAGATGGAATACCTTATAATAAACTTTACCTAATATGTGCATTAAGTTTGCAGCATTAAAAAATCTCCTGTTACAGCAGAGTGATATTGAACAAAAGAGGTGTCACAGCCCGTGAAAGGAAAACTCTTTTCTATCCTTGAATTATTTCTGTGTATGGTTCACTAACATGTGTGTATACATGACCTTGAACCCATTAAGGCCAGTCGAGGTGCATGGAGAGGATAGGTGCCCATGGCTGAATTAGTTTTGTCGAATGGTTGACCTGGCTCAACCCGTGGACAGTTTTACATTACAATAAAGGCGGCGTATAGCGACTATTCGATCGTCTATAGGTATAACGCATATATATATATATATATATATATATATATATATATATATATATATATATATATATATATATATATATATATATATATATATGGTTTAACGGTCCAAAGCCTAAGGCCTTATATTCTACAAAGGCCTCTAGATCTGTCTTCGGCAAAAATACTGTTTTTAGCTCATAAAGCTGACTGTTAGTCAACAGGTATAGGAATGGCGCTTTGTCCGTCCGTTAGTAGGACACAAATCGTAACCGCTAACCCTAGAAAATTGTAACTGAATATCCAGGTAGGTAAATAAACTAGTGGCCCATGGGCCATGACGCTCAGCTGAATTTAAGGAGATTTGAACAAGAACGAAATGACTGCCAGAGTGCAAAAAAATCATGAATTTTGCGAATAGTCCTTAGAAATGGGTTACAGTGGGCTTTTTGACAGATAACCACTTCATTTTATGGTCTCATTAATAGGAAAAAAAAAATACAGGTACTGCCACCAGTCTGTAGGAACTGATGAAACTCTCCATGATCAATATGCATCCAAAGAATCATGGCTATCAAGGCATTAGTTATTCAGATACTGAAGCTTTTGTATCAAATTTTAAATTATTCTCGGAGGTACTAACGAGCCCAATAGCTCAGAGGATAAGGTTAACAGAAACCTAATTTCAAGTTTCCATGAAGACTTTTAATTGACCTCCCTGATTGTTAAGTTAGAAGATTCTAGGTTTAGCGGTTACGGTTTGTGCCGTGATAACAGATTGCCACTGCATTTGAGGGTTTCATAATTAGAGAATAAATGCCTACAAAATGAAAATAAAAATACAGGTGGCGCCACCAGTGTACAGGAACTGATGTAACACTCCATGATCAATATACATGCTAAATATCATGGCCATCAGTGCATTAGTTACTCAGATATTGGAGTTTTCTTAACACATAATTAACTAGAAAACAGATAGGCAACAAGCGACAACGTGTACCTGCCGAAGTCAGAGTGGTACGGGTGAAGTGAGAGATGGATCGAGTGGTATGTCACACCACTCCTGAATAAAGTCCACGAAAACTCTGAGAAAAGGGCATAAGTTTAGTCAACAAAAACATCTGGCCCCACCTGTCTGGTTTACGAGAAAACTCTCCAAGACGGATTGACAAGCCAAATTCAGACCAATACCTTGAACCACACCTAAGATATATGCAATGTTCACCCAAAGCAAATGTATGGATGGATGTAGCCGTGACAAACACGACTCAGTTAGGGCCCTCCTGGATGGATGCCACAGGTAAACAATTGCAGATGGTGCCACCAGTCTTGAGTACAAGAAGGAGAGTCAAAGATATATGGACATGCACAATTTCAGGCCGATAAGGCACATCACTCCTAAGGAAAGACGTTTAATTCATTCTACAGAAACAGGAAGGTAGGTGGCGCCACCTGTCTGGTTTACAAGAAAATTTTTCAAGATGGATAGACATGCCAAATTTCAGACCAATACCTTGAAACACTTCTGAGATATAAGCAATTTTCACCAAAAAGCAATTATACAGATGGACGCCACGCATAATCGACTGCAGATGGCACCACCAGACTTGTTTACGAGGTGGAAGTGTGGAGGATCTATGAACATGCACAATTTCAACCAAATACATTGAAGAACCACTTAGACGAACAGATGGCAAATGTACAGATGGACACTACACAAAAAGTATTGTAGGTGCCACCACAAGTCACATTTACGAGATGGAGAGATCCAAGATGTGTGGACACGCAAACTTTCAGCTCAATACATTGAACCACTCCTGAGATATCTAAAAGACACCCAGTTTTGTACTACCCAGAGAACATTGCAGGTGGTGCCACCTGTCTTTGTAACCCACAACTACATAGGTGAAGGAACAACTTTGCTGGGGTTTGAAAAGATTAGTCCAAGGGTCTCAGAGGAGTTCTCCGAAAAGGAACGCATAGTTTTTGTATCACATTTTTAATTATTCTGGGGGGTACTTACGAGCCCCATAGCTCAGAAGTTAGGGGTAACAGAGACATAATATAATATTTCCATAAAGCCTTTCATGGACCTCTTTAGATCATAAGTTAGAAGATTCTAAGTCAAACAGTCATGATTTGTGCCCTATTAACACATGAGGCTTTATTTGAAGGTCTCAAAAAATAGAGAAAAAAATGTAAAAATTAGAAAAAATACAGGTGGCGCCACAAGTCTGCAGAAACTGAAGAAACATTCCATGATCAATATGCATGCAAAGAGTCATGGCAATCAATACATTAGTAAATTCACATACTGGAGCTTTTCTATCAAATTTTTTATTATTCTGGAGGGGGGCGGGTGGGGGGGGGGGGGGGTATATAGCCCTATTGGTAACAGAGACCTTATTTCACGTTTACACAGAAACATTTTATGGACCTCCCTTGTATCATCATCAACAAGTATGAATATTCCAGGTCCAATGGTTATGATTTGTGCACTGTTAAAAGATGACAGCTTCTTTGAAGGTCTCAAAAATAGAGAAAAAAATCATAAAAATTGGGAAAAATACAGGTGGCACAACTAGTTTGCAGAAACTGATGGAACATCCATGATCAATAATCATGCAAAGAATTATGGTAATTAAATGCATTAGGTGTTCAGATACTGAAGCTTTTCTATCAAATCCCAATAGCTCGGAGGATATGGGTAACAGAGACTTAATTTCAGGTTTCAACAGAGACCTTTCATGGATCTTAACAAGGAGATTACAGTCTGTAATCTCCTTGATCTTAAGTATGAACATTCCAGGTCAAGCGGTTACGATGTGTGGCCTGTTACCAGATGACAGCTTCTTTGAATGTATCAAAAATAGAGAAAATAATTCGTTAGAATTAGAAAAAAATACAAGTCGCACCACCAGTCTGCGGAAACTTATGGAACACTCCATGATCAATATTCATGCAGAGAATCATGATGATCAATGCATTAGTTATTCAGATACTGGAGCTTTTGTATCAAATTTTTAATTATTCAGAGGGGTATTTACCAGCTCCATAGCTCTGAGGATATGGGTAACAAAAACCTAATTTTAGGTTTCCACAGAGACTTTTAAAGGACCTCCCTTGGTGTCAAGTTAGAACATTCAATATCCAGCAGTTACGATTTGTGCCCTGTTAACAGATAACAGCTTCTTTTTGAAGGTATCAAAAATAGAGAAAATATATAATTCGTAAGAATTAGAAAAATTACAGGTGGCGCCACCAGTCTGCAGGAAGTGATGGAACATCCCATGATCAATATTTATGCAAATAATCATGGTGATCAATGCAGTAGTTAATCAGATACTTGAACTTTTGTATTTTTATTATTCCGGGGGGTAATAACGAGACCCATAGTTCGGAGAATATGGGTAACAGAGACCTTATTTCAGGCTTCCAAGGAGATTTTCCAAGGACCTCTACGGATGTCGAGTTAGAAGTTTCCAGATCCAGCGGTTACGATTTGTGCCCTGTTAACGGACGGACGGACGGCCAGACCGCCGGACAGACGGAGGACGGACAAAGAGTGATCGCTATAGCTCAGATGACTTTCAGTCAGCTGAGCTAAAAATCTCCTTGCTGTCGGAAACTATTTAGATAGTAAAAGAATTCAGCTGAAATGCACTTCGAATGCCGTAGGAATCTTTTGATTGTCATTTGAAAGCGGCTCGAATGCAGTCGGAAAGTCCTGATTGGTTTTCGAATGAGTGCGGACGTAATTAGAATCTTCGATTCGCATAAAAACGAGATCAGCTGCCGTTGGAATGTCAGTCAGCATTGAGGAATCGCCTGGTCAACATCACGTCATGCCACCCATGAAGATGGGAGCCAAAATTCAAGCTCCACCACTGGCCGTGGCCATGGGCGGGGGAAAGCTGCTGAGGCCAAGAAGCCCCTGAAGAGCTGTTGCTGAAGATGCCCAAGCATTCCCACAAACTGAAGGGGAATAAAAGCAGTATTCGAGGCACCTCCCGACCAGATTTAGCTTCGGCTGGTATTCGTCCAGCAATCAAACTTTACTGGGCATTCGAAGTGGATTTTAAGTATATTCTTAATATTCTTACTGTGCTGAGCTGAATTTGAGTTCGAAATGGATTCAAATTATCCCAACGGCATTCTTACAAAGCTAAAAAAATTAATGTGTCAATTTGAAATCCCCCCCCCCGAATATGGCGAGAATTTTGAAAATTCTTCATTCTGGCTGGTTCTGCTTGATTCCTGCTGATTCCGAGTAAATGCGGTGGGGCTTGTTGCATGCCATGAATCTTGCCTTGAATATTGACCATGACTAGTTTTTACGTTTTTTTCTGTTTTTGAGACCATCAGATGACAGCAGTTATGCTATTTTCTCAGCTGTGGTTTCATCCAGTGTCCTTAAACCCGATGTGTTTATTGATTATGATTGGTTTCTTCATTTACTGAAGACTGGTGGCGCCACCTGTACTTTTTCTATTTTTTATGCATTTTCCCCCTTCATTTTGAGACTGCCAAATTATATCAATCCCCTAAAACCGTCCGTCCGTCTGTTCGTCTCTCTGTATGTCCGTCAAATTTGTTTCCTGATGATAATTCAAGTTTGGACTGACATATGGATTTTAAAATGGACTTATATATGGCCCACCTCTGACCAAAGAACTCTATTAAATTAAGGGTCATAAGGTTAAAGGTCAAGGTCACAGGACCCACTTATTTAGAAAGATTACGGGTGCATTTTAAGACAAATTTTCATCCCAAACCACCTAGTACGTCAGCCAGAGGGTTCATCGGTACCAAACAGGTGACAATTGCTATCAATGATTTTTTTAAAGGTGTATGTGTGTAGATAATAAAAATGCCTGATAGCAGTATAAAAGTGGTAGCTTTCTGTAAAAATCATCCTGTCTTGAAATGTACTTGCAAGTTTGATGTCGATTGATAGTAGATATTTATAGCTTTCATCTGGTGTGTCATTCATGTATATAGCTTTCCAAATTCTAAAGATATGATTACTTTTCTTCACCCTGTATCATAGCAATTTGTATAATATTAGCTAATTTATTAAAAAAACAAGGTGTATTTCTGATAAGACCAACCATGAGCAGTTTGTCCTTTAGCTGAAAAAAAAATTGGGCGTGGTCACAGAAAGGTGTTATTCCGTTCTTCAGTTAGCCGGTACATGTCCCATTGCCACCAACTGTCCGCAGAAAATAAATTATTGCCTGGTTGATGTTTTTGAGTATTTTTGTGTCGCATACCCACGCACTTATTGAATCCTGATTGGTTAATCCCCCCCCCCCCCCCCAGTTATTCCACGTGGCTGCTATCGGGGGCCGATGTATAGCCTAAAACTCGGATGTCGCATGCCGAATGTCACACATGACATGTATGCAGGCACGAGTACTCGGCTAGTTGTTTGAATATATGTATCTACAACATCTTTCTAGGTGGCACCATAAATAAATAATAGATATTGCAGTTTGCCTTTGTGTCAGGACTAATTGTGAAGCAGAGCTGTAAGTTATTCATTCTGAGTTGCCTATGTTTAATACTGTTAAAATTTCTGAAAGGAGAGAGATTTCTAAATAAATATTATTTTCTATAACGGAAACCAGATGTTTATTTGAATCATGGGGCAAACAGTGTTTTTACGAGAATATACACCATTTTGCTATATAGCCAGTAAGTGCAATAACTCATCCTTTTCCGGTTTTATGTTGAAACAAAGTCCAGTAAATGCTAGTGATAAGCCCAGATTAATAAAATCAGTTGTGAAGTTTAACAAATCTTATTTAATTCTTACCTGCTTTGACTCAGGAGTTCAGGGATTATGTTTCAAACAAAACCCTAGCAGTCCAGTGTCAACCAACTTTACTGGATTGGAAGACATACATGGTTCGCCTTGGGCTATTTAATTGCACCAGAGAGTGCCATTAAGATCATTTTGTTTTAATCTTTAAAATTCAACTTTTCAATGAACAGTCAAAACAATAAGTGTCCCTGTCATTCCCCAGTTTTGAAAATGCTCATGTTAATCACTTACTGTTATACTGGCCGAACAAATATAATATCATTGGGGTGTATGGTTTTGCCCTTAAGAGAATATCATTTCTCTCTTAGTAGGATATAATTGTAACTGTTAGATCACAAAGTGTAGATACATTTTCTAAAACAGTTTTGTTTTTATATTGTTTTCTTTTATTAAAACATTTCAGTAGAAACACACATGATAATAAACATGAAAGTAACGGATTTGTCATTCTCCTGGTGATTTTTAATTCCTTGCAAGTGCTAACTTTCTTATGATTTCATTTGGCAAGGTAGCCAGGCTTGAAATAACTATAAGATATAATAGACTTATAAAAGCCCCGGTGATAATCCAAAGTAAAAATGACGAAATGATTTTCATATTCCACTCGGTGTTATCTTTCCAACCATACAAAACAGAACTCATCAGATTTGATGATTTTCTGTTAGAAAGCGATTGCATATTTATATGATTATGAACTTATAAACTGTTATTGCTTATTTTCCCTTTAAACTGGCATTGAATATTACTTAGTTTTATTTTGGAACATGGAAGTTTAAAATACACAAGGGCCTAGTTGTGAAATAATATAACAAACAATTCTTTAAAGAGTCTTTATCCCACAGCGAACATAAGTACATTTTTACATAAGTATAAACATATTCTATATCTTAAATACATAATAACCTGTTACCTCTTCTGTTTATTTTAAATGTTTAACTTTATTAAGTGCCCCGCTGGTCCTAATGCTCAGCTAAATCTATATTGGTCAGGGATCTAATTCTTATCGACTAAGGAGAGTTTAAGAGATCCTCTATACACAACGTCTGAACATCCCAGGTCTGTTGATTACGAATTGTGTCTTGATATATATCACACTGATAATTGCAGTCTGTCATTCACAAAAAGAAAAAAAGTCTTACTTTTTGCATTGTACATAATCGTGAAAAATGATAGAACAATAGAGAGTGAAACTAAGAAATACCATGTCAGCTCTAGTCCATTATAATCGGTAAGCTACATATAGATTAAATTTTTCTTACCTGTTATTTTCATGCTTTTCCCTGGTCATATGGCATTTTAATTCGAAACATACAAGAAAAGGTAAAAAAAAAAAAGAATACCGCCTGCCCGCAGTGATTTATGAAAAAAGTGCCTGAGAACCATACCTTTTTTTTTAATTTTAAGATTATTATTATTTAAGATTATTATTTTGACACTTTTTTCCAGTTTCTTCTTCACAATGACTGACCAGGGCTATGTAGAATTTGTCCATTACCACCCCGAGGATGAAGAGGAACTCGTGTGGCTGAAGAAAGCTTTCGCCAGCGTCTTCTCTGCCCATACAGAGGTAAAGATCAGTGATGGAATTTGGTCGTCCACTTTCTTTTAAAGGGCCCTAATACCTATCTGACTTTTATAAACTAAAGGATATCCCTCGGAGTTCTTATAAAAAAATAGGCCAGAAAACTATGATCTCACCACACATAGGCTGCTTGTTTTGTTTATATCAATGTATTTATAATATGTAGGGGCCCGCCTAAATTCAGGTTCAACAAGGGCATCTGTCAGCAAGTCCGATAAGGCACAGCTTTGCAAATGGCGTTTTGCAACAAGTCACCTTTCTATCACTGCATATATGGAACCTACCACCCTGTGTAACATGTTTTCCCCGTTTGTCAACATTACTGTGTTTACAAACATATTGGTGATAAACAGGTATCCTTCATGAAGGCGTTATAATAACTTTTCACAACCAAAATTACCCTTATATCATTAATACATTTCACAGAAGAAGCCAGATATCATCATTAATTCTTTTTCAAATGGGAACATTTAATCATTGTATCTAAAGGTAAACTTGGGTGCTTCTGTGCAAACACACATACAAACACACATGAAAGCGTGGGGTTATCTTATATATATGTTTATGAAACCTAGTCCACGAGAATTGAAAATCTTTCTATGCACACATTCACACAAACACTTCATGGAATAAAAACATAGCAAGGGAAACACGTTTATAGGAACGCCAGGTGCGGATCCGGGGGGGGGGGGGGGGGGGGGCGAGGGGGTCCGGACTCCCTTTTTTTTCGCCGCCGCCATCAGTTTTGAAGGCTTTTGGACCACTATTTTTTTCGGGCTGGACCATCCCAGATGAATCTGGGGACATTTTTTTTAGGTTTCGTCATTGGTTTTCCAGTGTCGGATCCCACCTTTTCCAAAATCCTTGATCCGCCCCTGAATATGCTTTATTGTACATGTGTTTTTAACTAGCTGTCTGATTTTTTGCTTTATTAAATTTTCTTGATGTGATAATATAATTCTTGATTTTTTTCTGAATGAGAGATCAGAAAAGCCAAAATGGCTTTGACATAAACTTTTGGTGCAGGTTTAAAATGAATATGTGATGATTGCGCCTTAATCAGCCTGTGGCGACACGTAGCAAGGATTCTGTGAACTTTTTTCCACATCTGGTCGGAATAGGAAAACCCGCATTTCATGTTACCAGTGGCGCAAAGCATCACATAATCCTTAAATGTCATGATAATGAATCAATAATTTGGTATTAAAAAAAAACATTTAATGGTCCGATTTACACTTTAACACGCCTTGCTGAGGTATTTACGACACTATGTCAACAAACAGCTCGCCTCTGCCAGTGTGCCGATTTGCGGTAGTGTCGTCTGCAGTTGGGCTGTTTGTGGCAGACGATATCATTTTGCAGATAAGTTCATGAATTTTACCTGTATGAACACTGATCAAAGAGTTATATGATAGCACGGCCGAAGCATTGAAACACTGCAGACGCTCGTTCCTTGTTCCCAAAACAAAATGCTTTGCTTGAGACCAGGTCCGAAAGTAGCCACAGCAGAGCAGCTTAGAACGCGGTTTTTGCGGAATAGCACCGTCACTGGCACAGTTGTCAGTTTGTGGGAATGGCCTGTACAGCCTGACAACTAGGACGTATAATAGTTAAATTGTAGAGGTTACCAAAAAAACTCTAAAAGTGCAATATATACACATCAAAGTACATATCTGATCATGTCTTTGGCCTTAATTTGGTCTTTCGAATTTCTTTACAGCAACATTACCACGTTCCTACTTCTTATTTTAATATAAATAAAATTATTTTTTATTTTTTTTTATAATTAATTTCCCCCTTAAAATCTTGTAACTGTAAGGCCCCTTTTCCATGTCTGCAGTAAAAATAGCGCAAGTGTAAATCAGGTTTACCTTTCCATGCAGGTGGAAACGCGCTTGGGAAATGAACATTGTGATGCCCAATTTTTCAGCGCGCATTTCTGCATGCGGAAAAATTGCACCAGTGTAAATCATGTGTCCCTTTTCCAAGCACCCAGAAACTGCCTGTGGATGAGCCTTTATGTGGAGATCAAGGACGCGAATGCAGTCTTCTTGAGGACACCCCAGCATAGGCCTATATCATTCATGGCTACAAATCATACTTAACTGCTGCTCTGCTTGTCTACTTTAATGCACCATTATATATATATATATATATATATATATATATATATATATATATATAGTAAACCTGTATGTGTGGTGGGGATGTTAAATAACATATTCCAGGCAGCCGTAGTTAATAATCTTCTCTGATGTAGCCTATATACTACTCCCACCCACCTGTCAATACAAGGCAAATATAACGAAATTTTAAACGTATACATGTGTAAAGTGAACCTAACATAACAGATGGATGCTGGACATGTTTCTAGGAAGGCTTTGGGATTGGGAATCCCATGTGAAAACATCACACAAAGGGAAGGGAAAGCATATGTTTCCATGAAAAGGAAAAGCTTGATTCAGTGCAATTTTTTTCAGCACCTAAGCCTGCAGTGATTTAAACAAAAACTCTATGGTGTTGTGTGTGTGCATGTGTTTCCAAGTTGTGCAAAGCGTTCCAATCACTTTCTGATTGGTAAATTCCCATATGCACAAGTTGAGAAGTCAAGGCAGTTTTTCAAATTCAGTGTGCACAATTCCTACACGATGGTGCACATCGTCCCTGGCAACTGCTAGTTTTTACAAGGTATTTTCTGCATAAGAAATACAATATGATGTTACTACCATTATTGAAGCTGAGTGCTCTTTTTAGACCAATATAAAATAATATTATTTCTGGCCTTCCAAAAATTCTTTTGAATGTAAACTTTTTGTTAAAATTGCATTGTCGCTCACCTACAAGAAGTTCCTCCAACTATACCACATCAGTTTTTAATTTTTGTTTCAATTTTAAAAGGACTGAAGCATGTTCAATGAACAATAATATTATTCAGTTTTTTCAGTTAATAATATCCAGAAATAAATCCCTGAAATGATTTTCGATGCATTAAAGATTAATCACAGGAACACTTCTCACCAATTGGCATGACCTGAATGGAAAGTAGCATACTGGTCATGCACGCTTTTTCCAGTTTCAACAGCGATAAGATCAAAGCGTGTCCCAGTCCAGATCCGGCCACAAAGAACTGGGACACTTCACATTATCATGGGAACTTCTTCTCTATGTAAACATTAGGGCTATTGATTAAATTATTGATGATCATGTACACGTAGGGAAATTGCGTACCAGTAATTCATTGGTGCTGCAACCATTCAGAAGTTTATAAAATATAAAAAGACAACAAAAAGGTAATTATCTTATGTTGATACGGCTTAAAAAGTTGCTTGTACGATTCCAAAGAGACTCTTATTTAAAACCTTACACAGTCTTATCATATGGGTCAATCTCAACAGGCTGATGTAGAGAAGCAGGGTGAATGGGGTTAAGCATCTTGGGACGAGACGAGGAACGCGGTGCCAAATAGTGATGCAGTTATGGTGATACAGACAGTAGAGGTGATCACATACCATCACTGTTGTTGTTGTATTGATACCAGTTGAATAGGGAGGTCCTACTCATATCAGAGCAACATTATTCTGCTTATATCCTGAACATATAAGACAGAACTTTGTAGACTAGCTAGACTTTATTCAGGTCAATTCAAATACATCAACATGTGAAGTGAAAAGACCCAAGAAGTCTGCCATGCAGTAGTGCGCAGTCTGCTTTGGCACACATGATACAAGAGTTTTGAAACAGAGTTGTCACGTGACATATGTGAGATAAACATGTCCATTGTTCTGTATTTCATCATAAAAGCTGTTCCTTATTGAATGACTTAAAAAAAGGTCACATTTATGTCTAACTAACTACAATTTTCAGTCATCAGTAATCGACATCAGAAATTATGGAGATCTGACAGACACAATGATATAACAGGTTCAATTTTAAATGTGAATGAACAATTTTATATTAATGTATGGTAAAGTAAGTTATGCAGGTAATCCTCACACCTGTGAAAACCTCGCTGCCTTGGCTGAGATATGAACTCGCAATCTCCTGGCTTTTGAGTCCTGTGCACCACCCCTGAGCCACGGAAGCCGGTCCATTTGAGTTGCACATATAGATCTGTGTGATAAAGCTTGTCAACCCTAGCTCTGCCAGATCTCACACACAGACGTACAGCATGACAACACTTCAGCAGATTAATACAGCACTAGACCATTTCCATTATATATGAGCTGAGAAACTACTATTTTCAGACATCTTTAATCAACATAAAAAATGATGAAGATTTGAAAGACAATGATAAAACAGGTTTAAATTTAAATGTTAATGAACAGAGTACTGTTATACTTATCTAAGTAACTACTAATAGGTTAAATAGGTTTTGCAGGTAATCCATTATTTTCATTGGACCAAGTTTCCTGGAACATTAATCCCATATTTGACTCCACGTGGAACTTAACATGTGAAGCTAATTTCCTTACCCATGATTTCACTGAAATAATCAATTTTGTCTGAACTCCTAATTTAGCTGTCCTGACAGATCTTGGTAAGCAGTAATTGTTGATATAAGTAAGTAATGTTTTGCTTACTCACAGTGCAATGTACAGTAATTTCAATTTCCCTGGCTCCATCTTTGATTAAGAACACAATAACTCTACAGAGATATCTATATGAAATCCTGTTTATAATAGTTTTAGTTTAGCTACAGATATTTAAAGTAACCACTTCACAACAGTAAAATAATCTTGACAAACATATATATTTTTTTCAGGAACACAATGAAAAGCAACCTCTCATGTATCATAGGCACGAAATTGATCATTCAGGTAGGTGACTGGCATATCTTGCCATTTGAACATTTTTATACAGAATTTCACCATTCAAATTAGCTACCAGGATTTTTTTTAAAGCTCTTGATATATTGGCATGTTAAAAAGTATTGCATATCAGCTAATAACTGGTCCTTTAAATTTGTAGTGTACATATGGAAAAACAAACAAGTTATTCACTTTCTTTTCTGTGAATTTATAAAGCATGTTTCATAGATTTTTATCCACATAGCAATGGAATCTTTTCCCTCTTCTCTCCAGATGTTCTTTACTGAGCAATCCTACTCTGTTGCAATTTTTGTTCTGGTTTCACATGTGTCATTAACTACTCTAATGTATGAGCCATAAATATTTTACTATCCTTTATTCATATATTGATCAATGTGCACCGTTTTAGTGAAAATATAATAAAATAGAATTGGAAGGATGACCACCATCTATTGTACTTGTTTTTCTAGGGCCTCCAGTCTTGATGAACTATAAAGTCCTGAAGACAAGTGAAGGTCATAAGGTGATGAGAGAGCATCATAGCATTGAGCATGCTGAACGCAAACATGCAAAGGTAAACATTGTTGAGGCCATTCTAGCACATTAAATAAAGAAATAAAAAATATAGTATGGATATCTGTTTTATCGTTGATATATTTTTAAAATATATTTGGTGGAGGAGACCACATTTTTTTGTATTTGGCAAGACATCAACATTTTTCTTAGTCAGACACACAGAATTACTTGTCATTTCATATTCCAGACAGTGCACTTCAATCAGTACAAAGATATTCACCGAGTAGACAGTGATGATCATGTAATCCTCAAAGACCAAACACCACAGAGAACCAAAGATCGACAGAAAAACAGGTACCGGTATTCCTTCTTCCATTTCAGATTTAGAGCTGTATCATGCAGATGTCATATTTAATACAAATTTGAATCAACTGCTTGAAAATTTGCATGTGTTCTTAAACTGATATGAGTTTTGGGATTATGACAGGACGGATTAATCATTCTCTAATTACTAATTGGTACAGATTGTTATTCTGCAGTGCAAATTTCTCCAAACACTGATCTCTTCATGGAAAGTTTTTAACAAAGTTTTCTTATGTAAACAGATTGGTGTTAGTTATTGAATAAGAATGGCTGTGAATCAATGCATTATGGTACAATTGTGTTCAGTATTTTTTATTAATCCCTCTGTATATAGAGAGTTTGTTGGCTATAGTGATCAAGACCTTGTGTTTCAACTTATTCTCTCAATAGAAAATAAATTTTTATTATCTTCATGTCCTATTTTCATAAATATTAAGACTGGGTAATGTGATAGGTAGCCAGTCTGGCCTTTGGTGTAATCCATAAGCAGTACATCTTTTGCAGACAGGGTACATGACAACCAATTGTATCTTTTGTCAAATGCTCCAATTACTAGAAATGGCAGGTATTAGAATTTTTTTTAACAGCACAGAAGTACCTTTTTAATTTGTTAAAATTTTTATCATCTGAACATACTATCTTCAATGTCACAAGTTTTGCTGTTTGTATTTTAGTATTCCTCTTCCTGGGGAGTATGTTGTCAATGGAAAATCAAAAGGACGTATGTTTAATATCTTTTTATACAATTTATTTCTTGTATCATGTGAGATGTGCTCTGTTTTCTGTAAAGCAAAGTCTAGATTTCAACTTAGTTTGGAAAATAGATGTTTAGTGTACATTCATTACAACAAAATCAAATTACAAAAGATGACATTGAATGAGAACTCAAATCCTTTTAATATATTCATAAAAAAATGTTACCTTTCCTTTTTCTGATTTGGTTTTGTTATATATGGTCTTTTAGAGGTATCAGTAAGGCTGTAGCGTTGTGTCATAAAGACAGATTTTCATGCATGTGTTATGAAAATATGTGTAAAATGAAAATTTAAAACGGGTTTGATTTAAAGGTACAGTGTTATGCAACTTTTGTTTATTTCAGAATTCCCCATATTGTATGTGAAGGCACAAACTGTGGCAACACTGAGGCATAAGAAGTAAGGCATTATTAGCTGATTGTTTTAGGCATATCCAGCTGATTTTGATTCAAATTTCAACTCTTTCAGTAAAGCCATTAACTTAATTAGATTTGTTGAACTCTGCTGTGTTAAGATTAATCTATAACGTTCTATTCAATATCTTAAATCTGACCATGAGAAATTTTACTTTGCATTTAGTGATCTGTAAAACGACCGGTAACTGCTTTTACTTAATTTTACATGTATGCTTTTTACACTTTTATGAAATATCAGTGAAGGCATCTCTCATACTGTCTTTTAAAAATATATAATATACAAACCGTGTCATCCCTCTGAATGTGCTCCCGTCCCTTCAAGTCATTCCTCTGGTATTTATTTCATAGGCCCCATGGCAGAATCACTGAAATGGATCATTCAATTCTTCCTAGAGAAACCATAAGAAATTATGAGGTAAGGCATTATCAAATCATTTTGTCAGTATCATTAATGTTCAAACATATAGCTGTAAATTATCACAGATAAAAGGTTGGTTACAGCTGCTGTGTATGTTTAGCAAATAATTTTAGAAATAAATGTAATTTCTTGAAAATTTTAATTTGCTAAGTATTTGCAGTGATAATGTAGATTAAGCTCCCACTTGTATTGTAAATTGAGGGGTTGCCACTCTGTAAATTGAAGGACTGTATATTGTCAAATCTGAATTATTCACTTTAATAAAATCATAATCTACATTTTCACTTGGTTGGTCTAGTATAGGCATGTAGGTTATTGATATGAACTCGGAATTAACTGGCTTGAATGATGCTAGAAACTGTTAATTAAATTGCTTTTTTTGCTAAAATTGCTTTGATTTTGCATGCATCTCATGGGTTGTTGATTAAACTCCCAGTAAGTTTAACAATGTGTTACATCAGTATGTAGTTAAGCACACAGAATTTGACTCAGATCTTTGTCTTTTCTTTTAATTTTTCATGGAAAACTGTAGATTGCATAGTTTGATTCATTAATAGAAAAAGAAAGAGGTAACCAACCTGCATGAAGCCGTATTCATGACCAAGAAATACCTTGACTGCAGCAGGCAAGCACCAAAGAAAGGTAAATCTTTATGTTAGTATATCACATCATGTGATGTAGCCTGATGGTAGGTTACACTGAAGAGAAATGAAATAAAGCTAGACACTTATGGAATAGTTGGGCATGCTGGACCTTGTACTTTAAATATGAGGGAGAGAGTTTAACTAGTAGGATACATTGTTTGTTTGCTGGTCAGCTAATGACTGAATTTGTATTCTACTTGAAAGTTTGTTATAACAAATGCATGTTAACATAAACTTGCAAATTCCCTAGAATTCTCACTCTCTCACAATTATTTTTATTTTTTTTTTCATGAATATTTATGGTGAATTACTTATTTTTTAAAGAATTTATTGACTCATTACATGAAAGTTTCAGAAGAATTTTTGTTTTCCTTCAGAGAACAATATGAAGAAATTCTAATGGCTATTTAGTGATCATGAATATTTATGATGAATGAGATGAATGAGTTTTATATAAGATGTATTTTCTTACACAATCCATATTTATGGCCATTATAATTGTTCTCACAGTTGATGCCCAGAGGTCTGTGTGCATCCATGACTTCCACCTGTACTTGGGAACACTCAGTCCTTTGACCTTACGTGACCTTGGAAATCTGTTATTGAACCGAACCTGCACATCAGATGACTGTCTTCATGACAGGGAAGTGTTCTTGGATGCTGTTGGTAGTGTAGGGTCAACTGAAGCCCAGCGTCTGCTCTTGGTGTATGTACTGAGGAACCCAAACATTACTTCAGAGGAACTTCAACATTTCTTCATCAGTACCATCAGAATGGAAAACCCTATTGAGGTGTGAAGCCCTGATAAAAAAAATACATGATACATTATTATATGATTGCCAGATGCAGTAACGCAGATAATAGTAAATTTCACCTACTATATAGCATACAAGTATTACCATTTCCCTTACAATTTATATTTATAGACTGTGGAATGACATTACTGTCATGCACATTGATTTGACAAACTCAGTGTGTACTACATTATATTTTGACCAAATATTCAAGGTGAGTTGAAATATTTTAACATTAAACATTGTCTTGCAGCCAGTCATTGTTGAAATGGAGAAGATGTGTTTTGGTGAAGACTATGAGCTGCATGGTAAGTGTTTGGCTTGGAGGAACTACTAGTAGAGTAATCTTATTATATGTACAGGGAAACAATTACAATAAAAGTTATACTAGCTGGTATATCTTATTTTAATCCTGATAGTTAAATGACAGGAAGAGAGAAGATTTAAGTAAAGGAAATTTTTATTGCATTTGATCAGAAGTTAATATACACTTGATTCATTGTGATATCTTTAACAATTCCTGTGTGGATGACTGTGAAAGGGAAACTGGAACTTCAACAATGTGTGTTTATAATGCATATAAATCTGTGGGAATGTGTCTTATGGAATGTGTTTCCTTATCTTTATGCATACCGGTTCCTGCCATATTGTATACCGACACAGAGCTCGAGACATTATCTTTTCTTATGTTTTCTTACAGGTATAGCAGTGATGGAAGAAAACCAGAAACGAGCATGCCTTGCTATGGGTGCTGCCATTCCCAAGCTTAACAGAACTAATCCAAAGAGAGCAAACCAACTGGTCGGTCACCTGGAGACCTGGGTTGACAAGCACAATGACAAACATTGTAAGTTCATTCTTTGCATTTTCTGTCATCTCTAATTGGTTGCTTCTTACAGATAGTACAAAACAATAAAATAAGATTCATCAGAATAATTTAAAATGGCTTTTAAATTTTGTTTTATTCAAAAGATGCTTAGCTGAGTTTTGTGAGCTGCTGCATCAGATTTTGAATAACAAGACAACTGTTCAGGTCTAAGCATTATGTGTATACTTAGTTTTGTATTTTAATAGGGTAAATCACAGTATTTGTTAAAGTGCATACTTCAGATATAACCAGTCCTCTTTTTATCAGCCCTGTTAAATGAGCTATATTGGGGATCTAACCTATTGCATGAAATAGTTACTATCATGGCTGGCATCTGCCAAGCATCATGGGTCATGCTTTCATTTGAATTACTGAATATAAAGTCTGTTATATTATTCTTTAGTTTTGAACTTGTTCAGTTAATTTAAGAATTAGAAATTGGAGAATGTTGGAATTGGTTATAATAAAAGCATAAAAATAAGAACTAAGCACTTTGCAGTTATACTTATTTAAGTTGTACTCCTAATCTTTTGTCACAGACAAATTATGTTAACATATCACTTGATTATTTTGCTTCTGTTTTGAAAGCTGTTTTCTGTGATCATAACTGGAAAGTACTGTTCATGTTTTAGTGCGAAGGAAACGGGATGTATCTCTGGATGCTGGAAGTGATGAAGGGTACATTGATGTTTCTAAGGAAAGAACTTTTACTCCAAGACCAGAGATCACCCGAGTGGTGCTACTGGAGGCCCTGGGTAATGCTGCCATGCCAAGGTCTTTCAGACATCTTCTGGAGCACAGACAACCCAACATGGGCACAAACGCCATGAGACGGGCAGCAGCACATGCACTGAGGAATTTCCATACACATGAGGTAGGTCAGTTTGGTCAGACTGCAGGTCTTATGTCCCAGCCCAATTTATAATTTGAGTCATTCTGGTTAGATTTAGTGCTTGTTTCTCCTGAACACAGTTTGGTGGGTGATTTCTCCATAATATATAGATTAGACTCTTGCGATATGTTCTACATTAAAACTACCATTTAATAATGACTTTATTAATAGTATTTTATAAAGTTTGTTAGAAATTTATTTAAATGCTTTTGATTGTTCTTGGGGAACACCATACAGTGAGTTAGCAGATGAAATGTATATTTCAGTCTGCCTGTTAAACTTCCAAAATTTGCAAACTTTTGTTTAATATAGATACCATTCAGATTGTAGAAAAAACACACACAAACACAAAAATTCATATCAATATATTAATTTATACAAAGTTCAGAAGTTAGGGCAGTTAATTACAATGAAGGATAAGGCAAAAAATTATATCTCTTAAAAAAAAAAAAATAGTTGTACCTTCCCATAATTCAGCTGGATTAACTCAGTAATGGAGCATAACTGACAAAAATGCTGCATTCCTGTATTTCAAGCTTTCATCATACCCGTACTTTAAAGTGTTGTAATCAAATGGAATGAGAAAAAAAAATGTAATAATATTGTATTTAATTGTAGAGTGCTGATGCTTTGCTTGAGACAGCTTTACATGATGACCATAGAGAAGTAAGGTTAGAAGCTCTTAGGATATATGAGGAGCATCCATTAGCCTATGATGTTACTGAAGAACAAGTAAAAACTGTTCAGAGGTACTGCTCATTTACTTTATGTTATAGTGATTTCAGCTCAGTTACATTTTCATTTTTATTATCATGTGTTTGGTAGTGAATAGTCTGTCTCTGAGCAAGATTATGACAATGAATTCATAGTGTTTTTTGCCAATTTATGCTGATGATTTTTCTCATGTCAGTAAGATATTACTTTAAATACATTACAAAATAATAAAGACATATTAAGATAAAAAGATATGCAAAAAGACACTCATGTATGCATGGGACCATTGGGCCACTGTTGTTTATTTGGGCTCAGATATTTATTTCACAGATTTAATCAAAGTATTCCAGTTCTTGTGATAAAGTCTACACAGAAAAATATTATGAATGGTACCATTATTGCATTATAAATGTGGAACAGTTGTATCACTCAACAACAGTCTACAGCATCATATGAAAGTGCAAGCTGTATATAAATGGATAATAGGTTAATTTGCATAGTGCTGTCTGTACAATCTTTTTTATAAGCTTGTATTTAACCAATCATTTCTGTGTTACAGATGGAATCACACAATTAACCTGTCAGAGATTAAACACAGTCGTCAAAAACGTTCCACTCTGGCTGAAATCTTGAAAGCTCTCAGCTTTGAAATTGCTTTGCCTGAGGTTACCTGGAAAAAAGAAATTGGCTCCTCAGATATTGGTGCCAGTATTGGAATATATATGCATAACAGCATGAAGTTAGATATGGGTAAGCATAATGCAAGGCTTATGAAGGCAGTGCTGTAGTTGAATCTGCATCATACTTGTTAAAATAAATTTAAATGGATTTTTGAGATAATCATGTTTTTAGTGAACCTGTGAGCTTATGCAATGGTGCTGCTTTGTGTGTCGTCTGTAAGTTTACCATAGCTATCTCAAAAATAGCAGGAGCTAGCATCACCAAATTTTTTGCAAATAATCAGTCGTCTGAAAAACTCTATCGGATTATGTTTATTTTTTTCTAACTGCATTTTCTTAGATTTTAAAGGGAAAAAGCTAAAAAAGCTTTAAAAATCTTCTTTTCCAAAAGTGTCCAGCCAAATTGTCCAATATTTTACAGAAATGATCCCGTGAACAATCTCTCTCAAGTTTGTTCGAATGGTTCCAGTTCGGAGATTTTTGGCAGAGTTACAGGAGATTGAACTTCATCATCTGTCCAAAAAAGCACACTAAAATTAAAATCTCAGAAACAGCTAGAGCTATAATCACCAAATTTTTTACCAATGTTTGTCACAAATGTCATATCTGAAAATGAGGTATTGGTGGCGCCACCTACATTGATCTGTTTTTTACAAGCCAAAATGTAATTTTAAACTCTTCTAGCTTATACACTGATTTATGATGAAACTAATAAGCTGATTGGTTTAAACTTTACAAGAATTGTTCTATGGTAGGTTCTGCCAGTTTTATAAGAATAGATTGGGTAAATACAGCTTTAGAAAAGCATTGTAGCCAATTGAAAAAGGCTTTCTGTATTTGAAAACAGATTTGACTACATGCTCAGTTTCAGCAGCCAAGTCAAGAGGTCACTCAGTACAACCAGGTGGGGTCCAGACATCACCACTGCAACTGACCTGGCTCTGTCTGGTGTCTAGACAATGTGTCTAGACAAGATGTCTAGATGTCTAGACAATGTGTCTAGACGCAGCATTCCCAGATTTTTGGATCTATATCTTTCAGCTGTTTGAAAAATTTGGTTTGCATTTTTAGCAAATCTGTGAGCTTATGCAATGGTGTGGCGTCGTCCTTAATCCGTCTTCTGTCATCTGTTGTGTGTCATAGCTACCTCAAAAGAGCAGGAGCTAGCATCACCAATTTTTTTTGCAAAAGATTTGTCATCAAAGCGGACTTTTAGCGAACCTGTGAGCTTATGCAATGTTGCTGCATCATCCATTGTGTGTCAGTGCGTTGTGCGTCGTCTCTAGTTAACCATACCTATCTCAAAAATGGCAGCAGCTAGTATCACCAAATTTTTTGCAAATAATCAATCATTTGTTTATTTTTTTTCTAACTGCATTTTCTTAGATTTTTGCACAGCGTCCATCTGTTCATCTGCCTTTGGATAAAAACACTCATATCTCTGCATTGGTTGGACCTATTGCATTTGTATACATCTTGGACAGCTTTCTTGATTTTATGACAGGTGGCACCCCCTACATCACGTTTAAGCTGCAGACATCCAAGCTCATATCTCGGGAACCGTTTGCCCAGTTTGGCCAAAATTTTGCATTTGTATAAATCTTCCATAGCTCTTTATCATACGCAAAACTGGTAGCGCCACCTGCAGCCATTTTTGCACAGCGTCCATCTGTTCATATGCCTTGGGATAAAATCACTAATATCTAGGCAGTGGTTTGACTTATCCACCTGAAATTTTGCAGTTTATACATCCTAGACAGCTTTCTTGATTTTATGGTAGGTGGCGCCACCTACATTCAGATTTAAGCTGCTGACATCCAAGCTCATATCTCTGGAACCATTTGACCAATTGGGCAAAAATTCTGCATGTGTATAAATCTCACATAGCTCTTTATCATACGCAAAACTGGTGGCGCCATCTGCAATCATTTTTGCACAGTGTCCGTCTGTTTTTTTGCCGTGGGATAAAATCTCTGCAGTGGTTTGACATATCTGCCTAAAATTTGCACTTTTATACATCTTGGATAGCTTTCTCAATTTTGTGGCAGGTGGGGCCACCTACATTTATGTATACACTGCAAACATTCAGGATTATATCTCAGGACTGGTTTGACATATCCCTCTGAAATTTGCATGTGTATAGATCTCACATAGCTCTTAATCATACACAAAATTGGTGGTGCCACCTGCCACCATTTTTGCACAGCGTCTATCTGTTTGTCTGCCATGGGCTAAAATCACTCATATCTAAGTAGTGGTTTGACTTATCTACCTAAAATTTTGCATGTTTATACATCATGGATAGCTTTCTTGATTTTGTGGCAGGTGGTGCCACCTACATTTATATATACACTGCAGACATTCAGGCTTATATTTCAGGACTGGTTTGACATATCCCCCTGAAATTTTGCATGTGTATAGATCTCACATAGTTCTTAATCATAAACAAAAGTGGTGGCGCCACCTGCCACCATTTTTGCATAGTGTCCATCTGTTTGTCTGCTGTGGGCTAAAATCACTTATATCTCAGTAGTGGTTTGACTTGTCTGACTAAAATTTTGCATGTTTATACATCTTGGAAAGCTTTCTGGATTTTTAGGGTAGGTGGCACAACTGACATACACATTTCGGCTGCAGACATCCAGGCTATTATGCAACATACCTCATTCTTTCTCCCCATGCCACTCAATCCATGCCTCACTTCACCCGTCCCACTCTGATTTTGGCGGATACAAGTAGTCGCTTGTTGACTACCTTATTCTAGTTTTTGTGTTGTGTGCACCGATGCTAGAATTTCAGTAGTGATGTTTATTTAATTGTTTCTTGTTCTTAGTGTTAAGTACTTGCATTGTTCATATACATGTTACACATGTTCTTGAAAAGTAATGGTCCAGCATTGAAGCATTATATCTAGTGTAATCTCATTGCACAGGTTCACATTAGGCCTGTAGGCCTTGTTTTTAATGTTAGTGTACACATGCTTTATACTTGACTGTTTGATAACACTTTGCTCCTGATGCCAAAGTAAAGCTTGGTTTTTTTTATATTCTGATTTGAGTTCCCACATGTATATAGGTTGTATTTTATTGTTGACTTCAGATCTACACAATCTGATTTCTTGAGTCCATAACTCGGACTGCTGAGTTGGATAACACGTCTTAGTCCAGAGTCCTTGACTCCAAGTCTTGAGTCCAAGTCCTTGAAAAAGTGGACTCAGTTCCCAAATGTGGACTTGAATCCTACGTACTTCTGTATAAATTCTTAGGTGTAGGACAAGACAGGAAAAGCTAGAGTAAATCTAACAATTTTATGGTCTGATTGAAATTATAATAATAATAAAATAAAGATTGATTTATTGCATGTTTCTTGGGCATTCCTGCACATTTGTTATTTTTTCTTTTAATTGGAAGGGAGCAACAGTATACCACAGATATTGCAAATAAGTGTAATTGTTCTGAAACAATTTAGAGTTGTCATGAGAAAGGTGCTAAAAAATAAGTGGGAGTGTGTGGGATCACATAGTGTTCCAAGGCAGGACCAAATGATACAGAAAATACATTTGAAAGAATGTAAAATTCTGCTTAATATTTTTTTCCTTCGTATGGCACAATAAATAACACACTTTATGTTTACAATTTTGTGTTTAATTTTGAAAATTCAAATATCAACTAATTTATTTTTAATTATATTGCATAGGAATAAAGTATTATCAGGGATACAGCAGTGGTGATAAAATTCTTATGTAAATATCTGGCCTGGCATAAGAACTGGCACTGAGATATGCAGTTGATAAAACAGGAAGATATTGTTTTTTTTCCCCGGCTGATTGGGCTACATGCAGCCCGGTCATTTTGCTTAAACATAACCTTAAAATATAAGTGCCACCATAGAGACAATAAAAGAAATTCTCATTTACATATCTCCATTGCTTTATTTCAAACCCTTTAGGCAGTCCTATTAATAGTCATTATATAATTAGATACAGCCAACTCTCGATTATAGGCAAAAAGTTCCTTTCAGTGTTTGTAATTGTATCATACCAATGTATATTATTAAGTGATTTTTGGTTAATATATTTTTCATCTGTTCCTTATTGATTGCCCCTAGTTAAGGCCTGATATTTTATATTACAATGCACTGGTACATTTTCCATGGTCAGTAACTGTTACCTGGTTGGCACTAGAATCATTATGTTTACTTTTGCAGCACCCCTGAAAGGGATATTTGAAATACATATATTTGATGATGCCTGGGCAGAAATTCATATTGGTGTTCTGAAAATGAGGTTAGACATTGTCCGTCTCCGTCTCTGCTATCGTGGTTCCATCAAGTACAACTTAGAAGTGCTTAAGGTAGGTACCATTGTAATTAAAGGTGTACTAATTATGTTTATTCACTCTCTCTGGTTAAAGCTGGCATTACCAATTTCCCAGGAGAAATGTTGATGTTTCTTAATGCATGAAATTGACATTGATTTGGGTTTGTCTGTCTGTCCCTCTGTCTGTCTGTCTATCTGTCCCTCTGTCAGGTTTTTGTTTCCATGCGGTAACTATCCTAATTATTATCAGATTTCATTCAAATTTGGGTCAGTGTTTACACTCATGCTTACCTTGGATGGGATTGGTGTGTCTGTTGGATAAGATAAAAACACATGATATTTCATTTTTGATATGAAGAATCAGCACATTTAGTTTCACTAATCACCAACAGGTGTCGGTAGCAGAGGACTTAAATTCCATGCAGCTGCTTATTATAATTTGATTTTGAAATAGAGTATAATCAATGTAAAATCACATGGTTGTGCAACTTACTGTATAAAATTAAGAGTCAGAAATAAAATAGTATTGAGAAAATTGTCACTGAATGCTTTCTGTAGAAAAGGAATCATAACAGATATATTGGTCATAGAGATATCCTGATTAAAAATATACATTCAAGCAGGGCTTTCAGGAATGTGTGGATAAGTGCTTGACACTCAAAAACTTTTTAATTTCTGAATCTCCAAGCATCTAATCAAATGAGCGAATTTCCGCTTGTAGAACTGAGAGGATCAAAGCTGACTTGTGTAATAGCAGTGGATGGTTATGGCCGACTAACTCATATAAACCAGCATAAACCACACTCACAACAAGCCCTTACTTTCACTGCAATCAGATAATCAGATTTTATGACACATTATATAGCCATATAATGATACAGTTATGACATAAAATGTCAAACAATATGATTGAATGGTACCTATTTAAAAAAAAAATTAACACATTGTCCCCCTATGGATGCTCCAAAGTTCCATGTGACTCTCCATAATTTTGGCCTTAGCATCTTGGAATCTTGATGTGGTCACAAGTTTATATTCCTTTCAGTCATTCAACATCATGGGTTAGGGAACCAATGAATTATCTGCAGACAACCACGCACAATAAAAACTGAATGACCGAAAATGAATTTTATTTTATGCACATAATCCACACAAATGTTCCAGTTTGGTTTTATTGATACCACCTGACACATGCTTTTTAGCTCAGCTGACTATAAGTCATCTGAGCTATAGTCATGGTCCATTGTCCGTCGTCCATCTGTCTGTCTGTCTGTCCGTCCGTCTGTCTGTCCGTCTGGATGTCCGTCCGTAAGACTGGCACGTTTCGACACCGTTGGACCTACGAATCTGAATTTCGGCATACAGTTAGATGTCCCCATAATCTCCTACCATGCCAAAAATTGGGTCAATAGGACTTCGTTCCTTTGAGATATTAAGGAAAAACCTCAATTTTTTATTAGAAATCTATTTTCACACTTCAGGACTGCCTAATATCAAAACCACTCATCTGGTTTTCTTCATATTTACCATAAATATTCCTCTATATAGTTCCTATGTACATGCCAGATATTAAGTCAGTATTATATAATTTAAAAAAGTTATGGGCCCAAACATAATGGACTTTGTAAAAAATCAGGAAGATATTTGGTCACTTCAGACTAAAAGTGTTAAAGGTAGGGACTTTTTTCCAGTAATACATCTTTAATTAATCAAAATTTAATTGTATACCAAAAATTAGATCAAAATTTGTTAAATTTTTTTAAATATTGGCAAAAATATAAAATTGGTACCTTAAATTTTGCCCAACTTTGGCCATGGCACGTTTTTTTCCTGTGAGTACTGTGGATTTAATTTTCACACCATGTATACATAAGGATTTAATCTGTTAAAATCTGAAATTTGAAAATAAAAGCTGCAAAATTAGGCTAATTATTGAATTTTTTAGGAGGCTCTTGTTGTATTCCCTTACATTGTCAAGCAGTCCACTTTGATGACTGTAGGTCATTCAGTGCACATCTCTATGCTCCCCAGGCTGTTGACATAATTTTAGATGTCCCCAAAATCTCCTACCATACTGAAAATTGGGTCATTAGGACTTTGTTCCTTCGAGATATTAAGGAAAAAAAACTCCGTTTTCCATAAAAAAAAGCCATTGTTACACTTCAAGGCTGCCTAATATCAAAACCACTGATCTGTTTTTGATCGTATTTAGTATTAACATTCTTTTATACATTTTCTATGAACATACCAAAAATTAGGTCAGTATTGGGTATTATTTTGAAGTTATGGGCAAAAACATAATGCAATTTTTAAAAAATCAGGAAATATATTTACTCACCTAACATGAGAATTGCTGAACCTAGAGACTTTTATTCAGGAATATAACTTTATTTAATCAAGATTCAATTGTTTACCCAAAATTAGATCTGAATTTTGCAAATTTTTCAAGTTATTAGCATAAATAAAAATCAATACCTTAAATTTTGTCCAACTGATATTCATAAGCTTTATCGACTCGATATAGTATCACAGTGGAGAAACATTTATAGTCCAATCACGATCAGCTGAGCGCCGTGACCCATGGGTCCCTTGTTTTGGAGTTATCTTCAAACTTACGTGTAAACTCCCACAATAGACATAAATGGAAGGCCTTGCCTCCATGTTGCTGTTATGTACGGAGGGGTCAGGATGTGCTTTCAAGGATGGAAGTTGACTTCGGATGTTTTAAACTGATTCTCCACCCTTGTTTTTCCCTTGTCTTTAATCCCCCGAAAAGCTTGCTACATTGTTTGACACAGGGACTAGTCTCAATGTTTTGACAAGCTGAAAGTTTCTCAGGTAATGTTTACTGCAGTGAACCAATCAGAGGCCGGCTGTGTTCCAACATGAAGGAAAAAAAAATAGATACGTTTGACTTGACTGGTATTACAGCCATGAATAATGATTGCATACTGTGTCATTTAAAGAAAAGTAAGCAGCCATAATGCAAATATTGTCTGATTTTTCTATCGCAGTAATTTACACAGTCTAAACAGTCCATATGTTAAATATTCATCCTGTCATAATATGCAACCCTGGTGAAGGGTTGCACTGCAAATAATGTGCCTTATGCAGCACCCAATACTGAGATGGCGGAGCCAGTCCCAGTCATGAATACATTGATACAGGACAACCTGGAATCTAAACTTTTTCTCTTGTTGAAAGCTGTAGCTGAGCCAAGAAATGGAGTAGTGGCCATTTAGCTTACAACCAGGACTTCTAAGGCTGTTTGAGCAGATTATCAAGTTATGCATGTTGTTGCATATTTTTAAGGGTTTTATTTGTGACATTTTAAGGCATATCTTTGAAAAAAAGCAAAGTTTTAAGGCATACCTTTGAATAAAATCACATCTTTTATGTTTCTGTTTGTATTATTGGTAAATTGGAAGTTCTTTAATTGACAGTTTGAATAATCTGTTTTTTATTAACACATTTCATTACTTATGCAAAACATTTAAAATGAGAAAATGATTTTTCATTAATGCTTCTCCATATTAATGAAAACAAATTATTGTTATTATATTTCTGTTCAGCGTCACTGTCTTCTCAGCTGTTTTTTTTTTCATTATAGGAATTTGGCTTTAGTGAACCTCAGGAGATTGTCACAAAGTTCGACACAGTCATCAAGTTATTGTTTGATCCGGTGGTTGATATTGTTGATTCTATTACTGACCTGGTAAACAAATTTGAAGGCAGGGGTTTGGGTGGTATTGTCTCAGATTTAATCAGCTCATCCTTGAACATGGAAGAAAAACTGAAGCAGCTGGTGAACTCGACTGATGGCCTGACACAGTCTGTGATAGATTATACTGGACTCCCTTGGACCAATACCCTTCATGGCTTTGCCAAGAGAATGAAGATATTGTTTATGGATATCAAAGAAGACTATTCCTTCTTCTATCAGGTAAATATCCATGTTACCTGCATGATATCTGTTTCCATCTCATTGCTGCTTTTCTCTGCACTAATTGAAAGTAAGCTTTGAAAAATATATGTAGCATTTTAAAAGGACGTTGCAGTGTGATATGTTAGTGGTTGCTTGATCCCAGCATTAAAGATTGTATTAACCTGAAGAAAAATCTAATTCTGAATTATATTGATAGTCCAAATTTGTGCATGCATGCCTGCAGATCTGATAAGTGCTATTAATAATTTCATAATTTCCATGTACCATATATTCTTTAACTAATGCATTTTAGGGTATTGGAAATGAACTCATGATCACCTTCCCATCTGCAATAACAGAGTTTGAACAGGCAACGAAAGAGTTTGGAAATGCAGGGAATAGAATGCTATCAAATCCTTTGGATGCTCTTGGTACCTTCCTTCAAGGTGTACAGAAGTAAGCACTGACAGGTTATACCTTGTTGTTTAGTTAGTAGGCTTAATTGTTTTCTTATTTAAGGTTGAATAATGTCATGCTCATACCAGAAATATCCAGACTTAAGAATTAAGAGTCATGTTTAGATTCTCACATTAATTACTCCACATGTATAGATTCTCACATTACACCACATGTATAGATTCTCACATTACTCCACATGTTTAGATTCTCACATTCTTCCACATGTATATATTCTCCCATTACTCCACATATAGATTATCACATAACTCCACATGTTAATATTCTCACACTACTCCACATGTATAGATTCTCACATAACTTCACATGTATAGATTCTCATATTACTCACAATGTTTAGATTCTCACATGTATAGATTCTTACCAACTCCACATATTTAGATTCTCACATTACTCCACATGTACAGATTATCACATAACTCCACATGTTAAGATTCTCACACTACTCCACATGTATAGATTCTCACATTACTCCAAATGTTTAGGATCTCACATTACTCCACATATGTATAGATTTTTACCAACTTCACATGTATAGATTCTCACATTACTTCACATGTATAGATTCTCACATTACTCCACATGTGACCACTTATTGAAAGAACCAAGGGTGCATGGTAATAATTAAGAGGATTAATTTTATAGTGTTTTATTTTCATGAAAGGTATTATGAAATTCAGTTTTATCTTGAAAGTAGGACATATCTGTTTAAGATTATGAATAATATATATTCTTAATCATTGTCAGAGCATATGTCATAAAATCTGATTATGTTTTGAGGTATGCAACTTATTCTTTCAGGATAATTTTTATGCCCCCGCCACAAAGTGGCAGGGCCATATAGTTTTACCCATGTCCGTCCTTCCGAAATAAAACAGTTGTACGGACTTTTTTCGCAATGCTTGCAGATATTGGCCTGATTTTTGGTGTGTGGGCAGATAATGACCAGTTACAGATTGAGTTCGCGTTTCGTCCCGGTTGACCTACTTTTGACCGTTTTACAGCTCCTAAACTTAGAAAATTTCATGAAAAATATAAATTTTCATGACAAATACGCATGTACAGATTTTTTTTCGCAATGCCTGCAGATATTGGCCTGATTTTTTGTGTGAAGGCAGATAATGACCAGTTACAGATCGAGTTCGCGTTTCGTCCCAGTTGACATACTTTTGACGGTTTTACGGCTCCTTAACTTAGAAAATGTCATGAAAAATATAAATTTTCATGACAAATACACATGTACGGACTTTTTTTGGCAATGCCTGCAGATATTGGCCTGAATTTTGGTGTGTGGGCAGATATAGACCAGTTACAGATCGAGTTTGCATTTTGTCCCGGTTGACCTATTTTTGACCGTTTTACAGCTCCTGGACATAGAAAATTTCATGAAAAATATGAAAATTCATGACAAATACACATGTACGGACTTTTTTTCACAATGCCTGCAGATATTGGCCTGAGTTTTGGTGTGTGGGCAGATTATGACCAGTTACAGATTGAGTTCGCGCTTCGTCCCAGTTGACCTACTTAAGACTGTTTTACGGCTCCTGAACATAGCAAATTCATGAAAATATAAATTTTCATGACAAATACACATGTACTGACTTTTTTTTGCAATACCTGCAGATATTGGCCTGATTTTTGGTGTGTGGGCAGATAATGACAAGTTACAGATCGAGTTAATGTTTTGTCCCAGTTGACCTACTTTTGACCGTTTCACGGTGGTCTAACATAAAAAATTTCATAAAAAAGTGCACATGTACAGACTTTTTTTCGCAATGCCTGCAGATACGGGCTTGATTTTTGGTGTGTAGGCAGATAATGACCAGTTACAGATCAAGTTCTTGTGTTGTCTCAGTTGACCTACTTTTGACCATTTGACTGCTCCTGAACATAGAAAGTTTCATGAAAAATAGAAATTTTCATAACAAATGCCTATGTACCAACTTTTTTTCCTCAATGCCTGCAGATACCACCCTGATTTTTTATGTGTGGGCAGATAATGACAGTTGCAGATTGAGTTCGTGTTTCATCCCGATTGACCTACTTTTCATTGTCTCACGGCTCCTAAACATAGAAAATTTTATGAAAGACAGAAATTTTTATGGAAAATGCACATGTATGGACTTTTTTTCACAGTGCTTGCAGATACTGGCCTGATTTTTGGTGTGTTGCTTGATAATGACCCGTAACAGATCAAGTTTGCATTTTGCCCTTGTTGACCTACTTTTGACCATATGACACCTCCTGAACTTAAAATTTTTTCAAAATTTAACAAATGTTTCTAATTTGCCCCAGGCGGAGGCATTAGTGTCGTTCCGACACATCTAGTTTTATTATTTCAAACTGTTTATTTACTTATCCAATTTTTCCATTCTTTTTCTGTAGAATTTCATTGAGACAATGTTGTTAATAATGTGTCTGTATTTAATTAAATAGTATTTTAATTTAATGTATTTTTTTATAATTATTTTGTAGAATAAGATCAGCTCTAGGTAAAATTATTAAAGGTAAAAGAAGGATGGAAGCTTACTTCAAATCAGGTAGGGAACTGATGCTACCAGAAATGTATGTTTGTGTGCTAACTATCCCTCACCACACTGCAGCGGAGGAGGGGGGGGGGGGCTGTATAGTGATCAGCTTTGTCTTTCTGTCTGTAAACAATTGTTTACAATATGCATATTATGCATGCCAAGTTTTTTATGCTCTTAATATGAATTGTTTCATACAAAATTTTTACATTTCTCTATTTCTCAAAAAGTTTTACTGGGAACTACTTCTAATTATAAAAGCAGTGCATCTTATGGATATCCAGAGCTGATAACCTTTTGTTCAAATTTGATACCTTTTTTGGATAATTATATGAATTCTAAAATTGTTTGCATTTTTAGCTCAGTTGACAATAAGTCATCTGAGCTATAGTCATGGTCCATTGTCCGTCGTCTGTCCATCCGTTTGTCCATAGATGTGGCACGTTTTGAAACAGTAAGACCTAGGAATCCAAAATTTGGCATAATGTTAGATGTCCCCAAGATCTCCTACCAAGCTGAAAACAGGGTCTTTGCGACTTCGTTCCTTTTAGAAATTAAGCAAAAACCTCAATTTTTTATTAAAAACCTATTTTCTCACTTCAGGACTGCCTAATATCAAAACCACTCATCTGAAAGTCATCTGAGCTATAGCGATCACTCTTTGTCCGTCGTCCGTCTGTCTGTCCCTTTGTCCGTCTGTCTGTCTGTCCGTCCGTTAACCAGGCACAAATTGTAACCGCTGGACCTAGAACCTTGTAACCTATGATTCTGAGAGGTCCATTAAAAATCTCCTTGGAAACCAGAAATTTGTTCTCTGTTACCCATATCCTCTGAGCTATGGGGCCCCAAAGTACCCCCCCCCCCCCCCAGAAAAGTCAAAAATTTCATACAAAAACTTCAATATCTCATTAACTACTTGACTGATGGTCATGATTTTTGGCATACATATTGATCATGAGATATTCCATCATTTCCTGCTCACTGGTGGCGCCACCTTTATTTTTTTATTTTTTACTAATTTTTTTCTCTATTTTTGAGACCTTTAAAAATGTGAACATCTGTTAACAAGGCACAAATCATAAAGACTGGACCTAGAATCTTAATTCTTGACACACTGAGAGACCTATGAAAAGTCTCCTTGGAAACCAGAAATAAGGTCTCTGTTACCCATATCCTTTGAGCTACGGGGCCCCAAAGTACCTCCCAGAATAGTAAAAAAATTCATACATTAACTTCAATATCTCATTAACTACATCACTGATGGTCATGATTTTTGGCATACTTATTGATCATGAGATGTTTCATCAGTTTCTGCAGACTGGTGGCACCACCTGCCTTTTTAATTTTTACGAATTGTTTTGTCTATTTTTGAGACCCTTAAAAATGTGAACATCTGTTAACAAGGCACAAATCATAAAGACTGGACCTAGAATCTTAATTCTTGACACACTGAGAGACCTATGAAGTCTCCATGGGAACCAGAAATTAGGTCTCTGTTACCCATATCCTTCAAGCTATGGGGCCCCAAAATACCCCCCAGAATAGTAAAAATTTCATACAAAAAATTCATTATCTCAATAACTTCATCACTGATGGTCATGATTTTTGGCATACATATTGATCATGAGATGTTCCATCAGTACCTGCAGACTGGTGGTGCCACCGGTATGGTTCAATTTTTTACGATTTTTTCCTCTATTTTTGAGACCTTTCAGGATGCTGTCTTCTGTAAACGTGGCACAAATTGTTATGACTAAACCTAGAATCTTTATTCTCGACACACTGAGGTCAGACTGACGCATTATTTGCACTATATATTATCATTGTAAACAAAGACGTATTCATACACACCTGACCAGATTTTGACATCTCCAGCACATTGGTCTTAAAGACCATGTTGAACTCTGTTTACAAATGCGGAAAAAGTGGCGCCTCATGTGACTCATTTAGGAACTATAAGCCTAGTTCTCTCCCTGTCTGAAGATGGCAGCACCTCCCAGAGCAAACTGTGGAAAAAGCACACCTCTCACTGCATCTCATGTCAAAATTTTATCTCTGCAGAAAAAAACATTATCTTGGCATGATTAATAAGCTAAAAACCTATGTTATAAAAAAAAATAAACCACATTATAATGGCCCCCCTATTAATTTTAAGGTGTACACTTCAGCCCGGCCCTGTCATATTGCATTCAGTCCGGTGGACCCTACACAAAATGGGCCAAGTGCTCTAATTGTCGCTCACACCTACAAAAAGTCTCCATGGAAACCAGAAATTGAGTCTCTGTTACCCATATCCGTCGAGCTATGGGGCCTCAAAGTACCCCCCAGAATAGTAAAAAATTTCATACAAAAACTTCAATATCTCATTAACTACTTGACTGATGGTCATGATTTTTGGCATACATATCGATCATGAGAAGTTCCATCAGTTCCTACAGACTAGTGGCGCCACCTATATTGCTCGATTTTTTACGATTTTTTAATCTATTTTTGAGACCTTTCAGGATGCTGTCTTCTGTAAACGTGGCACAAATTGTTATGACTGAACCTAGAATCTTTATTCTCAACACTTTGAGAGACCTAAGAAAAGTCTGCATGGAAACCAGAAATTAGGTCTCTGTTACCCATATCCTTTGAGCTGTTGGGGGGCTCCAAATAACCCCCAAGAATAATGGAAAGTTTGATAAAAACAAACTGCAACATTTCAATAACTACGACACTGATCGTCATGATTTTTGGCATACATATTGATCAAGAGGTTTTCCATCAGTTCCTGCAGACTGGTGTCGCCACCTGTATTTTTTCAAATTTTCACATTTTTTTTCTCTATTTTTGAGACCTTTAAGGATGTAGTTATCTGTCAACAGGGTACAAATCGTAATGACTGGACCTAGAATCTTCATTCTTGACACACAGGGAGACCCATGATAAGTCTCCATGGAAACCTGAAATTAGATCTCTGTTACCCATATCCTTTGAGCTATGGCACTCCAAAGTACAGCTCAGAATAATGGAAAATTTGATACAAAAGCTGAAGTATCTGAACAGCTAATGCAGAGATCACCATAATTGTTTGCATGGATATTGATCATGGAGTGTTTCATCAGTTTCTGCAGACTGGTGGCACAACCTGTATTTGTTCGGGTTTTTTTAACGAATTTTTTCTCTATTTTGGAGACCTTTAAAGATATGAACATCTGTTAACAGGGCACAAATCATAAAAACTGGACCTAGAATCTTCATTCTTGACACACAGGGAGACCCATGATAAGTCTCCATGGAAACCTGAAATTAGATCTCTGTTACCCATATCCCTTGAGCTATGGCACTCCAAATAACAGCTCAGAATAATGGAAAATTTGATACAAAAGCTGAAGTATCTGAACAGTTAATGCAGAGATCACCATAATTGTTTGCATGGATATTGATCATGGAGTGTTTCATCAGTTTCTGCAGACTGGTGGCACAACCTGTATTTGTTCGTTTTTTTTTACGAATTTTTTCTCTATTTTGGAGACCTTTAAAGATATGAACATCTGTTAACAGGGCACAAATCATAAAATCTGGACCTAGAATCTTCATTCTTGACACACAGGGAGACCCATGAAAAGTCTCAACGGAAACCTGAAATTCGGTCTCTGTTACCCATTTTCTTTAAGCTATATGGCTCCAAAATACCCCCAGAATAATGGAACATTTGATACAAAAATTGCAGTATCTCAATAACTACAACACTGATGGTCATGATTTCCGGCATACATATTGATCATGAGCTGTTCCATCAGTTTCTGCAGACTGGGTGGGCCACCTCTATTTTTTTCAAATTTTTACAAATTTTTTTTTCTCTTTTTTTTTGAGACCTTTAAAGATGTGGTTATCTGTCAACAGGGTACAAATTGCAACAACTGGACCTAGAATATTCCATGAAAAGTGCCTGTGGAAACCTGAAATTAGATCTCTGTTACCCATATCCTTTGAGCTATGGCACTCCAAAGTACAGCTCAGAATAATGGAAAATTTGATACAAAAGCTGAAGTATCTGAACAGCTAATGCAGAGATCACCATAATTGTTTGCATGGATATTGATCATGGAGTGTTTCATCAGTTTCTGCAGACTGGTGGCACAACCTGTATTTGTTCGGGTTTTTTAACAAATTTTTTCTCTATTTTGGAGACCTTTAAAGATATGAACATCTGTTAACAGGGCACAAATCATAAAAACTGGACCTAGAATCTTCATTCTTGACACACAGGGAGACCCATGATAAGTCTCCATGGAAACCTGAAATTAGATCTCTGTTACCCATATCCTTTGAGCTATGGCACTCCAAATAACAGCTCAGAATAATGGAAAATTTGATACAAAAGCTGAAGTATCTGAACAGTTAATGCAGAGATCACCATAATTGTTTGCATGGATATTGATCATGGAGTGTTTCATCAGTTTCTGCAGACTGGTGGCACAACCTGTATTTGTTCGTTTTTTTTTACGAATTTTTTCTCTATTTTGGAGACCTTTAAAGATATGAACATCTGTTAACAGGGCACAAATCATAAAATCTGGACCTAGAATCTTCATTCTTGACACACAGGGAGACCCATGAAAAGTCTCAACGGAAACCTGAAATTCGGTCTCTGTTACCCATTTTCTTTAAGCTATATGGCTCCAAAATACCCCCAGAATAATGGAACATTTGATACAAAAATTGCAGTATCTCAATAACTACAACACTGATGGTCATGATTTCCGGCATACATATTGATCATGAGCTGTTCCATCAGTTTCTGCAGACTGGGTGGGCCACCTCTATTTTTTTCAAATTTTTACAAATTTTTTTTTCTCTTTTTTTTTGAGACCTTTAAAGATGTGGTTATCTGTCAACAGGGTACAAATTGCAACAACTGGACCTAGAATATTCCATGAAAAGTGCCTGTGGAAACTTGAAATTAGGTCTCTGTTACCCATATCCTTCAAGCTACAGGACTCTGAAGTATCCCTCAGAATAATGGACAATTTGATACAAAAGCTGAAGTATCTGAACAACTAATGCAGAGATCATCATGATTCTTTGCATGGATATTGACCATTTAGGGTTTTTATTAGTTTCTGTAGACTAGTGGAGCCACCTGTATTTTTAAATATACAAAAGCTCAAGTATCTGAATAACTATTGCATTGATCACCATGATTATTTGCACGAATATTGATCATGGGATGTTCCATCAATTCCTATAGACTATTGATGCCACCTATATTTTTTCCAATTTTTACGAAATTTTTTCCTTTTTTTAAGATCTGCAATGAACCTGTCATCTGTTAACAGGGCACAAATCGTAATCACTGGACCTGGAATCTTCTCACTTGACATCCAGGGGGTCCATGAAAAATCTCCTTGAAAACCTGAAATTAGATCTCTGTTACCTATATCCTTGGAGCTATGGTGCTCCAAAGTACCCCCCAGAATAATGGAAAATTTGATACAAAAGCTCAAGTATCTGAATAACCACTGCATCAATCACCATGATTCCTTGCAAGAAAATTGATCATGGGATGTTCCATTACTTCCTGCTGACTGGTGGCGCCACCTGTATTTTTTCCAATTTTTTAAAAAAAATTTTCTCTTTTTTTCAGTTCTGCAATGAACCTGTCATCTGGTAACAGGGCACAAATCTAACCACTGGATCTGGAATCTTCAAACTAAATATCTAGAGAGGTCCATGAAAATCTTGAAAACCTGAAATTAGGTCTATGTTACCCATGTCTTTGGACATGTATCTGAATAACCACTGCATTGATCACCATGATTCTTTGCATGAATATTGATCATGGGATGTTCCATCACTTCCTGCCAACTGGTGGCGCCACCTGTATTTTTCAAATTTTTACAAATTTTTATGCCCCCGCCACAAAGTGGCCGGGGCATATAGTTTTACCCATGTCCGTCCTTCCGTCCTTCCGAAATCAAACAGTTGTACAGACTTTTTTTTGCAATGCCTGCAGATATTGGCTTGATTTTTGGTGTGTGGGCAGATATAGACCAGTTACAGATCGAGTTCGCGTTTCTTCCCAGTTGACCTAGTTTTGACCGTTTTACGGCTCCTAAACATAGAAAATTTCATGAAAAATAGAAAACTTATGACAAATACACATGTATGGACTTTTTTTCGCAATGCCTGCAGATATTGGCCTGATTTTAGGTGTGTAGGCAGATAATGACCAGTTACAGATCCAGTTTGCCTTTTGTCCCAGTTGACCTTATTTTAACTTTTTTACGGCTCCTAAATTTAGAAAATTTCATGAAAAATAGAAATATTCATGACAGATCCACATGTACAGACTTTTTTTCGCAATGCCTGCAGAGATTGGCCTGATTTTTTATGTTTGGGCAGATACAGACCAGTTACAGATCGCGTTCGCGTTCTGTCCCTGTTGACGTACTTTTGACAGTTTTACGGCTCCTAACATAGAAAATTTCATGAAAAATATGAAATTTCATGACAAAAACACATGTACTGACTTTTTTTCGCAATGCCTGCAGATATTGGCCTGATTTTTGGTGTGTTGGCAGATATTGACCAGTTACAGATCGAGTTCGCGTTTCTTCCCAGTTGACCTAGTTTTGACCGTTTTACGGCTCCTAAACATAGAAAATTTCATGAAAAATAGAAATCTTATGACAAATACACATGTATAGACTTTTTTTCGCAATGCCTGCAGATATTGGCCTGATTTTAGGTGTGTAGGCAGATAATGACCAGTTACAGATCCAGTTTGCCTTTTGTCCCAGTTGACCTTATTTTAACTTTTTTACGGCTCCTAAATTTAGAGAATTTCATGAAAAATAGAAATATTCATGACAGATCCACATGTACAGACTTTTTTTCGCAATGCCTGCAGATATTGGCCTGATTTTTGATGTTTGGGCAGATACAGACCAGTTACAGATCGAGTTCGCGTTCTGTCCCTGTTGACCTACTTTTGACAGTTTTACGGCTCCTAACATAGAAAATTTCATGAAAAATATGAAATTTCATGACAAAAACACATGTACTGACTTTTTTTCGCAATGCCTGCAGATATTGGCCTGATTTTTGGTGTGTTGGCAGATATTGACCAGTTACAGATCGAGTTCGCGTTTCGTCCCAGTTGACCTATTTTTGATTGTTTTACAGCTCCTGAAGATAGCAAATTTCATGTAAAATATAAATTTTCATGACAAATACACTTGTACAGACTTTTTTTCGCAATACCTGCAGATATTGGCCTGATTTTTGGTATGTGGGCAGATAATGAACAGTTACAGATCGAGTTCATGTTTTGTCCCAGTTGACCTACTTTTGACCATTTGTCGGTGCTCTAACATAGAAAATTTCATAAAAATGTGCACATGTATGGACTTTTTTCGCAGTGCCTGCAGATACAGGCATGATTTTTGGTGTGTAGGCAGATTATGACCAGTTACAGATAGAATTCTTGTTTTGTCCCAGTTGACCTACTTTTGACCATTTCACTGCTCCTGAACATAGAAAGTTTCATGAAAAATAGAAATTTTCATAACAAATGCACATGTACTGACTTTTTTTCCTCAATGCAGATACCACCCTGATTTTTTATGTGTGGGCAGATAATGACAGTTACAAATGGAGTTCGTGTTTTGTCCCAGTTGACCTACTTTAGGTTGTTTTACGGCTCCTAAACATAGAAAATTTCATAAAAGACAGAAATTTTTATGGAAAATGCACTATTATGGACTTTTTTTTCACAATGCCTGCATATACTGGCATGATTTTTGGTGTGTTGCTTGATAATGACCCGTTACAGATCGAGTTTCCATTTTGCCCCCGTATTGACCTACTTTTGACCATACGACACCTCCTGAACTTAAAAAATTTTTCAAAATTTTACAGATGTTTCTTAATTGCCCCAGGCGGGGGTATTGGTGTCGTTCCGACACATCTAGTTTTCTCTTTTTTTTCAGACCTCAATGAAACTGTCATCTTTTAACAGGGCACAAATTGTAACCACTGGACCTGGAATCTTCAATCTTAATATCCAGAGAGGTCCATAAAAAATCTCCTTGAAAACCTGAAATTAGGTCTGTGGCGCCACCTTATTTTTTCCAATTTTTACAATTTTTTTTTCTTTATTTTTGAGACCTACAAAGAAGCTGTCATCTGTTAAAGGGCACAAATCGTAACCGCATAACCTAGATTCTTCTAATTTGACATCAAGTGAGGTCCATGAAAAGTCTGTGTGAAAACATGTAATTAGGTCTCTGTTACCCATATCCTTTGTAGTAAGTACCCCTCAGAATAATTAAAAAATTGATACAAAAGCTCCAGTATCTGAATAACCAATGCATTGATCTCCATGATTTTTTTTGCAGGAATATTGATCATGGAGTGTTCCATCAGTTCCTGCAAACTGGTGGTGCCACCTGTATTTTTTTTTCAATTTTTTAGGCATTTTTTCTCTATTTATGAGACCTTCGAATGAAGTGGTCATCTGTTAACATGGCACAAACTGTAACTGCTGAACCTAGAATCTTCTTACTTCACATCCAGGGAGACTAATAAAAAATCTCCTTGGAAACCTGAAATAAGGTTTCTGTTCCCCATATTCTCTGAGCTATAGGGCTCATAAATAACCCCTAGAATATTTAAAAATTTGATACAAACAAAAGCTCCAGTATCTGAATAACTAGTGCCTTGATAGCCATGATTCTTTGGATATATATTGATCATGGAGTGTTTCATTAGTTCCTGCAGACTAGTGGCACTCCCTTTATTTTTTCAAATTTTTATGCAATTTTTTTCTATTTATGAGACCTTCAAATGAAGTTGTCATCTGTCCAAAAGCCCACTGAAACCCATTTCTAAAGACTCTTCACAAAATTCATGATCTGTTTGCACTCTGGCAGTCATTTTGCTCATTGTTAAATAATCAGGAAAGAAATTTGATCTTTTAACACAAAACTTGTTAAAGCTAAGCACTTTTTTCCAGTAATATAACTTTTATTAATCAAAATTAAATTGTATACCCAAAATTAGATCAAAATCTTTTAAAATTTTTAAAATATTAGCAAAAATAAAAAACTGGCACCTTAAATTTTGCCCAACTTTGACCATGGCACTTTTTTTCCTGTTACTGCTGCGGATTATATTATCAAGGAATGTTTTTGCTAGCATTTCAACTGTTAACACCAAAAATTTGAAACCAGTTGATCAAAAACTGTAGATTTTATTCAAGTTTTCAAGCACCATGTCAATTATTGTTTACATCAAGCTAGTGTTATGCAGTTTGCTAGAGCTCAGCTCCCCAGCTTCAGCTCTTAAGTTCCTTAAATTTGACATACTGTTAGATGTCTCCAAAATCCCCTACCATGCCAAGAATTTGGTCACTAGGACTTAATTCCTTTGAGATATTAATCAAAAACTTCATTTTTCCATTAAAAACCTATTGTAACACTTTAAGACTGCCTAATATCAAAACCACTGATCTGACTTTGATCATATATAATATACATATTTTTCTATACAATCATTATGCACATGCCAGAAATGATATCAGTATTGCGTAATTGTTTTAAGTTATGGGCCCAAACATAATGCACTTTTAAAAAAAATCAAGAAATATAAGAAGAGGATTGCTGAAGCTAGAGATTTTTTGTGAGGGATGTAACATTATTTAATCAAGATTCAAATGAATACCCGGAATTAGTTCTGAATTTTTCAAAATTTATAAGTTATTAGTATAAATATAAAATTAGTAATTTTGCCCAAACTTGACCATGGCACGTTTGTTTCCTGAGAGCACTGCTGATATAATTTTTCATATCATGCACACATAAGGATTTCATCTTTGTAGTTTAGAAAGTTGAAAGAAATTGGCCAAAAATTGTAGCTTTTATTAATGTTTTTATGTGACCATTTCAGACCCAGGCTCTTTCAAGCCCCTCTTCAGTCACCTGTATGTTGACCTTGTTGACCTTTCAGCAAATTTTGCACGCTTGAGGCGAGGCATACACTGGGGCCGCCAGGCAGCTAAAGCCCAGCCACATTTGATCCAAGTGTCCAACCAAATTCATCTAGTAGTTGTTTTGAAAAACAACATAACAATAAACAATAAATTAATAAATTTTATTGGTTTTTAATAACAAATTAAAGAAAAATTAATAGAAAAGGAATTTGTTAGTTGACGAGTAACAGGAAATTAACTTGCATTTACTGATGATGTAAGAATCTTGTATGGATGGATAGAATGTCAATGTCAATGTTATTCCAAATAACACCATGCAGTCACCAATGGCATTTTTCATTTCAATTTACAATGATAAAAAAATAAATCATATTATTCATTACTAATCATTAGGGATCATTTGAAGGAAATTAATGATAGACAAAGATGCAGTTGATAATATTAATTTAGATTCCTACTGTGTCTAGTGTGTAGATTGATGTGAAAGTAGTCCAAAGTGAATATATTACATATATTTTTTTTTAATATAAATAAAAGCCATAAATCCAGGTACTTATGATCATTATTTAAATTTGTGAATTTAGTTTATTCTGGATTCTCAACATCATTGTTTGGCTAAAACTGAATAAATACTAGACATGGTACAAATGCTTTGCAAATGTATTTGAATACAAATATGAATTTGTACTGCATGAAAAAAAAATTTATTGCATAAGAATGGGAATTCAGGTAAAAATGAAAGTATTTGAATACCAGTGCAGATACTTTCAAAATGTATTCATGAATGCATTCATGAATATATTCTATAATATTATTTTAATAATCATTTCAGTTATATTTTATTTTAAAAAATTATATGATTTTCTTATTATTTTTTTAAATAAAAATTTTATTGGCACAATATTTGTTATTAAATTTTAATAAATGGTTAAACTCTTTTATTATATGTACTGCTTATAAGTTATATGGCCAAGCCAAAATCTGTGTGACAATAGCACTCCATTTGTTAAATAAAATAAATGAAATCAATCCTCTTCCCTGTCTCCAAAGATACTATAAAAATCATACATAAGCTAAACACCAACAACTCAAAATAAAGCTTATATTTATTACCATACAACCAGCATGTGCCTCATTCCAAAAATCATATTTTTTATCATATATAACAGCTGAGCGCCCTGACCCATGGGTCCCTTGTTTATGAATTTTTAAATCCTTACCAATTCATACTCAATGCAAGAATAAAAAAAAATTCTCTCTAAAATGCATCTTTCCTTAACATGGCAGGCATATCTGAAAGGTCTATTTACCTGAACAGGTTAAGGTCATAGGTTGATGGATTGTGGGATTTATTTATGATTGTTCATACAAACATTTATATGCAATGCAGTATCTTAAAAAGTGTTTCTAAAATCCATTTCTAATTAACAAGGCAGGTATATTTTCTTGTTTTCCTCGCTTTATTAGTTTAAGGGGCATTCTTAGTTTATTTTGTGATTTTTTTTCTGCATGTATCTTTGTCATGTTTCAGATTCAGTTACAAGGCAAAGTACACATTTCTCACATAAGTTTCTTTCCGTTTATGCAGCAGATTAGGCTTTCTGATTAAGCCTGCACTAAGTGGACCTTTTTTGTTTTAGGTCAATTTTGAGACTGTGAGGGTGTGTGTGTGTGTGTGTGTGAAAGTGTGTGTACACATTTCTCAAATTCTTGTTTTGTCGAATATCCAGTCCTATGGACATTTTTATGCCCCCGCCACAAAGTGGCCGGGGCATATAGTTTTACCCAGGTCCGTCATTCCGTCCTTCCGTCCTTTCGAAATCAAACAGTTGTACGGACTTTTTTTCACAATGCCTGCAGATATTGGCCTGATTATTGGTGTGTGGGTAGATATAGACCAGTTACAGATCGAGTTCGCGTTTCGTCCCGGTTGACTTAGTTTTGACCTTTTTACGGCTCCTAAACTTAGAAAATTTCATGAAAAATAGAAATTTCATGACAAATACACATGTACGGATTTTTTTTCGCAATGCCTGCAGATATTGGCCTGATTTTTGGTGTGTGGGCAGATATAGACCAGTTTCAGATCGAGTTCAGGTTTCGTCTTGGTTGACCTACTTTTGACTGTTTTACGGCTCCTACACTTAGAAAATTTCATGAAAAATAGAAATTTCATGACAAATACACTAGTACAGACTTTTTTTCGCAATGCCTGCAGATATTCGTCTGATTTTTTGTGTGTATGCAGATAATGACCAGTTACAGATAGAGTTAGCGTTTTGTCCCAGTTGACCTACTTTTGACCGTTTAACAGCTCCTAATATTAGAAAATTTCATTAAAAATAGAAATATTCATGACAGACAGATCCACATGTACAGACTTTTTTCCCAATGCCTGCAGATATTGGCCTGATTTTTGGTGTGTGGGCAGATATAGACCAGTTTCAGATCGAGTTCAGGTTTCGTCTTGGTTGACCAACTTTTGACTGTTTTACGGCTCCTACACTTAGAAAATTTCATGAAAAATAGAAATTTCATGACAAATACACTAGTACAGACTTTTTTTCGCAATGCCTGCAGATATTCGTCTGATTTTTTGTGTGTATGCAGATAATGACCAGTTACAGATAGAGTTAGCGTTTTGTCCCAGTTGACCTACTTTTGACCGTTTAACAGCTCCTAATATTAGAAAATTTCATTAAAAATAGAAATATTCATGACAGATCCACATGTACGGACTTTTTTCCCAATGCCTGCAGATATTGGCCTGATTTTTGGTGTGTGGGCAGATATAGACCAGTTTCAGATCGAGTTCAGGTTTCGTCTTGGTTGACCTACTTTTGACTGTTTTACGGCTCCTACACTTAGAAAATTTCATGAAAAATAGAAATTTCATGACAAATACACTAGTACAGACTTTTTTTCGCAATGCCTGCAGATATTCGTCTGATTTTTTGTGTGTATGCAGATAATGACCAGTTACAGATAGAGTTAGCGTTTTGTCCCAGTTGACCTACTTTTGACCGTTTAACGGCTCCTAATATTAGAAAATTTCATGAAAAATAGAAATATTCATGACAGATACACATGTACGGACTTTTTTCGCAGTGCCTGCAGATATTGGCCTGATTTTTGGTGTGTGGGCAGATATAAACCAGTTACAGATCGAGTTTGCGTTTTGTCCCGGTTGATCTATTTTTGACCGTTTTACGGCTCCTGGACATAGAAAATTTCATGAAAAATATGAAAATTCATGACAAATACACATGTACGGACTTTTTTTCGCAATGCCTGCAGATATTGGCCTGAATTTTGGTGTGTCCAGTTGACCTCAATTGATTGTTTTACGGCTCCTAAACATAGAAAATTTCATGAAAGACAGAAATTTTTATGGAAAATGCACATGTATGGACTTTTTTTCACAATGCCTGCATATACTGGCATGATATTTGGTGTGTTGCTTGAAAATGAACTGTTACAGATTGAGTTTCAATTTTGCCCTTGTTGACCTATTTTTGACCATACGACACCTCCTGAACTTAAAAAAATTTGTCAAAATTTTACAAATGTTTCTAAATTGCCCCAGGCGTTCCGACACATCTAGTCTAGTTTTTTTTAAATAAACCCCACTAACAGAATATAAATAAAAAAAAATGCATTCTGAGTATAGATTGTGTTTAAATAAAGCACCTAAAATTGATGATTTGATGTAACATTGCATAGTCCAACTCTTAACCATCATACCTATTTAGTATCACAGGTAGTGCTGAGCAAAAGTTGTGACAAATGCATATGGCAAATTTTAAGGTGTGGAAAATTCAGATGCTGGTTGGTACACTGATATTCCTCCTTGCACACATTGGCTTATACCATATTGAGACTTTTTCATAATGAAGGCAGATGGCTAAAGAAAACGGTCCAAGAATTCTGTGTACAATCCCCATATTGTTTAATCCATATGGTCTTTATGACATAAAGAACACTCATTCAAAATTTTTGTTGTGTATGGGCAACTAACTTTTACAAAAGTTAGACTTGTATGATGGATTTTAACCCTGTGAGTACAGATACCACTATCCATATATAAATCAGAATAATCCTACTGTAATTTATGGATTTGGGTGTGGTTCAAAACCGGTTATTCTGTTCTAAACTTTGCTGATACACATCCCCGTGCGTTCTAACTTTCACCCATATACACTGGAGTATGTTTGTGTCACATCCCCACTCCCTTATTGAACCCTGCCAGGTTTATTTTCCCAGTTTCTCATAACTGCAAATGGGGGCTGACATTTTGCATATACACTAAAACCATGGATATCACAGGTCACATCGAAATTATTGATATGCCACTAGTTATTATAATAAAACCTGAAGAATATATTGTATAAATCATTTTGATATTATGTGAACAGCAGTTTGTTCATGTCAAACAGATACCTTATCCTGATTGCTACTTCAGGTCGTTCACCGTACTTCATGGGGCCAGAAGACCTCACTATCATCCAGCATGACATGACCAAAATAAAGCAGATTCTGGAGAAAGTTGTCAATGACACATCCGGGATTGAAGATGAACCAGTTGATGTTGGTCCTGGAGTTGGAATGGCTAGCATGGTATGATATAAGCATTATTATATAAAGGGGCCTGTTATGATATCTGGTGTCTTTTAACTAGAAATAAACCCATGAACCTTTCATAGAAATAAACCAGAAATTAATGATCCCACCTCACATAGACTGTTTGTTTATATCATGTTTAAAATGTGGGGTACTAGCCATAATAATCCAAACACATTCAAAGAGGACATCTGGCAGCAAGTCGGACGAACTAGAGTTTTGCAAAAAGTGATTTTTTTTTCAACATCGCTTTGTTTACTTACAGCTTGTAGATAAACAAGCTCAGACAAGCTATTTTATGTTTGTATAAATAATTACCTGTATAAATAGTATAGTAATTACCTATCATGCATTGTTAGTTTGTCTATCAGTCATACAAGAATATTTTACAACCGCTTTGTCTAGGAATGTCTACAATTTGTCAAACTAAACAGAGCCTCATGTGCCTTTTGATCACTAATATATAAATGTAAGATATGTATGTTGCCATCAGTCTCCGAGACCCTAGAGACCAGCTTTAAATAACAAACCAGTATAGGAAAAATAACATTTTATTAACATCATGTTTGTTATCAGTAGTAGTGGTTGGTTTTGGATTTTACAAATATAGTGATTTATATAGTTATATAATGACAATGAGTTCACAAGAGAATTACAATAAGATTACCTGATAAGTAACATTACGGTAGAGATAAACTTACTTAAAATAAATTATACCAGAGCCTACATGAGTTCTCGCCCCCCATGTAATTCCTCTAAAACCAACATGTCTGTGTGACATATACACATTAAACCAACATATAATCCCTGGTGATAATGATATCAATAACACATCCTTAATAATTCTCCTTTAAGTGTTTAAGATATACACTGAAGAACAAGGGAATACTGAAGAGAAAGGCATACTATGCAGACCTGTTAATAATAACTACCTGTTAAGTATGTACAGCTTGATTAATAACAGTAGCCATATTATATAAAAAAAATATGTGCTCAAATTCCCTGTGCTATGAATCCTATCAACAGTAAGTGTCTTCTGTATCAACATGTGTGCACAGCTCAGTACATACAACCTGAGTAACTGCGTGTTACACGTGCATCGGACCAAGAGCTAATGACCTTCTCCAGGCAGGTATAGTGCAATAGGTGGGCCCAAATAGATAATGCATGGTAGGTTGCAGCACAGTGTAAGAAAACATCAAAAGAATCTTAACTACAAAAAAAAAATAATACGATGACATATTCAAGCCGGTTGCATGTTTATACCCATATCTATCCACAGCCACATCTGCTGCATGATGTTTTATCTCTGTTATAGAAACTCCATGAGCGTCAGGCTGCAGTGGCGATACTTGCCAAGCTGGATGAATACAGCACTGTTGAGAGCACCTTTAACACTGCCATGAAAGGATTTGCTGATGCCTACAATCTAGCAATGAGCATCATCAGAAACCTTAAGACAGTATACACTAAACTCAAATTTGTGTGAGTATTGCTGAGTATGCCAAGAGATCGTAGTTGTTAATGGAGTTGTCAAGGGCTCCTTTATCAAGGACAAAATAATTGAAATTGCAATAGGGCACGATAGACTCATATATAATGATACCTCTTAATACTGCACATATTAACACTGAAATTTTATGAAAAGCACAGAAACTTGTCATTAAAAAGTAAGGATTTTGGCAGTGGTATCTATATCTGCTGTTTTAAGATGAATCTTGTAATTTTTGCTTGTCTCGATCATTTTTCATAATTTCTTCATAAAATCTAGAATGGCAGCACATAAACCTTATACAATATCCTTTTGTAGGGTGGGTAAACTACGCCGCATTATAAGAAAGATATGGGGTCCTGAGGCATATGGAGATTTTCCGAAGCAAACCCGGCAATGCAGTGGTAGCTGTGGGTGTGGATTCTTTCCAACTACGTCTGGGGACAGGTTTCCAGCTGGCCAGCAGATTGAAGCTGACTTCAAATCTCTGGTAGATCAACAAAAGGATCTAACCCTTTGGTTTTAAACACTAGCATTCTCGATCTAGTCGTTTTCATTTACAGTCATAAATATAGAAGGAAACAAGTCAGCTTCAGTGATAAGCTATAATCTTTGAAACTTGATAGGCTTTGACAAGATTGAGTCATTCAAGGCCTTGTATATTGAAGGGTTCAAATCCACAAGGTGTAATAATAACCCAATTAATTATAATATTTAAATTATTTCCCTGAATAAAAAAAAGTCAAAACAATAAACTTGTTGCCAGACAGGTTATCACATTTTTCAATTTAATATATAACTAAAACATAGAAATATAAATCCTATGAACATTGTGCAATCTCTGTACAGTTCACAATCATGAAGGCAAGACATAGCCTTTATGTGCTGCTATCAGTAAAAATTGGTTGACCTCTGTCGACTGATTATCAGAATTAATTGGATATAAAACCTGTACACCATCTAAACTGTTACAAGGGCCTACATGTTTGCTAATATATGTAACAATTCTGGAGCCTATATTTGCTTGGTAAAGTAACCTAAGGTATGAAGTTCATAATACACACTCTTTACAGTTTGTTTGTATAGATTAAATGAAAATAAACAGTTCCTCATCACAAAGCCCTAGTCATGTGCAAAACTTTGTAATCGATTATGGCACTGCTGATCAGCGTTCAGATCGTAATCGAACCAACCAACCAACCAATTATTGATTATAATCAATCATTGGCGCATTACTCGCTGCTGGGGCCTATTGTATATGTATATGATTCATTAAGTGCCCTATCAGAGTAGCTTCATTGTTTTGCAAAGTGGGCATCCATGTCTGCATTTGCATCTGTATCTGCATTTGTACTTTTAGAATGTTTATCTCAGATATGCTGCCACCTATCAACATTGTATCATGTCCTTATATTCCCAGAGTCAAATATTTTTCCTCGTGCTATGACCTTAATCTTATGCCTTCAAGGTCATATCACTGTGGACTTATGGCCATGTTTTCTTGTTGGTGGCCAGAGATTTAATCGAATTTCATTCGAACTTAGTGAAAAGCAGCCAGATATTATTCCCTCAAACTGATTATTTTTTGGATGACCTTGATCTTTATTTGCATATTTTATAAGCACTTTAAATCATTCTAATTGTTCTGCAGATTAGTATTTCCCAATAGAAAATTATCACTATAATTTTAGCAGTGGCATTGGTTTTGCCTCAACTCCCAAAATAACACTAAACTATCCAGTCTTCATCAGTGTGTATAATTTTGCTATTTTAGTCATGACCTTGACCTTAGCTCTCAAGGTCATACAGGTTGTCATTAGGCATCATTTGTTAATTAGCGCAATAACTTTAGGAGTATTCATTGGATTTGGTTCAAATTTGGGGGGAAGCAGTGACATTTACCTCCCTTAATTGATTACATATCTTGGGTGACCTTGTTCTTTATTTTCAGAATTTGTAGGCTGTTTTCATTTTGACCACTGACTCTTTCACTGAAATGCTATCCTAGGCATACCTTTGCATATAAGTCAACTGTTCACATATATAATGAGTATTGTGCTACAGCAAATTAACACCATTTTCTAAAATTATGTCACGGTGGATCAATTTTATTTTAAAACTAAGTTAAAAAGCTTAACTTTAACCAGGCTGTTGGCTTACACAACTCACATCCACAGATACACCAAACTATAGTCTTAATCAGTTTGTAACAGTCACAGTTTTAGTCATGACCTTGACCATAGCTTGACCGTCCAAATTTGTGGATGCAAATGCAACTTCATCTAGTTTTGGTTGAAAATGTAATAAGGTATTAAATACTCTTCATTGGTGGTGACATAGCATAACCAGTTAAATTTTAATCTTTTCAGGTTCCTGTACCATTCAGGGGAGTGTTGTATAACAAAACAGATCATATCTACCTGGATATTACAGACAGAGACTTAAAAGACTATGGCATGGAGTTCTACCTGCTCAAACCAGATGAGTCAATAAGTGAAAATGGCACACTCATGTGTGCAGGTGAAGTGTTTGCCTCAGTTTTAAAGAGCCCTTGTGGCCCAAACTTTTTTCACATTGTCATGCGTGATAAAAGGACAAATGCAACTGTAAGCCCCGGTCCCTTTTTAAAACGACCAACTCCATACCCTAAATGGAAACAAGTCTGTGATGAATTCAAACTTACCATCCTGAATGCTGTTTTTGATGTGAGTGCAATAACGAATGGGACCCAAAAATTTACTCACCCTCGCAAGCGGTCGGCAGAATCCTTGAAAGAGTTTAAGCAGGGCAATGCCACAGAGTACACACCATATATCCCAGTGAAAGCACTCAAACAGCTCAGTGCAAAAATCTCAGTTGCGATGGATCCTGCACTGAGGAAGTTCATGGATTTAAGAAACCTTGGAAACCAGAGGTAAGAATGTCCAGGGAATAATTTACCATCATAGTTTACTACTCAGTTCTGGTCACACACTAATCATTTGCCTATTTGATGAGAAATGACGCTGATCAAGATTCAGCTAGGAGGCATGCTGATCAAGGAAAATGAATATATATGAAGGAGTCATAATTTAGAAACTCTAGACATTAGGATGGTTTGAACAATTTGATCCTTTAATTTATGTTTTGATAAAGTTTTGGTTAATACACTGAACATCTAGTCCTTGCCTCCTACAACAATATTGTATTGCTATGACTTTTAGCTTGTAATGACTTTGAAAAAAAGTCTAAATTTTGTTATTAAATTTTTGCAACAATTTGGTTCTACCCATTTATTATGATCCAATGAACTTATTATTCTCAAGACCTTGTGGCCAGTAATTGTACATAAGACTCCTTCCTTCTTTTTTTAGCCATTGATGGATATAGGTTGTTTCTTTTAGCAGGAAATGTTATTTTAACCTTCCAGTTGTTTTAAGCCCTCAGCCCTTAGGCTGATGGGCTATTGTCGTCACCCAAGCTGTCCGTCTGTCCGTCCGTTCGGCATTTGTTAACTTTTACCTCGTGAGCGGGATATCTTGAAAAGGATTCACTGTCAGAATTTATTTCCTCAGTAAAGATGTATAACGACAAAATCTTGAAGATGGGTGACCTTGACCTATTTTTCTACATTTGAGAGATTATAGAAAAACACTTCGATGCTTATTACTCAGGAACCATTTGGTGGATTTTCACAAAACTTACTATGATTATTGAGACTGATAGTCTGTAGCTGCTACACAAGTTTGGTGGCGCAACCTACAATTTCTGAATTTTTAATTAATTTTTAACGGATTTTTCAACTTTGTAGGAATTTTATTTTTTCGGTGAAGATGTATATCAACTAAATCTGGGTCAAGTTCGAAGATGGGTGACCATGACCTACTTTTCAAGGTCACAGAGCTTATAATAGAATAAAACTTCGAAACTTATGTTTCAGGAACCATTTGGTGGATTGTTATGAATCATGGTACATACCTCTCCATTTTAAATTTATAACTGAGACATGTACAGATATACATCTATGTGAGAACAGATATTTATTACTTGTTACCGTTACCACCTCTAAACACTGTTCTGTTGGCTGAGGGCTTTTGTCAGCTTCTGCTGATATTCTAGTTAGCTATTGCAGTGCACATCTTCTCAGCATGTTCATTACCCATGAGTTATACTTTTGGTTGCTTTTTTATCAGTGGAACAGTCCTTTGGGTTCAAAGAAATAATAAACATAACATTCTCTCTCTTCATACATTCACATGCAAGGACACAGAAGTGTGGTGACATTCAGTGATGTTTTACTGAAGAACAATAACAGAAGAGAACATTTACTGCATGTTGTTGATAGGAAGTTTGGTGGTGGTGTGGTGCAATTATAAAAACGTTGTTTTACACCAGTGCCAGTTGCATTTACGTCATGCATGTTAATTGAGAGAACTTGCGAAGCCTTTTAATGAAAATTTGCATATAGATACTTAGCAATATATTTGTGGTGCTTCTGGGAAGGGTTTGAAACCCAGTGACCTTGACCCTCATCTTAAAGGTCAAATCTGCAAAAATGCAAAATTCTTGTGAACCTCTTCACATTTGGCCCTCCAATTTGTACACAAATTGTTCCTACCAAGTTCTTAGCTAAGTTCCAAAACCGATGATATTGACCAGGATCTTCAAGGTCAAATCAGCCAAATTATAGTTATTGCCTTATGAACGAGAGAACTTTTGAAGGGCTGGAAATTTTCCTCCAAAATTTTAAACACTCATTGTTCAGACTGAAATCTCTGACCAGTTTGAAAACTAACTGGGTGATCTAGCCATCATCTTCAAGGTCAAATTCATCAAAATGTAAAATTTATGGAACCCCATAACTTTTGAACTGCTTCACATTTCTCATCATGTCTATATTTGTACAACCTGTATGCAATGGGGGAGACATCTGTTTTTGCATGGGTGCAAACAAGCCATTCTAGTTTTCTCTTGGATTCTATAATTTGCGAAATATACCTGATTTGCAGAAATTATGGAACCATATACATTAACTGACTAATCAAAGCTTTACATGTTTTACAAAAAATCATAGTCAGGTGAGAGTCATGAGACCATCACCATTTTATGTAATGGATAACAAATTTTAGTGTGTGTGTCAGGGGGGTGTGCATCTGCTTTCACAGTGTGGTTTTATCTTTCAAGCCCCAGGTCTCTAGCTGAGACCTTAAGTTTCTTAGATTTAACACTCAGTTGAAAAGAAAGCATGAATTGTCATAATAAGGGCTACAGACGTCTAGTTCTAGATAACCTTTGGAAAGATCTTGTATATCTCTTAACAAATGTCATGAATCAATAGCAAAGTTTGTTCATCTGTACTTCACACTTAAATCATCAGCCACCTCATTCATACTGAGAATTCTATTTCCTCTCTTCTGACAAGCTTGAGTGATGACCCAGAAACTGCTCTTCAGAGGTTCCCTGTGCAAAGGATCTTGGACATACTGAATGCCTCACGTGAAATGGAATTGCATCAACAACTGTCAGATCTTTTGGAATTTCTTGTTCAAGTACAAGCAGCGCCACCAGTTAGGCATGCAGATGCTTACTCTCCTATTGAGTTCAGACAGTCACTGAAGCAGAGGGGCTACAATCTTGCAGCCAGTCATGATGGTCTTGTGGCTCTCCTGATGAATAGCCCTCATGATTCAGGTAATATAAGCTGAAGATCAGACACTCCTGTATTCATTATCTGTAAGACTCTTTAAAGGTATGAGTTTTTTTCCTCTTTTGGGCCATATGTCAACTTAATTGTCATATTGATCTGTTTTTCATGTTTATTTTTTACAAGGAAGCCAGGGCAAACAATTATAAAGAATGTATCTTTTTTTCTGCAGACTATCCTGGCCAAGGTAAAATATGATACTGTTGCATCAGTTAGGTTTGCCTCTACAAGATAAGACAGAGAGCTATCATAGAGCAAATACTTTTTCTAAATGATGGATTACAAAGGGACAAAAATCAATCTTGTTGTTGTATCCCCATTCACACAATGATCCAAAATTGAACTCTTCCTTGTGTTAGTACCTATCTATGTAGAAAATATCAGGTCCAACCCATCCATAATCTATTAAGATTACTATCTTGTCCTGAAACAAGGCACAGAAGTTACATATTAACATGCACAAAGGCAGACAAACCTCTCATAAAATATGAGAAGGATTTAATGTATTTTTTTTTGTATAATTTGGTTAGTGTAGAAATTTAATTAATTAATTTTACATACATTTATTTCCTGATTATTGTGGATGATTATATTACTGGTACTCGAAATGTGAGTTAAATAAGAAATTTGTTTATATTCCAGCATGTGAAAACATAGTTCCTCACCTGGTTCATGGGTACAGTCATTACTGCAGAGTTAGCCCTGACTGTAAAAGTCTTCGGTGTGGGATTGAGCTGAAGTATCTGTCAGTTAGAAAAGTAATTGATATCAAGTTGGAGCTGACTTCATGTAATCCTGAGGATGGCCTGGTACTTACCATGGGTTCACAGAAAGAAACCCTTGATTGGGAAGGTATGTTCATCATCAAAACCTGAAATGGCAGGCAACAGAGTGCTTATACCTCCCAAGGAAAATGTGGCATAAACAGTTGGATCCAGCATGTTCTACTGGATCCAGCCATTTACCTGGATTAACAGTAAAAATCATCAGGGTCTTGTTTGGCAAATGTATCACCCATCACAATGTTTCATGGAAATTGGTTCTGTTGTTTTTTTGAAATCATGCAAACAGGCATTTACATACATACTTAAAAACAGACAAATTTAAAAACACAAATACCCACATATATCTTGGCAGAGGTGATTACTCTGAGCCATCATACCTTCTACCTGAATGTCACTTTCCTAGTCCAGCTGAGGAATTGTTTGGCTGAGCCTTTATTATATACCTTTTTGTCAGCTCATTAATCAATGCAGACGGTAGCAAGTGCCAAAACCATTTAAGGGCTAGAAACTTGCAAGTTGCAATCAGAGGTATCTGGGTAGGTTCTTCTGTGGAATTTGTAAATCAATGATGTTTACCCATCATACAAGCTTCTAGTTTATCATGATGCTAAAAATGAGATTTAAATTAATCAGCTTACTTAGTGACATTTTATTTTAAAAATCTACAATCATGCCATATATAAACATCATAGATCTTCCTACTATCAAAGCTCTGGCAGCTACAATGCTACAGACCTTACTTCACTTATCTTCTATGGTGTTTATTTCATTTGTAACAAACAAGGCAATTGAACCAATCAAATGAGTCATATACACGTATATACTTCTCCACATGGTCGCTGAAACACATCTGTTTGCTATTTTAGATAAAATATTTAGCTATGCAAAAAAGGACATTCAGAAATTGACCAGTCAAATAAAGCCTTGCAAACTTTTCTTGTTTCTGTTTCATAAGTTCTTGTTTAGATATTATGTGAACAGAATATTGTTTACTTTTGGTTCATATGTTTAGAATGGCAGCTGTAATTTTGGCTGAACACATGCAGGCTTGTCTATTATCCATGGAAAAGATATCATAGCAGCAAAATGAAGCAAGGTATCTGGTAGCATAGGAGCCAGGGTTTTGCTCATAGGAAGATGAGAAATACAGTTTGCCAGTATTTATGCTTTAGTTGAACTCAAAACCATTAGCATTAAACTTTGAGTACTATGTACAGGTGTGTTCATTAGCAACAGTTGTCTGTCTGTACTAAATGACAAAATGTCAATGTTTGTTTAGATGTTTACATTAAATTTAAAATATTTTGCTTTGTTTGCAGGTACGTTTGTCCAAACTTGGACGAATAATGATTAGCAACTCTTTCATATCAAATTAAGATTGAAATATATATAAAATAATGCAGTAAGTCATTTATATTAGTCACTCCACAATTTCAATATTTTTTTCCCAGATGGGTTTCAGTATGTAACTGTTTATGATGATGTGGTCAAGCTGGACCCAGATGTGTCAACCACATTTGTGGCACAAAAAAGGGCCACCTCAGGGGCCTTCACCTTTGACCTTGATGTTTTTGTGTGCTCCAAGAAAATGCCAACTTGTCTACAAAGGAGCAAGATCTTCAGTAACTTCACCATGTATGCAAAATTGGATTGTGAAACAGGTTTGTTAACTGATATTTTTATAGATACCAGTAATTTTGTTTAGAGTGGATTCTATGCATATCACATACTTGATAACACAACAAGTCTTACCCATGTCAACATGGTTTATTCTTGGCTTCATTTTGTTTTTGTCTAATATATGAATTTCATGTGTGCATGTGTAATTTTTAGCTCAGCTGACTGTAAGTCATCTGAGCTATTGCGATCACCCTTTGTCCGTCGTCCGTCCGGCTGTCTGGCCGTCCGGCCATCTTGCCGTCTGTCCGTTAACAGGGCACAAATTGTAACCACTGGACCTGGAATCTTTTTACTTGACATCCAGGGAGGTTCATAAAAATTCTCCTTGAAAACCTGAAATTAGGTCTCTGTTGCCCATATTCTTTGAGATATGGGGCTCCGAAGTACCCCCCAGAATAATGGAAAATTTGAGAGAAAAGCTCAAGTATCTGAACAACTAATGAATTGATCACCATGATTCTTTGCATAGATATTGATCATGGAGTGTTCCATCAGTTTCTGCAGACTGGTGGGGCTACCTGTATTTTTTCAATTTTATGATTTTTTTTTCTCAATTTTTGAGACCTCTTAAGATGGGGTCATCTGTTAACAGGGCAAAAATCCTAAGGATTAGTCCTAGAATCTTCTCTCTTGACATGCAGGGAGGCCCATGAAAAGTCTCTGTGGAGACCTGGAATAAGGTCTCTGTTACCTATATTCTTTGAGCTATGGGACTCCAAAGTACCCCCCCCCCAGAATAATTGAAAAGTGTGCTTTGATAACCCTGATTTTTTGCATGGATATTGGTCATGGAATGTTTCATCACTATCTGCAGACTGATGGCGCCACCTGTATTTTTTTCGATTTGTTTACAATTTTATTTCTCTATTTTTGAGACCTCTGAAGATGCACAAATTGTAACCGCTGGACCTGGAATCTTCTTACTTGACATCAAGGGAGGACCATGAAAATTTGCCTTGAAAACCTAGAATTTAGTCTCTGTTACCCATATTCTTTGGGCTATGGGGCTCCGAAGCACCCCCCAGAATAATTGAAAATTTGATACAAAAGCTCCAGTATCTAAAAAACTAATGCTTTGATAACCACGATTTTTTGCATGGATATTGGTCATGAAATGTTTCATCACTTTCTGTAGACTGGTTGCGGCACCTATATTTTTTTTTATTTTAACAATTTTTTTTCTCTATTTTTGAGACCTTAAAAGATGTGGTCATCTGTTAACAGGGCACAAATCATAATCACTGGACCTAGAATCTTCTATCTTGACATGCTGGGAGGTCAATACAAAAATATCTCCATGGAAACCTGGAATTAGGTCTCTGTTACCCATATCCTCTGAGCTATGGGGCTCAGTAGACCCAAAAGAATAACTTAAAGGCCTACTTCCACCCATTGGGTGTTTTTGCATATATGAAAGGTATGAACCTACAAATAGAATTGATGTAAATATGACGGACATTGGGGAGCTACTATCCGTAATAGGAACAAATATGTGAACAGAGTCCTAGGAGCCCCCTGAAAAAGTTGAGACAGCCCTTGGGACGTGTGTGACGTCACAACCAGAACCCCGATTGATCGTCCACGTGGTTTCAGCAAGGCCGACGGGTCGACCTGATCAAGCGAGGCCGAGGAATTATCATAAGATGACAATGTCTGAGACACGTTAAAGGAAAATAAAGCGGCGAAATTTAGATCTGTAGATTTAAGGCAACTTCGACATTAGCCTCATGTAATTTTGGGCCATGTAGGCCTATACTTTGTTAGAAACAGAAGTCGGTGACACAGACAGCGGCCGCTGCAAGCCAACACGCCAACACTGGCAACAGGTTTGATTCCAGTGACGAAGTGACAGGCTCTACAAAATCAAGGATGGAGTCTGTGGGAATTTTAAGGGATGTTCTCAATCTGGTGATTATTATCAAAATATCAAGATTATTCAGTAATATAATATTTAGAGCAAGAAAATGTAGAGTAGTTGCCGATGGTGATTTTTTACTTGGTCGAGTTTGTTTAATATCGCTCGTGACGCTTTGCAACAAAGTTTGTTGTTTTTATAACATTAACAATGTTGTGACTGGTGCCATGGTCGCATTTTTGATTCTGCAAAAATCAGCTGACAAGCAACTTGGTTTTGTCGTATGAATAAAGCGCTGGTTCTTTCTTTTTATCATAATTTATTCATACATGCTTCATAATCAGAAATGCAAAATTGTTGTTTTGACATTGATAAGCCCTTTTTTGTTTAGCAGTAGTATTACTATATATACATTTCGTAAAGAGAGTTTTTACTTGGCAGGCCTTACCTCATAAATACATGTTACCTTATAGTACCACACACGGGGCTAGTCTTAAATGAAGGTGTATATACGTACCACACCCATCCCGATGGAGGGGGGTACTATATATATATAATTTTGAGTACTCCCCCCCCCCCCCCCCCCTCCGGCCCATCATCATGGAAATGATACATTTTTATATAATTTACACTCTTTCCTTTTATAGTTTAATATATATATATATATATATATATATATATATATATATATATATATATATATATATATATATATATATATATATATATATGAATTTATATATAGAGAAAGAGATAGATTTAATAAATTTAAAATATATAATACAAAGCATGAAATTCACATTTTTAAATGAATTATGAAAGAGTCATGTTTCATTATAAAAAAATCACACACAGTAACATTATAATTATACACAGTATATATGTATGATACAGTTCTGTATATAACACTCCACCAGACGGAAAGCCCCATGGCTATTATTAATCTGTTTTATGTTGGCAATGTTATAAGTAAAGTTCTTGCCATACTGCCTTAGCTAGGCTTTACTTGTGCAAATAAAAAATTACAAGCAAGATTTTAAGAATAATTGCTCTGTTTTTGGTTGGGCTGATGTAAAACCGTTTATCTGGATTTCAGGGTTACTTTTAGTATCCTCCAATTTAAGAATTGTGTAATATGAAAAAAATGAGTCCAGAAACCGAACATTCCAGTTATAATACTCTGCATGATAGCAGTTTTAATTCCAAAAAAAGTACATTTACAATAAATTATCATTTAAAATTATAAAAAAATACCCATATGTTGTCTTTAATAAGGTTGATCAATATATGTATAGGTATATTTGGACTAAATGCATGGGTACTTCGGCCAGTGTATCATCTGAAGGTTCAAGTGTAACATCTTTGAGTGCAATCTGGCAAATCATACTAACAAGGGAGGAGAGAGACTGCTGAAACAGATTTGGAGTTCTCTTTATGACTGACTGGGTAATTGATTTGATATTTCGATATATACATACTACAAGTGTCTATCTTTATATATCTACACACACACACACACACATATATATATATATACACACACACACCATATTTACATGTATACACGTTATATATTTATATTTTATATAAAAGTATTACATACTTAAATTTACATGCTTATTACATTTTAAACACACAGCTTAAATTATATGTATGCGTGTGTGTGTGCTGACTTGGTATGGAATTTGATTTGTGTTATAAAAAAAAAAATGGATAAAACATTGCTTATCACATTTTATATAACAAATACACATTTTTAAAACAATATAACATTTTATCATTACAGATACTTAAAAGAAAACTTAAAAAGAAATTTCAAACATATACAACACACACGTTTAATGTAAGGAAACCATTATGAAGCCTATCGTTTCATATTATTTGGGCACAGAATTAAAAAATGCTGAAATGCATGGTATAATTTTTTTAATTGTTAATTGTCTAATATTTCAAAAGATTTGAAATATTAAAATGAATTATTTTGATTATTGTCAACAACAAGGAGTAACAATTTTTAACATAGGTTTATTTATTTAGAATCCTATTAATTGTTACGCCAATGTTAATGCCTTTGCTGAGGCACCATGCACCGAGCTTTACGTGACCCCTTCGATCATATGCGTCTTGAAACTCGTAAAAAAAAGTCCCAAAATAAAAAATAAAGTTTTTATCATTAACAAGCGTTCAAATACATTTAATAATAAATTAATTGATTGATCAGTTTGATATTATTAAACTTATACGATCAACAAGCAGCTATATGTTGGTTGTCATATAACACGTCGCTTGAAATCCTGATATGGCGTCAGTGCTGTCTGCGTGGTGCCAGCTCCCAAAGTGTCAAGGCCGAATTGGGGAATAACAGGTGCAAAGTTTAAGACTAAGAGATACAGGAGTCATAAAGATGAAAAGCAGCATCATTTCCTAGTATAGCAGCCTACGCATGTAAGGGATATAGAGTCAAAAGTGGCAACAAAGGTGACCAAATGTCAGGAAAAGTCAGTCCGCACCCTCATGTCAGTGGCCAAACCTGGGGAATCCCCTTCCCAAATCATGCCCGGCTGGGTCCAGTTCGGCCTCTTCTGTAAAGGAAATCCTGTCCATTTGGCACGAACATGAGGCTTATACACTTGCTAAAATATGATTAAGCTCATACCATCACCCTTGATGTTACTGCTCAACCCGACGAAGCAATACTTTGGCATATTTTCCCCAGATCGTGTTAAACTCAACTGATGCCATTTCAATACCACCCGGTGTGTTCTGGTTGTGACGTCACAATCGCCTTGGCCAGGACGCTTCTGTTTGGCTTGGGGCTCTGAGTGGGGTGGATTTTGGGTCTTTCAATTTAAATTTCAACAGTTAAGTGCGCATAGCTTGATTTTATTATACCATAATTTATACATATACATGTAAATGAATTAACCTTCAGTAGTATTTCCTTTTATTTTTCTCATGGAAGTAGGCCTTTAAAATTTGATACAAAAGCTCTAATGTCTTAACAAATTATGCATTGATTGCCATGATTCTTGGCAATGATTGCATGCATTTTCATCATGGAGTGTTTCATCAGTTCTTGCAGACTGGTGGCGTCACCTGGATTTTTTCCAAATTTTATGCATTTTTCTCTATTTTTGAGACCTTCAAAAATGCGGCTGTTTGTTATCAAGGCAGGGAGGTCAATGAAAAATATCCTTGGAAACCTGAAATTAGGTATCTGTTACCCATATTCTCTGAGCTATGGGGCTTATAAGCACCCCTAGCATAATTGAAAATTTGATACCAAAGCAGGACACAAATTATAACCATTGGACCTAGAATCTTCTAACTTAAAATTCAGGGAGGTCCGTCAAAAGTCTCCTTGGAAACATGAAATTAGGTCTCTGTTACACATGATCTTTGAGCAATGGGGCTTATAAGCACACCCCAAAATATTTGAAAATTTGATACCAAAGTAGAGCACAAATGATAACCATTGGACCAAGAATCTTCTCACTTGGTATCCTGAGAATTCCTCAAAAGTTCTCCCCTCAATACCTAAAACTGGGTCACTGTGACCTATATTTTTAGAGTTTTGGGGTATGTTTGGGCAACCCAGAAGTAATGAAAAATACACACAAATTACCAGGTTCCTCAGGAAAGGCTAGTTGGATTGTCATCAAATTTGGTGAGCTAATGGGTCTTGATGAACTTAAGCTAATATATATGAATGATGATGCCACCTATATTATCTTATAAACTTTATTTATTTTACATGGATTGTACAACAAGTTATAATAACTAATACGAGGCACTCTCCATGGCTCGGTTGTTGGCGCTCAGTAGTCGGTAAGGGTGGAGGAAACCGGAGGACCTGGAGAAAACCACCAACCTTTGACGGGCCACTATAACCCATTCTCATAGCGACACCGGGAATCAAACTTGGGTCCCCAGTGGAGAAGGCTGAGCTTTTTACCACTCAGCTGTCCAGGTCCCTATTAGTTTCCTGTGCAAGGACATATTGTCAACATGTCAGTCAGCTGAGCGTCATGACCCATGGGTCACTTGTTTATTAGAGTAGCAGCATTTGAATGTTAATAAAAAGATGAAGTATGTCTTCAAATGATGTAGAATCCTAATTAACATATTAAAGTCAAACTTTTAAAAGCTCTCTCCAGATTAATATTCCTAATAGTTTCTTTGTAATTACTTTAATTTTTAGTGAACCTGTGAGCTTATGAGATGGTGTGGCATTGTCCACCATCCGTCATCCTTACGTTAACTCATACTATCTCAAAAATGGCTGGAGCTAGCATCACCAAATTTTATGCAAAAAAATCAGTCATCTAAAAAACTATCAGATTTTGCTTTTGCTTCAATTTTTGCAGTGTATGCTTCTGCTTGTTCCTCAGGAGTGAATTGACATATCAGCCTGAAATTATACATGTTGATACATCTCGGATAGTTTTGTTTTAGACTTCTGGGGCCGCTGACAATTGTTTCATGCATCTGTGAACATAGCCTAAGAGTGGTTTGAAGTGTCTGCCTGAAATTTTGCATGTTCACACATCTTTGATGGCATATTCGTACACAAGACTGGTGGTGCCACATACAATTAATTTTATGTATGTGCACCCATGCCAGTATTTCAGCAGTGATGTTTTTGTAATGGTTGCCTGTACTTGGGTTAAAATTTTCAGTGCTTGCATTGCACATATACATGTCACGCTTGTACTTGAAAAGAAACGATCTAGCATGGAAGCATTATACCTGATATATATCCCATTGCACAGGTTTGCATTAGGCCTGTAGGCCTAAGTTAAAATATTTTTAGTTCTCTACATTTTGTATCTTGTAGATGTGCGTAAGAAAAAGCAGATCATAATAAGGGAGGAATATATACAGTAATAACTAATATTAATAGATCTTATATTTAGTCCCCCACAGTAAGGAAGGGGGACTACTAAAATGGTCTGCGTTTGTCTGTCCGTCCTTCCGTCCCGCCCCATCACAGAAGCCACACTTTCCTAGTGAAACATATGGTGATGGACTATTTGTGCCTACAGGCCCTTGTTTAAATCATGTTAACTGTATCCGCCAGATCAGAGTTTTGCAGATACTATCACAGTTTTCAGCCAGCTGCTGCCCTATAGGTTTCAGTAGAACTCCTCCATAACCACTGGACAAAATTTTATGAAACTCTGAATTATATTCAGGTCATATGTGAACTGCTGTGCCCTCTTTTTTGGTTGTCCCCTGACCTTTCCTGTCTGCAGAGTGTCCTTCTCTGCCTCAGTTTTCACACATAAACAAACATATCTTACGACTTGTTTGACCAATCAGGCTGAAATGTTGCATGAGTATAGCTGCAGACATCCATGCTAACATCTCAGGACTGGTTTGCATGTGTATAGATCTTACATAGCTTTTTATCATTCCACCTGGATGTGCCACCTGCAACCATTTTTGTGTGGTGTCCATCTGTTTGTCTGCCTTTGGTTAAACTCACTCATATCTTGGCAGTAGCTGGACTTATCCCCCTGAAATTTTGCGTGTGTATATATCTTACTTAGCTGTAAAGCTTATCTAAGTTTTATGGCCTAGCCTTTAATCATTTTTGTGTGGTGTCCATCTGTTCATCTGCCTAGGGTAAATATGGTCATATCTTAGCAGTGGCTTGACTTATTCACCTGAAACTTTACATGTATGTACATCTTAGATAGCTTTTATCTTTCAAAAGACATCTGGCACCACCTACAACCATGTTTACATGGCAGACATCCATGCTTATATCTCAGGACTGGTTTGACATATTGCCTTACCTTCCACCCCATCAATATTGCAACACATCTCACTATATTTTTCCCCTTTCCACTCAATCCATGCCTCACTTCACCTATACCATTCTGATTTCTGCTGATACACCTGGTCGCTTGTCGACTACCCAAGTTCTAGTTGAATTTGAAAATAAATTTGAATAAACTGGTTTAACAGTTGGGATTTTTTTTTGTTTTCAGCTACCATAGAAATAGATCAAATTCGCAATAAGATATTGAACAGCGAGTTTGGTGAGTTTATTTCTGAATTGAATTCTGCCCAAGCTGATCCAGATGCAGCCAATGAAATAGTCACTTTGATTAGGAAGATCATGCATGGTTTGGTATGTTTGAAGGGATTTCATATAATTTTTAAATATTAAATAATTTTAAACCTATGATAATGTCAATAATGATAATATCAGTTGTTGGTATTTAACTATAATAATTCAAATACTCCAGAAACCAATGTTAGTAATATTAATAATAACTGGCATACAGTTTACTGGCTAATTAATAATAATATTAAATATTGTTGGTGCTTAAAATATTGTTTTTACTGCTTTTAAGCTAATGGTAATAAAATTGATAATTAGGCCAAAAAAAATCAAAGGTGCGTCAATTTTAACCCCTGCATCGAAAAATTGTATTTTGATTTTTGATAGAAACTTTCTAATTTAAGCTCAGGCTGCTGGGACATTTCTTACAAGAAGATTAAATGATACAGTTTGATAAGATAAAAAATAAAAATTGCCCTCGCGCACTGATTTCTGAAAAAAAGTGCCTGAGAACCCAACCTTTATTTTTTTTGGCCTAATAATAATTTTTAGCTCAGCTGACTGAAAGTCATCTGAGTTAAAGTGACCACTCTTTGTACATTGTCCATCTGTCCGTCCATCCATTAACAGGGCCCAAATCGTAACTGCTGGACCTATAAATTTCTAACTGTACACCCAGAGAGGTCAATCAAAATCTCTTAGGAAACCTGAAATTAGGTCACTACGACCTAAATACTCGGAGCTATGGGACTCATAAGTACCCCACAGAATAATTAAAAATGTGATACAAAATTTAAAGTTTTAATTTAATTTTAAAAAATTAAAAAGTATCTGAATAACTAATGCATTGATTGCCATGATTTTTTCCATGCCTAATGATCATTTTGTGTTTCATCACTAACTGAAGACTGATGGTGCTACCTATATTTTTTTCTAATTTTTACACATTTGTTTCTCTACTTTTGAGACCTTTTAATGAAGCTGTCTGGTTGTTATCGGGGCACAAGTTGTGACTGTAAGACCTAGAAACTTCTAACTCTACACGCAGAGAGTTCCTCGGCCAATCTCCTTGACAACCTGATGTCGGTCATGGTTACCTGTATTCTGTGCGCTACTGGCCAAAAACATGATTTTGAGCACCAAGAGAGTTGGAAAGGGCACATGCAAATTGTATCTGTTAGGCCTGAAATATTCTAACGAAAAATCAAGTGAGGTTCTGGGCAGATTTTCTTGGAAACCTAGAATTAGGTCATGGTTGTCTGTGTTCTGTTAGCATCTAGTGGAAAACTAACTGCATTATATGCAATATCCAGGATCCTGGATACCGCCACATAAAAAGCTTCAGAGTAAACTGGAGAACTTGTCGGGGAAAAAATTGTGTAAAATCAAATATTGCATTTATGACAAGGAAACTTAAGTACTCTAATGTGAAGCATTGAACTGCGTGACCTGTGCTCACTGAGCCAACATAGACTGTTACCACTTGTTACACAGGCAGCTGTCAGCCAGTCATGGCTGGGGAAAACCCAGAGCAGACATCCTTCCCCGCGTATCAATGTTTATAAGGACAATATATTTTTCTAATCAACATTTAAAGTGGACAAACACTGTCTCAGTGGTATGTTATATGTGCATACCATAAGAATATCTTAATTACATAACGAATATGACATTTTCAGGCAAAATATAAGAATTTAATTGTCATGTAGAATGTCTCCAGTTTTCTGAAATCATCTGCTAGGGCTCTTGCACAGCGGAGCTAGGACTAGCCAAAAACATGAATTTGGGCATCAAGAGAGTTGGATTGGGCACAGATTGTAACCTTTTGGCCTAGAATCTTCCAATGTGATATTTATGGAAGTCTTAGGTGAATGTCCTTCGAAACCTGAAACTAAGTTATTGTGACCTTTATTCTGCAAGTTACTGGCCAAAAATATTATTATGAGCAGCCAAACAGTCAAGTAGGGCACAAAACTTTACTGTTCGACCTAGAACCTAATTATATAATGTGCCATTCTGGGAGGTCCTTGGCAAGTCTCCATTGAATCCTGAAATTAGGTCACTGTTATCTATATTGTATGAGCTATGAGCAGAATAAAAGCAACCAGATATAACACACAGCACAAACCTTATCTTTTGGATCTAGAAATGTCTTTCTTAAAGTATACTCAGGTCATTGTAATATAACAATAATTAATGCATGCATCACCTGTATGTCAAATTCAGCTCAGCATCATGGCCCATGGGCCACTAGTTTTTTTAGATAATTCAAAAGTTTTAATGGTATCAAATATCGTCACTGCTTGAAAAAATACAGGTTTGGGTGAACCCATAGCATGACAGATTTATTTGCATTTTGCTGCTGGAAAAAATACAGGTAGGAGTGAATCCTTAGCATGACAGATTTATTTGAGATGTTAATTGATTCATTTTCGTTTTTAGATTATGAGTCTCCCTAAAAATACTTGTTCTCTTGGTTCAAACCCTGAGGATGCATTCGTGGATGGTGCTGATTTCTGTCTGACAGGAAGATTCCCTGTCACACCCAAGGATATAAAGTTCTTCCATGTTACCTATGTTGTCGTGGTTGGACCTGTGCCTTTCAAGTTTGGTAAGTAAAACCCACATGTATTATCCCTGCCAGTCAGGACCACAAAATGTACAGGCCAGCCAAATCATTATTTTTTAAAGAGTCGCACTTTTTGTGAGAATATTTTGAAAATCACTCTTAGTAATCTTTTTCATTCTTTTTTTCCACAGCACTCTTTTTTAACCCTTTTTTGTATTGTATCTATTAGGCCTAGAATCTTTTAACATATAATTCAGGAAGGTCCTTGGCAGATGTCCTTTGAAATATGAAATTAGGTCATTGTGACCTATATTCTGTGACCAATGGGCTGAAAATGGTTTCAGCACCCAGAAACTTAGACAAGGCACAAATTGGATCCTTTAGGCATGGAATGTCCTAACGTAACATTCAGGATGGTCCTAGGCAAATGTCCTAGGAAACCTAAAATAAGGTGACTGAAACCTATTTTTTGCGAACTGAAATATAATTATGAGCACCCAGACAGTCAAATTGGCACAAATTGTATCCATTAGGCCTAAAAACTTCTAACATAAAATTCAGGGAGGTTCCCAGGCAAAAAGCCCTAGGAAACCTGAAAGTAGGCCATTGTGACCTATATTCTATGACCTATGGGCTAAAAATTGATTTTAGCACCTGAACAGTCAGACAGGACACAAATTAATCCATTAGGCCTAGAGTCTTTTATCATGACATCCAATTAAGCTGGTCCTAGGCAAATGTCTTTGGAAACATGAAATTAGATCATGGTGACCTAAATGCTGCAACCTATGAGAAAAAGAGGTCATATGTGCACAATGGATGTCAGATGGGCACAAATTTTATGCTTTTGGCCTAGAATCTTCATAAGCAATATCTTGGGAGGTTAAAGGCAAATCTCTTTGGAAACCAGAAATTATGTCATGTAGCACAGACTATATTCTATTTTGGCGCCATTAGCCAAAAAAATATGAATTTGAGCATCCAGACAGTCAAGGTGCAAACTGTATCTATTTTCTTTTGATCCTTATATTGAAAGGTCTACGGAGGCCTTTGACAAGTCTTCTTTGAATCCTGAAATAAGGTAACTTTAATTAATTCTGATAATACATGTCAGGTAGGGCAAAAATTATATCCTTAAGCCCGAAAATCTTCCATCACAACATCCAGGGAGATATTGGGAAATCCCACTGGAAATCTGCACATGATAGGCCAAATATATGATTTGAATACCTTTAACTTTAGATGGGTACAAATTGTATGCATTAGGCCTAGGTCCTGGGCAAATCTCCTTTGAAATTTAAAATTATTTCAATTGGATTTTGCTTATTTCTTGGCTAACTGCATTTTCTTAGATTTTATAGGGAAAAAGCTAAAAAACATTAAAAAATGTGCTTCTCAGAAACCATGGTGGCAAATTGTCCATTCATCTGTTCCAATAATCCTCCCTGGTTAAAAAGAACATATCTGATATATCCTGACTGATACATCCTCGTTGTATCCGCCAAAACAGAGTTTTGCAGATACTATGTTTTCAGTCATACACTAAAAAAGGTGGCGCCACCTGCAACCATTTATGCAATGCGTCCATCTGCCTAGGGATAAAATCACTCATATCTCGGCAGTTGTTGGACTTATACACCTGAAATTTTGCAGGTTTATACAACTAGACAGCCATCTTGATTTTATGACAGATGGCGCCACCTTCATTCTCGTTTACGCTGCAGACATCCAAGCTCATATCTTGGGAACCATTTGACCGTTTGGGCCAAAAATTGTTTGCATGTGTAAAGATCCCACATGGCTCTTTATCATACACAACACTAGTGGCGCCACCTGCAACCATTTTTGCACAGCTTCCATCTGATTTTCTGCCGTGGGATAAAATCACTCATATCTTGGCTGTGGTTTGACTTATCCACCTGAAATTTGCAGATTCATACAACCTGGACAGATTTCTTGATTTTATGACAGGTGGCACCACCTACATTCATGTTTACACTGCAGACATCCAAACTCATATCTTGGGAACCGTTTGACCTATTTGGCAAAAAGTTTGCATGTGTATAGATCTCACATAGCTCTTTATCATACACAAACTGGTGGCACCACCTGCAACCATTTATGCAATGTGTCCATCCGTTCATCTGCCGTGGGATAAAATCACTCATATCTCGACAGTGGTTTGACATATCTGCCTAAAATTTCGCATGTTTATACATCTTGGATAGCTTTCTAGATTATGTGACAGGTGGTTCCACCTACTTTTATGTTTAGGCTGCAAACATTCAGGCTTATATCTCAGGACTCGTTTGACATATCCCCCTGAAATTTTGCATATGTATAGATCACATTTAGCTCTTAATCATATACAAAATTGGTGGCGCCATCTGCCACAATTTTTGCACAGCGTCCTTCTGTTTGTCTGCTGTGGGATAAAATCACTCATATACAAGTAGTGGTTTGACTTATCTGACTTATCTGGATTTTGTGGTAGGTGGTGCAACCTACATACACATTTTGGCTGTAGACATCCATGCTAATATGCAACACGTACACCTCACTCTATTTCCCCTTGCCACTCAATCCATGCCTCACTTCACCCGTCCCACTCTGATTGCATCGGATACATGTAGTCGCTTGAAACTTGCAGGTCCAAAATATTCGTTTTGCTTAAATCATAATACTGAGGTAGATATGCACAACATAAGAGGATCAGTATTAAACTTTAAAAATAATCCTCCATTCATACTCCCAAACTTTGCACAGGTTCACATTAGGCCTGTAGGCCTTGTTCAACAAAGTAACATTAGCCATAGGCTATATTCACAGACAATGTATAATATTAATAAAGAATGAGCACCAAGTCAAATTAAACTGAGTGTCATGGCCCATGGGCCCCATTTTTTTGTGTGTAAACTTCCAGCATATGTTACATCATGTGAAAAATGCCCTTATCTTCATACACGGAGATTTGTGCCGTGTGTTTCTGACTTAGGAATGATATGTATAGATATATATACAAAAGTTTTTTAGGTTGACGCATCTTGAATCAGTCTGATAAAAAACGGGGAATTGTCACTAATTTTACTCTTTTTCCACTCTTTATGTCAAAGAAATCTACTCTTTTAATCTGGAGCACTTACTCTTTTTACAGTTATTTCCCTTTGGCAGAGAGAGAACTGGTGTCACATTTTTATGAATTTAATGCCAGAAATAGTTAATTTGCTTCATGTTTGGATTGAGGAGAAAAACAACTGGCTGGGGCAGCAGGAAGTCTGTTTGTGCAGGCAAGCATGATTCAGCCGGACACCCTTTAGCACTGACAAAATTGACAATCCCAACTTTGTTTGCTTATAAAGGCTATGGACTCTAATTAAATAATATGATAAAATAATAAATTAATAAATTAATTAAATAAATTGAAAAACTTAAAGTTTATCAGTGACTGAATGACCCTGTTTATGTTTCCCTTAAATCATTCTACAAAGCAGTTGATTCAAGATCATATTCTAATGCTAATTGTGCCGGATGCAGCCATTTCTGATGTCTTTTATATTACTGTTATATGTTTTAACACAGCATAATAAATATGATAAATAATATGTATGTCCAGTGCCACACAGCTTTGTTGAATGAATGGGCTGGTCTGGCCGAACGCTTGGGGGCACTAGTTGTTTGCCTGCAGTTTTTCAACAGGGTTTGTACGTCCTTAAAAAGTCATGATATTTTTGAGATTTTAAAAATCGGTACTTAAAAAGTCATGATTTTTTAGAAGATTCTCAAAAGTCATAAAAGGTTCATGATTTTTTAGCTCAGCTGACTATAAGTCATCTGAGCTATAGTCGTGGTCCATTGTCCGTCGTCCGTCCGTCTGTCCGTCCGTCCGTCCGTCCGTCCGTCCGTCCGTCCGTCCGTAGATGTGGCACGTTTTGAAACCGTAAAACCTAGGAATCCAAAATTCGGCATAATGTTAGATGTCTCCAAGATCTCCTACCAAGCCGAAAACTGGGTCTTTGCGACTTCGTTCCTTTGAGAAATTAAGGAAAAACCTGAATTTTTTATTAAAAACCTATTTTTACACTTCAGGACTGCCTAATATCAAAACGACTCAACTTTTTTTCCTCATATTTACCATAAATATTCCTCTTTATAGTTCCTATGTACATGCCAGAAATTATGTCTGTATTATATAATTTAAAAAAGTTATGAGCCCAAACATAATGCATTTTGTAAAAAATCAGGAAAGATATTTGATCACTTAACACAAAAGATGTTAAAGCTATGGACCTTTTTTCCAGTAATATAACTTTAATTAATCAAAATTAAATTGTATACCCAAAATTAGATCAAAATCTTTTAAATATTTTAAAAATATTAACAAAAATAAAAAATTGGTACCTTAAATTTAGCCCAACTTTGACCATGGCACGTTTTTTTCCTGTAAGTACTGTGGATTTAATTTTCACAGCATGTTTTTGTTAGCATTTTGTCTGTTAACACCAAAAATTTGAAACCAGTTGATCAAAAACTGTAGATTTTATTCAATTTTTTAAACACCATGTAACATATTGTTTACATCAAGTTAGTGTTATGCAGTTTGCAAGAGCTCAGCTCCCCAGCTTCAGCTCTCAGTTCCTAAAATTTGGCATACAATTAGATGTCTCCAAAATCCCCTATCATGCCAAGAATTTGGTCACTAGGACTTAATACCTTCGAGATATTAATGAAAAACTTCATTTTTCCATTAAAAACCCATTGTTACACTTCAAGACTGCCTAATATCAAAACAACTGATCTGACTTTAATCATATATAATATACATATTTTTCTATACATTCTCTATGCACATGCCAGATATGATGTCAGTGTTGCGTAACTGTTTTAAGTTATGGGCGCAAACATAATGCACTTTGTAAAAAATCAAGAAATAATTTACTCCCTTAACAAGGAGATTGCTGAAGCTAGAGATTTTTTTGTCAGGGATGTAACATTATTTAATCAAGATTCAATTGAATACCCAAAATTAGTTCTGAATTTTTCAGATTTTATAAGTTATTAGTATAAATATAAAATTAGTACCTTATATTTTGCTCAACTTTGACCATGGCACGTTTGTTTCCTGTGAGCACTGTTGATATAATTTTCATGTCATGCACACATAAGGATTTCAGCTTTTTAGTTTAGAAAGCTGAAAGAAATTGGCCAAAAATTGTAGCTTTTGTTAATGTTTCTATGAGACCATGTCAGACTTTGGCCCTCTCCAGCCCCTCTTGAGTCACCTGTATGTTGACCTTGTTGAACTTTCAGCAAATTATGCATGCTTGACACGAGGCATAAACTGGGGCTCCAGGCAGCTTATTATATAATGACCAGCCACAGTTGATCCAGGTGTCCAACCCAACTCATCTTGTAGTTTTAACCAACAACATAACAATAAACAATAAATTAATAAATTTGTGTTGGTTTTTAATAACAAATTAAAGAAAAATAGAAAAGGATTTGTTAGTTTATAATAACAGGAAATTAACTTGCAGTTACTGATGATATAAGAATCTTGTATCGATGGATAGAATGTCATGTATTCCAAATAACACCATGCAGTCACCTATGGTATTTTTAGCTCAGCTGACTATAAGTCATCTGAGCTATAGTCGTGGTCCATTGTCCGTCGTCCGTCCGTCTGTCCGTCCGTCCGTCCGTCCGTCCGTCCGTCCGTCCGTCCGTCCGTAGATGTGGCACGTTTTGAAACCGTAAGACCTAGGAATCCAAAATTCGGCATAATGTTAGATGTCCCCAAGATCTCCTACCAAGCCGAAAACTGGGTCTTTGCAACTTCGTTCCTTTGAGAAATTAAGGAAAAACCTCAATTTTTTATTAAAAACCTATTTTCACACTTCAGGACTGCCTAATATCAAAACCACTCATCTGTTTTTCCTCATATTTACCATAAATATTCCTCTATATAGTTCCTATATACATGCCAGAAATTATGTCTGTATTATTTAATTTAAAAAAGTTATGGGCCCAAACATAATGCATTTTGTAAAAAATCAGGGAAGATATTTGATCACTTAACACAAAAAATTTTAAAGTTATCGACCTTTTTTCCAGTAATATAACTTTAATTCATCAAAATTAAATTGTATACCCAAAATTAGATGAAAATCTTTTAAATTTTCTAAAATATTAATAAAAATAAAAAATTGGTACCTTAAATTTTGCCCAACTTTGACCATGGCACGTTTTTTTCCTGTAAGTACTGTGGATTTAATTTTCACAGCATGTTTTTGTTAGCATTTCAACTGTTAACACCAAAAATTTGAAACCAGTTGATCAAAAACTGTAGATTTTAATAAGTTTTCAAGAACCATGTAACATATTGTTTACATCAAGCTAGTGTTATGCAGTTTGCAAGAGCTCAGCTCCCCAGCTTCAGCTCTTAGTTCCTTAAATTCGGCATACAGTTAGATGTCTCCAAAATCCCCTACCATGCCAAGAATTTGGTCACTAGGACTTAATACCTTCGAGATATTAATGAAAAACTTCATTTTTCCATTAAAAACCCATTGTTACACTTCAAGACTGCCTAATATCAAAACCACTGATCTGACTTTGATCATAAATAATATACATATTTTTCATTCTCTATGCACATGCCAGAATGATGTCAGTATTGCGTAATTGTTTTAAGTTATGGGCCCAAACATAATGCACTTTGTAAAAAATCAAGAAATATATTTACTCCCTTAACAAGGGCATTGCTGAAGCTAGAGATTTTATTGTCAGGGATGTAACATTATTTAATCAAGATTCAATTGAATACCCAAAATTAGTTCTGAATTTTTCAAATTTTATAAGTTATTAGTATAAATATAAAATTAGTACCTTAAATTTTGCCCAACTGTGACCATGGCACGTTTGTGTCCTGTGAGCACTGTTGATATAATTTTCATATCATGCACACATTAGGATTTCAGCTTTTTAGTTTAGAAAGCTGAAAGAAATTGGCCAAAAATTGTAGCTTTTATTAATGTTTTTTATGAGACCATGTCAGACTTTGGCTCTCTCCAGCCCCTCTTGAGTCACCTGTATGTTGACCTTGTTGACCTTTCATCAAATTATGCATGCTTGAGGCGAGGCATACAGGAATCCAGGCAGCTTATGGCCAGCCACAGTTGATCCAGGTGTCCAACCCAACTCATCTAGTAGTTTTAACCAACAACATAACAATAAACAATAAATTAATAAATTTTTATTGGTTTTGAATAACAAATTAAAGAAAAATAGAAAAGGAATTTGTTAGTTTATAATAACAGGAAATTAACTTGCAGTTACTGATGTTATAAGAATCTTGTATCGATGGGTAGAATGTCACATATTCCAAATAACACCATGCAGTCACCTATGGAATTTTTCAGTTCAATTTTAATGATAAAGAAGTAAATCATATTATTCATTACTAATCATTAGGGATCATATGAAGGAAATTAATGATAGACAAAGATGCAGTTGATAATATTAATCTAGATTCCTACTGTGTCTAGTGTGTACATTGAAGTGAAATTAGTCCAAAATGAATTTTTTACAGTTATTTTTTAATATAAATAAAAGCCATAAAACCAGGTACTTATGATCATTATTTAAATGTGTGAATTTTGTATATTCTGGATTCTCAACATCATTGGTTGGTGAAACTGAATAAATACCAGACATGGTGCGAATACTTTGTAATTGTATTTAAATACGAATATGATTATGTACTCCATTATAAAATTTCTTGCATAAAGAATAGGAATTCAGGTAAAAATGAAAGTATATGAATACTCGTGCAAATACTTTCAAAATGTATTCATGAATGCATTCATGAATATATTCTTTAATATTATTTTAATAATCATATCAGTTATATTTCATTTAAAAAAATCATATGATTCTCTTATTATTTTTTATAAAAATTATATTTGGGACAATATTTGTAATTTTTTTTAATAAATAGTTAAACTCTTATATTATATGTTCTGCTTATAAGTTATATGGCCAAGTCAAAATCTGTGTGACAATAGTACTCCATTTGTTAATAAAATAAATGAAATCAATCCTCTTCCCTGTCTCCAAAGGTACTATCAAAATCATACATAAGCTAAACAACAACAACAACTCATAATACAGCTTATATTTATTACCACACAAAACCAGCATGTGCCTCATTTCTAAATATTTTTTTATCATATATAACAGCTGAGCGTCGTGACCCATAGGTCCCTTGTTCAGTTAAATTTTAATGAAAAAAAAGTAAATCATATTATTCATTACTAATGATTGGGGATCATATGAAGGAAATTAATGATAGACAAAGATGCAGTTGATAATATTAATCTAGATTCCTACTGTGTCTAGTGTGTACATTGATGTGAAATTAGTCCAAAATTAATATATTACATTATTTTTTTAAATATCATAAAACCATAAAACCAGGTACTTATGATCATTATTTAAATGTCTTAATTTTGTATATTCTGGATTCTCAACATCATTGTTTGGTGAAAACTGAATAAATACCTGACATGGTGCGATTAATTTGCAATTGTATTTATATAATATGTACATGTACTCCATTATAAAATTTCTTGCATAAAGAACGGGAATTCAGGTAAAAATGAAAGTATATGAATACCAGTGCAAATACTTTCAAAATGTATTCATGAATGCATTCATGAATATATTCTTTAATATTATTTTAATAATCATTTCAGTTATATTTCATTTAAAAAAATCATAAGATTCTCTTATTATTTTTAATAAAAATTATATTTGGGACAATATTTGTAAAATTATTTAATTAATAGTTAAACTCTTATATTATATGTTCTGCTTATAAGTTATATGGCCAAGTCAAAATCTGTGTGACAATAGTACTCCATTTGTTAATAAAATAAATGAAATCAATCCTCTTCCCTCTCACCAAAGATACTATCAAAATCATACATAAGCTAAACAACAACAACTTATAATACAGCTTATATTTATTACCACACAAAACCAGCACGTGAATCATATCTAAATCATATTTTTTATCATATATAACAGCTGAGCGCCGTGACCCATAGGTCCCTTGTTATTTTCTTACTGTCTCAAAATATTTTGTATCAACTTTATTATATTTATCAAAGATTAAATGTACATGATACATGAAAACAACCTAAACCAGACTATACCTCAGCATTTCTAGACTTGTGCTGTTCCAACTTGTGGCATCCGCTCTTCTCCATCTGGGCAATCAACTCCCCACTTTCGTAAAAATATGCCATAGCAGTATTCATTCAGCTTAACATCCATTTAAGATACACAATTTCAAGAATTGAGTGTTGTTCATAGGTTACCAAGGGAAGCAAATTCTAAGCTTTTAATGTATTGGAGTAATCACAGCAATGGGGAGTTTTGCATAAATGCAGTTTGACATCACAAGGAAGAAGCTTAAAATGGTATGTATATGAGACTGAAAAAATGGTAGCTATTTCACTGTCGTTTGCAATAAACAAAAATAATCACTTAAGTGCTTCTGAGTTTAAGATGTTAAATCATAAATAAAAATACTTTTTAGATATTTTTAAGTGATGAAAGACTGTCGCGTATTGAACATTGCAGTTTAAAAATAAAGTTTTTAAAATGAAAGAAAAGTAGAATATACAGAAAGGTATAATTAACAGAATGTTGCTTTTATAGTCATCACAATGCATCATTGTTTTCCAGTAAGAGATTCCAACGCTCCCATTTTCCGGGAGTCTACAGAGTTTTAATGCCAAATCCCTGCCCTCCCAGGCCCTCTATTCCATGGCAAATTATAATGCCCATACTCAAAGCACTTGTTTATCTCTTAAGTTCATGACTAGACAAAAACGGATTAATTTTATATATACTTTTAAGAAAGTCTTACCAAAATTGCCAGTGAAGCCTCATGTATGCACGTGTAACATTTCTTAGCCTGTGCATTCCATATGGTTTGGCGGGAAACTGTTGCCGCCTACACCTGTATTCACTGATTCAGCCTGTACTCCTGTTAGTAGAACTGAAGGGACATTATTAAATCACAGACTGGTCTGATCAATTATCTCAAAAAAGTTAAAATGAATTATTTAAGGTTTCAAAATAAAAAAATGGAGGATTGGCAAAGAAATTGTCTTGACAGATGTAGCAGAAAAAGAGCCATTGTTTACTTTGATGGAATGAGCAAACAAAACCAAGGGTGCTTAAGTTTTCCTGCCTTATTACTCCCCAGTAACTTTGATTGTGTTTTCCGGTGCAAAAATTGTTGCATGCTTCTAAATGATATGTATTATTTAAATATCTGTAATTTGCGCGGTTTTAAAAATTAACTGTAAAATCCCATAATTTTTTCAAAAATCAATCTTCTTGCAACTCGCATTATTTCAACACCATGTCCTGCACACAACGTAGATGTGTGTACTCGTGTAACCGTGCCTCTAGCTGATGGCAAGGAATATTATGACAGGACTTGAATGCTAAGCAACCTGCCAAACACATATATAAATGTAGTTTTACTGTGTTTTTATGAAACAATAACTGAGAACATATTATATTCCATGATTATGTAGATAGGGACATGATAATTCAAAATATCACTGGTAATCAGAAGCATTATGTGAGCGATATTAGGGGAATTTTATGCCGACATGATCTCAGTTTAAAGTGAAAGGTTCACAATCATCCTGTAAGTAGCTAATGTCACTGGATGTCTTTAAGAAAATTAAATAATTTACCTTAATCAAGGTCTTTCTTTTTGTGAGGGATGTCGATCGAGCAAGGAGCCATTCGTTAAGAATATCAGTTAATTAGCAGAGAGTCTGATGAAAATTACAGTCACAGATGCTTATATCTGTACTAGTTCATAAAATACAAGGCTCAACAGTCTGCAATGACACAAATAATGGAAATCCTTAGTATGCATGCTCATACACCATGCAGTATGTAAACAACTATCTTTATCCTTATAATCACTGAATATTGGTCTCAGTTAAGACAAATAGTCAAACTAATCAGATCACATGCATACACTGAACTTATAATACATGCAATAGTAACTTTAAACTGTCATTAATCATCATACTGGTTTCTAAACAAATACATTTAACAAACAAATATTAAAAAATGACACATAGTCTCACAGTTTCCTCTCTCACTAGTTAAAGTTAGATCTCTACACATCTTAGTGCCAATCATAACATGTTACGCAACAGTGTGTTATATCCGTCTAAATCCTAACACTAATAGTTTTAATCTTCTTCTCTCATCACAAAACAGTTAATAAAAACAAGGTCCATATACATCAATAACTCAACTATCATGTAATCTCTATAATAGTTAAACTTCTGACTATATGACATAAGTCACTCCATAAAACATTATGAAAATAATAAAGGAAACATATTTCTACATTGTATCACTTCAGCTCATAAACATATTAGCACTGAAACACTAATGGTCTTCAGATCAAACAGTATTAATGAAAATATCATTATATTACTATGGTAATAAATGAAAATAGTTTACAGTATCAGCCAATATCTCCATATTATTCTTAAATAGGCATCAACATTAACACATAATATACAACAGATGCATGCCATCTATCTTAAATAGTATGGTCAATCTGAGAAAAACTAAGTTTCAGGTGAGCTGGTTACAGAATTCATCTGTCCAACTTGGTTTCTTTCTCATTAAAAGAATATGTAAACACAAGATATATTTTGCACAAGTCCAGCTGTCTGTTCTCTACATGGTGTCACAACAGTTTATATTAATGTCAATTCACGTGCAATGTGTTTCAATAACAGACTGAACCAATCTTGTTTTGCGCTGGTAGATACAGGTCTATTCCCATAATGAATTACATGTACATAAGGTTAGACTTTCAATACAGCATTAAATAATAACACAAGTCCTGTGCCTGCACTAAAATGACACAGTATGTGCTTAATACATATTAAAACGTCTCACTGAAACTCTATGTGGAACCCAAACATCCAGTTGTCCAGCGCATGCGCACTGACACTGCGGTAACCAAATCAGTTTTAAGTTGTTACATGCGTGAGAATTATAAAATGAACAATGAGAATGGCTAAAAAGTATGTCAAAGTATTCTACTCACAATTATTTACATCTAGCCTTGGCCCTGACCTCTGTAAAGGGATTCACTATGGGTTCCTGGCCCAATTTCCTCCAACCCAGCTTCTACAGCTGATTCACAATGTCGGCCAGCCTGATGCATTTTTACAACGCATGGCGTAAAGTATGCACACACAAAAAAAAAAGTTTAAACCCTGACACTATGTGGCACTTTAAGCAAGTGCGTCAACACTATCACATTTTTTTCTTCCATATATCAAACTAATGACATTACATTAATTTCAAATAGTAATATATCTAAGTAAATAGTAAAGATTAAGCAACTGAAATAATCTTTATTTCTTACACTTCTGTATGTAGTATTCAGATGAAGTAGTTTGATAGGCATGCATGGGTGTGAAATGGTAACATTGATGTTAGTGGTGAAACATTGGTGTGAATCATACAGTTCTTGCTAACCCCAATTAAATGGTGTTTGTCTTCTGATACTATATACCACTCTGATTGCACTTATGTGTTGATGCGTCTCTGTGTTTGAAAGTAATTTAATTGACAGCTAGTGTTATATGTCACTCTCAGTATTAAAAGTTTTCATTTAAACACTGATGAATTTTAAAATAAAAAAAACCTCTGCAAGACTGAACCCTTAAACCAGATTGTTTTTATTTAATCATCCCATGTGTCCATTTTAATGGTTTAATATCCTAAACATGAAGCCTATGAAAATATTTATTAACAAGTGAGAGGAAAATAAAAAAAAAATCAACATTTTTTAAATAATGACATTTTTAAAATATATTTAACTATATATGTATTCTTTTAGCTATATTCCCCATATTTAAATGATCAAGGATGAGCTGCATTGACAGTTTCCTTAAAGTATAACATTTCCATAACAAAATGATGAGGAAAAGGTTATGATTTCTTTTTTGCAGGTCCTAAAAAAACATGAAATTTTGATTTGCTCGAAGTGTAGGAACCCTGTTCCAACAGGCAGTCATTTACTGCCTCCACACACGAGAGTATCAGTATTAGCAATATCCCGTATTATGCCATGCCATGGAATGTGGCATCTGGTGGCCGTTCAGGGTTTGATGTCCATTTAAAATTCACAAAAAATGCGCTTCTCCTTTTTTTCTTGACCAATTTTGATTTTTTGTTTTATATGACTGGGTGATTAGCCGCCGTCTAATATTTCACCATAGGTGGGGCCACCTTAGTTTCCAACTTACTGTGATGAACAGCTCATTACATGTATTTAATGAAAATTGCGTAATTTTATATTGCAGAGATGCTGGATGAGCACTGTCATTGATGTTCAGGATTACATAGCCTTTTAACTTTTCCAGAATTTGCTGGTGGAGGTGCCATTGGTGTTGTTGTTGGGATGGAACTCTGTGTAATGTCTATGAAAGTAAAGGTAAGTTAGTGCTTTTAATTCTTTGACTGTAAAAGCACACCATATCAAAGTACTTTATTTAGGGTACTCATTTGTGATAAGCATCAAAGAAAGTTCACAAGTTAAGATTTTAAGAAGGAACATAGATCATTTTTAGCTCAGTTGACTATAAGCCATCTGAGCTATACTCGTGGTCCTTTGTCCGTTGGCTGTCCCTCTGTCCGTCCGATAAACTGGCACGTTTTAAAACCATTGGACCTACTAATCTGAAATTCGGCATACCTTTAGAAGTCCCCAAAATCTCCTAACATACCGAAAATTGGGTCACTAGGACTTTCCTTTGAATTATTAAGGAAAAACCTACGTCTTCCATTAAAAACCCATTGTTACACTTCAAGACTGCCTAATATCAAAACCACTGACCTGATATTTATCACTTTTCATATATATATTCCTCTATATATTTCCATTTTTCTATTTTTGTATATGTACATACCAGAAATTAGATAAGTAATTTTTAAATTCTTTAAGTAATCGACCCGAACATAATGCACTTTGTAAAAATTCAGAAAATATATTTTCTCCCTTAACTTGAGAATGGCTGAAGTTAGAAACTTTTTTTTCAGGTATTTTATTATATTTAATCAAGATTCAATTGTTTACCCAAAATTAGATCTGAATTTTTCAAATTTTATAAGTTATTAGCATATATATAAAATCAGTACCTTAAATTTTGCCAGGAATTGACCATGGCACATTTTTTTCCTGTAACTGCTGTGGATTTAATTCTCACAGCATGTTATTATTAGCATTTCATCTGTTAACATCTGAAATTTGAAACCAGTTGATCAAAAACAGTAGATTTTATTCAAATTTTCAAGCACCTTGTCACATATTGTTTACATCAAGCTAATGTTATGCAGTTTGCTAGAGCTCAGCTCCCTAGCTTCAGGTCTAAGTTCCTTAAATTTGGAATACAGTTAGATGTCTCCAAAATCCCCTATCATGCCAAGAATTTGGTCACTAGGACTTAATTCCTTTGAGATATTAATGAAAAAAACTTCATTTTTCCATTAAAAACTGGGCATTGTTACATTTTAAGACTGCCTAATATCAAAACCACTGATCTGACTTTGATCATATATAATATACATATTTTTCTATACATTCGCTATGTACATGCCAGAAATGATGTCAGTATTGCATATTTTTAGCTCAGCTGACTATAAGTTATCTGAGCCATAGTCCTGGTCCATTGTCTGTCCTCCGTCCGTCCGTCTGTCCGTCTGTCCGTCCGTAAGACTGGCACGTTTCGACACCATTGGACCTACGAATCTGAAATTTGGCATAGTTAGATTTCCCCAAAATCTTCTACTATGCCGAAAATTGGGTCAATAGGACTTTGTTCCTTCGAGATTTTAAGGAAAAACCTAAATTTTTTATTAGAAATCTATTTTTACACTTCAGGACTGCCTAATAACCACTCATCTGTTTTTTTTCATATTTACCAAAAATATTACTTTATATAGTTTCTATGTACATGCCAGAAATTAAGTCAGTATTATTTAATTTAAAACAGTTATGGGCCCAAACATAATGGACTTTGTAAAAAAATCAGGAAAGATATTTGGTCACTTAAGACCAAAAGTGTTAAAGGTAGGGACTTTTTTTCAGTAATACAACTTTAATTAATCAAAATTTAATTGTATACCAAAAATTAGATCAAAATCTGTTCAATTTTTTTATATATTGGCAAAAATATAAAATTGGTACCTTAAATTTTGCCCAACTTTGGCCCCGGTAAAGTAAGTACTGTGGATTTAATTTTCACAGCATGTACACATAAGGATTTAATCTATTAAAATCTGAAATTTGAAAATAAAAGCTGCAAAATTAGGCTAGTTATTGAATTTTTTTAGGCTCTTGTTGTATTCCCTTACATTGTCAAGCAGTCCACTTTGATGACTGTAGACCATTCAGTGCACATCTCTATGCTCCCCAGGCTGTTGGCATAATGTTAGATGTCCCCAAAATCTCCTACCATACCAAAAATTGGGTCATTAGGACTTTGTTCCCTCGAGATATTAAGGAAAAACCTCCTTTTTCTATAAAAAAAAGCCATTGGTACACTTCAAGGCAGCCTAATATCAAAACCACTGATCTGTTTTTGATCATATTTAGTATTCACATTTTTTCGTACATTTTCTATGAACATACCAAAAATTAGGTCAGTATAGGGTATTATTTTGAATTTATGGGCCAAAATATAATGCAATTTTTAAAAATTCAGGAAATATATTTACTCACCTAACATGAGAATTGCTGAACCTAGAGACTTTTTTTTCAAGAATATAACTATTTAATAAAGATTCAATTGTTTACCCAAAATAAGATCTGAATTTTGCAAATTTTTCAAGTTATTTAGCATAAATAAAAAATCAATAACTTATATATAAACTTAAATTCATTATTCCCTTGAAAGTGAAAAAAAGGTATTAGTCAATTCTATCCACTTGCCTGTCCATCTGTAAATTTTCATATGCATCACAGTATCTCAAAACCTTTACTGTTTTTCTTCATGACAGTCTTGTCAGAGTATTAGTTTGCAATCATATATTTAGATCTTTACTATAACCAAGTAGTAGGGCCCCTTTCCTCTTAGCTTTTCATATTCTTATATAAATGAAAAACATTACAATAGAATATTTCTACATCCACCTTCGTGCTGCCCTCACTTTTCCCTTCTCCGAACCCCATCCCAAAGTCAGCCTCAGTAAGCAAGAACAAGATGTATCAGATATATTCATACTTTAATTTTTATGTATAACTATTCGTCCATAGGTACCTATGTACATGCCAGAAATTATGTCAATATTGTGTAATATGTAGACATAGTGGGCGTCACTGTCAAACTGAAAGCTTGCAGACTACCATACACTTTAGATCCTTCAACAAATAGCCTTATCATCATTCTACTACTGCTTATTCCTGCTATCATTGCATTTATATTTGCTCAAATATATCACAATTTCGAACCCCTCCTAAATAAATAAAAAATAAACCACTATATTTTACTCTATTAATCCATCAGTCAGGTAATTTCATTTATCATTTACTCACATATTACATTACATTCCTTTATAATAGCCCAACATGTCCATGATATTCATAAACTTTATCGCCACGATATAGTATCACAGTGGAGAAACATTTATAGTCCAATCACGATCAGCTGAGCTCCGTGACCCATGGGTCCCTTGTTTTAAAGTTATGGGCCCGAACATAATGCACTTTTTAAAAAATCAAGAAATATATTTACTCACCTAAGATGAGAATTGCTGAAGCTGGAAACATTTTTTTCCAGGAATATAAATTTATTTAATCAAGATTCAATTGCTCACCCAAAATAAGATCTGAATTTTGCAAATTTTTCAAGTTAGGCAAAAAAAAATTAAAGGTATGGTTCTCAGGCACCGCCCGCATCAATTTTAAACCCCCGCATCAAAAATTTTTATTTTGATTTTCAATAAAAACTTTCCAATTTTGAGCTGCTGCCTCTCCCACATTTCTTTCAAGAAGATAAAACCATACAATTTCTTTTGTTCTGTAGTGCTTTTACTTATTTAGCAAAATAAAACTGTTATTTTCATGCTTTTCTCTTATTATTTGACATTTTTATCGAAACATACCAAAAAATTTAACATTAAAAAAGCGCCCGCCCGCATTGATTTCTGAAAAAAAGTGCCTGAGAACCATATCTTTTTTTTATTTTGGCCTTATTAGCATAAATAAAAAATCAGTATCTTAAATTTTGTCCAACTTTGGCAATGGCACATTTTTTCCCTGTAAGCACTGTTGATTTAATTTTCACAGCATATATACATAAGGATTTAATCTTTTAAAATCTGAAATTTCAAAGGAATGGATTGAAAAGAGTAGCTTTTATTCAAGTTTTCATACACCATGTGAAGTGTTGTTTACATCTAGCTCACCTAGTAGTACAGCCTTCACTTGCATCATGTAACCCACCCCAGCAGCTTGCCTAGGCTCAGCTTGGCCACTACTAGCAGGCTTCCCCCCTGCCTGCACCCCCCCCCCCCCTCAGATGGTGCATAAACTATATGAATGTTATTATTTTCTGTATTTGATTCATTCTTATTCTAGGCTATGCTAAATTTTAGATTTTGTATTGTACCACCAGGGTTACAATGATTCAAGTGTACATTTTATTGTGTCCACAAAGTGGTGTATTGCTATGAAAGTGTGGATGTTCATCAGATAAGTAATTCCTTACTTGAGAAGAGTAAAAACTTCACCAGGTGTGAAATTGACTATTAATTCCAGTAATAAATTAAAACTGGGAAAGTAATTAGCACAATGATATTGTTTGTCCCTCATTCAACCAACAGTGTGTATACTTTATTTAAAAAGATGTTTTATTTTATCAAATTTACTGAATCTTTTATTTTATTTAGTTAAATAAGATTAAGCATGTACTGAAAACTCCAATGTGCAAAACTTTTTTATTAGTGATTCAAGGAATAATCTTGTAGATGCCATGTTGTGGCGTTATTTTCTTTTTTAAATTCAGTTTAAACATTAATGATTTAAAGATAATAAAAATTTATGTGTATGCATAATAAGACCCAATATGAGCTACACTCTGCAACTTAGAATTCTAATATTTTAACTTATATTTTCAATGTTTTTTAATACAAATTTATAAAACTTGTAAATAAAAAAAAATAATCAGATAAAAACTATTTTAATGGAAAAAGGTGGATATGCTTAAATAATAGGCTTATAAACTTAAATGCATTATTCCCTTGAAAGTGAAATAAAGGTATTAGTTCATTCTGTCCACTGGCCTGTCCATCTGTAAATTTTTCATATGCATCACAGTTTCTCAAAACTTTTACTGTTTTTCTTCATGGCAGTCTTGTCAGAGTATTAGTTTGCAATCATATATTTAGAACTTTACTATAACCAAGTAGGAGTTCCTCTTTCCTCTTAGCTTCTCATATGCTTATATAAATGAAAAACATTAAAATAGAATATTTTGCATTTGCAAAAATTTCAAACTTAAGCTGAACGCCGTGACCCATGGGTCCCTTGTTATTGATATGCTGCATTGGATGATCCAGCTGAGATCCTGAGAAACCTCTCTGTGTTTTTATTTTTCACAGGGCACAGCTATTCCATGGTTTGCTGCCAAGGTAACTGGTGAGATCAATATTTGGCTTATGCTTTTCTCCATTGGTGCCAGGTTGGAAGGCCTTCTCATGGAAACCAAACTCCCTGCTGAAGGGGAGCTTGTCTTTGCCAAAATGCCACTTGAAGTGGGGTAATTCTATTTTTATTTCTAACTTAACTTTAGTTGATAGCTAATTTTGAAATCTAACATCAAATGTTGGTAGTGAACAAGTGACCACTCATCCCTTAAAAAAGTTGACGCTGATGTTCAAAAAAGTAAACTGATATTTCTGGTGAAAAATTCATATAAAAACAACTATCACATAAGTGATGTCACATAAGTGTGTTGGTTGCAAATTTCTACATGAAACAGATGGACAAACTGTGTGGGAATCTGCTCAGTCATTCCCAAGAGAAGATGATAATGGTTAGATAAAAGCCAACGCCAGAGTGACAGGTTGTGCATGGTTGGATACTTCTCAAAGATCGGGAGGGTCAAAGGTCATCCAATAACAAAAGGGCATCAGCCATATATGACCATGTAAAAATATTTAATAAAAAAAGTACATTTAATGGTTCCCTAATCATAACAGCCCTGAAAGGGTCTTATTCTGTTCCTGAGGTTGCAGAAATCATCCATGGGGTATCCATGAAAAACTTTTTTAGCTAACCTGTGAGCTTATGCGATGGCACAGTGTCATCCCTCCGCCATCTGCTGTTGTCCGTTTGTTAACCCATTCTATCTCAAAAACCTTTAGAGCTAGCATCACCAAATTTTATGCAAAAAAAAATCAGTCATCTAAACAGCTCTATCAGATTTTGCTTATTTATTCGCTTTCTGCATTCACTTAGATTTTATAAGGAAAAAGCTAAAAAACCTTAAAAAATCTTCTCTCTGAAACTGTCCAGCCAAATTGTTCAATATTTCACAGAAATAATTTCTGAAACCATCTCTCAAGTTGTTTGAATGGCCCTAGTTCGTTGATTTTTTGGCCAAGTTACAGGAAGTTGAACTTAGTCATTTGGCCAAAAAAGGATACTAAAATGACAATATCAGAAACGGCTGGAGCTATCATCACCAAATTTATGCAGATGTTGGTCACATGACACATATTTAAAATTTAGGTATTGCTGGTGCCACCTCCATCAACCTTTCCTGTCCTAGGGTCATCAGTCATCAGTACATTAAACCATAATTTCTCAGGAATGGTGGGAACTAGCATCCTTAAATTTTATGCAAAACTCTGTCACTTATCAAATTTTTTAGGGATTGAGCTTTTTATGGTGCCACCTGCATTAACTTACATTTAAAAAAGCTAAAATTACCTTTGAAAATCTTCTTCTCTGAAAACATTCAGCCAAATGGTTTAATGTTTCATAAAAATGATCCCAGAGATGAGCTCTTTCAAGTTTGTTCAAATGATTTGGTTAGATGAATTTTGGCTGAGTTACAGGAATTTTAACTAAGTCATTTGGCCAAGTAAGCATACTAACATTTTTTTTTTTTTAATTTTTTTTTTTTATTTTTATTGCACTCCACAAAATATACATCAAATGTACATATAACACATTATACCAAAACAGAAACAATACATTATAAGAGTATTTTAGACACAACTGCTTTATGGACGATTCTAAGTTCATCAAATGACTGGGATACTAAAACATGTAAAACACTAAACCACCCCTAGCTTATCATTTCATGATTTTTTAAATACATTGACCATCGTTTTCTAAAACTTTCTAATTTCTCATTCTTTTCCGCTACTTTGTATTCAATTCTTACATATTCATATAAAAAATTTCTAAATCCTTGTATGTTAGGCTTCTGATTATTAATTCTACACTGGTCAATATATCTTTTAGCCTGGATTATAATTACATTATACATATCACTTTCATCAATAGAGCCATAAAAAACAACTTACTTCTCTAATCTTAATTCTATTAGCTGGTCAGTACACCAAGTCTTCAAATCCATCCAAAATTTTTTAGTTAGTCTACATTCCCAAAATAAATGGTTAATTGTTTCTACCTCACCCTTACAAAACGTACAATAATCAAAATCCTGAATTTTCCATTTCATAAGCCAATAATTGTTCACTAATATATTATTGAGAAATTTATATTGAAATATCTTCGATCTTGTATCATACAGTACTCTGTGAGGAAGTGTATAGATACTAGTGTAATCATCTGGTGTGTTTATTATATATTTTGATATCTTTGGCTTGGTGGGTTGCACAGAACATATTTTATTTCTTAATACCTGGTAAATTTTATGTGATTTCAATTTATTCAATGGTACAACAGTTTCTTGAATTTTAACATGTAAATTATGTGCTATATAATCTTCAGATTCCTTATCATCTTCAAACTCAATCATATTAATTTGATCTGTAACTGCCTTGCATTGTTTCATTACTAATGTTATTAAAACATACCAGTCAATAAAATAAATGCTACTTAACCCTTTGGATTTCCAGTATTCAAAAGACAGAACATGGTTCTGTACATCAAATAAATCTTGAACCTTTTGCATTCCCACTTTATAGAAATGTTCCCAATAGAATGTTTTCTTATTAAATGCAAAGTGCTTATTATGCCATAGATATTGTTCTTTTTAATTTTCCTCTGCATAATAGTCTAGCTTTAAAAAGTACCAGCTCTGCATCACCTCTCTGTAAAATTCATTTAATTTTTCTAAGGCTAATAACTTGGGTTTGTAGTTGCAGTTAAATAGTAAGTGAATATCACTACATATTTTCTTTAAGTTGTAAATCCATAATACTTTCCAGGGGCCATTTTCACACTGAAAAAATCTTTTGATTCAACCTATTCTGGAAGCCAAAAAAAGTGACTGCAAATGTGGAACATTCAGACCACCATTTTCTATTTCTTGCACTAGAACAGACCTTTTTATTTTCTCTTTTCCACCATTCCACAGAAAAGAAAATATAATCTTATTTAGTCTATTTACATATTTCTCTGATATATTATTATTACTGAAATAATAATTAAATTTAGATATTATATATGTTTTTATAATTTGAATTTTCCCTTGCAATGTCAGATTTCTTTGTTTCCAAAGCTGTAGAGTATTTTTTGTTTGTTTTAATTTATCTTCCAAATTCAGCTCTTTACACTGTTGTTTATCATATGATATATACACTCCAAGAAGTTTGATTGGTTTATCAGGCCAGTGAATTCCAAATGGTTTTAATTTACTATTTTTAGATTTACCTATCCATAAACCTTCTGATTTTTCTAGGTTTAATTTAAGCCCACTGAATTCTCCAAATGAGTTAACCTGTTTTAAAAAATTGCTGCCTGATGTCTTATCTGAAAGAATTGCAATTGTATCATCAGCATATTGTAAAAGTTTAACTTGTTCCTGCCCTATTATAATTCCTTTAATGGCTGGATCATTCCTTATTCTGATAGCTAAAATTTCGATGGCTAATATAAAAAGATAGGGGGACATAGGGTCCCCTTGTCGGACTCCTCTTTCCACTTTAAAATAACCAGAGGTTGTGCCATAATTAATTATGCAGCTGCTTATATCATTATATAAAAGCTTTATCCAACGTAAAAAGGTCTCTGAAATTTTAAATTTTTTTAGTGTGGCTAGCATGAAAGTCCATTCTAAAGAATCAAAAGCTTTTTCCATGTCTAATGCAATAATCATACCGGGTATTCTTTTATCTTTCGTATATTCAAGCAAATCTTGAACAAACCTTATATTTTCACCGATAAATCGATTTTTCACATAACCAGTCTGATTAGAGTGTATTATTTTAGGTAGGAGCTTTGAAAGTCTAATAGAAAGTGTTTTAGCCAAAATTTTATAGTCTGTATTTAAAAGTGATATAGGTCGCCAGTTTTTTAATAAAGTACGGTCTTTATTTTTATCTAATAGAGTGATTACTGCTTGCCTCTGGGATGTGGAGAGTTTACCCTCCTCAAACGATTTATTATAAGAACTGACTAATAAGGGACCAACTTGTGGCCAAAATTTCAAATAGAATTCGATAGGTAGACCATCATTTCCTGGGCTCTTATTTTTTTGAATGATTTTACTGTATTATACAATTCCTCTGTTGTTAATGGTTCACACAAAAAGTTATTATCTTCTTGTGATAGATATGGGGTATTTATATCTGATAAATATTTTTCAATCTGTTCAAGTGACTTACTGTGATTTGATGAATACAATTTGCAATAAAATTCTTTTTCCAAACAAAGTATTTCATTTGGAATTATAGTATATTCTCCATTATCCTTTCTTAGTTTTCTCATCCATTTTCTGACTGCATTATATTTTTCTAAATTATAAAAATATTTACTACTTTTTTCTCCTTTTTCAAACCAAGTGACTTTTGATCTCAAAATAAGTCCTTCTGTTTTATAATTATCTATCTCTTCCAGTTCTTCTTTTATTTTTTGTATTTTTTCAATAATACTTATTTCTGTCTCTGCATCTGAATTTACCAATTTAGTTTGGAGAATTTTCAATTCATCAAATAAATCATCTTCTCGTGCTTTTGTAAATTTCTTTGCTTCTTTACCCTTTTTGACATATAAATCTCTGAGCTTATACTTAACATACTCCCATATCTTAATATTATTTGTGTTTTCACAAGATTCATTTGACCATGTATGTATAGATTCAACTATATGCTTAGTTATTTGGTCCTCACTAAGTAGAAACTTGTTTAGCTTCCAATAACCTTTACCCCTCTTTGTAGTATATAGAGGGTCTGTACATATAACTAATTTAATAAAAGAATGGTCAGACTTTATATATGGAAATAAATCAGCTTTTACGACATAATCTTGAAACTGTTTTGTAATTAACCAATAGTCTAATCTAGATGATATATTTTCATTTTTAGTTCTCCAAGTATATTCCTTTTTATATGGATTTCTTGTTCGCCAAATATCCAATAAATTATGCTGATCCATCATATCATTTATAGCTTTCCTTACAGAGTCTTTTAGGCATAGTGCACCACCTCTCCTGTCTAACTTTACATTAAGAGCTACATTGAAATCGCCTCCAATGAGAACTACATCATTAAGTGTGACATATTCTTGCAAAATTTTGTTAAGATTCTTTAAAAAAGAAATTTGATTTGTGGTATAATTAGGAGCATAAACATTAATGATAATATATTGAAGGTTTTCAATTGCCAATTTTATGACTAAAATTCTACCATCTATGGAACTGTGTAATAAGCTAACACTATCTACATGTAACTGCTGTCTTAAAAGTACTGCTGTTCCTCGACTATTTGTTGTCCCATGTGAATAGAATACCTGTCCACGCCACTCATTCCTCCAAATATTTTCTATATTTAGACAGCTATGAGTTTCTTGTAAAAGTAAAACATCACAGTGTTCTTTTTTTGCCCACCTAAATACCGACCTTCTTTTTAATCTGTTTTTAAGTCCTCGGACATTTAAACTTAGCAACTTCAAAATTGTGTCTGACATTCAAGGTGTCTGTGTAACATGGTAAATACTATGTGGAGTGAAATTATGAAAAAGAATAAATAACACAAATCATAACCTAAACCTAAACTATCCAACCCCTCAGTGAGTGTTAACCTCACTAAACACAACAACATAATTACATTGGAGATCTGCTGCTCCCACATGGTTTTGCAAGTATGGGACCAGACAGCAGCTCCTTGGAGAACACAACCACACAGAAGCTTGTGTCCTCCAGAACAAGATAGTATCTTATGTCCTGTCTGAAATATATATAGACTTGAAGTTAACCAATTACTAATTATAAGATACCCACTTGTTAACTGTCAATCACAATATCTAGCAGTGAAACAAAGATTAAAGAACCTTTACACTACGACGATGGATTAGTTGTGACAGTTTGTGTGGTTTGACGACTATAAGATCACAGCGCTCTTTAATCCATTATTGCAACAAACTGATAAAATATTTCACTCTTTCTTTAAATGTATAGGATTGTTCAAATAGTTAAACTTAAATGTTAATAGTTAAATGACAAAGCCTTGTTACACATATCTTTGACGATCTAGTAGAGCTTTATGAAAATTGGCATATGTCTCCTATTTTAATATTTTACTGTCTTATGTAAAACTATCCGTGAGGTAGATTTTGAAATATTCCACTCTTTCTTTAAATTTAAAATCCTCTTACAGGATTGTTCAAATAATTAAACTTAAGTGACAATATCATGGTACACATATCTTTGACAACCTAGCAGAACTTTATATACCTCATATTTTAATGTTTTACTGTGTTATGTAAAAATATCCTTGAGGTATCAATTGTATACTAAATGGTATCACCTTATACCAGGACTATGACTATGACAACATGACAGAAATACAAAGTATATTAAATAGTAAATGCATAATCTATCTCACTTCTCAGTGATTTCCAAATGACATTGTAGAACAGCGATGTATGCCATTGATATCACAGTACACCAGTTTACAGTACACCAAATAATTAAACTTAAGTGACAAAACCTTGTCACACATATCTTTGACATCCTAGCAGAAATTAATCTACCTCATATTTTAATGTTTTACTGTGTTATGTAAAAATATCCTTGAGGTATCAACTGTATACTAAATGGTATCACCTTATACCAGGACTGTTACTATGACAACATGACAGAAATACAAAGTATATTAAATAGTAAAATGCATAATCTATCTCACTTCTCAGTGATTTCCAAACAACATAGTAGAACAGTGATGTATGCCATTGATATCACAGTATACCAGTTCACAGTACCCAAATAATTAAACTTAAGTGACAAAGCCTTGTCACACATATCTTTGACAACCTGGCAGAACTTTATATACCTTATATTTTAATGTTTTACTGTGTTATGTAAAAATAACCTGGAGGTATCCTTGTATATTAAATGGTAACACCTTATACCAGGACAATTACTATGACAACATGACAGAAATACAAAGTATATTAAATAGTAAATGCATAATCTATCTCACTTCTCAGTGATTTCCAAACAACATTGTAGAACAGCGATGTATGCCATTGATATCAAAGTACACCAGTTCATGACTGTGACAACCTGATTGAAATACAAAGTTTTTAAATATGAATTCATAGTCAATCTCAGTGATTAACTGTGATTTACTGATAACAATCCCACTTTAGAGTAAGCAATTAATATGGACAGAAATACAGAGTATATTAAATAATGGATGCATAATCTATCTCACTTCTCAGTGTACAACATTGTACAACAGCGATCGATGTATGCTAATGATATCACAGTACACCAGTACCATGACTGTTACAACATGATTAACATACAAAGTGTATTAAATATAACTTCATTGTCAATCTCAATGATTTACTGACAACTATGACACTTAAAAGTGAGAAGAGAATACCTACTCTTGAAAACAATACTAGAATAGACCAATCAAAGCTTAATAGAGTACCGAAATATAGTCTCTTTAAGTAACACTAAATCTATACTTAAAATTTAAACATCATATAAATTGATATATCCAAAAGTGTCTATGAGACTAGACATTATGAACAGATAAAGACACTATGACTACTGTGTACTAATATTATAATTCAGCATTTGGATTATTGTAATACTGTTGAAGTCTTTAAAATATTATACAAAAAAAAGATTCAAGGACCAAGGATTGCACGGTCAGAGAAGATGTGAACAACATCATATCCGTTATATATGAAGACTGGTGTATTCAGGGATGTAGACATTTCCATACAGCTTTCTTAATATTTTTTATCTAAAGTCGTAAAGATAAGGAACAATGAGCAAATGGCAAATTATGTGTTCATTGTTTTATGTTGACAGTGGAATACATGATATAAATACCAAATGTTCCAGTGATGGTGGTTTTTATATTAATATCCTCAAAAGGAATAAAATTAAATATTTATACCATTCAGTTATAGAGGAGCTACAAGATGGAAACATCCCCGCCGAGATGAAGTAGTTTGTTTACAGAAAAAAAAATATTTTTAAATACCAGATAAAGATTATTTTTTTTTTTTTTCCATGTGCACAAAGAGTGTCAGTGTTTATTGCAGTCTAAAGACATCTTTAAATATACTTCGAAGATCTAGTCTTCTCTGTCTGAGTTGTAACTAATCCATTTAAACTGAATAAACTGCAAACTATCTTTTGACTGATAATTAAAGTGAAACATGGACATTAACTAAAAACCTTTATAGTAATATTAGGCTTCTAAATAATAATTTCTTCAAAGATAAAATGCAGATGTTTAATAAGGTTCACCACTCAGTGATGTCCCAAGTTCTCTCCCGCTACAACCTCAAGTACAACCCGGTTAACCAGTTGTTAACCCAAAGATCGCTTTCATAGAATAAAACAATATTTGATCAAAGTTCCTCATGGGGTCGCTTAATATATATTATTTATTTTTGCACTGCAATTAAATCATTTCGACTGTCCTCACATACCTTTGAATTTCAGTTCGTAGTTTTTTTTTTTTTTTTTTTAAACATAGACATGCATCGAACACGCATTCCATGATGAGCGATAAAACAATCAATCAATACCAAGTCCGCTCTCTCATACCCATGGGTCTTAACTGAGTCTCTAATACCGTAAATTACTGAGCTGTTAAATCTCTACTTCATCAATAGAGGCCGCTCTAGCAGACTTTCGCGGGGTTTACTTGAAGTCGCCCTGGTCGTGTTGCCGAAAATAAATCCTTGGTTACCACAGAGGACAAGAGAAAATAGGCCTGCAGAAATAATCCTGGGTGAAGACATGAAATGTCACTGGCCTTATTGAGTAGCCCCTTGTTAAACTGAAATTACCTGGCCTTCAACAATGAGTTGACCCCTGGTAAAGCGTGAACGCTTTCCCTCATTGTGCGCTTTCCTCATATGCGGCAAGGCTTTTAATCTCTGGTCATAGTCCTCTTTTGTGAAGTCTTCAAACACCAAGTTTCGTCCGTCCTCCCCCCTCCGTTTTCCTCTGGATATTATATCATTTCTCGTTTCTCTACTATGGAATCTTGCAATGATTTGTCTCACTTTGCCCGGTATTCTTTTTCCTGTTCTGTGTGTATATTCTATAGCTCTGCAAATTTCATTTTTATCAGCTCCCGGCATTAAATTATGATTGTGTAAAAAGTCCACCAATTTTTCTCTAACTTTCTCATTCTTTTCCTCACGAATGCCATTTACTCTAATGTTGAATTCTCTTGTGTGCCTTTTTAAGTTCAGAACATCTTGTTTCACCTCAGTAAGTTCTTTTTCAGCCTCCTCTCTAGCAGAGCGTTCTGCACGTAATTGTTCCGTCAGGCTTTCATTTTCATTTTTTAGTCCCTCTATACTTTCATGAGCATTATCCAAACTGGTTTCTATGGCCCTCAGTTTAGTTTCAAACTCTTTAGTTATATGTTCTATGATGGAACTACGGGTATGCTGACCTGGGTCTGCAGACTTTTAATAGCCGCCATAATGTTCCTGTAACACCTCTCGTCAGACAAATCCTGCATGTCCATATCACTGGTGTTATCATCACCTCCAAGTTCCGTTTGTTCTGAGGATACCTGACTGTGCTTTCTCAGCATATACGCATCTACAGTCTGCTCACCTACTTTTGGTTTGTTTTTGGGAGGCATTGTATTCCCCAAAATATTATTTCTTGCAATATTTATGGACACTACTCAGAGCGCTGTCAAGGCACGTCTACCTAGGTGTCGCCATTAACCGGAAGCATACTAACATAACAAGCTCAGAAATGACTGGAGCTAGGACCACCAAGTTTTGTGCAAATTTAATTTTTTAAGGACAAAAAAGTAGTAATTTTAGCCTCTTTCAGTTAAAAAATGTTTTATGATGAAACTGTCAGGCTGAATGGTTTATTTTTCTCCAGAATTATCCTAGGGTGGGGTTCTTTCAATTGTATAAAAATAGATTGGGCAAGATATTGTCTGTAACTATAAATAGCTTGGCAAATTGCCAACTATTTCAGACTTGGCAACAGCCAAGTCTCAGTCTGGATCTGTTTATAGCTTTGGCACACTGCCAACTATAACATATGTTGCAACAGGTCAGGAGTTCACTCATTGCAGCCAGCTACAGGTCAAGAGGTCATTCCTTGCAGTATCTGCACTTGTCAATTTGCTTTGCTCGACTTGGGGCGATTGTCTGCCACGGCTGAGCTTGGTCAGCCCATTGCTCCTGACTTAGGAGAACTTTGATGTATTGGCCTGAAATTTGACCTGTCCATGCATCTTTGATGGCATTCTTGTACACAAGACTGGTGTTTCCATCTTCAATGACTTTTGCACAGTGTATGTCCCTGCTTATGTTTTAGGAAGGATTTGATATTCAGCTTGAAATTTAGCATATGTATACATACTTGGTTTTTAAAATGTTTAGTACTTACATTGTACTTGAAAAGTAATGGTCAAGAATATGTTATCATGGAAGCTTTATCCCTGATGTATATCCCATTTCACAGGTTCACATTAGGCCTGTAAACCTTGCCATATAAATCCCTCATTTGAACAGGATTTAGGCAACATGTTGAGGGCAATATGTAATGATCAGTGTTTCAAATTTATAGTTTGACATTTTGCTTATTCATTATCGACTCTCTCCATGCTGCTTAGCTCAACTAGTATTCATAACTACTTATTTGGTCCAAAAAACATCTTGCTGGGTTATTAGCCAAATTAATCAGGTGATTGCCATGACCGGTGGGTCAACAATTCACACTGTTCTTTCTAACTAAACACAGGCAGTTACATTCATTGAATGATTTCATGCATAGACATGTTATTCTTATGGTTGGTGTAAGTACCTAACAAAAGGGTAGGAGTAGTTGATTTATGTTATTAATTGCGTCTTTAAAAATGAAGAACAAAGATTTATCTTCTTTTTCAGGATGAAGTTGGATTTGGAGATGATTCCTTTGAAACTTATGTTCGCTGTAATTTTTAAGGTAGATGTTGGAGCTGTTCAAAGCACTGTTTTTGAAGCTTACCTCTGGGATTGGGCTATGCCAGCCCTTAAAGTGAATCTGTTTGCTATTGGTGAAAAATACAAAAGTAAGAAAGCACCTACATTTCCAATGCATAAAAAATTGACAAATGATGAAAATGCTACTAAAAGGAGAAAGAAACGTGCTGATAATGAGGAAGAAGAGAAGTTTGAAGGTTGTAGTGTTGAACAGTTACCAGGTCGGTCCCCAGAAGATCCGGCATATAAACTGGATGTGATGGCGGTGGCTGACACAAGTACACCGAACATGTTCCTGGCCATCGGTACATTCCCTGGAGGTGAGGATGTCCAAACTTACTCAGATTTCAAGAAAGGACCTATTGAAGTACCAACAATTCTTAAAGATGGCGTGCCTCTGTTCTTTACAGTCGAAGCCCAAACTCCAGACAACCTTACTTCTTATACGACATGCAGCATTCCTACTTATGATATTACCCCAACTGTTGGTCGCATCAGCTGGTATCCTTATTCAAGCAACACAAGGAATATCAGGGGCATGGTCAGAGCATTTGATGACTCGGTCATTTACCCTGATCAGAGGGTAGCGGTGGGCAAAGGAGAAGGAGCTGAGGCAGATCAAGTTGTACCTTGGACGGAATTTAAAATCAGTCAGTCTACCCTTAATACTGGTGCCCCTGAAAGAGAGCTCAGACAGTTTACTGATCCTCAGCCAGGCAGACTCACTTCCCCTCCTATTAAAGAGCTTCAGATTGACACACCTGTGGCATGTGCACAAGAATGTGTCAAACTTGATAACTGTATGTGTTTTGACTTTGATCACCATAACAGAGATTGCCTTCTCCAAGGTCATGTTGAGGGAGAACATGGCATAAGACTTCGCCTGTCTAAGAAATTTGTGAACTATGAGAGGTTGAATAAAGGGTTAGGATGGTGGTTTGAGTACAATGGGCTGGATGCCTTACAGCATGGACAGTTGTACCAGATGAATGCTCATTTTAAGAATGTCCTTGAGTATGAATCGTACATCCCTTCTACTGGTACCTTGGTGGATCAGGTTCCTCCACTCCCTGGCCCAGTTGGGACTGCAGAGAGGGACGAAATGGTGAAGACTGGCTGCAAAGCATCACCTATGCAGAGATGCCATGACCTCACTAATATCCCAGACCATAGGTAGGTGTTCTCCACTTAGCTCAGGATCAAATTACCTAATTACCTCTGTCAAGGAGGTTAATTGTGTTCACCTGTGTCTGTTTGTGTGTTAATCCCCTGTCTCAGCAGAGCTGGGTATGTATAGTGATCAGGTCTGTCTATCGTTCAGTAAACAATTTCTATGCAACATGATATCTCAAAATGTTTGACTGGGATCTTTTTAATTTAAAGGCATATCATATTTGCCTCTGAAACTATTTAGGTTTTGGTCAAAATAGAATGATTTTGGATTTTTTAATGAATTTACTATGATTATACATTTCATATGCATAATGATATCTCAAAATTACTGTGGATTCAGAATTGTTCATGGGTTTTTATTTTCATGGAACTTGTGGGTACTTTTATCCATGATATTAAAAACCCAATGATCATTAAGGCTGAAAGTCAAATTATTTAAAGTCCATCGCCCCTGTGATGGTTTGAAAGTGCGTCTGCACTACCTTACACCGGTGGGTGTGGACTTGCTCTCTCTCTCATATTATCTCACTAAACGTCATAGTTATAGGTCATTTTGCACTGCTCATCGTATTTGATTGTTTGTTAGAGTAATGTCAGTTTTTGATTGAATAAACAACAGTAGACATTGATCTTTTATTATTAATCATGTTGGATGCCGATAATGACAGGCTAAGCTGACTGACAGCTGATGCAGCTGAGTGATGGAGTGACGGTCCCTCTGCATGGTTTCTGGCGCAAGTACCATGTGATGTTGGGAACAAACAGATAACTGCTCCCTGTAAACAAGGCAACACCACCCTATAGCTGCATCCTGTTAATTACTGGCCAGCAATAACAGCTAAACTATGCGCCAGAGTTAATCTAGTTGGTCCCTTGGCTGGGTGATGAGTCACGGTCTGCTGAGCACAATTTTGAGCAGGAGCCCAGTTTAACTGTGGCCTTGTTCCATGGGTGCACTGGACCCCACTGGAGTGGAAACGGGGTTTCTTCTGAATGATTGACATACCAGTCTCAAGCATCGGGACTTGCTCTCATTAACCTTGTAATGCATGACTTCATTTGATGGACTCAGGTGGAATAATCACTGAGAAATCTATCAAGATTTATCTAAATATGTTCACCCACAATTCTGATAAGTCTAACGATATTTTAGTTGTTGTGTCATTGAGTAAACACAGCTTGCATGGGGACTACATGGATCTGACATTTGATTTAATGAGTCTTAAACTTTCAGTGCATTTTTACTGAAGAATCACCGATCTTTTGCTTATTTTCAAGTCTGTTCACAAATTAATTTTAATGAAATGCATAACCAGGAACAATTAATCCACAAAAGTTTTCACCCAACAAATAGTGATTAAGGTCAAAACCATGAAATTTTAAACCGACAATTTTTTTCTGAATCCACAGTATATCTTATATTCACTTATAATTAAAATGTCAAGTGAACATTATGGGTCTCCTGACCTAGCTGATAAGGTTTTACTCACACTCCTGAATGATTTTTGGAATTTTAAATTTTGCTTTTATATTTTTTATATGGGATGTAAATCTGTCAAACCATCAGTTTGTAAACAAGAATGTTAACAAAAGTGCTGTAGTTGATAAATTCATGTTAAGCCTTAATTCAGGAATAGATAAAAATGAAACATATAAGTTTAAACATGTTGTGCGACCTTGTCTCTTAATAATGTATGTTTGTATGTTTGATGGTAAATGGTCTCCATTCTTTATTATTCGTTTTTGATCATTCCAGAATAATTGAAGATGGCCCTGATGGCTTAACCCTATTCCATGGAAATGAACCTTTGAATGAGAAACGTTTCACATCCAGCAACCACTTCCTAGCAGGTAAATGAAACATCTGAGATTGTAACATTCCAGCTCAGGTTAACTTAGCTTTGGCTGTATTTTGTGTTTTTGTCATGTAAATATTACTGTACAAAACATTTTGGCCTAAGTGCTATAAGACTGAAGTACCTTGGTTGAAATGCAACTTGTGCAACTACTGTAAGTAGCAATGCATGTGCTTTTCCTAGTGAATAATTGATATTTATATATATATCACGCGCCATCTTCTGGTCTGACCTATCTTAAGATGGGTCAGACCCAATATCCCATCATGATTTTTTAGATAACAAGTAAAGTATTATCAATATCAGTAAATAAACTTAAGGAGATGGGCCTGTGCGAGGTCAATAATGGTGATTGGTTAATGGGCCTGTTACATCTTAAGATTGGTCTCAACCAATAACTGACAATAAATATTAAAATAACATCCTGAAATGGACTTGTTCCAAGTTGACATTGTTAATCGGTTTTTTGGTCAGTCCCATCTTAAGATGAGCCAGATCAGAAGATGGAGCACAGCATATACACACCACATGAAAAGGCGGATTTGTCACTTATGTCTGTTTGAATGCATTAAGTATATTGAACTCATTTCGATCAACCATAAACTGGTTTGTATTGCATAGGGGCATACCAGGCAAGTTTGCTGTATCTGCTGATTGTTGATAGGATTAACTTGGATTCAGAGAATTTTAGTTACAAAGTCATAAATATAATTGTATCATTTAAAGATTACAGAGCAAGTTCTCTTTACTGACCCAGGGCTATGGAACACCCACATTGTGAAATTAACATTTATGAATACTATACACACTTTAACTAGACCTTATTGAGACAATTTTTTATCCAGGTACCTGGAGAGGATTCAGTGATCCAGAGAGTGGTCTATATGCTTACATGTGGAAACTTGGCACCAGTGTGTGTGGAGATGAAATCCTTGAATTAACAGATCCTCATGCTCACATGATCGACCCAAGTCACTGGACAAACACTGGAGTCCTCAGCGACCTTACTCTCCCAGATGGAAATTACTATCTGTCTGTACAAGCTATTAACAATGTTATCTATGGTGGAGCTCTGGTTACCACTGTGTGTCATTCAACTCCACTAGGTGTGGATTCCACCCCGCCAGAGTTTTATGGCATCAGGGATGTTGTTTATGATGAGTATTTCAACAGAATTGTTGTTTACCACAACTTCTCAGATCCTGTGTCTGGTGTTGCTAGGGTGGACTTTGGATTAGGTATGTACTTGTATTCATATCTCTGTTATATCCAGTTGATACTATTGCAAGAACAAACCAGAACATACATTTTCAGTTGATATGAACCCTGTTTGAACAGTTTTGGCTCCTGAGAAATAATTAAGGAATGGCATTGTCTTGTTTGTCATATCTACAGCACCTAGCTTTTTATACAGATTCAGTTAAATAGTTATAAATAGTTAAGATATTTTAACAGTGATAAACAGACAATTAATTTTATATCTTTTTAAATGGCAGTATATTAAACTATTGCAAGTATTAATCTGGTGAAATAAAAGGTTTTAATATAAATAATTTATTTTGCTGCCTTTTTCCTGGTTCCAACTAGCAGAGGAATATCATGAACAAATATGTGCATGTGATTCTTCATGTGTTGCCTTGTCAGATATTAGCATTTTAAGTTCAGCTGACTGTAACTGTAGTGTAAGTCATTTGACCTATAGTGATCACCCTTTGTCTGCCGTCTGTCCAGTTGTCCACCCATCTGGCCGTAAACAGGGCACAAATTGTAACCATAAGACCTAGAAACTTCAGACTGCACATCCAGGGAGGTCCATGAAAAATTTCCTTGGAAACCTGAATTTAGGTCTCTATTACCCATATCCTCTGAGCAAGAATCTTCTAACTTGACATCCTTGGACCAGCTTCTGTGGCTCAGGGGTAGAGGGCAGGAGATTGTGGGTTCAAATCTCAGCCGAGCCAATGAGGTTTTTCACAGTCTGCCCCCACCCAGGGTGAGCGCTCTGCAGGCTTAATGGGAAGGCTGAGCCCCACAGCCGTGTATCACTCACATATGAGTGTGCTTTGGGGGGTTCCTTGGTGTTATGACCCAGCAATGGGGATGATTGCACACCTTGGACCCGCAGGTGTGGTAGTCAAGTAGTCCCAAACCGAAATGGAAACTCTGCAGATGAACATACTTAGTTTAAGAATAATTGAGCAATAAAAAATGGAGGTTGCTACCTCCACCAAAAATTAAAAAAAAAAAAAAAACTTGACATTCTCATGAAAAATCTCCTTGTAAACTTGAATTAATGTTTCTGTTACCCTTATCCTCCGAGCTATGAGGCTCTTAAGTCACCTCAAGAATTTATAATAAAATATTGATACAAAAGCTCTAATATCTGAATAACTAATGCATTGATCACCATGATTGTTTGCATGCTTATGGATCATGGAGTATTTCATCAGTTCATGCTGACCAGTGGCACCACCTTTTTTTTCAAATATTTACGCATTTTTTTGTCTATTTGTGAGACCTTCAAAGATGCAGTCGCCAGTTAACAGGGTAAAGATCGTAAACACTGGACCTGGAAGCTTCTAACTTGACATCCAGGGAGGTTCTAGGAAAATCTACTTGGAATTATGAAATAAGGTCTCTATTACTCTTGTCCTTTGAGCTGTGGGGCTCGTAAGTACCCTCCAGAATAATTCAAAGTTTGATACATAAGCTCAAGTATCTGAAAAACTACTGCATTGATTACCATGATTTTTTATATGCATGTTAATCATGGAGCGTTTAATCAGTTTTTTCCAGACTGATGGCGTCCCCTAAATTTTTTCCTAATTATACACATTACTTTCTAATTTTTGAGTCCTTCAAATGTAGCTGTCATCCGTAAACAGAGCACAAATCGAAAGTGATGGACCTAGAATCTTCTAACTTGACATCCTGGGAGGTCCATGAAAAATCACCTCGTACACCTGAGATTAGGTCTGTTACCCATATCCTCAGTTTGGTGTGGTTATGGGTCTTGATAAAATAAAGCTAATATGCCTGAATGATGATGCCACCTACATTATCTTAATTTTTTGCCTGTGCAAGGACATATTGTCAACATGTCAGTCGGCTGAGCGTCATTACCAATGGGGCAGTTGTTATATTTAGGGAAGACCAAGCATGATGTAGGTGTGAGGCCATACACATCCCGCCCCAACACAAAGTTGGAGGAAGACAACAACATGTTTGTGCAGAAAGACATCAGTCTGGAGGATGGTGTTCCAGTGTGGGTCCGTACTCGAGCTGTAAACAATGGTAACTATTGCAGTTCAGAAAGTCATGTTTTTGTAATCCGGCTTCTGTGGAGGTAAAGCACAATTAAGACTTAAAGCCAGAAGGCTTGAGTTTGAATTTCAGCTTAGGCGGTGAGATTTTTCCCAGTTGGCCCCTACCCAGGGTGAGTGTTCTGCAGACTTAATGGGAAGGCAGGACAAACAACTGTGTCTCACTCACAAAAGAGTGGTGGTATTACCCAGCAATCGGGAGAATTACATACCCAGGACCCACAGGTGCAGTTGTCATCAGGCCTGGTAAACAACAGGATATGTTATGATAGGAAACCAGTGCTACTGCCCTGTCACATAGCCAAAACCAGAATGGAATTCTGCACATGTACCTACTTTGTTAAGACATCATTGAAAAAGTAAAGGTGGTTACCTCAAACAAATAAAATATAAAAAAAAGTAGTTTTATATGGAATGAGGTTGATGGTTACATAATCACTAATGGTCACCTGCCACTGTTGAAAGATCTCTGGTCAAGATAGGTATTAAGGAATTTTGCTGTTCATATTGATTAATCTCAGCTTAACCATATGGTACTTTTACAGTAGCATTTTTTAGTCTTAATTTCCGAATGTTTGATTATAGCATTGGATAAAATCACACTTTTCCAAGTTGCAGGTTTTTCCTTTTACAGTTAGCTGCTTATTATCAATTGCCTTCATGTGTATTAATGTTATCAAACTCTTTAAGAATTCCTCCTGGTCCAGAACTAGGTACAGGTTTAAATTTTATAAAAATTTACATGAATGGTCATTACTGATTATTGTTTCAATGCAGTACTTTAGGTGCAGAAATAATTGTTTTACAGTTGATTTGTTCACAACCGGCAGCAGCTCCACCCCAATAGTAGTGGATGCCAGCCCACCTATCCCAGGTGTTGTAATGGATGGGTTGATATTTGATGAAGACAGCAATTTTCAGTCCAGTAATCAGACAATCTGTGCTCAATGGAAGGACTTCTATGACCCTGATACTGGAATAAAAAAGTATGTAAAAATTAACATATACAAGTATGTCTATTTGTGTTTTTTCATATATTGCTTTTTCTTGCTTTTCCAAATAAAAAAAAATATAAATGCAAATTGATTAATTATATAAAATTCTTGGTATATTAAAAAACTAAAAATAAAAATTATTTTAGTTGTCACTTTATAATGACAAGAAATTGTCTGATGATGGAATTTTGTAATTATTTAGTTTACAGATATTCCTTGGCAGTTCAGAACCACACTTTGCATTTGGCTTGAATTCAATTGCTGTTGTGTATTTACAGGTATTATTGGGCAGTTGGTACAGAACCTTACTCTACCAATCTTGTTGACTGGATAGAATTAACAAGTCATGAAAAGCAAGCATGTACTGATGTTCAGCTGAACCACACAGGGGTATACTACTCCACGGTCATGGCAGAGAACATGGGCCTCAACCCTCAACGGTCAAACGCAACATCAGATGGAGGTGAGGCTTATTTTCCTTTGTGTCACCAATACCAAACTTAATTTTGACTGAGAAACATTAATAATTTGTATCAGTTATTTCCAAACCAAGAGTTATTTGAGTACCTAATTATCACTCTGCCTTCAGTAGTTCAGGGGACATTTACTGAAAGGTGGGAATTGATACACCCTTTAAGGAAGATATTGGGATTCTCTTCTTTTTAGTATCAGGCCTCATAGTGTCCATGGGTTGACATGTCATTTAGGGACCACAGTAGAGTGTCCAGTAAGCATGGTCTCAGTTGCTATCTTTTTGGGAAGAAAGAGTGATATACCAGTATGTGTTAACCAGTTGTTGACTGGCACAAGTCTGTATCTGAAATTATGGGAGACTTGTAGCCTGCATACCAAAGAAGAAGGCACAAGATATGCACACCCCACAAGGGAGTGCCCAAAAGACCAAATCCATGTTTAGCGTACGGTAATAGAGTAAGTGTAAAGTAGGTCCTTCTTAAATGTTCTGATTTTACACACATGAAAGGTAATCACAACAAACAGATCACCCGCCGTAGAGAAAAATATAAATGCTAAAGAAAAGATTAATACCTATATTATCTGTAGAGTGTTCTGGTCTTGAACCTTGTATGATGTATATGTTACCAGTGTAGTCATGCCTAGGGTAATTTTCATTTATGGGTAAATTTGGATGCATTGTAACTAATGTGTGTATTTCTCCTGTTTTACCAACTTTCAGTCACAGTTGATGAAACACCACCAGTGCCTGGAAATGTAACTGATGGAAATGACCCACAAAATGATAAAGACTTTTCCTCTGACATCGCCACAGTAGAAGCATTATGGGATAGCTTTCGTGACCCTGAGAGTGACATCATGTCACAGTCAGTCTCAGTCTTTGTGAACGATGAACTAAATCAGAAATTTGATGTGGAAGTGGGGACAACAACATTCACAGAGCATGTATTTGCATTTAAGCACTATGACTATGTCAAAGTTCAAGTGGAAGTCACCAATTATGCGAGGGCCAGCAGTACTGCAGAGTCCAATGGTTATATTGTGGACACCACTCCTCCTAAACTTCTCTTCCTGTGGCATTCACAGTCAGGTGAAAAGTGAGTGTCAGCTGTCCATTTACTTGTGCGTATCATATATCTTCAGTATGGATGAAATGTCTTATGATTTTATATTTGTAAATACAGAACAAAAGGCTTGAAATACTGTATTTTTATATGCCCGGCTGTGACAAGTCGTATTATGGTGTACCCATGGTCCGTCCGTCTGTTAACTTTTAGTACTGCCATGATAACTTACCAGGGTGTTGATTGATTATAATGAAATTTAACATAGCTGCTTACCATTAGATTATCTCGTCCAAGTTTGATAATAGGCGAACTCCACTCATATTTAATGACTGAGACCAGAGGTCACAAGGCTACTTTGTGGTGTCACCAGGCTAACTTCGATTCCTGGTATAATCCATGCAATTTTAATGAGGTCAGCGGTCACCAGACTTTGGTTTTACCGTGATGACTTACCAAAATCTAATGGATATGAAAACTCATTATTAATATTAACCAATACAGATGCTTACCTGAATTTCATTATTAGCAAAATTCATGCATATTTTATGGGCTCAGAGGTCACAAGATGTAGGATGGGTATATTTAGTTGTGCCACTACACTGACTGCACCCTACAAAAACAGTTCCAGAAGGATAAAAGATATCTTTGAGATATTTATATCAGGACCTGCATATATCATGTGCAGAAGTTAGAAGCTCTGATCCTGTCTTTGACAAAGTGTAGGTTTAATTAGATATTGCCTGAAATATACAAATTTTGGATGGTATTTATTGAAAATTTCCATGCCTGGCTCAGAGCAGCTCTGTGAACTGATTCATACCTGTTTTACCTAAAAGAAACAAAATGATTAACCTTGAGTCATAAGTCTTAACCTTTACTGCATGCTCAGGAACCACACACGACCAATTCAGAATGAAACATAGATTGCATGTTTACTTTTAATTTCCCAGGATTTAAGATAATTAACCTAAAATGAACAATATCTGTAATGATTCAGTAACTGTTAGATATTTGGTAACGATGGGAGGAAAAATGTAGGAGGATATATTACTTGTACTGTAAAAATATGTGTCAGAATTTGTCTGAAATCTAAATTTCATCTGAGCAGTTGAGGAATAAACATTGTCCCAGTAATAAAAGATGGATTGCATCTTTAGTTCTTTGGATGTGCAAGGATTAGATCCATATATCTCCATGACACACATGGCACCACAAGCTTTCAAGAGTTTTATTAAAGTGTTTACAGATACTGCATAATTAATCCATCAGTTTCATGATATTGAGGTGTAGAAGTGATTCCCTAACATGTATTCATGTGAGGGTCATAGCCTGCAGGCCATAATAACAAATTAATATATGTTTTTTTTTCATTTCATGAATAATGTTGCAGGTACCAGGCCAGTGAGACAGATTTGTTTGTCAGCTTTGCCTTTGTTGACCCTGAGACAGACATAAAGGAATACAGACTGACATTGTTTGAAAAATACGGTGGGAGTGTTCGTCAAGTTGTACCTACTGATCCTGCAGCCAGGTTTGAAGTGATCAACCCAGATTTATCAACCAATCAAACTAGGACTGTTAACTCAAACCACACTGGCCTCACCCTGAAAAATGCAGCCATGTACTTTGCTAAAGTGATTGCTGTTAATCGTGCCATGTTGAGCACCCAGCACGACTCAAACGGAATTATTGTGGATATTTCACCACCAGTTATGCGAAAGGTAAGCTCTGACAAGTCCTGTGGTGTTAAATATCACCTTTCTCTAAAGCACAGAGTACAAACTGTAGGAAATACTGCTTGTTAAAATAGTTAATTATGCATAATGAGTTAGTCCAAGATTTTTTACAACAAATTTGACACCATATATTACAAATATATTATTATGTTTACTAAATTAACTAAGAATAACACAACATAATTTAAGGATTGGATACTGAAAATTAGATTTAAGGAATCCTCTCTTTGTTTTATTTGTATGGCAAATGCAACATTAAGGTTAAATTGATTAGATGGTAAATGTTACATGTGTCTGATCCTCTTGTAGTACAGGCCATGTGGCCTACAGTACACTCCTCAAGCAGCAGGTATACACTGCACTGGTTCTCTATCTCATTCTCTTTGACTGCTGCTTTGTATAGGAAGATTTGCCGGGTTTCACCACCAGGGCTGGCCCAGTGCAAATGATCCTGATCTGACCAGTGAGATCATGGTATCACATTGTGCATCCAACTCCAAGTTTAAAACCTAAGACACCCTGCTCTCTTTAATCTGATTTTTGGCCCTGTACTTGCCCTGGTGTTGAAGTTAGTCCTGAAAAACTTGCTAAATAAATAGTTGACAAAGCAAAGGAGACTGGAACGATTGCTATGTGTAACCACTGTGTGACTTGTGTATGCGTACAGAAGAACTGTAAATGGACACTGGAATGGTTTCAGGAAAATATTTGGACTTGAGACATTTTTTCCTTATTACATCACTGCAAAAAATACATGTCACACTTGGGACATCTTTAGTAAATTAACTTTCAAACATAACCTATTTAATTACTGTTAAAATCACTGAAAAAAAATTTAGTGAAAATAAAAAAAGCAAAAAATAATTAAAAAAAAATATTGAATAATCTCTAGATGATTAATTCCTTATGGATTTTCTATATTTATTGTTTTTATAATAAAGGATGTATATTAAAAAATTACTTACTATCAATTTCTCTAACAGGTCCATATTGGTGTGCTTGATTATGAAGAGAACATAGATGAAAATGGCAACGTTGTCACTGCAGACAACAAGGGCATTCTGGCATCCTGGGTTGGGGCGGATTCTGAGAGTGGAATCATTGACTTCAAGGTGGCTGTTGGAACCACAGTGGGTGGGACAGATGTAACAGGTGGTTTTCGCAACATGGGCAGGAAGACCACTTCTTACATTGATAACATAGTGCTTGAAGCAACTGAAGACTCCGGGAACTACTACTGGGTGACAGTGATCGCTGTGAATGGTGCTACAGTAGAATCTGCTCCTCTCAGTTCCAAGAAAATCAAAGTCCTTCCTGAAAACAAGCCTGGATTGGTTTATGATGGCAGGATCATGTTTGAGGATTCTGACGTGCAGACAGACACAACCAGCCTAGGAGTAAGCTTCAGTGGTTTTGACAGTCAGATGTGTGGTATCACTGGCTATAAATGGGGCATCGGTACATCTCCAGGTGCCACTGACTTACAGTCTTACACCAGCAACAATATTGTTGCAGTGAATGATACCCACTATGTTGCCCAGGTTAACATTGGCTTACCTCAGAATCAGCGGGTGTTCAGTAGTATTGCAGCTATCACAGGTCATGGCTGTTATGAAGATATGATTGTATCAACTTCTGATGGCATCTGGATAGATACAAACCCACCAGTGGTCAGTCTGGAGGTGTTTGGTGATGCACACAATGTAACAGAACCAGGTATACTTTACCAGCAGGTAGATGACACTATGCAGCTTATATGGACTGCTAATGATAGTGAGAGTGGCTATCATGTATCTACCTATATGGTAGGATCCCTTCCTTACCAAGATGATAAACTGAATGAGACTTCTTCTGTAGTGACTGAAGTTCCTGTTGGTGACATTCGTCTTGGTGATGAAGAGACTGTGTTTGCCACCATCTTTGCTGCTGATGAGGCAGGGAATGTAGCAACCCAGGTCTCATTGCCACTGGTGGTAGATACATCCCCTTCAGAAACTGTAGGTTTCAGCTGCAATAATTTCCTGTCAGTTCGTGTACGTACCCTGCAGTGTGACTGGCATTATAGCACTGACAATGAGAGCATGGTGGACCACAGTTTGATTGGCATAGGAACTCAACCAGATTCACCTGATGTTCTTCCTTATGTGCGTTTAGAGTATTATAAACATTCCTGGCAGTACAATACAGCAAAGTTAAGCTTTTCTCCTGGTACTTCATATTATGTGACACTGAAGACCATGAACCAGGCTGGAATAGACAGTTTTGTATTCTACAAATTCTTGTTTGATGCCACTCCACCTACTTTTGGTACTGCCTCTATTACAACAAATTCTCTACCTAATGATGACATAGAAGAACCAGTCAAATGTCAAGAGTCGCAAACCCATGTGTCTCTGGTTTGGACTCATTTTGAAGATGAAGAATCTGGAATTGAAAAGTAAGTGACACTGTTACTTTAGAGCCAATAAAGCAACTTGAACTGAAAAATAAGTACATAACTAAATATTCCTGCATTGCTGATATTTTCTTGCTGTTTTGTTATGCCAGATAGGTTGTTAAGGGTATTATTGGTTTTTTCCAACCAGAAGGGGAAGGTCTGCTGAAAAAAACACATGCTTTGATTCTTCACATTTAAAAAATATATTCCCAAAAACATATAGAAAAAGTCATAAAGTGTTGAAAAGAGTATTTGCAGATTTAGGAAGAAATTAATTCATGATAAAGTGATGTTCAGTAGGGATATTGTAATCATCTGCACTTAATTTTTCTTTATATAGCTGATGAAAATTAAATATTGTGTTGTTCTTTAACTTGAATAGGCTTTCACATATGAAGCACACTTTTTCTCAATAAAGCATATCAGCTTCATCTAATGTCTACTTCTGGAAACATAATGTCATATTCATTCAATGAAGATTTGCCAATTTATTTTCTGGATAAAAATGAATTCAGAGGTATGTGATAGTCACTGAAAAAGGCCTTCTATTTACATTTTTCTTCATGGTATTTAATTTAGGTACCGTGTTGCTGTTGGAAACAAGATGGACAGCACACGTTACCTTGCCCACACTGATGTGCCAATGAGAAACAAGACGACACAGTTCAACCTGGCAATACCTGCCGGAGAAACCGTCATCGCTCAGGTGGTGGGTTACAACAAGGCAGGATTGTATGCCGTGGTCATCACAGAGGGCGTGGTGGTAAGCCCTGAACCTCATGTGGTGGTGCAGAATGGTATAGGTGACCAGGACACACTATATCAGGAATCTACCACTTCCATATATGGCAAATGGTACTTTACCGACTCATGTCCGCTTGAAGAGGTAACATGGAGTGTCTACCGTGTTGATGATGTGCAAATACAAAATAATACTGATGTGGATATAAACAATAATACTCTGTTCACTGACACTGTTTCCTTAGTTGTAGATGAGAGTTACTATCATCTAGTGAGAGTTAAGGACTCTATCGGTCGAGTCTTCTTTGGAAAGAGTAAAGCTGTGACTGTATACAATAATAAGCCTCTCATTGCTGATGTGAGAGATGGTTCATTAGTCCAGGGGGAAGACTTCATGTATCAGGAACCCTTAACCATGCTTGATTGTAACTGGGATGTATTTGGTGACCCAAATAGCAATGAACCAGGTCAACAAATTGATCATTATGAAGTTGCCATTGGTAATGATGTATCAGAAGAAGAGACCAGGTCTAATATCCATTACTTTGTAAACACTGGATTATTGCAGCATCGTCGATTTACAGGTTTGAAATTGATTCCAAAAATACAGCCTTATTTCTGCGTTGTTAGAGCAGTCAGTAAAGCAGAGAGCACAAGTGAAGCCTACTCTAATGGTATATACCCTGGGTATCCAGACACCATGCGTGCTGGTGTGATAGAAATGAAGCATTTCCAGCCTTACACAGACAGGTTTGACTTCTCATGGGCTGGCTTTGATTCACCTTTTCCAATAGTGAAATATGAATATGCTGTTCACACCACTCCCATTTTAATCAGTGAAGCTCTCACCTGTGAGGAAATCTTACAAAACCGCACCTTTGATGTTATACCATTCACTGATGTTGGCCTTGCTAATTTAGTGGAGCTGACCAACTTGAACCTTTCCCATAATCAAGGATACTATGTAACGGTACTTGCAGAGGACAATGCTGCTCACTGTGGTGTAACAACCTCTCATCGCCTCCTTGTGGATACCACACCACCAGAAAAGGGCTTTGTTGACATTGATAAATGGCACACAGAAAGAAATACCATATACATTGGCAGAGAAAACATTATACATGTAAGCTGGCATGGATTTGATGATCATGAGAGTGGCATTGATACATACACTGTAGGACTTTTCACATCAGGAACATGTGAAAGCACTACATTTGATCCATCAAATTTAACCAGAGTGGTTGATTACAAAGTCATAAATACAAGAGACACTTACAAAAAATACATGATGTTCCAGTACTTAAATCTTGAAATAGACACACCATATTATGTGCACTTTTATGCCACAAATCATGCAACACTGCGAACAGAATGGTGGAGTCCACCAATGTTCTTAGACCCAACAGCACCAAGTATAGGGGACATTAAGGATGGATCCAACTTTGCCCATGATATTGGATACCAAAATTACAGTGACAGACTAGATGCAACACTGACTCTTGCTCGGAACAAGAATGAAATGGGTTGTCCAATCAGCAAGATCTATTACCTCAAGGATGGATTACCAGAAGACTGGAAAATCATTGATTCTGTTGATTTGTACAAGCGGAATGATGAAACTACCAGATTTAGAGAGTATACTGTTAAAAATATTGAAAAAAATGTTGAAGGCATAAAGGTCTTTCAGAAGCATGATCTACGTCAAGTACTGTTACAGTCTGGTGCAGTTCAGGGTATTCAAGAGCCCCTTCGGGAAGGGCCATATTCTGTGAAAATGAAGGCCTCAAAGGGCTATAAAATAATGAGTGGTTTTACAATAGGTTACCAAGAGCAATTAGATGATCTTGATATTAACATGCCTCTCCTGGCTGACTCTCCATCTGATGAACAGCTTGATGCCGGTTTTACATTTGCACCCAAACCAACCAAGGCAAATATTGCTGGGCCCGCTAACAATGCTTCTGTGGTTGAAATGTCAACTGTGACTGCTACTCTGGAATCTACTGACAGTCTTCAAGATGTTGCTCTGAACATTACCACTCCTGAGCCTGAAAAAATGACACCTGATCTTGCAGAAGAAGATCCATACTACCCACCGGATCTGGATGTAAGAGGTTTACAAAGTGGTTTTGGAATAGCTGTTCTGGGGCAAGAAGTGGTGTCAAAGATGAAAACAGCCAGCAAATATTATGCCCTGGTCTGGTTCAAAGATAAGTTTAGAATAAAACAGAACTGGGTCAATTTGAATTTTGATCCAACGGATGCTTTTCACAGCTACAAAGTCTCTGTGGAAGAAACCCTTTTTGGATTCAACAAAGCCTACAATCTAAGGATCACAGCAGATAGTGTTCCTGTGGCTGATTTTATTAATGTTGAATTCCCTAATGGAATGTTTTCACCAACAATTCATGGCTGGAATTTAAATGAATATGTTCCATCTGTTGAAGATCCTTTCAACCCTTATACAGGACACATTCATGTTGCTGAGGTTGAGATACCCATCCTTAGAGACCAGCTGTGTCATTTTGGGGAGCCTTTCTATGATTTTGAAAGTGAGATAGATGAGATATGGGTGGGAGTTGCCAGTAAAAATTATATTCAGCCAGATGTAATTCCTTTCAGATCATACAAGAGATTCTGTCATGGTTGCTATATTCCTTGCAACAGGTTTAGCTGCAATGAAAACTGCACCAGTCCCAATAATAGGGACCTGGTACATATAGAATTAGTGAATCTGAACTTGCCTCTTGGCAGCATGCAGACTGAGAAGGTCGTTAGTGAGACTGGCATAGTAGAGATGTCCTATTTTCAGACAGCCAGGTATTGGATGGTGGTGAAGTTATTTAATCAAGCTAGAAGGTCTGTAACTGTCAAGACAAGTGGTGTGACAGTGGATGTTACCCCTCCTGTTGTAAAGCTTATATATTGTGTTGATCCATGGTTTTCTACCACAATGAAAGCCACAGTACAGGCTGCAGACAACAGTGCTGGAGCTAATTATGAATTTGAAGATGAGGAAAGTGGTATTGATTACTATGAGATGGGTATAGGGACTGCCATTGACCTGACAGATGTATTAAACTTTACCAATGTAGGAACAGATAAGCAACACATTGTATATGGCTCACTGGTACTTGAAGATCATGTAACATATTATATTCGTGTTAAAGCACACAACATGGCTGGACTTACAACAGAAGCTGTGTGTAATATCACAACAGATTTCTCATCCCCAAACCTAACAAATGCAGATCCACCAAAACCAATGTATGAAACTGGTGTTGCTGAATATCCAGATGGTGTGACAGCAACCAAAGAACAGAACAGGGTAGGCCTGACCTGGAGGAGGGAAGATATGGTGCATGTGGAATTTATTTGTGAGTAAAGGCATATTTGTAACTAACAAATGTGATGGGTGAATCACTGTTCAAGGACAGATTTTTGGAAAAGTGGATAAGCAAAATTGTGTTTGAAATTTCCGCTCATTACAAAGCTAACTTGTTCAACAAGATACTAGACCTCATTGATGAAAAAAGATAGTAGAGATAGCATTGACAGGTATGTTTAAATATTTCATTCAAAAATATATATAAGTTTACTCTTGGTCCATTGCTAGATCAATTTCTAGCATAAACATGTAGTTTAATGTATAAAAAAGTTAAATTAACAGTCCACTTGAATCACCTTTGATAATATTCAGGGCTTTCAATAGGAAAGAAATTTTTAGAGTCTTGGAGTCTCTTAAAACCTACACATGGGTTTTATGGGCAATATGATATGGACTGTTCTTAAAACCGCTCATGTTTATATATAAATTCAAAATTAATTGGTAGTGTATATACCATATTCTGTCATATATTTACATATTGATATCACTGTTTGGATGTGATTAGATTGTAAACAATTAGTTAATAACTGAATTTAGATGAACAAAGTCATCAGTTCTCAAGGTCAAGCTCCTTGTCAGAGCCCTATGGCTATGGAAAACATCAGCTTGGAAGCCTTCTTTGACCCAGTTGGTGTCTTACTGTAATTTGCATTGTCCCATTAAACACAGATAACAAAGGTAAGGTGCATTGAAATAGTAGTTACAAGGGCTAGCCAGTCATGAAAGCCTGACAGGAGATGTTTCAGTTGTATCAGGATTACTGAAGAATACCACTCATATCCACCACTTGACTCCCTGGTATCTGCATCTGGTCATTTACTAACAATTAAAATTGCACAAGCCCTCATCTAGCCTGGCCATAAATATGGGTAACAGTAGGAGGAGGTGGTTTGCACAGCACTAGCTAAGTGGCTAAATCTAAAGGTAATGTTTAATTTGATATCAACTAGTGATGGGCCGATCATAGAGTTTTTTCGAAAGTCAGTCGGTTTGCTGCCACTTTCAAGCGCTCGATTACCAAAGGCAACTATTGATTACATCATACTCATGATTGTTTTTTTCCAGAATGCCTTTATGTTATAGGCAAAAATTATTCTTCCATTTTTTACAACATTCCGTGCTTCATATAATGAGTCTGTGTTCCTGAATAACCTCCGTATCTAACTGAGTATGATACGTTAGATGAGATATAGGCATTGATGGGCGATATGGCATTAAAATGCTTCATAATTCTCCAGGTCTATGCCAATTTTGCGAGATTCTCTTAGAAATAATCTCTTCATCTGATGCCAGGTGCCGCTGTCGCATTAGTAATTATATACATGTATTTAGCTTTCAATTACTTTTTAAAAAATTTTTACCAAAACTTATATAAGCCTGTAATTTTCCTGGCGGGCCTTCGAAACCAATACGCATGTATGCAGTCGTTCTAATTGTTATAAAATAAAAGTCCTTGCTGGTGGTGAAGTTAAAATGATACGTGGGAGTATTCATGAGGGCCAGCAAGTATTGATGTCCTGGACTGAGGTTTAATTCTTGATTATTTTAATTAATCAAAATGAAACTTTGAATAGCATATATTAGTAATAATAGGAAAATATAAAAAAGGCAAAGTCTTCTTTTCCTATGGTAGAATTACTAAAACATACGGGCTGGGTAAAGAGAGTACAGTTTCACAGATAATTGCCTATTTCTTTATATTTGTCTGAACCGATTAATAATCGATGAAATGATAGCCAATGGCAAGTTTATGACAGCTAATGGCCACTTCTACATCAATTTGTAAAAACATCCACAAAGTAATCCACTTTCACTAAAAAAAGAGAAATGATAGGCTGGGGTATGAGCACTGTATGTCTTTACTGCATGATATTTTCTCCTTTTTTTGGTTAAGTGTATCATAATTAGTTGCTTTATATGTTAAATATTATATATCAGCCATAGATTTTAAATAGCATTATATTGACAAAATATAAAAGCACAGAATCGTTTTTACCACTGTATATTTAATCATATTCAATTTTGATATGACACTATATTGCCCAGAAATCCCTTAAAGCCATAAAACCCGGGTTTACCCAGAAAAACCCACAGGGCTGAGTTTTATGCTTAAAACTCAGGTTTTGCCCAACCCTGCAGTGTTCACACAACAGATTTGTGTGTTTGAGACTGCTGACAATTTTCAGTGACTGCAAAAGGAGCATTGTTTGATCCCCTTGGTACTACAGTCAGAAATTTGAGTGTCCCATCGGAAGCATTGACCTTAAAAGCTGAGCAGGCCTGCCAAACCACTTTTTTTAAAAGAGTCACCTTTTTTTAGGATATCCTGAAAATGATGCTAATTACTCTTTTTTCACTCTTTTTTTCAGCAACACTCTTTTTTTTTACTTTTTTTTCAGTTAAAAAAATTCTGATATACACTATTTCTCTCCTGCTTAAACAGTCAAGTTAGAACAAGAATGGGACATTTCTCATTTTTTTTGTGTACAATGCCCTTATCTTCATGGAAGGGGATGAAGGACATGTTTCTGACTCGGGGAACGATTTAAGTCAATATATATACATTATTGTTATTTTAAAAGCACATCTTTATTCAGTCCCTGATAAAAAATGGGAAACTGAAGCTAATTTTACTCTTTTTTCACTCTTAATTTCAGTGAAGCCTCCTCTTTTTTTTTCCAGAGCACTTACTCTTTTTTTTGGTCATTTACCTATAGCAGGCCTGCTGAGCATCCAAAAGAGATTTTAAGCGTCACAGAAGCTTATCCCAAAAGATTCCTGAATCCTGGTTATTCTGACTTGGTTTGTAATACTTGGTTTTGACCACTTTGTTTGAAGTATCTCATTGATGTATTTGTTAGAAAAGGTTGCAAATTTATTTAATTTATTTTCTGCTCTGTCCTGAGCCTTTGGTCAGACTCTTTCTTCAGTGTGTTTGGTGTGTCACAACATTTATGTTGTAGTTTAGCTTTTTACATTTTGTCAAATAAGTTTGAATAAGCGGGTGCCCTATAGTAATCACCCTGTCTGTGAGTCTGTCTTTCCATTCACAAATTTGTTTCTGTATGATAACTTCAGGTTGGATTGCCATACTGGTTTCAAACTTGATTTATATATGGCCCACTAGTAAAGTAAGAACCGTATTGATTTTGTGTTCATTGTGTTCATTATTGATGTCAAAGATTAAGGTCACAGGACCAACTTCTGTAAAAAGATTGAGGATGCATTTTAAGCCAAAGGTTTCATCCAATACCTTCCACCATGTACATATAGCTGACATGCCAACAGGGGAAGAGCCTGATCTATTTTAGTGTCACAGAGTCTAAGGTCAAGGTGCCATCTGTCTGCATATTTGTTTCTGCTTGATAATTCCAGTTTGGATTGTCATATTGGTTTCAAACATGACTAATATATGACCCAACAATAAAGTAAAAACACTTTGAGTTTTATGGTCATCAGGGCAAACATCAAGATCACTGGACCCACTTCTTTAAAAAGATTGTGGATGCATTTTAAGCCAAACATTTCATCACAAACCCTCCATATTTCACTTATGGATCACCTAACAATAGAGAAAGAACCATATTGATTTTGATATCACAAGGCATCACTCGGCCCTCACTGGAAGCCTGTGGGCCTTTTGCGGGACCATTTCTGACCTGTCAGTGTTCTTTCTGTTTATGTCAAGAATAGGTGGCTGGGCTTTAATGAAAATCAGAATAGCATAAGTTCGAGTATAGTAACATCTCAGAATTTTAGGTCAGAAGGTCAAGGGTCAAGTCACATGACTCACACATTGAAAAAGTGCATGAAAATAATTATGTGTGTAGATATTGCAAAACTATGCTCCTTAAGCAATGGTTATACACAGATCTCCTCTTGTTTAACTGCTGCTTTGTATAGCAAGATTTTTGGGTTCAACCACCAGGATGGTCACAGAGCAAAGAATTGTTATTAGACCAATGAGATGATGGTATTGCAGTGTGCATCCAGCTCCAAATTCTAAACATGAAACACATGCTTTCATTTGTCTGATAACACAGTTTCTGGCACAGGACCAACAATCAGATCAATTAATGTGGGTGTCCTTGTGTAACCAGACCAGTGAGAGCAGGTGTCACTAATTTAATATGTGGAGCTGAATGCACAGTGCGATACAACACTCTGATTGGTCTGAATTCAGTTCTTTGCTCTGTGACCACCCTGGTGTTCAAACCATGAAAACTTTGCTCTACACAGTGTTACATGTGAGGAGATCTGGAATGATTGCAGTGTATAACGGCTGAGTGATGAGACATTATTGTATATGAATTACTAGTTCATGTCACTTGTCCATCTATACTTTCAGTCATACAAGTCAGTACACTGGATGATCCAGATTCTGGAAATGTATTTCCAAAGACACTCGTTGGATATGCATGGGATATTGATGAAGTCAGGATAGAGAATGGTCGTATATACAGGGGATCCTCTGACTCTAAAGGCATATCACTGGCAGACTTGGCCCAGGATCGGGATTACACAAACATGACTGATGAAGAGAGAGAAAAATTATCTGAGTCAAGTTCATTCCAGATGGAGCCAGGAAAATGTATGAGATATGAGTTAATTGGCAGAGGTGCAAATCATCTGGAGACTAAGCTGAAAGCAGCAGCACAGTGTGTAAAACGTAAGTACAGGGTAACTCCTAGATTATGCATAGCTAGTTATATACCAAATGCATGCAGTCAGATGTCTTTAAATAATTAAGGTAACTTGAAATTGAGTGTCACCTTCACTTTACCAGAACCTAGCTCCCTTTAAAGTTTCAATGCTGGCTGAAACTGGAGATCCTGCAAGTTTGTTTGTTCAATGTGTTGTCATATGTCTTCCTGTTTGTTTGTTTGTCCAACTCTATAGGTCACAATTTGGTGTCTGTCAATTTTAAAGTGCACTCAAGGTTAACATTAGTAAATCCTTAAACCTATAGTTTTTCATCAAAATTGGACAAAGGGCAAGGAAAATCTCATTTATTTGCTTTTAATTTATTTATCATATAAAATCAGTATATCCACAAAAACTGATACTTATAATTTTCCTCCATGATTCCTTCAGAGTTTGATATTCATTTTATTCAAAGCTCATGAAAAGGATTCTGTGGGGTCACTGAAAATTTGTACTGGCAAGTACTAGACCTCTTTTAATTACATTTCATTTCTTTTTACACAGCTAACCTACCTGAAAGACCACCTTTCTATTGTGTTCACCCTTGAGTGAACCAAAACATTCAGATTGGTTATAACGGTCTTGTCTTGTAAGACCACCTGTCAGTTAAGAACACTTTTGGTTAGTCCCATGGATGGTCTTATAATACAGGTTTCATTGTAATCTTGTCTAATGACTAAAGTTTATATATATTTTTATGCATGCAGGAAATTCCGATTCTGCTGCCAAGACAGAGCCTGGGAAGACCTGTAGTCTTGGGTCTGATAATGGGAAAAGGCGCAAAAGAGCAAATGAACCAGAAGTCAGGGTTGATGTTACAGGTAGCTCAGTTATCTTTTGACTCAGGACTATATTTTAAATACTTTGCACATTTGACAAAAAATGTAACCATAACAGTTAGGTATATTACTTCTAATGAAAAATATTGTTCAGACTGTATGTATTATCCATTTTTTTCTTAGTGATTGTATAAGATTATTATTTAATAAGACTACAAATGATTGCTCCGAAATGTTAACTGGCATTCCACTTTATAAAACAGAGCAGAAGTATACTTGTTTATTATACAGATAATATGGGGCACCTGTTTAAGTCATCAATTTAACTTCCTTGCTATCTGAGTTATGTTAAGATTACTTTACCCTCAGTCTACATTGAAATAGCAATTTTTAGCTCAGCTGACTATAAGTCATCTGAGCTATAGTCATGGTCCATTGTCCGTCGTCCGTCCGTTTGTCTGTCCGTCCGTCTGTCCGTCCGTCTGGATGTCCGTCCGTAAGACTGGCACGTTTCGACACCCTTGGACCTACGAATCTGAATTTCGGCATACAGTTAGATGTCCCCATAATCTCCTACCATGCCAAAAATTGGGTCAATAGGACTTGTTCCTTTGAGATATTAAGGAAAAACCTCAATTTTTTATTAGAAATCTATTTTCACACTTCAGGACTGCCTAATATCAAAACCACACATCTGGTTTTCTTCATATTTACCATAAATATTTCTCTATATAGTTCCTATGTACATGCCAGATATTAAGTCAGTATTATATAATTTAAAAAAGTTATGGGCCCAAACGTAATGGACTTTGTAAAAAAATCAGGAAGATATTTGGTCACTTAAGACCAAAAGTGTTAAAGGTAGGGACTTTTTTCCAGTAATACAATTTTAATTAATCAAAATTTAATTGTATACCAAAAATTAGATCAAAATCTGTTAAATTTTTTTAAATATTGGCAAAAATATAAAATTGGTACCTTAAATTTTGGCCAACTTTGGCCATGGCACGTTTTTTTCCTGTAAATACTGTGGATTTAATTTTCACACCATATATACATAAGGATTTAAATTATTAAAATCTGAAATTTGAAAATAAAAGCTGCAAAATTAGGCTAGTTATTGAATTTTTTTTGGAGGCTCTTGTTGTATTCCCTTACATTGTCAAGCAGTCCACTTTGATGACTGTAGGTCATTCAGTGCACATCTCTATGCTCCCCAGGCTGTTGACATAATTTTAGATGTCCCCAAAATCTCCTACCATACCGAAAATTGGGTCATTAGGACTTTGTTACTTCGAGATATTAAGGAAAAAAAACTCTGTTTTCCATAAAAAAAAGCCATTGTTACACTTCAAGGCTGCCTAATATCAAAACCACTGATCTGTTTTTGATCGTATTTAGTATTCACATTCTTTTATACATTTTCTATGAACATACCAAAAATTAGGTCAGTATTGGGTATTATTTTGAAGTTATGGGCCAAAACATAATGCAATTTTTTAAAAAATCAGGAAATATATTTAATCACCTAACATGAGAATTGCTGAACCTAGAGACTTTTTTTCAGGAATATAACTTTATTTAATCAAGATTCAATTGTTTACCCAAAATTAGATCTGAATTTTGCAAATTTTCAAGTTATTAGCATAAATAAAAAATCAATATCTTAAATTTTGTCCAATTTTGGCACTGTTGATTTAATTTTCCCAGCATATATGCATAAAGATTTAATCTTTTAAAATCTGAACTTTCAAAAGAAATTGATTGGAATGAATAGCTTTTATCCATGTTTTCATACACCATGTCAAGTGTTGTTTACATCTAGCCCACCTAGTAGTACAGCCTTCACTTGCATTATGTAACCCACCCCAGGCAGCTAACCTTGGCCCAGCTTGGCCACTACTAGCAGGCTTCCCCTCCGCCCTGCACTCATCCCCCCAGCTGGTGCATAAACTAGATGAATGTTATAATTTTTCTGTATTTTATTTTATTCTTGGACATGCTACATTTTAAATTTTGTATTGAACCACCAGGGTTACAATGATTAAAGTGTACATTTATTTGTGTCCACAAAGTGGTGTATTGCTGTGAAAGTGTGGATGTTCATGAGATAAGTAATTCCTTACTTCAGAAGAGTAAAAACCTTCACCAGGTGTGAAAATGACTATTAATTCCAGTAATTAATTAAAACTGGGACAGTAATTAGCACAATGATATTGTTTGTCCCTCATTCAACCAACAGTGTGTATACTTTATTTGAAAAGATGTTTTATTTTATCAAATTTACTTTTATTTTATTTTGGTGAATAAAAAATTAAGCATGTCCTGAAAACTCCAATGTGCAAAACTTTTTAATAGTGATTCAAGGAATATTCTTCTAGATGCCATGTTGTGGCATTATTTTCTTTTAAAATCAGTTTAAACATTTATGATTTAAAAATAATAAAATATATGTGTATGCATAATATGACCCAATGTTTTTTACTCTGTATATATAATGATTGCAACTTTTGCAACAATTCTAATATTTTAACTTATATTTTCAGGTTTTTTAATTAAAAATTTATAAACCTGTAAATAAAAAAATGATTCAGATAAAAACTTCTTAATGGAAAAAGTGGATCTGCTTTAAAAAATAGTATTATATATAAACTTAAATGCATTATTCTCTTGAAAGTGAAATAAAGGTATTAGTCCATTCTGTCCACTTGCCTGTCCATCTGTAAATTTTCGTATGCAACACAGTATCTCATAACTTTTACTGTTTTTCTTCATGACAGTCTTGTCAAAGTATTAGTTTGCAATCATATATTTAGAACTTTACTATAACCAAGTAGGAGGGTCCCTTTCCTCTTAGCTTTTCATATTCTTATATAAATGAAAAACATTAAAATAGAATATTTCTACATCCACCTTCGTGCTGCCCTCACTTTTCCCTTCTCCGAACCCCATCCCAAAGTTAGCTTTGGTAAGCAAGAACAAGATGAATCAGATATATTCATACTTTAATATTTTGTATAACTATTCGTCCATAGGTACCTATGTACATGCCAGAAATTATGTCAATATTGTGTAATATGTAGACATAGTGGGCATCACAATAATGTACCTTGTCAAGACTAAAGAGATATTGTGTCATACAGTCACATATTCATAAATCACTTCATCAGCATAGTTAATCATAACATCATATCTGTCAAATTGAACGCTTGCAGACTACCATACACTTTAGATCCTTCAACAAATAGCCTTATCATCATTCTACTACTGCTTATTACTGCTGTCATTGCATTCATATTTGCTCAAATATATCACAATTTTCAACCCCTCCTAAATAAATAAAAAATAAACCACTTTATTTGACTCTATTAATCCATCAGTCAGGTAATTTCATTTATCATTTACTCACATATTACATTATATTCCTTTATAATAGCCCAACATGTACATGATATTCATAAGCTTTATCGACTCGATATAGTATCACAGTGGAGAAACATTTATAGTCCAATCACGATCAGCTGAGCGCCGTGACCCATGGGTCCCTTGTTTTAATGGTTGTATCTGAAAGCTCAGATTGTGAGTGTTCTTTTGATGCCCATAATTTTAATGTGTTGATTGAAGCACTATAATGAGATACAATGCCTATAACAATAATGGATAATGATATGATATACAAAACAGTATATTTTAGTCCCAATAATTCAGTGTTTACTTCCTGTTTATAAGTATATTGAATGCGTGATAATACATCAGTGAATGCTCTTATCTGTGTTTAATTTTGGGATAATAAGTTAATCAAATATGCCATTTATCTGATTTCTGGCCAATCACATGTCACAAATACATACCTTATTTGATTCAGAAAGACTGTATTTATATTTCAGATGTATTATTCCATCGGCATCAGATGATCAAATATTATCAGTATAGATACAGGTACATTCTAAAGACTGATACAATATATGACTTTGTAATGTGATGTATTTGTACAGGCTGTTGCCATATCATTACAGCTCTAAGATTTAATGTTTTAGCTGCTTCAGAAGGGGCTGTGACGTTTGGCATGCTAAGTTCTGATGACCTTGGTAAGACATATGAGTCTTCTGCTGTTGCTGGCTATGTCTCTTTTGTCCAGAATCCTGAAGATGAAGCCACAGAGTTGTCAAGGTTCATGTGGAACAGGTACTTATAACTTCATCAGTTGGGATACAGCCTGAAGTTCCCTGGAAGGTTCTCCTCGATTAGATTCACACTAATGTCTTAATTACAGGCCATGATTTCTGGATTATTCTTACACTGTGCATATAAAACATGAATCCCAAAAGGTTCAATTATAACATGTCATCCTTATATTATTTCTTTCATCCTGATTCAATAGGCAATCAACAAGCTATTTACCCAACCAACATGAACAAAATTGCCTTCAGGGCATAATTGTTTAATAGCAGATGTTATAATCCTACCAGGTTTTTCTGCGAATTAATTGACACAAAAATATCTTTAAGTTTCACTCAGCCTCATTGGATATGGCAATGTCAGGGCTGATACTTACTAATATTGTCTTACTAATATTTTTGTTGTTTGTACTGTTGTTCTACAGAAGGATCAGGTATTGTGGAGTATCTTTCTTCTTGGTACCTAATGGAGAAGTCTCAATGAATGATCCCATGACTATCACTGTAGAACAGACAGGGTGTGGCTATGTGCCGGCCACCAAAAATGACTCTGCACAGGAACCAAACCTTGTATACTGGGATAAAGGTATGCTTATTTCTCTCTAGATGAATTATATCATACATTAATATCATTATAGCCACCACCATTGACTGACCTTATATTGCAAACATTAGCAAACATGATTCCATGGATTTGTAACTGTAATTTGGTCTCCACTTCCATGTTTTCATCTGGAATTATTGAAAATGGATTAGTGTTTCCAAACTAATCTGGTAAAGTTTGCCAGGGGTTGGCATGTTATCTTAATGGTTCAAGTCTTCCTGTTATAAGCAAGAGTTCCCTGGTTTGGGGTGAGACTTACAAAAATATTCAGAGATTCACTCTAATGAGATGCTATGATGTCCATACCCTAGCTAGCATAGGAAACCAGAATTAAGAAGGCCTAATGATAATATATCATTCATATCTTATGATATCTGTATCATTCAGTAGACAGTGGCATATACATGGCATGGACACATCTTAACAATAGGAATATTAAGAGTAACTGAATTCGCTTATTCAAAGAAACTGATCTTTTGACAAAATGAAAATTAAACAAATTTTTCCACTTTGAATAGCAAGGAATACTAGTGGTCTACATTATTGTAATGATCGCAAGAAGCCTCAACCTATATCACAACCTTGAGAATAAGGTTATGGTAAAAAATAAATATCAGATGCAAATTTGTCACCTGTTACTATTATCCTGACCTAAAGTCAGATTAGGAAAATTGGAGATCCAGCACAAATATAGGCAACTTAAAGAAGAAAAAAGGAAACAAAGAAAAAGAACAAAAAATATTCTTGTTGTTTTGCACTTTGGTAGACCCAGGAAGGTGTGCCAAAATAATGTCTGGTAGTTTGAGAGGATTAATTATTTAATAAAGGTAAGTTAAAACATGGAGGGCTACATTTCACCTTAGTGGTTAAAAATTATGGTGCTGTGGTACTCTCACTTCACATAGTGAAATGTATGGTGAAGATCAGGTGAGCTTATGAATAAAATTTTTTTCAATAATAAATATTTTTTCTGCTTTCGCTGTTTGTAAACATCCTGAAAAAATGTATTTGTTTCCATTGGTAGTATAATCTCATGATAGTTTTCAGAAATCATCCATAGTAAGGCCTAATTGTATACCGTGTTTCTGACTGGGTTCCGCCGCTGCTGCATTCATTTCCAGAGACCCCCAGAGACCTTTAGCCCAATCTTTCTGAAACCTGGCATAGTTATTCGCTCACCTATGTAGTTGTGCCTAACAAAGACAAGTGGCGCCACCAGCAATCCTATATGTGCAGTATGGATCTGGGTGTCTTTGTGATAATAGCCCATATCTCAGTAGTGGTTAAAATCTATTGAGCTGAAATTTTGCCTGTCCATAGATCTGGGATCTCTCCATCTCTTACTTGAGACTGGTTGAGCCACCTACAATCATTTTTGCGTGGCTTTCATCCATGCATTTGCCATCTGTTTGTCTTAGTGATTGGTTCAATGTATTGGGTTGAAATTGTGCATGTCCTTAGATCTTGGATACCTCAATGTCATACTCAAGACTGGTGGCTCCATCTGTATTTGTTTTTGTGTGGCGTCCATCTGTACGGTTGCTTTGGTGAAAATTACTCATTTCTCAGGAGTGGTTAAATTTATTGGTCTGAAATTTGGCATTTCCATCCATTTCAGAGAGTTTATTCTTAGACCAGGCAAGTGGCTCCACCTACCTTCCCATTTTTAGCTCAGCTGACTATAAGTCATCTGAGCTATAGTCGTGGTCCATTGTCCATCGTCCGTCCGTCTGTCGGTCCGTCCGTAGATGTGGCACGTTTTGAAACCGTAAACCTAGAAATCCAAAATTAGGCATAATGTTAGATGTCCCCAAGGTCTACTACCAAGCCAAAAACTGGGTCTTTGCGACTTCGTTCCTTTGAGAAATTAAGGAAAAACCTCAATTTTTTATTAAAAACCTATTTTCACACTTCAGGACTGCCTAATATCAAAACCACTCATCTGTTTTTCCTCATATTTACCATACATATTCCTCTATATAGTTCCTATGTACATGCCAGAAATTAGGTCTGTATTATATTAAAAAAAGTTATAGGCTCAAACATAATGCATTTTGTAAAAAATCAGGAAAGATATTTGATCACTTAACACAAAACATGTTAAAGCTAAGGACTTTTTTTCCAGCAATATAACTTAAATTAATCAAAATTAAATTCTGTACCCAACATTAGATGATAATTTTTAAATTTTTTAAAATATTAGCAAAAATAAAAAATTGGTACCTTAAATTTTGCCCAACTTTGACCATGGCACTTTTTTTTTGTAAGTACAGTTGATTTAATTTTCACAGCCAGTTTACATATGGATTTAATCTGATGAATTTTGAAATTTGATAGTATAAGCTTAAAAAATAGTCTAGCTATTGGAGTTTTTTAGAGGCCTTGATGTATTTGTATTTTCTAGCATCATGACCCCACTATTGTTTACTACAACTTTGCCTGGTAATCCAAAAATTGGCATAATGTTAGATGTCCCTAAGACCTCCTTCCAAGCCAAAAACTGGGTCTCTGTGACTTTTTTTATTTGAGAAATTAAGGAAAACCTAAATTTTTTTATGAAAATCATTTTTACACTTCAGAAATGCCTTGTATCAAAACCTATGATCTGAATTTGATCATAGTAAAAATTGCATATTCTTCCATACATTTCCTATGTACATTCCAAAAATTAGGTCAGTATTGCGTAATTTGTTGAACTTATGGGCCCAAACATAATGCAACTTGAAAAAAAAATAAGGAAATATATTTACTCACTCAACATAATAATTCTTGAAGCTAGAGACTTTTGTTCAGGAATATAACTTCATTTAATCAAGATTCAATTGTACACCGAAAATTAAATCTGAATTTTGCAAGTTATTAGCATAAATATAAAATCAGTACCTTAAATTTGCCCAACTTTGGCCATGGCATGTTTTTTTTCAGTATGTACTGTGGATTTTATATTCTCAGCATGTACACACAAGGATTTAATCTGTTAAAATCTTGAATTTTAAAATAAAAGCTTAAAAATTAGGCTAGTTATTGATTTTTTGTGGAGGCTCTTGTTGTATTTCCTTACATTGTCAAGCAGCCCACTTAGGGGTCACTGTAGGTCATTCAGTATAGCTCTCTGTGCCCAGGGTGTTGTTATGTAATCCCATCACTCCTGCAAGCCCTCTCTCTTTGTTGAGCTAATTCAGGCTGTCTGCGGTTAATACCACAGGGAGTCTCTCTTTCTCTCTCTCTCTCTCTCTCTCTCTCCCCCCCCCAACCACACCCAATTCTGTTGATAGACCTGTACTATAAACAAGATGAATAATTTCCCATTTTTCAGCAACCAGCAGTAACAACAGAGACTCCTCCCCCACTGACCCCTTCAAAACACAGGACTCATAAACAAGATGAATCTTATAATTTTAATGTTAAATTAATTCTTTTTGTTGAGACTTGGACAATTTTAATTTTTTTAAAGATAAAAATGTTCAGGAATTGAATTCTAACATTCAAATGTGATAAAATATTATGATCTAACGTAAATGCTAATTGACTAGATTTAAGAAGATATAAATACTTTGTAGCATTTGTCTCTCTTAAAGTTGGCCGGGCCTAGGTGTGAATAATACTATTAAACTTAGTTTTAAAATCAGAAATATTGGTCAAACTTTGTGGAAATAATTTTTAAATATGGCCTATATTTAACTATTGAAAACTTAATTTCTTCACACATTCTTTGTTTATGAAATGTAACTCTCATATAACACTTACCGCTGGCCCATTTTTCCCTTGGTGCATCATAAAATGGTTTCAGGCCACACGTATATTGCACAGTGCATATGTTTTAGCTTATGTCCATTATTCTATAATCTACAGAGTTTAATTTTAGCAGCTCCATTTTCTCTTTGCTTTTGAAATGCTAATATACATAAACCAAAAGAAATAAGAATATTTTGTATTTGCTAATATTTTCCAAAATTCAGCTGAGCGTTGTGACCCATGGGTCCCTTGCTTAAGAATACATTGATGCGCTTTCCTCAGGAGTGGTTTGCTGTATTGGCCTGAAATTGTGCATATTCATAGATCTTGGATACCTCCATCTCGTATTCAAGACTGGATACCTCCATCTTGTATTCAAGACTGGTGGTGCCATCTGCAATTTTTTTTGTGTGGTGTCTATCTGTCCATTTGCCTTGGGTAAAATCACTCATATATCAGGAGTGGATGGATGTATAAGCCTGAAATTTTGCATGTTTATTCGTCTTGGATAGCTTCTTTGTAGACCAAACATGTTTGCTACATGCTGTTCTGGCTTCATAGAATAACATTGATGCACTTTTTCTCAGTAGTGGATTGGTGTCTGGGCCTGAAATTTTGCATGGTGTATCCATCTGCAGATCTGTTTCTGGTGACAATCGCACATATAAAAGGAGTTTAATTGGCATTACTGATGCCACAAATTTAGAGTCACGTGACATGTCAAAAACATTCAGTGTTTTACTTTACCCATGTCACTGTGATTTGGTGGACACACAGTCGCTTGTCAATAACCTATATTTAAGTTGATGATAATGTTCTGATAATGTGTAAAACTTCACTGTAAAGCTTGTAGATAAATCCTGGCTGTAACATAATGTCACACACCACTTCTGCCTTGCAACTTTATTTTATCTCAATTAAATATTGTGAGCATCCTTTAAGTTTATTCAAACTGTATACTACAGTACTGTTGAGTGAAGCCCCTTGTGACTGTCTGCATTCCAAAAGGTTTAAATACATTCTAGAGATACAATCTGTGGCTTGTAGTCAGCTCTTATCATTCTGCTATCAGTATTTATTAATGTTTTTGGTGTGTTACAGGTGACCAGGTGTGGAGACATGCTTCAGAATCATGCGGTTACAATGCAACCCTCATGTCAGTGTATGACAATGTTACAGACACTATCACTAGTAGGGTAAGCATGCCAAAATATACTGTTATAGCACAATGAAATTGCAGTATAGTCATAAATGACATTAACCTGTAATTTATCAACAGTATAATCCCACTTTATTTTATTTTGCTAGTTTAGTTACAAGACGATTCTCTTCAGGTAATTTAAGTAATAACCGCTTGCATTAAGTTTTCTATTGATCCCTTCAACTCCTACACAACAAGGTATCTCTGTATATGTATTTATCATCTATATGTGTATATATATATGTTAATATATATATATATATATATATATATATATATATATATATATATATATAAATATAGTGTGTGTGTGTGTAAGAGAGAAAGAGAAAGATAGAGAGAGAGAGAGAAAGAGAAGAAAAAAATTTAATTTGATCCTTTTGTATTGATTGATATCATATGAATCAGATGTTTACAAAGATAGAGAAACAAGGACATATTATTAAATTTAAGTTAATAACAGATCTCTTCAGTGTAATATTATCTTTCATATAAATATAGTAGTATGTCATCTATAAAATATAGACTGTAGTCATATATATGTTTCATCTGCATAAAGCATTTTAACCTTACTTTTAATATGACTGATGTATTTTTGTATGTCTACAGATTTGTGAAACTTATGCCCGCCCTGGGAATGACACAGAGCCAAGTATTGGTAGAATTAGGGTCACAGGAACCCAGTATGCTGTAATGTACATGTATGACACCCCAGTCAACAGCCCTCCAGCAGTTCTGGATACAGATCTTTTCACTTTTGAAGATCAACCAATCAGCAATTTCCAGCTGACATTCAGTGATCCAGAAAAAGATGGAGTTGTCTACAGTGTTGTAGAACAAGGAGGGAAAGGATTGACAACAGTGACAGAAGATGGTGTCCTGCATTATGAACCACATCAAGACCATTTTGGTGTAGATAACATTACTGTCCGCATAACAGAAAAGCAGGCAGCTCCTATGATTCCAGTTATAGAAACTAATGCAACAATAAGTATTCATATTTCACCTATGCCGGATTTCCCCAATTTGTTTTTCCTGTACAACAATTATACTCAGATCATCCGCTCCAATGACAGTCTCAAAATACAGTGGCATGATAGTCCTGGTGTTGACAATAGGCGTTTTCACCCATACCGTATGAATCGCCTAGGTTTGCTGGTCATCATAGATCCAGACGGTGATGAAGTCTTTGATGTCTTGATGACCCAGAATGAGAATGACACCACAGGTACATTCATGTTGATGACTGATAACAACATGACAGATCTAGCTACAGGTATTGTAAGTGACATCTATCCTGGTACAGTCCGCACAGAACACCTTTACTTTGATTACCATGAGGGTATCCACACTACACGGATAATGGTATCTGATTTAACCAGCCGTTACAGCACACAGTTTGTCTTGAAAGTCCACCTGTTGGTAAACCCATGTGAACGAGGGATTTGTCAGGGTCCAGAGCATGATCCAGAGTGCAGATCTCTAGAACGAGTCCATGGATTTGAGGGCTATACTTGTAAATGTGATGAGGGATACAGTGGTGTCCATTGTCGTGAGAACTGTCATTGTCTGCTGATTGAAGACTGTCAGACCTTCCATGAAGAGGATGAGTATGGAGCTGTGGAAGAAATAGGCTACCAGTGTAACTTGATCCTATATAGTGTATTTATCCTTCTGGTCCTGCTTGTAAATATAATTACTGTGGTTATCATCGTGGTTATTATTTTAAAGAAGAGACATCATGGTCGCAAATCCAGGTGGGTAACTAAATATTTGAAATAAATTGTCATTTAAATTTCATATTAGACATAATGGCACTTGGCTGAGAACAAAATACCTAGAGCTGTCTTTGCTGAACATTTAGGTGGAATGAAAATTGTACTATAATAAATTGTAGTGCCTGTGGTTGAATTTGTACTGTAGTTGCACTTACAACAGCAGACATAAAAACCTCATGAAATGTTTCCAGTTTAGAATCATTAGCAAAGGCTTACTAGGTACAGGGATACACTAGTGTTGGAAAATTTGTTGTAACTTCACGATCTGTCATTGGTACAAAACGGTTTACCTCTACCGACTGACAATCAGAAATAATCAATTGTAAAGGAGTATGAAACTTCTGACCATACACAGACCTGTACATGGTCTCAACTGATATATAGGGATATGTGATTGCTAATTTATACTGGTGTGTAATCATTTTATAGCCTATATAAGGTATAGATAGTTGTGTAAAGAGGAATGAAAGTTAAATTTGTTTTTATTTCCTCATTTGCAGTGAATCAAAATACTTGTTCAGAGAAACAGATTACAAAGGAAGAGACACAAGTGGGGCAATGACTGCCTACTTCGGAGCTGGTATAACTGGACCCGGAGGGCGTATTTGGAGAAGTATGTGGGGTGGTAATGATGATGTAATGGACAAAGAGGAGTACATTCCAAAGGCACTTATTCGAGCAAGGGGAAGATCTCCACACATCTTTTCACAGAAGCCTGGTTTAGAAATGAAGAAGAAAAATAAGGGGCTTAAAAATGCTGAGCTCGGACCAGAGACTGACATGAAAGGACTCACAAATGGTGCGTATGTGAGGAGTCTTGAAAAAGAACCAACTGATGATGGCAAGAGGTGGGTCAACTTGAATGACAGAGATCCACAGAAACCACCCATTGGAGTTGCTAAAGCCATGTATATGGGGCAGCGTAACAAATTCAACGGCCAAGACCACCTTGGATATGGAGCCCAGTTCCCTTTCCAGCAAAGATCTTATCATATGGGTAAGTTCATTCTACTAACTCAGCATTTAAAGAAATGTAAGATATCATAGGCTGATGTTTGCTCCTCCAGTATTTTCATTACCGGACGAGTGAGTGAAGAGCTTGTCAGAGAGTGTACTAAAATGCATATTTCTGTGACTTCATAGAGATGATTCCCGTACTGTGATTTCAATTAGAGATATTGAAAGGAAACCAAACTGAGTGGCTACTTGACAGCACTGTTATATCAGGTTAAAGAGCCCTTCAGTCTTGTTGCATACATTACAGATGCATTTATAAAAATATATATATATATATATTTATATATATATATATACATATATATATACACACACACAGAAGACGAAACTTTTTTTATATTCACAAAATTCTTTTGAAATTGAAGGCACTATCTCATTGCACAAACAAACAAGTTTTTCTTGGTAATAATTTAATAAACCTTACAGGATAGTCTATAGCTCAGGACTTTGGCTCAATAGATCTATTAGAAATAAAATCGGACTTGAAGAATCATTGTTGCATATTAGAGCTATACACCTGCAGTCAATGAAACTGATTTTTTTTCTTGTTCCTTTAGATCATGATCATAGAAAAGATCAGAGTCCCAGACATAATGAACCAGGAATGTACAGTGGAAGGACCAGCAAAGAGGCTCAGCATTCATACATGTTCTATGATTGAAGTGAAAATCCATGAGGTCATACAGAAGATGCTCCAGTTTTGGATGCTGTCTGTTCAACATACTTATATGTACTATGACTGATGTGAAAGTCCATGAGTTCAAACATAAGCATCTTCGGTTTTTGCTGCTGCCAGTTTGATTTATATGCTCTGTCTTGATTTTATATAAACTTAAACATTTGATAGTAACATTCTTTCTCTGGTAAAAGATAGTGTTTCCATGATGCTATTTTTGGGATTTAAATTAGGGAAACGGTTGGTTAGAATTAATAATATATTCTTTTACATTCCCATTAATGATGTTAGAATGACACATATTTTGTATTACTAGAGAAAAAAACTAGTTTTAAACTGATACAAGAAAGTTGTATAAACCATATTTATTATAATGGATTATGTTTTATGCATGTGATAAACACTTCATTCTTAACAAAGTAAAATAAGGGTCATTTTATTCTTTTAAAAAATTATTATCTTAATTTAAACAACAGATTTTGTTTTCTTTTTTAGTTCACTCTGTGAACTTATGCCATGGCGCAGCGTCCGCCGTCCACTGTCCACTGTCCACTGTCAACTGTCCACCGTCCACCGTCTGTTACCAAATATCTCAACAGCCAAAGCAGCTACCTTCATGAAACTTTGCAGAATTACTGATCATGGGATGGACATGCAAAAATAAGCTTTTGGTGGCGCCACCTATGTTGACCTACTTTCTGCGGGAAGAAATGGTCTTTTCCACTTCTTTCAAGATAAGTCATAAAGTATTAATATTTTGACCTTCATATCATAGTCAACAGTTCCTTAGAGGAATGGGAATAATTTGAGTATAAATTCAGTCAAGTCATATTCAAGATGGCGTCTCTACGGAACTTCAAATTCTGTCGATCGCAAAATATGACAGCTTGATGTGTTTCTATACATGATGTATTGTCTGTTACCAAATATCTTAGAAACTGCTGCAGCCTTCAGTTTCAAATTTCACAGGAATATTGATCATATGACTGCCAGATGATTTTGACCTCCAGATGGCACCACCTGTGTTGACCTGCTTTCTGTGGGAAAAAATGGTCTTTTCCACTTCTTCCAAGATAAGTCACAAAGTATTGAAATTTTGGCCTTCATATCATAGCCAACAGTTCCTTAGAGGAAGGGGAATAATTTGAGTATAAATTCAGTCAAGTCATTTTCAAGATGGCGTCTCTACAGAACTTCAAATTGTGTGGGTCGCAAAATTTAGCAACTTGTAGTGTTTCCATACAGGATGTATTGTCTGTTACCAAATATTTTCGGAACTGCTGCAGCCTTCAGTTTCAAATTTCACAGGAATAATGATCATGTGACTGCCAGATGATTTTGACCTCCAGGTGGCGCCAGCTGTGTTGACCTACTTTCTGTGGGACAAAATGTTCCTTTCCACTTCTTTCAAGATAAGTCACAAAGTATTGAAATTTTGGCCTTCATATGATAGCCAACAGTTCCTTAGAGGAAGGGGAATAATTTGAGTATAAATTCAGGCAAGTCATTTTCAAGATGGCATCTCTACAGAACTTCAAATTGTGTGGGTTGCAAAATTTAGCAACTTGATCTGTTTCAATACTGGATGTATTGTCTGTTACCAAATATTTTCGGAACTGCTGCAGCCTTCAGTTTCAAATTTCACAGGAATATTGATCATGTGACTGCCAGATGATTTTGACCTCCAGGTGGCGCCACCTGTGTTGACCTACTTTCTGCAGGAAAAAATGGTCTTTTCCACTTCTTCAAAGATAAGTCACAAAGTATTGAAATTTTGGCCTTCATATCATAGCCAACAGTTACTTAGAGGAAGGGGAATAATTTGAGTATAAATTCAGTCAAGTCATTTTCAAGATGGCGTCTCTACGGAACTTCAAATTCTGTCGATCGCAAAATATGACAGCTTGATGTGTTTCCATACATGATGTATTGTCTGTTACCAAATATCTTAGAAACTGCTGCAGCCTTCAGTTTCAAATTTCACAGGAATATTGATCATGTGACTGCCAGATGATTTTGACCTCCAGGTGGCGCCACCTGTGTTGACCTACTTTCTGCGGGAAAAAATGGTCTTTTCCACTTCTTCCAAGATAAGTCACAGAGTTTTGAAATTTTGGCCTTCATATCTTAGCCAACAGTTCCTTGGAGGAAGGGGAATAATTTGAGTATAAATTCAGTCAAGTCATTTTCAAGATGGCGTCGCTACAGAACTTCAAATTGTGTGGGTTGCAAAATTTAGCAACTTGATGCGTTTCCATACAGGATGTATTGTCTGTTACCAAATATTTTCGGAACTGCTGCAGCCTTCAGTTTCATATTTCACAGGAATATTGATCATGTGACTGCCAGATGATTTTGACCTCCAGGTGGCGCCAGCTGTGTTGACCTACTTTCTGTGGGACAAAATGTTCCTTTCCACTTCTTTCAAGATAAGTCACAAAGTATTGAAATTTTGGCCTTCATATCATAGCCAACAGTTCCTTAGAGGAAGGGGAATAATTTGAGTATAAATTCAGTCAAGTCATTTTCAAGATGACGTCTCTACAGAACTTCAAATTGTGTGGGTTGCAAAATTTAGCAACTTGATGTGTTTCCATACAGGATGTATTGTCTGTTACCAAATATTTTCGGAACTGCTGCAGCCTTCAGTTTCAAATTTCACAGGAATATTGATCATGTGACTGCCAGATGATTTTGACCTCCAGGTGGCGCCACCTGTGTTGACCTACTTTCTGCGGGAAAAAATGGTCTTTTCCACTTCTTCCAAGATAAGTCACAGAGTTTTGAAATTTTGGCCTTCATATCTTAGCCAACAGTTCCTTGGAGGAAGGGGAATAATTTGAGTATAAATTCAGTCAAGTCATTTTCAAGATGGCGTCGCTACAGAACTTCAAATTGTGTGGGTTGCAAAATTTAGCAACTTGATGCGTTTCCATACAGGATGTATTGTCTGTTACCAAATATTTTCGGAACTGCTGCAGCCTTCAGTTTCATATTTCACAGGAATATTGATCATGTGACTGCCAGATGATTTTGACCTCCAGGTGGCGCCAGCTGTGTTGACCTACTTTCTGTGGGACAAAATGTTCCTTTCCACTTCTTTCAAGATAAGTCACAAAGTATTGAAATTTTGGCCTTCATATCATAGCCAACAGTTCCTTAGAGGAAGGGGAATAATTTGAGTATAAATTCAGTCAAGTCATTTTCAAGATGACGTCTCTACAGAACTTCAAATTGTGTGGGTTGCAAAATTTAGCAACTTGATGTGTTTCCATACAGGATGTATTGTCTGTTACCAAATATTTTCGGAACTGCTGCAGCCTTCAGTTTCAAATTTCACAGGAATATTGATCATGTGACTGCCAGATGATTTTGACCTCCAGGTGGCGCCACCTGTGTTGACCTACTTTCTGCGGGAAAAAAAGGTCTTTTCTACTTCTTCCAAGATAAGTCACAAAGTATTGAAATTTTGACCTTCATATCATAGTCAACAGTTCCTTAGAGGAAGGGGAATAATTTGAGTATAAATTCAGTCAAGTCATATTCAAGATGGCGTCTTTATGGAACTGTGTCGATTGCAAAATTTGACAGCTTGATGTGTTTCTATAAATGATGTATTGTCTATTACTAACTATCTTAGGAACTGCATCATGTGACTGCTAAATAATTTGACCTGCAGGTGGCGCTACCTGTGTTTACCTACTTTCTACAGGTTGGAATGGTCTTTACTGCTTTTTCCAAGATATGTCATAAAGTATAAATACTTTGGCTTTTATGTCATAGTCAACAGTTCCTTAGAGGAAGAGGAATAATTTGAGTATAAATTCAGTCAAGTGATTTTCAAGATGGCATATCTACGGAACTTGATGTGTTTCTATACATGATGTATTGTCTGTTACCAAATATCTTAGGAACTGCTGCAGCCTTCAGTTTCAAATTTCACAGGAATATTGATCATGTGACTGCTTAATGATTTTGACCTCCAGGTGGTGCCACCTGTTTAGCTACTTTCAGCAGGCTGTAATGGTGTTTTCTGCTTTTATCAAAAATATGTCATTAAGTATTTATTTGTTATAATCCACAAAAACAGAGTCTCCTCTAGGACCCTTTGACTGATCTTTCCAAAACCTGGCATACTTGTTCCCTCACCTATGTAGTTGTAGGTAACAATGATGGAGAACCTTTCTGTGCAGTACAAACCTGGGTTTCTTTTATATAACAACTCTCAATCTCAGGAGTGGTTCAACATATTTAGCTGAAATTTTGCATATTCATAGATCTTGGACTCCTCAGACTTACACTCAAGACTGATGATGCCATCTGCAATTGTTTTCCCATGGCATCCCTGGTACATTTGCTGTGGGTGAAAATTGCTCATATCTCAGAAGTGGTTCAATGTATTGATCTGAAATTTGTCATGTCTATCCATCTAGGAAAGTTTTCTCGTTAACCAGACAGGTGGCGCCACCTACACTACTTTTTGCGGAGTGTCCAACTTTGCATTTGCCATCTGATCGTCTTAGTGTTTGTTCAGTGTATTGGGTTGAAATTGTGCATGTCCATAGATCTTCGTCACCTCAATCTCGTAAACAAGACTGGTGGCGCCATCTGCAATAATTTTCCTGTGGTGTCCCTTCATACATTTGCTTTTGGTGAAAATTGCTCATATCTCAGGAGTATTGGTCTGAAATTTGGCATGTGCAGTCATCTTGGAAAGTTTTCTCATAAACCTTATAGGTGACGCCACCTACCTTGTGCAATAGGACAATGTCTACTTGGAAAGGAATGAATGGTATTTTCACATTCATTTATTTTTTAATCACTTGCCAAATTGCACAGTAATTCACAGAGTGAACATTAGACCCCTGGGTCTCTTGTTTTCTTTTCATTTATTTTAAGATTGAAGTGAATTCAATAGGTGAATATAAGAAATTGATTATTCACATGATTAATTAACAGGAGTAGGTCATTATATGAATCATAATTTAGTTGGTTAATACAATTGATATTAAAGTATTGTCTGTTTTTCATTGGTTGTCTGTTTTAAATCTCAGCTGACTGAAAATCATCTGAGCTATAGTGATCTCTCTTTGTCTGAAAAGCACAAATCATAACCATTGGACCTAGAAACTTTTGACTAAAAACCCTTATAGGTCAATAAAAGATCTCCTTGGAAGCATGAAATTAGGTCACTGCAACCTATATTCTCAGAGCTACGGGGCGCAAAAGTACCCCCCAGAATAATTAAAAATTTGATACAAAAGCTCCAGTAACTGATTCATTGATTGTCATGATTCTTTCCATGCATATTGACCATGGAGTGTTTCATCATTTCCTGAAGACTGGTGGTGCCACCTATATTTATAGCAAAGGTGAGCTTATTCGATGGCATGGCGTCTTCTGTCCTGCATCCACCGTACGTTAACCTATGTAATCTCATAAATTGTTTGAGCTAGCAGCCTCAAATTTTGTGGAAGAATAAGTCACATGTCAAACTTTATCAGATTAACCTTATTTTTTTCTATCTGCATTAACTTAGATTTTATACGGAAAAAGCTAAAAAAAACTTTAAAATTCTTCTCATCCAAACCTGTCTAGCCAAATTGTTTAATATTTCCACATAAATAATCTCTGAAACTATCTCTTTCAAGTTTGTCCGAATGTTTCCAGTTCAGGGAATTTTGGGCAAGATACAGGAAGCTGAACTTAGTCATTTTGCCAAAAAAGGATACTAAAATTACAATGTCAGGAATGGCTGGAGCTATCTTCCACAAATTTTATGCAAAGTTGGTCCCATGACTCATATATGAATTTGAGGTATTGGTGGCGCTACCTGCATCAACCTTTTTTGTATGAAGGTCATCAGTACATTCACCAATAGTTTCTCAGGAATAGCAAGAGCTTGCAAAAATCTGTCACATATCAAATGTTGTGGGATTGAGCGTTTTGTGGTGCTACCTGCATTAACTTACATTTTAGGGGGAAAAGCTAAAAAAATATCTTTGAAAATCTTCTTCTCTGAAATCAGCCAAATTGTTCAATATTTCTTAGAAATAATCCAAGAGATTAGCTCTCCCAACTTTGTTAAAATGGTTTGGGTTTGATGAATTCTGGCCGAGTTAAAGGAATTTGAATTTAGTCGTATGGCCAAGTAAGCATACTGACATAACAATCTCAGAAAGGACAGTAGCTAGCATTACCAAATTTGTGCAAATGTAAGTCGCATGACTCATATTTGAAATTGCAGTTTTTGTGGTGTCACCTACATTGACCTGTTTTTTTACTAACTAAAACCTCATACTTTTAGCCTCTTTCAGTTTAAAATTGTTTTATTGTGAAACTGTCAAGCTGAATGGTTTAATTTTTCACAAGTATTTTCCTAGGGTAGGGTTCTTTTAATTGTATAAGAGTAGATTGGGTTTGTTGATTATTGGCAGAGTCATAGAAAGCTGAAGTTGGGTCTCGCTACCATAAGTAAGTTAATTTCAAACTGAGGACTGCAATAGTCTTCTGCAAATCTATTGTTCCAGCTTCTGTAACATTAGGCAAAAATGATTCTTAGGAAGCCTTTGTTAAAGTTTACTTAAATGATTATTTGCAGAATTATTGGACCTTTTACAATGAAATGATTACATCTTTTTATTATTCTAAACATTTGATTAACAAAATCTTATGGATATGTCAGCTTGAAAAAAAGCATTGTAGCCGATGTCTTTCAGTATGTGTAAACAGATTTACCTACAGGCCAAGATTCTTTATCTATTTATAGCTTGGCAGTCTGCCAGCTATTTAAGAATTAGCACTGCCAACTGTGTCAGATTATGTAACAGGCCAAGATTTCACTCAGTGCAGCCAGATGCAGTTCAAGAGTTCACGCAGTGCAGTGGCCGGAGCTAGCATTGAAGCATTATACCTTGTGTATATACCATTGCAAAAGATTTGCATTAGGCCTGTAGGCCTTGTTTTCTAATTTCACGCATTTTTAGCTCAGCTGACTATAATAATAAGTCATCTGAGCTATAGACCTGGTCTATTGTCCGTCGTCCGTCTGTCTGTCCGTCCGTTAGACTGCCACATTTTGAAATTGTTAGACTTACTAATCCAAAATTCAGCATACTGTTCCCAAGATCTCCTACCAAACCTAAAACTGGACATAAAAAGTGTACATGCAGGGACCAAGAAAATAAAGGACACATTAGAAACACATTGGAGGAGATAGCCATCACCAGCAGCAATATTTATCATGCACCACTGACGGTCAACATTGTAAAAGTACTATCAGGCCTATATTATAGTCTTCCTTTGCCTAGGATATGCGAGTCCAAGTTATATATAAGTTAGAAAGGACCATAGCCCTAGTAATTTACCATCACGGAATGGTCGGAAAGATTACAACATGATCATGCCTGCCATGGGTCATTCAAAGGGCCATTTTACTTTGAAGGGGAAGGCATATAGGAATAAAGATAAATTTCTAAGAAGATAGAATCTCTTCCACTGAAAAGAACCTTAAAAAAATTTGTTCCTTATAGCCCAGGAGCCAGTTCACCGTTTCTTGCAAAGAGATTTTTAGCTCAGCTGACTGTAAGTCATCTGAGCTATAGGGATCACCTTTTGTCCGTCGTCCGTCCAGCCCTCTTTCCGTTAACAGCTAGCTAGGGCACAAATCCTAACCGCTGGACCTGGAATCTTCTTACTTTTCATCCAGAGAGGTCCATGAAAAATCTCCTTGGAAACCTGGAATTAGGTCTCTGTTACCCATATCCTTTGAGCTATGGGGCCCCAAAGTACCCCACAGAATAGTCAAAAATTTCCTACAAAAACTTCAATATCTCATAAACTACATCACTGATGGTCATGATTTTTGGCATATATATTGATCATGAGATGTTCCATCAGTTCCTGCAGACTGGTGGCGCCACCTGTATTTTTCAATTTTTTACAAATTTTTTTCTCTATTTTTGAAACCTTTAAAAATGAGGACATCTGTTAACAGGGCACAAATCGTAAAGACTGGACCTAGAATCTTCATTCTTGACATTCTGAGAGACCTATGAAAAGTCTCCATTGAAACCAGAAATTAGGTCTCTGTTACTCCTATCCTTTGAGCTATGGGGCCCCAAAGTACCCCCCAGAATAGTGAAAAATTTCATACAAAAACTTCAATATCTCATTTACTACATCACTGATGGTCATGATTTTTGGCATACATATTAATCATGAGATGTTTCATCAGTTTCTGCAGACTGGTGGCGCCACCTGTATTTTTCAATTTTTTTACGAATTTTTTTCTCTATTTTTGAGACCTTTAAAAATGTGGACATCTGTTAACAGGGCACAAATCATAACAACTGGACTTAGAATATTCATTCTTGACATTCTGAGAGACCTATTTAAAGTCTCCATGGAAACCAGAAATTAGGACTCTGTTACCCATATTCTTTGAGCTATGGGGCCCCAAAGTACCCCCCCCCAGAATAGTAAAAAATTTCATAAAAATATCTGATTAACTTCATCACTGATAGTCATATGATTTTTGGCATACATTTTAATCATGAGATGTTTCATCAGTTTCTGCAGACTGGTGGCGCCATCTGTATTTTTCAAATTTTTACAATTTTTTTCTCTATTTTTGAGACCTTTAAGGTTGTAGTTATCTGTCAACAGGGTTCAAATTGTAACGACTGGACGTAGAATCTTCATTCTTGACACACAGGGAGACCCATGAAAAGACTCCATGGAAACCTGAAATTAGGTCTCTGTTACCCATGACCTTTGAGTTATGGCACTCCAAAGTACAGCTCAGAATAATGGAAAATTCATACAAAAGCTGAAGTATCTGAACAACTAATGCAGAGATCACCATAATTGTTTGTATCGATATTGGTCATGGAGTGTTTCATCAGTTTCTGCAGCCTGGTGGCACCATGTGTATTTGTTCTGGCTTTTTTTTTAATTTTTTTTATCTTTTTTTTGACCTTTAAAGATATGAACATCTGTTAATAGGGCACAAATCATAACAACTGGACCTGGAAACTTCATTCTTTACACACAGGGAGACCCATGAAAAATCTCCATGGAAACCTGAAATAAGGTCTCTGTTACCTATATCCATTAAGCTGTATGGCTCCAAAGTACCCCCCCCCCCCCCCCCCCAGAATAATGAAAAATTGGATACAAAAACTCCAGTTCACTGATGCTCATGATTTTTGGCATACATATTGATCATGACCTGTTCCATCAGTTTCAGCAGACTGGGTGCACCACCTCTATTTTTTTTTCAAATTTTTACGAATTATTTTCTCTATTTTTGAGAACTTTAAAGATGTGGTTATCTGTCAACAGAGTACAAATTGTAACAACTGGACCTAGAATCTTTATTCTTGTCATGCAAGGAGGCCTATGAAAAGTGTCTGTGGAAACCTGAAATAAGGTCTCTGTTACCCATATCCTTCAAGCTATAGGACTCCCAAGTAACCCATAGAATAATGGAAAATCTGATACAAAAGCTGAAGTATCTGAACAACTAATCCAGGGACCTCCATGCTTCTTTGCATGGATATTGACCATTAAGTGTTTTTATGCCCCCGCCACAAAGTGGCCGGGGCATATAGTTTTACCCATGTCCGTCCTTCCGTCATTCCGAAATCAAACAGTTGTACGGACTTTTTTTCGCAATGCCTGCAGATATTTGCCTGATTTTTGGTATGTGGGCAGATAATGACCAGTTACAGATCGAGTTTGCGTTTTGTCCCGGTTGACCTACTTTTGACCGTTTTACGGCTCCTAAACTTAGAAAATTTCATGAAAAATAGAAATTTTCATGACAAATACACATGTACAGATTTTTTCGCAATGCCTACAGCTATTGGCCTGATTTTTCATGGTGTGTGGGCAGATATTGACTAGTTACAGATCGAGTTCGCGTTTCGTTCCAGTTGACCTACTTTTGACCGTTTTACGGCTCCTAAACATAGAAAATTTCATGAAAAATATAAATTTTCATGACAAATACACATGTTCGGACTTTTTTCGCAATGTCTACAGATATTGGCCTGATTTTTGGTGTGTGGGCAGATAATGACCAGTTACAGATCGAGTTTGTGTTTTGTCCCGGTTGACCTACTTTTGACCGTTTTACGTCTCCTAAACTTAGAAAATTTCATGAAAAATAGAAATTTTCATGACAAATACACATGTACAGATTTTTTCGCAATGCCTACAGCTATTGGCCTGATTTTTCATGGTGTGTGGGCAGATATTGACTAGTTACAGATCGAGTTCGCGTTTCGTTCCAGTTGACCTACTTTTGACCGTTTTACGGCTCCTAAACATAGAAAATTTCATGAAAAATATAAATTTTCATGACAAATACACATGTTCGGACTTTTTTCGCAATGCCTACAGATATTGGCCTGATTTTTGGTGTGTGGGCAGATATTGACTAGTTACAGATCGAGTTCGCGTTTCGTTCCAGTTGACCTACTTTTGACTGTTTTATGGCTCCTAAACATAGAAAATTTCATGAAAAATATAAATTTTCATGACAAATACACATGTACGGACTTTTTTCGCAATGCCTACAGATATTGGCCTGATTTTTGGTGTGTGGGCAGATATTGACTAGTTACAGATCGAGTTTGCATTTCGTTCCAGTTGACCTACTTTTGACCGTTTTAAGGCTCCTAAACATAGAAAATTTCATGAAAAATATAAATTTTCATGACAAATACACATGTACAGACTTTTTTCGCAATGCCTGCAGATATTGCCCTGATTTTTGGTGTGTGGACAGATATTGACCAGTTACAGATCCAGTTCGCGTTTTGTTTCAGTTGACCTACTTTTGACAGTTTTAAGGCTCCTGAACATAGAAGCTTTCATGAAAATTATTAATTTTCATGTCAAATACACACATACAGACTTTTTTTTTTCGCAGTGCCTGCAGATATTGGCCTGATTTTTGGCATGTGGGCAGAAAATGACCAGTTACAGATTGAGTTCACATTTCGTCCCAGTTGACCTACTTTTGACTGTTTTATGACTCTTTAACTTAGAAAATTTCATGAAAAATAGAAACATGTACATGTACAGCTGTTTTTAGCACTCAGCTCATAGGCTGATGAGCTATTGTCGTCACTCAAGCTGCCCGTCCGTCGTGCCGACTGTCGGTCCGGTGTCCGTCCGTCTGTCCGTTCCGCGTCTGTTAATTTTTACCTTGTGAGCAGGATATTTCTAAAAGGATTCACCGTTGGTGTTTTATTTCATCAGTGAAGATGTATATCGATAAAATCTCGGTCAAGTTGGAAGATGGGTGACCTTGACCCATTTTTCTACATTTTAGAGCTGATTATAGAAAAACACCCAGAAGCTGATATCTCAGGAACCATTGTGTGGATTTTCACAAAACTTATTATGGTCATTGGGACTGATGGTCTGTACGAGCTGCACAATTTTGGTAGATTTTTAGCTCAGCTAATTATAAGTCATCTGAGCTATAGTCGTAGTCCATTGTCCGTCGTCCGTCCGTCTGTCCGTCCGTCCGTAGATGTGGCACGTTTTGAAACCGTAAGGCCTAGGAATCCAAAATTCGGCATAATGTTAGATGTCCCCAAGATCTCCTACCAAGCCGAAAACTGGGTCTTTGCGACTTTGTTCCTTTGAGAAATTAAGGAAAAACCTCAATTTTTTATTAAAAACCTATTTTTACACTTCAGGACTCCCTAATATCAAAACCACTCATCTGTTTTTCCTCATATTTACCATAATTATTCCTCTATATAGTACCTATGTACATGCCAGAAATTATGTCTGTATTATATAAATTTAAAAAGTTATGGGCCCAAACATAATGCATTGTGTAAAAAATCAGGAAAGATATTTGATCACTTAACACAAAATATGTTAAAGCTATAAACTTTTTTTCCAGTAATATAACTTTAATTAATCAAAATTAAATTGTATACCCAAAATTAGATCAAAATCTTTTAAATTTTTTAAAATATTAACAAAAATAAAAAATTGGTACCATAAATTTTGCCCAACTTTGACCATGGCACGTTTTTTTCCTGTAAGTACTGTGAATTTAATTTTCACAGCATGTTTTTTTTTTGCATTTTGTCTGTAAACACCAAAAATTTGAAACCAGTTGATCAAAAACTGTAGATTTTATTCAAGTTTTCAAGCACCGTGTAACATATTGTTTACATCAAGCTAGTGTCATGCAGTTTGCAAGTGCTCAGCTCCCCAGCTTCAGCTCTCAGTTCCTAAAATTTGGCATACAATTAAATGTCTCAAAAATCCTCTACCATGCCAAGAATTTGGTCACTAGGACTTAATACCTTCGAGATATTAATGAAAAACCCATTGTTACACTTCAAGACTGCCTAATATCAAAACCACTGATCTGACTTTGATCATATATAATATACATATTTTTCTATACATTCTCTATGCACATGCCAGAAATGATGTCAGTATTGCGTAATTGTTTTTAGTTATGGGCCCAAACATAATGCACTTTATAAAAAATCAAGAAATATATTTACTCCCTTGACAAGAGGATTGCTGAAGCTAGAGATTTTTTGTCAGGGATTATTTAATCAAGATTCAATTGAATACCCAAAATTAGTTCTGAATTTTTCAAATTTTATAAGTTATTAGTATAAATATAAAATTAGTACCTTAAATTTTGCCCAACTTTGACCATGGCATGTTTGTTTCCTGTGAGCACTGTTGATATAATTTTCATATCATGCACACATATGGATTTCAGCTTTTTAGTTTAAAAAGCTGAAAGAAATTGGCCAAAAATTTTTGCTTTTATTAATGTTTTTATGAGACCATGTCAGACCTTGGCTCTCTGTAGCACCTCTTGAGTCACCTGTATGTTGACCTTGTTGAACTTTCAGCAAATTATGCATGCTTGAGGCGAGGCAAAAACTGGGGCGTCCAGGCAGCTTATTGTATAATGGCCAGCCACAGTTGATCCAGGTGTCCAACCCAACTCATCTAGTAGTTTTAACTAACAACATAACAATAAACAATAAATTAATAAATTTTTATTGCTTTTTAATAACAAATTAAAGAAAAATAGAAAAGGAATTTGTTAGTTGATAATAACAGGAAATTAACTTGCAGTTACCGATGATATAAGAATCTTGTATCGATGGATAGAATGTCACATATTCCAAATAACACCATGCAGTCACCTATGGAATTTTTCAGTTCAATTTTAATGATAAAAAAGTAAATCATATTATTCATTACTAATCATTAAGGATCATATGAAGGAAATTAATGATAGACAAAGATGCAGTTGATAATATTAATCTAGATTCCTACTGTGTCTAGTGTGTACATTGATGTGAAATTAGTCCAAAATGAATATATTACATTTTTTTTTAAATATAAATAAAAGCCATAAAACCAGGTACTTATGATCATTATTTAAATGTGTGAATTTTGTATATTCTGGATTCTCAACATCATTGTTTGGTGAAAACTGAATAAATACCAGACATGGTGCGAATACTTTGCAAATGTATTTAAACACGAATATGAATATGTACTCCATTATAAAATTTCTTTCATAAGAATGGGAATTCAGGTAAAAATGAAAGTATATGAATACCAGTGCAAATACTTTCAAAATGTATTAATGAATGCATTCATGAATATATTCTTTAATATTATTTTTATAATCATTTCAGTTATATTTTATTTGAAAAAATCATACTATTCTCTTATTATTTTTAATAAAAATTATATTTGGGACAATATTTTTAATTTTTTAAATAAATAGTTAAACTCTTATATTATATGTTCTGCTTATAAGTTATATGGCCAAGTCAAAATCCATGTGACAATCGCACTCCATTTGTTAATAAAATAAATGAAATTAATCCTCTTTCCTGTCTCCAAAGGTACTATCAAAATCATACATAAGCTAAACAACAACAACTCATAATACAGCTTATTTTTATTGCCACATAAAACCAGCGTGTGCCTCATTTCTAAATCATATTTTTTTTATCATATATAACAGCTGAGCGCCGTGACCCATAGGTCCCTTGTTTAATGAATTTTTATCGGATTTTTCAATTTTGGTCTTCTGTGCAGGATATCTCCAAAGGTATTCAACACAGGAACTTCATTTCTTCAGTGCTATTGCATTATATTTACAAAATCTTGGTCAAGTTCAAAGATGGGTGATCTTGACCTACTATTCAAGGTCACAGAGCTTAGTATAGAAAAAAACTTAGGAGCTTATCTCTCAGGAAGCATTTGGTGGATTTTTTCAAACATGGTACATACCTCTCCAATTTAAATTTATAACTGATTATCAGCTTTTGCTAATATTCTAGTTTCACAATGCAATGCTTACAGATACTGGCCTAATGTTTGGTGTGTGGGCAGATATTGACCACTTACAGATCGAGTTTGCGTTTCGTTCCAGTTAACCTTTTTTGGACCATATGACAGATCCTGAACATAGAAAATTTCATGAAAGACAGAAATTTTTATGAAAAATGCACATGTATGGATTTTTTTTTCACAATGCCTGCAGATACTGGTCTGATTTTTGGTGTGTTGCTTGATAATGACGAGTTTGCATTTTGTTCTGTTGACCTACTTGTGACCATACGACACCTCCTGAACTTAAAAAAATTTACAAAATTTTACAAATGTTTCTAATTTGCCCGAGGCGGGGGCATTCGTGTAGTTCCGACACATCTAGTTATTAGTTTCTGCAGACTGGTGGAGCCACCTGTATTTTTTTTAAGTTTACGGATTTTTTCTCTACTCTTGAGATATATTAATACAGACACAATCTCAGCCTGTTGGTTAATCTGTTTGATGCTTCAGTTCAATGGTTATATACTACCATTCAGATGTTAAAATTTCCATTTGCAAATCTCTTCCAATTCAGCTGAGCGTCATGACCCATGGGTCACTTGTTACATTCCCCTTTAATGATTGATAATCCAAAAGGTAGTTTTTGGACAAAATGACAAAATACCAGGCACTGAAAGTTTTATCATGGTTTATTCCCAGGTAGCATATTGGCTCAAGAAGCTAAAAATGTCAGTCTGAGTGAAATAAAAGAATCTTTTTAATTTGGACAATGTCAAAATTAGGCCCCATTCACATGGAGACATTTACCCATGTAATTATTTTTGCATAAAGAGTTAATTTCCGCCTGTTATTAAAATTCTACTTGTATATTTACATTGTGTTCACATGTCATTAAGGTCCTTGTATGCAAATTAACATTTAAACAGTGTGGATATTTCTTCTTTGATGACACAATGGCTATAGAAACAAGATTCTACTTCATGTTGGACGGACGTTTTCGGATCAGGGCAATCCGGACAAGGACGTTTCGGACAGGCATTTTTGCACAAAAATGCTATAAGGTTTTAATTCAAATGAAATATGTACAAATCTAGGCCAATCCACTAATATCTCTGCGAAAGCACGGAAAGAAATGTATGTATACACAGTTTCTTCATGTTTGCTTAATGACAGGGATATATGTTGGGATGATGCCCACCCATTCATTTTTAATATGACTTGCAACAAGATGACATAACTTACCACATTTTTAAAAATGTGCACCTTCCAACCAACCACACAAAAACGCACATAATATACGAGCTTGTTTCCCCGGATTCCTCTCTGCGCGTGACGTGTTCTCACATTTAAATTTTTTGTTTTATTTTGTTAGAACGTAGTTTTCATGTTATTGGCATGCCGGTGTGAGTCGCAGTCTGTTATAAGATATATTTATTAGCGAACCTGTGAGCTTATGCGATGGTGTGGCGTTGTCCGTCGTCTGTAGGTTAACCCATACTATCTTGAAAACGGCAAGAGTAAGCATCACGAAATTTGAAGCAAAAAATTAGTCATCTAAAAAACTCCATTGGATTTTGCTTATTTTTTGGCTAACTGCATTTTCTTAGATTTTATTGGGAAAAAGCTTAAAAAAAGCTTAAAAAATCTTCTTCTCCGAAACTGTTCAGCCTAATTGTCCAATATTTCACAGGGATGATTCTTGGAACAATCTTTCTCAAGTTTGTTCGAATGATTTAAGTTCGGTGGTTTTTGGCCGAGTTACAGGAAGTTGAACTTGGTCATCTGTCCAAAATAACCATACCAAAATTACAATCTCAGAAACGGCTTGAGCTATCATCACCAAATTTTATGCCAATGTTGGTCACATGAGTCATATATTCAGTGACTTTTGGCTGAGTTATGGGAAGCTGAATTTAGTCATATGCCATAACAGCCCATTTCAGCTCAGTGGCTACAAAGATCTTCTCAAAAACCACTGGGCCAAATTCTTAAATCTCACACATTAATTATCCTTAGATGTTGATTATTCAAGTTTGTTTAAATGGTTTTGGTTCAGTGATTTTTGGCTGAGTTATGAGAAGCTTAACTTAGCCATTTTGCTGTATTTTCCTAAATGAGTTATAAACCTTAACTTAGCCATTTTGCTGTATTTTCCCAAATGAGTTATAAACCTGTTTTTTTTACTGAGGCCACTGAGACAAATTTGTTTAATATTTTACAAGAATAATCCCCTGCATAATTCTTATAATAATTGTCTTTTATGGTTCCAGAGAATGAATTTTGGCTGATTTTAAAGATTTAATTGAGTCATTTTACCATATATGTAAGCTGTGTGAAGCAGATACATCTAGCCTGGCACCTGTTTATCAGCATCCATAACATCATGCCTCTAGACATTTAGATTTCAGGTTATCTATGGTTAATATTGACAAGAATGTTTTTTAAAAGCTTTTAAAAAATGTAGATTTATGATTTTAGATATTCCTCATGCCAGGCAATGTTTACAATCACAGGTATACAGCTCTCTGTGGGTATATAAAGACGGCTGTACATGGATTATAAATAATAGGTATTCATACTTAATTCAAGATTGTGCCATCAATCAGGTGTATCTGTATTATAATTTTGCATTCAATATGCATCTGTAGTAATCTAGCGAACCTGTGAGCTAATGCGATGTTGTGGCGGCGTCCACCGTCTGTACGTTAACCCATACTATTTCAAAAACGACTAGAGCTAGCATCATGAAATTTAATTTTAAAAATTAGCTATCTGAAAAACTCTGCATTTTATTAGATTTTAAAGAGAAAAAGGTGAAAAAAAAACTTTAAAAATCTTCTCCTCCGAAACGGTAAAGCCAAATTATTCAATATTTCACAGAAATAATCTTTTATACCATCTCTCTCAAGTTTGTTTGAATGGTTCAAGTTCGGTGAATTTTCGCCAAGTTACAGGAAGTTGAACTTAGTCATCTGTCAAAAAAGGATACTAAAATGACAGTCTCAGAAAGGGCCGGAGCTATCATCACCAAATTTTATGTCATTGCTGGTCACATGAGTCATATATGAAATTCAGGTATAGGTGGCGCCACCTGCATTGACTTTTTTTTCTACGGGGGTCATTGGTCATCTGTACATTAACCCATAATTTCTGAAGAATGGCAGGAGCTACCATCCCCAGATTTAATGCAATAATCTGTCACATATCAAATGTGGTGGGATTCAGCTTATTTTTTGCTTAGATTTTTTTAGGGAAAAAGCTGAAAAACCTTTAAAAGTCTTCTTCATGTAAACGGTCCAGCCAAATTGTTCAATATTTTGCAGAAATGATCCCAGAGGCAAACCCTCTCAAGTTTGTTCAAATGGTTTGCATTTGATGAATTTTAGTGGAGTTACATGAATTTGAACAGTCATTTGGCCAAGTGAGCATACTGACATAGTAAACTCAGAAATGACAGAAGCTAGCATTACCAAGTATTGTGCAAATGTTGGTCACATGACTCATATTTGAAGTTGCAGATTTTGTGGTGCCACCTACGTTGACCGGTTTTTTATGGGCAAAAACCTCATAATTTTAGCCTCTTTCGGCTTAAAATGTTTATGGTGAAACTGTCAAGTTGAATCGTTCAATTTTTCAAAAGAATTATCCTAGGACATGGTTCTTTCAATCAAAGGCTTAAGTTGGTCTTATGGCCAATATTATGTCTATTTCAAACTGAGGACTGCAAAACTGTTCTTCTACAAAATTATTGTTTCAATTATAACTTCTGTAACATTGCACAAAAATTATTCTTAGATGGCCTTTGTTCAAGTTTACTTGAATGATTTTTGGCAGAATTATTGGACCTTTAACAATGAAAGAACTGCATCTTTTATTATTCTAGAGATTTTTATAAAAAGTTTATGAATATGTCAGCTTGAAAAAAAAGCATTTTAGCCAAAGTCTTTCAGTATGTGTAAACAGATTCACCAACACTCCAAGATTGTGTCTGTATCTTCAAATAGGTTTAGAAACTGCCAGCTGTTTCAGATTTGGCAACAGATCAAGAGTTCATTTAGTGTAATCAGATTAAGGTCAATAGTTCAATCAGTGCAGCCAAGCACAAGGCATGTGATCACCTCATAGGTGACATGTGATCACCTCATCGGCGACATGTGAACACCCCAAGGCCACCATGTGATCACCTAATGGGTGTCATGCCCCTCGGGGCAGGGCCCCTGCATGAGCTTATGAAATGGTGTGGCTACTATTTCAGACTTGGCAACAGGCTAGAGGTCAGTCTCGATCTATTTATAGCTTTGGCAGACTGCCAACTGTATCAGATTAGGCAACAGGTCAAGAGTTCACACAGTGCAACCAGGTATAGGTCAGGAGTTCACTCAGTGCAGTAGCTTATTCTATTTATAGTGTAAGGAGACTGCCCACTGCATCAGATTTGGCACCAAAGTTCAGCCTTGATCTATTTATAGCTTTGGCAGAATGCCATCTGTGTCAGATTATGCAACAGGTCAAGAGTTCACTCAGTCTAGCAAGGTGCAGGTCATGAGTTCACTCAGTGCAGTAGTCTGAGCCAGCAAATTTGTCACAGTTCACTCGGGGCAACTGCCTTTCTAACTTAAGCCTAGTCAGCCCCATGCATCAGACTCAAGGTAATTTTGATGTATTGGCCTGTTATTTTGACATGTCTATGTGTCTTTGATGGCTTTCTCGTTCACAAGACAGGTGTCATCACCTACAATGACTTTTGCACAGTCTATGTGCCTCCTTATTTCTACAGAGGAATTTGATATATCAGCCTGAAATTGGGCATACATATACATAACGAATAGCTTTGTCGTATACAAGACTGGTGGTGCCACTTACAATAATTTTTGCACAGTGTGTGTCCCTGCTTATTTTCAGGAGGGGTTTGATATATCAGTCTGAAATTGGGCATATGTATATATCTCTGATAGCTTTGTTGCATACAAGACTGGTGGTGCCAGCTACAATTATTTTTGTGTTGTGTACACAAATGCCAGAATTTCAGCAGTGATGTTTGTGTTATTGTTTCTTATTCAAAATTTTTAGTACTTGTATTGTTCATATACATGAGAAGTAATGGTACAGCATTGAAGCATTATACCTGGTGTATTTCCCAATGCACAGGTTCGCATTAGGCCTGTAGGCCTATTATATTAAATTATATAATATATATATATATATATATATATATATATATGTATGTATGTATATGTATATATAATATGTCGTTATGATTTATGCTGGAGCGGCTACAAGTAGAATGCATTCACTTCCTTGACCTCCACAAGAAGACTCGCCCGCGCGGACTTCCACGTGCATGGAAAAGGAACACGTGATTTACACTAGCACAATTTTTTAGCGCAGGGAAAAGGGCCCATAGAAATTTTGGGTGGACATGTCATAAACGTTATCCAGCAATCAGTTTTTAACATCTAATGCACAAATTGAAACAACACGGGTGCCCGAAAGGGGATAATGAAATGCACTCGTTGGATTTTCCCCTTGCGGGACCCGCAGGAATTGAAAGGCACCATTTACCATCAATTTGTGATTTTCTAGAATATGTGAAGGCGTTCGAAGTCCCGACTTCCTACAGATTTATGTCTTATGGCTGTTATCCACAAGAAGATAGACTCTTACAGCATTCTTTTGTCTTATAGCTGGTATCCACAGGAAGATAGAATCACTACAGCATTCTTTTGATTCATGGCTGGTATCCACGAGAAGATAGAATCTTGTAGCATTCTTTTGTCTTATGGTTGATATCCACAAGAAGATAGAATCTTACAGCATTCTTTGTCTCATGGCTGGTATCCATAAGAAGATAGAATCTTACAGAATTCTTTTGTCTTATGGCTGGTATCCACAAGAAGATAGACTCTTACAGCATTATTTTGTCTTATAGCTGGTATCCACAGGAAGATAGAATCACTACAGCATTCTTTTGTTTCATGGCTGGTATCCACGAGAAGATAGAATCTTACAGCATTCTTTTGTCTTATGGTTGGTATCCACAAGAAGATAGAATCTTACAGCATTCTTTGTCTCATGGCTGGTATCCATAAGAAGATAGAATCTTACAGAATTCTTTTGTCTTATGGCTGGTATCCACAAGAAGATAGAATCTTACAGCATTCTTTTGTCTTATGGCTGATATCCACAAGAAGATAGAATCTTACATCATTTTTTGGCCCAGAATATAACGAGAGTCCAACAGGCTCTGTAGAACATGCGTGTCAGAAAGATTGAAAACCAGGCCATCGAGGTCGACTGTTCCATAACGTTATTCTTGCTGTCGATATAAATCCTCGTTTAGTCATGTGGCGCTTGGCTGGATGGGTTCCTGTTTATTCCATTGCCTGTTTATTTTAAGCTATACCTTAAAAAGGTTACCCCCGTAAATAGACGATAAAATAAATCTATTTCTCGTCTGCATACACACTTGGCTCCCCCCCCCCGCTTTTTATGCCTCTGTTATTTCTTTGTTCTCCCAGATGTTTCAGGTTATTTTTTTTTTATTTTTGAGGTTATTATGTACCGTTCTCGGTTTGATTTTCTTTCCCGCCAAACACAATCTTTCTGGGTTTGCCGATCATGTTTGTTGGCCTATTTATAGTTAATTCTTGAACCGATTTATGTCCTCAGCTGTGCCCTTTTACTTTTCCATAACATAACATCTGACCGTCGGTTAATATCAGTATTCGGCCCGGGTTGGGCGGTCGATATGAACTTAAGTAAGGCCGAGTATCACGAGAATGTTAATTTTTATTGTCGACACAATATGATCGATAATACATTGATATTTGACAAGATAGAGTGAATGTAACTTATCAGCGTCAAAGCGCTAATCGCCCTCGGTTAAAGGAAAAATAGAAGACAAAAAAATATCTTTATAAAGCCAGGGAAAAGGTTCAAGGTTCAGTTTCGTGTATAGCTTGCCTTTGAATAGGTTGTTATGTCACATCTATTCTTCAACTGTAACACAACGTATCAGTTAAAAAAAGTTGTTCACTGGCAGGTTGAAAAAAAAACGTTCTCCACAGGTCCATAAGTATAATTTGAAAAAATATCCCCATATCTAGTAATTATTCAAATAATAATTCGAGTAAGCAGTGTGTAAATACATGCATTAAGATATGTCGCATGGTGATCCTGAAGATGTGGTTGCTGACACTGAATTAGTTGTGGAATTAGCCGGAAAATGGCAGTATTGAGGCCCTTGAACTATGTCTAGGATTAGAGGGTTGATACAAGACGCTGAGCAAAGTTCAGAAGCGGATCCAGGGGAGGGGTCCAGACCCCCCCCCCCTTTTTTTCAACCGCTTCAATCTTTTTTTGGAGGGTTGCAGACCAATTTTTGCGGTCTGGAACCCCCCCCCCCCCTTCCTTTTCCGTACCTTGGGACTATTTGGGGGATTTGCTATTAGGTTTCCTGGGTTGGGCCCCTCCTTTTCCTAAATTCTGGATCCGCCCCTGAGGTTCCTAAACCATATCAAAATTTTACCATAAATTTTGCGTTGACATCAAATATATCCTCTGCTGTATCCTAGGTCACAGATGACCTCAAAGTATGGCCGGTAGATGGCAGTATTGAGGCTCTTCAACTGTGTCTGGGATTAGATGGTCGATACTAGTCGCTGCAAAGGGTTCCTAAACCAGATCTAAATTTTACAATTTGCATTGACATCAAATATGACCGCTGTTGTTAATTACTTATGTCACAGAATACCTCAAAATATGAACAAAACATCAAATTTGTCATCCAGCTGCCCTTTTCAGACTATTTGAAGTATTTCTGAAATGGGACGGATACAAATTCTGGACGCAAGCAACTGGTAGATATGACTCGACTCGCGATAGAAAACTCATTCTTAAAGCAGCACTGCACAAGAGAGCACAATAAAATATCACAAGTTGGATTTATGAAGCATATTTGGTAGTAATACCTATGTAATATGTAAATTATATAGGAATGGGTGCTGTGGCACGAGAAATTATCATCAGTTATATTGATAAGAAACAGTGTAGGTTTATATGCCCGTTTCAGCAGTATAATCATAGGTACTGCCTCACTTCATCCTTTTGATTTTTTTACTCTCTCTTTTCAGCAAATGAGTATCGTTGAAGCTGAAAGACGCATGATCACCGTGTTTTCCAAAAACAAACGGCGCAATGCAGGTAGAAACCGTGCGGCGGATGAGTTGGTATGCGTGCGCCAAACGACGGTGGCGCCCCCTGTAGTTTACCTACAGAATTAATTGTTTCCGGGAGTGGGAGGTTGTTCCACCGAAACAAACCCCGTTGGCACAGGTTAGACGTTGGTCGTAAGTGTGTTAACTAAGACACATTATTAGTTGGGGGGGGGGGGGACTGTATTATGTAGTCCACTTACATTGGTATATATATAACTTGATATCAGTTAGCAAAGCGGGTAGGCTGGCATATTTAATCCCAAACAGCAGAGGACTGTTACGCGCAAAGCACATTCTCGTAACAGATACAAACGACTATTTATTTAGGCCACACACAAACAAAACTTCTGGTTTTTTTTTCTGGAACAATTATTTTTTATAGAATGAGCATCACCTCTTCAGAATATTGACCCTGTCCTCTGGCCCTTCTGAGAGTCGATAGTTTGTTTGTAAAGCCTTTATTTCATTTCGCATCAAAGATATGTTTAAATATAGTTTAAACTTTGTGCTGTCCATGTGCACTCTATTTTAAGAACTGAAGTACATTTTGTACTATTCATATATATTGGCAAAATATCATGTACATGTATTTAGTTTCGAATGGTAAATTTATTAAAACAAAAATGTTTGTTCACAGAGACGATGGGAATTTGTTTTTGCGTGGCCTTATCGTATCATGTTGCACCACCGAACTTCATGTGTGTGTTAAATTCACGACTGCAAAAGACCACAGATAGCAAATTATAACACTACCTGTATAGTTTGCGTGACCTATGTGACACAGGACTGTAATACATACACACAGATGTAGCTGCCACCTTAAAGATAATTTCCTTAAAATCAAAAAAAAGTTATATTTGATAAGGATTTATTATAAGGTAAGGCCTAACCTCAGCGTTAACCAGTCTGGACGAAGCAAACAAAGCCCTGTGTGTGTTCTTGACTGATTAAGTCAGAGAAAACCATCTACCTTTTCCATAGAATTCATGTGACTTCTGGTTTGCTCTGCGTATAAATCAATGAACTCTGGGTAATTCGTGTTAAGGAAAGTTCTTATGATGGATGTATGAGCTTGTTAACCAACAGGCAATTTTGAAAAAATCGCAAAACCATGTGACCTAAGGTGGTTAGTCGCACATGTGCAGATGCTGTCACTAGTAGCAAAAACCCCTTTTGCAAAACGCCAGTTGGTCTGATCTGCCACCAGATGGCCTTGCTCAATGTGTTTGGATTATTTTGGCGGGCCCCCACATGTTATAAACACGTGGATATAAACAAAAGAGACAACAAGTAGTGGTTTGACCGGCGTCCTCTGGCATATTTTATTTTTTTTATTATAAAAGGTGCAAGGGATTATCTTTAGTTAATAGACGTCAGACAACGGAACATGCCCCTTCACAGTGTCTGCATCTTGTTTCCGGCGTTAGTGGTACGGCTTCTTTGTGCTGACTATTAAATTTATTTGTGAAATAACTGAATCTTTACCCATTCCTTCAAGCCAGGATTCGCTATCTCTGAGGAAATTTAATGCGGAGCAAAATCTTGAGCAATCTATGTTTAAATATCCCTTTCCTGAATGCTCATCTTTCCCGATATAGAATACACCATAAAAAGCACAGCAAAACAAAAGCAGACTGACAACTAGACAAGCTTTTAGAAAACTATAACCCCCCCCCCCACACACACACACACACACCTACCTTTACGATTATGGACTTAGGCTCGGGGACGGATGGCAAAATTATTCAGCCAAAAACATTTGGAATAACATGATACATCCCTAATCATTACATTCATCTCTCCATGTACAAAGAAACCGACAAACAGACAGACATTGGGAAATGTAACCTCCGCCCTGGTTCTTTGTACAAACACGTTTAACTGCACCAGATAACCCAGAGTTTTACAATAGCGTATTGTTTCTACCGCTAATGAGTCTGCTGTGTGAGTGACCGTCGGTTGTTACGACTCATCGGTCACTTAAAACTGTGTCTATTCACACTCTAACCTTGCTTTAATTTAGTTAACGTTATGAAGCAGTGAAGACCCAATTCTGTATGCCTTGCGTTCTGCATGGATAGCAAACAATTCTGTGTTCATTCACACAGGCGTAATCCAATATGGCGGCCTGCTTTAGGGAAGGAATCGTCAAAATTGAAAATGACTGAAGCAGTATTGCACTGAAACCGCAACACAAGCAGCCCTACAAACACAGTAAGTCAGGGACCCTTTTCTCTCATTTGTACCTCTAATTCCAGGTTTAAACATTAAATGTAAGCCCTCTGTGTTACAGATTTAATAGATTAAGCCTGTCCACAGAGGAAGTGAAGAATCAGTATTTTCAATGAAGAGTTATTGGTTATAGTTCAATGGAAAATGGCATTTTTACGGTGGACGATTAAAGGGCCTAAGTTTAAACATTCAAGGTTAATAAATAACATAAACCTCATTTCAGAAACAGAATTATTTTAAAAATATGTGAAATCACTGTTCAGTTCACAAAATATCAGCCCCGCTTATGGCGGTCAGGTTTATTAGTCAGATGCAAACAGTCTCATTTGACAGCTGCTGACTTGATTATGCCATGTAAACACAATAAAATATTTTTGCGGTCAAGGTCATTGGTCACATACAAACAGTCCCAATTGACAGCTGCTGATTTGGTGATGCCATTTAAACACTATAAAATATTGTGGCGGTCAAGGTCATTGGTCACATGCAAATAGTCTCAGTTAACATATGCTGATTGGATGATGCCATGTAAACACTACACAAATATTTTGGCGGTAAGGGTCATTTGTCACATGCAAACAGTCTCGGTTGACAGCAGCTGATTGGATAGTGTCATTTAAGCACTACACTAATAGTATGGCGGTGAGGGTCATAGATCACATGCAAACACAGTCTCATTTGACAGCTGCTGACTTGATTATGCCATGTAAACACAATAAAATATTTTTGCGGTCAAGGTCATTGGTCACATACAAACAGTCCCAATTGACAGTTGCTGATTTGATAATGCCATTTAAACACTATAAAATATTGTGGCGGTCAAGGTCATTGGTCACATGCAAATAGTCTCAGTTAACATATGCTGATTGGATGATGCCATGTAAACACTACACAAATATTTTGGCGGTAAGGGTCATTTGTCACATGCAAACAGTCTCGGTTGACGGCAGCTGATTGGATAGTGTCATTTAAGCACTACACTAATAGTATGGCGGTGAGGGTCATAGATCACATGCAAACACAGTCTCAGTTGACAGCTGCTGATTGGATAGTGTCATTTTAACCCTATGAAATATTAAGATAAGGTATTAAGTTCATTGGTTACATGCAAACACAGTCTAAGTTGACAGCTGCTGATTGGATTATGCCATATTAACACTACACAAAAAAATTATGGCGGTCAGGGTCATTGGTAACACGCAAACACAGTCTCAGTTGACAGCAGCTGATTAGATACTATAGTAGTGCTATGTAAACCATGCACAAATATTATGGCGGTCAGGGCACAGGTCACATGCAAACACAGTCTCAGATGACAGCTGCCGATTGGACGATGCAACATAAACAATACACAAATATTATGGCGGTCAAGGTCATTGGTAACACGCAAACACAGTCTTAGTTTACAACTTTTGATGATGCCATTTAAACACCATAACAATATTAAGGCGGCCAAGTTGATTGGTAACATGCAAACACTGTCTCAGTTGACAGCTGCTGATTGGATAGTGCCATGTAAACACTACACAAATATTATGGCGGTCAAGGTCATTGATAACACGCAAGCACAGTTTCAGTTTACAGCTTTTGATGATGCCATTTAAACATCACAACAATATTAAGGCGGCCAAGTTGATTGGTAACATGCAAACACAGTCTCAGTTTACAGCTGTTGATGATACCATTTAAACACTATAAAAATATTAAGGCGGCCAAGGTCATTGATTATATACAAACACCGTCAAAGTTGACATATGCTGATTGGATAGTGCCATGTAAACACTACACAAATATTATGGCGGTCAGGGTCATAGGTCACATGCAAATACCGTCTCAGTTGACACCAACTGATAAGATGATGCCATTTTAACACTATAAAAATATTTAGGCGGCCAAGGTTATTGGTTATATGCAATATGATTGGATGATGCCAAGTAAACTCTAGAAAATCAAACCAGTTAAAGGAGACTGCTCCAGCAAGGACACAGCCGATCTGTCAGGTCATTGTAAAATCTAAAATGTTGTGCAATATGAACCGGATATTTATTGTACAATGTTTAATATCAAGTAGGCCGCCACTTTCATATACAGCTTTCTCAGACATATAAAAAAAAGTAAAATGTTAAAAAGATAATTCTAAATACAGATGGACAAAGGTTGGTGGAACAGAGTATAGATAACCCCCCTAAACACAACTGACAGCGGTTAAACTAATATTTGTTTCATCTCTGCCATCCTGTTTGTTTAACGGCTGTACGTGCCTAAGATATAAAAAAAACCAATAGCTTTTAAATATACTTTACATAGCAACTAGCGACACCTTACGGATGATACTGAACATTCTGTCCGGAACTTAAAAGAAATATTATGTTTAGACTTATTCCATTATCATATAGATTCTAACATGAGGCTCCTTTCAGATCTTCAGGCTTCACGAGCCTCGCGCTACTGGCATGAATTTTACCTGAGTGCAGTAGATGTGCACAATGCGCATGCGGCATGCCTATGGTAAGATTATTGCTAGATTAGATTTAGAGTTGTATACTTCTTATATCTTTGGGCTGATCTTATGAAACACATGCATGGGTGAAGGTCCGTTTGAACGTCTTGCTCGTCACTGGTGACATCTGGTAGAGGGTTCAAGAATTATTGTGAGCTTCAAGTGAGCTTGGCGCAAGGATCTTGAAAATCTGAGAGGTCAACTGGATACTGGTCGCTTTAGAGGGATTTCTAGAGATCTTCGATATCTTCAACATATGAAATGAAACATATTTATAGATATGCTTTATAGTCTCACCAAAGACCTCAAGTGCTTTATTTATTCAGGTAGCTTTGTGTTTCAAGTTGCGCTGAATTTGTCTACCTAACTATACATTTAAGTTAATCCTTGATTGAACATAATACATGGTCATTTTTGTGTTCAATTCGCATTTGATATGATTTTTTCGCTCATCTGACTGTAAGTCACCAGAGCTAAAGCGATCACTTATTTGTCCTTCGGCAATACAGCATTGAACAGGATATAAAAGTAACCATTTTTCTATCTATGCCTATTTATGCTAGAGTTCTAGTTTCCTGCCTCAGGAAGTATTTTATTATACTGTTGCTGGCTTCATAAAAGTGAGGGTTTCAAATTCGCGACATTCGCGAAAGGGTCAGTTTAGCGAAAATGAAACCATCGTGAATAAGACACCGCTCTAGCACAGCTGGGAAGTCATTGATATTTTGAACACACTGATCTGTCCTTCTTCACAGGTGATCTACACTATGTGTATGTATGTATATATATATATATATATATATATATATATATATATATATATATATATATATATATATATATATATATATACATGTATACCGGTAAACTGAATTAAGACCAGCAAAGAAAAGCAAGGGTTAATTATTGTCCTAACATGAGTATTAGGAATGAATTTTAGGATTGGCTAGTCACCAGTCATAACGGTAACTAGGTAAGAACAATGAGGAAAAATATAAGATTATTATGATTATAATCTATACTAATGTATTTAATTATTCCAATATTTGTAGCACAGGTTCCAGATAACATCGGAAAAAACTTCACGGAACATTTGAAAGGAATTATCGCGAAATTCAACCTCACATAAATGAAGCCAACCAAAGTGTTTTTTTTCAATGTCATAATTTTAAGTCCCGTCAAATCTCGCATTATTGCCCGTCAAACGAGATTACGCAATATTTCACGCTCTATATCAATTTTGCAGCACCCTTTTTGACACGCGTGTTTTATGAACCCCCCCCCCCCCAATATCTCAAAATTATGTGCTTCCGAACATTGTCACCATCTGGGTTGCACCTCAAAACCTGAAAATAAAATTTTTGTGTCATAACTTCACAACTATATTATATCGTTACATTGCTTACTCATTTTGGGATAACATTTCTGTAATATGAAAATACTCATTTCTTATGAATTTAGTAGATGGAACTATAGACAAGACGGGAGATCTCACTGTACACATGCATGTAGTTGAGTAAAATCGTCCGTGAATTTTTCTCTTTATTGATAATTTGATCAATATTCAATTTTTTAAAGGCCTGCAGGTACGTTATTTCTAAATAATCTCAAGGAAAGCAGACCTGTATTTAAATCTGATTATAAAAGGCATCAGAATCAACAGTCAGAAAGGACATTCACTGATCGAAATGTAGGAACTATTTTAAACTTTTTATATTTAAGAAACTAAGATGACTTTAAATGTTTCCACATTTTTAAACACTCCTTCTCCTTTTTCGCATCTATTTTAAACTCATCTTAATATTTATATGTGCCATGAATGATGGCTGTTTACATATATTTAACAAAGAAATCGCTGTAGCCATCATAACAAATGTTGACACTGATCTCCTCACTATAAAAGACGCCATTTTGTATATGACCAAGCAGTGTTTTAGTCCAGTCTGGCCACCAGCTTTTGTTAACAACATACACGTTTCATACAGCACTGAATAAAGTTGTTATAATTAATAGGGTTGACCTGAGCTAACCGTCACTTTGATACAAAATCAAATTTGTCTATTTCAATGGTACCCTCATAGTCACCTATCAGTATATATTAGAAATGAGTGAAATATGGTTTATGCAATTTGCATGCAAGCTGTGCTCGATAGCTGAATGAATTAGAATAGATTCTACACAAATTGACCAGTTCTTCTGTTGAAAATCTATGATTAATCAGCTTTTAATGATACCCCTATGGACACCCACATTCTTAGATTTCTGAGCAAATATGCAAATGTACAATGACGAAATTAAAGTTCTAAATTGTACCCGAAAATTACATAAATTTGTTTCTATAATCGACGAATCTTCCAATGTCGGAAGAGACTGCATGAAGTTGAAATCTCCATGCACCCCCTCCCCTTATCATTCAGCTGACATAATATTTAGCTCAGCTGACTCTTAAGTCATTAGAGCTATAACAACCATCCTTTGTCCGTCCTGTTGTGCGGTCGTCCATTTATCCGTTAAAAGTGGGTAAGTAGTAACGGTTGCCCCTGAAAACTTCAAAATTATTATGCAAGCAAGTCCTTAACCAATTTCCTTTTAGGCCGCCCTTATTAGGTCCAGCTTATTGACACACGGTTTAACTGCGCATGCGTCAAATCTGTCACACTCCCGCTGGATGGCATTGCGTTCACCGTGTGTCACTAACACCCCCGTCGTGATACCCGAAACCGTGTGTCAATAACGCGAGTTGTTGTTACTATAGCAGGTCTTAATTACCGGGCCGTGTAGGAGAAGTGGTGGCTTTGGACTAATCAGGTCCTTTGATCTCTGACACATATTTAACATTATTAACATTTAATAGTTTATTACTTTCATCACCTAGGTGTATTAATTAGTTTAAAACATATTTTTATCAGGCGGGTTACTACTAATTTCGGGGATGAAAATTACATCCCTGATGAAAATTATTGATCTCAGTTCAAAATTTTAAATATATTCAACAATTTAAAAATAAAATATAATTTACATACATATATCTCTTGTTTTATTCAATATCATTTTTCTAATCAGAAAATAATAAACTAGACGACCATAGGTCGAACGCTTGCCGGAATTCGGAAGTGAAACAAAGACGGACAGACAGAACATATTGTCGGTTTTCTATTAATGGAATGACTCTCAGGGACATTGCTGAGAATATGTGGCCCGTAGAATGACATATGAGACAAAAGAACAGGCAAGCAGACAAAGCTGACAACAAAAGACGAACAGACAGACATACTGACCTTGTGAGACAAGATTGAAACCAGATGACATAACCTAGTTATTGAGAAGATTCAAAGGAAGAAAATGAGTTATAATTTATGTAATTTAGATTTATAGTTTTGGAGGTATGGCGAATTAATGATATACTTGGGAGGCTCGACTGTAGCGCCCTCTAGCAAACATATTCCGAAGACGACAAATGCGTTTCGTATTATTAGTGTATGACATGAGATGTCCCAGTTTCAAAAGGATTCCGTCAAAGCTGTGGCCTGTAGAATGCTATATGTAAGGCGTAAGAACCAGCAAGCAGGCGACTTTGAGGATAACGGACAAACAGATGGACACACTGACAAAGTGACAGAAGATTGAAACCAGATGCCTTAATCAGGTTATGGAGAAGACTCAAAGGAAGAAAATAAGCTATAGTTTATGTAACTGAGGCTTTGGGTGTAGAGATATGGCCAATACAATGGTATGTGTGTGAGGGTCGTGTGCAGCGCCCACTAGTGGCCATATCCGGAAAATGAAAAATTTATTTCTAGATATTAGTGTAAGACATAAGATGTAATAGTTTCAAAAGGATTCCTTCAAAACTGTGGCCTATAGAATGCTATATGTGAGACGCAAGAACCAGCAAGCAGGCGAATTTGAGGACAACTGACAAACAGACGGACACACTGACAAAGTGACTCAAGATTGAGTCCAGATGACTACTCCAGGTTATGGAGAAGACTCAAAGGAAGAAAAAAGCTACAGTTTATGTAACTGAGGTTTATAGTTTTGGAGATATTGCCAAAGCATGATATGTTGGGAGAGGTTCGAGTTCAGCGCCCCCTAGCGGCCATATCCGGAAAATGAAAAATTGGTTTCGAGATATTAGTGTAAGACTTAAGATGTAATAGTTTCAAAAGGATTCTTTCAAAACTGTGGCCTGTAGAATGCTATATGTGAGACGCAAGAGCAAGCAGGCGAATTTGAGGACAACTGACAAACAGACAGACACACTGACAAAGTGTCACAAAATTGTGACTAAATGACTACACTAGGTTATGGAGAAGACTCAGAGGAAGAAAATAAGCTATAGTTTATGTAATTGAGGCTTATAATTTTGGAGATATGGCTAAAATATGATATATTCGGGAGGTTCGCATCCAGCGCCCCCTAGCGGCCCTATTCAAAAAATGAAAAAACAATTTCGAGATACTAGTGAAGGACTTATAATATGTCAGTTTCAAAAAGATTCCTGCAATAATGTGGCCTTTGGCGCAAGATGAATGAAATCTCAAAATATCTCTATTCACGAGATATTTTACGAGATACTGCAAGACTTGTAATCAAATATTGTAGTACTAGTTGAATGTTACCTGATGCAAAAAACTAGATCACTCTAGCTTTAAAACTGACAAAGTTAGAAAAATAAGACCCCTTATATTCGAATATCATGACATTCCCCCAAAGTTTGTAACCATGGTTACGGCAAATTTGAGTCAGCTACACACCAGATTACAGGCCTTGGAATGACGATTAAAATGAGCTATTGTTGAAGTAGATACGACTTATAGTCACAAAGATATGAAGAAAAAACCGTTTTGAGAAGTTTTGACGACCTTGACCTAGACCTTTGACCTATTTTAACCAAAACAATAGGGCACCTAGAAATTATGTTTTTCATCATCCCTGTAAGTTTCAAGGTGATTGTGGCAAAATTGTGGCCAGGAGAGTGCAGACAAACAAACGGACAGACAGACAAACAGACAGACAAACAGACATACGCAACTGACCAATATGCTTGCCGAAATCTTTGATTCCGGCAAGCAACAAGGATAATAGGAACAAATAAGCTTTATTGAAATTAATACAAAATAATGTAAGTTAATCATAGTTTCTTATGACTAAATATACAAACTTTATAAGCACATCGATACTGAATAATTAAATAATTGCTATTGACCCGGAGAAGTGGATACTTTATAACTCTAATTATAATGCAGACGTGATTACTGGGAATTTTGCCACATTCTTCTTTATGAAATGTATACTTTTCCAGATTTTCACGATGTAAAGTGGACATGTTCAAAATCAGAGGAACAAACCGAAAATGAAATTGGCTAAGTTACTACGAGCCATGGAATGGTCATATCTTTATCAAAAACTCATCATCGTGGCCTGATCGATTATAGAATAACGCGTCTTACTTTAACAAACTTAACCTTATAGCCAAAGATCAGAGTGGGGTTCGAAAAGGACGCTCCTGTACTGATCATATTTTTTAGTTACTTCATTATTAAGTAATCGTTTGCCTCAAGGAATAGAAACACGTCGCCCTAGTAAGTGGGCATGCATGCAGGAAAAAAAGCTGTTGATGGGTAAATATAGAAAACTACTCTTCACTCGCGGCTGTTTGGACTAAAAATTGATTATAAAATCTATAACACCATAAAAAGTTTATAAAGTAGTTGTTCAGCTTATGTATGATTAAGTAATAATATTTTCACAAATTGGTTTGGGGGACTATGTGATGTACAAGACGATATAATCCGTCACGCTGTTTAATATATATGTACTAACGGCTTAGCAGAAAAAAATAAAAAGCCTCATGTCGGTATAAAATCCTTTTTTATGGCCTAAAAGTTTTGATTTCCTAGCGCCTGCTGGATTTTAAGCTCTTGGTCTAGTATTGAGCAAGTTTAAGAATTTTAAGGATACTATATATACTTATATGACTCCTTTACAACTTTATATACTATGATGGTAGTAACAGTCCTATAGATTATGCGTCTGAGTTATGGGGATATGCATAAACCCCGTCATGTGATAATATTCAAAACAGAGCTCATCGTTACCTTTTGTAGTGTTCACAGGTTCTGCATGTGTAATTGCTGCTCTAAAAGAGACAATGGTTGTTTAACATGTAGATATCATTTGATTGAGACGTTACGATTTTGGAATCGCTATGGATCACACAAGTCTAACCAAGAAAATATTTATATTGGATTATAACCTTGCAAGTCGCGGATAACTGCGGTGCTCAGATGCAAAGAAGTAAGATACTCGAATCCATTGATGTATATTAATATACACTTATAATAAAATAGCGCCGCATTGCCAACGTAATCTGAAACAGAAGTTACGTTTTGATAATCAACATAAATGGCTTGAACAATGCCGATCGGTTCCGAAATTAGGATTTTTTTATCAGTTTTATCAGCACTCAGTGCACGGCACATATAATTAAGTATAATATATACGTTAAAAAGTATATGGCCCGATCGACGACAGCAAACATACCATTATAAATAAATTACTAATAAAACCTGCAAAGAAAATCCAAACAAGAGTAAACAAGAGAAACATTTAGTCAATCTGGGCTTAGTAGTTAAGAAATGGATACAAGATTTAATTGATATATCAGAGGAGATTGTTTATATGGAATTCTCCAAGATTTATGACACAACAATTTTTGTATACCACTTAGGAATTTCCAGTTTTATGTACTACAACGTCGGGGGATGTTAAACCCATTTCTTCATAGACTGAATGTAATAGATTCTCCTACTTGTACCTTTACTACCTTACTTGTAAATTAGAAAGAGAAACTTTATCACATATTTTTGGAATTGTTCTTTTGTCGTTAACTTGTGGTTAAAAAATACAAGAAGTTTTGAATAGTTCGTCATTAAACTCCTCTGTTAAGTTTTCAGTATCTGAAGTTCTGTTAGGTTAAAGCGAACATAGATGGTTAAATATGCTAACACTGGTTGTGAAATTAAATGGTTTATTGGCAACAATCGATTTTGAAAAAGCGTTCGATACAGTGGAATGGCAGTTTATTTTTGCAGCGTTAAAAAGATTTAATTTTGGTGATTCATTTATTAAATGGGTTAAAGTATTGTATAAAGATGTGGAAGCTTGTATCATGAATAATGGACATTCTTCAGGATATTTTAAAATAGAAAGAGAAGTTAGACAAGGAGACCCCTTATCACCTTATTTATTTATTATCTGTTTAGAAATAATTGCGGTTAATATTAGGAATAATCAAGACATTCATGGTATAAAGATTAAAAATGAGGAGGTAAAATTGGTTTTATATGCTGATGACACCACTGTTATCTTGAAAGATTTGGACTCGCTTAAAACTGTTCTAGATTTGTTCAGAGAGTTTACTAAATGTTCAGGTTTACACATTTATAATGCTAAAACTGAAGCAATGTGGTTAGGAAAAATCAAAGATGGCAAAAGTAAACCTTTAGGGTTAGTGTGGTCAAAATGTGTGAAAGTGCTAGGCACATATATATCATATAATACAGAAATGAGTAATACATTAAATTTTGAAAATAAAATTAATAGCATATATGATATAACAAACATGTGGAAACAAAGAAATTTAACATTGCAAGGGCGAATTTTAATAGTTAAAACACTATGTTTTTCTAAACTCTCTCATCTCTTGGCTAATTTCAATATGCCGGAAACTTATAAAAAGAGATTAAATAATATATTATGATGTTTTATATGGAAGGGACAGAAAAAGGGAAGAGTTAAAAGAGATCTGCTGATAAAACCATTTGAAAATGGGGGGCTGAATATGTTAAGTGTTGATTGCTATATAAAAGCGCAACAGGTAATGTGGATTAAAAGATATTTAGATAAAACAAAAAAAGATTGGAAATTGTTTATAGACTCATTTTGTGATATATATGGGAACACAAAGTTACTGTTAGAGTGTAATTATACCAAAAACTGTCTAAAAGGTTCAATGCCAGATGTATACATAGATATGTTTATTGCATGGAAGCAAGTTCGTATTCCAGAGTTATCTTATTGCATATGGAATAATAGGAATATTAAAATAAAAGGCAAACCGTTCTTCTGTAAGTCACTTTATCAGTCAGGTGTAATATATGTAAACACTTATTTGGTGTGAATGGGAATCCAGTCAGTTTTAAAGAGTGGGAAGAAAAAGAAGCAAAACAAAGAGATTATTTGGTTTATAGGTCAATAATTAAACAAAGTAAAATATTGAATCACTGGAGAAATAATGCACAGTCGATCTTACAAAATGTATTTAATTGCAAAACAAGACAAGGGCCAGTTGCAGTTGAAAATGTTATTGCAAAGCAGGTATATGATTATTTTATTAGTCTTGTTAAAACACAGGATTCCAGTACAAGGCAAAAGTTTAGTACTAAATATAATGTATAACAGATGAAGAGTGGGGTCTTTTTATTACCAATAGCCTAACATTATGTAAAGAAAAGAAAGTGAATGAGTTTCAGTTTAAAATACTCCATAATTATTTATATCTTAAAGAGAGATTATATAAGTTTGGTTTTACTGAAGACCCATATTGTAGGTTTTGCCATACAGAGGTAGAAAAGTATGAGCATTTCTTTTGTAATTGTTCTACTGTTAAACGGTTTTGGCAAGATATAAGCATTTTTTATGGTTTACTAATTAGTTTACTTACAGAAAGGAATATTATTTTAGGAATATCTGAAAAGAATATGAGAATGGAAAATAAAATTCTTATACATGCAAAAACTTTTATATATAGAACTAAAGATACTGTTCAGATAAACCTTGAAAACTTTAAAAAATACATGGATTATTAAAGGAAGATTGAATGTACAGATAAGCCTGCAGAAAAAAAAAAACAAAAAAATGGAAATTTTTGTGGCAAAATATCACAAGGACAATAGAAACTTGATCCGTTACTACACAATAGATAATTTGTATGACACAATATATTTGAAATATAAAGGAAAACAATAATATTGAGCTTGTTTAATTTAACATTACAAGTATTTCAAAATTATATATAGATGGAAAAGGAGATAAATTGTTAGTCATACTGTACTTTGAACAAACAGGTTAATTTGTATGTATATATGTATTTTGTATTTAGTACCCTTTTTGTATGTTCTTTTTGTATGTTGTTTTTGTTACTGTTCTGGTGTAGTGTCTTGTAATCATCGGTGTTATTACTATCTGTATTTTTTGGGGGAAATAAAAAAAAATGTACTGTTCCGTTATGCATGTACTACAATTGTGTAATAAAAAAAAAGAAAGAAAATCCAAATAATTCATCATGCTATAAAAAATAGACACAATTAATATACACAATATAAACATGATAAGATACAGACACAAACATGCATACACATTTTTATAATATACAAAATATACCGTACATAAATATTCAAGCAAGTTCCATATAAAATTATAATTCCAAAACAGTCTTCTTCAGTATCATCCTTCTCGACCTCTGAACAGTGTTTCCTAATCGTCTGCATGCCCTGCCATGCAGGGGCCCTGTATGAGGTAAATATGCAACTAGAGAATTTTTAAAGGATAGTTTCATTTATTATCTTTGACGCATTATTTTCAAATTTTTATTATTCTATAATAAGAAGAAATGGATATCTATATAAGAATAACTACCATATTTTATATGTAATGATAAATGTGCTCAAATTAGTCAAATATACCTTGTACAATGCAATGCAACGTTTTCTTACCGACTTTATCGATTTCAACGTCATGCATAACGTTATGGTGGTAGATCAAAGCTTGAGCCGATAAATTCGACTTAGGATACACAATGACTCTCAAACAACACCACCTTTCATAAAATGCTTATTTTTTGTAAAATTATACATCTAGCTGTATACTACAGAATATTACGTTTGTTTATAATTTGCGTTAAAGATGGAAAATAGGCCACTGAATAAAAAATTTAAATACACAATTACCCTGGAAAACCCCAGTTACAATAAGGCAAAAGAAACGTCTTCGCAATGAAAAAAAAACACCAAATTTCACGACGCCCAATTTCCCTGGTAGCCTTTGAAGTTACCTGGCCCTTTGATCTAGGACACCAGTGATCAAAGTGATTAATTGGGGCAACGGTGCGCCAGCTTAATTGTGGTACGCTTGACTGACCACTGGTGACACACAGTAACCGAGAGTCCCAATTCTCAGTACCCGAGACTGCAAAACACGATAACCGAGACTTCCAAATCGAGGTAACCGAGACTTTCGGACCGTGTGTCAATAAGCACTCCGTTCCTTTTAAACACGAATTAGGTCATGGTGACATACATGCGAATGTCATGTACACAGTCTATTAGCACGTCCGGCATACTTTCTGCGATCCTCTGCTCGACCGTGGGATCTATTACCCCCATCTAAAAGCCTGATGCAAAATTGATAACATCCAGGTCTAATACATACTAATACATAAGTATAATGCATAACACTTATAATACATAAGTTTAATGCATAACACGTAAAATACATAAGTATATTGCATAACACTAAAAATACATAAGTATAATAATTAACACTTTTAAACTTTACATCTTTGAAGTGTAGACATAATGACTAGCCAAAATAATTAAGTTTTAACTCATTTAACTTTCCTTAAGCGCACCCATTAGCTATTTTCAAATAATTCAAATAATATAATAACCTGATCTAAAGCTGGTATTCTCGTAACTTTCTGGTCGTTCTTGATAATGAGAAACCACGCCGTGCAATCCAACAGTCCATTCGTGTCCTGTTTTACGTTTTTGTTCCATATATCCACAGTTAGTTGTATTGTTGCACATGGTGCTACACTTGGTATTATAAGCTAACCTGTGAGCTGTATAGCCATTGCGCGGTATCCGTCCTCATCAGTCTGTTATCACAAGCACCTTTTCTCGGCAATGCCTAAACAGTTTTGTGATATGGGCCTATCAGAAATTGCATTCTTATGAACAATGTGGTCAATTATGCAATCACGGTGTAACTAATACCAAGGAGATTACAGACTAGAGTATCAACTGTCAGAAGCCTCGAGTGTCAGTCGTGCGCTAATTGCAATTAAGACCCGATAAGCCCATTAACTCTATTGTGCGCCTATTGTGCCGCGGTGTCAGGCGGCAGCGGCGGCACGGCCTTTGATAAAGCGAGTCTGCTAGATCTTATTTTCGCGGTCCGCTGTGGCTCGCTGAAACGGAGAGCTGTATATCCAGTAACTGAGCGGTAAATCACTGGAATAACATTGACCGGAATTATGAATGCGTAAAGGGTTTGTTTTGTCAAGAATTATGCGTTACAAATATATCTAGAGAGGTCTCGTGTTGAGAAATTACTAGATCGATTTTGGGATAGATGCGGTCACTCTGCATCAACTTCTGCTGTGACTCATGACGGAAGACTGGTAAAAGTAAACCATACTTTCCCTGAATAACTTCGGAATTATAAAAAAAATACATCAGTTCCCACATTCTGACATATATAGCCATGTATTATAGTATTCCGTCAATAACTAAATATTTTGACGCTAATGAACGGATGACTTTCATTTTGATGAATAACAGTGAGCCCGCTCTGTCACTGACGGCGTTGTTCTCGTATTATCGCCCATGTTTACTGCACCCGGGAATTAACGAGATGTTCCGAAGTCACGCCGAAGGAGGTTTTCTCGAGCCGTATCAATTAGCACCGGGCTTATCAGCGGCATCTCTGTGTGACTTTGAACAGCGAGTTTTATGACCCCCTTCAGCAACATTCGACACGGCCAGACTCTCACTTGATACTCCAGTCTGTAATCTCCTTGCTATTACAAACAGAAATGAAAATACATGCATCGTTCTGGCATTTATCCCTGCTACCATGAAAATTGTGAAGAAAATTGGCCCATTCAGGTTTTCATTACCTTATCAAACACTTACTTTGCCTCTGGTTCGTGCAATCGTCCATTAACTTCAGACACAATGGATGGCTTTTTCAAGGCTATGGCTGTATGAATTTTTACTTTATTGTGCACAAATATTGGTTTTGGTGAAAGCATGGTAAATTTAGGGGGTGTGTTATCTTCATTTTAACAATTTGATGAGGGTTCAGCACTTTAAAATTAAGTCATGTGAGTGTACTCAAGCATTTTTTTCCATTGCATCTTTTACTATTTATCCAAAATGAAAGAATGTGCCTCCCCTGAGATGTATCCCTCTCATCATGCAAAGTTGAGGGCAATTGGATGAATCAGTTTTTTTACAGACGAATCATTACAGATGATTAAAAATTGAAAGTTGTAAGTTTTTGGAACCCTGTTGTACACATGGCCTGCACCTAAGGAGTCTTTTCTTCCAAATAAAGTTTGAATTATTATTTGCTAGTCATCAGGTTGTTGGCTTTTCCTCAATCCTACAATAGGTTTATTAATTGGGCCTTATCAAATTGTAAATTTCTTCAGTTATTATAACCTGTAAAGGTCTCAGGACTTTGTCATAAGTATGTGTAAATATTTTATTCTTCAATTTTTCCTTAATATGGCCAAACTGCTGCCTTTGGGCCTGGTTCATTGTGTATTCTGGTAATTTTTTCTCAGTAATTTTCCCCAGTACTTTGCACTTGGTGTTAATTTATTTTGATCAGTTGCTGATTTTACTTGTGATGGTAGAAAAATTTATTATTATTTCATTTTTTTATCAATTTTAACAAAGAGTATATATGTGTAGAGGTGCCAAAATCTTGAAAATGTTCACATCATTCATTATACTTGTAGGACTGTAACTTTATATTTATATAATCTTTTTATACGCCCGTCTTATGAAGGGAATATAATGGTATACCCACCGTCCGTTCGTTAACTTTTAGTGTCGCCGAGATACCTTACCAGGGCTTTGATGGATTTTTCGCGAAACTCACCGTAAGTACTTATATCACTAACAGATTATCTCGCCGAAGTTCGATTATGGGCAACGTCTACACATAATTAATGAGGTCACGGGTCACTCGGCTATTTGTGGTGTCACCGGGATAACTAACGAAGAATATGAAGTATTGTGATAAAACTCATAAGAAATGTTAATCAATAAAATATCTCGCCTTAGTTCGATTTCCAGCGAAATCCATGCATATTTTATGAGGCCAGAGGTCATCGCACTTTGGAGGTACCTTGGTGACTTACAGAAATTCTATGGATTTACATGAAACTCATTATACATATTTATGTTTTGTTATTTAATTGATATAACATGATGTATATCTATTTCATATTAATCTCATTCACAAGTTGACCTTAATATTTAATTTGTTTTAATTGTTTTCAAAGTATAGTGCTTCATAAGCCCTAGAGGCTGGATGTGTTATATCTGCTATGTATGTTTAAAACGAAAAAAAAAACATGTACATGCACTTTAATAATAAACTACTACTACTTCTACTATTTACCAATAGTTTTCTCACCTAAATTACATTCTCATCATAATTCACGCATATTTAATGAGGTCAGAGGTCACCTGATATACACGACGGGCGTATTATGCACGTTTGCGGTGCCCTTGTTATTGTAGTTATATCGTGTTATCATGAAACCACAAAAATGGCTCATCCTGAATAATTTGTTCTGTTGATTAGGCCTCAACTGATTTTATCTTTCAAGGTCTGAAGATTCTCTCTTGAGTGTGGGTAAATATTGTTTCCGTTTTGCCTTAATATCATCTAAACGGCTGCTCCTACATCAGTTTGTATATCCTGAAAATCAAGATTTTTCTTAACTCTGTAGTGTATGAAAACGTAAGCTATTTCCCAGTCTAGTTGATTTCAAAAGGTTGTAATATTTCAATTTTTTTTGTATTAACAACTTAACTTTAAATGAATATTCCCTGGCCAATAAAATAAAAATAAATTCCATTTTTATCATCGCTGTAATTTACGGCCTACACTGAAAAGAAAACTTTAGTAATAAAAACTCAACATAAACTTTAATCGTGCAAATTGTACGATTATGTAAATAAAGATATACACATTATTAAATAAATCATAATATTGGAACTGAAGATCTATATAAAAAAAAACAGCATGGGTTATTTATTTATTACAAAATGCCACGAGGTCTTCTGTGCTGGAACGCTCTTGAAATAGTTCTGAGACCCCCAATTAAGCCCTTGGTTGATACAGTTAGTTTTGTTCTTTTAGTTGTGTTTGCATTTTCACCTAATATTGCCCACATATATTCATTTCTTGGTTAATATATATTGGATTGTCATTTTTTGGGAAAACTGCATTAAATATGATTTTATAGCAGTCATTAAGTGTGATCAGCTTGTGTCCCAAAGGTTTCTCAGGAGTCTGTCTACACATTGTTTCAGTTTTTCCTTTATATTTACTGAACTGTTGCTAAGACATGTAAACTTGACATATACATATTCTGAAAACGCAAAGCAGAATTAAAAAAGTTTTTAAATACTTTAACTTTAAAACGATATTTCTCAGCCATTTATGGTTAAAACAATCAATGTTGACTAAATGGAGTTGTAAACATGTGTTGTCAAATTGTATATTTGCATTTTTATTATTTAAAGTTTTGCCTATCTTTAATTGGAAGCCTTTTGTGTGTAAGAATTAAGAAAAGAATAAATTTATATTTGTACATTTAACACTGAAATACCCTAAAAATCATAATTTTGAGAGTTAACACCCAGGATGAAAAACTTCTCGGGATGTTAATTTTTAACATATTCTAAAGCTGTTATACAGGTATGCTGGAATAAATGAATTTTATTCAAATATATGAGATTGATTAAAATATTTTATATTTTTTTAAAATTAAAGCTAAAACGACCCCAAGAAATCTGCATTCCAATGAATGCAGTTCTATACGCGATGTGTGTCCCTATTGTGAGATGCTCCCCAATCCGTGTTTGCATTCAATTATTCGGCCAATATTCCCATGTTCATTCATGCATAAGTGACTGTGCATTTTTTGTTTAATATTCCTTGATGACGTTCCTGAAACCGGATCATGTGCTGATTCCATACAAAAATAAAATCGATTCTTCTTTTTCCCATTCCTGAAATGCCCTGAATATTTCATGAGATTCATGATCGCGCGCGAATGAACGCATGCCCTCCTGACGGAAGCAATCTGCCTTATAAAAAATACAAACATGAAGAGCACATTATCAGATTTTAGAACATGTATATCTTTATGAGTACCAGACCAGTAATTTGTAAAATATTAAGTTAAAACTGAATGAATGCTTACACGTGCTCGTAATCATTTCTGAGACCTTATATCCAGGGATATCGTTTGGAAATACACTTGGAACCCCGTAATTAGGTCTCGGTGACCTATATTGTTTGAGAGGCGGAGCGAAAACATAACTGAGCACCCTGGGAGTCAGATTCTTCTGAGTATTCATGAATTCTGGAGAAAAACTTTGAATAAGTTCACAAAATCCTCATTTCAGCACCTCAGGAGGTAAGATTTGTCGCTAAAACACAAACAAATGACCATTATTCTGAAGAAATGCTGCAGCTGTCGTCACAAAAATTTACAGACATATTGATCATGTAACCAATATCCAAAAACATACTTTTGTGGAATTCTACCTGTGTTGATTTATTTTCTGCAATCTCATGTAAATGTTTCAACCGTTTCCATGCAGTACAGAAGATAATAAGACTGTCCGCTTTGACGTCGTGATTTATTAAACCCTTGAACCTTCCTATGAGTGTGCCTATGGCAATCAGGGTTTATGTCTGTCTGTTTGTCCTTTTCTCTATCTTTTAGGGTGTCTGTCCATCGGTCAGTCTCTGTTAGACTCATTATCTAAACAAAATTCTTCAAGCAGTTGCGGAGGAATATTTCCGTAAGATTTTTCTCTTGAATGTGTGCTATCAAATTTCAAATCCATTAAAAACCCGATAATGGCTGCTAGATTTAATTTCCTGTACAATAATTCAATAGTAAATTTTAATAATGCTTTGATCCTATTGGAAAAAGTATGCTTTTAAAATGTTAGACCAATCAGAAATCAGGTATGGCCGACTGGTAGCGATGCATTATTCAAAGAAATATTCAACCATTCTGTCTGAAGATTTGTCCCTGTTTAAGAAAATGTGTGCTGTCAGAATCAACACCCGTCAGAAATCTAATATGGCCGCCAGGCATCGATCATTTATTGAACATTGTAAGCATTATCCCAAGAACCATATGACCTGTTGACGTAATATAATAAATGATGATTGGTCCCTACAGAAGGATGTGTGCTACCCAATCTCAAAACTCTTAAAATTCAATATGGCTGTTAGCCAGGAATCTTGGATTTCCTATATGCAGAGTATCTGACAGACATTTTTGTACCATTGCTCTGAAGTTTAAAATGATGCTTGGTCCCTATATTGTCATCATCATCATCATCAACATCATCGTAATCATTTTCATAGTCGTTATCATCATCATCATCACCACCACCACCGCCTGCACCACCACAACCATTAACATCATCACCAGCAGCATAATCCTCGTAATCGTCGCACTCGTCAACATCATACGCGTCGTTGTCATCATCGTCATAGTTATCATCATCTTCATAATATTGAGTGCCCCATATGTTGGCTCTGTGTACCTCCGGCCTAAATTTAATCAGCAGGACAGGTAAAATAAATAATGCCATGACGGTCACTGGCCCAGATAAGTCCCGCGGACATTGGTCAACCTCGTGGTGGGAGCTGTAAATTTTAATCGTCGCTCTGACACCGACTGCACCTCGGGGTACCAGATCCTACATAGCGTTAGTACTGAGGTATACGTGCTTGACTGTGGGTGGACACTTGAGGGACACTTATGAGCAGAAATATCTGGAATTAAAAAAAAAAGTTTCGTATGAAATTTATCAGACTGGTAAGATCTTAGTCTTTTGGGGGATCTACGTGCAATACCACAATGCCGACGAAAGTGGAACCGAGCGAGCAGGTAATTTTTATTTAATTGTTATCTAAATAATTAATATATATAACGGTTAGCGTTCATTTTTTTCAGTTTGAAGTTTGTATACTATGAATGAGCAATTAAAAAGAGTATATTACGAATGGTCCGAGCCATTTAAGTTATCCCGACGCGAATTAACAACTGATATGGAAGCTCTCGTCTCACCAAGCCGGATATGTGTGTGATATGCATTTATTTGTGAATTTTACATTTGTACACGGCATGTTTACAGTTTTGAAATTCATATTCAGAGAGGGAACCTCTTGGCCAAACTGTCTTTTCTATCTATCTATCTATCTATCTATCTATCTATCTATCTATCTATCTATCTATCTATCTATCTATCTATCTATCTATATATATATATATATAGATATAGATAGATAGATAGATAGATAGGTAGATAGATAGATATATATTTATACCCCATTATAAACCATAACGTTCAACCTTACTCAGTTGTATCAGTTTACCTGGCGATGCACGAAACTGCTTAGTAGTAAATATGTCTGACAGAATTTTGTTTTATCATTTGTTTTATTTGTGCAGCTATATTTGTGCAATGTATATGATTTGGATGTGTGTGTTTGTATGTATGTCTGTATATATTTATATATACATTATATTTTATATATACACTTTATATTTATATAAAGGTATATATATATATATATATATATATATATATATATATATATATATATATATATATGCATGTTTGTGGCTAACATATATGTTTCATGCACATGCATGTATATAGTGAGTGAGAAATGCTGATCTGTGTTTGACTGATATAATGAACGTTCTATTAACTTGAGTTTAATGATTCTTTTGGAGTCGCCTCCTTGTTCTTGTTGACGTTTTAAATATAAATATATAACCAAATAACCGACATACGTGCGTGTAATTCAGTTCCCATAGCCGACAACTGATACATTGGCGGGGGTGTTAATTAACGTCAGCCATGCACGTTAAGCTGAATATACCCACGCTGCAGCTGGCATTCAGTACTCCCTCGTCCTCCCGGAATTTCATAGGATTTGTTTTATTTATTCATCTTGTTCAACTGATATTTCTCATTGGAACATGTGAAGTGTTTTATATATATACATATATATATACATATATATATACATACATATATATATACATATATATATACATACATATATATATATATATATACATATATATATATAATGCTTCAGCCATCTTTGCCAAATATCCCCCCTCCCCCACGCCCTTGATCTGTGTGGTCAAGGCCATTATCACATCTCTGACTGGTGTGTACTAGAACTGACCTGTGCACGTGAATTCACTGTGCGTGTTTCCAGTATGTGTTCTGTACTGTATTAAAGACAACAGTGTCCATTGTAAACAAAGCTTAATATCAGAGGGCAGCAGGGCTTTTGACTTTGTTTGCACTTTTGATAGTGTTAGTGTACTGATATTGGTCTCAACTTACATGCACTTCTGTTTAGAAACTGATTTAGAATTTTCATACCTGAGATGAACGTTTTCTAAAATGGTATTCTGCATTTTATGCATGATTCATCATTAATAATATGAATATAAAAGCTATAATTTATCTGTTATCTCAAACTCAAATAAAGAAATACTTGTACTTTACTGCATCCATTTATAGGCGGAAAATCTCACAGAAATACAATGAAATTGTATGAGGTTCTAGATGACAATGGGCGGAGGAAGAATTGGTTAAATTGTTGATGGGATCGTTAACGTTGGCCGAGAATTGCGCTTTATGGGTGGTTCTGCAAAATATTAAGATTCCATCGGGGAGTGTCCATCCCCGTGCCTGCATGGTCTCATGAATACATTAACACGAGAACACCCCTCCTGGTCACGCCCACTCTAGCACGCCCACATGCGCATCCATTAATCCATTAAATATACACTAACAAAGGTTTTAATCAGACGACGCCAGATTGATGGTGGTTATCCTGTCAGTGGTCTGTTTGTCCCCTGTCTGTTCGCTCATTTGATTAGATTTCACTTGCATCATCATATAAGCGTTATCTGAGAGTAATTAAATGTTAACTTAATCTCAAGCCGTGTTCAGATGCAAATCCCATAAATTATTGTCAGTAACACCAATTTTATTGAAATCTGGTGAAAGACAATTTGGTCGCTTTATTGACTTTCCAACTGGTCCAATACCGTTTCGAAATAAGAATAATGTCCTCACCTAATGCTCTAGCTCCCTTATAATTGTTTCAATTTTTATTCACCTATGATTTTCTATGTGAAAGTGCCCTTCCGCCATTTATCCTTCTTGCAGCGGTTTATTTCAGCAATGGTTGTACGGGTTGTCACGAAATGTTGTACACATTTGCATATTTGACCAAGTGTTCCCCCAAATTTCTACATTTTGTATAAACTAATGTGCGTTTTAATGTGTTTTTACACTGTTGAAATTGTATTTTATTGGCATAATGACCCATTGTTGGGTCTAGGTGCGGGTAGCGTCAATTTTAAAAGGGTGCGCATAATCCTAACATATGTTGCTGTCACCAGTCAAAATTTTAAGACGCCTTCCTAACCTGCTTGTCAAAACTTTATGAACCAGATTGTGACTCCTAAATAAAACAGACGTTACAAAACGTTCAAAATAACAAGGAATTTATGCTTGCAGTCCTTATTTTCTATCAAACGCATATTTGCAAAAAAAGTACTTCCTGTATAAAATAGAATAATTCTGAATTTTCAATATCGTCATGTTCAAAATGATACAGGGTTATGTATATTACACTTGCTTTGTCACGCGGCACTGTTTATGTTACGTATGATATCATTGGCCTTGACCCCGTGGCTGGTGTCAGTATGTACATTAGAACCCCGGCACAGACGGCCTGTGATCGCATGAACCCTGTATTTTAATTGAATCTGACTCCTCAGCCCTTCAGGAAACAAATATCTCGACGTACGATATACTTAAACTCATTAAAATATACTCTGAGTCCTCCCCCTGGCTGACCCTGGATATACCCCCCTGCTGGTTATTGTAAATTACATAATAAACTCGTACACATGGTGTTGTACATTATATCATGGACAACCGCTATCTCATGTTATCTCTACACGTGATATCTCTGTTTATCATTCGGCGAGGGACGAGAGACTGCAAACCGAGGGCTGATTTCGAACTATCAGTGAGATTTAAAACCGTGTTCGCTGGAAGCTTAAGCCTTTACCCAAAGGGTAGGGATGTGATGGGAAGTCGACTAGGATAATATACGAAGACTATTTAACATTTGTTCCCCACCCAGAATCATGGAGCCATTTAAAATATAAATGTATGGGTAATTGATAATTAATAAGGCTATAAACGATAACATTACGGGTTTGACAATAATGGTCACAGGGGCGTAGTCCCCGCCCCCCCCCCCCCCCCCCCCCTCGCTCGCATCCAGTACTCCCCGTCGTCCCGGTATTTCACTTAATCTAAATAATAATTAAATTTTCTGAAACACAATTATAAATTCCCTGTCTCTCTTATCTACACATTTGGTACTTATTTCAATATATAGCATTGCATGTGCAGTAAATTATGTAAAGTTTATTGATAACTCTACATATCAATAGATTTAATCATGCAAATGTGATATTTTTACGTATTCATCTTGTATAACTGTTTTCTAATGGGAATCAAAACCCTGCGGCTACCAGAATTACCTGATATCTGTACGCGCATTATATTTAACATGTAAACACAAGCCCGAGAACATTCATCGTAAGGATGTACTATAATCAAAATGAAATGTGTGAAAATATGTCCATATGCCCCCTAAATTACTACAACATTTATCATACATGTATTTATAAAACAAACTGATGTACCCGCCCACATATATACCGGCATTTGATGTCCTCTTACTTACTTTGGACCATAGCGGTATATAGGAAGTAACAATTGTGAATGTTGTAATAAAGCTTAAGGATTATAAGCTGAAATTATGGATAACGTGCCATCATGAATTTTAAGTATTCTCCATTGTGTTATTTTTACCAGAATCCATGTAACTGTGCCGGCCGACTATAGGGGTGCATTGTAGAAGTAACGTTATATATATTGCCAATGAGACCATATAAAATATAGCCATGAAACATGGATGCAAGGAACCGGTATGTAGTTATTTCGATTAAAAACGTTAGTTTTCAAAATCCCAGCATTTTCCCTTGTTTAAAATATCTGACTCCTTGAGAAGGTGTTTTTATTGGTATATTTGTTGTTTATGCGAGCAGAGCTTCTACCTGCGGGAATACGGCGACACTCAGAAACACCGGGCCAGAATGACGTACCAAGATGCATTGACGGACGACATGGATTCAACAGGCCCAGGGAAAGAAAATGGCAGTCCACCCTCAGGTACGTACACAGTGCCTAAACACAAGTCTCGAACCCGAAACAACAGGAAATCCAGAAAGGTTTTTGAAAATTAAAACTACTCTCCTAACACCACCCCAGCTTTATTGGGAAATATGAAAAGTGACCCCTTGCGGCACACTTGGCATCGTTTCTGATTCTTTCAAACCAAGAAACCGGCTTTTCCTAGAGGTTGTCAAAGAAAAGTTGCTACGAAACAATTTATTTCCACCATTGTTAATTACAATTTAGATTCATGTATATCTTTCTTGTATGACGAATATTGAATTATAATAAAAATATTAATAATATTAATTAATAATATAAAATGGTTTATTTAAAAGACCTATCATATTGAAGTGATAATTGTTACATTTGTCTGATGACCAGTGACGAGGGAAGATCCCGTGAGGAGCTACAGCTCAATTAAAGAACCGGAAAAAGAGAAAGTGATCTCTGACGGCATGATGGTCCACGCCAACGGATACAAAGAGGAATTCAAAATCATGCTGAAACTGGCATTTCCTATTGTAAGTAGAATTATATTATTATTAGCTAAGCTGACTATATATCATCAGAGCTATAATATAGTGATGGTCCTCTGTCCGTCTTGTCTATCCGTCCGTCCGTCAACAGGGCACAAATCGTTGCCCCCTTGCAGGACGAGGAGGTCCTACCTTCACAAGCTAAAAATTACTGATAGGTCCTCTGTGGATATGGAAAGGTCACTGTTACGTGTATTCTGGCAGTTGCGGGACGAAAAATCAGATAATTGTATGCAAAAGGCCAACATTTTCAAAACAATTGGATCGATTCTCATGAAATTCATAACACTAAACCATCTTGAAGAACTTTAACTGCTGCGGGAGACTGGTGTGCCACTTGCATTTTTCTAATCTTACATGTATTTTTTAGGATGACATTGCAGAGCCATCACAAATCATATCCTTATATTAGAAGTTATAGACTTAACAAGCTGACAGGTCCTGACAGATCCTGCTAGGGATTCTGGAATTTAGGCCAGTGTAGCATGATTTTTTTTTGTCGCAAAAACAGCTGTTTAAATAAGCTTTTGAATACAAAGTTCAAGCTGTACGTTAAGATATGATGAGTTTTCTCAGGAACCCTGGATAAAGATCACTGTAACCTATATTTTCTGAGACAGGTTTTATAGTCCGTTCTAGCACCACTGTCCACTTTTTTTTCGCGATAATTTTATTGTGAACCAAAGTACGCCCACACTTTTTGACCTTAGGGCAGAAAGAGGAAAAAACGCAATCAACTATTATGGAAATAATAGCCTAACTTAAGTCATTTTCCTGTACACAATTTAAAACCATTTTATGAGTAAAAAGTCTATTCTGTAGCGACATCTTGCCACTAATCTGTGAAATGGGCATATCAGGGATTATTGATGACGTCATATTAGACGTGACGTACTAAAGAGCCGCCCATATTCATGGGACCAATAATCAAGAGCTGTCGTCCCCTGTTTACAGCAAGACTTGTATTCTCCGCGTGCACGCGCTTCACTGTTACGTCACATTGCTTTATATCCATATCCGAGGAGGTTAAACAACGGCCACTTATTAGGGGCGCCATGAACCACGGATATATATGAGATATGTCAAACAGGCCGTAAAGTGAATAATATCTATATCGTGAGTAGGTAAGGTACCAAAAATTACGCTTTTGCCTCTTTATGCCTATGGTGCAAATTTTGTTCGGCAAGTTTGTCTTATGTAGAGATAATGGCGAGAAAACAGGTGGACAGGGGTGCTGGAACCGACTATAGTGATTTATAAACTAAGAGATTTAACCTTTAGAAAAAATACATCCTTTCTTTTACATCTGGGAAGTTCAAACCTTTAACAGGCAAACATATTGCGGTCAAATTGTCTGGAAACCTCAGATTAATTCACTGTGATGTATATTTATGATCAATTACATCGAGTAATATAGCTATAGGTTAGCGTCATGACCCATGGGCCACTAGTCAATGTTAGAGCTATTTTCTGTTTTAGAATGAATAGAAAATTAAAAAATGCACTTTACCGTGACCGCTGCCGCTGAATCCATTTCTGTTGACCGTCACTTTTTTATACAAGTGATATATAGAAAATGTCACAATGAGCTCATTCTGCAGAAAATATATACCATTCGACTGTTTGCCAACCCTATTTGGTACACGAATAACAGTGTGATTACAAGGGTTGATTTGGTTTATAAAATTCTGGATTTAAAATATAACAAAATATATCATTTTGTTTATTTTTACCATATGTCTAAAAGATTTCATTTAATTTTATTAATAATGATTTTTTTAACATTTTGGATTTCGCACTGGGTATCGAATGATTGTCCCTTCATATGATTTTGGCTGCGGTATTGTTGAAAAAAAACTCAAGAGTATTTCAGCAAGAAGACTGCGCTTTTGAAATTAATATTTCTTCACACATCTCTTTTGTTTTATACAGGTTCTAACCACGTTATTCCAGAATCTTCAGGGGACAATTGCTGTTATTTTCTGTGGTCATTTGGGGAGTAAGGTTCAACTAGATGGCGCTGCACTGGCAGTCAGTGTGAGTACCACTTTTTTGCAGACAGGTATAAACGTCATGAAAGTTGTTTCTCATTCTAAAAATAGCTTAAACTTGCTTTAAAGCATATACCTTTTATAAAGTAGAAGGTTATAGTCTACTAATTTCCTTATTAATTCTTGACAGTTTACATAACAAAAACGATTATTTGACATTGTCATTCAGAAGGACCAATGTTTACTGGGCGATATAATTTGATTAATGTCGGGGGTGCATATAACGCTACCACTGTGATCACCTCAGTATTTAAACGTTAGCCAGAAGTCAAGTGTAAATAATGTTACGTTTGAAGTTTGAACAGCGTGTGAACAGCGAATACTTTCATTTCCAACATGTCATCGGCGTTTCGTTAAGAATTTACATGTTTTTAGCCGGGATTACACACACGACAATCGCTGGCCGCACGGTCTATCTGATTATCGTAGCTGGATGCCAGACAAAATCCAGTTACCACCTCGCTGTTTACACTTGCCAGTTATCAGGGACACACTAAAACCCAAGCCAAAACTGAGAAATTCAGGCCTAATTAAACATTTGCAAAGTTACTCTTACGTAACAGAAACGGTCCCGAATTTGAGTTGATCATAAGGACAATCAAATAAAAATTTAGGTGATAATTCGTATTTTTACTGCTAAATTATAACTCTTTATAAGGGTCAATTCACCTATTATTTGGAGCCGTCTGAAAACCCATGCCCAATGAAAACGGCCTCATCAAGTCTAACGAAAGATTTTGAGCGGCTTACCTTTTATGCGCTTAGAGGGCTGGTCCAGTTATTGAACCCATCAATTAATGTTACACGCAAATAACTTACTGAATTTTTAAGAAAACCATTATACCCTTTTAAAGACAATAATTCTTTAGCACTTTAATTTTATTACACTGTGTTACATATTTGGTAAAATATATGCTTTTTTTAACCAGGAAGGATACCATACAAAACCAAGCCCCATACATAAAATTAAATAAATTTAATAAATATGGACTATATTTAATGAACGAAAAAGACTTGGGGCAATACAGAGGAAACCACGCGGTCCACTACACTGCTTGGTTGCCGGTGACAGCCATGCGTAAAAGAAGATTAACTCTAAAGGAGTGCCCTTGCATGACGATTCATGGGAATACCCACTATATATATATATATATATATATATATATATATATATATATATATATATATATATATATATATCATACACTTAGGTGTTAACAAGCCTAATTGTTTGATTAAACGAATGATTATAAGGGGATTGGAAGCGCATACAGGGTTGTGCGCAGGGCATTAATTAAACAGCAGCAGGTAATTATCGATCTACCACCTCCAGTTATTTCCTAATTTTTTCACTTATTAAAGTGGCGATTCTTTGATAGTGCTAAATTCATTTGTGGTCCAAACTAATACCTAAAGCATAAAAATTAAAAAAAAATCATTTATAGATTATTTTGTATTTTAATATTTTAAATAAATTTAATTGCGGATAAATCATTCAATACACATTTCACACATAATTGTATACAGTCACATTACATACTATATATATTTAAATTTATACAAAGCACATTTCCTGGATATTATTCCAACTATACTTCAAATTTCCAATCCTTGTATTCTGCACATGCAGTATAAACATATTCTAGTTGTCTTTACTGAATACATTTCCCCTTGCTTTTTCTTTCAGTACTAAAACAACAATGCTACTGTATGTTTTACATTGTTCCTTATTTTTCCTCATTTTTCTAAATGTGCAGTAATGTAATATTTCTGTGTTGCCATTATATATTCAATTTCTCTATATATTTCAATCTCCTTAAAAATCTGGCATTAATTTACTTGTGTTCTGATTATATTCCTTTCTACTTCGATATACACACATTTTAAATGTAAGGAGAACCTGATTTATCAAAAGGTTATTCTTAATTGAAGACATTCCATACCATACTGTGTTCATGGTTAATGGTGGCATTATCATTCCATTTGATTTTATCCAATACACAATTCTAAAATACAGATTTTTGTTATAAAACATTCATAAAAAAAGTGTTCTTTGGTTTGTAATTCTATGAAGCAAATAGAACATCGGTAACTATCAAAAAACTTCAATTTGTATAATAAACTATTGGTTGGTAGATAGTTATGGAGTATTTTAAATAAGAATTCCATTGAATACATATCCAATGAGGTTTTTTGAAAGGCTGCAAAGTAACTTCCCCAGTTAATATTATCATCCTGTATTGTATCTCTTAAGTGGACCAATGATGAGGGTGCAGTTTATATATGTTCCACCAATATATATCATAAACATATTTAGAAGACAAAGACTATATTTGTAATACCTTTAGTTATAATTATGATATGCTCCTCTGATATACCTTCATAAGATTCGATATCTTCGTCTCGCAATAATTTAAGCCATGCAGTTACATGATATTGCGGCTTATATGGATCTCAATATGAACTAGACTCCTATTCTGATATTTGGATATTTTTTTTAATCAATTCATAACATTTAAGCATTTTTCTTCCTTTGATACAAAGTCTTTTACAAACCTTATTCCACATAAATTCAAATGTTTGCAATACACTTGACTTTCTTCCACTTTAATCCATCTATTGTTCTAAAGAGGTTGCAGTTTTACCTCATTTTTTATGGTTGGTTCTTTTGAGACAAATTGTAACCACTCTTCCAAACAATGTTTATAAAAGCCTGGTACCTTTGATGGTATTCTATGGTATTTCAAAGTTTGAAGAGACATTGGTAACTCCACCAATTTTCTCAGGATAAAAACATTGGTAATGCTTTCCATGCATTAGCATTATTAAATAGAATCGACCTTTTCATCCAAATTATTCTCTGAGTTTTCAATCTGCTGGCTAAGTCTACAAAGTTTATACCACCTTTGTGGTATAGTCCTATCAGTTTACGATATCTGACCTTAGTTTTTTTCCCTCTCCAGACAAAATGTTTCATCATTGACATAACAATATCTATGAATTACTGAGATGGTACATGTATAATGCATACATATAGTACTTTGGATAAAGCTAATGTTCTACAAAGTTCTGCCCTTCAAAACAATGTTAAATGTAAGGATTTTTCACTTTTTCTCTCACATAATCAAAATCAAGTTTCCTACTGATATATTTACCATACGATTGCTAGATGCCAAGAGTTCTAATCGCTCCTTTTGTTAGGTTACCAATTTACATGAAAATGGTTCCAGTGTACTATATTTACTTGCACCTATCTGGGCTGCCTCAGATTTATTATAATTGACATGCAGGGAAGAAATTTGTGAAAACCCATTAATAGAGCTAATTAAATGTTCAAATGAAGCTGTGATCTTTATGAAAAAAAGTATGACGTAATAAACGCTTTGTTTCTCCCATATTTTGATATCTGGGTCAGTTAGCACTTCACAAACAAAATTTGTACAGATCAAGAATCCAGCTCCGGTTAAAGTTAAGGGATAACTCTGTATAACTCAACAACCACTCACCCTATAGCTTTCATCTGTCTAAGCTAATACTTATGAAAGAAATTTTTCCACTTTTTTCCTCATTGTGCTTGCGTATGACACTGTGCAATACCTCATTTTTAAGGTTAGGGTGCCAATATCCGAAATGACCTCGCCGATATGAGAATATGAATAATTTTTAGGTACACATAATTGTGAGTGATTTTTCCTGGTTTCTGTATTGCATGGAGGGTACCTGCCAAAATATTGACCTGAAACTGATTATTTAATATTGTAAACAATTGTTAAAAACAGTGGGCGGGGCGCGATCACATGTCAGGCGTCATAATACCGCGCGATTGTCTGTATGCAAACTGTGCATGGCCCCAGTCACTACTGTCAATCAGGAGATGTCCTGCCTGCCTTGGCCCAAACAAGGTATACCACATTGTTCCCGCTGGCTGGTACACCGCTGTTGCGGTCGACACGAGCTCACTCTCTGTCATTTCATATTGGGAACTTATGTACAAATCAAAACTGAACTGATTGTGTAAAAGAAAAGATATAATATTGATCCTGATTAAGTTCCTTTTAAAGTTTTTTGTTAGGCTCAGTGCTTAATTGCTAATGAAGATATTTCATTTAATTTAGTACACTGATAAAAGGTGATAATACATAGGAAAAGCGATTAATTTTTTTATGAATTTAATTTCTGGGCTAATCTTTAGTACAATGAGTACAATCCCGACCTAGCTGCATTTAATGCGGCGGTATCCAGGACCCTGGATACCGCCGCATAAAAAGCTTCAGAGTAAACTGGAGAACTTCAAACCCTTGTCGGAAAAAAAATCGTGTAAAATCAAATAGTGCGTTTATGACAAGGAAACTTTAAGTAATCTAAGGGAGATATAGTACTTTATTCGAATGACCAAGAAATTCAGCTAAATATTATGTTTTAGTATGTAAACAAGACTTACTTTTAAAACTTTGAAACCCTTGCGCTTGAAACTGTCTCAGAATCTGAAACAATGAACTGCGTGACCTGAGCCAAGACGGCCCGTTACCACTGGTTACACAGGCGGCAGCCTGTCAGCCGTGACTGGGGGGAAACCCAGAGCAGCCATCGTTCCCCGTGTATCACCGTTTATAAGGATAATACATATTCTTCTAATCAACATTTAAAGTGGACAAACACTGTCTAAGTGGTATGTTATATGCGTATTTGATAAGAATATCTTTATTTCTTAACGAATACGAAATTTTCAGACGAAATATAAGAATTTAATTGTCATGTGGAATGTCTCCAGTTTCCTCAAATCATATTCTAGGGCTCTCGCACAGCGTAGCGTAGTAAGAGAGGACGGGTGCTAGGGCTAATCCCGACCAAGCTCAGGTTAAAGTTTCGGGATAATTCTTTATAACTAAACAACCATTCACCTTATTTTTTCATATTTCACTTATATTATGTGTCAATTTGGGGTTAGGGATCTCCCATATATAATTTGAGGGATTAAAAATAATTTGTTCATGAAAAAGTCAGGTTAAAGTTTTTGTTAGGCACAGTCACATCGCTCCATCGTTAATAAAGAGATTTTAGTACACTGTTACGGGGTGACATAAAAGCGGCGAAGCGGTTGGTACGCCGGACTTGTGCGCCACCGACAAGGGTTCGACTCCCGGATCGGCCCAATGTTTTCCCCTGAGTAATTTGTCTTCGTAATAAAACGGGGGCTTGTCCGACTTGACGGTTAAACTTTGTGGCCCAGGAAGTAAGCATTTTGTTATGAAGACAAATTACTCAGGGGAAAACATTGGGCCGATCCGGGAGTCGAACCCATGTCGGTGGCGCACAAGTCCGGTGTACCAACCGCTTCGCTAGAAAAGCATGCTTCACTAGCGAGACAGTTCGGTCCGCTTTTATGTCACCCCGTAACACACCCCTTCTTAAGAGCGTTCTGCTATCAGAACAAGACTAAATATCCCAGGAGTCACACTTTGGTGAGCTTATTCCATGGGCCACAAAGTTAACCGTCACGTTAGACGAGCCCCCATTTTGTTACGAAGACAAATAAATGAGGGGAAAACATTGTGCCAATCCCTATTTCGAACCTGTGTTGGTGGCGAACAAGTCCGGCGTACCAACCGCTTCGCTAGCAAAGCAAGCTTCCCAAGCGAGACAGTTCGGTCCGCTTTTATGTCACCCCGTAACAATACATTAATCAGATTTTTCGAGTTCGATTTCAAGCAAAATCCACACTTTTTAATGAGGTCAACTGGCTACTTAATGGTGTTGCTTTGATAACAAAGCAGATATGTGATGTATTTTACTGAAGCTCAAACCAATATGATATCTCGCCTGTGTTTGATTCCTGGAAAAATCTATGCATATTTTATGAGGTTAGAGATCACAAGAAATTCGACCGGCATAGTACGCACCTCTGGGGATGCTCTTTGTTTACTGAATGCCCCGTACCGGCGAGCTCTGTTGTTTTCAGACGACTTGTTTGAAACTTGATTTCAGCTTTATGAAAATGTCCGCTGGAAACTTTGATAACTTATTTGAGTAGGTATATCTGTAAACAAAATATATGAAAAATCAACAATTATATATATATATATATATATATATTATATATATATGGCAAATTGACAAAACACCAAGTTCCCTTTGTTAATGTAAGTAGTCAGTTAATGTGTAATTACGGATAAAATCACAGAAAATCATGACAACTTAGACAGCTTTTGAATAAAATTGTAAAACTTATAGAGTCTAATGATGACATTTGTCATTTGATAATGTTTTTACCTGATTTGTTCTATTCATTTACGTCATACTGTATATAATATATGGCATTTTGACAAAACACCACGTGTTCCCTTTGTTAATGTAAGTAGTCAGTTAATGTGTAATTACTGATAAAATGACAGAAATTCATGACAACGCAAATAGCTTTTTGTATAAACATGTACAGCTAATAGAGTCTAATAATGACATTTGTCATTCGATAATCTTTTTAACTTATTTATTTTACTCTGATAGAGTCGAATGATGACATATTTGTCATTTTATAATCTTTTACCTTATTTATTTAACACATTAACGTCTTCCTGTGTTTATATATATATATATATATATATATATATATATATATATAATTATATATATATATATATATATATATATATATATATATATATATATATATATATATAAACCGTATCCCACATAATAAGCGCCCCGGGCGCTCTCAGGATTTGAATTTAAACAAATAATTTTTTATACCCCAAAAGGGTCTATACTAAGTTCCAGTTGTGTCACGTCCCGAGCCCGAATGGTGCATGTATAAAAATATGAATTAAATAGAAAATAATCCAAGCAATTTGTTTAGTGTTGAAGATAAATTGACGCCTATGACCCTTTTCCTTTTCTTTCTGGCGGAATATGGTCATCAGTCATCTCTGCTGCCTGGCTATTTTTTCCGCGTATTTAGTTGTCAAATGAGTAATTATTATTTATTAATGAGTAACTAAGTATTTTTTTTATCATGGATAAAAGAGTTGATGGTCAGAATTCATCAGTCTTTGTAAACATAGAAAATTTGATGTTTTACAGATGATAAACGTGACGTGCATTGCAGTCGGCTCCGGCATGGGAACGGCATGTGACACATTTTTCTCACAGGTGAAGAATTGACAACAGTACCCAATTAAATAAAAGAATGGCAAAATGTAATCTGGGTATATATTTGATTAAAATTGAGTTAAATTTCTGAGGATGGCATAGGTGAATGGTCAAAGTTAATTTTCATATTAGGTTGACTGGTTAAAGGGTCAAAGGTCAAATTGTCAAATTACTTAATAAACTCTCCAAGGTGCTTTTGATTTCCAAATCAAGCCGCTTTTTATACATTTATAAAAAAAAATGCTTAATTCTGAAAGAGCTCGAATCACCTTGTTCTCCATGAGGAATAATAGAGTTTGTATTGCAAGAATCTGTAAAGAATTGTTCGTGCAATAGCAGGACGTTTCACTTCCATTCTCGTTTGATTGTTTTACATGTTAACAATATACACAAGTTCACGAACACTTCCATTTTCACGTACCTGAGGGGAGTGGGTGGGTTTATTTGTTAATATTTAATGCTTTAATACTTAGATGTTACATGTGTATGGTTTCCTTACGGACGAGCATAAAATATAGACTCTTTGATAATTATCTTACCCAAATCCAAATACTGTACATTCAATGTATGAGGAGTTGTGCTGTTTTTAACAGGATGTTCTAATTTTGTTTTAGACATTTGGGAGTGCCAACAAAAAGAAAGTCGGCATTTACCTGCAAAGGGGTGAGTATGATATAACTTTGTTATATTTAAACATGTTAAGTCTTTTTCGGGGTGTGGAATCGAGTTCGCACTCCTCATATTGAACAAATATCTGCTGAAATCTGGCTCCGCCCTACACTTCTAACTACAGTTGTTCTAGATCTCCTTGGCTCGACGCACAACGCGATATATCGCTCTCTCACCGCTCTGATTACAATTCCTGGCTCTGTGCCAATCATGGTTTAGAAAAACTCGGAAAACATGATGTACAAAGCAGCGGTAAAGCGACGGAGATCTGGAACGCCTGTAGCGTGTAACCGCTGCGTGAAGAGTGCTAACTCTGCCCTGGTATTTGATCATTCCCTTGCTTCGTTTTCAGCATTCATCATATTTTCCCTGGTACTGATGGTGGTGTTCACAATCCATATTAATCTGGCAACTCTTCTTCGGGCTTTGGGACAGGAACCGGAAGTGGCAAAGTAAGATCAAAGTTCCATCTTATAAAAATGTAAAATTTTATCCTTCTGTTTACAGAACGCAGTAAGAATAAGAGAATTGTTTACTTTCAATCATTAAGATTAATTTGTATCCTATATACGGAGACAAAACACAACTGATACTTTGTTAATTAGCATGTAATAGACAATTTCATGGAAACTTCGCAAAGTGACTGGCATTTGCAAATGAGACATAATTGTTTTTTTACAGATGAAACAAATGTACAGTAAAGTCCTATATTTTCTTTTCTGTTTATATTTCTCTTTCTATTTCTTCTCTGTTAGACTTGCTGGTGACTATGTGCTCATCTTCATGCCAGGGGGCTTGGTAAGATCTTTTTGTTCAGTTGAACTAGATATAATTGTAGTGCCATCTGTTGAGCAATTTGCAACCCCTGTATGAAACCCCACCCAAATAACAAACCAATCTTAAATCCATCGGATAAATAAAATGATGAAATACAAAATGCAGATCTGATTGTTTGATGAATTTACACATCTCTAGAATAAATATATTGTCAGTACACCAGTCTTTCTTTCTTTCCGCGACGCACCGAGGCCAACTTGCAAGTGATGATTTTCATGAAATGTGGGTCAGAATTGCGGCCTTAAACGATATAATCCTCATTTTGTACTGAGAGACCTCTTTTCGTTCGCATTCAAAGACAATTACCCCCTGTGGCCTTTCGCATATTTTGCATATTATTGATTATTATTGCATAATAGAACTGATATGCTACTTGTGGTTGCTTGCTGTATTTTTCACCTTGTTTTGCATGTTTTGTGTTATTACCATGGCAACCATTTGTTTGTCCCACGCTTCCCGGAACAGATGACATTGAATTGGGTTTGTCTGTCTGTCTGTTCCTCAGTCTGTCCATCCGTCTGGTTTTTTCCATAACTTTCGATAACTTTCCTAAATATTATCCGATTTCATTCAAATTTGTGTCAGTGATTCTCTCATGCATACCTTGATTTGGATTGGTTTTGGTGTGTCTGTTTGAAACTTTATTCTCTCCAGCTCGAATAAATATATATATATATATATATATATATATATATATATATATATATATATATATATATATAATTTTGTTCCTATTTCAAAACCAAAATGATGACATGTGTAGACATCTTGAGGCAAACATAAAACCATAAACATGTTGATCAAGTAGACATGCTTACATTTCCCATAAAGCAATGAATCTAAGGATACTAAGGATCTACTGGGTAATATTTCTCTTAGAGCTGTGAGAACGACTCGAGTACGCCGAACCGAGTGGACGGGTCAAAATTTACCAAACAAAAGCCACCCCAATTATACAAAATTAGGCGTAAGGTTTGGTCATAACGATCATTTAATTCTTTACGATCCCCTGAACGTTTCTTCTACAATACTTAAATTTATTTCAAATTTCAAATTATTAGGAATAATAATTTTTCATTTAAAGTATGCACCATATTCAATCTATTCATGTTACAACCTTGTTTATTTTTTTCAGTTCTATTTCGCCTACGTGATCCTGTCAAAATACGTCTTGAATCAGGTAGGTTTTTTCGTTCTTTTTAGTCCGAAAGTGGACTTGCATTGAAGACGGTATTGAAAATGCAGAACAAGCAGATCGTATTAAGACTCTCCCCATCAAGCTTGTTGGTTCTGCAAGAATCTTGCAAATGTAGTAAAAAAATTATCTGAGAGATGCCCAAACGTAAAAAAGAAACGTCTTGTGGAAAGGTATTGAATAACAAAGAAGATGTCTTTAACCTCGCTAACGGTTTTCATATATTTAATTCATATATGTGTGTCTGTTGGTTGGTTGTAGTAGGTTTGCTTGTTAGCAGGATTCCGCAAAAAAAATTGTGCCGATTTCGAAATAACTTTGTGGAGGATTGGGATATAAAAGACCCCCCCCCCCCCAAAAAAAAAAAAAAAAGAAAGAAAGAAAGAAAGAAAGAAAGAAGCTTAAAGGGATTAAGCCAGTAGAATTGCACTCTTTTGTGTACCGTTTTAATCGTGTCATGAACTTTCTTCAGTTACCAACCCTGACTGTCTGTCGTTTACAGGGCCGCACCATACCGATGGTACTTGTGGGTTTTTGCACGAGCCTAGTGAATGTGGCGCTTCATTACGTGTTCATCTTCCACGCCGATCTTGGAATCATGTGAGTATTAAATAACGCTTGGAAACCTGAAATTAGTTCACCGTGACTTATAGTGTGTGCCCTATAGGATAAGGTGTCATATGAGCACCCACACTGTCAGACGGGGCACGGATTGCATCATAAAGTCTAGAATCTTCTAAAGCAACATCCAAGGAGGTTTATGCAAATCTCTTTGGAAACCAGAAATTAAGTCATGGTGCAACGGCTATATTCTGTGCGCTATGGGCCAAAAATATGAATTTGAGCACCCAGGCAGACAAGGTAAATATTGTATCTGTTTTCCTTGGAACCTTCTATTGTAAAGTCTAGGGAGGCTGTTGGGAAGTCTCCTTTGAATCCTGAAATTAGGTAATTTAATTCTTATAATACATGTCAAATACAGTCAGATGGGGCACAAATTGTATCCTAAAGCCCAAAAATCTCCCAACACATCATCCAGGGAAATCATTACAAATCCCACTGGAAACCTGCGCGGGAAAGACCAAAAACATGATTTGAGCACCTTTAACTTCATATGGGTCAGATGGGTACAAACAGGCCTAGGTCCTGGGCATATCTTGTTTGAAATTTAAAATTAGGTCATGGTAACCTATATTTTGCAAGCTATTGGCAAGAAGCATGATTTTGAGTAGTCAGAGAATTGTATCCTAGTGCCCTAAAATCTCCCAACACAACATCCAGGGAGATCTTGGCAAATCCTACTGGAAACCAACACGGGACGGGCCAAAAACATGATCTGAGCACCTTTAACGTCAGATAGGTCAGATGGGTATAAACAGACCTAGGTCCAGGGCGAATCTTGTTTGAAATTTAAAATTAGGTCATGGTGGCCTATATTCTGCAAGCTACTTGCCAGAAGCATGATTTTGAGCAGTCAGACAGGGCACAAATTAGCCACTAGCCCTAAACTATCCATTAGCCCTAGACTCCTCATTCAGGAATTTCCTTGGTAAATCTCCTTGGAAACCTGAAATTTGGTCATGGTGACCTATATTCCGAGAGCTATGGCCCAGAAAAATAATTTGAGCACCCAGACAGACAGGGTACAGATTGTATCCATTTTCTTTGGAACCTTCTATTCTGAAATCCAGGGGAGTCATTGGCAAGTGTCCTTTGAATCCTGATTTTTTTTTATTTTCTATCCATTTTTCAACAGTTACATTAGACATAGGCTACTCTCACAGACAATATATAACATTAATAAAAGAAATGAGCGTCATGGCCCATGGGCAAATTTTAATGAAAATGGGTGTGCTTATTAATTGGCCTTGATGATCACTGCTACATCAAACTGGGGGCGCCATCTACAATATCCTAATTTTCACGATTTTTTCGCCCTTTTCGTTTTGGCCCAAGATTATGCCGAGAAATGACAGCTGGTATCACGGGTCTAACCATGTTTGAAAAATTGGGAGCCGGGGGGGGGGGGGGGGAGGGCGGTTTCTCGACCAACAAAACCCCCATCATGCATACGATTTGTCTAAAACATTGTCATTGGTTCGGGGGGGGGGGGGGGGGGGGGGGGACTCCCACCCTCCGCGCCTGACGTCACTGTGCACTGTGACGCAAAGCCCAAGAATGAAATTGACAACCTAGTGGGACCCTGGACGTGTGAGGGTAACGGCGTGTGTACACTGTTGAAGTTTTTCACTTGAGTACTCTGAAAACTGAGTAAATACGGTTAATTGTGTTGATAACATGCGTGGCCATCTAATCAAAAATATAATTAACCGTCTTGTTCGGTACTGCCTTCTTTATTACAATATTGGCCCGAGGCAAGCCGGTTATAAAATAAATATATGATTATATGTGTAAAGGGTAATTCGCAAAAATTGTATGATCATGAAATATCAGGTTATAATGCGCAAAAACGTCTTTTTTTTAAAAGTTAGACCTAATGCTTAAGTGTGGCGGGATTCCTGTCCTGTATAGGACTTTTATTGATTTCTTTTCAAAATGTCTCTGAGTCAAGGGGCCATACGTTCATTCCTCGGCAGTGCATTATCAGCGCTGATTTGATAAACGTGAAAAACTAATTAAAAAACCGAGAACTTCTCAGGTGTCAGTCAATAAAAAACTTCCAGTCACTGGTGTAAAACATGAAGTGTGTTTTGTAAAACGAAGCTGCTTTCTTTACACAACCATGTCTAAATCATGGATATGACAACTTTAGCCCGGCTTGTCAGTGATCATGTATACTTTGACAATGAATAATTTGTAAACAAGGAAAGGATGCCTAGTCATCATTAGACCTATTCTGGTGTAAAATGACATACAGGTATAATTAAATGTATTAGGGCACCGCTGTCCCCGTGATCACCGTGTCAGTCAATCAGTCCTTCCGTACTTTCGTCAGTGACACTTTTCGCCGCTATGCGGCCTATCTCAACAACTACATGTATGCTTGAGTTATCTCAAATTCACAGGAATGATTGTTACCTTTAAGGACTCCAGACCTATCATGGTATACCTATGAGGGCTTTAGGTCTATCGAATCACAGAGCTGTCAGAATTTCCAAATTCACTTAGATGATTGGTACCTGTGAGGGTTCCAGACCTGTCAAATAACAGACCTATAGGAATTCCAATATGGCCCCTACAGCACAATCGGTCATTTTCTTTCGCGTGCAATATCTCAAGAACAACATACTTGATCTTTCTTAAATTCACACAGATGATTGATACCCAGAGTGCTCTAGTCTCCAGACCTGTCGAATAATAGACTTGTCGCAATTACTATATGGCCGCCACAGCACAATCGGTGATTTTCTTTCGCGCGCGAAATCTCAACAAATACATGCTTGAACGTCCTCAAATTCACAAGGGTAATTGGGTACCTATGAGGGCTCCAGGCCTATCGAATAACAGACCTGTTGCCACAGCACAATCGGTGATTTTCTTTCGCGCGCGATATCTCGCCAACAGCATGCTTAATCTTTCTCAGATTCACAGAGAGGTGTGGTACCTATGCAGGAACGGATCCAGGGGTTGGTGGGAGGGGGTGGGTTCCAGGGGGTCCGCCGGACCCCCCCCCCCCCCCTTTTTCATCATAAACAACTTTTTTTAAGGGTTTCAGACAAAATTTTGCTGCCTGGACCCCCCCCCCCCTTTTCCAAACCTCGGGACCTTTTTTAAGGTTTTTTAATGATCCTCCTGGGTTTGATCCCCTCTTTTCCTAAATCCTGGACCCGCCCCTGTTATGAGGGCTCCAGACCTATCGAATGACAGATCTGTCGGAATTCCAATACGGCCGCCACATTACAATCGGTGATTTTCTTTCGCGCGCGATATCTCAACAACAACATGCGTAATCTTTCTCAAATTCACAGGGATGATTGGTAGGCCTACCTATGAGGGCTCCACTCCCGTCAGATAACACACCCGCCAAAAATATGGCAGCCAGACCACAATCGGTGATTTTGTATTGCAGACATTATTTTAGACATTATTTTCTTTAATATGATTTGAACCAGTGGTATTTTTTTCCTCATGCATATTGATTTCAACCTATTTCTCTTCGTCAAATTTTGAACCTATAAACCTAACTATTTACCCATATGTAAACTACCCCATGCACCACTACCGGAAATACAGTGCCCCCTGAGGACCATTATCCCGCCACATCTAGTTTATCCTATATGCAGCAATGAATAAATAAATATTCATATATTTATAAATATATCGAGGTTGACTTCAAATGCAACTTGGCCTAATTAAATTAAAATGCAAATACTTCAAATAATTAAATGCAAATGCAATTAAAAATTTTCAAATTCATTTGCAAAACATTTGCAAACGCACTTACAAATGCATTAGCATTTGAACTATATTTGCATGGTTACAAACATACAAATGGACTCAGCTTTTCTTTTAAAAATGTCATTAATACATTCATATCATGGTGAATTTTCATAAAATACTTATCTAATAGTAACATGAGCTCGTTTTTATTTTGCATTGAATATGTATTATAAGTGTAATGATTCATGATATTTAATGGACTGTTAAAAGTATTCACCAATATAATATACCCACTGGGATGTCCGTATTCACATAACAGCATCAGTTACCATATACATCAGGTGGCCCTTACATCTGGTGTACATCAGCATCTCCTGCTGGCTATCGTATGTTATCAAGTTAAACAAGTTTTGCAATAGTTATATCAGGACTAGATAAAGAATATGTAATAGACTGTTAAAAAAATATGTATCACAACATTACACCAGCAGGGATGTCCAACCTCACTTCACAGCACTGCATAAGTGTAACAATTTACATCATTACATTTGCTGTACATGAGCATCTCAAACTGGCGATCTGTCATACTAGCCCGATCAGCACGGATTTTTTTCCAGCTGTGCTTATCAGTTACACTGATTATATTCCCTGCACCATTGCTGGCTTTGGTCGTATATACCATGACCTCAACTGCTCAGGTCATTTGTAGTCATCACAGAACTGCTTAAATGCCAGTTGAACCATAATGCATGGAATCCCTGCACTACACAAAGCAGTTTATGTTTTCAATGCCGCCTGGTACCAATGACAATCTATGGAACTGTTGCAACTTGGCATGGCAGAATATGTTATTGATGTTGTATGCATTGAATGGTTTATTAGGGGCCCATCTACTGCAATCGCCCGATAAAATTCTCATTTTCATTCCAGCCATTAGGCCTTCTGGCTGTTACCCCCTTTGCATATGTTATCCATAGAACTGTTTCAGCTTTTATCACAAAGTTTTACCACACTGCAGTTCCAATATGAATATGTGCACGATTTAATTTCAGACGATATGGCTACCATGCACGGATTTTTTAAATTCCTCTTCATAAAACTCAAAAGAAAAATATTTGAGTAATTGCTGCAGTATTATTAATATGCTACTTTATGACCTTCATTGTCCAAATCAATTCTCATTCAGAATTTTCACGAATTATATCATGGATTATTCTGAAATTTTTTTTGGTGCCTGTTCCTGTTAAGTTGCAATTACGCAAGAATTATTTGGATCCTGAATTATCCTATTTCAGCAAGTTCCAAGGGAGAGAATGTCACAGAAAATAAACCACTCAATTTAGTTATGCTTAGGATTAGGGACTATCTCGGGGCCCTTGTCTCAAAGGACTCGGACTTGAACTCGAGGTTCCTGGACTTGGGCTTGTACTCGGACTCGGAGTTAAGGATTAGATAAATCAGGTCGAGTCCATGTTGAGTCCAATAGAGAAAACAATTTGTCACTTACTAAGATTAATGGACATTGCTAACTACTAACAGATTATTACAAATAACAAAACCATATTTACCGAGTTTTGCACTTCATCGGGAGCTATAAATGTAATCAACCATTACACTTAAAGCATCTGTGAAGTAAAAGTTAAAAAAATATACATGGTTACCGGCAATTTATATTTCAATTTGCTTTTTTTAAATAGTATTTGTATCGGACCTTGACGCTCTCGAGTGGCCTGGACTTACCTTGCACTCAGCCTCGGATGGTGTAAACTCGACCAACTTCACACACACACACACACACACACACACATTTATTTATAATGGCATTTTTACAAAATAGCACGAGTTCTCTTTGTTCATGTTAGTGGTCAGTAAATGTAGAATTACTGATAAAATGACAGAAATTCACGGCAACTTAGCCTTTTGTTTAAACATGTCAAGCTTATATATAGTCTATATAATGATGTTATTTGTCATTTGATAATATTTTACCTTTTATATTTCACTCATTCACGTCTTCCTCTGTATGTATGCATATATATATATATATATATATATATATATATATATATATATATATTAATGACATTTAGACAAAACACCACAAGTTCTCTGCAGTTGTCATGCAGAAATGCTTTTGTAATAGCTCCTGACAGACGATGACAGGAGCTTTATAAATAGTTTAGCCGGAAATTGTCAAAATAAACAAGGTAAAGACTATCAATAGAAAAATGTCATCTTCCGACTTGATTTGCTTGACATGTTTCATGTAAACTAACTGTCTAAGTAGTCATATTTTCTGGGATTGGCCCAGTAATTACACATTACCTGACAACTTGCATCAACAAAGAGAACTCAATGGTTTGTCAACATGGCATTTGTGACGCAAGCACATTTGATCTTTTTAACACAATTTATATTTCGTGATCTTATGGATGCTAAGCATTAATTATACGAAACTAAACTAAGCTGTCAACCAAGTTTAAAGGATCACCCTTTGTCCGGCGAGCAGCCTGAATGTTAGATGGGCACAAATCGTATTTGTTAGTCCTAGAATCTTCTTACGCAAAATCCTGGGAGGTCCTGTCCAAATCTCCTCGGAAACCGGAAACTAGGTCATGGTGACCTATATTCTGCTAACTACGGTTCAAAAATTAAATCCTGGCAGACAGTCAGACAGGGCACACATTGCACCCTTAAGCCCTAAAATTTCTAATGTTACATCCAAGTAGGTTCTGGAAAAATCTATTCCGAAACTTGAAAATAGGTCAAGGTGACCTTATGTCTGCGAACTATGGACCAAAAACATAAATCTGAGCACTTAAACAGGGCGCAAATTGTATCTGTAAGCCCTTGAATCTTCAGGGTGATTCAAGGCAAATTCCATTGGAAACTGGTATTAGGTCATGGTGACCTATATTCTGCAAGCTACAGGGAAAAAACATGATTTTGAACATCCAGACAGGCTGAGGGTTAAAAAATGTATTCATTTTGCTTCGAAACTTTCAACGTATCATCCAGGGAAGTCTTGATTAAATTTCATTGGAAACCTGAAATTAGATCATAGGGACCTGTATTCTACGAGCTACGGGCAATAGATTGATTTTGAGCACCCAGACGGTCAAACTGGGCACAAAAGTTAACTGTTTAACCTCGAACATTCTATTGTAAAATCCAGGCAGGTCCTTGGCAAGTTTCCTTTGAATCCTGAAATTAGGTCCCTGTGACATATACATTTTGTGAGCTATAGAAAAAAATGATTTTAGTATTGTGAAAGTCATATGGGCACAAATCATAATAGTTGGCCCAAGTAACTTCTAACTTAACATACTTTCTCCCTCAGTACGTGAGATCAGCTCATGATCCCCTATATTCTAATGAGCTACAAGGAAACCCTAATTTTGAGCACCATGAAGGTCAGACGTGGCCATAATTTTAAATGTTTGATCCAGAAACGTGATTTATATGTCTCCATGGACAACCGAGACAAGGTCACCGTGAGTATATCCCATGAGCTATGTGACAGAAACGTGATTTATATGTCTCCTTGGACAACCGAGACAAGGTCACCGTGAGTATATCCCATGAGCTATGTGACAGAAACGTGATTTATATGTCTCCTTGGACAACCGAGACAAGGTCACCATGAGTATATCCCATGAGCTATGTGACAGAAACGTGATTTATATGTCTCCTTGGACAACCGAGACAAGGTCACCGTGAGTATATCCCATGAGCTATGTGACAGAAACGTGATTTATATGTCTCCTTGGACAACCGAGACAAGGTCACCGTGAGTATATCCCATGAGCTATGTGACAGAAACGTGATTTATATGTCTCCTTGGACAACCGAGACAAGGTCACCGTGAGTATATCCCATGAGCTATGTGACAGAAACGTGATTTATATGTCTCCTTGGACAACCGAGACAAGGTCACCGTGAGTATATCCCATGAGCTATGTGACAGAAACGTGATTTATATGTCTCCTTGGACAACCGAGACAAGGTCACCATGAGTATATCCCATGAGCTATGTGACAGAAACGTGATTTATATGTCTCCTTGGACAACCGAGACAAGGTCACCGTGAGTATATCCCATGAGCTATGTGACAGAAACGTGATTTATATGTCTCCTTGGACAACCGAGACAAGGTCACCGTGAGTATATCCCATGAGCTATGTGACAGAAACGTGATTTATATGTCTCCTTGGACAACCGAGACAAGGTCACCGTGAGTATATCCCATGAGCTATGTGACAGAAACGTGATTTATATGTCTCCTTGGACAACCGAGACAAGGTCACCGTGAGTATATCCCATGAGCTATGTGACAGAAACGTGATTTATATGTCTCCTTGGACAACCGAGACAAGGTCACCGTGAGTATATCCCATGAGCTATGTGACAGAAACGTGATTTATATGTCTCCTTGGACAACCGAGACAAGGTCACCGTGAGTATATCCCATGAGCTATGTGACAGAAACGTGATTTATATGTCTCCTTGGACAACCGAGACAAGGTCACCGTGAGTATATCCCATGAGCTATGTGACAGAAACGTGATTTATATGTCTCCTTGGACAACCGAGACAAGGTCACCGTGAGTATATCCCATGAGCTATGTGACAGAATATGGTTTTAGCATCCTGTTAGTCAGACAGGCACAGATGGTATTCAATCCATCCATTACTAAACTAAAGGTTCCTTAACAAATATTTTCACCAGATCATTACAGAAGCTGATTCAGAGGCGAGATTCGGACCCCATTTTTCAGCCACCGCAACATTTCATCAAGGGTTTCAGACCAAATTCTGTGGCCTGGACCCCATTCCCCGGACCTGCCTACATTTCAATGTTTTTTCAGAAGTCCCAATTGTTTGGACCCCTCCTTTTCCTAACCCTGGAAACGCCCCTGCTTAAATAATTATTACATACAACGCTTGTATGTCAAATTCAGCTGAGCGTCATGGCCCAAGGACCATTTGTTTAATGTTATTTAATTATTTATAAATTTCCTAACTGTAAGGACATTAAATTATGCTCATTTCAGATTTTGAAACTTTATTGGAGTTATTTGACGTCCTTGGAATTATTATGGTGTAAAAGAATTGTGTTAAATTTTTTACCATTATTTTCTATTACCTGAAAATGAACATAATTGAAATATGACAGTTATAACTACTTTGATGCATTGTAGGAAAGTTAAAATTCAAAAATCGATTTCTCATTCCGTTGCATGAATTGAGTTGCAAGGATTTATACTTGCTATGAGCATGTTAAGTATCTTAATCCGTGGTAAACGATTTATTTAAATTATATGCTGGTATGGCGATTTAGTTTAGACTGAAATATAATCACATGTGTATACATACTCTTTTAGCGTGTTTGTGTGTGTGTGGGGGGGACGGGGGTTGCATTATATAAGTTTATCGAGCTTGAGAGCGTGTAAGCGCCCGAGGCGGTGTATGTGTGTGTGTGTCCGGGGAGGGGCAGGGGTCGCCTCACGGTGTGGAAAAATTTCACCCAAAAAAAACAATAAAATACGCATTTTCTGTGTAGTATTTTGACCATTTCCCCACTTTTAATCACATGCTGCATCACATATAAACTTTTCGAAATATTGAATTTACAGAATCATGCGTCCTAAATTGACAGTATTTACCCTAATACATGCATGTATTGTCTTTTCAAAGCTTTCTAAAATTTCAGATCACGTTACCGTGTTTTTAATTTTAATTTCAGATCACGTTACCATAGTTTTTTTTTTACTTAAACCAGATTCGTTCATAGTTTGAACGACGAAACAAATATACTTCGAGGCAAAGAATATACCATTTTCAAACTTTCAATGAAGTTTAAGATGTAATTATAAAATCAATATTAAGATGAACAAGTTACAGGACAGCGACCTGATTTCAAGCACTTATAATTACACATTGGGCAAAACGTAAAATTGTTATATTTTAACGCAGACCTCTCTATAACAGTTATGAATTTAAATATTAAGCATAATAGTAGCTTTAGGTTAGGTAAACCTTATTCCATGTGCGTTTGTTTTGTGATGGGAGGATTTCGTCCAGATCCCAGACTTTGTCCTGATTTGATTGGCTGGTACACATGTGACATCATGGACTGAATTTTATCAACAACTCAGATCTAGTAATGCATGTTGTTTTTATTCTCTGCTGGGACTGACAGAGGCAGAAATACTGTGCATTTACTGAGATATAGAATTTTTAGTCACAGGGGATTTCCCTGTGTGTGACGTCACTACCGAGTTGACAGTGCTCATAGATGTGCCAATAGTTTTTGAAAAAAATCACACAACCTCCTGTTTTTAGTGGAAAAATAGATAGAAAAATGTTTTTCCTCCAGGAATTAGGCTTATTTTATGTAAAATCTATATTAATATTTTTTTTTTATAGGCAATTATGTTATATGACAATATAATGAGATTTGGAATACGTTTGCTTGACCTTTAAAGCCTATGTTATATACAGAATTACTCCTGCAAGTATAGTTTTGCCATGAACCATAACATGGAAATGTTTTGCTATGGGCAGGTAAATATCATTAGTCGTCCTTCAAAGTTTGTTGTAAAAAGTCAACGAATTATATACATATTAATCACTCAAGATTAATCTATGTTTTATGAGATATAAGACCTGATCGAGGGCCAAGGGTAAATCGTTGACTAATATAGGAGCATTCATATTCCCATCACAACTTTGTTTTTTAATGTAAATAGACATTTAAGTGGGCCGCACACAGCCAGGCGAGACGAGACAAGATCAAGCGAGACTTAACGGACCGACAGTCACTAGACTGGTACCCTGCTCTATTATGGCCCTCAGTCAAGCATAGAGGCAGGCTTACAACGCCATTTTAAGTACTCCCAGTTGCAACTCCTGACTTACCTGCAGACTGGTTCCAAATCCAGTATGCACGCTCATACCGGTTGTCATGGACGTTCACGCGATCCTGGTTGATTATCCGTGAAGATTTCTGATAAAATATCTTTCTTTAGTTATTTCCAGTTTTCAAATATTGAAGAATGAGTTGTTGCTCAAAAATTGAATGATGGATGAATAGATAATACGATATACTGAATCTTTGATATTCCACTGTGCGTAGGAGTGATGTTTTATTAATATCTATTAATTATGATTATTAATCTAATCATAAATGTCACGTACACGTAATGTACAGCCAACTTTTGTAACTTCTCTGAGCAAACGAAATGTTTGTTTTGTCATATATAATACATACTGGAGTTGGAACCAGTCTGCCGGGAGTACATGAGATGGCGTTGTACGCCCGTCTCTATGATTGGCCTAGAGCAGCGGTGCCATTATAGAGCGGGGGTACCAGTCTACGACAGTCACATTCTCCATTTATCTGTTGATAAAGCATTAGTCACACTTTTATTACGTCCGTCTATGACGAACGTATTATGGTATATCCACGGTCTGTCGTGCCGTCCGTCCGTCCGTGCGTCAACTTTTAGTATCCTTGCGATAACTTACCGGGGTCTTGATAGATTTTCACGGAACACACCATAACTATTTACCAACAGATTATCTGGCCCGAGTTCGATTTTGGGCAAAATCTGTGTATAATTTATGAGGTCAGAGGTCACCAGGCTTCTTTGTGGTGTCGCCGCGAAAATGTACGAGGAATAAGATGGACTTTTATAAACTCAACAGAAATATTTATCAATGTAATATCTTGCCTAGGTTCGATTTCCTGCAAGATTCACGCATATAAATGAGGTCAGAGGTCTCCAGACTGGTGGCACCATCGTTACTTACCAAAAATCTTCTGGATTTTGATGACATGCACCAATTATATTTATTAACCAAGAGTTTCTCACCTGAATTACATTTTCAGCAAAATTCGCGCTTTTATTTAATGACGTCAGAGGTCACCAGATACACGACGGGCATGTTGTGTACCATTTGGGGTGCTCTTGTTTTAATTTTTTGTTAAGTTCCATAACAGTTTTTTGAGATTCATTCATGTATAGATGTATATACATATATAAATAATAGCCCTTTCCACAGCGCATTATCGCCACCATCTATACCTTATGTATAATCTGAGCTTGTATAGAAGTGATGTATTGCCGCTGCTCCGGGAGCGTTACTAAAGTACAATGTAAGTACTATTAATCACTTGGAAATAATAGGGTTAAATTCCTTAAACAATTTATATTAATATATGAATAAATAAATAGAAAAGGCAATATGAAACAAATGGCATTTTCACAACCACTGAGTTAATTCTGTGTTTATAATATGAATATTATCATAGTTATACTATCAGTATTGTCATTCTCTCTCCAGGGGATCAGCCATTGCACAGTCCTGCGCCTACTTCACCAGCTTCATCCTTACTTTCCTCTACATCTACTTCTCCCGGATGTACACCACTACCTGGGATGGTAAGTTACGTGTACTTGCTGAGGTTACTGCATCTTCCGCAAGGGGCCATTTCTACTCCTCCAGTTAGGGATTGTCGGACTACCTGTCTCAACATTCTAATTTCAAAATCAAAATTTGTCAATGGCAGTCTTTTTACAATGCACACACGAATTATACCTACTTCATGAAGTCCTTATCACATTCACACCTAAGCCATTGGTGCATTTAGAAGCCATAGTTCGTTGAGGGGGAAATGATTTCTTTCCTGCAAAACCTAACAACGAATCGTACTCCGGTGAATGCGATACAGCGAAGTGCGGGGAAACATTAAGAGGTTATAGGTCTTTTGTCTTGACTGGAATTTATCATGCACGGCTACTCCCTGGTAATTATCCAGAGGATAATTTAAGGTATCGTTACTGTTTGAAACCCCTACATCTAAATTCAATACAAAAGTGCTTTAAATTCATATTAGACCTCATAAAGTGTACATCATTTTAAACCTGGTCCTGTGATCTTTCTAAAAATATACCTATTTTTTAACTTTCATTCATTTTCATATGATTTTGTTACATTGTTACATTTTAAAAATAAGGTACACTATTTTTATCCCCAAGGAACTATAATCCACCTTGTAATGATCCATTTCAATAAATTGATGAATAAAAACTAAAATTTTAGTTTTAGTGTAGATAGAATCATAATATATATATATATATATATATATATATATATATAGAGAGAGAGAGAGAGAGAGAGAGAGAGAGAGAGTGGGGGGGGGGAGTTTTTGAGAAATTGTCATGTAGTTTGATATTAGTTCATTAAAAAGCCGATTATTGTTACTGGGGGCTTAAAATAGTGTACCTTTTTAAAAAATTATAGGGGGCGGGGGCAACCGCTTGCTAATTGTTTTGTTTATTCACATTATCTGAGAATATATATATATTTTGCTGTGGCCTTTATACACTATATATATTCCTTACTGTTCTTTGTTGTCGTTATATAACGCAAGAAAACGTTCATTCTACAGGACTTCTATAGAGTAAGTTTGGTTAAATTTATCAAAACAAAGGATCAGAATGTTTTTGGAAATCGCATCAGTGTTTTTCTGTTTTTGCAATATAAACCATATTCGCCACAAAGCCTGCACAGTCGTCTTTGAGAATAAAATCTTGGTTCTCTAGGCGCTTGCTTTAACTTGACACTTAATGCCAGTTATAAATCATTTTCAAATAACTAGAATTCTTTCGCGTATGGAAGGTCAATTTTAAAATAACCTCTAACTGTTGATTTACCACCCTTAGTTTCCAGTGAAAATTGAGATCTGGCCACTTTATACCTGCTATTGTACCCGAGTAAAAGTTAAAAATGTATTGTCTCAATGCTGGGCCAGCCAGCTGTTTTATACTCATGTGAACATAACCTAATTATTATAGATTTTACGTTATGTAACATTAATACTGCAGTGAAATACAGTAAATTGCTCGATGTTTATATGGGATAGAGTCAAGTTTATTAACAGCAGCATTGAGAAGCAAGTAATATAACACTCATCTCAATCAGCTTCCCATAAGGATCCAATTATATACCCGAGGAGGATTTCCACGGTAATTTAGCACTGGGTATGGCTGTATTGAACGTCTAGCGTCTTTTGAAATATTCTTTTGCATATAGATTCTTTCTTATACCAAGACAAAAGCATTTAAAAAAGGCCGCTAAAACCCTTCTACAAATTCTTTCCTCACCGTTGGTTCTGATTACTTTCAATGATATTTAGTTGAAGCGACGGTTCTATGTTCGTCGTCGTTAAGGGCGGCCATTATGACAGGTAAAAATCTTTACATTAATATCTTGTAATATGAAATATTGGCGGGTTCTTTTCAACTGTCGTTATAGAAAGGCAAAAGTAGCAAAAGACGAATTTGAACAACTATCAATTTTTGAGTGGTTCTGTTTAGTCGATACTAGGAAAAGAGCAACTTTCTAATGAATAAAAAATGGTTTGCATTGAATAAATGATTACATTTAAGTTGTTATTATTCCATGATATCATAAGTCAAACATGGCGGAGGTTTAAAAGTAATGATATCAACTTACTCATGCAACAATGGCGTTGGTTTGATTTTAACACTGCGCCAAAATCGGAGATACATCAGAGATATTGAGAAATATAAGAAGACATTGGCAAACATCGAAGCAACTGAAAGATGGGAAACTATCGAAATACTCCAGGGTAACATCAGTTCATTTTGATGTCAGTCGATTACAACAGAAATGTATCGCGATGTTATCCCAGTGTTACCAAATTCAGATTCAGAAAAATTGACATAAGGAAACTTTTGAGCATGTTCAACAATTTCCCGATGTGTCCGCGATCTTGTCTCACATCCCGATTTCTTCACGATGTTTCCCGATTAGTTCCGAAGCGCTTCTGTATGCTTAGCCTTAGTCACACCGATTCAAATCGCGGACATGCAACATCACAGGCACTGGTTTCCAGCACTAAAATGGCCTAGAAACCGTGAGCACGTTGAGTATGCGCGATATACCAGTTAGAAAAGAACAAGGTAATGAACTCCACCGCTACGCGGGCAAGACAACTTTTTTTCACAAGTCCGAATTCCGGAAAATTATCCGCTTCACAAGCATGATCGCGCGCCTTTTTGTTGAAAACAAATTTATACACAAGATTAAACTTCCAAAAATAAAAGTTCTTCACACTAACCGCGAATTCCAGCACGTTTATTCCAGCTTTGACACGGTCATTTGTCATGTATACATTTACTAGTTGCGGAAGTTGACGTCATCCCGGGCTTAATGTATGTTATGGTTATAGAACAGACGTTGATGTATAAAAAACAAGTGACATAATGGTCCTGGTTGTGTTTGCATGCCATGCCACTGATTTTCAACTTCATTGACCATTTGACAGCTGTTTGAATAGTGCGCCAAAAAGAGATGTAGAAAACGACTGGTACCATGCAGCCAATCACAGCGGCCAGTTCAGGGGGAAATCCATTCAGCCCGGGGTGACGTCAGCTTCCGCAACTAGTAAATGTATACATGACAAATTACCGTGTCAAAGCTGGAATAAACGTGCTGGATTTCGCAGTTAATGTGAAGAACTTTATTTTTGGAAGTTTAATCTTGTGTATAAATTAGTTTTCAACAAAAAGGCGCGCGATCATGCTTGTGAAGCGGATAATTCTCCGGAATTTGGACTTGTGAAAAAAAGTTGTCTTGCCCGCGTAGCGGTGGAGTTCATTACCTTGTTCTTTTCTAACTGGTATATCGCGCATACTCAACGTGCTTACGGTTTCTAAGCCATTTTAGTGCTGGAAACGAGTGCCTGTGTGCAACATCGTCCAGGTGTGAGCCCTCTCATAACCAGAGCGCCATGACCTATGGATCACTAGTTGCATTTCATTTTAATTACAACCTTCACCGTGCCTATAATGTGAATATAAGTACCAAATATGTCACCAAATCTCTTATTTATTTGGTGCAAAGCCGCGGAATGAACTACCAGATAACCTGAGAAATGAAGTGGACTTAAACCAGTTTAAATCCTTAAGAACTGGAAGAGAACAACCTGTAAATGATCTCTGTGTTGCTGAAACAAGGCATAAATTCTTTTATCCCTTTAGTGTCATATTATTTATACAATTTTATCTATATTATATTTAATCATGGTAATTTTTTATCTGGTACCATGCCTCATGTTTACATTTGTATATCACCAATGACCTACAATCGGTGATATTAGCCATTTTGGCTGGCGTTATTTGTCTATGTAAACAGAGTCATAAATAAATTTTGTTGTTGCTGTTGTGTAAACCTTATAAAGTTATATACAATATTTGAAGGGTGGAGCATGGATGCGCTACAGGAGTGGGGGACATTCTCCCGTCTTGCAATGGCCGGTATGATTATGGTGTGCGTCGAATGGTGGGCTTTTGAAATTGGTGTCTTTCTTTCCGGTAAGTGCGATGCTCGCAGAGGTAATCTTCGTCACACCTCAAGACCCACGCTCATGTCATTCAATATAGGGGATGGGGGTATTATCCCCCCCCCCCACACACACACTTTTTGGCGGTGGGGGGGGGTGGTCAATGTAATCACCCCCTGTTATTCAGGGAATAATATTTATATATATTGTAAATAAAATATATTTATAAGTAGAATTATAGACTTTGGTTCCATTTATGACTTTACTAGGAAATATTATATCTAAACATGGTTTAGAATTTATACTGGAAACATAATACCTTATTTTCTAAACCTTATAATTAATTGTAATATATTTGAAATGTGATAAAGTATATATATATACCTAAAATGTGTCATACAGACGATAAAGAGGTATATATATATATATATATATATATGTGTGTGTGTTTGTCTGCAAGTCATCCCCCCACCCTGAAAGAAAAATTGACGCCACTGCCCACGCTATCTTGAATATTTCCTGTGTTTGAAAAAAAAAACCGATGTTTAATTGATCCAAAGTTTCCAAGCTCAAAAGTTATAAACACAAGAGCATTAATTATGATTGTTTTGTTGAACGACTTTTTTGAACATTGACATAGAAGACCATCAGGATTTATTTTCACTGTCCAATGCGTCCATGTTGAAAAGCTTGTTCCAATGAGAGATACTGAATGGCAAACAATGAAAAGACCCTGATCAGGATAATGCCTGGAATTACAGGGAGGATATGAATTAAAGGTACACTTGCCAATGTGGGTGTTATTTTCTGCTATGTATTTTTTTCACACGCAACCACTCAGGCTTACAAGCCCAATGTCTCTTTTAACTTGTTTTCTGTGTGTTCATGTGTGTTTCACGAAAACAAGGTGGCATGGCCGAAGATACGATATTGCGTACGTGCAAGACTTTAACGTAAAGAAGAGGTGCTTGGAATGAATCGTACTGATTTATGTTCGTAGTGCCGGACGCTTTGTTTTTTTTCTTTGTGCTACTTGTCCCGTCCCGTGCAAGTTTACTGTGTACAAGCAGATGATCTTGTTTTTCAAAGATTTGGTTCTGTTTTTTTTAATACCTATTATTATTGGTAAAATAATGGGCATCTTTAATATCGTGTGTTAATATTTTGTAGGAATTCTTGGACAGACTGAACTTGGCGCCCAATCAGTGGTCATGCAGTTGGACAACATATATTTCCAGGTGAGGCACACACATTTTACTGGACCATCATTCAAAACCCTATATCTCGATGCTGCTCCCTCGGGGACAGTGTCAAATTATCAAGTGCGGGACTCCAATGGCGTTCTCTCATTAGATTTGTCAGAAAACACACGGAAAAGCGTATTATATTGTGGTATAACAAACTGCACCAGAGAAAAAATTATTACTTTAGTCATGCACAAGTCAAGCCCGTGTCTTGATAGAAAAAAAAATCATTTTTTTTTCCTAAAAAATATGAAATTCTTTAATTTGCTGAGAAGCTCTTCGTGCACACTTAAACTCTTTTAGCAAAACATTCAAGAATTAATTAATAGGTTAGTATTCTGTCAACAGTTCTGTCAGTTCAGGAAACCGTGAAAACAAGTATTATTAGATTTTTTATCATTTCTGTTAAGTATGGTTTTCACGCGAGCAATTCGTGAAGGATGTGAATGTCGAAAAAATGACAATACCCAAAATGGAGCCGTAAAATGTTCTTGAGTAGCTTGTGCGTAGTTCTCACAACGTATGCGATTCTCGCGTATAGCCACGTACACGGAGAACAAACGACCAAAATACGTACAATAGGAATTTCGCACAAATCTCGGGCAATATTCGGGCAGATATTTCGGGACACATTATGAGTAAATCACGACCTTGGATGCTGGAAATGTTCCCAAGAAATTTCAAACTTTCAAACCCTCGCAAACTATTGCTTCCGATCTCCCGCGCATGTTTGACAAACCTTTGGAGCCTAAAATACGAATGTTGGACTTGGCCATTTAAGACCAACTTTTTATTAAAATGAAAGCATTCACATAGCTTATAACTGCTCTGTCTAATAAGACCACCTTCGAATTACGACCGCTTTTTGCCAGTCCCACGGATGGTCTTATAACACAGGTTTAACTGTGCTTTCAATATGTATTTTTCATTGAAGATTAAAGCTTCCAAACGATCTCCACTGTTAACAATATAAAACACGTTATTCATTATTAAAATGTTTATAGAAGGAAATTCCTTAAATTTGGTACACAAAATTGATTTATAAATGTAAATAATTTATTTATAAAAAAATAAATTAGAGTAAAAATCAGAAAAATCTCGACTAGTCTTCTATAGAGATCAAGATATAATTCCTAGCTCGTTTCATTGTATTCACAAACATATCAGGAAAAAATAAAAATAACATAGAACGTATTTAACTATGCATGTAAAAATAAGCATGTTAAAATAATAAAACATGATTCTGTAGATAAAACACAAGTGAAAACATTAAATATCTAGAGGGTTGTTACATCTAAGCGTTTACCTGAAGGTATATAAAACTCTGCATATAGGGGATGTAGTGTGTCGTTGATGACTTTGACATGAAGGCCATTGATTTGGTTCACGGATTTCATGGTGTTTAGCAAGAGAAGTACCAGTAGACGGTACTTTCAATTTCGCTACAGAGATGACAGGTGATGTACCTCCTTTTGTGGTGGTTGATGAATTATTGGCAAATGATGAAAGCAATTACTGAAATCAAGACTACCATATTGGCCTTAAATGCAGCTGAAAGAAATAATGGTTCACCACTTACTAATATGGCAGCTCTTGGAATAACCATGAGACATCAATTATTCTTTCCTTTGATCACACAGAGATACTGATTACTGAATGTGGCTTTATCTAATCCTGCTGAGAACTCGCCTCTCTAAAATACCTTTAAATGTCACAGGTGTCTGCTGCACGACTTATTTGTGAGCGAAACGCGAGACTTAACAAGTCCATAGCAAACACTACTCATAACACTTGCATCTAAATCGATTTTCAATCAAACATATGACCGTGAATAGTTTCCGCATCGGAAACTGATAAGAGGGTAAAAGGTCAAAACGATGGAACATACCTTGGTACCCCGTGCCACAGACTTGTCTGTACTGTAAATTAATCTTTTTATGCCTCTGTTCATGGTGTTTCATTGACAGCTATGCCAACCAGTGCTTCAAATGTGGACCCTAAAGTCGTACATTAAGGCCCTGCGATGCCGAGTCATCTAATTGACAACTATGTGCTGATATTGGATTTCAGATTGGTCTGAAATTTATTACTGAAAATAACCTCAGAGGTCATCATCATCATGGGTACTATTAGTGCACGTCACATCAATACCGCAACCTCAGAGATTCCAGTCTTAAAAAAATCACGGAAATATTCAAAATGGTTATTGGGAGAGTTCAGATATTTCCCTGGCAGCAATTCATAGATATATCCGAAGGGTCAGAAATTTTGAAGCGCTTCGTTGTCTCATCGGTATCATCCTTCACTATATTTTTTTCTTTTCACAGCAACTGCTCGATTGGTTCTTGAGATGATGCGCGCGAAGGGAATTCTCAAAGTGCCACCTATCATCCATATTTCCAATCGGCCTGAAGTTTGTCTGCGTACATACTCTAGTCGATGTCTGTGCTTAAACGATTCTTGAGTTAATGCATGCGAAAGAATTCCAAGATTGCTTACTTTCGGCCATATTGATCTCCAGCTGCTCTTTATTTCAATGGCGCACATTATCTCATGGACGTAACTTTCAGTAAAATTATCACGCCCTTTGCTTTGACGGTTCCTAAGTTAATGTGTGTGAAGGAGCATGATAGGCGGAGAGACGGACGGCCACACAGAAGGAAAACCCTTGTTACTGTAGGGTGCCCACATGGGCGGGGCCCTCATAAGATATCAGCCCTTGCAAGCTACTTTTTGTAAACATGCAGATTTAGAGGGGCGGAACATGTCTGAGGTCGTAAAATCTTTCTAAAATATTTGGGTTATATAAGTATTAGCATTATTATATATTTATATATTTATAACAATAAACCGCACATTTGTTAATTTTCCAGCTGCCGCTTGGGACACAGACCGCCACTTGTATCCGGACCGGTCTGTACTTGGGAGCCGGCAGCGCCATCGGTGCCAGGAGGACGGCCAGGGTCGCCATTTGCATCGTTGGTATGTAACGTTAAAAAAAGAAGGTTCACGAAATAACAATAATAATAATAATATTAGCAATTTATTATTTATATTGCGCTCATACTAGGTACACCTGCTCACAAGCGCATCAAAAGTTAAAATACTAAATTACATGTATATCAAGTCACCACTGTAAAACCTAGTTAAGAAACCGATGCTAAAAAGCTAAAGAGAATATCCGACTACATTGGAAACATTAACTTTAAAAGAATGCTACTCTGAAAAAGAAAAACTATGTTTAAAGGTTCTTTTTAAATGCCATAAGGGTTTTAGCAGGCCTTACGAATAATTTCAGTAATAAAATTCCATAGTTGTGGGAGCAGCAACTGCCAAAGCGCATCACCACAGGTCACCAGCCTGTAGCATAAATAATCTTGTGGGAAAAAATGATCCGTACAGGCACCTGTATATTCAACAGTGCAGACAGATAACGTGGAGCCAAACCATGTAATAAAGTTTAAAGATAACTCTATTCTGGATCGGTAACCAAATTAGCCGAACAAGTACAGGTGTGGTGTGTTCATAGCAGCAGCGTTCTGGGCACGTTGAGTTTTTTTTTTTCTAAATATGAATAACAGGTAACCCATTAAGTAAGATGTACAATAATCTGTCCTGGATGAGTTGACTGCATGAATCCTATTTAGTATATTAACTTGTGATATGACTGTTTTAGACTATCATTATTGATTTTTGTGAGGCCTGGGTAAGTTAGGTATGACATGTGTGACAACGAACTGTATGACACATTTTAACAAGAGAGTCGTCCGAGAAAGCATAACCTCCGCTAGGATTCCGGAACAAATTTTGCCGCATACATCTGTCACGGTTCAACAACTCCATCCAATGTTACCTGTAGAATAACTACGCCCTCTTATATTAATGAATCAAGCTGATCTTATGCAGGGATAAACTGCGCTCAATAAGTAAGGAGAAACTCGGTTAGACATTGATCGTCTTGATCGTCTTAGTGAAATACACTGATGATACATTTGATGTCCTACTGGTTTTCACACTGACAAGGCCTACAGAATAATACACCCACTCCTGTTTGAACTTTGCGAGGGGACGCTCCATTTAGCTGGTCTTGGTATTTACTCGCCGTGACGCAGTACAACATGGCGTGATGAACTTTCATGTTCAACCGGTAAACGCCCAGTGCAGGATTTACGCAGAGGGCTATAGCCCAAGACCTAAAATGGGAGGGGGGTTCTCAGTCTACTGTCAAATACTAAATTTTATGATACTGTTGATTTTATTTTGTAACGATTAAAATCAGTGATTGATCCAGGCCAAAATAATACTTTCATAAAGATGCAAATTCAAAAAATACATTGTGAGTCGCGCATGAGAAAAACTGTTCTGGCGTCGTATATTGTGTAATTTTGAGGCATGGCTGTAAATATTCAGTGTGGACGCCTTCATTAATTCAGTAGTAATGTAAATCCACCTGACCAGCAACAGTCAAGTGTCCGGTTGGGTGCTACACGTATAAATATATATATATATATATATATATATATATATATATATATATATATATATATATATATATATATATATTACTACAGAATTGTTTCGTGAGTACAGCTGACTAGCCGGCTAACTCTTCAGGTACTAACTGGAGTTAGTGCCTAATGAGTAAGCCGGCTAGTCAGCTGTACTCATGAAACAGTTATGAAGTATTTGAAGTAAAACTAACTGTATACAATACATTATGAATGTTCCCCTGCATGGTTGAGCACTTTCACTATGATGTAATGAATTTCTATGTGTATTACTTTTATTTTATATATATATATATATATATATATATATATATATATATATATGGTATTTATGTTCCAAAATATATTGACATTCTAAAATTTTTGGGCCGATGGGTGCATAATTGTCCAAATCACAGGTGGAGATCGAAATAAGCAGTGGAACTAGCGTCAGTTTTAGATTAATCGGGTTTATGTTTTGAACCGCCTGTCCAATGCCCCTTCCGCCAGGCGTTGAAAGCAGGGAACAGTGTCTCTGTTTTTCACAGTACAACAACCGGCTCTTGGCCGTGATACTTTGGCTCTGGGCTTCTGATAACCATTTAACAAATACCTGATGATGGTCGTCACAGGGGAAAAGCCCGTGGATTATTACCGCGGAGTATCATGTCGTATTTTATTGAGATCTTGTTTTTGACCACATAGCGGAATGGCCATTTAACATCTGAAATAATTTATAATGAAGATAATTCCTAATTGTAGATAATAATGGTTCTCCGAAATGTTAGAGAAAATAATAACTGTAGATAATTCAATGTTTTCGGATGCAAAAATAGTAATTGCAAATTGAAGATAATAACGGATTTTCTTGTTTAATTCACTACCTGACAGATTAAAGTTACCTAAAAAAACTTTTACCTAAAAAAATAATGTTCGAGCCTCCAGCTTATTTTCATTTATCAAACACATTATCTGAGCAACAACCATATATTTATAATCCTTTGTTTTAGAAACGTCCTTCCGTTGCCCTTCTATGCCACTCACGCGCCTGTCTTTTGGGATTTAATTTTCCTGGCAGAATTTAATTTCGTTGTTAGATACAGGGGAAGTATAGTGTCTTAATCTCTTTTATGTGACTAAGAACATTGCAATGCTTCTTCCATTTGTGTCTTACTGAAATGAAAATGATTTACTTCCCAATAGAAATTGAGAACCAGAAACATATGAGGACCAGGAGGTGACTGGATCCTCAGAAATCGCGAGTAAGGGAGATCCACTTGCCCAAGGATTATGGCTGCTTGGAAAAAATCAGTGAGCGCAATGTTTTAAAAAAAGAGCTTTGAATTCAAGCTAAGACGTTGCCAGTGTAGCCCATGTGAGACAGATTCCATATATTAAGCTCTGTGACAGGTATTTCTGTCTCGTATGTCTGCTCAGTCCTGTGGTGGTTTTGGCCCAGAAAATTCCATGCACGCTGTGCTGTTGAGAAAGGTCGCTTTATGTCATTTTACCAAGGTAATGTGTTACACGAATTGACAGTATATACAGATAATCCACAACCCAGGCCTATGTTTTTTTGCTGGTAATAGTGAGTGCGGACATTGAACCGTGTGTGGATATATTGATACAAGACCAAAAAAGTGTGTATTCCACTGGGGTGAATCTTAATAAAGAGCATGTACTGTATATTTGAGCTTTTTATACCACGGCCATGTTGTACCGCCTAACGTCAGATCTGGCACCTACCAGTAAATCTCTAGTAAATACATTTAATTGCCAAATTGACTGTGCTTTTATGCTGTATGTATGTCAACTAAGGATTGTATTTAGACTATTTACAGGATGGATTCAGGGCGTTTAAAACCTCTCTATATATATGATAAACTCATAGAAAAGAAGTATTCATAAAACAAAGAAGACCCAGTTCAAAAGAAAACGATTTCTAGGGTTACCATGATGATGGAAGGAAATAAATGATATTCAATGAAATTTGCTTGTTTTCCCCAAATTTTGATGGTGTTAATAGACAGGTGGTCATATTAGACAGGTCAGTTATACCCACTGTGAATGTTTTCGGTTCATTCAAGGATGGTCTTAGTAGACAGGTGGTCTTATTAACAAGATTGTCTTTCAGACAGGTGTTGTGTTTATTAGCGCCGTTTTGAATATATATCACTAAATATGTTTGCGAGATACCCGTTGTCCTTGTTTAGAATGTGTTGAGTATAGTTTTATTTTTCCATGAATATAAGTTTCAATATTCTTGTGTGTGTCTGGGATTTGTCCTTTTAGGATACATGTTTTCATATCGATGTTGTTTGTCCATACTTTGAATAGTTTTGAACGGTTTCCAAATGGAACACGCGTGTTCTCTTATGGTTGTGTATGATTTGCATCTTCCCTTGTTGCATGGTTATGTGCCATTTCGCTTTTTGGTGATGGAAGATTTGTTGTGAATAAGGGTTTGTGGGAGGGTTTTGGGTAGTCTCAAGGATACCATTGGTATTAATCTGAAAAATTAGACAATCCATAAATGTCAACACGTGTTGTTTGAATAACAAAATAAATAGAATGGAATTTTAAAAGGATATATAAAGTAACATATAAAAGAGGAAGAAAAAATGGGGTCTTTTCAGGAAGTTTATTTTCGACTCCATTAAAATACTAGCCTGCTCATACTGACGCTTAAAATAACTCGCTTTAAAAAGATTGTATTTTTTCCTGATAATACTAAAAATATCACAGGAAAATTAAACTAATCAATACATATTCCATCAGAAAGAAACTGTATCAGGTTTAAAATAGTACATACATCATGAGATCTGGTATTAACTCATTGGATTGAGTTCTAAGGAAAGGGTTTATCCAGGAATGCTACCTTAATTCTTTGAATACCAGGTACATTTACCAGTACATTAAGCAGTTGGTTTTCCTGTCTTTTATAGGCGTTGTGAGCCTGATCGTCGCCGTCCTCTTCGTTGCATTACGTCACGAGTTGCCATGGCTCTTCACGAACGTAGAGTAAGTGGACATTTGACTTTTATCTAATAACAATATATTGTACCATTTGCCATTCATAATGTATACGATTCAATTGATTCCAGCTCCAAAGAAAAGGTTCAATGGCGGTTTCTGATGCACGTGATGGTCAGCATTAAAACTGTATTACTAATAAGCTTTCAAAACTTTTAGAAAGCAATTTCTAGAGGAAAAACATTCCCCAACTATAAGAGACGATTTTCATGACGGACATAGGCTTGGTTGTAAATAACATCTGAAAGGGACCCATTCCGTCATTATAAATCCGAGTATATATTAAACAAAAATGATCCCTCGAAACGTTTAAGAAAATTTAGCCAAAACGGTTGTAAGGCTGTTTGGTTTATTTGAATCCGTGGGCGTCAATACCCCCATGCATGGGGGTATATATATCCCGCCCCTTTTTTAGCAAGCCAGTATCGTGTAATTACCCCCCCCCCTAAATTGAGAGAATAACATTTATATATTGGAAAATATATTAATACATGTAATTAGAATAATAGACTTTGGTTGACTTTATATATATATATATGTGAATATATATATGTATATAAATATATATATATACATATTACATATATATATATATATATATATATATATATATATATATATAGCTAAACGTAATGCACGTTGCTGATGGTTGCCACAGGTAACTCTGGCTGCATTCTTAAGTGGATCTCTGTAAACTTCACGTCCACGTAGATCCCCTGAGGGCACTTAGTCAAATAAAAATGCTTTTGCTTGCACATTTCCTCATCTCTAATACACTGAGAAGACTGATTAACCTCTCTACGGCTCTGCATGGAGCGGTTATTTACTCAAATTTTACATATTCCCTTGTCATTGATTTTTTTTCTTTAATATCCTTCTACTTTTCGGAAATAATATTTTGACCCCAATACTCCAAGCCGTTGATGATCAGTATTAACATGTCCCACACTGACCATCTGGCTGAGATCCAGGTCTCTGGATCCACTCAGCAGAGACCTTGCTTCATATGGCCTTCTGGCGCATGTGATGGGACCAAAAACATAACGGCATATCAAATCTATCCTTACGAAATAAAAAAAAAGTATACAGAAACAGAAACTGTTCATATGCCTATACCTTTTAACAACAAGAATACATATATTGGAAACCCACCAGGCTTATTAGCCAGACGGTTGATCTAAAAATTGCAACATATTTGTTTGCCCGCCATGTACACGGGCCGTACTCGAACCAGCTGATTTGTTCATCCATGAAATAGCACACTTGGGGCTCACTGAAGATCTCTGCCCAACTGGGTCACATAACTTGCACCTAAAGAGGTGCGATGGCTAGCCCTGCTAATTTTATATTCTGAATTCGAGGAAAAGTGTATGTATAGACAGTAGATAGGTAACACGCTTGAATCTCTCCCCTGACGACCCGGGTTCGACCCCCGGCGTGACTACGAGAGTGGATTTTAGTGGCCGTAAAATGGTTTTCTCCGGGTCGTCCGGTTTCCTACAACTCAAAAGATTATCAAATAATTAACGACACCATCCAAGCAATGGAGAGTGCCTCGTATTAGTTATTGTAATTAGTTGTACAATCCATGTAAAAGTCTAAATGAAATTTAAACTTAAAGTCCAATATAATTACGCCATGCCGTTATATATCTGTTGGTAACATATGATCTTAGGCTTTGTTTAGTTAAGGTTATTGAATCTGTCTGGTATTGATTTGACGGTCTGCCTGTGTGACACACCTACGAGGTAAGGATCACAGAACTGTCTGTATTAAATACGCTGTGATCACCTAAAAGTTCAAAATTGAAGCCGCTGTATCAAAAGACTGATGTATATGTCCAGTCAGGTCTATGATGCAGTTATCCATAATAAGGTAATGCACAGAGCTAATTGTTTTCAGCGGGAAGATACCGCCTTGTAAAGGAATAATTACTTAATATATTATCATATGAGGCAGCGTCCTGTTTATAATAACTGAAACTCAGCTTTGGACCCCAAGTCTTTCATGTATAAACCAGTCTAGACTTTGTCCGGCCGAGGTGAGAGACCATTGGCAACTGAATTCTTGACAAATAAATGTTTGAAGATTTTTTGACAGGTTGAGGCCACGCGGGACAGCAGGACACTAGATATAATAAAATCAAAAGGTTTTATAAAAACAAAAGGTTAAGGTAAAGATGGAGAGTTTAGTCTGATATCACCGACGATGTTAGACTAAGACGACTGTTAACACCTTGCCTTCCTGGTCTTTCGGGCCTGTTCATTCATGTAGTTTTTCTTGCCTCCCTGGGGAGCATACAGCACAGGCAGCCATAACAGGCGTTAGAAGGTTATTCGTTCTATACTTGCATGCCGCCCATGACCAGTAAACCCATTCATTTTGAGCGCAACCTTGTTGTAAAGACTATGGATAGGAGCCTTAAGCCGCGTGTCCACTTGTACTGAGCGGTGCGTGTGCGGTGCGGATACGTATGCGGATATTTTGTGCGTGTGTGTCAATTAGATACGTCTTTCAGTGCGTTTTTAGGCCTTTCACCCTCTTTCACCTCTACAAAATGACACTTTCCGCATGCGTTTTCGTACCCGCGGCTACATGGTCCGGTTTTCAAAATACGTATCCGTTTCCGCACACCGCACGCACTCCGCACCGCATGAGTGGACACACTACTTCTTTATTCCAAACGCGCGATTTAAAACGCATCCGCATCCGTATCCGTACCGCATAAGTGGACACGCGGATTTAGGATTCGTCAGGTCTCTAAACCCAATAATGGAACAAAGAACAACGACATTAATAAAAGTCAGTTAAGCGAATCATAAAAGAATAATATGGGAATGTGTTTGGTTACACACATAGATTACGGAATATAAGTTGAAAGGAGATACAGCATGGCACGGTTTTAGCGAGCGATGCCTGGTACCTCAATATCAACACATTAAAGTGCTCGGGTGTTTAGGGGAATAATGGTATATGCCCCCTGGGCCTGATGGAAACTACAACTTTGCATGTTATTTATCGACACAGAAGTGAAAAAAATGAGCCATATTGTGACACAGCTCCCAGGCAGACCCAGTCAACTTAAAATAATTGCTGAGTCATGATGTCATGGTTGCAAAATAATAATGGTTGTAAATCCTGTCTCTCACCACATTTCTTCTGATAGAAAATAGACTGTTAATCCGGATAACAAAAAAGGCCTATTTGGTCCATTTTCTTTGAATTCATGCACTGATGGTCACCTGTCCTTTTATTTGTAAAAGTCAAATACAAAATATAAAGCTACCCGCTCCGTTTGCAGGCAGTCTTACTTTATGGCTTTGTCTGTCAAGGTTTTTAAAATAACTATCCATGGTATCAGTCATAAAACAGTGCTCTGTCAGAACAAAATGACAAGAAAAAACCTTTCACCTAAAGAAGAAAACCACGTCGTTTACTTTGGCAATATATAGGAGACAATTTAAAAAGTGCTAAATCATCTCATTGCAAAGGACAGAGAAATAGCTAAGAACCATGACACATAATATTATTGGAAACAATATTTCAGTTTAGGACAGAATGGTCGAATAGTCGAATAATGTGTTGATTTCTGTGTTCTGATTGTGTTAACCATTAATTAGATCTGAAAAATCCTGAACTGTATACAATAAAAAAACCTCATTTGAAAAGCAAAACCTGCATATTTCTGATTGATATACACGGATATATTATCACTCTTACTGTGTTTTTAAAAGTAAAATGAATTCTGAAATGTTTATACTAAATCACGGTTGTGAACACGCTTCTATAGTATCATGTAGCTATATTTTGAGTATATTTAAATATTACATATTGTTCGCAGAGACGTGGTGTCCCTGACTTCAGCCCTGTTGCCCCTCGTTTCGCTGTATGCGTTCTTCGATAGTATAGCGGTAAGTGACAAATCAATAATACAACAAAACTGTGTAAAGCTATGGAATATACCATTCAATCTTTAGCTATTTGATATAGCTGCTTTGTACAAAAGCAACATACTTCAGCCGGCCACCATATAATAAAATTCATGGTCTCAGCTTTTAAAGGGCTTCAAATACTTATTCGTTTGATAAATGACAGGTTAACTATTATTCTTCGTGGACTGAACGTGGGATGTTTATGTGACCACACAGGTAAACGAGGTTCCTCCACCACCAGGCGTGCAGTATATCATTAGAATAACATTTGCCACTATATATATGCTCAAAAAGTGTCTAATGTGTTTGGAAAACGATCATAATGTTCAAAATCTGACCCAAGGTCTCAGCATTTTAGTTACGGTTGTATTGCTAGATATTCAGTTTTCGGAGACTTTGTATTCATGCTTAATTCATGTAAGTAGTATTTTGTTAAAACATTTCAACTCAAGTCCTAAAGAACCGTATATGCATGTTCAACTTAAATCCTTTGATGATAAATAAATTTGTTGTACTTTTCCTGTTACCAGTGTGTTTGTAAGGGCGTACTCCACGGTTCTGGCAGACAAATTTACGGAGCAATTATCCTGATCATCTTCTACTATTTCATCGTTTTCCCGATAGCGGCGCCACTTATGTTCCTCACACCACTCCGGTCATATGGTGAGTACAACGTCACGAAAATGTGTGTATTTGATCATCACCTGCTCGCAGATTTTTTTTATTTAACATACTGAGACCCAGTGCTTCACAGTCCTGATTTTGTTCTGAATGGCATGTAAAGGTATTAGCTCTGTGCCATTGCAGTCTTGAACAAGGTCACACGTAAGAATTGCAATTCATGATTGGATCCCTGTAAATGTGTATCTTGTCCTCTCCTCTGAACAGATATCAACTCTAAAATGCACGTAAGCGTTTTGTATGTTTTGTTTTGATAAAATATTGGTAATTCCGCTGACTGCAAGTCATCTTAACTATTGCTATAGGCCTTCGTCCTTCGTCTGTCCGTCTTTTCCATGGAAACCTGAAAAAATACGGTGATCTGTACCCAACGCGTTCCATGAGCCTAAGTCATGATTTTGGGCATTATACCGCGTATTGTGGTAGTTGATGATTTTGTTTGTTTATAAAATGTAATTTCCATAAGAAACAAATATATTGATCATGTAACTTGAAGCAACAGGTGGTACCACTTATGTTGACCTATTTCCTTGAGCCAGAATGGTATATTCCACTATTTCTCAATTGTATATGCAGATTAAGGCTGTATGTGGAGCCATTTATGGTGTTTTCCATTTCACAACTTTCATGACAAATTTATACAAACCTCTTGGTCGATGGTTTATAATAACAGACAATAGTTATCAGTTTGCTGCTTTGCAGTGCACAAGCCATGACTAATAGAGCCATGATGTTAAAACAGAATGTGGAGATTATGGTAACCTCTCTCTTTGTAATCTTCAACTTTGGCCATTTTGATATATGTGTCCGTGCTTTACCTTAAGTGTCAAATTCAGCTGAGCGTCATGGCCCATGGACACTTGTTATATTTTGTCCAGACGGGGATGGAAAGGGGAGGGATACAAGTCAGGCGAATGAGTTTCTTGAAGGAAACAAAAAATCGGGGAAAATAATTAATATAGTTAAATCTATAGTTAGATCTTTACCCCTTGCACATGATTTGCTATATATACATTAGTTATACATAGGTATATTTATAAGAGGACCACACACCGAATTATTACTATCTTGCCTTTACCTTCTCAAGGTTACTGGTTTTCGATGGCGGGATCCCTGATCGTGCAGTGCGGCATCCTGCTGGGAATGGTTTTAAAGACTAACTGGCAAAAACAAGTGGAGAAGGTGCTGTTTATTTTTTATTTCACAAAAATATAATTATATTTTACATGTTTATATGCAATAACTATACTGTAGTGATTAATCAGAATGGTTAAAAACAGGTAGCAATATACAAGGTTTATACAATATACAAGGAAGGTGGTTTTATTCGGAAATATATATATATATATATATATATATATATATATATATATGGTAGCTTTCCCTATAATAATCTAAAATATTGTATCAGGGTTAAAAGAAGTTCGTCCGAAATAGGTAGCGTCATAAGACAAAACATAGAGTAAACTAAAGCAAAAGCTGCTGCCGCGTACTGGTAAGTATATTAGCAACAGAAGAGTGACCTGTACCTAATCCAGAGGGGTTCAGGTGACACTCGTTTCATGTATATGTATTCATATGTCTTGAAATAAATGGACAATTTGCTATCTTCTTAATCCTAAATTAAATAATGAAATTCCGTATTTGTATATAATAAGTCAACATGTTCAAGTTCTGCCAATCCCTATCTTTACTCTGTGCGTTCATCCTCAGGCTAAAAATAGGACGAGCATGGTGGACAATGCAGAGTTCCTCAAGGACGTTCCAGACGAGAACACAGGTGAGTGTTAATACCCGGATGAGGGACCAGCTAGTTTAACCAAACTGACAGATAAGGTAAAAAATGCTGATATCTCAGGTATTATTTTCATAAATCAAAGCGCTGGAGAGACTATTATTTACCTTTTCGTTATAGGTTTTCTTTTAAAAATATTTTATCAGAGGACAGCATGACAGTGACAGAATTGTTGCTAAATAGGTGAAAACTCAACAAAACTTAGGAAATGTAAATGAAATTTATTATTGTATTTTCTTAAAGAAATGTCCAAGTTGCTGAAGCTAAATAATGGTTAATTTGTATTGACAAAATTAAAAAATATACCGGGGCTTTAAAGTGATGCCTGAGAATCAAACATTTTGTTGATCTAATATACATTTTATTAACATTGTTGAATTATCCACTTGATTTAACCGTTCAATTTGTATTGATCTTAACCAGCCGCACCCGCAGTGTCAACCTGAAATGATTTGATTTTGATTCGAGTTTTTAGCCTGCATGGTTCAGATAATTGGCCTAATATGAGGTGGTGGGATAATCTAAACAGCGCACTCTACTTTCGTCTCTCTGAGCTTGAGCTGCTTCTGCATTAATAACTGAAGTCTGAAGTTTACCATTAATACAACGACAGAACTTAGCGTATCCTTGTAGGTTCTGTTTTCTAGTGGAAAATTAGCATGAGGCAGGAAAACTAAAATTGAAAACCAGGCAGTATTGAAATATATTGAAATTATTTTTTTTAGATAGAATAAAGTTTCATATATACATACTTTAATGGTGTTATTTTTATATTCTAAATTTGTCAGTGTACCTATATTACTTAATTTTGTTTTTATTGGCCTACTTGGGTACATATCTGAGACCCTGTGTTTAGTGATGTGTGCCGAAGACTGCCTACACATATGCAAATTCAAGAAAAAAGGTGACGATTTTTAAAAAGCATATTTTACATTATTTAAATTTAAAGCACTGTTTTAGAGTCGCTATATTAAAGTAACGTTAAATTCCTTCCTATTTTTTAACATAAGCCTGATGCTAATTTAGGGGTAACGGGTCTTTGATATTAGGTATTTAGATAATAAAAGTTATTAATTCATATTGCAAAACATGTCAGCAGATAGCATTTTAAATCTGGGTTAAATTACAGTGAAACCTGTATATACGCGAATATAGGTGGGGAACCGTTCGCGGATGGTATTTCCATATATACGCCACGCGGCACGCGATTTCTAGTCTTTCAGGACAGTTCTTTAAAGAAATTTAGGTTATCCTTTTTCTTTGTAAATTTTACCAAAGTGATTATTCAGGAATAAAAAACATGTTCGGATCTGTATTGATAAGAAAATAAAGAGCATATGTATTTGAAGTTACTTTCCCTGTACGTCCCGCATTTCTATTGTCACACGTTACTAATCATTTAAATGTCATTGTGATAAAGAGTGGTGGCATCGTATAGACAGTATAGTGCCTTTCATTTATTAATTCTACCAATCTATTCACAGTTTCATCGAACATCGTCTCCGTCTTCACTTTGGTGGCTTTGCTTTAGGAAAGTGCTGTAAACACAGGGATGCCCTCCCTGGCGTCATTTTAAGAAGTTCAAACGCGAATACCGCGCGACAGTTTTTGTGAATCGCTCCCCGGCGAGAATAAGAAAATCGCTTTCGCGTTCGCTCTCGTGCTCGCGTTTTCGCTTAAGGAAACGCAGCTTAATAAGACCAAGTTTGGCTAGTCCCATCTGTGGTCATATTACACAGCTTTCACTGTAAATGCCTTTCTTTAAAAATTCATTTTGTAGATATTTCATATGAGACTCTTCAGCTTTTCTTGAAACTGGTGTCCCACTAACCGTGCTGTGTAATACCCTCGCATTTCTGTCACGGCACTTAATTATTAGCACCCTGTATGAAAAGAAACACACATTTAGTATGATTTCGCTTTATTTGTTGTTATTGTTTTTTATAATTGAATCTTTTATATATACCTGAAAGATATTATTGCATTTTTTTAATTTCTTATTGATTTATACCTAATGATTTCATTTTGAAGAGCAGCCAGACTAACACGTGTACAGGTGACTATATATCAGGGGACCCAAGGGTCATGACGCTCAGCCAACGCGCATCACAAAATTACCTAATATTTATAAAAGTTTTGTAATATATCTGAAGAAATTGACAGCAAATGTTGTTCTAATTTGGCACGGGTCATTATATTTCTACATAGAGTACATCACTTGATAGTCTTGAGCAACATTTCTGATTTGCTAAGACAATACTCTGATATGACTTGTACTTGTCACTCACTTACCGCAAACAATTTTAGTCCAATTTTGATCATTCTCCCAGGTTTATTGACACAGTGTAGAATGTCAGGCAAAAGCACATAAATTGTTTTCTTTCGCCTAATTTTGTAAAAATTTTGCGGGACTAGAGAATACATAGCTGAATTTTGGAACTGTTTCAAGTTGATGGTAAAAAGCAAAAGGGATTGCCAATACAGCATGACGCGATCCTAATTGTCAACCTCACAATAGGCACACCATGTTGAATCTGTTTCTGAGAAAACGGCATAAATGCTGTGATCTTTCAGTATGACAAGTCTTGCAAAATGTATAATAAATGTTAAAAATGTAGGTATCTTCAGACTTGTTCTTCTAATGTTCAAGTAAAACTACCCATGACTACTAACACGTATACACAAGTTTCAGAGCAATACATGAACCCACAGCTGAATAATTCTTGTGATTGCTGATATATAACTAAAATCGGACAGAACACCTCAGCTTTAAAGTGATCATTTTACGTGATATACCAATATTCTAGTGTCAAGGATTAACCATTCATTGACTGTGCAGGTCGCTCGCAAAAGCAAGATCCAAAGGTCCATTGACGAATGTATATGTTTATTCCCAAACTGAACTTTTAAAATCCCATCGATTTCAATCTATATGATTATATTTTTTTTCTCCCTTTTCAGCGCTTCTGCAAAAACAAGATAACAAAAACAATCGATACAACAGAAAACGCAGCACGCTTTCAGCTTCTTTGTCTGCTTCCGAGGTGCGCGCTCTCACACAGGAAATGGAAAAGCTTCCGGTACGCGCTCTCGTCACTCGCCGACTGGTCACAGTAGGAGCTTTCGTCTGCTTTCTGGCTGCTGGAATCCTGGTGAAAATATTCGTACGCCTTCCGGAACACGTGAACATGGAGCAAATTTCTCCAATGAATAATGGCACAAACTTGACCAGTTCGTCATATAGTGCCATTACGACACATTTACCAGCGGACATCGCCAGCTTTACTACAAAAATCAACCAGTTCCCAGACGTTGTCACAAACACAATCGGTCCCAGTGCAAAGTCTGTTTTACCCGATGTAACAAGAAACATATCGACCATTGGCGATTATATATTGAATACTACAACGTCAATAAAGCAGTTAATAACCGAGGTCCCCAAAAACTTTTCTAGGGCGGGTTTGACCCAGAAACCCTAAATTATTACCACATTTTATATATATGATCTCCATCCCGGCCCGTGTGCCAATCAGTCACTGACGGTTAAACTGTTCGCTGCAGTTCATTGAAGATCATCCTATATTTTATGAACTGTGTGCAATTCTTATTCCGCTATGGGTAAACGAATACTGTGTGTACACGCTAAGAAGCTCAACAGTATAATATTCTGTAAGCTTTTGTGATGTATATACATGTCCAAGTTCAATATATTTACACTTCACATTATACACCCTCTACATCAGAATTTGGTGTATGAGTGTATTTATATATGTATGTGTATTGTGTGTGTTTGCTGGGGTTTTCTGAAGTTTCCGAGGCACTTTAACAAATATCTGTATGTTTAACGGAGAAAATCACTCACAAAATATTTTTGATATCTTAGTGATGATTGCAGTGCTATAGATATTATGTTTTAACAGGGCATTCAACTTCGTGGGTGCTTGTTACATATAATATATGAAATCAGAATCATGTCGGAAAGCTGTTGCATATGACAACAGTGTTTGTCTCTGGGGAGGTTGTAACATTTAGACGCTTGAATGAACTAGAAAGAAACGGACACATACCTTAACAATTATAAAAAAAAAATGAGTGTTTATAAAAAAAATCACTCAAATGGGTCATCGTTTTAAGATTTAATACTCTTTTAAAGAACTGAATTAACAGCACATGCGCAGAGTATGACGTCAAAGCACAAAGACCAAACCTGGGGCGGATATAGGGTTTGGGCTGAACACCCTGGCACAGGTAAACACAATTGTTCCGGACATGCCGTAACACTTTATACAAGCATAACTTTCACGTGCAGAAGTAAAGCGAATAAAACGGCACCAGACGCAGAATCCATTGCTCCTTTTCGGTGTTAAGCGGGTATTTTCTTATTAATCTATGAACTTGATCATTTTGTCTTAAAGAACTGGTTCGCGTCCCCTGTGATCATTCTTTATCCGCCCCTGTGCAGAGCATCTTCTGTATTCGTTATAGTTAACCTAATTTGAATGCAGAAGGTGAATTTGGCGTAGTTCGCCTGATTTGATTGGTTGCAAAAAAATCTCGCAAAAGAGCCATAATGTTTTTTGACCAATCAAATTAAAGAATAGAAGATCAACATTTTATAACAGAATAAACAGAATCAACAAAAAAAAGTACAAATTACAATTGATTTTTCTATGATGGTCTGATGAACATCGGAAAAAAAACCTCTTTCGGAGGAAAGAAGAGGGGGCTGTATAATCAATACATTGACATATCTCTGCAAAACCTGTATGTAAAATGCCTTGTAAATGACCAGCATTGAAAAATAATAAACAAATGAAAATGTCAAAAATAACATCATACTTTATAAAATGAACTTAATATGATATTTACATTGTTTGTAATAAATTTGGTCAGCATTAAGATGTATTATTATTCCATTATTGTGAATAAATGAATAAAATATACACTTCTAACCACGAATATTTTGTGTTGTTGTTTTTTATCTTTGCGGACGTAGGAACTAATTTAACGGGACTATCGAATTTTACGGTTTCTTTTGAATAAAATTAAGTAAAAAATCAGCATAAATGAGCATTATAGTCATTCGATTATTTTGGTAATTAAAGAAATTTAGGAGCATCAGAATATGCATTATTTGGCGATGGATGGTATTTTTATATTCTTCTTGATTTTCAGGAGTTTGATTACTTTTGACACAGGAACTGATCTATAGAACTATTTATAAGAAATCCTAAATTTTGTAATCATTTGAGGACCTGAAGGTAAGAGCCACACATATTTTGTTCAACTGAGACATTATACACTCCCAAAACTTTGTGGTTTCGGAAAAATAACAAACCAAAGAGACTTAATTTCGCAAAAATTCAGCTCACTCGTGGAAATTTTTACACAGCTTAAAATTTACATACAGATTCTAAATGAGAGGGAACTGCTTTATACTTCTTGATTAATCGCACAGCTCGTTTTCGTCATGGTAACGTGTGACATAGGATTATATTGTCGGGGTGGGGGTGATTGGGGTGGAAACGATTTTTAGATGGTCATGATCACACTAAAATTACCTCGAACCAGACCAAGAGACATGTCACATCACCGCGGGGTTATTCCATTATTTTATGAACTTAAGTTATTTTTTTTTTGTTACTTTAAATGAGACTTAGTGAGTTAGTGTGAGAAAGACACACGTAGACAGACGGACAGACAAAAAGATAGAGTAAAGAGAGGGAGAGAGAGAGAGGGAGAAGAGGGAGAGAGGAGAAAAAGAGGAGGAGAGAGAGAGAACAAGTAAGTACATCAAACTTGGGGGGGGGGGGGGGACAAGGCCATTGTTTGGAGTACTTTTTCACGCAAAAGCTCGATACAAAATACAAAATGAGAATGAGAATATAGAGCCTTTTAGATATGCTAAAATAACAAGGATCTTGCCACATGCGATGCTATTTCCCATAAGATATCAGACGCTCTCTGACGCTGGCCTTAATCTCTCTAATGTCAAGAGGGCCGAAATGGCGCTACATCTAGCTACGACTGACTGTTTTTCAATATGCGTGAAAACATGCCTATATATACACAATTAGATGTAGATATATATTCATATATTATACGTGAAATGATAGTTGTGTTAAGAGTTTCAATGTGTGCGTATATGCACGCGTGGACTGGAAGAAGTATAGTGGAAAAGTGGATCTAGCAGGTCTTCCTCATAAAGAGGCAGGAGATAAGTCATTTTACCCCTAAGTAGCTATTTATTTTTCCCACACAAAAAAAACATGAGGATGTGTGAATTATTCAAAAACTATTGGTACATCGATACTGTCAGCTCCGTAGTAACGTCACACACACTGTCAGTCCCAAATTTTCAGGAAAGAATAAAAAAACATGTATTGCTAAATTAAGTCATTTCTAAATATTGCTAATGACGTCACACTTTGCACCAGCCAATCACTCAGGGCCAAGTTTCTATTCTGGATGAAAGGCATATACAACACCACCACGTGCTATTCGGATTATTCACTTTCATACCTTGACGGGCACATGGAATCACCAAAATTACAAATTAATTTAAGCGATTTTTCATGCATATGTTGTTGTCATTCTTTGTTTCCTCCATTTTATATGAAGATTTAACATGAAAATAACACTAAATAAGTAATCAAATGATATACAACAATATTGACTAATATTCTGTACACATTTATTTATTATTTATTTAATTATTTAATATATATGAGCCTATTATAGACATAAGGAACATGTTGGTTTCAAACATAAATGTTGCTTCTGAGTTCAGAATTTTTTATCTTTTATCTTCTGTATTATGAAAATAGTCCGTAAAACTAACCTTGCAGTGTGCTACTGTAGGAATTTTAAATTGTCTCGTAATTATTTAAATATTTTTTTTAACTTTTCAGTTTATAGTATATGCTTTTAGTGTAAAGCTTTTGGAGCGATTTTATATTGTATAAAAAAATTTCCGATATTGAATATGATTATGGAAATTATCATTATTATTATTTTTATGAAAATGAATAGTGACAACTAAAAAGTCATGGGTGTCAACTGATACTTATTAATCTCACACTACCCCAGATTAAAAAAAAAAGACCATTTTGGATAAGAGGGAAAATTTTGTACTCCTTAAAATTTGATACCATGTTGATTGATGCAATGTTTATTAAGTTTTGTGATTTTTAAAACTAACATATATAATATCATTATAATATTTACTGTTACCATGATAACATTCATACAATAATTCTAATCTGAACCATACGACGAAAAATGCAATTAACATGTATAGGAATATTGAAGACATGAACATCTTGAACCTTTTCCATTCTCGTCTTATCACTCTGAAAAAGAACACTTCACCTTCTGTATGTTGGTGTATTTTATTGAAGGCTGCATCGGGTATTGGTACATATTGCCGTTCATGACAGTAACCTTCCTTTTTGCAGTGGCGCGCTCCCCTTTTCCGACCCAAACAGTTTGGACACTAGAAAAATACATGCAAAAAAAAAAACAACAAAAAAAAAATAAAAACGAGAAAACCTGCACCGAATTTTGTACCATAATATCTGATTTTAAAACTACCATAGGTTGTGCCAATACAGCCTAAATATTTTAAAAATTAAACTCCTCTATGCAAAATACCTCTCTCAGCCTTGCCGCCAGTCCGTCTGTCGGTCTCTGTAAACTGTTACTTTGTGAGCTGGATATCTTAAATTAATTAAACATTGGGACTTCATTTGTTTAGGGCAAATGTATATCAACAAAATCGGTCAAGTTCGGAGATGGGTCACCTTTACCTATTTTCAAGGTCACATAGCTAATTATGGGAAAAAGTCTAGTTCGCGCATTTTCCCATAACCACGGGATGTATCATTATGAAATATAATGTACGTTTACTATAAGTCTGGTTGGCAACTCACACTTTATCTTAACTTTTACGAATATACCGCCTTTTTATACAACCGTCTTAGAGGGGTATTCCAAAAGGCAGTCCTGCTTTTAGTTTTGCCGCCATAACTTACGAAACTCATCATTAATACTTACCAATAACCCATCACGTCGAAATTCGAACATATGGCAAATCCACGCGCACATTTTTAGCTTTTCTCAACAACAACATAATTTAATAAGGGTACTGCATTTGTTCAGGGGATATGTATAATAACAAAGTCATCTGGAAATTTGAATTCGCTATGGACGTCACCCTAAGGACATCTTGTTTTTTATAGGTCATTTCGTACAGTCAGTTTATCATCACGCAGATCTATATCACATCTGTCATGATATGCAAAAATCATTGCATTACATTCATCACCAGTTCAAGTTCTTGAACTAGAGACGTTTTTACAGATATGCATCCATGTGAGTACAGATGTTTCGGATTTGTTACTGTTCCACTACACTCCTCGCACTGTAGTCATCCCAGACCGCCTTTTGTGTTAACCGCTGCCTTGTATTGAAAGGTTCTCTTGGTTACACCACCAGGGCTGGCACGGAGCAAAGAATTATATTCAGACCAATGAGAGCATGGTATCGCATTGTGCATCCAGCTCCAAATTTCATATTTGTGACATCCGCTCTTGTAGGTCTGATTATACCAGTTAGGACACAGGGCCAAGAGTCGGACCAATCAGAGGGTGTCGCAGATTTAAATAAAAAGTAGCTCTGGGACGACTGCGGTGTATACCACTGTGCAGAGAGCATGCTGTTCCACCTGTTCACGTCGGTCTTCCCTCTCTTGTCAGCTCCTGCTTATGTTCTGTTATAATTAAAACTCTGATCGATGGGGAGAGTCTGGGCTGCTTATTTTTTTTCAATTTACATGAACTATAACCATGCCACCCTTGACGTTGATATAGAACAAAGACATCAAGCATGTCTATTCTGATACCATGACATTGATTTTGTCTCATGGTAATATCTGGTCTTTGTGCTCGTTTAATAGCTGCCGTATTGGGTAACCCTCGTCATCAGCATCGGCAGGAACGACGTGCTCCTCTTTGAAGTGTACTAAAGCTAACGCTCCAGGTGTTCTTTTTTATATAACGATGGTCCGAAATGCGACACCTGTTTTCCCAAAGCCTCCAACTGAGAACTTTTTTATCCTTATCACCATATATGGCTTCAAAGTGGTTTGTCTTAACAAGGGAGTTACATGAGTCACATGTTATCTTGGTCTTATAGACTTACGTGGGTGCACAGCAAAACTCATCGAAACGATGAATACGTGACGGAGGAGATAAAGGACCATATAGATAGATGAATGGATGGATGGATTGATGGATAGATGGATGGTTGTATGGATTGATTGATTGATGGATGGATGGATGGGTGGATGGATGGATGGGTGACTGGGTCGGTCGGTAGGTAAGTAGGTAGGTTGGTAGGCAGGTAGGTCGGTATGTAGGCAGGCAGGTATGTAGAAAGTTAGAAAGACAGACAGACAGATATATTAGAGAGATTAGAGAGATTAGATAGATAGATAGATAGATAGATAGATAGATAAACAGATAGACAGATAATTCAGGCTGTAGCAAAGTAAACACGATCTGATATATTTCGTTCTTCCCCACTGCGTTTTAAGAAGTCCAGGCGTAAAGGAAGACAAGTTTTTTTTCTTGGAGCAACGCCCAACAAGTCTTGTTACAACAATAAGCTCACCATTCTAAAAATTCAGTGTGAGGCTATAAGGATATATAACCTCCACATCGTCATGAAACAGAAATTAAAACTCCTGGCTGCTGACTCGGATGGTCCTTTCACTGACTATTAACAACAATGGCACTATTTGGGCGGCACTGGGGACATGTCTCTTCCACATTTTTTCAACCAACTGGCACATACCATATTGTATCCGGTCCCCGATATTTTAGCAATTAAAACAATTCCATTTTCCTTAAAAAATAGTATCTCATTTTTAACTCTTTACAGATATGACGTATTAACAAAAAACGCGTCATTGTGTTTCAGTTTTCCTCACATTTCATAAATGGAAAATATATGTAAATGACAGATAACGTGAGAAAATTCACCTATTTTCACAACTATTAATCACACATAATGAATCATTTTTGCAGGTTTTAAGGATTTAAATCAGAACCGAACATTTATTACGAAACCGAGTAAAAGATTTTAACTTATCATTTATTTCCTACCCAAACTGTTTAATTACCGCTTAAATTATATTCATATATATAAATGGAACAAAATCGCACACTGTGTATAAGGGGACCCTCCCCTACCCTAGCGGATACACGCTCTCGATTGTCCTGAAATTACTTTTGACTCTATAGTCAATTATCACACCTCAGACTAAAGGTAAGGTCGATTCTACTTTATATTCCGTTAATCTCTTGATTTTTTTTCACTCATATATCTGCAGCATAATATATACTAAACCAGACTATGCGGTCACCTTCAAACATAATCGATTACCTCCCAGTGTTCTATCACTATGGTGACCTTATTGACATTTTCAGCTTATGCCTGCATGGAACACTGATAATAGACGCTGCTAGGCGTGACAACATTAAAACGTAAATAAGTTCAATACAGTCAAGAAACATCTAAATCTTTATAAAGTTTATAAAAAAAAATTATATGGGGTTATCATTGTCCGAAACCATGATTCCAACAGGTTTAAAATCACTAAATGTGTCAACAAAAACGCATATCCTGTTCCTAGCTAATAAGTCATATATTAGTTATTTTAATTAAGAAATATGCATATTCAATCTGTTCAATAAATCATATTGTAATATGTTATTGTCTTTGTTACTTTAATTAAGAAGGGTATTCATGAGCTTGAGATTTAAGCATTAATGCAGTGTCACCTTAGTCCGGTAATTCCTTCAGTAACAAAATACAACAGATAAAATAGATTACCCCTCACCCACATAACTAGACGACCATAGGTCGAACGCTTGCCGGAAATGATATAGAAACAATCCAATGGAAGAGCAATGACAAAGAGAATGAAAATGAGCCGTATTTTGTAAAGATAGGACTAATACTGATAATGTTATGACCAAAATGAGTTTTTGACATATTTGATGACCTTGACCGTGACCTTTACCTTGACCAAAGTAATTCCTGAAAAAAAATGTAGCCTGTAGAATGCTTTATGGAAAAGGTCAAGAGAAACAAAATGAGCTATGATTTATGTAGGTAAGGTTTTTAGTTTTGAAGATATGGTCAAAAAATAATATGTTGTAGTATTTCGAGTGCAGCGCCCCCTAACGGCTATTTTCGGAAAATGAAATATTCGTATTGAGATATAAGTGTAAGACATAAGATGTACCAGTTTAAAGAGGATTCATGCAAAACTGTGGCCTGTTGAATGCTAAATTTAAGATGCAAGAACCAGCAAGCAGGCGAAACTGAGGACAACCGAAAAACAGACAGACACACTGACACACTGACACAACGGAGATAATATTTGACCAGACTACCGCAGGAAGAAAGCCTCGAGAAAAAATGAGCCTAAAGATGTGAAGATAGGACTCATATTGACGAAGTTATGACGAAAATAAACTTTCGACGTCTTTCGATGACCTTGACCGTGACCTCCGACTGATATCCATCACTGTGTAAATTTAAAAGCAACCGCTGCAAAACATTACCCTCTAGAGTGGAGACAGACAGACATCGTAACAAACAAACAAACAGACATACGGAACTGACCAACATGCTTGCCGAAATCGAAGATTTCCGTCAAGCAAAAAAAAGTTGTTTTTTTATGTCCAAGTAATGACCTTATGAAATATAGCTTTGCGTATGTATTCGTTACATTTATTTTGAAATTGCAAATGCGCAAGGTAAAAAAAAAAACAAGTGTGACTGAAACCTAATCGGGGATAAGACATCGCACATGAACAGTTTATGGCAGAGGGGATACACGGGATGCGATCGTAACCTTTCAGGACAGCCTGTATACTAACTTGCTGGTGTGTTCTGGGTTCAGTTAATTATCCCCACTGTATGCAAATTTCCCCACTTGCTGTGCCATGCGACGAGCATGGACGTAGCCATCGTTGTTTACACGCTGAGCCAATCTGAATTTACCTTACCCAGCGTCAGATTGCTTGGTGTTTTGCAGCGTGCCAAACCTGAAGACTCCTTCCATTTCTCACAGCGTATTAGTGGAAGGTGCCTGGAAGGTCACGCGCTGTGTTCAGAGCGTAACGGAGGGGACGGATTATTTTATCTCCCACTTCTGGGAAGTTTAGGTTAATTAACGTAACCAATAATGGTAAATATATTCATTCGTTCATCCGGGGGGGGGGGGGGGGGGCAGGGGTACTAAGAAAAGCATGTTCTGGAGAAGTTAACTTGCAATCAGAATCGAATTTGATGCGACTAGAACCACAAACATCGCATTGCACTGTATAGTTTGTCAACTTCAGAAGGCTTTGTAATAAATCATTACCATGTTTGGTTGTTTTCCGTTTCGCTGACCGTTCTGGCAACCTCAAATAAACTTGTCATAAGCATTCTGATGTTTACTACATGTCCAAGGCCTCAATCCGTCATTCTTAAATGGTGTCGAAACCCGAAGTCCTTTTCCAATTGTGTTTGGCTTCTTCGAACGTGTGGACACCTATATGCGCGATTTCATGCGCGCCACATACTGTCATAACACTTCGTTTTAATGTTCATTTAACATTGGGACGTTTATTGCAATGGAAAGACCCAGATTACAAAAACGTCAATAAATGCATATACCTGAGCCGTGAACACAAGGCATTTTAAGGCAAAAACGAATGGTTTCCCAGGCTCATCTATTTGATTCCCCTCAACAACATTTTTTATTTTGATTTCAGCCGCTCGGACATTTCTGATTTCGGCCCTTTTTTGCCTAATATATAAAATTTTATCTTCATCTGAATGGCTTCTTTATCTAAACAATAATAATTGATCACCAAGAGCACGCACTGATATTTTAAAGATAATTTAAACTAGACTTTGCTTGGATTTTCATTAAACTCTTCTCGTAACAGAGTTTTATTAATGAAATTGACTTTTTTTCTGGAAAAATCGCTAAAAATATTAAATTTTGATCGTTAGCTAATAACCCTTGTGGTAATGAAGACGTTATTAATTATCAGTGCTCTGAGGGCCCAATGTGGCTGCTCATTACAGTTTCGAATTGCTCATTAGGTTTTCCAGCGAACCCTACATGATAACACAGATATGCCACAGAGATGGGTCCAAAAGTAATTGTACTCGAAGTACTCGTACTCATGGGTACTATTTAGAGTACTCAGTACTCGTACTCGAGTACTTTCTACAAAATGACCTAAGTAAACCTAATGACCTAAGTAAACACGAGTACTTTATGAGTACTTTTGAGTACCTCAGTTTATGCACATATAATAATTATATATATTTATACACAAATGATACGTAAATACATACAAACATATCTATTGTTAACATTTTTGTGAGGGAAAATGAAACATTTATTTCATGCACACAGCACTGACACAAGAGTTGCAAAAATTAGCAGATCACCTAGTTGCTCACCAAGTCAAAAGGGTGTGGATTTAGTGAGCAATATCTGGACGGGCGTGCGGTTCCTGGGCGCGGTTCTTACGTAAAGGAAGTGAGAACCAAAGACTAAAATTAATGTGTGAAGAAGAGCCTTAGCCTGCTGTATAAGATAAACCCACATCCAAATTAGTGTTGCACACTCAGTGTGGAGGACTATTTTCACTGATTTGCCCAGTGGGGACTATTTCGCGGATCTGCGCCGGTTATGGATACGGAATACAAGGCCTTTTCAGAATGCATTGATCAGCACCCGTGCAAGTGTACTTTTGCAATGTATATTTTTAAAGAATGAAAATAAAACAATAGAAGGGCATAGTCCTCAATAGTCCTCAATTGTTGGTGACATAGAGATATTACTAACATAACGATGAATTCCCTTTAATCACTGTTGGCTGGCAAGTTTTAAAAGACTTCATCAGGCTAATGTCAATTACAAGACCTTCAGTATTCCCGCTGGTGTTCTATCCTCTGCCCCTCTCAGCCTTGTTACTTGTTACATAATGTGTGAGACTTACAACCGGTACACTTAGTCACACTCACAGTCAGTGGCCCTAGCTGCTGTGTTCTCTTTCACAACATCTCTCTCTCTCTGTCTCTCATATATATATATATATATATATATATATATATATATATATATATATATAACTTCTAATTATAATTGGCATAACTAAACTATAAGGGACTAGCTGATAGACCCGGTATACCGGGCTTATTACCGGGGTTGGGGAGATTTATTAACTGAGATGTGAAATGTTGGCTCATTTTTTTTATTCTAAAAGTTAACTGAAAATATAGGTTTTCAGTGGGAAAAGATATGTATCAACATTTTGGCACGACTGCAGAATAACTCGCGCACCTCTCTGAGGCACAACACTTCTGTGAACAGAAAACGTTTCTATGTACAGCTGTTTGTATCTTTATTTTGCCACTTACTTTTAAATAACATGAATCCTTAACATCATACCGTCCGTCCGTATAAACTCATAACCTGGTGGAGACAGTGCGTGAGTGATCCTGCAGTTGCTCCAATATTTTTAACATTTATTTTGTGGTTCTGTCCTCGTGGCAGGAATTTTATACCCCGGTATGTTTACCTTGATGACCTGGCCAGTGATGGTGTTGACATTGCGAACCGGAATGAGACGCGAAAGGCATTCAGATTTTCGATGATATTTGACTGGATTTTATCGGTGGACGTATAAAGATAGGTTGATGTGAGGAACACATGAAAGATTTATTAAATGTACGTTGCAAGGAAACTGTTCCTGAAGAAAGAAACAGAAATATGCATACCTGGTAAGTAACAGAAGCGGACCAAACGGGACTCCATGCAGAGGGTCCGTATTCATTTTTTTTCATCGTATCAGACAAATTTGAGGCCTGAAACCCCAGACACCACTCCACCCCACCCCATCCCACGCCTGTTCGTGAAATTGGGACCTTGAATTAGGTTTTGACATTATTCCTCCTGAGCTGAACTCTCCATTTCATAAAGCGAGAAACATGTGTTTTTCTCTTTTACTGACCACGCACGTGGGTGAGAGCCTCGTTCAAATGAAAGGCCCGAGAGGCTCAAATCCCTCACTGAAAGCATGCGTTATTCATATGAACAATAGTAGTGTTTGAGGTTGAAAGACCACGATACATGCGTTCCGGTCATTGCCGAAGGCAGTTCGGCTGTGCTCGGTCTTACCTCTGTGCAAGTCAGTAAAAAACGCAAAAATCACTCAAAATTATATGTACATTAAAAATTATTTATTCTCATATATCGCCTATGTCACTGCGGACATAATAACCTTTAAAATGATGTAAGGCACACTATTGTACACAATGAAGTTTTAGAGAACATTGCGAACAGACGTGAAGCGAACTCCTTTTATAAGTGTTAGATGCATAAGGGATCATTACCGCCATTCGCACTGAGTATATCAGCTTCTTACATGTAGGCTTGCGTTATAAAATATTAATTTGAAAATGACGTCTTTTTTAATACCACCTATTAATCGTGAGATAATATTTATACTGATTATAAATTTCTATAGACGATATCAAGTAGTGGTGTGCCGATTAATCGGTTAAATCGACGATTGGTCGTTTTCTTACAAAATTGATTAAAAATCGATTTTAAAATCGATTGAAAACGATTCAGTAAACATAGGCAAAGAATCTAATCCTGTCAGAGACATATTAACACAAAGTAACGAACAGCATCAAAAGGAAACCATGCCCGACGGCAAAGTGGGAATGCGGATGGATTGATGGTTTCATTATGAATGCCTCTGTATATGTCAGACTGGTTACAGGGGTCAATATTTTAGGTACTGGTATACAGCAGATTTCAAGGTAATACAGAATTTAAATAAAATAATGGATTAATAATCGATCATCGTTCTTTTTTATTTTTTTAATCATCGATTATGATTTTAAAACCAATTCCTACCACTTATATCAAGTATATGGCCTTAGATCATATTTAATTACAGAACTGAACACTGACAACTTATCACTTAATCATCAGTGTATGTGTATTGTAACAGATGTCAGTGTGCATGTCTGGGTGGGGTATTCCATGTGTTGTTGACATTTGGTTCGTGTAGCACGCATAGCTCGTTGCCATGACAGCATCGCCTGGCCGAGCCGGGCCGGCCCACGTGTGAACCTTGATATGTAGAAACACAGCGACGTTGTTCTAGATGTTTCCTGTAACACGTGTGTACTGGGTATTATGTATTGTTCTTTAGATTGTTCGGGAGATGGAAAGTTCTCGGCCTAAGATGAGAAGCTATAAATAGGGGCTGTGTTTTAGAGCCGAGAGGGAGAGGAGAGAAATATTCCAGCGGACACAGAAGCGTGTTAGTCAGTTGTGGACCTTTTCCTGTAATTGCGGCAGTTTGTGACGGATCTTATATAGTCTTCAGTATGCTTTCGGGATTATAACAGGAACTTCACTTTGGGATTACAGCGGATTGATTTTGTGAAAGAACTGGACTGTTACTCTCTGAGAAGATTTATGTGAACTGTTTATCTTGGTTGTACGTTATAAAGGACTTGTTGTCGCTGTGACAGTGGTGGTATCCAGGTACTGAACACTTTATTTATATACTTGTATTGAATAACTGTTGTACTGTTGTTATACTGTGTAATTGTATTGATTTAGTGTATTGTAATGTTATGATTGTTTAAAGAATAAATTATAATTTATAATTATTTGTTAACAAAAAACCACTGACATCTTTATTCATTCCCCTAGACATTTCACGCTGCCTAGTGTTACAGAATCTGATTTTTTTTTATCTCCATTACAAATTTTTTGTTCGTAACGACTACGTGATCTGTTGATATTAGGTTCCGTAACATAAAATTGTTACGGGGTGACATAAAAGCGAACCGAACTTGCTTTGCTAGCAAAGCAGTTGGTACGCCGGACTTGTGCGCCACCCACATGGGTTCGAATCCCGGATCGGCCCAGTATTTTCCCCTAAAAACTGTCTTTGTAACAAAATGGGGGCTCGTCAAACGTGACGGTTAACTTTGTCGCCCAGGGAATAAGCTCACCAAAGTGTGCCTCCTAGGATAATTAGTCTTGTTCAGATAGCAGAACGCCTATAGAGGGGATGTGTTACGGGGTGTCAAAAAAGCGGACCGAACTGTCTCGCTAGTGAAGTTTGCTTTGCTAGTTAAGCAATTGGTACGCCGGTCTTGTGCGCCACCGTTATGGGTTCGAAACCCTGGATCGGCCGAGTATTTTCCCCTGAAAAAAATGTCTTCGTAACAGTATTAAGAAAGACACAATCAACTGAATATTCAAAGGGGAGTCTATATTTAGGCCATTTTTTATTCAGTTATAAGCGTTGGTCAGTAATTGTTTTTTTATTATAACAATGACTAGCCACAAGAGTATTTATCATTTTTTAATCAGCAAATTCTTACATTTTGATTTATGTCAAATCTCAAAATAATTATCAGATTGTTCAAAATATTTTTTTTATTTAAAAGTGAAGCAGCTCTTATGGCTCTTAATCGTTATTAGTAACACGATATTCGGGACTATTAAAAGTGGGCGTTATTTTGAGGTGTCGCTATTCTGAGGTGGTCGTAAGGCGAAGTTTTACGTCGTATTATCAAATTCTAATCTAACAAACATCTTGGATGTTTTGCTGACAAAGCGGTGACATGTTACAACTATCGCTATTTTTATTAGGTCAATTTCCAGTTCGAGACAATGAGACAGAAGTTTCACAAACAGAGACTTCAGTACATTACAGTTTATCTTGTTACGTGAGTCATACAGACGGTAAGTCACAAATTGTATACTGGTGCATAACCAATATGTCAGGTATTCATCCTGTATTTTATGACTGCTGAATCACACAATTACACTGTCTGACGTGGACGGTGTAAATTTAATTATTAACGGTGTATATCAATATTGGTATTGGGCCAAGCAATGTTCTTCCAGAAGGGGATGAAAGTAAAACTTTTCTTGTGGCATGAGTAACCATTTTATAGTGGACGATGTCAGTCCGATCACTAACGTTAAAAAGGTGCATGCCAGACTGTTTTATTTTTATTGATCATAATATCTTGGAACCAACATGTCCAACTGACGTTAAAAGAAAGTGAAAGTTCTTCTTTTGTACAATCAGTCTTAGTATACACGCGTGATGAATTTACATACTATACGCTATATCTTGTCATAACATAAAAGACGGAGACCAAACAGATACATGTACCAAACAAATACCAGTCATATACCAGTAAGACGCCTGACAGATACCAGTCAGACGCCTGACAAATACGAGACAGACACCAGACAGAAACCATACTAACACTAGTCAGGCACCAGACAGATACCAGACAGACACCAGGCAGATACCAGTCAGACGCCTGATAGATACCAGTCAGAAGCCTGATAGATACCAGTCAGATAAAAGAAAGATACTAAACAGAAACCTGAGACTTCAGACATTTACTTATTGTCATGAAAAGTTTTCCTCCTACAATGACGCACCTGGCCATTAGTGCTAGGAATCAGGTTTAATTCATATTCGATTACTGGAAGATTAAAAAACGACCGATGATCGATTATCAATCAATCATTTATGTAGCATCTGCGTGTACTTTTACGAAACCTAATAACAACAGATCACGTAGTCGTGACGAGCATAAATTTTGTTACGGAGATAAATAAAAATCAGATTCTGTAACACAAGGCGGCGTGAAATGTCGAGGGGAACGAGTAAGTTGTTAAGTGTTTTTTTGTAACAAATAATTATAATTCATTCTTAAAACAACCCTAACACAATACACTATATCAATACAATTACACAGTATTACAACAGCATAACAGTAAACCATTAGAGTTACACAGTATAAAAGATAAAGTGTACAGTACCTGGATACCACCACTGTCACGGCGACAACAAGTCCTTTTAATCCATATAATCCGTATAATCTAGATGAACAGTTCACATAAATCTTCTCAGAGAGAATTCAATCACAAAATCAACCTGTTGTAATCCAAAAGTAAAGTTCTGGCAGTAATCACAGAAGCAAACTGAAGAATATATAAAATCCGTTACAAATATGGAAGGAGATCTATAACTGCTGCAGTTATCGGAAAGGTCCACAAACTGACTCACACTCTTCTGTGTCCGCTGGAATATTTCTCACTCCTCCTCTCGGGTCTAAAACACAGCCCCTATTTATAACTTTTCATCCATCCTGAAATTCTAGAAATTTCTATTTCACGAACAATCCAAAGAACCGAACACTACATAATACACACGCCCAAAGAACATTACAAGACACGCGCTCATAGAGCTCATCCAGCCCAGAAAGTTCCAGATTAGCATGAGCGCTAGGTTTCTACACGTCAAACCCCACACGTGGGCCGGCCCGGCTCGCGCGTCTCCCATGGCTACGGACAATTCTAGCTGTACACAGACATATGCAATACTGCTGCACACAATAAAAAAGACACCTGTAACAGAACATTATGGTGATATATGGTGTATAGAATTATAACTTAAATATATTGACCGAGTGAATTCTGTCTAACTTTTGCTTCAGCCGAAAGGTCAAGGTCATTTGATGATTATTGACAATTACTCCTTGCACAAGATTAAGTTTTAATGCTGTTTGCTGCTTTGTGTCTCGTCCTTCTTTTATCTCTGACAAAATAAGGATATTTTAACGTGAAATATGATTTCTATACATGTGTATACATAATCGTTTTGATTGATTATGCATAAATGCAATCGATTTAATCGATTATGTAGGAAACGACCAATCATCGATTAATCGATTAATTGGCACACCCCTAAAATCCATTAATGGTATTTTTAAACGTTGGGTGGAATTTGTTAATCCTACTCATAGAAACTACAAGAAAGCTAAAAACGGTGTCGTGCTGCCTTGATATATAAGTACACGTATAAAACACTTGGGGAATCCTGTGACAAAAGTTATTTTCACGGAAGGTACCGGAGTAATCTTACCTTACAGTTGTGTTTCGATTAGTAACCGACAACCAGGTATATTTTTTCACTAGAACCTTGTCACACATAAATAGTGAAATAATGTCACGCAATCTAATCACCTGTCACATGATAGTTTTGAAGAAAATTATACAAAATCTTTAGATCAGCGAAATAACCATTCCCATAAACAGATGGCACGTTTTGCAGGGCATACCTTGCTCACACACACACAAACCCTCACCGACACTCATACACACCAAACACACACGTACACACGTGCGTGCGCACACACAAAATAAATAAATATAGACATAATATATTATCTTATCTGATATATATATGAATATATATATATATATATATATATATAGAGAGAGAGAGAGAGAGAGAGAGAGAGAGAGAGCGAGAGAAAGAGAGAGAGAGAGAGAGAGAGAGAGGGGGGGGGGGGGGGGGGTCAGACGACCGGCAATCTCGGAAGGTCTTTGGTTCGCTTCCCATCGGCAGTTTACCGACTTTTCTGTGTAATAATATCCCATCTCTGTCTCTCTCCCTTTCTCTCTCTCTCTCACTCTCTCCCTCTCTCTTTCTCATAATTACATTAAAATAGAGAAACAATTACAATTATTTTTGATAAAGGAAAGCACATAAATGAAGCAAAATAAGATAAGTATTATTTTACTTTTATTACCGGTACAGTTAGGAAAATTTATCGAGGCAATCGTGATGGATCCTTGAAAAATCATATTATGGTCACCCTGATTATCTCGAAACAATATAAATACTTTTTTTTTGCTGTTACCCCACCCAAGAAGTTTAAAGGAAATTCTTCAGCGATTCATCAATTTTCATCATAACCCATTAACTTATAAATTAAACAAAAAAGAAACCAGGTAACCAAGGAACGAACCAAGAGAAAAACCATAATATTTCCTGTTTGAGGTATATATCAATAACAGAACATTGATTCATGAAATGTGGTACGTCGTCTCCAAACAGTTGTGTATTGCACGCCTTATATAGTATATATAGTACATATTCGGTAAATGTAAAAATGGATCGCACGTTTTTTGTGGAAAGAATTTAGCTTTGACTTATATGTGTACAAGTACTTTACCATGCTCACACAGTGTGACATTACACAAAGTGTCACACACAGACACAAACACACAAGCCAGCGCCCACACACATCGGCATTAAAAGACAGCAATTCTTAAAATATTAATCAACTGGTGTCAATTGAACATCACATGCGTGAAAAAAATGCCATAAATTCCTCCAAAAACTTGTGCATTCCACGCTTTGGCCGCGTGGTTCCAAGGATTTTAGATCATCATACCACGTAATTAGTCTTAATTAATGAATGTCATATCAAATCCCTCATCTCGCAAAGAACGTGAGTTGTGCCCTGCAAAATGAGCATGCCATGTCAGGAAAAGTGTACGCCATGTCAACAGGCGAGCCAGATAAGGCACAATTTTTTAGGGGTTGGATTATTAAAGAGTTTATACTGCTTTGTTGTTGCTGTTTTCATAGGGTCAACATAATGTTTATGGTAGATGGACTTTTCGAACAGGTCAATAATAGATGTGGAATTTATAATATATTTTAATAATAAAGGAAATAGTAATCTATGAATATAAAATTTTGCCCTTATGTTTCATTTGTGGCAATTTTTAGGCTCACTGTCATTTTTTATTGGAATTTGTTTGAAAACAATGTGAAAAAGGGAAACTTGTGAAAATTTAACTAATATTTTTTTTTGCTTTAGCATATATATACCTGGGTTTAGCATCCTTAACCTACACCTATCCAAATGACATAAAGGCAAACCACCCCTCAAGTTTTAATTTTGTTTATTAATCCCTGAAATTAAATGTGTCACACAGTAGTATAATGAATTTTATAAAACTGACCCGGCCGAAATGTCTCGAAAATTGAATATATTATAATTAAGTTCCTGAGAGACATTGGGTTAGTAAGTACGTTTATACCCTGTGATTTATCACAGTTGTCAGATATTTTATGATGAGAGAAAATATGTGTAACTTTTATATATCCCAAGATATACTCTATAGTATTTCTATACTCTATAGACTAAAATAGAGTAAAGTCTGTTACTGTACGTTATACATTACTTCGGCAGCAGTTCTCAAGATTTCTAAATTCTATACAGAACAAGACTGCCAGCAGCTAGAAATATACATTGTTAATAGGCTGTTGCTACAGGTCCGACCCCGGACACCGATCACACAGTCTAAAGTTCCGGCACTCACTATGAACATGCGCATTGACACTGTCGGACATATCTACGCGAGCTATTTCTCCGTGGCACTGACTGACGGACCTACCAGAACATTTGTTATTGGTGCGGCATTAGTGTGTCAAATATAAATTTTTAAAAATATTTATTGTAGCACTACATGTAGGACTTTCCACAACTAAGAGAATATGCAAAGACCCGGATATCCACAATATTACAAAAGATTTTCATCAAATGTGACAGAAGCCAACTGCTGGATTTCAAATTGACCATGGCCTAAAAAAGTTTAAAATATATGTACTCATTAATGTATGTGCTAATATATATATATAAATTTTTTTTATAAAGTCCACATGATTTTTAATGAAAATATAATTGATCTTAGTATAATGTGTAATGAAATTAATGACAGTTGATTAATGTTAAGTGCTAAATAAATTTCCATTTACATGTAGGCCTATAGCCTATCCATAAACTGCACAGAGTATCACTCTAGATATAATATGCCGATGTCTCTATGTAGTTATGGCCCTTCACTTAATTACGTCAGTGCCAACCGGGATTAGTCCGGACATTAAGCTCTGGATCCAGAGCTCTGGACACTTCGTTTTAATATTTTTGATAATTTCATTTCTAGTTATCATTGACATTTTATACTAAACATTACCTATATCAGATCCTGAACAAGACATCGCTCTGGCATCAAACGATCAAAATGCCCCTCCTCACGTTTATGTTATCCAGGTGATTCAAATTCTAACGGGTTCTGCAACACTTGCGGTTGTTTACCTTTTTGTTTACACCTAAATAAATAGTTTTAAGCACCTATGCGTTGTGTCTTCAGTTCGGTGGGAATGTTTATGTTTATATACCTGTGGAGGAATACCATTTATCTTTGGTTATATTTTCTGTGAGTTCTCATAATTTTTTTTTTATTATTGACCAAGAGGACCGTTTGCCATATTGCTAGTATCTGTGCGGACCTATTCATCAAAGAATGAGACATGCTCAACTTTAGCACCTGCTGACTTCATGTTATTGTGGCGATTTGTGCAAGGAATCGTTTTCATTATGGAAAGAAAAAGACCTAGAAGGATTTATAATTTCCTGTCAAAATGCTGATACGGAGGAAATCCTTTGATTACTAATCCTGAACCACATGGCTGTTGGATTTAATGACGTAACGACGGTTCAGCAGGTCACCCACGTACTTCAAATTTAGCCCGAAACCGATGTCTGCATTCGCGTTTCACTAATCACATATATCAGGTGACATGGCTGTCGAACTCAATGACAGGCCTTCTTGCCTGCCTATCCCAAAATTAAGTAAATAAAAAAAGGATGGACCATATTGTGTGATAAACGCTAGTAAAATGTCAGATAAATAATAGTTACATGGAAATGACCAAAAAAAAGTAACAAATTTAACCGAAATCTACACTAATGTCAGTTCAAGCACCTGTGCTCTCAGAACCTTTTATTTTTTATCTTGGCGGGCCTGCTGACATGGCGAACACTTTTCTTGACATGGCATGCATGTCCACCAGTTTTGGATATTTAAACAAATTCTTTATGGTAATCACGTGCTACTCGTTCTAACATTATTCATGTTGCTTAGAGGGTAGTATAGACTGCACCGCCTAGTGTAGCCTGTAACTCGTAAACGTGAAATTCATAGGTCCATGTGCCCGGTTACAAGGTTTTTCAGCTGGTTTAGTATATACAGTACATATTTGGTGTATGTTAAAATGGATCGTACGTTTACTGTGGAAAAAAATTAGCCTTGACTTAAATGTGTGCGCATACACACACACTCAGGCACAAACACAATGCATATAATTTAGTATATAAAGTCATATTTAGTATAGTAAATATTTTAGTATAATTAGTGCAAAAAAAAAACGCTATATAAGGCTCACACTTACGCAGCCCCAACCCCCATCCCCCGACCCCGCGCACATGCACACACACAGGCACACAGTACACAACACACACAACAGGTATCCTTAAAACAAAGAGCAGTTAATTAATAATTTATACGAGTAGCAGAAACTATAGAACTGTGGTCTAAGCCTATATGGATACGTCCATCGGGAATCTCTAACCAAACTAGCTTGTGTTATACACAGTGCAACATGGATCACAGGTGTGCTCTAGAACAAAGGTCTTTTATAAAACTGGATGGTCTCGCCCTCGGCCGGTACAAAGATATGCGTAATTTCACAATAATATAGAATCCTTTGAATTAAAGATATAATATCCTTATTTTATCTAATTGTTCCTTGGGTGTTACCCTGACCCTAAACAAGAATTCTATCAAAATAAAAAAAAAAATAACCGACTAAATAACCAAGGGATGTAATACCTTATCACCGGTTTGAGATATAATACTAGAAAAAATATTTCAGCCGCAGAGAATTCAGCTCTTATGTCAACTATTTCGACGAAAGCGTTGGATTAGAGATTATGGCACCAGGACTGAATATTGACATCAACTTCTTTGTAGTAGGCTGCTGGGAAATTTGTAAAACAGATAGAGAAATTAGGCCAAAAAATTAAAGGTATGGTTCTCAGGCACCGCCCGCATCAATTTTAAACCCCCGCATCAAAAATTTTTATTTTGATTTTCAATAAAAACTTTCCAATTTTGAGCTGCTACCGCTCCGACATTTCTTTCAAGAAGATAAAACCATACAATTTCCTTTGTTTTGTAGTGCCTTACTTATTTAACAAAATAAAACTGTTATTTTCATGCTTTTTTTTATCATTTGACATTTCTATCGAAACATACCAAAAAATTTAAAATAAAAAAAGCGCCCGCCCGCATTGATTCCCGAAAAAAGTGCCTGAGAACCATACTTTTTTTTATATTTTGGCCTCGTACAACCCCTTTTGTGTTTATTTAATCACCCTGGAAGCAGTCTTCACGCGATGTCTAGCGCAAAAGCCTTCATTTGCATCAGGTAGACTATCAGTAGACTAAAGTACCTCTATATAAAAATGACTGCTTTTGTCAGACGTTGGTACGTGGTGTTCAAGGCCGACACTCCGATAAAAATAACATTACCGTGCGCCTTTGGTGGTAGTTTACAAAAGAACTGATATCAGGTGTAACATAAACTTTCGTCGTTGTGTCATTGAGTCTGATATCGACAGCGGCAATGATCGTCCGCTTTCCGTTTGTAAACAACTACAAACAACCTGAGCTACGTTACATGATAACTTCACCGGGTATCGACGAACTCCACCTAGTGGCCTTACATTTCTCTCACGATCTATAAAATGGTCACGTATTAGGAATGTACAATTATGGTTTGGGCCACACCAAACACAACATTATTGTATGGACTGTGTGACAAAAATAGAGAGAACGAGAGATTTTTTTATTTTAATTTTTTTGTCATAATAACCGACTGTCGAGCCCCATAAGTTTCCGATATTAATCTTCTTTATTTACTCCATCTGATTCAGTTAAATAATTATTCATCGATTTTCGAGACACATCTAATGATATATGTATGGTCACTCACGCGAAAATACTCTTATATCAATATATATAAATATATCATTCTTAAATAACATTTGAATGCATGATCTTTGAGCTTTGGAGGCATGTACTTTCTTAACCACTTTTATCGAATGCTGTACCTTGATACTCTTAACCCTGGGCGCTTTGAAGAAAAATAACAAAAGACATGCCAAAAGCCATTCATAACAGCTGCAGGTACATATCCACTGATAATAGAATAACAAACAAGAGTCCCATAGGTCATGACGCTCAGCTGTATAGGAAGACATTCCCAAAAGGAATTTTATCATCTGATTGCCAAATTGTTTAGGTTGTAACCCCATTCAAATGAGGCAGAGCTTAGAGGTTATGGGTAACAGAGACCTAATTTCAGGTTTCCAAGGAGATTTTTCACGGACCTCTTTGGATGATAAATTAGAAGATTCTAGGATGAATTGTTACGATTAATATACTGTCAACGGACACCACATCTTTGAAGGTCTCAAAAACAGAATAAAAGTGCGTAAACAATTTAAAAAAAAAAACATGTGGCGCCCATGTCTGCAGGAACTGATGAAACACTCCATGATCAATATGCATGCAAGAAATCATGGCGATCAATGCATTAGTTGTTCAGATACTTGAACTTTTGTATCATTTTTTTAAAATTATTCTGGTGGGGGGGGGGGGGGTAATTCTGAGCACAGGAGCTCGGATGATATGAGAAACAGGGATTTAATTTCAGGTTTCCATGGAGATTTTTCATGGACCTCCCCGGATTTCAAGTTAGAAGTTTCTAGTACCGAAGGTTACGATTTGTGCCCCGTGTGAGACGACCACATCTTCCTAGGTCTCAAAAACAGAGAATAAAATACGTAATTTTTTTTTTAAAAATCCAGGTGGCGCCACCAGTCTCAAGGAACTTATGAAACCCTCTCGATGAATTTGCATGCAAAGAATTATGGTGATCCATGGATTAATTGTTCAGATACTTGAGCTTTTGCATCAATTTTATTTCATTATTCTGGGGGGTACTTCTGAGCCCCATAGCTCGGTTGTTATGGGTCACAGAGACCTAATTTCAGGTTTTCAAGGAGATTTTCTATGGACCTCCCTGGACATCAGGTTAAAAGATTCCAGGTCCAGCGATAACGATTTGTGCCTGGTTAACGGACGGACAGACGTACGGACGGACAGACGGACAACGGACATAGAGTGATCGCTATAGCTCAGATAAGTTTCAATCAGCTGAGCTAATTATGAAGAAAAAGCAAGCGTTAACCGGGAATGGTTTGGAAACTGTTTATTTTGCATCAAACCAGACGTTATTGTTGAAATATGATTCCCTGATACTTAGGCCCTCTCTGAAAATCGATTTTCCTGAAGGTGGGTGAGCCGATTGGTTCATACCATGTCTTTCACACAGTTTAACCAATTGCTGTCATGGTGCGCCGCCCATTTTCAAGCCGGTACACGTTTGGCATCATTGTGAGGGTACCGCGCTATAGTGGCGGTAAGGTCCTCCGTGGCAGTAATTTAGTTTATTAGGATGGCTAGGGCAGCATGCAGTCGATGGATATCTCCGTGAGCCAGTGGAAACTGACGTCATCATTCCTGAATTCTGAAACTGACTTTCCTCCACCCTTTGAAACAAACGCCATTCCTGGATCTTGAAATGAACATACCGCCACATAGAGCGGTAACCACCCACAGGCGAGGTTTTGAAAGTTACATTGAATTAAGAAACGGAAATTAAAATCGATTACAAGCGAGGGAAATGAACTAGATATCTGTATCAGTCTTGGAATGAACATATTGCAGGTCAGAATACTCGCATCATTTAGATAACTGAAATTAATATTAGAACGTGAGATGGATATGTTGCTGTACTTGGGGAAATCCAAGGATATATCTATATATACCGAAGCGACTGACTTCTCTTCATGACATATAAAATACATGATCGTTATTTTAAGATGCAGATGTTGTATCTAGAAATCAGTCCTGGCTGGTACCTTTTATAGAATATGAGATTTATTGTACAGACGGGCTACTGTGAACCTGGAGAGGCCAGATTGTTTAAATCATGCGGACCTGCTAGTTCAATTATTATTGCATTTTTCTGAGATGAATTACTGGAAGTCATTTATAGAAAATATAATTTCTTTTTATATGGGAACTTAAACCAGGAGCGGAGACACTGAATACACCAGTAAAAAATGTAAAATAATTGTGAAGTGACATTACATGAAACTGTTACTGGACCATCCCTCTATACTACGATTTTAAAGCTTTATATATCCCGGGATAATATATATCTTGCGTGACTATAATTAAAATGGGGATCAGAAACAGTAAAATCGGACCAGGTAATAACAACGTGGGTCCGCCCGGGGTTTCCCCTTCCCGCAGTACGGCCAGCACGGATATAATCTCAGTACAATCAACAGGATGTTTAAAAAACAGTATTATCACTCAAAAAGGGCGGCGGGCGCAAATCTGCAAAATGTTGATGTTGATTTTGGTGCCATTAGCGATACTTCTCGCAGAAACTATTTATATTTTATATACAAGCGTCCGGGCCGCTGACCTAAAAGGGCAGGTAAAGCAACGCCTGCTGGCCAGCATTGATTCAGGGACCATTGTCCATTATCTACAAATTGAGCGGGGTACCACTGTGTTGTATATTGGTTCCAACCTTGACGCTCATATTTTTGAAAAATTGCAAAAAGCACGAACCGCAACCGACTCAGCGTTGAATTCACTGCAAACATGGCCGGACGTGACTGACGGCATTGAGGCACAATACCATTCTAAAGAAGCGTTCCACAAGTATATTCAAGAGTTCCGCATAAGGCCTTTAGCCAATGAAACAGACGAAATGAAACCAATAAGGTTTTATACACCCTGTATAGAGACTTTTCTTTCTATGGTCGCCAAAAGTGTCTTGCGATCGTCGGAATTGAATCAATGGCCAACGCTCGTGGCATTTCATAAACTGGCGACCGGTAAGGAGCAGGCGGGACTTGAAAGAGCGCTCGGAGGGTTCTTTTACGCCTCGGGTAAGTTTGTATAAAACACATGTTTTACGCTTAAAGAGAAACCGATCGGTTACAAAGCGGTCGAAACTCTCCTGTTTATATATAGCCGACGTTTCTCTGTTTATACGAGTGTGTGAATCTACATGGCGATGAATCCCATTATTTGCTAATTACTAAATAAGGCCGTCCAAGCATGCTTAAGAGGTTGGGGGAGGCTAACATTTTCTGTTTAAGACCTATAGATACCAGTAAATATTTGGCTGTTAGAGGTAATTCTGTTGCACATGATATGCACTGCATATATACCTATATAGGGGTGGAACAAGAATTAGAGGGGGGGGGGGGTAACCGTGTACACCGATTAACCGATCGCTGAAAAGGGTCCACAATTCCGGGGGAATGGAAAAGCGCAAGAATCAAGACAATTCCTTCCAATGAAGCGGCCGGGGGGGGGGGGGGGGTTAAATCAATTACCCTCTGGACCCGCCTTTGAATTTATAAAAATGATAAAAGAAGGTGCAGTTAATTGTAATCTCATTCTGGTGGACATCTAATGCTAATTTTAAGGATTGCTTATACAGTGTTTGACAGGTTATGTGAAACCAGTATTTAAAGAGATAAATAAGACGAAGTAGATGCATACCTTATCTCAAATGGCATGGGGCATCAATACAGGGGGTGATGGTATACCCCCCCCCCCCACCGAACCAACAATTTTATAAATGTTATCATCCCCACTGCTATTTAGAAAGCAAGATGTATATACTAGAATTAGAATGAAAAACCCTTGTTACTTTTCGGTCTTTCTGCTTGACCATATTTTTTAATCTTATAATTGTAATAACGCCAATATATTAAGGTTCACATGACATATATATATATATATATGTGTGTGTGTGTGTGTGTGTGTGTGTGAACGATTCACAGAATATTGAAAAGAAAGCGGTAGCTTCGTTTTTGGAGCTAAATGTTATTTAAATTCAAGTAAAAACCATGTGGCAATCTCAAACTTCATTTCAAATTTCTTTTATCAATATACTGTGGTTGCCTTTATGTCGGCGGGGCTGAATTTTCGCGGGTTTCGTATTTTTAAAAGTTTCACGGGGTTCTTTTTTCGCGCTCTATCAATAGTCTGGTAGTATATTTTATTATCAAATATGAAACAAAGAACTTTAAGGACAAAATTATTTCATAAACCGCTGATTTCATGGTTATCCAGGTCTACTATTTCTCTGTCCGGATATCGCATGTTCGAACGGTCACGGACGGCTAAGCCGACACGTGCGTGAAGCATTGACCCCGCTGGCCGCGCTGTAATCAGTTCAGGGCCAAGGCTCATTCAAAACAACTCACATTCCACTGTTCTAAGGTAATTTGGCCCCATAATGAACTATGACCTTTCAAATATATCCAACATCGTTTGGCGCATCATGATTTCGGTAGTGACAGAATTAGTCCTTTATACAGTTACAAGGTGGCGCTACCCTAGCGGCTACGTTCACTACTTTGTGGCAAATTATATTTATTAACAATTACTAAATACGGCACAATGTGAAAGAGTACCTTCTACTTAATATTCATTTTAAGCGGCAGTGGATGTCACCTGGTTTGGCACACATACACGTAATTTTGAAAAATTAACTGCCCGGCGGGCATTATACACGTATTTTTTTTAAATATTACTGCCCGGCGGGCATTGACACTTTCCAGACTTCAGTCCTGTGCCGGGCGGCAGGAAACACTGCCAGGCGCGCCCACCGGGTCAGCACATTTCCGCAAAGGGTCACGGTTTTTGCATCTAAGCAAACCGATAGGCGATATTATTTTAAATGGACCCTGTTTCTAATTCTCCCTGAATCACTTAAATTATATTCACGAGGCTCGATGGACATCACCAATTAGCTGAAGATTAATCTCAACTGTCGCCAACTATAACTACAACGGCAGCTTCTGAAATTAATGATCATGGCCTGGTATATATATGCATTCAAATCTGCGTGGTTTCTTTCTCGCGGTCAGAGAGCGACCGCGAATATCGCGAATTTGAAACCACCGCAAATAAGAAGACAACCACAGTAATTCTACTTATGAAGTAGAATGAAGACTCGGACTCCATTTGACTCGGACACGAAGAAAGTTAAATTGGACTGAGACCTTAAAGGACTGGGTCTTGCACTCGGGACTGTGTGTACTCAACAACTTCACTGGTCTCAGAAGATAACAGGCTTATGTGTAAATTTCTTGTATAAGGTTTAGTTCTTTTAAAGTGGGAAAAATATAAGGATACCGCACATTACAATTAAAGTGCATGGATTTTTGCTGCCATAATATACTGAATAAATGAATGTATGGCTTATGATTAATAAAGTTCAGTATTCAGATTCAGTAAATCGCTTAATAAGGCATTTGTACTTGGACTTCCTGAACAGCATTTCTTATAGAAACAAATATTTGGTTATAGAATGCCTCCTTGTCTGATCTGAATAAAACCGTTTAATTCCGTCGTTTCGGATATGATATAGGATAATCATAATCTAAAATGAAAACCCTTTTTTCAAAATAAAAACGAAACTTAATGAAAATTTTGAATGAAATACAGGTTTTCAAGTCAAATGTTGTCAGTTATATAACTACTATACGCAGTTTCGTACAACATGTTGTTGCACTTGTCAGGTAAGACTGTCTGATTGAAATGATATGGTTCATATCTATAACAATTTAGAAATTTTTATGTTGTGTGGGTAATCCATGGTTACATAAAGTTTACAGGTTATCTGGTAGGTTTGTTGCTATTATTAATTACCGACAAACACTGCTGCGGTGTGGAAAGGCACGGTACTTGAATTAGGGGGCAAAGGCGCATATTATGATTGCACAATAGTTGTTGGTAGCCAGGTCTGTCTCGGTGGTGTTTATACAAGGGCATTTCCCTGACCGGCATTATCTTATTGGAACGGTTCTTTTGTAAGGGAAGAGAGATTTGTTAGCGCAATTATTTAATATAATTATCATTGTCTTTATTGTTTTTATTATTGTGAGAACGACAAGAAAATCAAGATTCAGATCAGAATGGAATTACGTGAAAACATTTTGTAACACCCGTAACCTTGGCTAATAAAGCAAGCTTCACCATCGAGGCCAGTGGGAAAACGCTTTTGTGTGCACGGTTACATTTGTGTGTATATAATTATACAACTCTGGTGTAATACCATAGAGCACCCTAGCAGTAGATTATTACAGGTAACCAATAGATTAATTATCATATATACTATAAAGTGGTTAATAATCCCTGCTTGGGTTAAGTGATTGACAGCTATGTCAAGCAAGCCGCAGTAAACGTTGGTGACCTGACCGAACGTGAACGAACCAATGCTTATAACCCATCTCTATGGTGATAACGTTTCCTGCGGCTTGTAAGACAAAGCTGTCAATCACGAAACACGAGCAGGGATATTAACCACTACGCTGCGTTATTACAATGTTTGCACGCGGAAGGTTTCATTAGAAATCAAACAACTTGCTCAAAAGTTGGTTGTTTTATACCTCTGTTACAGATTCTGTGAAGCCGAGGTTAGTTGCTGATTGCGAGTTGTAGTATTTGTGATCACGATCACTTTTTATATCACATAGTTAATGTATACTTAGTCCAATACAAAAACGGCATACAGAATATTTAAAAACTCTTATTCAAGACAAAGGATGACATGTTATTGCACAAGTTAGGCATAGATTTATAAATTGCCAATGGACTACCAGGAGGCCCAGGAGTTGCGAAGTCTATATTTTCTCAGAGTGATTAAGAGCCACATGTGGCCTAAACCCTTGACATTAATTATATTACGGTGAATGACATATATTATATGACGATAAATGCAATCAACCGTTGTCACGCAACTCCTTTCTGACAGCTGCTCGGAAATGCCCGATTTTTTTCCTGAATCCCGAGAAAGATAGCGAGTGTGATTCACCATGGGGCCATTTTCCGCATTTTCAAATAAATCCTCAAAATTTAAACATTATTTTGCGAAGCGACTGTTTTAGCACCATCTATCAGAAAACATCCAATTGGTGAACTAGCAGCGCCACCTAACTCTTCTTAAACTATAAAATAATAAACGTTCAGTATGTCAGCAGTGGTAATTTTAGGTGGTAACTGCCCCCTTTTAGAACTGTTACGTATATGTGTATTGAACATGTAAACAAATGCTTAACTTTGAATGGTTGACTGGAGGGTAGATTGATCTTACTGGGAGAGGCAAAATGTGTGGACTGTCAGAATTTATAGAAATGGTATAAAGGGTATATAAAGGATATCTAAGAGTATAAAAAAACAAATTTCCTTTTTACGTGGTGAACAATACACCATTTAAAGAATTGAAACGAATATTTGTATTTTTCTTAGCAAAGTTAAAAAAATCCCACGGTATTGTCTTGAACAATAAAAGAAACTGTGGTTAAAATAATTGAAAAATTCCTCGCTCATAGCATATATTTTGTTTTCATATTCCTCAGAACAATTTTCTTTATACTGCAACTCAGAGACGTGCCCGTGCAGTGCTCTCCCTTGATTAGGTAACAACCTGCAAGGACAACTATACAACATCTCTGGGTAGGTTAGGAAATTAAAACCCATCGGAACATGAGCAACTCTTATTATTGCTCGTTAAAACGTGATGCAGACACTGAGTTTTATACAGATGTTACTGATGAAAAGAGGTACGTCTAATTAATCTGCCGAGAAACCACTACACACAAAGAACTGACATCTTAATTAACCCATGCTCGAGGACATGGATTAATTAAGCTGTACTGAATGTATACCTTTGAATTACAACCTTCAGTGAAGCTGTACTGCGTGCGTACGGCTGCGTGCCCTATTTAAGCGAAGGGTTAGCGACTCCCGCTAGTCTTACATTATACCAAGGAGTTTATAACAAAATTCCTTGATTATACATTGGGTCTACCACCGATCGTATAATAGAAGTGACACCTAGCTATTCAAAGGTTCAAATTAATGCTAATATCATTAGGCCCCATGAGCTAATTAGTGCATGGCGGTGTCCGTCCTGACGTCCGTCTATCCATCGTCCGTTTCTCTTCTCTTTTTAAAAGATTCCCAAAATTTTATAAAAGATGACTCAATAATTTTCATTTGGGTAACAATTCATTGTGAAGAATAATTCTATCAAAGGTTTATATGGAAACTCCTGAAGTTTTATTTCCTTTGTGCATGTATATGGACACTGAAACATTTTCCTCCTGTCTTCTCTTTGTGACGGCTTTTTTCATTTTCTATGCATGACATTCGTTGGAGTTTTAACTTAATTGGGTTATCATACTTTACTGAAACATATCTTTGTTGCTATGTCAAATTATTTTATTGTTCGCCTATCATTTTGCTTTTCCATGAACGTGGCATTGCACACCGAGGTGAGATAATTTACTTTGCCAAGAGTGAATTAAGTTTGCATGGGGTCCCTTGCTTTACTGCAGTCAGGGCCCTTTCTTTAAATTGATAATTTGTATACATAAAAGTTGTGCATTGAATTACAATATTATTGAAATTCATCATCCTTACAATGTGCCATATACTACAAGTGCCACGACTCATGTGGTCGACATAACTTTTAGTACAGTCTGACATAGCAACATACAATAAGTTCCTCAATTCATGTGGTCGACATAAGTATAAGTACAGTCTGATATAGCAACATACAGTAAGTGCCACAACACATGTGGTCGACATAATTTTTAGTACAGTCTAAAATATAGCAACATACAATAAGTCCCACAATTCATGTGGTCGACATAAGTATGAGTACAGTCTGAAATAGCAACATATAATAAGAACCACAACTAATGTGGTCGACATAATTATTAGTACATTTTATGCATATGGACTTCAGTTTACTTTCTGGATTGTTGCAATAGCTTTACACTGGACTGTCATTCTCCGAGAGTTTACAGTTAAAGGACTTATCGTGGTGACGGTGTTGGTATCCAGGTACTGTGCACATACATTATTTTCTCTGTGATTGTATTGACTTGTTGCTCTACCGCTGTTTTACTGTATAATTGTATTGATTTAGTATTGTATTGTTAGGGCTGTTTTAAGAATAAATTATAGTTATTTGTTAACAAAAAACCACTGACTTCTTTATTCATTCCCCTAGACATTTCACGCTGCCACTCATGTGGTCGACATAACTATTCGTACAGTCTGAAATAGCACGTTAACCTTTTTTCGTAGCTAAGTCATCAATCTAGTCCTTGCCATTAAGTGAACTTGCAAGTTAATGAAAAATGACGTATAGCTAATGTTAACTTTGTAGAGTGGCGATATCGATATAGGCTATTGACAAAATGATTGGGAGGACTAATCTCCGAACACACCAAATGTTCGCTGATTGCCTTATATAGATGAAGGGCCTATATTTGAAGACGTAATAACAGCAACACGATCAGTGTGAACGAATTGAATTCCTTTAAAAATTGATTCCATACTGCTTGTATGAGACAAAAGCTGTGGATATGAAGCGTTTAGTCTTAGGTGTGAATTTTAAACTAACACCTGTCTCATCATATGTTTTGGTACAAGTGTTCTCTTGGAACTTTTAATTCCCTCCCCAATCTAAAACACACTGCAAAAAAAAAAAAAAAAAATGCAAAACAGATGCAGGCAATATGATAACGCTTCTGAGTCCTGCCTTGATCAGCGAAATCAGTATGTAAACTGAACCTTCTATGAACTCAAGAGCCCAGAATTCTTTTTTTAATGTTACCTTAATTTATGCTGAAAAAAAGAACTGTCAAAAGATTTGTTTATGTCACTAGGTACAAGAATACAATTTTTAAATATATTATTATTAATATCATTTTTTTAATAAAAGAAAAAACAATTATGAAAATTAGGGTAAAATATAAATATAGAAATAAAAATAAGACAAATGTAAAAAAACTTAAAATAGGTCACATCAGTGTATTGACCATATCTGAGGTGTATGGGAGGTGTCGTGAAATAGGCCTAATAGAGGGTTTAACATCGGGGTTTATATTGCTGAGCTGGATCGTAATCAATGAATTTGTCCGGTCCACACCTCTTTCGGCACGTGAAATGCGAGTATTAGTGTGTACGCTAAATGGCAGCCACCCATGAGCGGTATAGAGAAACTGAGTGAATTACAGCTGTCAAGGTTCGATAAGGGCCCAGGGATGCGACAAGAAAATACTCCAGAAAGCATCCAGGCGAGTTCTAACCCGCGGAGAGAGACTGGAGCGAGGGGAAGTGAATTGGCAACGTATAATTTCGCTTTAATATCGTTTTTTATGGACCACACCCAAATCATTAAATTACAGATTGATTATCTGAGACTATACAATCAAATTACGAAGGATGTGTGCACCATGTAGCCAAATACTAGATCCCAGTATCGAAGGTCTGGTTATATAAGCAATAGCATCCCTCCTTCCACATCAAGTCAGTCTAGATGTGAAATTATTTTTACAACTAAATTGTTGTAAAACAGATTTTATGGGGCCCCTTAATACCCGGGGACCCTGGCTGCAGCCAACTCGCGGCCAACCCTTAATTCGCCACTGGAATTTGCCAAATGTTTTTTCCTTTAAGTGTATTGTTTCTATATCTCCAGTGTATTAATATATTTTCATTATTTTCTGTTTTGGTATTAAATTAAGTTTCTAGATCCCTGTGTTATTGTCACCAAAAGGCCCACAATACCATTTAACAAGAAGATTTCCTTTTTATTTTCTGTGTTTCCATCCACCTGGCTTCCGTCTGATCAAGTTTCGTTTTCAATCCAGAACATGCATTCTTTCAGTTCTTTCAGTATCTGTTATAGTGATACTGTATATTTTTATTATTTCTTACGTAATGAGAAAAGGAGAGAAAGAGACAGAGTGAGAGAGTTCAAATTGCCAATACGAATAAAAAATGGTAAATTTTGACCTCCTTGTCTTACTCCACAGTCTGGAATGCACAATGGAGACATGTACCCGTTATTTAAGATGAATGACGAGAGATAATCATAAGATATTTTCATCCACCTTATATATTTTTTACCAATATTAAATGTTTTAACCCCTATATATAAGTCCATTCTAAAGTGTCAAAAGCTTTTACATTGTCGATTTATTATAAAAGTCCAGTTATATTATTAATACTTATAAATTGCATATTATCGTTTATAAGCCAGATATTTTCTCCAATATGTCTTTTTTTTTCATAAAGCCTGTTTGGTTTCCGCGTCGCAGTTTCAAAAATTTTGGTTACAGATGATTAGCTAAAGATTTGGCAAAAATTTTGTAATCTGTTGGCTGCAGTGTTATAGGTTTTTCATCATGAATCAGGCTTTGCCATTTTTAGGAAGAAGTGAAATGCTGCTCTACTTTGCATAACAGACAGGGTTCCTCTGTTGAAAGAATATTGCACTTAATATAGAAACGGGTGTATTATTTCGTCGTTGAAGAACTTATATAATTCTACGCTAAACCATAAAGAACAGTTGTTCTTTCATTTTCCATTTCCATTGAGGCTTTATATAGGAGATCGTCTGTTAATTTAGAATCTACATATTATCTGCTTTAGTAATCTTTGGTACTCCATCCTGGTTAAATATGTATTCAAAATTGTCTAATTTAGGCGTTATAGTTTTTGATTATACTGCAGACACTCTATATCTCGTAATCATGGCATTTTCCCTTTTTAAGCAACCTAGTTACTTGTTAAAATTTGAGTTCGCGAAAATTTAAGGATTTAACATGTTTTTCGTGTATTCGACATACAGAATCCTTGCAGCTATTATCACCAAATTTAGCAAACTGACCATATATATATATATATATATATATATATATATATATCCAGCGATGAAACGCGCCTTATCGTTAAATCTGCCTATTTTTTTTTCCAAATGAACCCCTGTTAATATGCCTTATGGCAACACTGCGAACAACAGTACCAATGGAAGATATGACATATTCATTCACTTTCAGCCTAACATCACACAAACATAAGTTGGACATATTCTGTTCGTATAAATGTATGCTAATAATCATGATTTGAAATATTTCCTTAAATCGGTGCATCAAGTTAATTTATTTTAAAAGTACATGTAAAATCTTGGCTTCTCACCCCGTGACATTAATAACCAATGGCTGTTTATTATTTCGCACTAAACACACAGAGATCGATCATGATTCAAGCAGGTGCTCATTGCATATACAAATTAGTTAATTATATCTTAACTAGACAAATGGATAGGAGCAGACAAGCCATTTAATCACACTGAATATATGCTTTGAAATGTCATCATTTAATCAGTATCGCTATTTCTATTTTGCATATATATATATATATATAATAAGTAGATTAAAAACGCAAAGAAATGTAAGTAAGCTTTATGAATGAAATCAACACCTAATACGGCTAATATATGAAATATGAAGCAACTAATGAAATAGCCGTAAAAGTGATATAATAAACCACTATTTAAGTTATAACGATCTTATGAAAAGACCACTACCTTTCATCTCAATAATTTTTCTACGTTGCATCTTTCATCCTCATTAATTAATTGAAAGTTTAAGATTTTATATAGACATACGTTAAATCTGATTAAATCTGAGCATTTTGTACCCGAAATACTTTTCTATATGAGGCCAATTAATCAATAGATTTATTTATTATATAATTAGTTCCACTAATTCATTCAAATTTATGCAAATTATCTAATTAAATGTACAATATTAAATTTTGGTAGCCAAGAGCGATTCTACCGGAAAATTTCCCCAGAATTAACCAAGAGAAGTTGGTATCAGTCTTAATGAGCGAGGACTGGATGGGCGTGCGTTCTGGGCGTGGTTCAGATTGGCTTGGTCTGCTCGGGTTGTCAGTTGATATAAAGCGTGCTTCGTGCGGCCCAGCATGTTCTGCATGGAAGCATGATATAAAGGATTAAACAATTTAATATCAATAACGTCCTTACATATCCCCTGAATTCAATTATATTATATTATTTGTTTGAAAATAATACGCCTTTGGCTGAAGAAGTGCGCCAGTATGAGTATGTTCACATATATTAGCAATATTCCTAAGTTCGGACATCTAATCTCATATCTTTTAAAAGTGATTTTCTACTGAGAAAACAAACAATTTAAGATTATAATCAGTGGACCCGAATGAGCAGAACTTCCCAACGGATCTAGGTCTTTCCTTAAACTAACTCGGCCTCGTCCTTCTGGCAGGCAGCAGCCGGCACCCCTACCTGCAAATAGCAGCTAGCCAAGATTTAGCAGATGATAATTAGAAGAGGTGTTGACATTACTAATAATATACATAGTAAGTCTATATTAAAAGGATGGGTCACCTCAAGGTGAGCAAAAAGTTTTTAATTGAAACTTAGTACTAAAGCTATAGTTTTGTAAACTGCAGGAATTCTATCTCTACATACAATACACGTCTCAAAGTGGCAGCGTTTGAATATTTAAATATCTGAAGCGTGTAAATGCCTTATGTGTCTGAATAATATCTGGTCCTGAAATGATGAACTGCTCTGACTACAGCGAAATGCTACACTAAAATATAACAGTAAAATATATAGAATGTATGCCAAAGTCAATACGCTACACCCTGTCTATAATAGCGGACTCAGAGTGATATATAACCCTGGTTTTAATATGCCGTTTCAAGATAACTGAAGAAAAAAAAGCATCATCGATTTTTAGTTACATTATGATCCAAAGTTATAATAAAAATTCAGTAAATGAAAATATGAAAATTGACATATATGAAAATTCGACAAAATAACACACTCGTATGTACTAATATAACACAAATCACCCTTGGCCTTTGTTAAATATGAGTATACGGTATTGGTGTCTATGTGCTGTGTGTCTTAATGCATTTTTGTAGAATCATTTGATTCAAATATTGTTTAGCTCAGCTTTGTTGGTCTGTGCAGGTACATATGGTGTTTATAGTTTTTCCCTGTTGCTAAAGGGTTTTACTTCAGGTATTAACATTATTGGCCTTTGCCTACTGCACTGATGTTACAGTAGTAATTTTGTGGTTTACGCTTAACATCATATTTGGGACTTGGATTAACCTGAATGACCGGATTGACCAACCTCCGCACAGGGTCAAGATATATTGAAACAATGAAAGAACCCTGCATTTCTTTTATCTAATTGGCACGGTACTTCGGTGGCCTTAACTGACATTGACCGAGGGTGTTAGGGCAACCATCGTATACAACCATGGAGGACCACATGGACCCGGACGTCACCTGGTCACCCCAGAATCGTAAACATTTACTAAGCACATGCTTAAACCGGATGACACATAGTATTGCATGTATATATTTACACCGACACGTCACCGATAACGCGCCGCAATGTATTTCCCCAGGTTTTACGAAATTTCAAACAATAAAGACAATAATATTCTTTATAATTGTTGTATTTGTCATGATTGTTGTCAATGCATGCTCTATATTTGCTCTATTGACTAAATTATTGCAATGTACAGTTCCAAGGCGCCGCAACTCGATTTTGTCGGTAAAAGCGGGTTGAGCGCATGAGCGTTTGCAGGTGATTTATCCTTGATGTTCATAGATATGATAAACCTTCTGTGTGGAAAACGAAGATTGACCTGTCAACACAAGATCCAATCTTCCTCATGTCCCATTGTTGTACCGAAAGATTATGATTCTGACTCGTTAACTGTCCCATGCTCTGCAGAAAGTTAAAATTTAGTAAAGCTCGGGAGGGTGTTGAGATCTCTATACATACAGTCAAAGGGACTGATTCCGCGAGAGCCGGGGAGTGGGGTTTGGGGGATGTACCCTACATTTTTTCCCGTTTTTATATTATTAAATTGAACCTCCATTATCGTCCTACTGGACATGCGATACACGCTTCACCCGGGTTGCATCTGGTTAGGATACGTTCAATGGGCAACGCCATGATTACCTGGGCGGCGCGTCTCACCGAGCTACGTCTCAGCGAGCAGTGAAATTTGCCGTACGTCCTAACGAAATGCGTCGTACTGGGTAAACACCAGACATGGGGTAGTCGTAATCAGTAATCGTAATCAAAATCAATTACAATCGAGTACATTTTTCAAGTAATCCTAATCGTAATTGTAATCGATAACATTTAATTCAAAAGGAAAATATAATTGTAATCGTAATCAACTATTCTCCCAATGTAATCGTAATCATGATAATAAGATATAATAACATTGATTACTTTTCCAATTTTAATAGTATTTTCCAATTTTAAACAACTACAATTAATGTTTCCTAAAACACTTAACTTTCATGTTTAACACTGACATCATTAAGAGTGAAGTATGTAGCTTTTGAGATTCCGGAAGCCATCAAATCACACTTAGGTAGTAGATGTATCTAATGGAAGCTAGGAGGATTGTTTGTGTGCACATTTTGAGATGAAATAAGAGAGGAATAAATAAAATCAGCATTTGAAATTTAATTTTTATCATATTTAGTTTGGTCATCATAACTTTGTTAAAGACCATGAGTTGTTCACTACAATAGCTCTTAGCTATTCGTACTTGTGCAAACAGTACCGCAAAAATGAGCAGTTATAGTTCGCCAGGTAATATTTACCTTCCAGTTACCTTCTAAGCAAATCACCTCATTAGTATATGAGCAAAGACCTTAAACCTAGTCATGATTAATTGTCCACACATAACCATATATCTTGACCACACATATACAACATATCATACCTTAAACGGTCAGATTTAACATGTTAATGGAAAAAAAGCCCTATGTCTTCCATGTATATGAATCTATACTGAAATATAAAACAAAACTCAAGGATAAAGGGGCCCATTTCTATTAAGTAATGTATGCCCAGAGCCACTAGCTGCTTCAGCTGGAGGACAGTATTGGCTGAAAACATTTCAAACTCTATATTTGACAAAGATATGGCCAGTGAATAGGTTTATCCTGTTAAGTAATGCTAAGCGTATTAGCTGAAAAGGGGAAAGGAATGGTACTTCAATAGAGATAGAAGATACCTTTTGAAAAAATATATATTTGATTTCTAGCTTCCTCTGTGTATATAGTAATGATCTAAGGGTAATTTTGATTTTGTAAAGTTCTTATCAACAACATTTTTGTTAACACAACAATGTTGACTAACGGGAAAATATGTAACTTAAGGTGGTGGGTTGCATATATGGGTAGGTAGAAAGGTCACTTGTTTCAAAACGCCATTTGCAAAGCTCTGGCTTATATTGGACTTGCTGCCAGATGCCCTTGTTGAATTTGTTTTGATTATTTTGGCGGGCCCCCGTATGATATAAACAAAACAAGCCTCCAGCCTGTGTGCGGTGATATCCACGTTTTCTGACCCATATTTTTAAAAGCTCCAAGGGATTACATTTAGCTTATAAAAGTCAGATAGGTGATTTGGCCTCTTTAACCTTGAAGTGGACTTCCAGGATAAATGACACAGTATATCTGGCTTTTGGAAGTGAACAACCATGGCCATATCTCGCGTCCCTATTTGTCATTAAAATGTGCAATCTATCTGGTCATACCGAATTAATCTATTGGCATACTTATTCATATATTAGCATATATTTATCTTTTTTATGTGACCAATATTTTCTGAGCGATGGCTTATGCAGAACCCCCTCATTACACACACACACACACACATATATATATATATCGGGTGGACCTGGACAACCTTGGGTCTTTCCCCCTCCCCCCCCTCCCCCCCCCCCCCACACACACACCATCACTACTAGATCCAGCCCGTTTGCACTGGCTGCAGTGTGATCTGTAGAATACCCTTCCGCCAGATGTCGATTCTACTCTAAGCGAACCTCTTCCTGTTAGGCAATATTAAAATGTAATAATCATTTCAAGGAAACGCCCTTTGTTTACATTTCACATGCATATACTTATAAAAAATTACTTGCTCCTTAAAGTCCTTACCACAAAATTACCAATGTTTATGAAATTTCCATTGAAACAATTCAGATCTAACATGTTTGAACGGAATACATTACAATCTTCACTAAATTCACACCCACGCCGCTGGAGTATTTTTTAATGCGCCGGTGCATTGTGGGTGGCATATTTTGATGCTCACAAACCCTAACCTGTAGAGACAGGGGCGGATCCAGGATTTAGGAAAAGGGGAGGTCTATGCTAGGAGGACTTGTGACAAAACCTAAAAAAAGGTACCCATGTCTTGAAAAGTGGGGTCCAGGCGGCAAAAAAATGACTGAAACCCTTAAATTAACGTTCCGGCGAATAAAAAAAGGGAGGGGGTCCGGACTGATCAGAGCTCGGAGCCGGCGACAGCCGAGTTAAGCCGTTCTGAGCCAAGATTATCCGGAGGCGCCGCCATTATTTCATTAAGCCAAATTTCGCCGATTTTGTGCAGCTCAGTTTAACCTTTAGAAAATATTAATACAAAGAGATAAACCCTATATACAATAAAAAAATGTCCAAAACAAACGTTCAGGTTTGGATATTTTTTGTTGCTTGTCGCTGAAAGGAAACGATGTGATTGTGAAAGTGTTCCCTTATGAAACCATCGGGATAAACTATACTCAGTATTTAATCACAATCTAGTTAAATGTAACATCGATGCATTATATCACACGTAATACAGATAACTTGTTTAAATAAAAAGGGTACTAAGTTACATCGTCAAATGAATGGGCTTTCTGGTCGGGTTAAGCCAGCCGACATTTTGCAAGCCGAGTCGCGCCACAAAACTCGACTTTGTAATAATACAAAGTCAGCCCTCTTTTTGTCCAAGTCAGCCGCATTTATGTTGCTATCATGGCTTCTGGCTCTGCTTTGAGAGAAGTACTCTTCTGTGTGCAATTGTGCTCAACACCTGTGCAGAACACAGGCATCCGTCGCTGAAGGTTATGCTTCACGTGATCAGGCAGCGCAGACTCATATCCAATAGAGGACCTTCAGTTTAATCTTGTGTTGACCATTAGCCCATAAGAATGAACTCCTCAATTGCTTTTTTTCAGTGACTGACGCATTGTGGAGTCCATAGATTGCACCTGTAGTTAACTGTGATTATAACACTCCACACACAACTGTGAGATTTAACATATATCCATTGATTAATGTTCAGTACATCTATGTGTATTGTATATTTGACCACTAGAAAACATTACTGTTCTCAGCCCTATTTTGCACCAAGGAAGTTAAAATTAGAACATAACAGTACACAGGCCTAAAGCCTTATACAGGACTGTCACCAAAGGCAAGATGTCTACCGGGGCTGTTAATGCTTCAATTCTCTCTGGACAAATACTATCAGTTGTTGATGTTACAGGTGCTTCATGCTTTCCAGAATGGTTATTTTTTATTACAGGCCTTTCGACATACAACATTATGTGAACATTGGTTTGCTAAAACCATAGGAAATATTTCTATTGGATTTTCTTTCTAAGAGTAACAGATAGTATCGTGCTATAACCCCAATTAGCCCTTTGGTGGGCCGGCGACGCAACAGAAACCTGAAACCTGTTGCGTCGACGTCAGCGGCTAGTTGACCATGTGATTCTACGCGTTTCCTAAACCTCATGACAAGCGACTAAGCTAATATTTAATTTGAAACAACGGAAGTTATGGAGCACGGGTACCGCGTGATTCTACATTAGACAGGAAGGTCTTTCATTAAAGTGTAATGGGTCAGAGTACAGCACTAATGTCATAGTTAGGTGTTCAAGTTAGCCCAGTGCTAGAGTCATCTTCAGGTGAATTTACCATTTTCACATTGACGAGCTGAAAAAATATAGTCGTTGCGTGTCATATTAAATCATATTTTCGGCGATCTTTGCTACAGCATGACGGAGAAGGATGGCATATGAAACAACACTGAGTTGATCCATTGATCTAAAGCTACTTTCACATGCAACGGCAAAACCGGAAGTAATTGCCTTACTACAGATCAGGCAGGCACAAACAAATCAGCGCAAACGGATATTCCAAAACTTCCGGCACCTAAAAATGGGTAGATGTCCAGAGATTGGTTTTCACATAATACTGATATCACACACTTTCATTGCTAATACACGTTATATATACTTGCTTGTCAGGTTTCAAGTTCCAGATAGATGGCTATTGAAATTACTTGAAGGAAACAGCACGGGTTAAATATAAATAGGGTTATTGACGTTTACATTGATTTTTCAATGACAAAAAAAATATCAAAATATATTTCAAGATTTAATGGTAAAAGTATCTTTTTCAGTATATAGTTTTTGCCTGTGCACACGGCTTCAGTATTTAGCATTTCTCGTTCAGTCTCATCAGGAAGGTCAGGATACTCGGGAGTTTACTGCGTTCACTATCACGTAAAGGCGTAAGATTTAGGATATATGACTTCTCTTTTCTTTCAATGTGTTATCCAATGTAATCTCACTGAACTATTACGCAGATTAATAGAGCTTAGTTTTGATTAAAAACACAATATTGACTCGCTGTAATCTATTTGGGTTTCTTTATATTTTTAATCTGACCTTCTGGTATTTGTATAAAATTAAACGGTTAAAAATTGAGCACGATTTAATCTGACTCAGTGTTATTAGGCCCTGTCATATATTTGCAGGACCTAATAATACTGAGTCCAATTAAATCGGGCAAGGAAAAAATTGGCCCTATTGGCTACAATAACCTTTGCACCTGTTTAATGTTTGTATGAAACAGCTATATAAAAAATAAATAAATAAAATGTGTCCCCTGGATTCTAGCTATATCACTGGAATCTCAGTTTGAGATTCAACTTAAATATTAAAAAAAATATTACTTTTCTTGCCAAACATAATATTTCTTATCTTGCCAAAATAAACACTATTTTTCTTGCCAAAATAAACTTGTTCAAAATGTATTTTTAATGGCCTTTCCATATGACAATAGACATATTGTAGCTGGTCCTGTACCTATATACTTTGCCTTGAATTCAATAATGTTCCTAATTTTTAAAAGTCTGAACAAATCCATGGTCACATTTATTTTTGTTTCACGATGGCAAGCATAAACGTATAATACTTCTCCATTCTTCTATATTCTAAATATTTATAGAGAATGCCGAACCACCATCTGGCTCAAAGTGCTTGGCATTAATTATTGTAAGTACATGTATTATCCATGTAAAATTAAAAAAGTGAAGCGTTCTCTCTCGTGGTAAACTCCTGCAGCAAAGACTAAACAAAACTCTTGATATCCTGGATTCTTAGCTAGTATGGCTTTTGCCATTCTCTTTAAACAATTTATGGCCTGCGCTGGTTTTTAGCTCAGCTGACTATAAGACACCCGAGCTATAGTCACGGTCCTTTCTTCGTCGTCTGGCCGGCCGGCCGGCCGGACGTCCGTAAACAGGGTACGTTTTAAAACCGTTAGACCTACAAATCACAAATTTTGACAAAAAATCCTCCCATATTAAAAATTAAGTCACTACGTATTCGTACATTCGAGATATTAAAGAAAAACATCAATATCCCATTTAAAAAACATTATTACACTTCAAGACTGCCTAATATAAAAACCACTGCTCTGTTTTTGATTATATTAAAAAAAAAAATCCTTCTATATATTTCCTATGTACATACCAGAAACTAGGTCAGTATTGTCTAATTTCTTGAAGTTATGCCCACAAACATAAAAATCGGAAAATATATTTACTCACCTTACATGAGAACTGTTGATGCTGGAGACTTTTTTCAGGGACATAACTGTATTTAAACAGGATTGAATTGTTTATAAAAAATTAGATATAATTTTGCCAATTTTTCAAAGTTATTAGCATAAATGTAAAATCAGTAACTTCCATTTGGCCAAATGTGACCATGGCACGTTAATTTCATGTAAGTGCTAAGGATTTAATTTTCACAACATGTTCACATAAGCAATTCATCTGTTACAGTCTGAAAACAAAAATCAGTTGAACAAAAACTGTAGATTTTATTCAAGTTTTCAAGCACCATATTAAGTATAGTTTATATCGTGCCAGTGGTATGCAGTGTGCTATAGCTAGCTTTCAGCTCCCTAGGCTAATATCACTTCACTCTTGGCCAGCTCCCTCTGTCTAGGTGAGCTGGTTGTGGTTGTCTACAGTAACTACCACAGAGAGCCTCTCTCTCTCTCTCTCTCTCCACCCCAATCTGTTGATAGACTGAACAATAAACAAGATGAATATTATAATTTCACATTTTTTTCAGCAACCAGCAGTAACCACAAAGACCCCTCCGCACCCACCCCTTCAATACACAGGGCTTATAAATAAGATGAATCTTATAATTTCAATGTTATATTCATTTATTTGTTGAAATTTGAACAACTTTGAACAGGATTTGGATCATAATATTAAAATGTGATAAACTATAAGGATCTAATGTAAGTGCAATTTGACATGTTAAGATTTAATGAGATATAAATACTACGGAGCATTTCATTCATATCTCTTAAATTTGAATGGGCCTTGATATGAATAACACGGTTAAACTTAGTTAATTAAGAATATTGGGCAAGCTTTCGTGGGATTAATGTTTAGCTCATATGGCCATATATTTAACTATTGAAAACATATTTCCACTCACACATTTTTTTTATGAATTGTTTCCTTTATTATAACACTTTGGCCCATATCTTCCCTTATTGCATCATTAAATGGTTCCAGGCCACAGTGCATATGCGATTTATACCTAATTGTTTTTTTTAACATGCTTATTAAATTTTGTTATGCTCATTTGAATATTTTTAGTGTTCCATTTTAGTTAGTAAATTAATGTATATTATTACACTTTGGCTCATGTCAATTATTCTATAATTTTTAGGGTTTTATTTAGCAGGACCATGTTAGCTTTTCAAATGCTAATATGAATGCTATGAAAAATCAAAAGAAATCAGTATATTTTGCATTTGATAAATAAAATATTCCAAAACTCAGCTGAGCGACGTGACCCATGGGTCCCTTGCTATTTTGTTTATTAGATGTTTACTTAAACAATAGATGTCCTTGCGGGTTTTATACAAGGTTAAGCCGGTGCATGTAAAAGTATAACCATCATCCGACACAATGCATTCAGAAATACCGTATAGCCTCCTAAGTGTTCCGCAGTTTTTCAAGAGTCATTAAAAGAGGGAAACTACTGATGATACAGATCTATTTTCATTTGAAATATGAATCGCGGAAGCAGTAAGAAGCATTATACCCATTAAAATCCATATATTTTCGTGCTCATTGGGATCGTTCATCACATGAGGTGTGGCTTTTTTACAGCTAGATATCAAATTTCGACCCAACTGCCATTTGCTATCCTTTTTTAACAACGATTCAACCATTCCCTGTCCTCGAGGGGCTTATAATGTGTTGGTCAGGATTATCTCAGATGGAAGTTCTTCAGAAAGACGTCATTGTATCTGCTGGACGCTGTTCATTTGGACGCTATAAAAATAGACAATGATCAGATAGATTCCATCGTGTTATAGACGTCATCGTATGCAAAGCGGGCCCGTGTGGCCTTCCGAAAGGCGCCTAAATACATGTCACATAGCCATATTATGTTTTATTTTATATTATAGACGCCATTGTATGCACCTTTTAGAAAGACGCCTTAATACAATTCATACAATTCACATTTTTTTTTCTGATTTTTGCCAAGATTCAGCAGAAATTATTATACTAGTCAAAAATGAACATTTAATAAAAAGTGTATATTCAAATATTAGGTAGCTGTTTATAATTAAGCAAAGATAATAGGTTGGAATATTCGATGGACCTTAGTAAGAGCAATAACGCCAATACAATAGAAATTAATGCGTCCTGATGAAGAGTACATGGCGTCTATAATATGATCGCTTCAATATGATCAGCGTCCATTTTCATAGCGTTTCAAATGAACAGCGTCGAGTTGATACTTTGGCGTCTATCTGAACAGCGTCCACCTGAGATGATCAACGTAAATTTAGCAACCTGATTTTATCTGTTATTGAGACACTTTCAGCATTGCCTCTAACTTTTAACACCTGGAAAATTGAAAACTTTAATACCAGCCTTGATTAAAACATTAGACCGCTGTTGTTAACCCGCAAATAGAGGTCACATCATCATTGGCCGCCGTAAAAAAATGATTCACGTCAGGTACCTGGTGTGATTTTAAAACTCCTGTTGCAAGAGGTTAACTTTCCTGAATTGTACGAAGACGAACTCACTTAGTTTGTCGGTTTTATGTATGTTTCGCTTATGTTGCACTGAGAGAGCGAGAAGAATATGGGATTAATTAGCAATGATTGTAATGAGCTCATATAGTGGACATCTGACTTATTATTATGTTTATATGGGGGGGGGGGGGGGGGAGAGCATAAGGTCGTTGATAATGTTTGTTTCGCTAACCTGATGGGCGGAAGGTATTACCGGGTCGTTGCAGTTATAGCACGGCGGGCGTTAATCGTTCTTAGCAACTGATATCTTGCAGCCTCTGACCGTGCCTAAGGTCCGCCTAGAGCTGTCAGATTGTGCATTAAAATCACTTAAATCTTGCAAATATAAAAACAAAATGAGTAAGGTTAAAGCACATTCGGTTTATCAAACTATATTTAAAATGACAATTTACAATAAACCCTTGTTAAGGACTATATTTTAGCGGGAACACAATCATGCCGTTTTACATCCTTTTCTAAAATTTAGATTTGAGTGAAATGCATGAGTTTTAAATCGATATTTTTAAGAAACGACAAATCACATTCACCTCTAATGTCGTACCCACAAAGTCATATGTGTTTTCCAAAAAAGTGTTTTTCTATTTTTTTTTCTAAATTGTTATTTTGAAAATAAGTTATGGGCTTTTTTTTCAAATGAATAGTTAAATCTTTTCCATAATTTCAAAATTTTATAATTGCATTTTTATACATGAAAAATCCTTGACAGGTCAGTAATAAAAAAATAGCCTGGATATATTATCATGTATAGCAACACGCTACCTGCTATGAAGTTTGGGGAAAAACTCGTTGGGTACAAAAAATAAGTTTTTATTTCAGTTAAAAAATCGAATCTCATTGATAAGATATTAAAACAAATAAGATTAAGGTTTAACATGATGTATACTTATACTATAAGGGGTTTTGCATGAAAATAGGACGACTTATTGGCATTTTATGCAAAATGATTGCAAACGACCATGCTACCTTAAGGTTATGATCCCACCATATTCAGAGTTATTCTTTACAATAAGTATTTCAGAAGAAGAAAGCCCTTCAGGAATTATTCTTTACCATAGATATTTCTGATATAGTGATCCCTTCAAGCGTTATTCTTTACCATAGGAGTTTCAGAAGAAGTAATCCCTTCAAGATTTATTCATTACCATAGGTATTTCAGAAGGAGTGATCCCTTTAAGAGTTATTCCCTACCATGGGTATTTCAGGAGTGATCCCTTCAAGAGTTATTCTTTACCATAGGTATTTCAGAAGTAGTGGTCCTTTCAAGAGTTATTTCTTACCATAGGTGTTTCAGAAGTAATCCCTTCAAGAGTTATTCTTTACCATAGGTATTTCAGAAGTAGTAATCCCTTCAAGACTTATTCTTTACAATAGGCATTTCAATAGCAGCACCCCCTTCAAGAGTTCACAATAAACCCTTGTTAACCGTAGGTATTTTAAAAGTAGCAACCCTTTCAAGAGTTATTCTCTACCGTAGGTATTTCATAAATAGCACCCCCTTCAAGAGTTATGCTTTACCGTAGGTATTTTAGAAGTAGCAACCCCTTCAAGAGTTATTCTCTACCGTTGGTATGTCAGAAGTAGCATTCCCTTAAAGCGTTATGCTTTACCGTAGGTATTTCAGAAGAAGATATCCCTGCATGAGTTATTATTTACCGTAGGTATTTCAGAATTAGTGATACCTTCAAGGTAATTTTTTACAATAGGTATTGTAGAATAGTAATTTTCCATCACGACCTATTTTTTACCATAGGTATTTCGGAAGAAGCAATCCCTTCAAGAGTAATTCTTTACCGTAGGTATACTTAAGTATTGAAACGTGCCATAAAAAGTAATATTTTCATTGAAACGTGTAGCACAAATTGCCCTCGATAACTGTATTTGTATGGTCAGACCAGGAAACAAGTACTCCTTACCATATTAATACTGCAAGGAAAGATTTAAAATGACAATACAAATGAAACAAAATTGGAATTGACGTTTCTTTCCTTGTATGACCCAAGCGCCCACTAGCATATTGGATTTAAATGTAATGTTTAACATTTTTAAAGTGATACAGATGTCTGATTTATTGTGCGCAGGAGTGTTACATGTGTTTGTTGACATTCTGATTAGTGTAGCGCGGGCATAGTATGTTGCTATGGGAACCTCGCGTGTTGGGTCCGAAGCGTAGAGACACAGCGTTATTTTTTTGTTCTAGATGTTTCGGGTCTGTTCATGTGCGTGTGTATTGTTCTTTGAAATTTTCCAATTCTAGAAATTTTCGATGAGAAGGGGGTGTGTTTAGAGCCGGCAGAAAGGAAAATACCTGCCAGCACTAAGAGTCAGTTTTGGGACCTTACCGATAATTGCAGTGGTGTCAGATATTTAAGGGACTTAATACAGATTTAATACGGACTGTGTCCAGTTTGCCTTTGGATTATTACTATTTACGTGGATTATTGATGTTAAAGGATTCTTGTTGAGTTGGGACAGTGGTGGTTTCCAGAAATCAAAGCCTAGGATCCGGACACTCTGGTGCTGTACATTTTATTGTTATATTGTGTAATTGTATTGATTTAGTGTAGAGTAATGTTAGGATTGTTGTAAGAATAAATTATAATTAGGTGATAACTTTTTTATTCATTCCCATAGACATTTCACGCTGCCTAGTGTTACAGAATCTGATATTTGTTTTATCTCCGTACCAGGATTTGTGCTCGTAACGATTATGTGATCTGTTGTTATTAGGTTCCGTAACAAATGGCAATGTGTGTACAGGGAGTTGTATGTGGCACTTTGTGTGCAAGCTTGAATTGTTTGAATTGGTCAGAAACAAAATAAATACAAACTCATAATCAATATTGATATAAATAATTTGTTTAAATGTCCCAAATACTGGACTTTACGCGGAATTATGTTCTTATTTCGAACTCGAGAACTCCAAGCTTGGACGAGGGATTAAATAGATTAATTAACAAATTGTGTCAATAAGCGTATCGGTGTAATCAACGTGTGTAATCAGTCACATAAAAAGGCATTTAATACAGTTTCTGTAAAACACATAGTGATTCTGCGTCAACATTACACTTGCCTTGTTTTGAAAGGGGTTTCTTTTATAAACAATATGAGCATAAGGCAGGAAGAGGAACCTTGTGGTTGCCCTTTTGCTGCGGAATACTGAGATGAGCTAAGTTAAGATAAGTTAAGATAAGATAGGATGAGATAAATTAAGATCAAGTCCATACACTCAAAAAAACAGATTGGTTAAATATGTAACCAATTTCATTGGTTAAGCCAATTTTAACCAAGATATCGTTCATCTTAACCAATGCATTGTTAAAATACTAACCAATCCAGTTGGTTGTTCTGACCAATTTTTATTGGTTAACAGAATAAAATACTGTATGTAGGTTAACCCAATATATTGGTCAATTGATAACCAAAATATTGGTTACTTAAGCACACATATATGACCATTTTGGTTGGTTGAGATGATATTGGTAGATTAAACCAACACATTGGTAATTACAACCAACTTGTAACCAAACTCATTGGTCATTTTGACAAACTTTTAGCTCAGCTGACTGCAAGTCATCTGAGCTATAGCGATCACCCTTTGTCCGGCGTCCGCCCGTCTGGCCGTCCGTTAACAGGGCACAAATCGTAACCGCTGGACCTGGAACCTTCATACTTAATATCCAGGGAAGTCCATGAAAAATCTCCTTGGAAACCTGAAATTAGGTCTCTGTTATCCATATCCTTTGAGCTATGGGGCTCTGAAGTACGCCCCCCCCCCTGAATAATGCAAAATTTAATACAATAGCTCAAGTATCTGAATAACTACTACATTGATGGCCATGATTCTTTGCATGAATATTGATCATGGGATGTTCCATCACTTCCTGCAGACTGGTGGCGCCACCTGTATTTTTTCCATTTTTTACATATTTTTTTCTCTATTTTTAGACCTGCAATGAAACTGTCATCTGTTAACAGGGCACAAATCGTAACCACTGGACCTGGAATCTTTAAACTTAATATCCAGGGAGGTCCATGAAAAGTCTCCTTGAAAACCTGAAATTAGGTCTCTGTTACCCATATCCTTTGAAGTAAATACCCCTCAGAATAACTATATTTTTTTAATTTGTACGCATTCTTTTTCTCTTTTTGAGACTTTCAAATAAAGCCTCATCTTGTAACAAGGCACAAATCGTAACCACTCGACCTAGAATCTTCATACTTGACATCTAGGGAGGTCCATGAAAAATCTTCATGAAATTCTGAAATTAGATCTCTGTTACTCATATCCTATGAGCTATGGGGCTCATAAGTACCCCTAAAATAATTTAAAATGTGATAAAAAAAGACTGTGTTCGTTTCTGGAGAACTCCTTTGAGACCCTAGGACCAATCTTTCCGTAACCCAGGCATAGTTGTTCCCTTATCTATGTAGTTGTGCATAACAAAGACAGGTGGCACCACCTGCAATCCTTTCTGTGCAGTCTGAATCTGGGTGTCTTTTAGATAACAGCCGATATCTCAGGAGTGGCTCAATGTATTGAGCTGAAAGTTTGCATGTCCATAGATCTTAGATCTCTCCATCTTGTAATCACGACTGGTGGCGCCACCTACAATACTTTTTGCGTAGCATCCATCTGTGCATTTGCCATCTGTTCTTCTTAGTGGTTCTTCAATGTATTGGGTTGAAATTGTGCACGTTCATAGATCATCGACACCTCCATCTCGTAAAAAAGACTGGTGACGCCATCTGCAATAATTTTCACATGGCGTCCATCCGTATGTTTGCTTTTGGTAAAAATTGCTCATACCTCAGGTTCAAGGTATTGGTCTGAAATTTGGCATGTCCATCCACCTTGGAAAGTTTTCTCGTAAACCAGACAGGTGGCGCCACCTACCTTCCCGTTTTTGTAGAATAAATTAATGCCCTTTTCTCAGGAGTGATTCGCCATTTTAGCCTGAAATGGTGCATACCCATAGATCTTGGACTCCTCCATCCTGTACTCAAGACTGGTGGTGCCATCTGCAATGATTTTCCGGTGGTGTCTATCTGTATGTGTGCTTTGGGTGAAAATTGCCCATATCTCCGAAGTGGTTCAAGGTATTGGTCTGAAATTTTGCAAATCCATCCATCTTGGGAAGTTCTCATAAACCAGACAGGTGACGCCACTTACCTTCCCATTTCCGTAGAACAAATTACTGATCTTTTCTTAGGATTGGTGTGCCATATTGGCCTGAAATTTTGCATATCAAAATATCTTGGACTCCTCCATGTTGTACTCAAGACTGGAGGCACCATCTGCATTTGTTTTCCTGTGGTGTCTATCTGTACGTTTGCTTTGGATGAAAATTGCTCATATCTTAGGAATGGTTCAAGGTATTGGTCTGAAATCTGGCATGTCAATCCGTTTTGGAGAGTTTTCTCATAAACCAAACAGGTGGTGCCAGGTGTTTTTGTAGATTAAATTAATGCCCTTTTCTCAGAGTTTTAGTGGACTATATTGAGGAGTGGTGTGACATACCACTCAATCCATCCCTCACTCCACCTGTACCACTCTGACTTCGGCTGATACACATTGTCGCCAGGCAAATGTTTTAGTTAAAAATGTGATACAAAAACTCCAGTATCTGAATAACTAATGCACTGATGACCATCATACTTAGCATGCATATTGATCATGGAGTGTTTCATCAGTTCCTGAACAAACTTTTTTTCAATTTTTTAGGCATTTTTTCTCTATTTATGAGACGTTCAAATGAAATGGTCATCTGTTAACATGGCACAAACCGTAACTGCTGAACCTAGAACCTTCATACTTGACATCAAGGGAGAATAATGAAAAATTTCCTTAGAAACCTGAAATTAGCTCTCTATCACCCATATTCTCCGCTATATATACCCCAAGAATAATTAAAAATTTGATACAAACAATAGCTCTTTTGCATGAATATTGATCATGGAGTGTTTCATCAGTTCCTGCAGACTGGTGGCACTACCTGTATTTTTTCAAATTTTTACACATTTTTTTTCTATTTATGAGACCTTCAAATGAAGTTGTCATCTGATCAAAAGCCCACTGAAACCCATATTAAGGACTCTTCACAAAATTTATGATTTGTTTGCACTCTGGCAGTCATTTTTCTCATTGTTCAACATTCCTTGAATTCAGCTGAGCGTCATGGCCCATGGGCCACTAGTTATGGTCGACCGTTTAGTTGCATATATTTAACCAGTTTTCTTGGTTGAGTTAAACCTTTGTTTATTTTACCATTATATTGGTTATTTTACCAACTGATTGGTCAAGCACAGTTTTAACATCAGACACAAAAGTGCTCCAAATAAAATAGTAGTGATGCAAGCTTTACTGGCTGAGGGGCAAAACATCTGACTAGTAAGCCAGCGGTCACAGGTTCGGCTCCAAGATCGGGCCGAATTTGTGTTTCTCCCTTGAAACCCACGCCAAAGCAACCCGAAGCTGAAGAAAGAATTACATGAAGACGTCCAATTCATCTGAAGAATAAAACAATTGAAAAGGGGTTCGAAAGTAGTAGTGCACACATAAATGAGTCTACTAGTCTGACCATCTGGAATTGGTTCATGTGACCAACTTATTATCTTATTTAACCAATTTGTTTTGGTTGACCTCAACCAAAGTACATTGGTTGAAAATAAAAAAAAAATATTTTGGTCAAACTGACCAATTTTGTTGGTTTAAATGATCAGTTGTGTTGGTTGATGTGACCAATATATAGGTTGATTTGACCAATACCTGTTGTTTGATTCAGACCTAAATGAATTGGTTATTCTATACAATAAATTATTTGGACATATTTTGACCAATTAAATTGGTTGGATTCAACCAATTTTTTGGTTGACTCAACCAATCTGTTTTTTGAATGGATATATAGATATGTAATACAAATAATTGTGGAGCTGACAATAAATTGTCATTGAATGACTCATAAAAACTTGATACATTATATTGGTATGTAATGAGATATGACCTGATACTCAAGATTTAAAAGTTAGAATGTATGAAATGTAATACATTTTGCACAAGGCAATAAAAGACTTTCTCGGTCTACTAGTTTTACATTCTGCTGTTCTGAATGTCTATACAGGATTGCCACTTATTAAAGCAATTAAGCAGTAAGCGTGATACATCTCTATCAGACATTTGGCTTTCTTTAATGACCTTCTTTATAAAACATATCAGTAACATTTTCTGCTGAAGCACCACTTATTCCTTCAGCTGTTCTTTTGGTTTGGTTCAGGTTATTAAGTTCCATTACAGTGACTCCTTTAACCGGGCTGTCATAGTAAAAACTGCAACAATTAGCTACCGAGGAATAAAACCTATTAAGTATTGTTTGCGCTTCTTATGAAGATACATTCACTTCTGACATTTTTTTTTTTTTTTTTTTTTTTTTTTTTTAATAATATTTATTCAGAAAAAAAAAACCGTATACATGCATAACGTTAACATACATGGAAACACATACAATTACATACATCAGAACATGCACTTACAATACAATGTACAAGACAGTATATGCAGCTGTTCTCATTACCTGATACAATCTTATGCATTACACTTAATTTTATAGACATGCAACATCTCTTTACCTAACAAAACATGCATCTGCATAACAACCACTAACATGCAAACATTTACAAGACAATTTTTCTGCAAATTTGCAAGGTCATCCTATTACAAAACAAAGTAAAATACTTTGAAATACATTGTATTCAACTCATATATTAGTTAGTTTACCCCATTTCTTGTAATGTTTATGCAATATACCTTTACAATCTGCCATGTATCTTTCTACTTTTTCTGTTTCTTTTAATCTATTTTTAAATACTGCAAATAAAGATGAAAGGTGATCCTCTCTGTGTTTATAGAGGACATATTTATACAATAGGAGAATCTGATTTAACAGCATGTTCGTTTCATTTACTGGAAGGATGCCATATATAATAACACAAAGAGACATGTTTGGAATGCATAATTCATACTCCTGTAACCATGCTTGTAATTTCAAATAAAAGTTCTTACTAATTGTGCAGTGGAAAAATAAGTGAATAATAGTTTCATGTTCAATGAAACAAAATGAACACCGTGGGGTGTCTTTCAACTTCCATTTGAATAAATGTTCATTCACAGGTAAATAATTATTTAGTATTTTATACTGAAATTCCCTCAAATAGGTACTTAATGTAGTTTTATATATAGCTTGATATACCAGATCCCATGTAACAACAATATCATTCTCTATATTTAAGCATCTCCATCTTTCTTGTCCTGTTGGTGGTTTCCACAATTTATCCACAAGTGCACGATATATTTTTCTTGACTTTAAACCATTCACCGATTCAAGCCCGCTAATTGTAACAATCACATCCATATTTTGTTCACTTTGTGTGATCTTATTACTGAAAATACACTTTTTCCATTGTGTTGGGATGGCCGCTTTTAGTGCCATCCAGTTCATGTAATTTAGGAAACTATTACATTGATTTTTAACTTGCATAACAGCATCCCATTTCTTCCAAGATCCTTTATCATCTATCATGTCCTTGATATAACTCATCCCCCCAACATGCAAATTTTTGTAATACACTGACTTTGAATTTATTTTTATATATTTGTTGTTCCACAGATATTGAAACAGAACATCATCTGGATTTTCAGGACTGACAGACACATAATAAGCCCAGTCCTCAAAACAATTCAAATAAAATTTTGGCAATATAGCAGGTAGCACAGTAACATCAAAATTATTCCTAATACATTGCAATCCTCCTATTTTCCTCAATCTGTACTCTAACATCTCATTAATAATTGAGTTTGAAGTATCAAAGAAGCGTTTTACCCACATTATTCTCTGGGTCTTAATCTTACAATCAATATCCGGTACATTAATTCCTCCATCATCATATTTTCCAATAATTGTGCTATATTTAACTTTTGGCTTTTTTGCTCTCCAGATGAAGTTACATAAAAGTCTCTTTATAGATAGCATAGTATTTTTGGGGGGTAATAAAACATTTGTTATATACAATATCTTTGAAATACCTAGTGAGCGCACAACCTCTGCTCTACCATATAATGTCAGGTTTCTAGTTCTCCAAAGTGAGAGTATGGTTTCTAGGTTATTTTCAACCCTCTTAAAATTCTCCTTGTATACCAGATCTTTATTATATGAAAACCTGATTCCAAGTATTTTTATACAATTGTGTGATAAATCTACCCATTTAAAATTATCATCATTTGGAGCAACATGTTTTAATGATCCAATGTATGCAGCTTCTGACTTTTGAAGATTTATTCTCAGTGATGAGAAATATTCAAATCGATTTATTACAGACAAAGAATGTTTTAGTGATTCAATATTCTTAACAAATATAGTTGTGTCATCTGCAAACATGCATATTTTTACAACAGAATTTCCAATTTGTATTCCATGAATATTAGTGTCTTTCCTTATCATTATTGCCAATATTTCTACTGCCATTATGAATAAATAAGGAGAGAGTGGGTCTCCTTGCCGTGTCCCTCTTCCTAGCTTAAAATATCCTGTAGTGTATCCATTGTTCAAAACTGAACTTTGTATGTCCTCATGCAATAATTTTACCCATCTGATAAAGTGATTATCAAACCCAAAATATCTTAAAGTGGCAAATACAAAATCATGCTCCAAACTATCAAAGGCAGCTTCAAGGTCAGCTGCAAACATAATACCTGGTATGTTTTCTACAGAAGTATAATGCAATACATCCCATATCAATCTGATAGGTTCTGCTATATATCGCCCTTGAACAAAGGCATACTGATCAGGCTGGATAATTTTTGTTAGGTATTTTTCAATTCTCTTGACCATAATCTTACTTAATACCTTAACATCCACATTGAGTAAACTGATTGGCCTCCATGCATTTAAAAACTTTATGTCTTTCCCTGGTTTTGGTATTAATTTAACAAGAGCTTGCTTTTGAGATATTGTTAAGGATCCAGTTTTGTAATTTTCATTTAAACATTCCGTAAGACAATCCCCAAGTTCACTGAACAAAGCTAAATATAATTCTTTTGTCAACCCATCATTACCTGGAGTTTTATTATTTTTCATTCCCTTTAAACAATTATATACATCGTTTTTTGTAATTGGTTTACCACATGACAGTGCTTCTAATTCATTAAATTTATTCTCACACACAGGAAGGCTCTGAAAAAACTGTAATAGCTCTTGATTATTACATACTGCTTTTTTATCATACTTATCAATGAAGAATTTCCTAATACAAGTCATAATTTCAAATGGGTCATTGATTTCTCTGCCTTCATATGACAAAGAACGTAATATTGACCTTTTTTTATTATGTTTTTCAAGGTTTAGAAAATAGTGTGTACCCCTTCCCCTCAAGTATCCACTGAGCCCTAGACCTAAAAATAATACCTTTAGTAATGTTATCATAATATTCTTGCAATTTTTGTTTTAATTCATAATATTCATCATGTGATTCTTGGCTCAAAGCAGTATTTAACTGACTTTCGAGTTCAGATAACCTCTGTTCCAAACTTATTCCATACTCTTTACGTTTCTTTGCCTTATTTTTACTATATTTTATTGTATATTCCCTTATCTTATATTTTAAATACTCCCATGTACTTTGAGCTGTTTTTAAAGTTACTTCTTGCCTCCATTCTGCAATTTTACGTTTTACATTACACATATATTCTTTGTCATTGAGCAAATTATTATTCATACACCAATGTGCAGGTCCTGACTTTGTATCATTTCTTGCAGATGCCTGAAATATTACTGCCGAGTGGTCAGTGTTAATACTAGGGATTATCTCACAACATGTAGTATATGACAACAACGTGTCTGATATTAAAAAATAATCAAGGCGTCTCTGAATTAAAGGTGTAGGTGAACGCCAAGTGAATGCTTTAACTGATTCATGTTTTATGCGCCATATATCACATAAGTTTAAAGTATCCATTATCACTGAGATTTTATTAACAGAGTTATGTTTAATACTTAATCTTCCTCCATCAGCATCCCAATCAGTGAGATGTACATTAAAATCCCCACCCCATATTATTTCAATGCCTTGGTCATTGCGAATTTTCAATATTTCTTGGAAAACCAGTACATTTTAATTTAATAGTAGGTTTCCAAATCACTATTCTGTATATCAGCTCGTCACCATTTTATATAGAAGGCAAAAATTATATTAAACTTATAAACATATCTTACATTAGTACAGCTGAGTTTGCTCTGAAACCATTCGTCTATAAACTAGCCGTTATTATCCTACCCGTTCATTGGTTAGTACTTGAAGACCAGTGTGTATTCCAGCAATCCCACATAATATAAGAAATCAGCTAGAATTTTATTACGCTCCTCACTCGGCGGTTGCACTCTGCACTCGTCCCAGCCATCTTTTCGTGTAACCGCTGCTTTCTATGGCAAGGTTCTCTGGGCAGGAACACAAGTTTGCGCACAGAGCAAAGAATTGTTATCAGACCACTGTTACTGCAGTGTGCATCCAGCCCAAATTTTCAACAAGCGACAACCGCTTTCGTTGGTCTGATAACACCCATTCTGGCATAGAGCCAAGAATCAGACCAATGAGACCTTGTGTCTCGGTGTAATCTCACCAATGAGAGCGGGAGCATGTTTAAATTTTTGGCTGGATGCACGATTCAATATCACTGGTCTGATTACAATTCTGTTGTTCTTGTCCAGAGAACCTTGCCATGGAAAGCAGCGGTTAAACGAAATCTGTCATTAAGTGCAATGGGCCGGTTTCAACCACTGATATGTCAGCCGAGAGACATCTGTGTGTCACGTGTAATCTGCAGCCTGGACTACACTCGGCTCAAAAAGAGGGATGTAGCTAGGACTACACATGTTTACTGTTTTTATTGAAACTTGTTAAAAGCATGAGCATGGCGTGTCATGTTCGACATTCTATTACTGGGTCGTTTGCGTTACATTAGCTGAACCATTATACTGGAGAGATGATACAACACCAAGTTGATCACAGACTTAATTTTCAACCTGCGTCGATATCCCGGAAGTTGTCATAACACAACAGATTGGCCCGGTACAAACCACTCTACACAAACCAAACACCGATATATAACGTATTCCCATTAAGCAGGTAGCAACTCTAAATAAACATAAACATAAGTTTACTCAAAATCAATAATTCTAGTTTTAGATTGAACTTTAATATTAAAGTTTTATTAAAATAAAACGAAAGGCAAACTTTTTTTCACCCATTAAAGAAACAACTAAATGATGTCACGGCCCTCAAGAGTCATAAACTTTTACTTTAATTACCATGACAACAAAAACTGACTTCACGCCTGTTCTCGCTTGAAGCTTTTCTCAAACACTGGCAAGGTATTCGCCCCTCCTTTATCTCTTCCTTTCCTTTAACCCATGATCTGTCTCTCCACCTCTCTCTCTCTCTCTCTCTCTCTCTCTCTCTCTCTCTCTATATATATATATATATATATATATATATATATATAAAACCAACTTCGGCTTTGTTATATGTCTCATGAAAAATGTAGGAATAACACTGAGGGGATCCATCTTTTTATATTGATTTTTTTGTGTGTTTACGCTACATTCCCTAAGGTGTAGAGAGTTTGTGCTGTAAAGTTTGGTTAGAACTGACCCCAAAGTGATTCAGATCACCAAATTAGGCGTTCAGCATTAGGAAATGCTACAACATTACATATTAAACATAAAACAGTGGTGTTAACTCAGTTGGGACAGGATTGTAATTTACTATTCAGTATGTATCAGAATCGGGCACTTATTCTAAAAAAAATCAGATAATTTTTATCTCCATCGGCTCCTGTTTACAACGTTTCAAGGGATGCTTATGAGGGAACCACCATCTGTCATGCGGGCATGTTTCCCTATTTTGTTTAATTATGGGTTATTTGATTCTCGGGTTAAGCTGTGTTATTGTATTTATTGAAAGGAGAGTCGGTTCGCACATGGTCATTGTGTTAACAGGGGAATTCAATAGTGGTCAACCGGTGTTCGGTTCGAGTTATGCCATTTTAGCAGTAGTTTTACTTCCAATCTATTTTGTATTCAGCGTGTTCATGAATATAGATGAGCCTTAGTATCAAAGCGGTCCCAGGGACTGTATAAGACTTATGAATATGGTTGAGCCTTCAGAAAAGATGGGTATTTAAAAGGAGTGCATAAACAGAGTGGTGATTCAGTTTCCGTGGTCCAGCCGCCAGTTGGGGACCAATGCCGCCAGTTGGGGTCCAGTACCGCCTATCAGGGACCAGTATTGCCAGTTTACGACGTCTAGATACTGTTTAACTGGACTCTGTATATAATACGACTTTTCTGTGTGTGTGTGTGTGTGTGTGTGTGTGTGTGCTGCCAGTGCATTAGATGTGGAGTATTTTCTTGCTCTTGTAAGGCGGTAGGTGATTTTGGTTTGTGTAATTTTCTTTATAATGTATTTTTGTTGCTTAGCCATTGCCTTGTGGTTTGTTGTGTATCTGAGTGTCAATACGATGAGTGCGCCATCAAAAACCACACCATGTCTACTTAAACACGTTTAAACAAAAGGCAACCAGGTCCGTAAGTTGGTATGCCATTTTCATAGGCCACCGGTAAAAAAAAATCCTAATTGATTGTGTGTCTTATCAGAAGAAAAACTTTCCGCCACAGGAATTTGGACTCCTGTACAATGAATGGAGGCTGAATGTTTAGACTAGATCGAGACCAGCGTCAGCATGACCAAGACGGTGGCATTTTTAGGCGATACGGTCGTCTTCTCTTTAAAAGGGACCTTTGTTAGGATTACTATGGACGTTATGACGTTAAAACTTTTACACCGTAGCGCATCTTAGTTTGAACCTAACTGCATCAAGCATATTGACAAGAAAAGGGATTTTTCATCATGCGATTTGGCCTATAAGAAGTTATTTTTTTACTTCCAATATTTTTTATTTTTCTCACCTGCCATGATATAGGAAGTGAGAACGTAGTGGTAACGACATGGCTTTGTGTCCTTCCCTGTATCACAAACTGAGCATTAACTCACAATAATTTAAGTATGTCAAAATAAACTAAGAAGCATGGATTATTATGCGTTTTCTCCCTTTTTTTCAAGCAAAAAATGGTATAGGACATAGTTCCACGTGTAATTGCATATTTCGGGATTTATCTGACATTTTAGTGACCATTGGTTGCTAGCACTCGTGAAGCCTGTACCAACCTACCGACGAATGCCTGTTGGATTAATTTAGAGTCATTTCCGTCTGAAGTCGACCACGCAGACATTAAACCAGATCGGCTTTTTACCCTGGCTTGTTTGCAGAAGTTTTATTGGCAAATCTGGACACAGCCACGCATAATGTGTACTTGTTGCAAAAACCAAAACTAATAAGTTTATCGAGGCACAGGAATTTCTCTTTCATGTGGGCATTTATTTCTATGAATACCCATCATGTCAAAATTAGAACTCAGGATGCATTCACGGTACAGTACAAACGAATCAAGATGACTATAATTAGTTGAATTAGAAAATAGAGCGTATTTTATGTTTGACCGAAAAAAAAATGATGGATGTAATAGGAAGGAAAGACATTGTCGAGACATCGGACTTTAGAAGATTCTACGCAGGGAAATTAGTTGAAACGCAACGGAATCGGTTTTGATACCTAAAATACTGTCTATTAACTCGTGGATTCATCTTAATTGCACAACAAGAAAAGGTCAATGGAATAAATCCCTTTTTGTACTGGTGAAATGCCTCTGATGGACTCCCGTGTCTGTGTAAAAACTGGCCAGGGATAAGTGTCCTGCAGGTGAACATGGGAGTTCCATCAACGCCTGTAGTGCATATCGAATAACAGACAACATACTAATAGAAATCATGCGGCTGAGATATAACATGCATACATTTCCCCTATTTTTATTCTTTCAATACTTTCAGTTCTTTCAAAGACGTACAAAAACCAAACATAACATATTTCACACATTAAATACACGAACATATCAGTTTACATTTCGTGGATGGAAGACATGTCAGTAACCTTCAAGACTGCAAATACACAGAGGATATGCATACATTAAGGGGATATTTTTATTTTTGTTTCATCTACTCAAACCTATTAATACCAGTTTGCAGAAAATTATTAATTTAATCGTTGACATGAAATACCTTATGAGAGAAAGTTATAAGGAGGTTTGTTATAAAAAATGAAAGTGACATGAGTACCCATATCAGAGAAAATTATATGGAGCTGAACAGTTAAATTTAGTGATGAAACAGGTATGGAAAAAATATACAGATACATAATATATGCTTATATATATTTTTATTGGCCTAAATGCCTGCTTGAAGTACGGTTGAACCTCTTTTATCGGAAGCATTTTATGGACGTCAATTGTTCATATAAATAATGATTCGGATATTTGAAATTTTTGATCATTTGCAAGGTGTAAACATTATATTACATGCATGTAATTTAGGAGTCAACGTTTATGGTAAATAAAAATGAAATATATTTCACGACTATTTCTTTATCATAACATTGCTTACTGTATATTCTTGTTGACAGATAAATAGCCCCCCCCCCCCGCCGTAAGAAGGGAGGACTTCTTAAATGGTCCACGTCTGTCCGTCTAACCGTCCGTCATTCCGCCCGCCGGTCCGTCCGTCTGTTTCACCCCATTCACTTACCAATTAAAAAAAACCCCGGGTGCTTTCTTCAATAAATTTTACAGACATTCCCTGCAAATGACTGATATGCGATTACAACCTGTAGGTGTCGCCACCTCCCGTTAGCGATTTTCTGCAGTCCAAAATGGCCTTTTTCACATTCCTTCAGACCAATCAGTAAATAGGAACATTTTAGCCTTAAATCATATGAAAGTATTTATTTGAGATATTGGAATTCAGTGAATACTACACTGAAAAGAATTTTTTTTCGGACAAATGTTTCCACCGAAATTTTGCTGATCAGGAACTTTTCTGAATTCACATATTTTCATATATGGTGCAAAATCTTTTACACTTTATCTGAAACACTTGTCCAATCATTATCAATTTTATAGACATGTTTGATGTTCATTTATATGTTATTTTTGCCTGAAGATGGTACTACCTCTGGTAGCCTACTCTTTGAGGTGATTTTTTTTCTGCTTATTCCTCAATTAGTCAGAAAATGTTTAAATTTTATCTTTCCTGTGATGGTCAATTGTATTTAAGACCAAGGGAAATTAAGCAGTTTTCAAACTGGCTTCTTTATGCAAATTCAAATGTTACCAATCTGAAGATTTTACCATTTGAGGTGTTTTCAAATATGATGTTAAATCTAGTACCAAATATTTCAGCAACAGCAGGAATTGTTAGCTTAAAATGTACAGGCATATTACTTGGCCGAAACTATGACAACCATTTATTTTTATAACCTGTCCCGCGAGGTCTCTTGTTTAGATCTGTTTAGTATACAGTTTACGTATCTATTCAGAAGCGGGTCCAGGGGGTCCGGAACCCCCCCCCCCCCCCTTTTTTTTTTTTAAATCCAGAGCAACCTTTTTTTGCGGCCTGAACCCTCCCTTTTTCATATGCAATCAACCACCTTTGGTTAAATAGTTTTCCGCTTTCCAACAATATTGTCTTTACTAACAGCTTGTACATTAACACGCCCGTACATCTGTCTACCACACGTTTTCACAATCGGTTCATGTTTATGTATCCAGAGAAAACCAAAATATCACATAAACCCTATCGAATAAGGCCAATGAATAGCTAGCGGTATTTGTGCCATACTGACTTAATTGCCATTGTGGTGGTATCGTCATGCCTTCACTCAAGTGTACAAATTAGAACGTTATTTCTAATTTTTAAACTGAAAGCTTCTCATCTTTTATCTGTACGATGTATGCATTAAACATGCATTTCATCTGTTTGATTTTTATCCACAGCAAGTTTACACAATAATTAATGGTCTAAAATGTCTTAACTTTTTTTGTGGGTTAAAACCAATTCAATTCCAAGAAAACAGCCTGTCGGTTAATCAAATATGGCTGCTTGCGTGACATTTGCTGCTAGGGATGCCCTTGTGCGTTAAAGACTTTCACTCTTCTCCTGGATTTTCCAAACTAAGTCTCAAGATTATGTACTGGGTATATCCTGTATGGTAAGTAAACCTTGATACATAAGGAAATACATAGTACAAAAATTAATGGATTGCTCATTGCTTTCTGATCTGTCGCACATGAGCAAAATCGGACTCCGGTCTCGCGGCTTTATTATGATAAAAAGACAAGCGGGCCGTATTTATTCATACTCAGAAGCAGAACAAGTGTTTGAGCAGCAGAAGGGGAGGTACTGAGACAATGTGCTGGGGCTTCATTTTCTGGGAAACTTATGTATAAAGCAAAACAATACTGATGGTGTGACAGAGCGGGCATAATAGTGATTATGTCCGTTTTAGATATAATCTTTGCTGCATCTAAGCCGCGGCACCATAATTCCCCTTATTGTGCTGGCTGGAGGTGTTATCCAGCTGAAGAGGGTTCATTTCTCCATAGAGTATGACTCACGTTTTCGACGGATTTCCTTTGTGTGAAAGTGTATTTCGATCAACATCCGGGAATATATGGGAATAGCGTTTTTTTTGCACTACCTTTGTGACATATCATTCCCGGTATCAGAGCATAAAAGCCTGTTAACAGGAACAATATATTACAAGTTGTCTTCGCAAATGAAGCGATCTTTTTGTCTGTGGTTATAAACTTCAGGTGCAAACGCTTCCATGCCACTTATACAATTTGACATTTCTGTACTGAACCTTCCTTTGTTTACTGGCATTTCTGTACTCAGCTGTCCTCTTGCCGGTTGTCCAGTAAAGCCGAGATGTATTTCCCCATCATATTGTTTATATGTTTCTACAGTTCTTTCCATCCTACGCGTTTTTTTTTTTTAATTAAAAAAAATACAGGATCATTACATATTGTTGGAACTGTCTGATAGATGATGTTGGAGAAATTCCCCTATGACAATCAAATTTCTTAAAAATATCATTAACGTTCTATTAATAAGACTTGGTGAAATTCCGGGAGGACGGGGAGTACTGGGTGTGTGTGTGGGGGGGGGGGGGGGGGGAGTAATATCGAGCTTTCACCATTTGTTCTTTTTGGTCACCATTTGATAATTTGTACCATTATTCCGTTTAAATACATCATTTTTACCGTGGGAATGTTACAAAAAAGGAGACTTTAGGGGATTCTTCAAAACAAGTGACCCATGGCTCATGACGCTTAATTGACTAGCATGAAATTTCAGCCTAACATTAACAGTAGGAATTTTATCATTTGCAAGCCATTTGATATAAACTTTACATGATCTTGATCTTGACAAGTAATTCAACAAGGTTCTCCTTTGGGTGATGGGCCATAAATATGTGAAGACAGAAACTGGTCATGACTGGTCTATACAGGGCTTACAATAGAAAAAAAGATCAAGGTCACCAGTTGAGAACTTGAGGAGAATGAGAACATATCAACTTTGAGGACAAAATGTAAATTATCACGTTCACAAAAAAAATTCTGAAGATGATGAACTATAATTCGGCTGATTTGACCTGGTAACCAGTTTTTAATAAGTCAAAGATCATTGTGGAAACAACTTGTGAGCAACATATTATAAAACGTCTGCAGTACTTCAAGGTGTATACTGGTAATAATATTTGAATATTTCTGCGGATTTGACTCTGAATATCAAGGACAAGGCCACCAAGTTTCGAACTCCTCTGAGATATGGTAGAAATAATGTGTTTTTTAAATTTCAGAAATAAATATGCCCCATTTCAAAAGTAATTGCTACTGGTGATCAAGTGGTTATGGGTTCGAATCCCATAGCCTCTTATACTTCTTCGCTAAGAACCTTAAGCTAGATCTCCTGTGCAGCCACGAGTGTGCTTATGTCAGCACTAGAAATGGGATCCGGATTAAGTGCCATCTGAGTATGGCGGGCCCTGGCGACCATAAACCGTGCGTGAGCTGTGTAGCGTCCCAAGGGATGAACCACCGGGAAGTTATTTGTAAAGTCTTCTGAGCCAGATATTGGGTAGGGTACTTAAACCCTGCAACATTTTATCCCTGCAACTTTCTTTTTTTAACGATGGGGCCAATTTTTTTTTTTTTTTTTTTTTTGGGGGGGGGGGGGATATAATAAATATACCAGCTATCAGGACACCAAATGAAACCACAGTTGGGAAACTGATACCATCCATTTAATTTAGCAACAATCAAAGGGGGAAAATGCATAACATTAGAAAAAATACAGGTGGCGCCACCAGTCTACAGTCCCTGATGAAACTAGTTATGATCAATAAACATACAAGGCTCAAAGACACTAGGTTAAACCAAAGCTGAGAAACTAATACGATTGCGGTCATTTACGGGTGTCCAAACTATAGGAAAAGGGTAGAAATAGAGAAAATAATCGGGTGGCGACACCATTATGCAGCAACGGATGAAACTGTCCATGATCAATAAGGAAAGCAAGAATCATGCCAATCCATGCATTAATGTGTGGGGAAACTGAAACTTTTGTATCCTTTGCCCTATGGGTAGGAGGATATAGGTCACAGTAACTCAGTGACTACGGGGACTAAAACAAACAAGTGGATTTAGACAACCTTTCAAAGAGCTGACCTAATAGGTCGTGACTTCAGCAACTGTTTAAAAAAGTTTATTTGTGGGGACATTTAAAAAATGCATCTATAAATCACAATAGTTATCTTTATGATGGCATTGTTGTAACAATCAATGTTATTCTAGAATTTTCTATAATAACGTTATTAATATCATACAGTGGTGATCTTGTCGGGTTTGCATGTTTTCTGTTGAGAGTCCATATACTCATATGATTTGTAATTTGTGCAAATTATTTAAATACATCAAATCAAAACTTCAATCAATTAATTCTAGAATGATTTATATTTTTAACAAAATTACTTATATTTTATTTTACAGGAGGTTTCTCTCATGATAGGCTTCTATTCTTCTTAGAGAAACACAGTGTCGGCAAATTTTACTTAGAGAGTGCAATGGAATACGCAGTCACAATCAGAGAGCAGCTGAACTTATTCTACTTCAATACAACGCTACACGAAGAACTTACGAGTATGCGAGAGCAGATCCTGCTGAACAATGCTACAACCAGAATGGTCCAAATGGGTGAATGGTGGTTCGGCAACATGACTAAATATATCAACATTCTGAAGGTCATTCAAGATAGCCTGGTGAACAATCTCGTCAAATCGATGGATGAAGAAGTTCAAACATCAACTGTAAACGTCACTGTGATGATAACAGTGTTACTATCGATCTCAGTGATCAGCCCCGCTGTTGTTTACTTAATTGTTACAATCACTAAAAACACTCACGATATTGCTCAAGTTTTGAATCGGCGCGGGAAAGAACTGACAAAACAGAAGAGGCGAGCGGATTTCCTGCTGAATCAGATCTTGCCGGGCAGCGTCGCAGAAAGGTTGCGGAATGGTAAGAAAGTGCTACCGGAAGCGTTTGATTCTGTCACGATATTTTTCTCAGACATTATGGGTTTTACAGAGATGTGCGCAGACTGCACCCCTATAGAAGTGATAGACATCCTGAATAATCTGTACGTCGCCTTCGATGAGACTGTAGACGGCTACGACGCATACAAGGTCGAAACCATAGGTAAGGCTTCCTAAGCTTCAATTAAAGGCCACACCAAAAAATATTTGTTCTACGGAATAAATTTTTGGTGGTGAATGCGGATCGAGTCTACGATATTAATGATGCTAATCGCTGCCTTTGACTTACTTAGACCATTTAAACACATTTAATATAGTACTATATTCTAATTTATTAATAAACTTGTAAACTCTAAATTTTATTTGCAATATATGAATATTATTCTCTGAATAGTAGGGGGGATTTTAATTACCATCCCCTCCACCCCCTTGCCAATAAGTGAGGAGATTATCCCCTCCTATACTGACACCCCTGCCCAGAAGGGTGTAAAGATCATTACTTACCTTGGTGAAGGGGTGTACATTTCCTCAGATCTTATTCAAGGGAACTGTTCGTTTGCTATACAAGCATTATACCAAAGATATCTGCATACGGCATGAGTTTTAGTCTGTATGGAAAATGACAGCCCCCACCAGCGGTTTCGAGAAACTAGGAGGAATAAACCTGTCATGGGTAGATAAGGGAACGGGGATGGGATGTGATAGTACTCCGTGGACAGTGTTCGGGCGAGGATTTATCTGTGAGCTTTTTATACCACGCCCAAATCCCCAGACTTTAGTAGGATACAGTCATCTAGTTTTATGCGTTTGCATGAAATATTGTTTAAAGCCGGTATACTTTTTGAGGACATGCAGTCATTGTAAAATAGAAATGTTATTACTGCTATTTTAAACAGTGTAAGTAATAAAACCGATTTCTGTGTTTTAACACTTGAAAATCCTTGTTGAATAAACCATTCCATGCTTTTATCATCATGTATTAATACTTCTGGAAACCTTTCGTGTGAGGAAATATTACTAATACTACACCACTGCAATATATTACTATCCGAACAACAACAGCTCCGGAAAAGGAGAAACTGCAATTGAAAGCGATGGATCAGTCCAGCGTTAAAAACTGAGGAACGCTCAGAAGTTGGCAGCATCGGTATAAGAGATTTTAGCATAACATGGTGCAAAAATGAAGAGCTTTTCACGAGGTAACCCTAAAATTTTCAAACCAGATTATTGCAATTAAATTTCATTTCCTACCACGGTACTTAGTGACGCAATGTGGGCGCAGGTGCATATATTGATAATTCAAATTACGTCATTACGCTCTGACGCACACAACTTGGCAGTGTTTCCTTTTTGGATTAATGTTTTTCTCGCTCCCCCTGTTTCTTCTCTCTGGTGTACTGGTTTACACCTGACTTTTAACTTTTTGGTTGATGAATTTGTTCGATTGATGGAGAACGCATCGCCTTAGCCGTAAAGTGAGCCGGGCACACTGCAGCCGTGACTACATGACTCAGAGGGCTGGCATATACAGATATTAGCATGTACTTGAGTCGTGACACAAGTCATCGGGGGAAAGTACTCTAACCGCCATCCATCCATCCATCCATCCAAATGGTGAGCTCCACAGGCCAGGGCAAATGACCTTCATACTAATAAATGACTACCCCTGACTCGGTATAGCCACAATGCCCTATATCACAAAGGTCACCATTAGAAAAAATTCAATGATTACCTAAAAACACTCAGCAAAGTGTTCTTTTCGATCTTATCCTACCTCTAATTTTCATCAAATTCCTCTCGTAACTCTTTGGAAAAGTCACTTACAGTCAAACTAACCACAATTGTGACTGAGTAACCAGCCAAATAATCACTGACACTGGATTAACCGATTGGATGTATAAGACGGCAAAAGGCCAAGTATTCCTTCTTGGTAAGACAAGTGGACTTTTTACCCTATATCTTTTCTATTATTTTATCTAAAAACGAAATCTCATCTATCGCCAACAATTGAAGGCAACAGTATCTATCAGTAAAAGAGAAATGATACCCTGAAGGGTTTTTTTTCCAATCAATTTAGTTCAATCAATGATTACTTGATAGCTCCACGGGTGTGATCACTGGTACATTTGGTACTACACAGGCTGAAAATTAAATGAAATGGCCCGTAAAGGACAGGACCAGGCAACGATTTTAGAGCACCTTGACATCTCATTCCGGAAGGAAGATGGGGAAGGGACAGGGAAGCATATTTGGAAGATTTGACCGGGAGTGGGGCCAAACCAGGAATTTGAAAGGGGGAGGGGGGGGGGGGGTGTATGTGACAAAGTATTAAAAAAGTCCCCAGGTCCGGGAAAAGAAGTCTGTTACACAACTAATGTTTTTGATACCCTTAAAAAATTTTAGCAGCTAAAAAAGGAGGGTCCAGGTCCAGACCCCCTCCCACCTATGGATCCGTCACTTATACAAATAGTCTTTCAGACCTGAGGCCAATTAAAACATTTTCAATTCCAAATCAAGATTTTTATAAACCTTCAATTTCGTTTAAGTTTAATGTATTGGGGAAAAAATATTAATTCTTAATCAAATTTCATAATTTTTGTTCAACTTCAGTTCACAACAATAATTCAACACGACCAATTGATTTAATACATGACATTTCACTATACTACGTGTGTGTGCTGCAGGGATGAGCTCTTTCAAAGGCGTTCAACAAGTATTATATTAATATCATGTTAATACTTTTATTAACACCGTGCAAATGTTGTTGTATGTTACTATTAATCTTCTGAGCTTTTTCAGTATTTCTCTTTGTTTACCCTTTTTTCCAGAATGCACCTTAAAGTAGAGTTGAGCTTCCAGTAGAGCAGCTCTAGGTACATTCAATATAGTACTCTCTATAACCTTAGGCATTCCCTTAACCAGGACACGGTCAAATCAGCGGTATCACATCACATTCTTAATGCCATAGCAGCACCCGGGAAGTAACAAAATGTAACATGTATTAGCCATCACTTTGCCATGCGTTAGTTATTACTGCTGCCTTACTTACTGCATGGCGGATTTGACAGGTGAACTGCTCCATGATAAAAGCTACATCTAATGAACGACACTCAGGAAAATGGGACAGTGAGAACAGGTGTTCATCAATTCAGATCTATTCATTTCAGCTTGCAAACCTCAATTCCAATTCTTTTCATTTCCCATAAATTTCAATATATTCAATTTCCCTTCAGTTCGAACTCATTCAATTTTCTCTTCAAGTAAAATTCAATTCAGGGGGTTTTAATTTGATTCTATATTATAAATAATAATAATAATTTTGTATAGCATAAAATCAACCAAAGTGCTTTTAAACGCTTTACAAAACAAAAATTATTAAACTGCAAAAAATTACTGCGTATACGTATACCATTACACCTGTTGTTTAAAACAAGAGCGAATACCATGCATCATCACAGGTCTGCAGAATGAGTCTAAAGATAATACAACTAACAGCCAAAATATTACAAAAACAGATAAGTTTTAATCTTCTTTTTATATGGGCCTGAATTATAAGTTTGCAGTAGGTCTAGTGGGAGAGAGTTACACAAAGTGGGACCTGCAACCTGCAACACAGAAAGCTCTGTTAGCTACTAAGGCAGACCTGGTAGATGGAACACACAGAATGTTTAATGATCTCAGACTACTCACAGACGTATAAGACTGGTTCAAATCTTGGAGATATATTGGTGTAAGACCATGTTTTGCCTTAGACACTAACATAGCGACTTTGAAATTGATCTGTTAACACAGGGGGAGCCTATGTAGGGCTTGCAAAATAGGCGTCATATGAACATAAACCTTACTACCATACAGGATTCGAGCTGCACAATTTTGAACAGTTTTTTGTGGCATGCCACAGTCAAGCGGCTGAGTCGTAGATTTACAGTGCTCCTTGGTGATCACCTGATTACAATGAGTAAGGTATAAGTGGACCCACTTCAAGGCACTGCCAGGAACACCAAGTGTCTGGAGAGTCCTCAACAGGCACCGGTGCCTGACAGTATCAAAAGCTGTTAGTAAGTCTAGCATGGCTATCAGCCCACAACTCTTCTCACCTAGCAAACAATTGGTGTCGTTATGAACACGAAGTGTAGTGCTAAGTCTCTGTGCTATGGCCACTGCGGTAGGCTGACTGGTAGTGTTCTAACAACTTCTTGTCCTCGAGATGCTTGTTAAGCCTGGCCGCCACCACCTTCTCCTAAAACTTAAACACGTATGCCCAATACATATATATAATAGATATACTGATATATAATTGATACTGGCCCAAAATTCTTCAGGATGTCAGGATGTAGTTAAGCCTTTTTGAGAAGCGGAGTTACCAAAGCAGTCTTATAGGAAGATGGTTTATGGTAAACTTGAGATTTAATGGCTTTGGCATACTTTACTGGAAGAATACCGGATAAATGATCCGAAAAATCTATGTCTTTGGCTTGTACACCCTTAACCAGACTTTCGCCTGCCCTAGTTAACAAAAGATCAAGAGTGTTTCCACTGCGTTGAGTACTCTGTTGTACATGCTACTTAAGGCAAAAACTCTCTGTCAAGCAGATGAGCTCCATTGCCTCTGTATCCAGAATTTTATCAACATAAATGGTAAAGTCCCAAGAATTACCAGATCCTCAAAACTTGCAATGCACTCTTCTATGTAATCACCAATTGACAGATTCTTTGAGAAATGTATTGAAAGTAATTCCAGATAGTGGTTGTCTGTATAGGACTATCAGTTTAAATGAATGGCCATATGTAAAATTACATTCAAGACCTCAAATGATGAAAATCTTCCATTATTAGTGCTTGGTATAAGTTAGAGGTTAATGTTCTCTCGGTGTATAACGGCTATCCCTCCGCTCCTGCGACGTCTTGCCTTATGGAGCACTTTAAATCATGGATGGGGTATCCCTTGTAGCACAACATCGTCACAAGAATCATCTTTCAGCCATGTTTCAGTTAGTGAGTAAGTCCAGTCTATTGTCAACTATGAAATCACAGAGGGCGGTGGTTTTATTGTATACTGACTAAGGGTTTAGGAGGCAGTTTCCATTGGATCAGTCTTTTTTATGATAACGGCTGTCAGAATGTTTTACCACTTATTCTGAAATATCCTTCTCTCCATGTTGCTCTTAAAACAGATTGTCCAAGCATGCCTCTCGTCTGTCCTGGATCCCCTTACAGTGTGTGTGACTACCATAATCCTTGAGTTTGTTCAAAAGAGTTCCAATTGATGATTGTTCTTTGAGTGCAGGAGGTCCGAGTTTTAACAGTTCGCCAATGTCATAACGTAGTTCTACCCTGGCCATTGTTCACTGCTTGAACTTGAATGGTGTAAACAGGGCCTAGATTGTTCTATGATTGCTAAAATATGGTCCTGTAAACTTTGAATGACCAAATCACTCAGTGTTATACTGCTGTCACACTAAAAAACGAGAGCTCCAAAATATGACTCTCTCGTAGCCAATATTGCGAGTAAAAATATCTTGGCCAGCGGATATGCTGTACCCCAGCTCCGCCGGAGGCCCCCCCCCCTTCCGTGAATCTTAGCGCCGCCCGTGAATTCAGAATGAATCATTAGATTTTTTGTAACATATACGATATATGCATCCTCCGGGTAACCTATACATGTATATATACACGTGTATAAGTAGATTACTCGGAGAATGCATACATCTTTTTTGTTTTGAAAAACTACTGATTTATTCTGAATTTACACGTCAGATGCCTGTGGCAAGGTACATTCCTGAAATCCAGAATGCCTAATAATAACATATCATTCAATAACATATAATAGCAAACCATGTCATTGTGTGGATATCTTCACCATCATTCAGAAGAAAGTGCCACCAAAAGTCCATGGACCTGTCCTTTAACAACAACAAAATCTGAGGGAAAATAGGGAAGGATACTTCGTGTCAATGTTAGAACAAAAATCTGTGGCACATCGGTCATGACCACATTCATAACCATGGATATTTTTTCGGTTTATGAACTATAGATATAAAATGTAATAAAATTATAAACAATGCCAATGATATTTATAATTCAAAATAATAATAATAATAATAAAATAATAATGCAGTGATATAATGATTGTTCGAGGTTGAGAAAGTAACATAAAAACATGCATTTAATTTGGGCTCAAAACATTAAACGAAAGCTGCATTATCTTAGAAATACAGCTAAACACATATTAAAGCTTATCTCTCCGCTAAATGATGTCGTATTACGGCCAAAGAGGTCTGATTTTGTTCCTCAATGTAGGCACACTGAAACAAGGCCAATATCATATACCTGTATATATATATATATATATATATATATATATATATATATATATATATATATATGTATATAATATATATCCATTTTGAATGATCAGCGACAAATTTTTAAAGGCATCTGAGGCATTCGGTATAACATTCATGACATTTGACAAAGTGGTAACTTGGTAACATTTTATTTTTTTATTAATTTTTATTTTATTTTATTAATCAAAGATATTTATCAAGGGGGTTCATATTGGGTTCTTTATGTTTTATTTCTACAATGTGGTAACTACTCAAGAAACATCCAGAGGACGCCCATTTACAACGGTAATTTTCTAGTTTTGCGGGGGAGTTTCCTAAGGTTCCGTACGATGTGCAGAAGACTAGTTTAGAAGTATTATACAACTTTATTTCAGGTTAGCCTATTCTCAGATTTATAATATAGCTCCGTGATAAGTTAATTTATAATTTTTATAAAATTATATGAAAACTATATGAAATTTCACTCTTCTATTTACATCTGCATTTTTGTTAGCCATACAGCTGTATCTGGTTTCTGCAAAGAGAAAGAATAGATGGGTAACTTAATTGAGTATAGTTTACACTTGACACTAACCACTCAATATAGCGCCAGGTAAATTGGAAAACACCATCACTGAATGTGTAATTAAAGGGGCCCAATCACCTATACAGCATGTTGAGTTAACACGAAAAATGGTTTCTCCCCTTAAAATAAATTTGTACCTGCCAAAATATTGCCTTGAAACCGTTTACTTACTCCTGTAAGCGAGTGTTAAAAACAGTGAACCGGGCGCGATCGCAGGTGTAAACATAAACACAGTGCGTCGGGCCGTGTGCTGCGCGGAGCCACAACACGTGCAAAACAGGAGATGCTTTTACTGACTTGGCCCAAAAAATGTGATACATGTTTCCCCTGGCTGAAACTCCGCGTGTTGCCCCTCTAAATCGGACCTCCGATCACGCGGCCTTGTTTTTGTAAACAGACCGTGTTTACCAACACGCAGGGCTATAACAAGGTATGAAACAGTCGTTTGCGAGGAAATAAGACTGTGTGCTGGAATGGTTTTGCTTCGAAACATTTGTTCAAGCAGAACTGAATTGATAGTGTGAAAGAATAGGAATAATATTGCTCCCGATTATGTCCCCTTAAGCCTGCCCAAACACAGAGATTCTGTTTTGTCCCTCAAGCCCATTATGTTTTGAAAAAAAAAATACAAATAGTTTTCAACTTAATTAAATATAATGAACTTAATGTATATGTGTATGTATGCGATTGCAATGATATATCAAGGTGGGTATAAAATATCTTATCTATTCTTTAAAAAATCTTTGTATCCTACTTACAATCAAGTGTTAAATATACAGAAAAAGCAATATTGGACTTTCAGCTTTGTGATTGGTAAATTTAATGTGTATTTTTAACACTTTCTATAATCAATGAATAACTGTTGAATAGCTTACCATATTATAATCATGAGCCCTTTTCAAATGAAATATCCTTTCTTCTTTTCCATTTGCATTGTTGCTGGCAAAGCAGTTGTATCTGGTTTCTGCAAAGAGAAAGAATGGATGGGTTACTTTTGCATAGTTTATAGAATTAGTCAAAATAAAACCAAGTTAATTAGAGAAGCCCTTCAGTGAATGTGTAATTAAGCGGACCAAACACTGAGAGACTCCGTTTTGTCCCTCAAGCCCATGTGTTGAAGCCCCCAGTTTAATAGTTTTCAAATATACCCTCCAATCTGTCCTACGTACTTTCAAGGCTCAAAATAGGCTTGGTATTAAATAGGATGTATTTTACGCCTTTTGTATGATAAATGGTTTCTCGGACAATTTCAAGGAGAGAGTGATAATGTTAACACAGTACTGGAGGTTATGAATGTTTCAATGTAAGGTGTTCTGGCTTGTTTGCTTTTAATCACAAAGCCGAATTATTTTTTTGTTTGGTGACTGTTAAAAGCGGTCACTGACATTTTCCTTATACAGCGCTGGAACTCTTTCAAGTTCTACATGACTGGGTAACTAAGAACTTGTATTACTCGTGACTGATACGATTTCATGCATAATACTGCCGATAATACGACTTTATCCACGTTAGATGAAGATAATGCAAATTCTTTTGCAGACAGTGACTAATTAGGTACATTAAGTCGCTGGAGAGTTCATCTCTAGACAGATGACCTCCACATTCTTCACATGAAATATACATATAAACAGTGGTCTTACCTAATCATATTTACTCTTGAGAAAGCAAAACATCAGACCATTGAACCGTTGGGCGTTGACCTCACAGTTCACATAAAGCGCGCATGCGCGTCCTAATTATCAAGACTTCCGGTCACAACAGGCAGTGGCGTCAAAACAGAGGGGATTCCCCACTCCCCCATATTTTGCAAGAGGGGATGGTCAATGTGATTATTCACTTATTATTATGTTATTATTCAGACTGTAATATTTATATACTGAAAATGAAATATATTGATAATTAGACTTTGGTTCCATTCCTGATATCTAGGATATATTATATTTCTAAACCTGGTTATCAAGTAAACCTCTGCTGGTGACATACTTTTTTTAACATTATATACTGATTCTAATATGTCTGAAATGTGTCACAGAAAATGAAAGGTAAATTAAAAGGTTGTTGCGAATCACCATACACCCCTTGAAGATAAATCGACACCACTTACAACACGGGTTCCATCTGGAACCATGTTATAAGTTATGATCAGGGCAAAATCCTCCAAGTGCCAGATGGAACCCTTTCTCTGAGAAAATGATACCTTCTGGAACCATGGTTTTAGAAAGAACCATGTGGGTTCTTAGAAGAACCCTTTTTTCTCAGAGTGTAATTTGTTGTTTCTTTGTCAAAAACTATATATCTTGAACAACAACCTAGGTGCTCCTTCAGTAAAGGAAATTATGAAAGTTATGGGAAAGTGTTCAATTAAAAGACAGTAAAATAGGGAATCATGAAAAGACAAAAATGACGTATTTATGGGGAACTTCTTGTAAAATTAAAGTGCATGGTACGCCCCTCTTGCAGGGGGTTTCCCTGCAGTTGTAGCAGACATCCCGTGTTATAACCGGTGCTTTGTATAGCTAGGTTCTCTGGGTCTTGCCACTAGGGTTTGCACAGACCAAAGAAATTGTAGTGAGACCGATGAGAGCGTGGTATTGCATGTTTTAAATTATGCTTGATACACTATGCGATATCACATGTGCACTCTCATTGATCTGATTATAGTTGTTTGCTCCGTGCTTACCGTGGTGGTTGAACCCAGAGAACCTTGATATACAAAGCAGCGGTTACAGGAAAGCAGTTCTGGGGCGACTGTAGTATATCACTGCTGAGTGATGAGCGCAAGTGCAAAGTTGAAAGAGATGTTAAAGGAAAGCTGGGACCATTGCTCTAGTTATCTCAAGATAACTTGCTGGGATGGAGATGTGACGCCACCTGCGGATACTGGACACATTCATCCATACCAATTATCAGCACTTGCTTCCAACAAAGCATCTATATTACTGTTCCTGGTGGAAAGGCCAGGGAACAAAAAAGGTTCCTACAGCGTAGCGACAACTTGTCACCCCAAACGTCGATTTTAGATGAACTGAAGACGATGGTCCTATCACTTTATTTCTAAAGGCCTGAGTGTCATGTTGTCATGGCTACCTACAGCGGGGCCTTCCGATCTCATCTGCAAATAAAAGATATTACGTACGTTATGGGGTATAACGCAGTCTATACATGGTTCAAGTTAGCGGTGGACTATGCAGATAGAATTATACAGGATAGTTGTAGGGAAAATTGAAATCTCTATAACTTTAAAGTATTTAATATATTTCAACAAAATACTCTTCATATAAAAGCGTAGGAAAATTACCCTCGATTGTTACATGATGACATTTGAAATAAGTTCAGGGTCAGAAGGGTCAACAAGTGTGTGATATTTAATTTTCATTCAAACGATTCTCCTTTCCCATTTGCTTGAGCAAAAGGTTATATCCAGGCTGTTCATTTGAGCTTCTTACTCCAGCTATTACATTATTAATGCAAATTAGGGTCCTCTGTTTTTAAATCAATTTGAAAGTAATCAGGTGGTTATCATCCTTAGAATCACACTGTTTCAAAATGTATATAATCTTATAATTGTACCCAAATCTGCAAATGATACATAATAAGGGTTTCATTAGGTGAGCCGATAAAATGTACACCAGTCCTGACAAATTAAACAAAAGATAGCATTTTTATTCAGTTTTACGCTCAATTTGAAGTTATTCATGTTATTAATATATTAACAGAGAACTTGGAAATGTAGTCGGTTAATACAAATAATTGAAGAAAATGTCACCTAATTTTTTATGTAATGATAAATGCATCAAAATTTGTTTTATTTTAGTCATTGTTCAATTGACAACAAAATCATTCAGAAAGCGGATTCCTACACCCATAACGATACCGATACAGTTGAGAAACATTCAATGTATTTAATATATAACATGAAGCACATATTAGAACATATATCAGTACATAGCATTTCATTGATTCTTACACACGCTTTGATTTATTACCGCTTTTAAATCACGTATATGCATTGTCACGGAATATAAATACGATTTTATTGAACACTTTAAAGAATAATTAAAACAATTGAACAACTTGCCATGTAAAAATGTGTGAAAGTCTTTACTGCAAACATTAAGCATCTCGCATTTTTACTTTATTTTACGTGACGATTGATCAAAAATAAAATATTCAGGAATCTTGAGAAAGGCCATATCCCTGATTCTGAGACAGTGAGACAAGTATACAACTCAAAGTACATGCTCAGAAATAGGTGAAAACCTTATCTATCAAGCAACATATGAGAAGGGCTGTGTGTAGCAAATTTAAAAAAAATATATCTTTCTGAAAATTTGATTTTTTAACCCCTGTAATAACTGCATCCACCAAACCTCAATTCTTAAAACCAGGTATTCACATTATGCGATTTCTGGCTTACTCTGCGTACATATTAATGGACTCGAGGAAAGTCCTTTTTAAGAAACGTTCTTATAACGCCTCTGTGACGGACGTATGAGCTTATTTCTACAAGCTGTCAGTAAACACAGCAACATTGAAAACGGTAAAACCATATGTAACCTAAGGTGATTAGTTGTCATATTTGTGGAAGCTGAAAGGTCACTAGGTGCAAAATTCCTTTTGTAAAACTCTGGTTCGTCTGATCTGCTGCCAAATGTCCTTGGTGAATGTGAATGGGATACCTTTGAACAAGGTTATTGCTATTTACGGTAACTCCCGCTTTTGCTTATAAGTGCCATCTTGTGTTCATTTAGTGAAACACATAACGTTTGAGTAAGGCATTAAAACTGGCTAATTCCTTTGTTTATTATTATACATTTGATTGAATCGCTAAAAGGAATACATAAAGTGTCACTACCTTGAGTTAACATATGATTAAAGTTAACATTTAATCGGAAAGATAGATATCTTAAACTTCTAAATCGTTCATAGTTTGAATACTAGATGGCGCTAATATGCAAGTGCGGGAGTTACCGTAAGTAACAATAATCTTGTTCAAAGGTACCCTATTATTAGGCGGGTCACGTTAAAACATGTGGATATAAACAAAACGAACAGCCTTTGTCGGCATTTTCTGGTCTATTATTTATCAAAGGTTCAAGGAATTACTAGTATCTTTAATAAATTAGACGTCAGATATAACAATATGCCCTTTTAAGGTGAGCACCTATCTGGTGGTGATTTTTTTGTGCTGATTATGAGTAGATATATAACAAGCAAACCATTTTTTGGTATTAGTGGGTAATTATGAATCACCTCGTGACGTAATACACAACTGCGATCTTCAAGATAAACGCGGGAAAAAATCTAAAACAATTCACCAGAATTTTGTTCGTACAAGACAATATTCAAAAACATTTAAATATTTTCCTTTCTCGTTTAGGGTCATAGAATAATTTGCATTTATGCAAACAAGGTTACGGGAGGTCTTGTGCCAGTAAGCTTGAAATAGTATCAGATATATTTGATTAATTCAATTTGTTCAAGGATTTTTATTTTGATAAAAGGTAAAAAACGTAATTTTTATTGTTACTTGCTTAACTTGATGAAATGACTTGAAATGATAAAACACGACAACATAACTTGCAAAGGATCTTAAATGGACAGTCTATATACATTTTTTTTCAAAAGAAGATTTCAAGTTTATTTTGGTTCTGATGAAAAATTGATTTAACACTTGCTTCTTTTAAATTCTAATGCAGCAAATAAGTCGCTATATTGAATTTATTGATGTTACTTGGTTACTAAACGCATAGAATTAAGTACTTTGCTCTGAAAAATGTGGCTGCTGTTTATTGTCTGAACAACCATTTCCCCGTCTAACCAATAATGCACAGATGTTCCATCCCTGTATTTAGCTTTTTTTACAATGTTAACTTTTGTAAGTATTAGCGTAAAAAAACCATTACATTAGTTATTAATAATAAATTTATTATTTTTCAAAAAAAGGTTCATAGTTATTTCTATACAAGCGCAAACATGACATTATACGATAATATTTATCTGTTTGATTTCTCTGTCGGTGTCTCAATAAAATTCAATCATATAATAGCGAAGGATTTTGTACAATTTTATACTGGTGGAGTGTGTGGATATTGTCTAATGTGAGTTATGTTTTCATGAGGTTAAATAAATGAATAGATCACTTAGTTCTTACATAAATGTAATTCTGTCTAAAGTCTCGGTAACCGTATGATTCTCACAATGCATAACACGTGACCTTGACCTTGTGTCGTTTGTATTATACAAGAAACAATTTGTATAACAACCTTGTTGGAACAGCCTGTATAAAAGGTTTGCTCCAAAATTAGGTAAGAAGAATTTTTTTAAATGGATACTATATATCATGCACTTGTTGACGCGTCTGACCTTGACTTTGCACAATATGTATTCATGCATGACTCGAGGTTAAATCAAAATTCCTACGCTTTCATATGAGAAGTATGTTATTGCAATAAATTAAGTATTTAAGAAGTTAGTGAGACTTACCCTACACCATACATCGCCGGAGTGGTGTATAGGAACTTTTTTCTTATAAATAAGGGCCATTTTCACACTGGTAACTATGGCAATAAACCAGACAGTTCAAATAAACCCTGAATTTACCCTGACAATAAAACATTAGAACCTAATACTTGATATTTATTAGTAAAAGAATTAAAAAAAAACACATGAAGATTAAACATTTTACTCACAGCAAATATAGAATAATTGTAAAATAATAGAAAAATGTGTGTGTGTGTGGGGGGGAATAATTAATGAAAATTAAATGTCATTCACCTGTTGACCCCTCTGACCTTGACCTTACGCAAAATATCATCAAATGTGACGAGGTTAAAGTACCATTCCAACTGTTTTATATGAGAGCTGATTTGTTCCAGTATATTTAAACGAAGGATGTTATTTAGATTTTCATTACAACTACCCAAATCCTGGAATCGAGATCTGCAGCTTTTCGTTAACGGGATGGTTTTAAAAAACATGCTGCCACAACAACCGCGCCACCTTTTCCCACTTGCATCCACCCTTATAATAAACCAGAGAGGTTTAGCTGAAACCTGGTACCAATGGAAATTTTGTAGGCGATGGATGGGGTGAACAAAACCCTTAAATAAGCCATTTTTTATTTCTTGGCTCCTAGACTTAATTGTCGATCTTACAACAAATTCATGACTCATTGGGTAATAAAATTAAGCTGATGATGCTCAAATATGCATAACTATTATACATTGCCCAATGGCAGACTGATTTACTGGAATTAAATAAATATTAAAAATATGTAAAATCAAAAGGCACATGAGGCAATGGGAGAATGCTCTAGAAATCCAAGATAATGTTGCTTTTGTATTGTAATCATATCAATGTTCGTGTTGATCTTTTGTTAAACCTTCTGAAATTGTAACATTTAGAGGGCTCCGTGCCCCTACCTAAATCTACCCCTGTAATAATATTTCTTATTTGTCAGCTTAGTGTCTCATGGACGTTTGAATATGTCGGTACAAATCCTCAATGAAGCTCTCCATTCTCCATCTCACATTCCACACGTACGTCTGTTTACGGTATATAATAACAGGATGTCTAATTGAGGCCCTTAAAAGATTTTCCCCGCATCAGGAAATCCTTCTGTGATGCCCTGCTTGCAAAATGGCATCATCGTTTCTTGGCTTCTTGCAAAATGGAGCGTTCAACCCATCAATTTATAACCACCAACACAAACCGACACACTGGTAAAAATATTTGAATTCTTTATCGTTTATTTTCAGTAAATACGCTTCAGAATTCCATATAAATACTCATTTCACAGAGAAAATAATTTAACAGGTTAAAATGAATCACGCGAAAGAAACGACACTGAAAATGCACACAAGTACATATTTCATAGTAAGAAACTCAGACCATTTTCCTTATGGCATTGTCACAAAACACAGCAAATACTAATCGTGGTACAGCAAATACTAATCGTGGTGAAGACTCCTGGTCACGACACGCATTCAGTGTGGATTAGCCAGTAATTCTGTGAGTGACAGTCCGTCATTAACAGAATAAAGTTAATCGAGTCTTTGTAAATATTAGGTATTATTGGTACTATTTGTAAAATTGTATCTCATCCTAGTCTTAGTACACTAGGAAATTACCATACCAATAACAGCTATCATTTATCAAAAGTTGAAAGACTAGGTAAGGGCTCAGCAGCAACACGAGGCTCGCTCGGTCATTACCTAAGTGGGGTGAGGTTGCAGTCCAGAACTGAACGCTGACAGGCCTCACAAACACCCCGCCCCTCAAGAAATCCAAGGTAATGTTTCTTTTGTATTGTAATCATAACAATTTTCGTGTTGAACTTTTGTTAAACCTTCTGAAATTGGTACATTGAGAGGGCTCCGTACCCCCACCTAAATCCACCCCTGTATTCATACTTCTGGTTTGTCAGCTTTGTGTCTCATGGATGGTTGAATATAGCGGTGCAAATCCTCAACGAAGCTCTCTATTCTCCATCTCACCAGTGGCGGACCATAGAGGGGGGCGGCTGGGGCTGTTCGCCCCGGGCGCCACGTTTAAGGGGGGGGGGGGCGCATTCTGGGGAATTTATATAGAATATAAGTATAAAATAGTATTATTTGATACGATATTGTCTTTAAAGAAGTATATATATTTTTTCTTTTAGCATAGTACAATTTAACATTAAATCTTTTTCATAATTTAACCAAATATTTGATTTTGTATGAAAAATTAATAAAACGCTTTGCACATACAGCTCATAAAATAACCTTCCGTTTAACAACCATCAAAGAGCTCTATCAGGTGTGTATATATCTGATAATAAAGAGGTGAAATTATAAGTTACTATGCAGTTTCTGAATTCAGCAAAATGTTACTCACCAGATAAGGTCTTATCATGTTTAATTTTTACGTTAATCACAAATCGTGTGTACACGAAAAATTACGTAACCGCATGTAAAACTTGCAATATAATGGTATTTTCTTCTGTTTTGGAATAAACTTCGGGGGAGAAAGATGTCGTTTCACTGAATTACATGATATGACTGTGTCGTCTATGAAACATCTGTTATGAAAAAAATGGACCATATATTTTTTTGCGTATGTTTCCAGTTTAATGTTGTTAAGAGGGCGGAAAATTTTATGACCGCCCTGGGCGGTGTAAACACTAGGTACGCCACGGCATCTCACGTTCCACCCGTACGTCAGTTAATGGTATATAATAACAGGATGCTTAACTGAGGCCTGTAAAAGATTTTCCCCGCATCAGGAAATCCTTCTGTGATGCCCTGCTTGCAAAATGACATCATCGCTTCTTGGCTTCGTGCAAAATGGAGCGTCCACCCAACCAAGTCACAACCAACCACACAATCGACACACTGGTAAAAATATTTAAATTCTTATTTCGTTTATTTTCAATGAAAACGCTTCGGAATTCCATATAAATACTCATTTCACACAGGTTAAATTAATCACACGGTAGAAACGTCCCAGAATATTCACACAAGTACATATTCCATAGTAAGAAACTCGGACCATTTTCATAATGGCATTGTCACCAAACACAGCAAACACTAATAGTGGTGAAGACACCTGGTCACGACACGTATTCAGTGTGGATTAGCCACTCATTTCTGTAACAGTCCGTGGTAACATAATTAAGTTAATCGAGCCTTTGTAATTATATTGTATCATTGGTACTAAATGCAAATTGTCCCTCTTCCGGGTCAAGGGACACCAGTTAATTACCATTCCAACAGCTATCGTTTTTCACAAGTTGACAGACAATTAAGGTAAGGGCTCAGCAGCCACACGAGGCTCTCTAGGTCATTTACTGGAGGTGGGGTGGGGTGGCCAGTGGCGTCAATTTTTCTTCCAGGGTGGGGGGGGGGTGTCTTTATATATATATATATATATCTATATATATTATATATATATATATAAACATACACATATATATACCTTTTTCAGAGTAGTGAGTGGCATATACAACTATATATATATATATATATATATATATATATATATATATATATATATATATATAACTATATATTTATATTGAGGCCTATATATAATTATTATATATATATACTTAACCATACCTCGAATAATTATAATGTATTAGAAAATCAGTTATTTTGTGAATTCTAAGCAAGGTTTAGATATAAGAATTTTTTGTAAATAGATCCAAAGTCTTTAATTCTATTTATTAATATATTTCGTTTGCAATATTATAATATTATTCTCTGAAAAGTGGGGGGGGGGGGATTACGTTGATACCCCCCATCCCCCCTATATTGACGCCCCTGTGGGTGGCAGTCCAGAACTGAGCGGGACGGGCCTAACAAACACCCCGCCCGAAGAGGCTGGTCCGTCAGCGTCCAGCACGAAAGTGCCCTATTCAATTCTGCCAGCCGCCAAATCAGGCTGTAAAGTTTATCACCGCTAAACGCTCAAATCACAGCCCTAAAAGCGGTAAATTTTACATTACAGTCATATAACGTAACATGCTTTACCTTCCGACAGCGATATCATGCCTGTCTTTCATCAACATTTCCAATAATCTCATGTTATGCATCGACAACGTAACCTTACATTTGATAGTTAAGCAGAGATGTAAGCATTGCTTTCATGAACAGTTTATGGGATTATTGGATTATTGCCGACGGACAAGCGTGATAGCATTGTACATTTCATAATTCTGACCAGAAGTTTACCGTTGGTAGAGTTTATAGTGTGTTAAGATAATGTGTTTAAGAGTGAACCCAAAGCTTGATTATCAGACGACACTTAATCTATGGACGGGTATCGAAAATAAATATATTTCATAACGCACTCTTAAAAGTTCACCTTGATCATTAATTTATACTTTCAATGGTTTTTGTATCATTCATCTTTTATTTTAAGTTCAGGCAGTCCATTTTAATGTTTAGTAAGTGCAAAATAAGCATTCCATTCAAAGTAATAAACTGATTACAAAATATTTCAGTTTAGACACTATGTAAAAAGCTGAAGTCATAATGCTTCACGCACAAGGATTCAACATTTTAATCTCCTCTCTCTCTTTCCTCTCATAGTGAAATACGAGGACGTTTCAGGGAAATGTTCAAAATTATGTACATATAAGCACTATTAAGGCAATAAACATACGTAAGATGATTTCAGGGATTTTCAAGGATTTTAAAGGGGCCCCATCACCTATAAAGCATGTTGAATTTACACGAAAACAGCTTCTCCCCTTTAAAATACATTTTTTTTCTGTCAAAATATTGCCCTGAAATCGTTGCTTACTCCTGTTAATGACTGTAAAAAAACAGTGGACTCCGCAATCACAGGTGTCCACATAAAAACAGCGTCGGCTCGCCCAGGCAACAACACGTGGCAACCAGGAGAAGCCCTGACTGATTTGGCCCAAAAAATGTTATACATTTTCCCGCTGGCAGAAACATTGCGTGTTGTAGCGGCCTTGTATGGAAAGCACACACTTGGGTTTCACGCCTGGTCGTGGGTCACGTGATGAGCCTGGTATGTGTAGAGACACACGGCTATGTCTTTCTAGAGAATTCCTGAAACGCGTGTTTACTGTTGAGTAGGGTCCTTATAGACTGTTCGGGAAGTGGAAAATTCCCGGCTTGGGGTGTGAAGGTATATAAAGGGGCTGTTTTTTAGAACCAGAGGGCAGACCAGAGCAGATACCAGCGGACGCAGAAGCGTGTGTCGGCTTTTCAAAGAACTTTCTCCTGGATTTTATACATTTGGACTTCAGTTTACTTTCTATGTTGTTGCAAGAACTTTCCACTGGGCTGTCATTCTCCGAGAGAGTTTACATTCAAAGGACTTATCGTTGTGATGGTGTTGGTATCGAGGTACTGTACCATTATCTTTCTGTGTGATTATATTGACTTGTTGCTATAACGCTGTTTTACTGTATAATTGTATTGATTTAGTGTATTGTATTGTTAGGGTTGTTTTAAAAATAAATTATAGTTACTTGTTAACAAAAACAACCACTGACTTCTTTATTCATTCCCTTAGACAGTTCATGCTGCTTAGTGTTGCAGAATCTGATTTTTTTTTTATCTCCATTACAAAATTTGTGTTCATCACGCATACGTGATCTGTTAATGTTAGGTGCCGTAACAGCATGACTGTGTGCTGGGATGGTTTTGCTGGGAAACTTTCGTATAAAGAAAAACTGAACTGATGGTGTGAAAGAATAGGCATAATATTGTTCCTGATTATGCCCCTTTAAACAATGTGTGAACCCTGATTGGGTTATCTCTTGTCATATTGTATGTTGTTGTTGTTATTGTGAAGCACGTAACTTTCTTGTGTTGTAAATCTCGGAACACTGCCATTACTCCGCGATGAAGTTGGGAAAGGCAGCCCTGTCACTACGTGTAGATAATACAGTACGACTATTATTTCGACGGCAACCCCGCATTCTGGCAGCAAAACCTCTTCGGTTGGGTCATCTGGAACACGGGTAGCGAATGCTCGTTTTTCAATGAATGTGTTGATTCAAAAGTCAGAGATGTTCCTCGCGGAAACGTGTTAAATCCGAGTATTCCTGAGCTAAAAATCGGCGCCAACCTTGGTTTAATTTAAAGGAATAAAGGTCAAACCCCTAACTTGACATAAAATCTCTATCCCCCCCCCAAAGCTTAGATTAATATAATTAACAATACAATATTGAGGGCCAAACCATTGATAAAAAAAATCAAATAGTGGACGGCGGTCATGTTGTATTTCTGACTTTCACAGATTTCTCCTAAGCTTTCAGCATCCTCTTCTCCATAGTCACATAAGTGCTTTAAATAACTCTTCTTTATTTTATTTTTTTTTTTTTTGCGCTTGAAAATTTATTTGATATTTCAGGTGATTCATACATGCTCGCTTCCGGCGTTCCTATTCGAAACGGAAATAACCATGTGAGCGAGATAGCCTTTTTGGCCTTCAGTATCCTAGACAGCGTGGACAACTTGACCATTCCGGGAAAACCGGACCAACATTACAAGATACGAATAGGCATAAACACGGGTAAGCCTGTTTAAGAAATGCTTACGGTATCATTAAATATATTTTAATTATAATTATTATTTAAATGGCGTGTTTAAGAAATGTTTAAGGAATATATTTTAATTATAATTATTATTTTAATGGTGTGTTTAAGAAATGTTTACGGTATCATAAAATATATTTTAATTATAAATATTATTAAAATTGTGTGTTTAGATCAATCAGATAACCTTGAAATAATAAAAAAATATCTTATTATAATAGAGAGCTGGCCTTCGCTGATTTTACGGGAAAGGTGTATTGTAATTATTGGCAATAATGTCAAAGCCATGTATGGTGCAGTGTCATTTTAACAGCATATAAAATTCCAAAGATGTATTTTATCTAAGTTTACATTTGTAATGGAAAAATAAATGCTCATCCTGATTTTTAAGACACAATAAAACTATTATAATTTCTCTCCTCGTATATGTGTTGTCACATTAGTTTGTTATCGCTCTGTCCATGGTAAGATCAAGTGTCTAAATATTTTATCTGGATAATTAATGACCCTCATTGGGTAAAACATAAGATGGGCGATTAAATCAAACAGAACATTGAGATCTTATAAAATTGTATGTTTATTAACTATCATTATCATCTGCTTCTATAGCCACTTTTATTTATTATTTTTTTGTTAATTCGTCAGGACCTGTTGTGGCTGGTGTAGTCGGCGTCAAAATGCCTCGATACTGCCTGTTCGGGGACACAGTCAACACTGCGTCCAGAATGGAATCCACAGGCGTAGGTAATAAATGAATTAAACTTATTTCAGATTTCCAAATGTCACACGATCCATTCACGGAATCGTTCAATTCGGTGCCATCTGCGCTTCAAAAGAAATCCTTTGAAAATGCTGCCCTCGGGGGACTATTTTCACTCATTGCATATCGGCAGTGTCACTTACTTCATTTAAGTCACTTGATATACTTTTCGTATTCCGATTTCATGAATAACACCATTACATTGAATAAACTAATCGATAGCATACCAGACGGTTTTATATACGTTTTAAGCAGCTATGCCATCAATTATGGTACAAAAATGCTGCATCATTGTACATGAACATATCAGATTCAATTTCATTGATTTATACGACCTGTGTTATATAAAGTTGCTGGTACATTACTGCGGATTTATTTTGAACTTGCTCGTCGTCTGCTGCCTGATTATATCAACCTCCGCCAGATGGCTCATTGTTGCGCTACATTAACCTCTCTGTCGGTTCGTCCCGACACGTTTAACAATATCCCATGGGAAGTATATCAATAGGTTATGTCAATTATTTTCTGTCAGCAAATTTTAGCAATTCCAATATCGATCATAATGTGTCAACTCTCATTTTTTCAAATTCATCGGGGCTATTTTAGCGGAGGTTTCAATAAAGAATGATTGACATTGACAGGTTGATCCACACATAGATATTAACCAACCAAGTCAAAGTACTGTCACGTACTCTAAAAACACTGTCTGCAATCGAGTTTATATGTTCCTTGTAATCATATGCTTTTTTGTACAAGCACAGGCTACAATAAATCCGCGTTGTTGGTCTGAACAGCGATGTAGGTCTCAAATGAAGACATTTGAGATTAAAGCTATAGATCCCAAAGAATTAAGGAAAGAAAAAGGTTGAACTCGAGTGCTCCAGTTGAAAGAGTCAAGGGCTCCGTACTGGCTCCTCTTTCAGTAGAGACAAAATACAGCTGAGCGACAACTCTTTAATTATAAGGTTTAAGATGAAGTTGAATCAGAGGAGATAGAAATGAATAGATAAGGTCTATTAAGTCTGATTGACGAAACATTAAGGCCAGTGAACTTGTTAATATTACATTTTAAAGGTTAATCTAACCTCCGTCAGTCACGTCAGTCCGGATCGCCGGTATACTTGTGTCACAAACTCACCAGTGTTGATATAGTATATGAGTCATCATGTATTTCAGAAGGACTAACGAAAAAAAAATAACTACAAGAGGTCCCCTGGTCCGGATAAGAGGGGGAAGGGGGGGGGGCGTAAAAGTTGGTCTGAAACCCTTGAATTAGGTTGCGGTAAGTAAAACTAAGTTCTGTAAAAAAAAGATTTCCCTCTCAGAATGGGTCACTTAAACAAGAGCAAGAGGACTGCAGCATGTGTATCTCCTTTTCAAACAGTTTCGGCCTTAATGCAGGGAAGCAAGAATGACCTCTCCAAAAAGCCAAAAACAAGCATTTTGACACCTTGTCATTGGTTGACCACAGATTATAAATGATTGACCGATTTGATTGACCAAAACACATTTAAAAATCAAATAATGCGGGGGGGGGGGGGGGGGGGGGGGGCTAATGGCTAGAGCCAGAGCCAACCAGACCATTCACTACCGGGGTCATGAGAGTAAATAGGACCTTATGACCAACAAGCCGTCACTGAGTTCTGAGGCATCTTTCTGCTAAGTGTGTCGCCTACTAGAACACTGTCGCCTTAAATTTGGAGGTGTAGACTTTTGGATTGCCCCTATATCCCAAGCGCTGTCCTTAAGAGTCCGTACAATCAGTCGTTCTAGAGGTTTTTAACTTACACGGACACCGGCTTCTGGTATCTGTGGATTCTCTTCCCATACCTTAAATAAGGCACATCCCATATAGAAGAAATGTATATCCATCAAATGGTTCAAAGTTCAGAATGACAGGTATAGAATGTGTCTCACTCATGACCGGTAAAATAATTTAATCCTTTAATCCTTTAATTTACTTTCATTTAGCTAATGAAGATAAGAACAAGATTTTGTTTCTTATTACTGGATGCTGTTAATTTTGGTGTTGGATGGTCCCCTGGCACGGGGCCTCTGGGACTTTAATCTGGGACTTGGAATATCCGGTTTACTCTCTTGAATTCAGGTTAACGTATCAGTGAGCCCCCACTAAGACATGTCTCTGTCATGTTTAATTTCAGCACAACGGATACACATTTCCCAGTCAACTTATGAATGTCTACGGCATACTGGGAAATTTTATATGGAGGAAAGGGGGTTAATTAACGTGAAGGTAAGTAAAGTAAACCTGAGTGCATGGCTTGTAATGTATATAATATACTTCATGTTACATATATCAGAGGTATTCCAGTATCCTTCATTGTGTTCCACTGTGGCATATTCATCAGAAACGGGTCAGGTAGATGACTTGGTTAATTAGGGGAGAATCCCTGTCACTCATCCCAACTTAGTTACTCCCTTGTGAACTACCACGTATTTCCGGTCTCTTTGAATTCCTGTAATATTAAACAGTTAACTAAATTATCTCGGTGAACATTACACTTTCTTTTTATGCATCTCGGTTCCTCGCTAGACGTCAACGTCGGGTGTTAATTTGACAAACAGCAACTATAATCACGGATACTACTTTTGGGATATAATTATACATAGCTGCATATACTGCTAATAAAAGCATAACTACTTCTATAACCAGGGGAGGACAAGGGTTACAAGGGGTCCCTTACTGCACTTCAAGCAAGGGCCCTTTCATCAAATTGATAAATTGTGTACAAGTAAACAAGACATATTGATGTATTTAGAAGTGCACGGGACAAGCGCCCCTCTGTTCACTATACAGAACCTGGGAAACAGAACAATGTATGTTTATTCCATAAATATCAGAGCAAACTTTTGCCACTTACACGTTTTGAAATAAATCCATGCAGAATACACAATTATAGCTTAGTTTATAAAAAAAAATCACCCCGTTCACTTTTACCCTTCTGATACAGTGTCGATATGTGAGTTCCCGCTTATCTGACGTCTTCATTGCCGGACAAGTATTTTTGTGGGCCACACAGACAGATTTGGTTGCCCACATTCGATACCACCCGCGGGCCGTAGTTTGCCCATGAATCCTTGCCTTTACATGAATCAGTATGGTAGTGGGGTAGTGGTTTATTTTCAACTAAAAAAAGCATAATTTATTTGTGAATGCGAAAAGAGCTTATTATGAATTAATCCACATTAATTATGCATAACTTCCCTATTACTTGATTTTTCTCTTTCAGTTAGGATATTTATTGAGATTCCTATATAGCACAGAGCTTGTATCTGTATAGTCAATAGTCAGTTTGCACCTGATGTTATTAAAAATAATCAGGAGTGCTGTTTGAAAGACACATATGCCATCTGACAAGCATAATATCAAACGAAAAGGACGTTGTTGTCTTGGTTAAATATGGTGGGACTGGACTAATTTCACTATGTATGATTATCCTTGGACTCACGGGTATAAAGAGGTTATTGCCGATTTGCAGTAGTATAAATATCATATAGCATACTGACTTAAAAGCTCAGAGAGACCAGAGAATTTCAGTGAAACAAACTGGTACAATCCAAGTAGCAGCACATTTAGTAAAATTATCTTGTGACACTTTATTTCACTTTTCCGCCTACTGCAGGTTTAGTGTATCTATATATAAGGCAAAAGAAAAATTTATATTTTATAGAAACCTCACCAAACACAACCCCCACCCAAACAAAATAATAGTGACTCTGAAAGATTTATATACAAATTTATGTGAAAATACTCGGAAAACCGTCAGGCATCGTGCAGTCATTTACACATTATCACTTCAGAACAGGACAATACAGATGATCATACAGTTTGAATAAAAATAACTGATAAAGTGATGTAAGGCCAAAAAAATAAAAGGGTATGGTTCTCAGGCACTTCTTTTCAGAAATCAATGCGGGCGGGCGAAATTTTATTTTTGACTTTTTTTTTGTATGTTTCGATAAAATTTCATATGATCAGGGAAAAGCATGTAAATGACAGGTTTCTATTTGCTAAACATGTAAAAGCACAACATAACAAAGGAAATCGTATCGATATTGTATTATTTTACGACCTTGAATGATGAAATCAAAATAAAAATGTTTGATGCGGGGGGTTAAAATTGACGCAGGGGGTGCCTGAGAACCATACCTTTAATTTATTTTGGCCTAATTGATCATTTTTTAAATTAAAAGATATTCTTGAGATTCTGGTGGGCTTTTTCATCCACGGTCGGGGACCCGCTGAAAATACTGAGCACACGGAGAAATTTTTCAGTTAATTTTAAGTTTTATAATTCCGCAACGATGACAATTGGCAACCAACAAGGTAAAACAGCAAAACATATTGACAAAACATTAAGTCAGTGGAAATTGGTCAGTTTTGAGAAAAAATTGCATTGGGATGCAAAAACATATATATCCTGGTGGTTTTGGACGAAATCTCATAGTATTTGAACAATGTGTTCAATTTGTAAAAATATGTGTTGTATTCTTATGCAGAAAATGTTAATTTTCCTATGTTTTTACATGCATAACATTTGATTTACAAACACATGTTTTAGATAACTTTTTTTGAGCTTCCTAAATACAGCGCTCCCCTCTCTGTAGCCGTGACAACCCGACTCAGTAGGCAATGACAACTGAGCTGTGTAGCCTACCTGAGTCGTGATACCAGCAAAATCGGGGAATGCATCGCAGTGGTCTTCCATCATGTTGCATTCATATTGTGGTAAACGACCATTATCTTAACATTATGCTACGAATGGAATTTACACGAGATAATACATATGGACTCACAACCCAACCTGAAATCCCGTCTCTATTTAGAGTCGTTACGAGTCATTTCCTGTATCGCGTACAAGTTGGCTGCGTCTAGTAAACCCGTTGCGAGCCATGCCTGCATTCATGCGGTCAGAAATTCAACAAACATGCGGAGGGATTTACCAATATGCTGAGTTAAAACCGAAATTTTCCTGCTCATATTTGGTGTTGTCAGAAAGTACACTAAAATGCTAGCGATTAGTCAGGGTTATGTCGATTGACAGCGTACTTGCATGCCATGAGGCATCAAAAATGACGAAAATATTTCCACTACAACTACTACTACTACAACTGCTACGGCTATTGCTACTACTGCTACTACTACTAATACTACTACTACTACTACTGTTACTACAAATACTACTGCTGCTACAATAAAGTGACAAAATCTTGTTTTAAATTTGAAATTGTATTTCATTTCAGGGGAAAGGCGTAATGAATACATACTGGCTTGTAAGACAACTTGCGTCGCGGGAACCGAAGAAGGTCAACTCGGTGAGCATAAACTGGTCGGAGGCCCTGTCCTGACAGACTGATACTTGGATACTTAAGGGCTGGATGCAAATGGACACTGGTTGACACTGATAGCCGATCTGTAGGGAACACTGATATTGACAATGAACAATTAAACATTAAATTTGTGAAATATATAAAATTCTATGGATACAATTTTATTCAACACATGCATGATGTTGTGGTATGTGTTCTGTCCAGTCTGTTTGAGCTGAAAAGTGAATGCTGCAGTTCACATTTCGTTCATTTTGATATAAAAAAAACTGTACCAGGTTTAAAGTAATGTATACTTTATGGGGTCTTATATAAATTTCAAACAACTTTTGGATTGACTTTATACATACTGATTTTTGACAATAATGACACCTGACAATAATGGCACCTTAAAGGTACCCATTCACCTACCTTTTGAGCTAGTATTTATGTGAGATCAGGCTTCCTCTCTGTATATATCAAAGATCTAAGGGTTGTGAAAAGTTCTTATAACACCTTCGTGAAGGATGCATGAACTTGTTCATCAACAACATGTTGTAAACACAGCAATGTTGACAAATTGGAAAAACATGTAACCTAAGGTGGTAGGTTGGATATATGAGGAGCTAGAAAGGTCACTTGTTGCAAATCGCCATTTGCAAAGGTCTAGCTTATCTGACTTGCTGCCAGATGCCCTTGTTGAATTTATTTTGATAATTTTGGCGGACCCCTACATATTATAGACACGTTGATATAAATAGGCAGTTGTTGTGCGGTGATATCCACGCTTTCTGGCCTGTTATTATAAAAGCTCCTAGGGCTTACCATTAGTTTATAAATGTCATTTGGGTGATTAGGCCCCTTTAACCCTGTCAAACGAAAGAACAGGCGGCAAATTCTTTGACATGTTAACGAATTTTCGAGAAAGTCGTACAACAAAATAGGCGTCGGTGGAGTACGAACATTTGAAAGACATATGCTGGTTGTGTTTGTCATCTTGCTTTCGGCTATTTTATCATAGAACTCGAAAAAAATGGCGGACATGAAGCATGGCAGTTGCACTAGGTCCAATGATCAAGCGGCGAGGAATAAAACTAAAAAAATATACGGGGTACGTTGAAAAAACATCGGGTAAATACGAGATGTCGCTGCTGGCCGGCGCCACGTCCCGATTTGTATGTGCCGTTGCCGAAAAAAGGCTTTACTGTGAACGAACAGTGGCGCCACCCAGGAATGTTTGTGGTTAATGTACACGTACAAAATATTGTATGATTAGAATAAACCATAACGCCTAATGATTGCCTTGTTCATCATTTTGCAATACTATGTTTCTACAGAAACAGGAAGTTTACTTTTATCAGAGGATATTGGGTGGGAGCTCAGGAGAAATCGATAGGGCCACCAAGCATATAATTTCTGAAGCCAGTGTGTGACGTAACTAAGGATTCCATGTTGTGTATGATGTACCAGCAGGGGGGAGATATCTGGCAGTTGCACGGCATGGTATTCAGAGAAACTTAACTCCTTGTAAATTAGAATCGAATGGGCTTCTCATGAAAAAAATCAACATGGATGAATAAACTCTGATTTGCTGCTGATGACGGATAGTTCACAGGGACGTAGAGTCATCTTTGAACGGGGAGGCGCATAAGATGCCTGTATAGCTTAAAGGCCTCCACACACACACACACACACACACACACACACACACACACACACGCATAAAAATAAAACGCCATATGCATTGAAAAAAGTAACTTATCGTCATATTTTACAAGCTTAAATAAGATACATTTTATTCACAGACCCACTGAGATTTAATTAAATGATTTATTAAAAACAAAAAGATTTTGTATATATCAGCAAACCAGCAAAACAAAAAAAAAATGGTTCGCCCGTCCCAGTGAATGTAATGTTTGAAAATATAATTCGAAATTAATTTGGTCAAAGGTTAAATAAAGAGGGTACTTCTTGACTCAGATAAACATGGATGAAACGTTAATGGTGCAACAGTTCCACGGTGTATGACAATGTCCAACAGCTTCATTAAAATGAGTGCAGGTGCTGATCGGGGCGAAAATATAAAAGCTTCGCAAGCGAGTGTAACCAACAAATGTCCACAAATGTAATAGCCACAACATGGACAAATGTTAAAGCTAACAAGAATGTTACAACCGCCATCCACCGTACTGATTAAGATTTACACAAATGACCCAAGGGTCATGAGGCTCAGGCAACTTTTATTTGTTATAATATATGTTAGCACTACATACATAGTATTTCAAGATACCTTCAAGTATTATTTTCAACTGTCTTAAGCTAAACAGTGAACTGGCTCAAATTGAAGCTTCAGGCAGAACAAAGTGTACGTAAGACTTTGTTTATCGGGACTGCAGAACTGATCACCAAACTTGCAATTATCAGCGGGGGGGGGGGGGGGGGGGGGGGGGGTTAGAACATTTTTTAGTCTCATCGTAATCTTATTCCTGAGTCGGACTTTAACGATAAATCAACGAGAAGCAAACGGGAAAAGAATGGCTTTATCTCTAAACCCTTCGTTGTTGTTAAGTTACTGAGATCTGCTTTATAAGTAACGAAATAGCGTTAGTCTCTGTCGTTTCCATTTCTAGGAAGGGTCAAGGAAGCATCTTATGCCAATATTCCTATGCTCTTCCGAAGTGGATGTTAGTTTAAATGAGTATAACTATTTCTGGGCTGCGAACTAACAGAAAAAATGTTAGAGTGCCTTTTCACCAGTTAAGTCTATGACATGCGCTTTGCCAGGCCGGTTTCTAATTTCATCCATACAATTGCAACAATTGTACATGTTCAGATAATTTCAAAAGAAGGCTTTGAAGGACGCTATACCAAGCGTTCTGTATTTGCAAAATGGAAAAGCCTCACTGAGTATCCAGCAACAAAATCATGTTACAAAATCACCACTTACAATGAGGGACTTTTTGACAATTCACACCTACAATGAGTGATTTTGGAACAATTCCCACCTACAATGAGTGATTTTGGAACAATTCCCACCTACAATGAGGGACCTTTGGGACAATTCCCACCTACAATGAGGGACTTTTAAAACAATTCCTACCTACAGTGAGTGATTTTGGAACAATTTCTACCAGAATGATTGACTTGTGGGACAATTCCCACCTACAGTGAGTGATTTTGGAACAATTCCCACCTACAATGAGGGACCTTTGGGACAATTCCCACCTACAATGAGGGACTTTGGGGCATTTCCCACTAGAATTAGGCACTTTTCGGACAATTCCCACCTACAATGAGGGACTTTTTGGACCATTACCACTAAAGTGAGAGACTTTTGTTACAATGTTATGTACGAATGTCACAGCATCTTCTTGAAATAAACCAAATAAACATTGTCTGCATTTTATATATTTATATTTGATTATATGTGAATATATGTCCCTTTGTTCTTTACATAAAGGAGACCCAGGTGTGATTTTTTTTTTTAAATTGAGGTTGTAATCGTGCAATCTGGGGTCGTTTAAATGCATTATAAGCAAAATTTACATTGTGGCACACATCTATACGTGTCCTTGGTAGTAAATGGGTCTTTCTGACAACATTACCACGTTCATTCCTTAATATTGTAATGAAACATTATCCCCTAAAAATCCTTGTAAGCCCGCCGTTAATTAAGCATTATAAACTTTATGAACTTGTCGTGAGCGGACGTTGATTGACTGGTATCTTGCAGGACACCTATTAACGCCCGCTTTTTCCAGTTCAACTAACGATAAATCCCGAGTCTAAATCCCGTTGCAAATGACTATGGGACACTACAATCATGGCGAATTCTTCTCTATGTAAACATTAGGGCTCTTACAATGATAGAACCTTGCAAGCGATTGTTCACCCGACACTGAACTTCAGCGGCAGTGACTGACAATGACCGAGGTTGCTGTGGCAACCACTGTATACAACCATGATGGACCACATGGACCCGGATGTCACCTGTTTGTCCAGTATCGCGTCCATTTACCAAACACGTGCTTAAACCGGGTGGCACATGGACCTTGATGAAATAATTAATGCACCAATAACAGCAGATGAGTTTGAAAAATGTATAAAGAATTTTAAAAAAATGGCTAAGCATGTGGACATGAAAAAATTTTAAATGAAGTTATTAAGACTTCGTCTGAAATCTTCTGCCGGTGCTGGTCAAACTCTTCAACAGAGTTCTTGATGATGGGCACATTCATTAGTAACATATATAAACTCTTGTAGCCAGTAGCCAAGCTGGGGTAAGACCAGAAATTCTGTCGCCTCTACTTTTTTTATTTTTATTAAAGATTTGGAAGATTTCCTACTTAAAAAAAGATGCGACCCTGTGTTTATCGCTGATGAAACAAATGAGATGTGGTTGAGATTAGTTTTGATACTGTATGCTGATGATACAGAAGTACTAGCAGACTCCCCTGGTAAATTGCCCAAAAAAAGCCTGAACACAATAAAAGAGTATTGTGATCAGTGGAAAATGTCCATAAATAGTTATAAAGCAAAGATAGTCATTTTCTTCTAGAATAAAATCAATAAAGGACTCCATCAGTTTAAAATAGGAAATGACAATTCAAATTGAGAACCACTTTAACTATTTGGGGGTTACCTTCAACTATAATGGGAAGTTCACACAAGCAGTTAAGGATGAGCATGACCTAGCAAATCGAGCAATGTTTGGTATGTATAAAAAGTGCCAGTCATTAAACTTACCAATTGACCTTCAGATAGTCATATTTGACAAAATGGTGATCCCAGTACTTCTCTATGGATGTGAAATCTGGGAATTTGACAATATAGCAATTTTGGAAAACTTCACTTAAAATAATGTAAAATGGTTCTTAAAACTAATAAATCAACACAGACTGCAATGGTGTATCGGGAATTAGGTAGATACACCATTGATGTGTATGTAAGGAAAATAATATTGAATTTTTGGTTCAGGGTTATCACTGGGAATTAAGAGAAACTGAGCAACAGTGTATATACAATATGCTTGTCATAACTCATACAATATACAAGGTAAACCGAATGGATAACAGGTATTAGAAAAATATTCAATGACTCCAGTGGCGTCAATTTTTCTTCCAGGGTGGGGGGGGGGGGATGATTTTGTATATGCATATACACACACACATATATATATACCCTTTTCAGCATGTCTGAGTGACATATTTATCTATATATATATATATATATATATATATATATATATATATATAATTATTATATATACGTAATATTTTAAATAATTATAATGTTTTAGAAAATAAGTTATTTTGTGAATTCTAAGCAAGGTTTAGATATAATTTAGTAAATAGATCCAACGTCTTTAATTCTATTTATTAATATATTTTATTTGCAATATTATAATATTATTCTCTGAAAAGTGGGGGGGGGGGGATGATTACATTGACCATCCCCCCCTTGCCAAAAAGTGGGGGGTATATATACCCCCCATCCCCCCCTATATTGACGCCCCTGAATGACTCTGGTCTTTGGGACTGTTACCTAGCGAATTGACTCCAGCCCTCTGACGTAAAGACAGTAATTAACAGGAACTTAGAGGATCAATTCCAACAGGACTGGTCCTCGGAGATACAGAACAGCTCAAAATGTACCTTTTGGCTTTAAGGAATATCTAGTAAACCTACCAATAAAGTTAAGACTTGCTTAAAGTAAATTAAGACTATCTAACCATAAACTTTCAACAGAACAAGGCAGACACTGTAGAACAAACAGAAAGGAAAGAGTTTGTAGTAAATGTAGCGTATGGAATTGGTGATGAATACCACACCTTAATAACATGTACAAATGAAAAATAACAAATCTACCTAAAAAATGCGTTCCTAAAATATATTATAAGAAGCCTAGTATGCAAAATTTGTCGAGCTGGTTATCAGTAATGGGAATATACTGAGTACATTTGCCAGATTTGTGGCGGAAATACGGGGAAAGTTCTAAACTAACTGGTATATATACTTACAACTTGCAATATAGAGAATATCATTTATAACTATTATATTATTAGTACATGTAGATCAGCTTCTCTGTATAGAACTGAGTTGAGTGGCGTTACATTAGTAATGTACACAGTAAGTAGAGTAGTGTGTAGAGAGTAAAATAGTGAATTGGAATTAATGACCTACATTTCTGTAGGACCGCTACAGCAATACTATAATAGCAATGCAGTGTAATGTCTAAGTCTTGTATTATGTTTTTCGGTCATTGTCATGTATATTTTACACATCAGTCTGTCGGATATCATTTATGCACCTCAGAACAATCGGCAAAATTAGACAATATTTTTCTACTGAGGCTACAAAAACACTCGTACATGGTTAAGTGCTGTCTCGCATCGATTATGTTAATTTCCTTCCCTGCAATACTCCGGACTCTTGCCTGTAAAACTCCAACGTGTACAGAATTCTGCGGCGCGAATCATAACCAAAACACAGAAATCCGACCACATAATTCCAGTACTGATTTTGCTTCACTGGCTACCCATCAGGCAGCGTATTGATTTTAAAGTACTTTTACTTGTTTTCAAAGCTTTGAAAAATGTGGCACCAGGATACATTTGTGACCTTTTACAGCTCAGAACTGCACACAGGACACTAAGGTCTTCTACCTCACAGTTTTTAGTCACAACAGTATGTAGAACTATGACTTATGGTGATAAGTGTTTTAGTTGTTACGCCCCAAATCTCTTAAACAGTTTACCTGCCAGCATCAGGAATGCAGGCTCTATTTAGTACACTTTTAAGAAACAACTCAAGACATTTCTTGTTAAACAGGCTTTTAATATGTAGTATAGCGTTATTTTAGGCTCTTTTTTCTTTTAATGTTTTCATATCTTTTATGTAAAGTGCTCTAGAGCTAATTATTTTTTAGATTAAGGCGCTATACTAAATTTTATTTGCATACTAATATTATTTGCATGATAAATAAATAAATCTGAGGTACAGAATGGGGAGTTAGAATCATGCATACATGTGCTGAGACATGGCAACCATCTTGTTATTAATAACATTCTGTATAACATTCATATATTTGAAATGTATAGGTACTTCTCTATAAATTTGTATAAATACATGATGTAGGTTTGTGATGAAAATTCCAAGGTGCTAAAGTTTTTACATAAAGTATACATAAAAAATCTAGTTAGAAATTAAATTTTGGGTTCATCCTGAGCAAATCATGACTTTGGAACTGAAGAGGCAAAGAAAAGATAATTTGTGAACTGTCATCCTATATAAATGTTACATTATCAAAATTTATATCATATACATTGTGGTGCAGATAAGTTAGGTCCATAGTGTTAGGCTATTACATATATGGAATAGGAAGGGGTTATGCATGAAAAATACCATGTTGGCTATACTGTACAGAATGAACAGATAGATACATAAAATACTTCAAAGAATTATGTTTATAAGCCAGCTTAATGTTTACCTGTAGTACTTAACTCTTTATGCGTGGCATAGGTATGAAACTCTAAGTCGTCAGGACTCAGTATAATCAAACTAAGGAGTACAATGTTGGTGCCATTAGTAGAGTTAACATGCCTCTATTTATGACAACTAGAATACGGGTATCCGCCAAAATCAGAGTAGGACGGGTGAAGCACGGGGAAAAAGAGTTGTGTTACATATTAGCATGGATGTCTTCCACGTAAACATGATTATAGGTGGCGCCGCCTGTAATTTGAACGAGAAACTATCCAAGATGTATACACATGTAAAATTTCAGGTGGAAAAGTCAAACCACTGCCGAGATATGAGTGATTTTATCCCAGAGCAGACAAACAGATGGACGCTGTGCAAAATTGGTTGCTATCGTAATTGTTATCATAAATGGTTGTTCTAATAAATTATATTTAAGTTTACCTGAATCTTTCATTAATTTCCTTCCAATAGTGTGGTGTGTGAGCAGGTTGTGAATTATCAGCATGAACTTTTACTTCGGTATGACCTCTGATATTTAAGGTCACGGCTACGTTACAATATTAGCGTGAGAACTTAGGTAGAAAGCACACGTGTCTCGTTTGTTTGTTTATTTCTGTACAGTTTATTCCGTTGGAATCGCCTCTTTTTGGCGGTCTCCATAGTAACTATTGTTTGTTGTAGATTAGCGCCTATTTAGTTTGGTTTTTCTCAGTTTTTTTTTCTCTGGAGGTGTGTCCACATTAAAATTCATGTAGTTATAGAAAGTCGGCATAATAGGGAGTGGTGATTAGCCAGTAGACGGTCTGGACTTGTGACGTGAACAAGCATATATAAGACGTGATTAAGAAGATATTCGCTACAATTGCCGATCAGCTCGCGAGTTCTGTGGAGCCGACGATATCAGCAGTCTAGGGGCAGGTCTGCGTGCATCAAGAGTCTGGACAGCTTAGTGATGACGTCTATAAGCATAGATAGTCGGTATCTCAGGAAGGCTACGTTGATAACTCTGTAACGAACTTCAGAGCGAGTATTGCATTTTGCCGACGGACTGATAATCTGGCGATTTGAACCTGTTGTTAGCGCTTCAAGGAACACACCGCGTAGCTGTAGAGGTACTGGATAATGTTGTGTGAAAGCAAATTCGGTAATCTATGGTTGGATGATTCAAGGAGACATAAGCTGTGAAAGACATTCGAGTCCATTAAGAACAGTCTGTGCGCTAATTAGTAAGTGCTGTTTGAACTGTGTCTCAAGAGGCAAACCAGTACTCTAGCGAGGAAATGTTGGTGGTCGGAGCTCCGTGTATCTAAGAGTTGACCGATTGTTCTGTGTGCATAGCGCGCAGGCAGTGAGGCGAGCAAGCAACACTCCGATGTCACGTGTGCACGATGGTTATGTGATCAGGAGTAGTGTAAACAAGGGACTACTCTGTGTAGTGTGGTTAACTAACTTAGTGATTTTTCTTTGTTTATTATCGGACATTTGTTATCTTAAGTGCTTGTTATATATGGAATGCCTCTGCAGAAAATTGTGTCTTCGCCCTTTTATTTACTGATTTGTTTTTGTTAACTCATGTGTTATTTACCTTTTTGAATTTACGTATGTATCAGTTTCAGCCATTTTTTAGTGATGTGACGGGCACAAATCCTAACCGTTAGACCAAGAATCTTTAAACTTGACATCCAGGGACGTCACTGAAAAATCTCCTTTAAAACCTGAAAATAACCCTTTGTTACCCATATCCTCCGAGCTATGGGGCTCGTAAGTGCCCCCCCCCCGGTTGTTATCTCTTGAATTTTTAATTACGTTAATTATCTAAATGAAATCCTTTAGAAAAAAACTGAAATATAACTCGCATTTTGGTGTATATTTTGTAGCATTTCACCCATAACACCTAAGGATTGCCCATTTTTTACAGTTTTTACCAGCAAAAAAAAATGACAATTTTTTTATAAATAATATAATAAATTCCACTCCCTATATTAATCACTAAATTGAGGTTAATATATTTTGTATTTATGATAATAAAATAAAATATATATACACACACCTTCACAAAACAGATCTAAAGTATCAAATTTGTACAAAGTCATGTCAGTAACTTTTCAAGTATTTTTTCTTAACTGATGAAAATGAGAAACATTTTAGTGTCAAAAACTCATTTAGTACGTAATGTTAGCAAGAAATGCAGTTGCTAAATACTAGTTTCCTTTGGAAAAAAAGCCGACCCATGCATTAAGCAGGGCACTCATTCCATGGAAAACCTAGATTTCGCACGTTTGAATAACACCAAGAACTTTTAAAACTTCTTGATAACACAAAAATTACCGGCAAGTAATATTTACTGGTATAGGGCTCCCTAAAGGCTGGAAAATGTTTTAAAGGTTGCTGAAATCTTAGATAAGGCAGAATAGTTTACGAGTGTCTATGCATGTAACTGCAATGGGCCTACATTACTCCTTTCCTTGCCTGACACAAGGTGTCGCCATCAACCAGAACCACTTTGCAAAGAGCATAGCTGCAGTGCCAAACTGAATACACTTCAGCTGGATACTGTTTAAACTAGGCTCGAAAAATTCGGCGATAACATTTAATCAACCCATATAGATATAAATATAACCCATGGAATGTAAATATATATAAAACATTGGGTGATATTGACAATGACATAATTTGAAACAAATTACTATTCTTAAAATTATTACATTCTTTAACCAAGGGACCCATTGGTCAATGCGCTAAGTTGAATTTATTTTTAAAAATATATTAGCATTTGAAAAACTAAGAGGAAATGGCCCTGCTATTGGGTGATAATCAAATACTAAATATATAATTGTCAAACTAATACACTGACTTAACTAGCATATGATATATGTATAGATGAACAGACAGATAAACAGAATAAACGGATTTCATAATGATGGGAGTTACATCACCTCTGTAACTCTGCATATAATTTTTATTAATTTAATTTATTTTATGCAGTTGCAATAAAATTGTTCACGGCAGTGCTCTGATGGAAGAATGGTGGCAGTTATAATAACTTTGCATATATACATACAGGATATGAAATTTGATTAAAAGTGCTCAAAGGAAAAAAAGTTTATCCATAATTATTAACTATTTAAGAACCGGAAGATAGGTGGAAAAACAAGGCAAATCATTATAATTCCAATTCCACTGACGCAGGAAAATAATGAAAGAATGTTTGCATTAGTTCCTCGTTTATTTAATACATCCTATTGTTTCAAGTTTATAAATTTTACTATACATATACAGTATAACATTTATATCTGAATATTTAAGTTAATTCAGAATTCTAAATTGCAACAGAATCTTTAGCTAATTTGGTCAGGAGATATCACATTATGCACACATATGTATTTATTTAAAGAAAATTTGAATTTTTGCAAAACAATACATATCCGAAAACAACACTTGATTAAAAATTCACAATTTTAAATCGCACCTTTATTTATCCAAGATTTGGCTCATGTATGATGCCTATATTGATGGGGTTAATTATATTCAATTATTGCATTACACCTGGTTGTTGGGGGTGGGGAAGGTGGCGTGACATGAAAATTACTGTACACCTGTGACAGCAGGGGTGCTGGACCAGTTATTGCATCATTAATCAGATTACCCAGGTAGAGCTTTAGTGACCAGAAGTGGCCCCTGAAAGAAATCTTTAAAAACTAGCCTATTTTTTATAGTTTTTTTTACAAATTGCAGAATTTAACAGATTAATCACTTACGTGACACAGTATGTGCTGTGAAATTAAATCAAATGTACCTGTAGGAAAAAGTGCTATGGTCAAAGTTGAGCAACATATAAGGTACTGATTTTATAATTATGCTTATAGCCTAATAAATTTACAAAATTCAAATCTAATTTTGGTTATACACTTGAATCAATTTGTTTACCTAAAAAAGTCTCTAGCTACAACAATTCTCATGTTAATTGAGCAAATATCATTTCTGTTTTTTTTTTTTTTTTTTTTTTTTTTTTACAAAGTGCATTATGTTTGGGCAAATATCTTCAAACATGTACAAAATATTGCACTAATTTCTGGTATGTACATAGGTAATATTAAAGAGGAATAGTTATAAAAAATATGATCAATATCAGGATTGTGGTTTTGATATTATGCAGTGTTAAATTGTGACAATGGGTTTTTGATAGAAATTTGAGGTTTTTTCCTTAATACCTCGAAGGAACGAAGTCGCAGTGAGCCAATTTTTGGCATGGTAGGAGATTTTGGTAGGGGATTGGTAGGTCCAACGGTTTCAATCAGCTGACTATTAAGTCAACTGAGTTTTACTAATGGTCCTTTTTCCGTCGGCTGTCCGTCCGTTAAACTGGCACGTGAGCTAAAAATGCATAACCATGGAAATAGCTGATTTAGACAGCTACACAGAAGAAAGACCATGGAATGGCGAGTAAGATGAGCAACAATTTATGCGGCTACGAGATGACAATTGACTAGAAGATCAACTTGGGAAGGAATAAACTAACATATTCAGCTATAGTGTATGAAGCTAAGGTTTATCGTTTTGGAGATATGGTCAAAAAATGATATGTTGTAGTGTTTCGAGTGCAGCGCCCATTAGCGACTTTTTTTCTGAAAATGTAAAATCGCTTTTGAGACATTAGTGTTAGACATAAGATGTACCAGTTTCCAAAAGATTCTTGCAAAACTGTGGCCTGTAGATTGGACTATGTAAGACACAAGAACCAACAAACAGGCGAAATTGAGGACAATTGAAAAACAGACAGACATACTGAAACACTGACGCATCCGAGATGACAGTTGATTAAACCATCCTTTGAGAAAATGGAGGAACGAATTGAACTATAATTTATGTAGCTAAGGTTTATCGTTTTGGAGATATGACAAAAAAGGATATGTTGCTGTGTTTCAAATGCAGCGCCCCCTAGCGGAGTAAAAAAAAACAGTTTTGAATTATTAGTGTATGACATAAGATATACCTGTTTCAGAAGGTTTTCTGCAAAACTGTGGCCTGTAGAATGGTAAATGTAAGGCACAAGAACCAGCAAGCAGGGGAAATTGAGGACAACTGATAAACAGACAGACACACTGACACATTGGAGATAACGTTTGACTAGACCATCCTTTGAGAAAAGCATAGAGAAACAAAATTCGCATCGATGACATGACTAGGATCAGTAAATTTTTTAGACACTGTGTTACTGTGTTGCACTTGAAATATTTATAGATGGACAGACAGGTAAACAGAATGAACGGATCATTTTATTTCACTTTCTGCTGAGGCAGGGGAACGTGATTTCAAGTTTATTGTAATCTCTATTTGTTTTAGCATTCCAGTAATGAATAATGAATGCATGTTTGCACTTTCCTATTCATTTTAATCACATTCATTATTATTATTTTTTTTACAAATTTTAAGTTTATAAATTTGCTTTATAGAAAATCTGAAAATATAAATTAATTTCTGAATCATGTTATTATAGTTAAAATAATTATATTTTAAAGCACTTGATACTTTTCAAGTACATGTACAAACACTAAAAAAAGTGAGTTTTTTTTGCAGTCTTGTGTATGGAAAAGCCATCTAAGATGTATAAACATGCAAAATTTCAGGCAGAAACGCCAAACCATTCTTCACCTATGTGCACAGATGCATGCAAACAAAAAACAATTGTAGGTGGCGCCACAAGTCTTGTATACAACAAAACTATCCGAGATGTATGGACATGCACGATTTCAGGCTTTTACGTCAAATCACTCCTGAAAAATAAGCACTGACATACACTGTGCAAAAATCATTGTAGGTGGCGACACCAGTCTTGTGTACAAGAAGCCACCATAGATGCATGGACATGTCAAAATTTCAGGCTGATACATCAAACTTCTCTTGAGTAAGGTGCACTCCGCTGACAAAGCCGAGCTGACCGAGGCAGATAACCCTACCCTAGGTTAATTCTTGTGAAAAAAAACCCCAATCAATTTGGCTTGACAGTTTCATCATAAAACATGTTTAATGTAGAAGCTGAAAGGGGCTGGAGTTATGAGTTTTTGCCCGTAAAAAAACCATGTCGATGCAGGTGGCGCCACAAAAACCTCAGTTTCAAATATGATATATATGACCATCATTTGCATTAATCTTGATGATGCTAGCTCCTGCCGTTTCTGAGACTGTTATATTAGTATTCTTACTTGGCAAAATGACAAAGTTCGAACCAAAACCATTTGAAAATACAAATTCAGAGAGCTCATTTGTGGGATCATTTCTATGACATATTGAAAAATTTGGCTAGACAGTTTTGAAGAAGAAGATTTTTAAATGGTTTTTAATTTTCTCCCTGTAACATCTAAGTCATTAGGGTTTTATAGATGACAGATTTTTGTGTAACATTTAGTGATGCTAGTGCCGTTTTTGAAATAGTATGAGTTAAAGTACGGACGATGCTACACCACCACATGAATTCACAGGTTCACCAAAAGAACCATAGCCTTCCTGCAAGGTTTGAATGATGCTTGAAAACATAATGGAGGACTTGTCATGGGACCCGACGTTGAATCGGTCAATTCACTGTTGGTCAAGATTGTCCATTTATAGTTATCGAAAAATTACTTTTTTTCAAGACCTGGACCGTTAATCTAAAAAAAAAATTGAATTCTTCCTATAACGGTGGTACAGCCACATATGTGAAAGATAGAATGTTTGGTCAAATAGTGTGCCTTAAAATGTGTCAAAGAAATATTTTTTTTAGATTTGGGTCCTGTGACCTTCTCCTTTGACCTGGTCACCTCAAAATCAATATGCTTCTTCCCTAAGTGAAAGATGGAGAGTTTGGGATGAAATGTTTGATATATAACAGTCTGTTATGTTAAAATTTTAGAGTGCTAAAAACACACAAAAACTCACAAAATATACGTCACAGTGACCTGGTTTTTTTGTATGAAAAGAGACCTTAAAGGACCAACCTGGATATTAAGGAAACAGTTTCAAGGTAAAGCGTTTACGATTTGTGCTTTGTTAACAACTGGCCAGTCGTAATTTATGTGAACAATAAAGAAATGCGTTAAAATAAAGAAAATGTAAATAGCGACTCCAGTCTTCCACAACTGAAAGGGTTTTCAATGATCAATAAGATTGCTGAATTTCAGAAAGATCCATTCAATTATTATTGAGATATTTTATCTGAAGTTTGCATTTCACACATTAAACAGCCGAAAATGTTAATTTTTTGCAATTGTGTCCGGAACAGTTCTAAAGAACTGGCTGGGCTGGTTTTCTTCATATTTTTGGCATGGTAATAATGTTATATTTGCAGTTGATGCATAATGTTTCAGTTTTAGGGTTAGGAGCAAACTTTTAGTTTTGCCACCCAGAATACTAACACAATTCTAATGGTTAGATTGCTAGTAACACACAAAAACACACGTAACTCGCAAAATATAGGTCACAGTGACGTTTTCGTATACAAGGGGATTTACCAACGACCTACTTTGATGGCAGGTAAGTTTCTAGTTCAAACAGTTACGACTTGTGCCTTGTGTTAACGGCCGGACGGACAAAGGGTGATCACTGTAGCTCAGATGACCTATAGTCAAACAGTCTTGACAGACCCCTACAAGGCTGTATCAGAATATAAACAGGAGCCTGTCAGGAGTGGACCATAGAGCAAGGAATGCGAAAAAAGTGGAGCGAGTCAGTATTTATGGATAAACACAAAAGAGACAGTGTTCAAAAAGGGATAAATTTAGATGGATCTGCGTAATAATTGCAGCGGTCCGTCTTATTTCAAACTTGGCTGATACTTCCATATGATTTCATCAAAATCCATCAAGAACTTTCAAAGATGGGGCTCAGACACACATACACACACAGAGTCCCCTGTCATCTTCATTGACGGAGATTATTAACTAGCATCACAGCATCTATAGCTTTATATTGGCTTCAAATAAATTCTTTATTTCCTGGTTATTAATAACTATTGGCAACAGGTAAGAGAAAGCAAACAAACAACATAACCATTCTTTCTGTAGCCTGTTTATTTATTTGAAAATCCTTGCGCTTTAAGAAACACAGTCAGAAGTACATCTATTAAGTCACTTTCCATGAAATATATCCTAAATCATTACAGTAAAGTTTAAATTATTCATAACCAGTGTGTAAGTTTGTATTACTGTTATAACACACCATTGAAATGAACTAATGCTGTTTCCAACTCTGTTAACAACACAAAGTAACATTTACATGCAATTATTGTATCTAAATATGTTAACAGACAAAAAAATAAATACTTCAAACACGGAACGTATGAGATGAGTGACAAGGGATTGTCCAAGTGATTGACTAGACCAGTATTACAACCATTAACATGAACAAAAAATAGGACATTAATTTAAATTAGCTGCAAAATACTTGATTCCTGTTACAAATAACTTGCAAAAAGTTTAAATCACTTAGATATTAATTAATTAGCAAAGCCATCCCTGTCACTTGCATATTCATGAGTATAATCTTATAAATACAAAAAGATGAGACTTTTGATTTTCTCAAAATGTAAAACATGTTACCTGAAGGGATAAAGCAAGCAGGTCCACTTCTTTGGTTTCAGACTATGAAAATTAGTTTGCTGTATTGACAGTTTAATTATATACATATAAACATCTTACTGTTGCCTTGGACCTGTTGCCATGGACACATACTTCAGAGGGCTGGTCACTAGGGATAAGGTTCATATCTATTATCTTTCCAGATTCATTAACCGATTTCTCATATTACATATAGATATGGCAAAAAATATGTATAATATATTTACAGGAAAAAGATAATATCTGACAATAAATTAACAAATCAGAAATTCTATTTGAAAGCAATTGAATTTTCTAGCTGCTTTTGTTTTTATAATACCTTTAATGCAATGCTTCCTAGGAAATACATATTACAATCATACTAAGAACTCATTCTGCTTGTTGTACCAGTAAATGAAGTCCTAAAACTACACATTTTTCGGTATCATTATCTGTCAGAGCCATCAACAATCATCAGTCCCCCTGCATCAAGCCAGCCCTTAAGTTTTGTGCGTCCACACTGAAAAGCATGCAGTGCACATGGAAAGCGAAACAGCAATTTAACGTTATTCAAATACTTATCTACAAGGTGTTTGACACGCAAACCTTTCATTCACGACTTGCCTTTAAATTTTAAGACAAAAGCTAAAATATCAATGCTATATGTCAATTGGAAATTTGGACAGAATCTACTGGTAAAGTGAACCACTAGATATTTTAGACACAACAGAAAATTAACTGCCTTATCTTACCATATGGTACTAAGAATAATGATGAAATATCTATAATTGCCTGTGCCAGGAGGCTATGCTTTCATCCCCATTTGTTTGTTTCTTCACATCATAACTCATGCAATTATGAACAGAATCTCATGAACTTTCAGGGCAATTAAAAAATGGGCAATGAAGAATCTGTCAAATTTTATTGTGTATCTGGCACATGATCCAGATTCAGAAACTGCCACTATAGGGACCCCCACATGGCAGAGGCTTGCATTCCTTAGAATGCAGATTTCTAGTTTATCACATAGTATCTTGGACAAAGCTGAGACAAGTATATATATTGATCCCCTATGGTATGTTTCACGTAGATCCAATATCATTAATGTTATTTGCTACAGGGAATCCAAAACATATCTGAAATGCCACTGGTAGTACTTGCCACAAAGTATCTTGGCCATTGCTGAATAAATCTCTAAGAGTTCCTTATGTGTTCATATTACATGCCATATGGTATCTTGGACATAGGGGGGACCTTATACATTCATATACTTGCCATCTTGGACAAATGAAGTAGAATGGATAATCTGCCATTTTAAGGTATCCAAGACATATAAAATGACATACATAAAATATATATATATATATATATATATATATATATATATATATATATATATATATATATATATATATATATTGAAATATCTTAGATACAGGTGTCACTCTACTTACCAGGCATACTTTACACAGAGTAAGGAACATTCATACAAACTGTTGGAAGGTATCTTACTTAGATATAGCTGAAGAATCATTAATATATAATTTTCTTAGATGTATCATGAGATATACGTTCTGGCATATTAACAGATGTTAATCTGTCATAATATGCAACTATTCTGCTCTGACTAATCGTAACATTTCTGACTACAATCACTGCCCCAAACATGTGTCTACTGGTATTTCTACAGGATATGTAAATCTACAATCCCATCATATTAGCATATCAGATATTATAAATAAATACACCTTATGACTTAGTGGATCTTATTCCTGCCTTTCACTTTTCGGTTTGTCTAATGCTTTACCAAGACACAAGCATGGCACTTTTAAAATTAGCTGCACACAGATCTACTCTATCATGTGCTTCAAATTATAATCAACTATTGCATGTCTCTTTCCATGTGTGAGAGAGAGAGAGAGAGAGAGAGAGAGAGAGAGGGGGGGGGGGGCAGACTGACAGTAAAACTGCAAACAGACATGAAGACAATGTACCTCACATTAGTTTCACTTGTAAATGCATGTCACTTTGGGACACAGCTATAAGCAATCAGTGAATTCATGGTTAGGATGTTAGAATTTTGTTAAAGGAGTAGATTTGAACAAGTCAATACCCTTAAGCCAGCTGGTACGTAGAATTAGTTTGCTTGAAATCATTGAATCCTTTACAGTGTTTAAACAGAAGACTGGGTGATACAAGGAACATATAATCTTTAAAATACCTGCTGTAAGTTCAGATGATGCTCATATATGGTTCAAATTTATCACATGATTTAAACTAATCCTCTACAGGGCCAAGACAAATGTTTGACCATCTAGCTCCTACATTGATGGGTGTAAATATCAGTTTATCATATCTAATGAAACATTCTATAGTATAATATGATGAAGCTATAATCCTACTATGCAAATCCTCACTATTACAGCAACAGATCTGCTTTCATTATTAGCTGTGTGTACCTAGCATTATCCTGTCTCAAAACATGTAGAACACATTTAAATGCTGAAATGCATGCTGAAATGCATTTTCATTATCTCTTTTATGTTAAATAAAACAGTGAACAGTACAGAACAAAATGTACCGATTTACAAACTATAACACATGTAACTCAACAAGAACAGAAAAAAGTATAGTTCTAAATAAAAGTACAACAAAATATCATTTTAATTAACCTAATGAATAACTTTGTCATGGGAGCTGTTCATGGAATAAATGTTATGGGTAAGGTGGGAAGGAGGAAGGGGAGTGCTATAAAGAAGACAAATATATCTTGTATTGGACATTTTACCAGCACTGCTGAAGAGCAGTATCACAGTCTGTGTAATTCTAGCTATTACTCAAGTCTAGAGTCAGAACTGGGAGAGTTTAGTGTACTGGTAGGCTAATATAAGAAGAAATATTGATGTTGTTATTTCAGTACATATATTATTAATTCCACAGTGCTCCTTTTGTCTTTTGACACACTCCATCATAAAAGTTTTGTCATGGTAAAGAGTATTAAATTTAAGTAAACATTGTTGGTATTAAGTGTTATTCTTCTAAATTCCCTACTTGTATCAAAACTAAGTATAAAGCTATTAAGTAATTCTGCAATGTCTAGGATCCCTTACTGATCATAAGGAATAGCAAATTTTATCAGACATTATCATTTTCTTTGCATTTCTGCAGTAGTTCTGAGAAGAGACATGGGAGTTTCAATGTATAAAGATGCAATAATAATAATATTTATTATATTCATGAAAGAACAAAACTGTAATGTACAAATCCTTGTATGCTACATAAATGCCTGTTAAACCCAGCTGTTTATCACTGCACCTGCTGTCAATGAACAGCTGTTCATCTACCAGCAGCTCCCATTTGCCAGCTGTAGTTACACCACCTGCCACTGTAAGACAGCTGTGTCTTTACCACCTGCTGACAGTAACCGGCTGTCGTCGCACAAGAACTGGACGTTGGTCACATGACTACTGTGGCCTGTATAGCAGTGTGGAGTTGACTGAAATAAAAAAAAAAAAAGAAATCAAGTGGGATAAATGTCAATGTGCTTATAATTTAAATATGGTTAAGTCCTTCTAAAAAGGATTTAAAACAAGATTATTCTTGGCACCGCAGGTGTCATAGTATCCCCAGACAATTAATCCCCCCACCACCCTTTGAGAATAGGCCCCCCATCTTCCACAGCATATACGGACACTTAGCAAGTGACCATAGTTTTTGCCACCTATCAACTTGAGAAACAATATTTTTCACCAAATATGGGGGCCAATATATTGGATCTCCATTACGAAAAGAGCATTAATTATTTTTTTTTCAGAGAAAGATAAATACTACTCATATATTAACACAGGCTGCAGTGTACTTGGAAGTATTTTTTTCTCAATAAAACCTCATAAATTCACAGAAAAGCTATCATGTGCCAGCTTCATCTACTGGAAAAAAAGAAAAGGTTCCAGTGTTCTTATTTATCAGTTTACGAAAGATTTTCGAAAAATGCTTGTTGTTTATAGGTATGAGAGGGCACCAAGAGAATTTTCCCGAAAATGGGTGGGGTCCAGCCAGTTTCCAGTAAAACCCCAAAATTACAACCACCAATGGGACCTTGATTAAGTAGTTGCAAAAAAGAAATATAAAGAGCAACAATATACTGTGACCGTGACCAGGTGGTCATTATTTTGAGGTGGTGCTAAACTGTGGCATTCAGTAGTCAAGGTTTTATCAAATATTCAAGAAAAAAGCTGAATGAGATAAAAGTTCCTGAACATTCAAAAAATAACAAGGGACCCATGGGTCACGGCGCTCAGCTGATCGTGATTGGACTATAAATGTTTCTCCACTGTGATACTATATCGAGTCGATAAAGCTTATGAATATCATGGACATGTTGGGCTATTATAAAGGAATGTAATGTAATATGTGAGTAATTTATTTTTTATTTATTTTGGAGGGGTTGAAAATAGTGATATATTTGAGCAAATATGAATGCAATGACAGCAGTAATAAGCAGTAGTAGAATGATGATAAGGCTATTTGTTGAAGGATCTAAAGTGTATGGTAGTCTGCAAGCTTTCAATTTGACAGATATGATGTTATGATAACTATGCTGATGAAGTGATTTATGAATTTGTGACTGTATGACACAATATCTCTTTAGTCTTGACAAGGTACATTATTGTGTTGCCCACTATGTCTACATATTACACAATATTGACATAATTTCTGGCATGTACATAGGTACCTATGGACGAATAGTTATACAAAATATTAAAGTATGAATATATCTAATTCATCTTGTTCTTGCTTACTGAGGGTGACTTTGGGATGGGGTTCGGAGAAGGGAAAAGTGAGGGCAGCACGAAGGTGGATGTAGAAATATTCTATTGTAATGTTTTTCAATTATATAAGAATATGAAAAGCTAAGAGGAAAGGGGCCCTCCTACTTGGTTATAGTAAAGTTCTAAATATATGATTGCAAACTAATACTGTGACAAGACTGTCATGAAGAAAAACAGTTTTGAGATACTGTGATGCATATGAAAATTTACAGATGGACAGGCAAGTGGACAGAATGGACTAATACCTTTATTTCACTTTCAAGGGAATAATGCATTTAAGTTTATATATAAGCCTATTTTTTTAGCATATCCACTTTTTCCATTAAGAAGTTTTTATCTGAATCATTTTTTTTTATTTACAGGTTTTATAAATTTTTAATTAAAAAAAACTGAAAATATAAGTTAAAATATTAGAATTGTTGCAAAAGTTGCAATCATTATATATACAGAGTAAAAAAACTGAAACTATATATTAAAGTATTAGAATTGTTGCAAAAGTTGCAATCATTATATATCCAGAGTGTAGCTCATATTGGGTCATATTATGCATACACATATATTTTATTATTTTTAAATCATAAATGTTTAAACTGAATTTAAAAGAAAATAATGCCACAACATGGCATCTACAAGAATATTCCTTGAATCACTATTAAAAAGTTTTGCACACTGGAGTTTTCAGTACATGCTTAATTTTATTCACCAAAATAAAATAAAAGATTAAGTAAATTTGATAAAATAAAACATCTTTTCAAATAAAGTATACACACTGTTGGTTGAATGAGGGACAAACAATATCATTGTGCTAATTACTATCCCAGTTGTAATTTATTACTGGAATTAATAGTTAATTTCACACCTGGTGAAGTTTTTACTCTTCTGAAGTAAGGAATTACTTATCTGATGAACATCCACACTTTCATAGCAATACACCACTTTGTGGACACAATTAAATGTACACTTCAATCATTGTAACCCTGGTGGTACAATACAAAATCTAAAATGTAGCATAGCCTAAAATAAGAATGAATCAAATACAGAAAATAATAACATTCATCTAGTTTATGCACCATCTGCAGGGCAGAGGGGAAGCCTGCTGGTAGTGGCCAAGCTGAGCCGAGGCAAGCTGCCTGGGGTGGGTTACATAATGCAAGTGAAGGCTGTACTACTAGGTGGGCTAGATGTAAACAACACTTGACATGGTGTATGAAAACGTGAATAAAAGCTATTCTTTCCAATCAATTTCTTTGAAATTTCAGATTTTAAAAGATTAAATCCTTATGTATATATGCTGTGAAAATTAAACTAAGTGCTTACAGGGAAAAAAAGTGCCATTGCCAAAGTTGGACAAAATTTAAGGTATTGATTTTTTATTTATGCTAATAACTTGAAAAATTTGCAAAATTCAGATCTAATTTTGGGTAAACAATTGAATCTTGATTAAATAAAGTTATATTCCTGAAAAAAAGTCTCTAGGTTCAGCAATTCTCATGTTAGGTGAGTATATATATTTCCTGATTTTTTAAAAATTGCATTATATTTTTGCCCATAACTTCAAAATAATACCCAATACTGACCTAATTTTTTGTATGTTCATAGAAAAAGTATGAAAGAATGTGAATACTAAATATGATCAAAAACAGATCAGTGGTTTTGATATTAGGCAGCCTTGAAGTGTAACAATGGCTTTTTTATGGAAAACAGAGTTTTTTTCCTTAATATCTCAATGGAACGAAGTCCTAATGACCCAATTTTCGGTATGGTAGGAGATTTTGGGGACATCTAACATTATGCCAACAGCCTGGGGAGCATAGGGATGTGCACTGAATGACCTACAGTCATCAAAGTGGACTGCTTGACAAATTAAGGGAATACAACAAGAGCCTCCAAAAAAATTCAATAACTAGCCTAATTTTACAGCTTTTATTTTCAAATTTCAGATTTCAACAGATTAAATCCTTATGTGTACATGCTGTGAAAATTAAATCCACAGTACTAACAGGAAAAAAAAAAAAACGTGCCTTGGCCAAAGTTGGGCAAAATTTAAGGTACCAATTTTATATTTTTGCCAATATTTAAAAAAATTTAACAGATTTTGATCTAATTTTTGGTATACAATTAAATTTTGATCAATTAGAGTTGTATTACCAAAAAAAAGTCCCTACCTTCAACACTTTTGGTCTTAAGTGACGAAATATCTTTCCTGATTTTTTTACAAAGTCCATTATGTTTGGGCCCATAACTTTTTTAAATTAAATAATACTGACTTAATTTCTGGCATGTACATAGGAACTATATAGAGGAATATTTATGGTAAATATGAAGAAAACCAGATGAGTGGTTTTGATATTAGGCAGTCCTGAAGTGTAAAAATAAGATTTCTAATAAAAAATTGAGGTTTTTCCTTAATATCTCGAAGGAACGAAGTCCTTTTGACCCAAAGTTTGGCATGGTAGGAGATTTTGGGGACATCTAACTGTATGCCGAATTTCAGATTCGTAGGTCAAATGGTGTCAAAACGTGCCAGTTTTACGGACGGACGGAGAGACAGACGGACAGACTACGGACAATGGACCGTGACTATAGCTCAGATGACTTATAGTCAGCTGAGCTAAAAATTGCTACATTTCCTAAAATCAGGAAATTTCCAGAAATTTCTCATGCCTGTTACTTGACACTGATATGCCCTTATATTTTGATCATATGTTAAATTTCCTGTTCGTGGTAGCCAGCATTTAAGACATTATGTTACAACATTTATACATCCTCAATCACCTGAAATTAAAGTGTACCATCAAGGTATTTCTTTGGACCTGATGACAGTGATGAGGAGCTACACTTGATTTCATACATACCTTGAGGTAACAGGTGGGGTACTTGAACAAGTTGACCTTGCCAAAGTCATCAGCACTGGCCAGAATCTGTTCACTGTGAGACCGCTGACACGCATTAATATCTGTACCATCAGCCCCTTCAGGCCAGATACCTGCAGTGATAAAGAATTATTCCTGTACATTATCTGACCAGAGTCAATTTAAGTAATGTGTAATATCATATTTAGTATCATTATTTTGTAGATTAAATATAATTTTTGCAGAAACTATTGACGTTTAAGTTAGTTGATTACCATGCCATGCACCTCATGGAAAAAGTTATGATCAGGTTCACATAGTAATAATACATTATTACTTAATAATTTGATAAAATATTGTACTTATAATATCATAATGAATGCATTTCACACAATGTTCTCAATTTGATCAGATGCATCTAACTTTGTAAAAGAACAAAACTTTTAAAGCTTATCATAATAATTCATTGCAACAGAAATTAGTTGGTAAAAAAAAATACACTTGTATGTCATCATTCTGAATGTGTGTCCAACAAATGCACAATTTACTATGAATTAATCAATATGGGTGTTTATGAATCTTATTGAATATATATATATATATATTAGTGGACAGGGATACTTGTAAACACCATATCTGTGTTACATCCCATATACCGTAAAAACTTGCATATAAGTCGAGTATAAATTTCAGGGTAAATATCAGGTAAAAATTTTTTAAAGCCATTCTAGAGGTCAAAACAGGTCTGAAGCAGCATACATGACCATCCAGAGTAGTGTGACAGGCCACTGGGGAAAGGTGAATTGTATGACTGGCCACTCGTTTTTGACATTCATTCCACTCCGATTTTTTTTTAAACTGTAAAAATGTCATTTTTTTTGTTGTGCAATCTATTTAAAAGTTATTGGGCATCATAAAGACTCTAAGGTTAATAAATATAACAGGTCGCTATTTAAGGATTTTGCAGAAATGAAGATTGTCTGACACCCAGAATTGGCAGGTTCGCAATAATAGAACAGCCAAGGATTTCTCACACTTTCCGTCATTGCTCATTTATTTTAAACTTCTAATGATTATTTGTGTCAGATATCAATAAAAACATGACTATTTAAGCGTGTTACTAAAACAGGATTGTGGCGGACTTCTCTACATTTTATATAATCTAAATTGAAAATAACGCGCGAAGCTGAGACCCAGCGAGTAGCCTGAAAAGGTCACGTGACAGTGTAAGCTGTCCTCAGCTTGGTCATATCCGTGGATAGAGGGCAGGAATTTTATTATCAGAGTGGACATAGAATTTATTATACATTCTGAGAAAACACAAGGCCGTAAATGACAGTTTTATTCAAGTTTTAATTAACTCTGGTCTTCCTTGACTCCCAAGACGGACGCACTAATGAACAATTACATGCGATATAATTGCATAAATGCAGCGTAGGTATCCAGCAAAGCGAACCGCAGAGTGAGAGCACGGAAGCCAGGGCAACACATGGACAACAAGTCAGTTGTTCTTTGATCAAACTCCGTTTTCCGATCTTTTTGATGAAAGTTTTCGTGAATGAATCATATTTTTCACATTCTGTGGAGTACTAATTTTGACTAAGTCTTGCAGGTTTTGTGTTTGTTTGTTCATAGCGATATCTATGTCAGGTTGAACTTCGGTCTGTTTTTTCCCCGAGCTTTGCTCAGGGCCGCAGTCATTCACTACGATTTGGGGTGATTTTTAAGTAGGAACTTCCGAACGGAGTGATAATCCCCTCCCCCCACATGTAAGTACACAGGTGAACAGCGTGACCTAGTTTTGGGCTTCTTCTTGTGACGGGCAGCCATCCTCGTACCGAGTGAGCGCTAATCGGTGCTGTAATCAGCCATTTGTCGCCTGTCTGTAGTTCAGATACCACGGCCGACAGGCTTTTACCGTTTACATGTTTGCAAACTTACGCAAGCACAAAATGTTTTTGTGGGGAAATACAGTAACATAATTGGATGTCAAATACACAGGGACCGATGCCCTGGATAAAATCCCAACTGATTACGCAATACCTGTGCCTCTTGCACTCGTACTTAATCGCCCGTGAATGAAGCTCAATATAGCTAGACGCGGGTCATTTCCTGGTTGTCATCAACCATGTAAATTGCAAACGTTTGAATATACTGCATTACCCAAATGAACAGCGTAAATGGTCAAAATATGAAAAAAAAATTTTCGGAAACCTTATGAGACTGTATGTTAGGACCAAAAGGGGGACTTGTGTACCTGACTTTCACCGGAAACGGATATCTAGTTGTCGATCAGTTAAGACATTCAGGCCAGCAGTTTGACTAAGTTTGTGCAAAATTTTGCCTCTCAGGCTTAGACCCGCCCATAAGTCGACTCCCCATTCTTGGATTAATTTTTTGCGTTTTTTTTACGGTAAACAGGGATGGGGCTAAGTCAGATAACAGGCAGGAAAATCTACATTTTGCTTTGTCCACATCCAATGTGAATAGGAAATCAGTCTTTTGTTTTACAAACAAAACTAAAATAATAACTGACCACAGACATTGAAGCCCAGTGTACAAGTGTGTGAGGCCCACTTGATATCTCTGCTGGTTGCTATGGATGTCAGCTGTTTGCAGGAGCTGGCAGTCCCTGTAAAACAAGAAGAATGTGGAAAAAGGTAACTAAATTATAAGAATCATATGTTATTATTAAGCCTTCTAGAACAAAGTTTTATATAATACATAGGGCCAGGAATAATCCAGAAGTCATAACCAGTCGTTAAGACCTTGGGGTAGAGCTCTGGAGTAGAAATCTACAGAGATTTCAAGGGTTCAACTAAGGTATTTTCTAAAAATAATAATAAAAATAATAACAATAAAAATAATTATATATGGATAATATTATAATAACACAAGTTCCTTCATCATCACTGAATAGATTATGTTACCAATAATTCCTGAAAATTACCTTAAAAAATGAAATTGTAATGCATTATATCTGTCCATCAGGGTAGAGGCAGTATTTTTAAATGTTACTATATTTGTTTACCTATTGTCTTTTTCAACATGTTAATGGTACAAAGTTTCCGACAGGAAGTGTTTCACAATGACAACACTTTGAAGGAAATCAAAAATATTTGAATAAGCAAAAAGTATGCACATCAAGTAAACGATTAAAATTAGTATTATTTTGCAGGGTCCCAGCTAGCGAACCAGTTTTCATTCATTCAATGAACATTTCTTTAAGTTTAACTTTAATTTCAATTTTACAGTCAACAGGAAGCAGGCACTTACAGAACAGGATCTCATAGTCTCCAGAGTTACTCTGTAGGTACTGACTGTCTGTAGACCAGTCTAAGTGGGTCACATAACTTGAATGGCCCTGAAAGAAAATTACAGTAATACCATTAGGCATTTGATGATTTCTGTATATATCATATATATTATCAAATTTCTTAAGGTTGCAAGAGACTTGTGTTTAAAATATCTTGGTGAGGTGAAACAAGGTTCTGTTAATTCACAGGTTGTGTAAAATTAGACAGTATGATCAATTTAAATACTGGTGAATTTTTGTGAAACTGACCATACCATGTCATTATATGACTGGCTACTGTTGTGAAAAAATTCAAATCAACAAGGATGCACTTAAGCTACATGAACTGTTCATGTTTTTAAAGTTATATCTAAATTTCAATACAGCCACCACTTGCTTGTTAGGTAAAAAAGACTCCACACAGCCAATTGTTTTTGGGGCAGTGGTGCTCAATAAAGCACAAAATGAGCATAGTTTCACTTCTGATATGCATACTGATAGAAAGACCTTGCTGAATGGATGACTGACAAGCATGATCATTACAACAGATGATTTAATAAGTGAGAATTTAAGAAGTATATACTTACCGAACACCTCCCAACTCTGCTGTACTTGCTGCCCTCTGCTGCCACCTGGTGTATATAAATGTAGTTATCCCTGGACCCCACAGCTAGGTATTGACCATCTGATAAAGAGATGCAATTATAACACTTATATAAAACTCACAGACAGTGGCATGCTCTTATTTGGTGATTAAATAATACTTTTTTTTACAAGTTTTTTATTATAATAATTTATCATAAAATATTAAAATTAAATCATCACCACATGTAACTTTAGAAGGAACAAGATAACAGGTTTAAAATGATATGTACTTCACAGGGTCTGATATTGAGTTAATATGAATTTTGGAATGATTTTAAGTAGAGGGATTTGACCATGGATGGTATTCTGAACTTACTGTATTATGAAAGAATGTACAAAACTGATCTCTAAGAGCCTTTCTCACACTAGTTCCAAGTATACATGAATCTTACCTGGGGAGTAGGCGATGCATTCTATTTGCTCATTGCCATCTTTGTGCGTGTGAATGATTTCTCTGGAGTTAATGTCCAGTACAAGCCACCTGGCTCCCTGCATGCCCACTGCCACTAAGTTGCCATCAGGGTGAAAACTGGCACAATGTCCACCATCCTTGGTTTAAATATATATACAGCTTACAATGGGTACTTAGAAAACATTATTTGCAGTAATATCCGGTTTGTTTATCAGCACCATCTGGTGCTAAAGTCTGAAACCAATTTGTTAAAACATATCTTGTTAACATATTACTGCTGCTTGAATCCGATTTGTTTTTCTCAGTAGAAAAAACCTTATTAACTACCAAAGTAAATGAGCTATGAGCTAAAATAACAGATAATGATCACCACATTTTTATAATTATCAATTCATAAACTAATATGTTCCACTGTCACATAAAAAAATCCAAGCAGACACATTCAAAGAAAACCAAAGATTACTGACCGAAATAAATATTACACATATTCTAAATCAATTAAACACTTCTGAAAGTATGTTATTTAATTAAACATCAAGGACTTTTCAGGGAATCAGTATTTGCAGTACTGCAATGGAGTAAGAGACTACAACCAGAGTATTTGTCTCTTTTGTAGAACAGCTGCAAGTAGATGCTGGCACTTATAAGTCATAATAATAATTTTCGTGTGTCTAAAGGGATTCAACTGAATCAATTGCTTCATTTCTATGTTTACTGATATCTTAAACGACAGCTGAATACAAATATTATAAATTGAAAATTTACTGATTTCCAAGGATATATCTGTGATTTACCCAGAGACAACCTTGTCCTGGTTGACAAACTGGCATGTCGTTATTTTGTGGAGGAAAGACCATATTCTCAGAGTATTACTGACTAAAAATACACACCCTCATCCTGATTAAGCTAGTGCAAGTATGATAACAATATGCTTGGTTCTCTACTGCTCATGTAACATTCTGGTTGACAACAAATATAATAGTCAATTGTCAAAAAACAGCTGCAAAATCAGTTGGTATATTTTGTGTGAACTCACTGGCAGTTCTTTTGACCAGATCAGGGAGTGTGTCAGCGTGTCCCACATACAGAGCTGACGATCATAAGCGCACGTCAAGAACTGGTGATGACTCGGGTGTACCGCCAGTCCCCACAACTCTCCAACATGGCCCTGTGAAAAAAATATTTCCAACACTGTATATAAGTGGTTTTTAATGCTTATCCAGCAACAACCAAACATATGTAAGGCAACTCTTTGCGTATTTTTCAATTATGAACACCTGTCCCAAAAATGGTTTACTTTGTTAAATATATTATGTAATATAAAACTAACAGAACTAATTTAAATATTGGTCACAGTGACCTAATTTCAGGTTTCCAAGGAGATTTTTTATCGACCTCTTGGATGTTCACTTAGCAGTTTCAATGGTCAGCGGTTACAATATGGCCTTGCTAGCAGACCAACAGACAGCTGGACAGATGAGGAACAAAGCACCATTCCTATACCTCAGTTGACTTTCAGTCAGCTGGGCTAAAAATTAAATACTAACACAAAGTCTGACCTTCCATCTATCCAATAAACAGCATTATTATACCTCTGCATATTATCATTTATCAACAGATAATCTCACATAATGTTAAACAAACCCAACTTAAATCTAATATATTTCTTGACAGTGATAGAGATTTTGCCATACCTCAGGGATCTCTGAACCTAGGACTATCAACTAGGAGTTACTTCACTGAACTTACCTGTGCAATGGGCCTGAATTCGAAGTCCAGAGTTCCTGTGAGAATGAAGTTCTTTGTTGTACCAACCAAGATCATGTTCCCATTTCCCTGACTTAACATTCTTACAGGCCCATAGTTCTCCGGCAGCTGTAAAGATCATAAATTATGATAATCAGTCATCATGCTCATTATTATCCTTTCATTACTTGCAGCTCTGAACTCTTCAGTTTTCCCTATTTTGATAATTTTTACCAGAAAACACCTAATTCTGTCCAACAAACTATGCTTAGTGAAATGAACATTTAATTCTCATCAGGTTCATAAGCTGTCTTAGAACAGTCTGAAATTGTAATCCAGAAGTTGACCTCTAAGATAAAAATATAAAACAGATTCAACATCATGGTTTAACAATGACCTCAAATTCATGTCCTGTTGGTTTATATTCTGCACTCCACTGTATAATTTTCCGGTCCTTTCCGCCTCCGGTCAGGAACGTGCCATCCTTCATCACACAGATAGAGAAGATGCTGCCGTCATGGGCTGATGTCACTGCCTCACTGATGCGGTTGTTACCTGTGATAAAACAAATATAATAAAAAATAATTTCCACAAATCCATCAGTTACTAGATACAGTTACTAAAATGGTTTTTAATTTCCCTAAACCATGGTTCAGCTTACACTGTGTTTGGCACAATTATGTGTGGTGTTGAGTTCTTTACCTTTGAAAAATTTGGCAATCAGTAAAACCCTAAATTTCTGCAGTTTTTATCTGTGATTAAATATACAAAATCATCAAATTTCCATGAATCCATCCCATATGGTTACTAGGAAGTTTTTTTGTTTTTCTTTAAATTATGGTTTATTCTGTGATGGCCACAATTTAGTGTAGAGTTCTCTACCTTTGAAAATTTTGACAATCATTAAAACTCTGAATTTCTGTACAATTTCTTAAGAAAAAATTGGACTTTCAAAAATACTGTTCCAGATGAATGAGACAGAGGGATAAATAATACCATTGTCATCTTACAAGTCTCAGAATATACTATCAACAGATAAAGAGAAAATAATCCGTGAATGAAACAAGAAAATTTTCAGATATGTTTCTGTTCACAAGTGCAACATACACAGCTGCATTACTTTGTGACTTTTTTTAAAATGAGCAACATGCAATGACCTATTTCATTTGTGAGGGCATGGCACCAAAAGTTAAGATTTTTTAATTCTTTGTGAAAATATTTTACTCTAAACAGGACCAGTGATCCAAACACTAATGTAAGTGGAAGTACACATGCTGATCAGAAACTTGTGTAGAAATCCCAGGTTTATCATGTGCCTTAATGCTCTAATATGATTAATATTAACATTTTTAATTTGATTATGATAGAATAATCCCATTTCTGGAATTGACCTGATTGTATTTTACTTCTTCTGTGGCCGCCACAACTATAAATCTTTTTCCCCTGCTTTTATAAAAGTCTGTGGTGCTAAGTGCTGTGAAAAATTAAACAGTTGTGAACAATATTTTTTACTTCTTCATTAAAACTGCAATTTATTTTAGTTTTAGGAAATATCACACTAAATGTTGCATTCATTTGATATACAAAAGTACAGTTTAAGTAAATTTACTGTTTTCATTACCTGACCAATTTAATTTTGTTGCTGTTACTCTGCTAATTAAATAAGTCTAAAAGTTCAGCTAGCATACCCATCTACACAATTATCCAGCTAGCATTAAGGTTAAATCTACCATCTAGCAATTATTAAGCATCTATTTTCCAACCAGTATTCAGGATAACATCTATTAGTGTAGTCAAGCTATTATCACTCATAAGAACTACTATTCAGCAAATATTAGATCTATGTATCACAGTGTTTATAATGGTATTACTAGTACATGTATCTAATTAAAGAGTTAAACTGTAACACCAGGCACTAAATGAAATAGCATTTACTATGAATTATACCTTATTCTCTACAGGTCAAAATAAAAGACTCAAGAAAACACAACATATGACATGAAACTGCTGGATCTAAAGGAGGTATTTGTTTCTGCAAATTCTGACACATCAGGTGCAAAAGGGCAAATTTAGTTGACATAAATGTAGTTGGGCAAATCTAACACATGCATAAAACAACTACAAGACAATGGCTACTGCACATTCAACTAGAGAAAAAAATAAATAAATGAATAAATAAATACAACTATGGTTATGATGGTTTGAAGACACTCTAATAACAAATCAAACAAAATCAGTGGTTATCACATCCTGTAATATGCATACACTACCCATGCTAACAATGACAAACTATCTAATGTGCTGAAGAAAATGAAAACAAAAATAGTTGCCACATCTGTCACTACAGAGTCTCCTACCTTGCTCAAAGTCCTCTACAAATTATTATCAGATGTTGCAATGTTAGAATTACATCACAATGCTTCATGAGTACCACAATGCAATGCAAATGCCAAAAATGTGATTATGATATATGACATACTGGGCACTTAAAATGGTTTCTAACTTTGATATAAGTCCCATCTGGTGGCAAGGGTAAGGCGTACACTCTTGGTGGTCATAGGCCATTATATAGTAATATTTATGGTGAGGAAAGCCAAGAAGAATAGGTACAAGAAATGACTAATTTAACTTGGTGTTTGTCACTGGTAGGTGGCGCCAAAAGGGCAGGAAAGGTCAACTGCTTATTTGAGAAGTGGTCACTGCAGTCTGAGATCTGTCTTAATGCTGCTTGAACCAATATTGTGAGATTAAAAGATAAAATAAAGATTAACATTTTCTTGCCCATGTTCCCCTGTTTAAATGACTCTCATCCTTTAATGGACAAAGTGTACTTTCAAAGGAATTCAGTTGCAGAAATAGACCAAAGAGGCCTAAATTTCATTTCTTCAATGTTTGTGTGACCATGTGGACAACCCAGAAAATCAATTCATCAACAATACATGCACCGGGGCACATATCATGTGACATCATTAACATGCTATATGTGGGAAGTTTCATGCTCATACCAGGGCTCCTGAACCCACAACATGCCAATACAAAGAATCTCAATTATCTAAGAACTGGCTGGGACTGGCTGTGTGTAAAAGGGTATTACACTTGGAAAAAGAACAGAGAAACCCCTCAATATAGACTCCTTATTATTAAGGACACTCTTGAAGGCATATGGACAGCAGACTTGGGAGGTCCTTGATATCAGTTAAGATAAAATGTTACATTGATATTAAGGGCAAAGACCCAGATCTCACCAGGTTCCATAATTGAGAGGTTCCACTTAATTCTAACATAATAAAACAGTTATAATGTTAATAGAATATATAAGGGCTGTCTTGCTCTGTTTGTGGTGCAAGGTGGGAACATGCATGAGGAACATGCTTCTATTCTACTATTAATTTTTTTTTTCAAACAGACATGAGTATATGCCCAGTATGTCAAATACACTTGTTTTAACTGTGTTTCTGAATTTCATTCTGCTCAACCAAGGGGTGACCATAGGGGATTCTCTCAAATGATGATATTTTCATGCAGGCAATAATTCAAGGAATAATGACTTTACAACATTACATGAGTCAAAAATAGGTACATGAAATGGCTAATATTTTTAATCCCTTGAAGTTGTACCATTTTGCGGTTGTATGTTATCATGGTAAAATTGAAACATTTTCTAAGATGACATTTTCATTTCATACTTAAATTTGTAACACAGGTATTTATTTGGTTTACCTACTGTAAATGAGGCCATAATCTCAATCTTTCATGGCAGGCCACTTTATGTGGGTGAAAAATGTAAAAATGTTGTGAAAATTCTCAGGGCACTGATTGGTTGAACAGAAAAGAGAAGGTCAAGAATTACTGTAAACGTTTTTCATGCACACACTTGGTGATATTAATCTGGTCTGAGATATACACATTTTTTGCAGTTCTTTTGCCAGCTGAATCAGCTGTGCATGATCAAAATAAATTTTCTGTTTGAAATCTTTTTGCTGAGTGTCTGCTCTGTACATTCAAACATTTCCAGTATTCATGACCAGTATAGACATTTATTATTTTTTTTTTAATTTGTGAAACTACTGTGTTATTCACTTCATCACTGCACACATATTAATGATTATTAATTATTACCACAGCAAGATAAGATCTGCTCTATATAAATAAAGTACCCGATTTCTGTTAATTTATTTCTTATTTAAAGATCAGTTTAGTTTTAATTTCTTACAATTTATTATATGCACCTATATATCCTGACAATGTATATTATGCTTTTATACCCATAATACAAACTTACCAATTTTCACTTGCAAAGATATCAGCCACTTAGGCATCATAAAACCACATCATATTTACAGTAAAAATTTGCCAAGTTTGATTATCAGCACCATTAAGTGTTCATCTATGAAACTATTTGTTAAAATTTCAATTTCAAATTCATTTTGAAGGCATTTGTATGTTGTGAGGCAACTCATCTGTGAGCACACCTCAGAATTTTTTTTTTGGGTCTTGAAATGTAGGGAAAATGCCAAGTGTGTCCTTGTGGGGTCATTTATCATGATTTCCCATAACGCATGAGAAATTTAACATTATTTGTCTAAGGGGTAATCCCAGCACCATCTATAAGAAACTACACTTCTGTATCCAGCTCAGCCCACTGAAAACATGGCTGTGTTTGAACTTATCCCATGAAAAATCCACCCCAGTTCTCTACTCAGTGTTCTACTCAGTTCTTTTACATTCAGTCTAACCAACCCCACAACATTTGTGAATAATATCTTTTCAAAATCATATTCAACAAATTATTTAAGAAAATAATTCAGTATGAGCATCCCAAACAGAATGTGAGATGTATTACAGAGTGAATACTAGATGGCACTGATATTCAATAAATCAATATTTATATAGCACTCACTGCATTAATTATATAAAGTTGAGTTCTATAAATAAAAGTTATACAAGATTTATTGCAGCAGTTAAAAAAGCCTGCAGCTTGTACCATATAAGTTAATTCCAGTTGAGATCATACAAAAATACAATTATTATTCATTATTAATGACCTCTCACCTTTGCCCCAGATAAATATATTTCCATTGGAATCACCAGTGATTGCATCTCCATTGTCAGCAAAGGCCAAGCAAGTTACATACTTTGGTTTTTCATGTTTCTGCAAGATAAAATGATTTTGACCTGTCATTTCTGCTTAACCTATTAATAATAATGAATCCCATGATCTGAATGCAACAAATGTGGAAATTTTTTTTAAAGTACTTAATTCACAGGTAGAAAACAACTGTGAGCTGAAAAGTTTTATCTGACAAAGAACTCATCTTAACCATGTTTCTGTACATTATATTACACAAGAGCATGGTCAGTTAAACTGCTATGGAAATGTAAAATATCATGCACAGCTGAATCTAAAAGTTCTTTTAATTACAACAGTGTACCAATTCATTTCTGTATTCACCCTAACATGTAAGATAATGCATCTTTGAGCTTAACAATTCATCCCACCTCCTGATCAGGAATATAAGTGCCTAACCGTGTGACCTATCCATAACGGAATAACTCTCATAATATTTTATGATTACAGACATATACACAAAGTTTTTGTACAAACTACATAAAATTAAATTTTTTTTTTTCAACTAATAACAATGGTTACCTTATATCATATCGGTATCAAACTGATCATAATTCAGCTGGCTTCATGCAACAGATCAAGTGTAACAAAAAAGTCTATATGTGACATTTTGAAAAACAAATTAATATTACACACTCAGCAAACATGCTTATAATAATTAATATTTCTTATACTGATGATTTTGATGCTATCCTAGTTATTTGTGATCCCAAAATTAAAAATTCATTATTTCATTACATTATACCAGATTTATCAAGCTTTTTCCAACATTATAATCTCTTATTTTTCATGACAGAGGGCTCTTATTGCTTCTCATGACTTACCTCAAAGAGACCTTGTTTCTTGGTAAGAGTACCGCCATCTAAAGTCCAAAAGGTCACCTGACCTTTACCACAGGTAACGATACAAGACTCGTCACACGGGTGAAACTCCACAGCAAGCACAGGCTCTGTAGAACTCTGGTAAGACAAACAGGTTTAATTAAGTTTCATTAACATAGCTGTAACATGCTGTGGGTTCATCATTACACATTGGGGGAATGTTATTTAAATTAGTTTTAGCTTTTCAATTTTAAAAAAGTTTATAAAACCAATAAATGTTTTACAGTAGAGGAGACCAATCTACCTTCTTTAACATACAGTCGAACCTTCCTTAGTTGGCCCCTCCATAAAGTGGGCACCTCTATAGTGTGGGCACTTTTGGGCAGTCCCATTGTTTTCTTCTCTTTATTAATGTTAAGCTAATGTTTGCACCTCTATATTCTGAAAAGTTGGCCCTTTTCCCAAGCTAATGTGGACACTTCATTGATTTTCCCAGTTGAAGTATCTTCCTATTTAAACTTAGAGAGCTTTGTTTATTGTGAATTTGTAATTATTAGCAATCAGAATAACCATTAATTATTTAATATTTATATTTAATATAACAATATTGATCAAACTAATGAACAAAAAGTCAGAGGTCTAACTGCATAATCATAATAATGGCTTCCTTGACTAGGCATGGGATACATGCATGGGAAAGTACAGGGGACAACCAATCTACCTTCTTTAACATATAATACTCCAGCTGTATATATATATATAGAGTGTAAATGGTGTAAATTCTTAGCTCTTCAGACAAATAGTGGGAGGAATCATGCTAAAGTTGGTTGTTTTAATTCTTTCCTATTGTTTCTAGGCATTAAATAAATTTAAACTCAAAATGCTGGACATACAAAAATCCAAGTATTATTGAGAATGCTGATTCAGCATTATCTGTATATGATACATTTGCAAGTTAAATGCCTTAACATAGTCCACACAGTGTTTTATTAATATATAATACCTATATGGCACATAACTGTAGGTTTTATGGACCCATGAGACAGGTTTACCTTGGTTTCTGTGATTTTTGTGCCCTTGTCCCCTTTCTGCCAGTCCCACACTGAGATGACGTGCTCATTGGCTTCATCTACAGCACACAGGTACTGACCGCCATCCTGTAACAGCAGCAATTTATGTTTTCAATCATAATGCCCCTTTTTACTGACTTCTGTTCATGATTTAGTTTTTGTTACATAAAAGAAATTCATTCTAAAGACAGGCATAGCTGGCCTTTGACATATGCAGAATAACCAGCACAGTTGCTTTACCACACAACTTCACAAATACAGATATTTGAAGCTTCCTACCAGAGTTATGTACCTTTAACCTTTGAACTATGACCTCATCTGCCTGACAGGTCTTGAACTTTGGTGATCCTGAAGGTTTAACCAGACAGACCTCCATTTGTGATAACAAAAATGTTTCCTTAATACTGAACAAAATTCTGTGTAAGTGCTTTTATCTTCCAAAGATGCTGTTACTGATGTCCTTAAAAGTTACATAAAGACATTAAAGACTTTTCTTTAACACATTTATCTCTGTTGTAGACACTATCCTTTCCTTTTCATATGTTACTGTAATTTCAAGGACAAGGACGTCCTATGGTTTTATATCCTTCCACTGATATGTTGGTTAATAAAGTATAAAATCAGTTAAACATTTTTATCATTACAGAAAATTTACTGTTGCTAAATGCATCAAAGACGCACTTACAAATGATTGAGAAATCACAATACTCTTACAACTTTAGAGAAGGCAATGCATGCGACAGCTCTGTCCATATCTCCAAGTCCAATCACTTTTAACGTGTTCAAGCTCACAGAGTCCCATACACGGATGTGAGGCTGCAACAGATGTGGTCTTGTTAAATAATAATCAAATACTGTTACAATAATGAATCTTAATGTAGTTTAAGAAATTAGTTTCATTTACAGTTTACATAACATACAATATTTGTTCTCACTGATATTTAATTGACCATCCTGTTTTTATATATGTAAGTCTATATTTAGTCATTAACTTGTCACATGATACCAAAGAAATTGACATCTACAACAACTGTTTAATTGGTTAGGGAAATCATAAATTTAAGAAATGGACCTATACTTCTGCCTATGATTCAACAAATATTTATGAATTAAAAGAATTTGAGAACTCATGAAATTGAAGGAAAATGTAGTTTCCAGTGTTTCCTGGGTAAGAATTCTGAACCTATGTTAAATGAGCAAATAATTTTATTCACTAATAAAAAGAACTAATACTGAGTTAATATATATTTCTTTTTTACACTTTTTGTTCACTAGATTTTCATGTGCATGTGTACTTGTGTATGTATGCCATAATGGTAGCTGACATTATCCAATTCACTTTCATCCTCTGATTTTAATACTTTTCTCTAGGAAGAAAATTAGCTTTTGCAGGATAAGAAAAGGCAGTTGCAAGGTGTTCTGGGATTAAAAGCCTAAAACTGCAAAATTAAAAACAATATACCAATGTTATGATAACATAAGCAATCAGTTGAAGTGCCATAGATTTACAGGCAAGGTTTCATTTGGTATAAATCATTTAAGTGTCACTAGGCACTGTGTTAATAACATAAAACTTATAAACCTATGTGGCCAGTCAGTCACTTCTCATACATTCTGAAATACAGGACTGCCAAAAATAGCAATAACAGAGTAGTTCATTACCTGAATGAAGGAGGGATTTTTTTTACACCTTAGTTTTCTTAGATTTTTTCTGTTTGCATGACAATTTCATGGAGTGGTAGAGTTATGAAAAAAAGTTCAGTTTAGTATAAGCATTATTTAGGAAGTCTTCATTAAACTATCAGGCTGGTTTAGTGAGAAGTGTGGGAGCCTCACTGCAAAAACTGTCTTGGTTTCCATTTCAATCACAGGCAGTCTTTTCGAAGGTTCTGTTGTTTGGATGTTGGGTCTCGCTGAGGGCATCAACCCAGTGCCCTCCAATTATTCACTCACTTTGTCACCAATTACACATTTCAAAACTGCGTATGTGCAATTTAATACTTTTTTGGTATATAGTTCAGGTAATACAGAGTTATCCTAATTACTGAGACCTTAATAAACTGACATAGCCTGTAAATATATTGTCAAAAAAACCCTGATATTTTACAATGTATGCATAAGGATAAAAAAGTCTAAGATAAGAACACACAACACCTTTCATAAAGCTGTTTTATAAAATCATGGAAATATTATACAATATATATATAATAATAAGAGAGGAAATATCAATCAGCTATTAAAAATGATGAAAATGAGGATTAGGAAATAAGTACCCAGTCAAGAAAAGATGTTTCCTAAGTAATTATGATCTATTTCTAACTGAGCATAAAGTGACTACCACAAATGTGTCTAACTGAAATGTGCTACTTGAACAGACTGATGCCTTGCTCAATTCTGTGTGCTCTTTTATCATAATGGTTTGTGATGGGAAAAAAAGATACATTCCTACCCCATATCCTACTGAAAAGTACATTCAGGGAAATGTTCATGAGCAACGCCGGAGGATTGATTTTGTGGCCAGTTAAGTTTATATGAGCATGAAGCCATTCAACAGGGCTGCGTGCTTTTGCAATGGTATTTAAAAACTGAGCACCATACCAAGTCTCTATGATTGGATAATATTCATAATGGCAATAACTGAGTAGGTACCAGTCTAATATTGAATAAGAACACAAATTTAACTTGAAATTCTGATTAGATTCTGGGACATATGCTACTTAAGTCATTACAGATTTTCAGCAAAACTGTACAAAAAAAGATTCAACCTTTGTATCTCATGTATCTTTAAACAACAGATTATACAACTGACAAGACACATATGAACACTCCACTAATTATCAACAATAAGATTACTTATAAATGTGTTTTCATATGTCTAAACAACAACATATCCCAAAAATATATAAACACAGCAGTACATGAAAATGACATTTATGAAGTAAATAAAGAAAAGGGCAGGATACAAAAGGATTATCAGAAGACGCACACAAGAAGAATCAGAATTACGATCAAAGGATAATATATGTGGGTATGAAGTGATGTAACAAGGTTTTGCATACATGTGCATAAGGGATAATGTACACTAAGGCAACAATACGTCGTGAGCAAGCACTCCAATCACACTAGACTACACTACAGCACCAAGTGTGGCCCACGCAAAATACAGATGGGCGAGGCTCAGATTCTCACCTGACCCGAACTGTCAGATCGTTTTCGGGAGTTTGTGTGCCAGTATTTGCTGTATAGTTGCTGCATGTGGGAGACAAACGCACACATTGCATACATGTAATGCAGCATGTACATAAGATATAAAACTCATAAACTGATAATTAACTGAAGATACCAGTCAGGCGAATCAAATCATAGAAATGAATTTGCTAATATTAATGCATTCCTAAACAAATGGCATATATCTACAGCATGTCATTTCCTACACAGTATAATAAAATGTGATGCTGCATTTAATTCCATGCTAAATTATAACATACATGCATTAGATATTAAAGTTTTCTTTGAAGAATGCCAGTATTCTGACTGAATTTTACTGAAGTATTTTCCCAAAACACTCCTTTTCTGACACCATACCTCTTTTAAAAGTAAACAATTGAAAACTTAAAGTTTGAGTTTAGAATATATTTCAGGTATCCTATCTTTAATGTTTAGAACTTTTTAATTAAAATTGTGCGTTGTCTGAGCAATTATTAAGTTTGTTTAAAATTGATTATCAAAATAACTGATCTGTCATTCTATTTTACAAATTTCTATAAAAGAAAAAGAGTATTCAAGTACCATATGCAAACAAAATAAGTATAATGCTAAAATAAGCCAAGTAAGGTATGCCAAGAATTTTGAGTAAGGTTACCCAAGTATTTAAAACATCCCTTCTAAATGCTTCAGTTGTAAACCAACAAGAGACCCATGGGTCACGGCGCTCAGCTGATCGTGATTGGACTATAAATGTTTCTCCACTGTGATACTATATCGAGTCAATAAAGCTTATGAATATCATGGACATGTTGGGCTATTATAAAGGAATGTAATGTAATATGTGAGTAAATGATAAATGAAATTACCTGACTGATGGATTAATAGAGTCAAATATAGTGGTTTATTTTTTATTTATTTAGGAGGGGTTGAAAACTGTGATATATTTGAGCAAATATGAATGCAATGACAGCAGTAATAAGCAGTAGTAGAATGATGATAAGGCTATTTGTTGAAGGATCTAAAGTGTATGGTAGTCTGCAAGCTTTCAATTTGACAGATATGATGTTATGATTAACTATGCTGATGAAATGATTTATGAATTTGTGACTGTATGACACAATATCTCTTTAGTCTTGACAAGGTACATTATTGTGATGCCCACTATATCTACATATTACACAATATTGACATAATTTCTGGCATGTACATAGGTACCTATGGACGAATAGTTATACAAAATATTAAAGTATGAATATATCTGATTCATCTTGTTCTTGCTTACTGAGGCCGACTTTGGGATGGGGTTTGGAGAAGGGAAAAGTGAGGGCAGCACGAAGGTGGATGTAGAAATATTCTACTGTAATGTTTTTCATTTATATAAGAATATGAAAAGCTAAGAGGAAAGGGGCCCTCCTACTTGGTTATAAATATATGATTGCAAACTAATACTCTGACAAGATTGTCATGAAGAAAAACAGTAACAGTTTTGAGATACTGTGATGCATATGAAAATTTACAGATGGACAGGCAAGTGGACAGAATGGACTAATACCTTTATTTCACTTTCAAGGGAATAATGCATTTAAGTTTATATATAAGCCTATTTTTTTAAGCATATCCACTTTTTCCATTAAGAAGTTTTTATCTGAATCATTTTTTTATTTACAGGTTTTATAAATTTTTAATAAAAAAAACCTGAAAACATAAGTTAAAATATTAGAATTGTTGCAAAAGTTGCAATCATTATATATACAGAGTAAAAAACTGAAACTATGAGTTAAAATATTAGAATTGTTGCAAAAGTTGCAATCATCATATATCCAGAGTGTAGCTCATATTGGGTCATATTATGCATACACATATATTTTATTATTTTTAAATCATAAATGTTTAAACTGAATTTGAAAGAAAATAATGCCACAACATGGCATCTACAAGAATATTCCTTGAATCACTATTAAAAAGTTTTGCACATTGGAGTTTTAAGTACATGCTTAATTTTATTCACCAAAATAAAATAAAAGATTCAGTAAATTTGATAAAACAATTTGATAAACATCTTTTCAAATAAAGTATACACACTGTTGGTTGAATGAGGGACAAACAATATCATTGTGCTAATTACTATCCCAGTTTTAATTTATTACTGGAATTAATAGTCAATTTCACACCTGGTAAAGTTTTTACTCCTCTGAAGTAAGGGATTACTTATCTCATGAACATCCACACTTTCATAGCAATACACCACTTTGTGGACACAATTAAATGTACACTTTAATCATTGTAACCCTGGTGGTACAATACAAAATCTAAAATGTAGCATAGCCTAGAATAAGAATGAATCAAATACAGAAAATAATAACATTCATCTAGTTTATGCACCATCTGCAGGGCAGAGGGGAAGCCTGCTGGTAGTGGCCAAGCTGAGCTGAGGCAAGCTGCCTGGGGTGGGTTACATAATGCAAGTGAAGGCTGTACTACTAGGTGGGCTAGATGTAAACAACACTTGACATGGTGTATGAAAACATGAATAAAAGCTATTCTTTCCAATCAATTTCTTTGAAATTTCAGATTTTAAAAGATTAAATCCTTATGTATATATGCTGTGAAAATTAAACTAAGTGCTTACAGGGAAAAAAAGTGCCATTGCCAAAGTTGGACAAAATTTAAGGTATTGATTTTTTATTTATGCTAATAACTTGAAAAATTTGCAAAATTCAGATCTAATTTTGGGTAAACAATTGAATCTTGATTAAATAAAATTATATTCCTGGGGACATCTAAAATTATGCCAACAGCCTGGCGAGCATAGAGATGTGCAGTGAATGACCTACAGTCATCAAAGTGGACTGCTTGACAATGTAAGGGAATACAACAAGAGCCTCCAAAAAATTCAATAACTAGCCTAATTTTGCAGCTTTTATTTTCAAATTTCAGATTTTAACAGATTGAATCCTTATGTATACATGCTGTGAAAATTAAATCCACAGTACTTACAGGAAAAAAACATGCCGTGGCCAAAGTTGGGCAAAATTTAAGGTACCAATTTTATATTTTTGCCAATATTTAAAAAACTTTAACTGATTTTGATCTAATTTTTGGTATACAATTAAATTTTGATTAATTAAAGTTGTATTACTGGAAAAAAGTCCCTACCTTTAACACTTTTGGTCTTAAGTGACCAAATATCTTCCTGATTTTTTTACAAAGTCCATTATGTTTGGGCCCATAACTTTTTTAAATTATATAATACTGACTTAATATCTGGCATGTACATAAAAACTATATAGAGGAATATTTATGGTAAATATGAAGAAAACCAGATGAGTGGTTTTGATATTAGGCAGTCCTGAAGAGTGAAAATAGATTTCTAATAAAAAATTGAGGTTTTCCTTAATATCTTGAAAGAACGAAGTCCTATTGACCCAATTTTCGGCATGGTAGGAGATTTTGGGGACATCTAACTGTATGCTGAATTTCAGATTCGTACGTCCAACGGTGTCGAAACGTGCCAGTCTTACGGACGGACATCCGGACAGACGGACGGACGGACAGACAGAAGACGGACAATGGACCACGACTATAGCTCAGATGACTTATAGTCAGCTGAGCTAAAAATACTATAATTTTAGCCTTCATCTAAATTCTGATGATGAGGACAGTTCTAAAGAGAGCAGTTCCTTAAAGATCCCAAAAGTTATATATATATATTGCTAGATTAGCTTTTTCACAAGGGAGATAAAAAAAGAATTTTCAAGAAAATTGAACAAATATATAGACAAAAAACTTATCCTCTTTTGGCAAAAAAACAACAAAATCAATAGTACTGTAAAATAATAACAATCAGAATTAACAACCTGCCCATCACAGACCCATAATAGTATCTTTATTCTCATTTCTAAAGGGAACAAAAATAAATACACTGAATAATGATCTTCCACATTATCAGACATAAATAAGCAAATATGACCTGAGAATACTGCGAGCTTACTATTATCAGTCTTCTATTCTGCCTGTATATGCACTTATCTTACTCAAGTGAAACAAATAAGAAATCAAGAGAAAAAGTAATTCTGTTAAAAAGTTATGTACAAAGTGTAAAATAATAATCTTTAAAGATATTTTTGACGAGAATAAAAAAAAAGCCACAAAAATATGATGATAAATACTGAATCATTATGCATGTTTTTTTTTTCAAATATCTTTTATGACTGTAAAAAAGCAGACACATTGGCAAAACAATTAGTTTAAAAGTATCTCATGGCATAAGAAAAAAATCCCATTTTTCTGATTTCATGTGATCAAACATTTATATTCCTTAACTAAATGCAATGATATAATATCAGCAACAACTGTACTTTTAAAGCAAATACTTAATAAATGATAATATATAGTATTGATATTAAAGAGAAAATATATCTTTTGTGAGAAAAAATTATCCATACTTTGGACTCTGAGAAACTTTTCCTTACTAATAATAAACACTAATTTTAAAAGAAATAATCTATTTATATACCAGTGTGGTTTAGTTCACCCACTTAAGCCAAAGCTCAGTATGAATATTTTAACAAGTCACAACTCACCCAGTCCTCGAGGGCCTCTAATAACCCAATATCTGTTTTTTTCTTCTACAACACAAGCAGATTAACACAAGCTTGCAACTAGGTACATGCAACTCAAGGCAGGCAGAGTCATTTTGGCAGCAGATATTTGGCAAGCTGGGCAGCCACATACACAAAACCTAATAACACAAACATGGGAAATAATAAACACAAATAACAACACCACAAGGTGTAAAATAAAAGATTTTTTAGAGGCAGATCCACTTGAAACAACAGAACAATTTACAGTCAATTTTTGCCATAATTAGATGTTTCAATTTTTCTCAAATTAACACTCCACATTAAGCACACCTCATTACAGAAGGTCACATCAATCAATATAGTGACAAGCAAAAGTGATTGCTTAGTCTTTATATTTTTCAGAGATAACTAAAGAATATTTGGTTTGGTTTTGACAATACCCTGTAGTTCAATTATAGGTTATTAGCTATAGGGTGCTGTCTATGATTAGCCAGATCTTTAAGCTCTGGTCAATAACTGCCACTCTTTTTCTTGTGGCAGGGTTTTTTTTTTTTTTTTTTTGGGGGGGGGGGGGGCGGGGGATTAGATTATGGCATATTTGAGGAAACTCTCACTTTCTGTCAGTGTGACAGTCATTCTTGTGCATTTTGTGTTCTCCACAAAACTGGTTAGAACATTTGGAGAAACCTCTGTCACCTTCCTTTCCAATGAATCACTTCACAAGTTAATCTCTTGCTATTTGTTTAATCAGCTTTGACTGAAGCAAGGCCATCTGGCAAGACAAATATCACAGGACATTAATATGTAAAGCTGGACAGGCAGGAGTCCAACTGATCACATTTTGGTATACCTGTGTATATATATATATATATCTTGATGATGAGCTAATTAATTATTATTAATAAGTGTACAAGACAATGCTATTCTTTCAACTTGAGACAATTTAATGGAATTAAATTTTTGCTGGGAAAATTTTACCAGCAACTTGGATAACTCGAACCTGTAAACAAAAAGTTAGTTTTGTAGAAATTTGTTTTGGTTTTAACCAGTAACCATAACACTCTAATCATGAGGTGTTTTTTTTTCCATGGACACTTAAATAAGAAGAAAGCTTGCATCTATATAATTTTATCCATTCTGCCAAAATGTGGTTAACAAGAAAATATTAAACAAAAAAGAAATTAGCAAATCATAAAAGCTTAAACTATGAATAACAGAAATAACAAGGAGACAGTCTTGTACAGCCTGATGTCTTGGAAGGTAGAACTTCTCCTTAAAATTTACTGAATTTAAACATTTGAAATGAGCCATTAATTATTTACAGTACCTTTAAATGAAAGGTAAATCACCTCCATAGGATTAAACCACACATATTTTAATCAAACTGTTCCCAAATCGCTCGAAAATGCATATTTTCTCCCTGCATGACGGATTTCAAACATTTGCATTTGCATCAATAATAAACAGCTGTCTCTCTGTCTCTTGATTTAAGGCTTAAGAAATATTTTAAAAGATATGGAAAATGCATGCTCAACTGACAACTAAACACTAAAAGCTGACATGATCAAATGTTCACAATTCAAATGAATATATAAACAATCTGCTCACTTCTGTCATAAATAAAAGCAAAGTCGCATTCCAGAATATGAGAGAACATCCACAATGATCATAACAGGGCATATACATATAATTTGGCCATTTGGTTTAAAATTTCATTTGATCATGCATATTCATGAGCTAAGAACAAGGTTGCTCTTATGTGTAGAACTATTCATGCTCGTGCAATTCATATGGTAAATTTTCATATCCATGCAAGAACATTTTTCAAAATCAAAATTTCTACCTTTCCTTCTCGCTTCTCATGCCCTGCCACCTGACCTGTTGCTATGGTGATCTTGTCTGGATGAACTGCAAGGCTAAAATGTATAAATCATAAAATAACCTAATAAGTAAATCTGTGTTTTATAATTCAGTTTACACTGTGTACAAAGTAGTGGATAACGCTGCTGCAGCAGGACCCAGAGAATCTATCTATTTTCATCCTTGACCCTGGAAACTCACAGACGCTGCAATATATCCCAGGTTTAGTACCATGGTATGCTCTTGTATCCGAACACACGTTCTGTTTGTGACAAATATCACACACGGCAACCTTGTATCTATACACGTAGCTGGTTGACTGACTGAAGATCAATGTATGAAGCCCTATGAGCGCTCCAGTTGGTGGAGTCTAGGACCCATTCCCTGGGTGTTCCCTAGGTGTAATTTTGAAAGTTTTAAGAACCATAATGCCACCAAGCCAAGCAATAAGCCAATCAAGTGGCCAACAAGCCAAGGGAACAAGGAGGGTAGACGGAGGAGAACCCACAAACACAAATGTGGAAGCCCGAGCATCCCTGAAAAAGCGCAAAAGCTCGGACCACGCCCACCAGAATCTCCTGCCAAGACACTTGCTATGTATATCGATAATATCGTCAGTAGCCAACATATAACTGGTCTGATGCAGTCTAGTCTAAGCATTGCATGACTGTACCGATCTGACGATCAGATTTACAAATATAAGAAATTCTTTTGATTATAGTTAATAATTACACATCATTTACTGCCAAACAGTTAATCTCATGACAAAAAGATTTCATACTATCATTCAGAGTTTAAGTTTAGTTATATTTAAACTGTTTTTACCATTTGACATCATCAGTGTGGCCCAGGTAGTGTCGCTGCATCTGTTCTTCTACATTATAGAGTACCACCACACCGGCCACAAAGTACACAATCTCTCCCGTCGGCAACAGGTACAAGTTACATCTTGTGTCCTTTCCTCGATACCCGTAGCTGACTTTGTTAAGGAGAAGATGCTCAAGATGTGTGAATATTTCTATAAGATTTCAGGAATTACATCAATGTTTTAGCCCTCACGCTAGGACAGCAAATTTAGTGCCATATGAAATCTGCCACCACTTTAAAAGAACAATGGGCAGAGCCTTACTCACAGCAAATACAAAGCATAAGAAACCATTAGTGATATGACATTTTTGTTGCATGTTTTGTGTATGTTTTTATTTATGGAGTGTGTGTTTGTGTGTGTGTGAGAGAGAGAGACAGGATTACCAGAAATTTTCAAGTTTCATTAATCATTTTAGTGTTTGATATAGCTATTTGCTGTTGAACAACTGCATTAGATATTGTTAAAATCAGATAACTGCTTTGCAAAATATATTTGTACATGTATATTTCTCTTTCATAATATTTCACCACAGATTTTGACTGAAATAGCATGTCCCAATCTAGGGATGCTTTTTACACTTATGTGGTCAAAACAACAGGGACATGCCTCCAGTTATTAAATTGAAACAGTTAGTGACCAGCTATTATACAGCACAAAGGATACACCCATTCAAGCTTGAGCTTCTCCTGTGGTGGTGCCCCCTGCTCAGGATTCTGGAAATCAACCACATCTGATGGGGCATACATGTTGACTGCCCTTCCTCGCAGGTGCATCTTCACCAGTCCTTCCTCTGTAAACATAAAGGTGAACCATGGGTCAAGACACTCAGCTGACAATCTGAGCTAAGAGTGAATACATCCAAAAGAAGAAATCTTATTCACTATTACTCAAAACAGGTGAACAATTGCAATTGCTGCTTGCAATTCACTGTATCCACAACTCTACATACACTGACAAAGGGAAATTTCAGTTTTAGAGGTTTACACCAAAGGTAAAGAATTATCCTTAGAAATCTCTAACCAATTCGGAACTGATAATACAATTTCACTTTTTTGAAGATATCATCTTTTAAAGATCTTTAGTTTTTGTAAAAATTTTGCAACAATGCTATAATGGGCATCCTTGGCTGCCACATGAACTCAGTTGTGTGAAAATGAAAAAAAAAAACAAAAACTTACAAACTTTATTTGACATTGTTTTTCCCCCCAACATATCCCTCAAGAATGGTATGAAATTAAATTTTGGTTTAAGAAAAATGATTTTAAATTGATATTCAGATGAAATCAATTCAACCATAACTACGCTAATCTTACCTTGGTTGAATGAAGCTTCTCTAGAGCTGGAAAAGAAAAGAGAAACATTATACGAAATGATTTTTCAATATTAAAGTTCATGATAGATAATAAAAGATAAAAAAAAAAAATTCATTCATCTCTATACATGATATACAATAGTATGTTGTTCATGTATGATGCCATCTCAGTAAGAAATCCTACTATAATTTGAGGATTTGGGCATGGTCCAAAAAACATCATTCTGCTCTAAACTTTTCCTTTTCATGTATCCTTGCCACCAACTTTCTCAGCAAGATAGATTTGTGCCTGGACGCTGTTCTCAGAGTACTTGTGTCTAATCTCAGTGTCATTATTGAACCCTGACAGGTTTATTTCTCACACTTTCTCCAACTCGCTTATGGGGCCTGCCATTTTGTGGACATACTAAAAACTGGTTGTCTTGGGTCACATGTTGAAATTATGGTTACACCGCTGGTATTGTACTGGCACAATAATTTATAAACAATTTACACATTAAGGCAAATTTCAGTCAATGCAGACAGGAAACACTTATATTTCTTATTTCTGAGGAGTTATACGGTCATTGCATATTTGCAAGGATTTCTGCCAAGGCAAAGCATTTGAAATGCATGTCTTCAGTAGTGTCATCTGATTGGTCAAAAGAACAATAGGCTTTCACTGCAAATTAAACACTGTAACAAACCAGAAGGCATGACTCAAGATTTGCATATTTAACCACCTTACAAAAATTCCCTGTATATCGACCATTACCAAGCAACATTTACAACAAATTTAAAATATAAACAAATGAAACAGAACCAAACACAGCCGTCCCATATATAAAGCATAAGCAGACTGGAGAATAAGAGGCACTGTAGCCACAACTATTTACCGTCGGCGAGTCGGGCTGATGGGGTCATGCCTGGATGTATGTAGACTGGCTACTGAACCACTTAGTCTACAAGAACACAAGGAATCATGCAAAATGGTGCTGCCAACTCAAGCAGTCAACCAAAAACAGTCTGGGAACCTACATAAAATAAATATACTTGTGTTAGACTCAAGTTTAAGTTAAAACAGACTACACATGCACAAACATAGTAACATATTACTCTGTGTGTAATATTCTATTCAGGTCTTGTGTTAGAAATACATACTAGACTGCCTATATGTGAACTACAAAAGTACTATATATGTATCCAATTCATTTACAGCACAAGATGTAAAAAGTAATATTTTAGTCACAATGGAAGTGTATAGTGTAAATGAATTTGCTATTTTTCCTACAATGCACATTTATGACAGTAATGTGACAAGAGATGAACACTTGTTCATTCTGACCTCTACAATTGTAATAACACTGAGAAAAAGGTAAAAGCAAAGGGTAACTACAATGAACATGCAGTAATTGGCTTTCTGACAGTCTTTACTTCTTCCCAAACCATTAACCCCTTGCAAAAATATACAATTAATTTTCAAGGACCCTGAACCAATCTTTCAGTTATACATGTACATCTGTTGGTGAAAGACCACTAATTTGTACACAACCATCAAATGTACCAATTCTTTTTAAATTTCCAGTCTATTGTTTTATCAAAGAGATCTAACCTTGGTTTACATTCTCTACAGTAGTGTCACTTTAAACATCATATACATTGAAACCTGTCTTATAAGACAAGTCAATTACAACCAATGTGGATGCTTTTAGTGCACTTAGGAGAGGTCTTCATAGACAGGTGTCTTATCAGACAGGTAAATTACAACCAATGTGGATGATTTTGGTTCACTGAGGGGTGGTCTTCATTGACAGGTGGTATAATTAGACAGTCTCTAACAAGTCCCCCTTTACCAGACTTTGGGTCTATTCACTATTTGTATTGGATGTCATGGATGTTACTCTGCCATTAAAAAATTAACTGACTATCAACAGGTGTGGTAGTATGTACTTAATTACATAGCTGGTGAAAGGGTATATATGTTCTAAAAGCACATTTATCAGGGATGAGGGGTATAGTGCAAGATTTATCATGTAAAAGCATCAGGTCATTATGAATGGTTACTTAAGGTCACAGAAACATACAGCGTAAGGTCATTATGAATGGTGACTTAAGGTCACAGAAACATACAGCATCAGGTCATTATGAATGGTGACTTGAGGTCACAGAAACATACAGTGTCAGGTCATTATGAATTGTGACTTGAGGTCACAAACATACAGCGTCAGGTCATTATGAATGGTGACTTGAGGTCACAGAAACATATAGCATCAGGTCATTATGAATGGTGACTTGAGTTCAAAGCAACAACTAGCGTGAGGTCATTATAAATGGTGACTTGAGGTCACAGAAACATACAGCGTGAGGTCATTATGAATGGTGACTTCAGGTCTGAGAAAGATCTAGGGTCACATCATTATAAATGCATGGTGACTGCAAGTCACAGAAACATCCCGTGTAAGTTCATAATAAATGGTGATGCCAAGTAACAGACACATCAAGTGTCAGGTCATTTGATTATGAATGGTGACTTGAGGTCACAGAAACATATAGCATCAGGTCATTATGAATGGTGACTTGAGGTCACAGAAACATCTACTGTCAGGTCATTATAAATGGTAACTTGAGGTCACAGAACCATACAGCGTCAGGTCATTATGAATTGTGACTTGAGGTCACAGAAACATACAGTGTCAGGTCATTATGAATTGTGACTTGAGGTCACAGAAACATACAGCATCAGGTCATTATGAATGGTGAATTGAGGTCACAGAAACATACAGCATCAGATCATAATGAATGGTGACTTGAGGTCACAGAAACATACAGCGTCAGGTCATTATGAATTGTGACTTGAGGTCACAGAAACATACAGCGTCAGGTCATAATGAATGGTGACTTGAGGTCACAGAAACATACTGCGTCAGGTCATTATGAATTGTGACTTGAGGTCACAGAAACATACAGCGTCAGGTCATAATGAATGGTGACTTGAGGTCACAGAAACATACAGCGTCAGGTCATTATGAATGGTGACTTGAGGTCACAGAAACATCTACTGTCAGGTCATTATAAATGGTAACTTGAGGTCACAGAACCATACAGCGTCAGGTCATTATGAATTGTGACTTGAGGTCACAGAAACATACAGTGTCAGGTCATTATGAATGGTGACTTGAGGTCACAGAAACATACAGCATCAGGTCATTATGAATGGTGACTTGAGGTCACAGAAACATACAGCGTCAGGTCATAATGAATGGTGACTTGAGGTCACACAAACATACAGCGTCAGGTCATTATGAATGGTGAATTGAGGTCACAGAAACATACAGCGTCAGGTCATTATGAATGGTGACTTGAGGTCACAGAAACATATAGCATCAGGTCATTATGAACCGTGACTTGAGTTCAAAGCAACAACTAGCGTGAGGTCATTATAAATGGTGACTTGAGGTCACAAAAACATACAGCGTGAGGTCATTATGAATGGTGACTTCAGGTCTGAGAAAGATCTAGGGTCACATCATTATAAATGCATGGTGACTTCAAGTCACAGAAACATCCCGTGTAAGTTCATAATAAATGGTGGTGCCAAGTAACAGACACATCAAGTGTCAGGTCATTTGATTATGAATGGTGACTTGAGGTCACAGAAACATATAGCATCAGGTCATTATGAATGGTGACTTGAGGTCACAGAAACATCTACTGTCAGGTCATTATAAATGGTAACTTGAGGTCACAGAAACATACAGCATCAGATCATAATGAATGGTGACTTGAGGTCACAGAAACATACAGCGTCAGGTCATTATGAATGGTGACTTGAGGTCACAGAAACATACAGCGTCAGGTCATTATGAATTGTGACTTGAGGTCACAGAAACATACAGCGTCAGGTCATTATGAATGGTGACTTGAGGTCACAGAAACATACAGCATCAGGTCATTATGAATGGTGAATTGAGGTCACAGAAACATACAGCATCAGATCATAATGAATGGTGACTTGAGGTCACAGAAACATACAGCGTCAGGTCATTATGAATTGTGACTTGAGGTCACAGAAACATACAGCGTCAGGTCATAATGAATTGTGACTTGAGGTCACAGAAACATACAGTGTCAGGTCATTATGAATGGTGACTTGAGGTCACAGAAACATACAGCATCAGGTCATTATGAATGGTGAATTGAGGTCACAGAAACATACAGCGTCAGGTCATAATGAATGGTGACTTGAGGTCACAGAAACATACAGCATCAGGTCATTATGAATGGTGACTTGAGGTCACAGAAACATACAGTGACAGGTCATTATGAATGGTGACTTGAGATCACAGAAACATATAGCATCAGGTCATTATGAATGGTGACTTGAGGTCACAGAAACATCTAGCATCAGGTCATTATAAATGGTGATTTGAGGTCACAGAAACATACAGCGTCAGGTCATTATGAATGGTGACTTGAGGTCACAGAAACATATAGCATCAGGTCATTATAAATGGTGACTTGAGGTCACAGAAACATCTAGCGTCAGGTCATTATAAATGGTGATTTGAGGTCACAGAAACATACAGCGTCAGGTCATTATGAATGGTGACTTCAGGTCTGAGAAACATCCCGTGTCAGTTCATAATAAATGGTGATGCAAAGTAACAGACACATCAAGTATCAGGTCATTTGATTATGAATGGTGACTTCAGGTCACAGAAACATCTAGGGTCAGGTAATTATAAATGGTGACGCAAGGACAGTTTAACATCCACATCAGGTTATTATAAAATGTGCCTCCTGGTCAGAAAAACATGGATCAAAAGGTTTTTAAAAAAGCAGAATATATAGGTCAGATAAACTGCACCATATCCTGAAGAAATTTATGCAACTTTATCTAGAAGAAAGAGATAGAAACACAACTCTAGGGATATCATTAGGTCATAACTCTAGAACCCCCATTCAACATTTTGATGGTTGGAGCAACATTCTCCACAAATATTACCTAGAGTCTGCAAAGGCCTACATTATCAGCTATGGGGAAACTATACAGAATGCTTGCGCCAGTATGAAGCATTAATCATGAAAATCAATACAATATTCTGGGGTTTGCCTAAAAGCCTAGTCTTACCTTTTCCTTTCTCCGAAGCCATCCCTGTTTGAAACAACACATTATTTTTATGCGATACATATAAGCTGTCAGTGCATTCACCCTTGTGGTATGACTGATAGAGATAGTATGATATAAGTTGCTTTTGATATTCAAACTTAGCGCTTCAAGTGTAGTCTAAATAGCACATATGGGCTGGGTTAATCTGTGCTGCCTGTCTTCAAAGATGACTGTTCAGGATTCAAATCCAGCAGCATGTACAGGGTAAACCTGGAAATTCCCTAAAGAAACTTTTTTTTACCAATAATCATACATTTATCAATATACATCCTTGGAGCTTGAGAAGTTCTACGCATTGATGAAAATTCTAGATATTCAGGGGGGGACCAACACAGCCATAAAGCAAAACCTCTCCTACAGTACACAACCATCAAACACCAAAATAAAATAAAAGCTGAGAACACAATGCAACATGATGCAAGCGACAACAAGTCCAATACTAAACTCAATTCCACTACCCCTGTCCACATGTTTTTTCATGATAATTTTTACAAGATTTACTAAACATTACCTTATTTACCTCACAAATCAGACAAATATAGCATTTAATGAATAGAAAAATAATACTCTCCCATTTATGAATATTTCCAATATAAATATGACTGAACATGTGAATGGTCTTGAGACATATTAGTGACAACCTAATATAAGCTGACAATCTTAAACTAAAACCATTTGACATTTCATAAGGTGACATCACAATTGTATTCATATGTCACCCTTTTGTAGCATCTTACATTACATTACATGGATCAATAGATAAGGTCACATGAAATGACACCATCGTTTTGCAGCTTTTTTCCAGACAGGGTGTTGACCAGCATCGCAAGTCAATAAATTAATTTTTTACATATTTAAATCATCATATATGTGCCTTATATTCCTTTGATAAAAACTAACTTGTACCGGCAACAAAATCATTGGAAAGAAATATCGCAAAAATATAAAGTGGACAGGGGTGTTGGAACAGAGTATAAATATTTGCACCTGACAGTTGTATTGTATATTACCTGGTGGGAACAAGGTGTCCATTGGTGTCAGTGGTAGATGGCACTGACGGCCATTTTTTAAGGGACTGGCTAGAAGTTTTGGCAGTGGAGCGAGATGAAGTCGGTGAATGTGATCGTTTGATGGGTGACGTCTCGGCAGATGGTGCTCGACCTCTCCTCGGTGGTTCTCGCAATGCGGGTACATGGGGCGTTGGATTTTTTCTTGGCGTCTTAAAGGTGGGCTTTGAAGGCAGTACATTGTTGCTGGCTAAAAGCAAAACATCAAAAACACATTTACATGAAGTAGTAAAGGATGGATAAATAAAGACAGGTGTATCTATCCTGCAGTCAGGATTTTCACATCAAATGTACAGAATATGCCAGGTGTAATTTTTGAAACCATTTTAATTTTCTTGGAATGTACCCTGAGTTGACTAGGGTATGACAAAAGTATGACCTTTCAGGTAGATATGAGGTAAATTTCTTAATACTGAATATAAATAACAACGGTTGGAATTTTAAGTTTGTTGTTTGGTGATATATTGTTGGTTGGGAGTTTCAGGAGCAACAGACTTCTTGGTGATGAGGTAACCATGATTTATTCCTTTTTCTTCATGTACTAAGTTTCTGTTATTCTTCTAACAACTAACTTTATGATGATGACTTCACTTGCTGGCAATGATCCTAGCTATATAAATTTCTTCTCTATTCTCTAAATCTGCAAAATACTTGGTTTGCTTTATTGTATTGAACTGGCCATTTGAAATGTCGTATTGAAGTAATAACATATTTGTAATAATAAAATATACTAAGAACAATAATTATAGTTACATCAATGAACAAAGTAAGGATTACTGATGGATTTATCCTAAATTTGACATTTTGCTTCCTGTTTTCTAAAATCTTATTTTCAGTATGTTATTACTTGGTAATAATATAAATATATTTAAGAAACTTTAATTTTTCTGGGATGATTATATATAAGAATTGGTCATCAGAGAAAAGTAACACAAATGTTTTAGACCACTGTATGACAGATGCAGCATTTAAATTCTTTTATATATATATATATATATATTTTTTACAGTTGGTGGTTGTTTTGTCTGACAGCTACTTCACTCATAAAGTTTTGGAATGGATATGAAATTTTGTAGGGTAATACTAAATGAACAATCCATTAGTTTTTGGAGATAATCCAGCTTACCATGATATATTTGTTTAAAGGTTTCTTAACCACTGCAAAATAGAGCATGAAAGACTATAATCTTAAATTAAGACTTATAACAGCTGTATCAAAGGAATTTTTAAGTGTAAATTTCTTAACAGGGTGAATATGCATATATGTAGGTGTCACCATATTATAACCCCTTTGTTCTGGCTGGGAAAGCTGACCTGTGATGCCACTATCATACTGGTGAATGGTGATATATGTTTCCTTCAGCATGGGTAAATATATTTGTGTGTTAATGTACCACACATCAAAGTTTCATCAGTAATCTGGTCATATTCTGGATCTGGTTATTGGATGTTGAATGCTGGTGGAGGCATGTTTGACTACAAGGGATCTATATTGATAAGCATATTAATATCATAGGTATGCAATTTTATTGAATAAACAGCTCCTTAAAATTCTGGAAAAATCACACTCAAATGGGCATTTTGAAAACTTACAAAGCCATCGTTTACAACAAAACTTTTTCGCACAATCCTTATAAATCATTAAACATCCATAATCTTTCTTGTTATTGTGAAATATCAAAAGGAATGTCTGCTAAAGAAAACACAATCTCAATATATACACCATGGCAAGTTAATCTTCATATAGATTAGTTCAAGTTTTAATAGTAATCTTGCCAGATCATTTGGATAATAAATAGCAATAAGTTTCTGTTTGACTTCACTGTTCAGGTATTCATGAAATACAAATGACATTTAGAAAACTTGCACCAAGATTGTGTTATGAGGGACTTATTCTGTCATTTATAACTGGACAATGCTGTCACGGCTTGGTTATGTGACAGCCACCTCTAACACCGCAGGAATTGAAAGCTCAAAATAGCTTGAAAAACTACTTGTAAGTTGCTGAAAATATCTACTTGAAAGTCAAGAGGATGGGGTTTATTGATTTTAGCAATATCTGTTTGAGTAGGAAAATTTAATCTATGTGGAACTGTCAGCTGTTTTCATTTTCAAACTATGTTATACTGTCTGTATGTCAGTTGATAATGAAGGTCTACTGACATGTTGTGCTTCACTAGTATGCTGTAGAGGCCATGCAGGGAGTCCTCTGTCCATGCCCATCTCTCTGTTATGGGCAAAAACGCAGATAATTGATTAATAGACACTCCAATAATAATTATCCAATCATGATTACTTATGACCTCAATAGACATGAACAAATTTTGTATCCCTAACTCAGGTGAAATATTGTGGTGGTAAACAATAATAAACATAATGTACCATTTAAATCCATTGATTTGCTGGAAGTTGAAGTTATTGTAGAGTCACCACAAAGGAGTTTGGTGACCTTTGAACCCCTTGAATATGGACAGATTTTGCAGAGAATCAAACTTTGGTGAGATACTACATGTATTGGTTAATAGTTAAGGTAAGTTTTATGATAATCCATCATATCCCTGTTAAGTTATAACAATAACACCAAAGGTTATGGGAAAGAGAGTTTGACAGATGGGCAAATATACAGACCCTGCCCATATCATTATACGACCAAAAAAAAAGGTGTGTACTTTCTTATTTTAATTACTTAACAAATCTCAATACATGTGTAAGGCAAGAACTCGAGATATTGAGTACAGCGATAGAGGATTCTGACATATTTGGGGTATTACACACTGATATATATGCAAAACCTTATAACTGATTTTGTTTGATTATATCTGTTGAAGGAATCAAGGGTTCTATATACATTGGGTGACTGGACCAGATAAATGTAGTTAATATCACTACAGATGGAGTGCTTTGGATTTTTCCCCCAACTGGTACATGATGGAGACCAATTATGTCCTAAATTACCCACATGTAACAACATGCAGCATGGTGAATTAGGGGCATTGTAATGAACATGGGCACCAAGAAGCAATTTGTCTGGTCCTTGTGAAGTAAGTGCTGCAATATGTTGGGGTACTGAGTCATGGCCATATTAAACCAGGGCACCCTGGTCTCATGTAATATCCTAATTCCAATGGATAGACTGCAATTATTATTACTGAAAAGAACAAATCTGGAATTTTATCTTGTATTCTGAACAACATCTTTCCACCAGATAATATTCTATTTTGTATAAAAATGTTGATACTGAACTATCAGATTCAGTGTACAAGTGTTTATTAAATAAATCTTAAGTGTTTGTTATATTAATCCATGTAACTGATCTTGTTACTGTTCTCATAAGAAGGCTTGTATTTTTTTTGTATTAAGTGCATGTTAAACTTGTCAAACTTGATGATGATTTCATAAATCACATATGCTAAGACTGCAGAAGTATTCACAATACCCTGTGAGTTAACCCAGTTTCAGTTAATAACATGTCATGTTACTGACAAGCATGGCTAATTATCTGATGGGATTATGCTTAAGCTTGACTACAAAAACATACAGGCTTACATATAACCACCATTACACCAGCATGCAATCCATTATAATAAATACCATACAGAATATAATAAATATATAACCAATAATATGGTAATACTCAAAATATGTAGATCCATGTATTAGAAATGTCTGCACAGGCAAGCTATCTAGCCAATACAATCAAGGTTGATGTGTGTTACATTTTATTAATGAAGCTGACTGCTAAACAGATGTGTCAAACTATTTAATTTATTACATTATTATTATTAAATTAATATTTTTTAAATAATTTTATTACAAAAATTGTGATTTAACAATTATTACCATTATTTTCATTTGCTGATGAAGCTTATTACTAAACATATATACTGTTAAACATTTCAATGTGCTCCAAATTTACTGACCACTAATATATGGTAAGTAGCATATATAATTATTTTGACTTTAAAATGAAACCACTAGTTTCTGCAAACTATAAATACCAGTCTAGATATATGACATTTTAATGACTATGTCTGGTAAATCTTCCATATATACTGAAGTCAATGATGCCCAATCATTTCCTGACATTTTCCTGTACAGCAGGGCCTTGGGGAATGTTTGTCATTATTATTTCATTACACTAAATGCTGTCCAGGCCCTCATCATGTCATTGTTTGTGTACCAACACAGTCACAATTTATTTTTGGATATTCTATCTGAACATCCTATGTTCAACTTTAACATACTGTAGATTCAGAAATATTAGTTGGGATTTTATTTTCGTGGTTTTCGTGGAACAAGATAATCCATGAATTTTTGATTCCAACGATCAAAATATCACACGGTCAGAGGATAAATGGTATCTTAACGGCAGCTGGTGATCGACTTTATATATATAATTTTTACCGCTGGCTGAATTTTCAATAAAGATGCAAAAGTTGTTTATACTATTTTATGATTGTTTTTTTGATACATTTATTAAATGCACTGAATCGCTTTTCGTAAATTACTAAAACACGCCCCGCCCCCCCAATACCTTTACAATAAAGCAATACCAAAGTATAATTTAAACTGAAAACGTATCCCCACATTTCCTCTTATCAACATTTCGGGTGAAAAATTCAAGAACAATACCACATTTCTGTCGTGCAAAGGGGTAGTTCTGACACACCAAGAACGGTACACAAGTTCCAATGTTCGTCACCACAGCTGGCACGGCTTTTTCAGAACTGGCCTTTTCAACCTTCTTTCAATAGAGATTAAACGAGACTTTCGCTACCTATTGGCCTAAAAGACCAGGGCCGTGTAAACTCATTTGCATTACCGCGATTACCGCGGGACGCGAAAGAGCAATTATTCCGAATACTGCGACAACAGTTGCGTGCATAACAGTGAGCCATTAATAATACATACAGGCGGTACTTCTTCCGAATATTGCCGATAGTTGTACATATATGTTAGCGTAAGTAAGAGCCAAAGAATACTATTAGGCAAATTATTTCTTTATAATCTCCAAATACAGCTGACATGATTAATGACGAACGAACCGTGTCTCGTCTCACCGCCCCGTGAGAGATTTACAGGCGCCACATGTGACTACAGCCTATAGATAAAAAAAAGTTAAAAACCTTCATGTGGACGGCCGGTCCCTTTAAATTTTTCCTCCGGTCAAGTGATGGTTTACGTTTTCTGTAAACGTGGTGTGATCGGGTGTTATAACTGATAGCAGATGTATCGGCTGTTACAACTAACAGCCGATGTATTGCCCGGCACGTGTCGGTCACGGCTGATTAATTCTTTGTTAGGCTCAGGTCGGGCGGAGCATGTTTGTTCAACACTGACCCGATTGACCGCGGTACAGGCGCACTGTGTGATAAGCATCAAAGCCGAACCACCTGTGTACATCGGGCTCGTCTTCCTTGCGCACATGGAGGTATTAATATACATAATTTCCTAAAGTTTTCTTTGTCTTTCCACGAATTCAAATACCCCACGATATGCTTTTTGTACAAAAACCACAATATTATCTGAATCTACAGTATTTTAACTCCTTTTGGGATGTTTGTCTGCATCAACTAGGTACAAGCTATTTACCTTTGCTATGGAGGCTTTATTTGCCTCTGCCGGGAGAGTTTGTATTCATGTATTCTGTCCCTGTGTGTTTGTGTGTTTTTGTTCACAAAATAATGAACGATAATAAGAGAACCCCATGAAAATTTCAGGGCACCTCAGGAATCAGCCTACGGAGAAACAATTAAATTTTGGTGTGGGTCCGGCTCATGATCCTGATTCAGGAGGGCCTTCTAGGAATATTCACAAATGTGCAGTCACATATTCCCGATTGAACATCAGAATATGGGCTGAACACGTGATTGCAAACACTTGTTTTGGGAACATTTGCACCAAAGAACTGGGAATATGGGCCAATGGGCAAATTAAGACACGGGTTGCTGCATATCCCACATTAAATAAATACTTGCAGGACTATGCACAACTACTGGACCAATTTCACAAAACTTTGTGAAAGGCTGGGATATAGGTCAAGGAAGACCAAATCAATCTTTGGCACCGATCCAAATAAAGGAACAAGTGACCCATGGGTCATGACGCTCAGCCGACTGACATGTTGACAATATGTCCTTGCACAGGCAACTAATTAAGATAATGTCCAGCCTTTCCTGTGTAATCTGGCAATTTGTGTGTATTTTGCATTATTTCTGGGGTGCTAAAACATATCCCAAAACTCTGGGAATATAGGTCACAGTGACCAAATTTCAGTTTCTGGGGAGAAATTTTGAGGAACTCTCAGGATGTCAAGTAAAAAGTTTCTGGGCCAAATGGTTATGATTTTTGCCCTACTTTGGTATCAAATTTTCAATCATTCTGAGGGGTGCTTAGAAGCACCATAGCTAAAAAAATATGGGTAACAGAGACCTAATTTCACATTTCCATAGAGTCTTCTCATGGACCTCCCTGAATTTAAAGTAAGGAGATTCCAGGTCCAATGGTTATGATTTGTGCCCGCCTTTGGCTTAAAAACAGAGATAAAAATATAAAAAAATAAAAGAAATACAGGTGGCGCCACCAGTCTGCAGAAACGGTTGAAACACTCCATGATCAATATTTGTGCACAGAATCATAGTGATCAATGCATTAGTTGTTCAGATACTTGAGCTTTTGTGTCAAATTTTTCATTTTTCTCGGGGGGGGGGGGGGGGGGGGGGTACTTCAGAGCCCCATAGCTTGAAGAATATGGGTAACAGAGACCTAATTCCTGGTTTCAATGAAGACTTTTATAGACCTCTCCGGATGAAAAGTTAGAAGAATCTGGGTCAATCAGTTACGATTTGTGCCCTGTTAACAAATGACCACATCTTTAAAGGTCTCAACAATAGAGAAAAAATTGTAAAAAATTTTAAAAATACAGGTGGCACCACCAGTCTGCAGAATCTGATGAAACACTCCATGATCAATATCCTTGCAAAGAATCACGGTGATCAATGCATAAGTTGTTCAGATACTTGAGCTTTTGTATAAAATTTTTCATTATTCTGGGGGGTACTTCGGAGCCCCATAGCTTGAAGAATATGGGTAACAGAGACCTAATTCCAGGTTTCCATGGAGACTTTTCAAAGGCCTCTCTGGATGTTATGTTAGAAGATTCCAGGTCCAGCAGTTACGATTTGTGCCCTGTTAACAGATGACCACATCTTTTAAGGTCTCAAAAATTGAGAAAAAAAATCGTAAAAAATCGAAAAAATACAGGTGGCACCACCAGTCTGCAAAAACTGATGAAACACTCCATAATCAATATTTGTGCAAAGAATCATGGTGATCAATGCATTAGTTGTTCAGATACTTCAGCTTTTGTATAAAATTTTTCATTATTCTGAGGGGTACTCCAGAGCCTCATAACTTGAAGAATATGGGTAACAGAGACCTAATTCCAGGTTTCCAAGGAGATTTTTCATTAACCTCTCTGGATGTAAAGTTAGAAGATTCTAGGTCCAGCGGTTACAATTTGTGCCTGGTTAACGGACGGACAGACAGACAGACAGATGGACAGACGGACAGACAGACAGACGGACGGACGACGGACAAAGAGTGATTGCTAAAGCTCAGATGACTTACAGTCAGCTGAGCTAAAAAAAGGGGGGGGGGGGGTCCAGCAGGAATTTGTTTGTTTGTTTTTTCTTTCACTTGGTGGAGGTATATGCTTTATTGAGTGTCATTCTAGTTTACTAATTGCCTCTCATGAAAATATTTAGAGAAGTATCAGTAGACCTTGAGAAAATGTTTTGAAGTTTTGAAGTGTTGCATATCTACATATGTACACAGGGCCATATTTTTTTCAAAACCAGCTCTTAAATTTCGAGATGTTATGAACACAGAGTGAAAAACTGGACTCAAAAGACAAACATGGGTGAGAATTTAATCTCCAGCAGTATTATCCTCAACTAACATATTTTATCATACATGAAGGAAACAGGGTTGTATAGGGCTCAACATTATTTTTTAAGTACTTGGTAACATCTAGCTTTTACCTGCCCTACGTATGTTTTTACTTGTCCCCCCCCCCCCCCAAAAATCAGTGATCACAGCCATGAACAAAAGTGTGTTTCACATGACTGTGTTGATTGGTTTATTGCATGTTAGACAATAAACATGTTCAACTGTTTGTTTGTACAGATAAACATACAGGTCATTTAAGAAACAGGGGTGTAATCAATATGATTTTATTTCTAACAAGGCCTACAGGCCTAATGCGAACCTGTGCAATGAGATTACACCAGGTATAATGCTTCAATGATGGACCATTCCTTTCAAGAACATGTGTAACATGTATATGAACAATTTGTACTGAACACTTAGAACAAGAAACAATTAAACAAACATCACTGCTGCAATTCTGGCATGGGTGCACACAAGACAAAAACTAGAATATGGGTAGTCAACAAGGGACTACATGTATCCGCCAAAATCAGAGTAGGAAGGGTGAAGTGAGGCATGGATTGAGTGGCAAGGGTAAATTGAGTGAGGTGTGTTGCATAATAGCCTGGATGTCTGCAGCCGAAATGTGTATGTAGGTTGCGCCACCTACCACAAAATCCAGGAAGCTGTCCAAGATGTATAAACAAGCAAAATTTTAGGAAGATAATTCAAACCACTACTGAGATATGAGTGATTTTAGCCCATGGCAGAGAAACAGACGGACGCTGTGCAAAATTGGTGGCAGGTGGCGCCACCAATTTTGTGTATGATTAAGAGATATGTGAGATCTATACACATGCAAAATTTCAGGGGGATATGTCAAACCAATCCTGATATATAAGCCTGTATGTCTGCAGCATATACATAAATATATAAAATGGTGGCAGGTGGTGCCACCATTTTTAGTGTATGTTATAAAGCTATCCAAGGGCTACATTTGTGCAAAATCTTTAGCCTTATCGGTTAAACAGTTCCTGAGATATGTGGGTTTATGTGTGGAAACAGACGCACAAATGTACGCTGGGCAGGGAGGAAAGGTCAGAGGTCAACCAAAATGAGGGCGCAGCAGTTCACATGTGACTGATCATAATTCCAAATTTTAAAAAATTCGGCCCAGTGGTTATGGAGGAGTTCTCCGGAAACCTATGCGGCGATGGCGGCAGCGTCTGCATCCGACTGAAAACATAGTATCCGCAAAACGCTGTTTTGGTGGATACAATGATTGTAGCTGGCACCACCAGTCTTATATACAACAAACCCCTCCTGTGAAATAAGCAGGGACATACACTGTGCAAATACTGTATATGGCGCCATCAGTCTTGTACATTATAAAGCTACCCGATATGTATTAACATGCCCAATTTTAGGCTGATGTATCAAATTCCTCTGTAGAAATAAGCAGGCGCATACAATGCAAAAGTCAGGTGGCACCACTCCTCTTGTAAATGAGAATACCATCAAAGATGCATAGATAGGTCAAAATATCAGTCCAATACATCAAACTTCCCAACAGTTTGATGCACTGGGCTGACAAGGCTTAGGTGAGTAAGGCAATTGCCCCCGAGTGACCTGTGACAAATTGCTGCCTCAAGCTACTGCACTGAGTGAACTCTTGACCTGCACCTGGCTAGACTGAGTGAACTTTTGACCTGTACCTGGCTGCACTGAGAGAACTCTTGACCTGCTGCATAATCTGACACAGTTGGCAGTCTGCCAAAGCTATAAATAGATTCAGGCTGAACTTTGTTGCCAAATATGATGCAGTGAGCAGTCTGCCAAAGCTATAAATAGAATGCAGCTACTGCACTGAGTGAACTCTTGACCTATACCTGGCTGCACTTCTTCCAATCCTGGCACTGTGCTAAAACTATTTATAGAGCTGACATCATCTTGGCTAATGGCCAACATCAAGGCACTGGCAATCTGCCAATGGTAAATCAAGTGCTGGCATCTGTACACAAAAGTAGTCCCTACTTGAAATAACTTTGAAATTTATTTTCCCAATACAAAATGCTTTTCAGCTGACTTTTTATAAAAAAAGAAATCGGGAATATATGTAAAATTATTAGGGTTGCATACTGAATGCAAAATTAAAATACAGATATATCTCATTGATGGCAAATTCTTGAATTAAGTTGAGTACTGATACCAATGATTTATAATCCACGTACAGTTGTCTTTATATAGCCAAAGAGAGCTGAATATCCATGATTGTAACATTGTCTGGTATGATGAATAACTTAAATCATAAATCAAAATTTTTTAAAAGCTTTTTAAAAAACTTTGTCAATATAAATTAAATATAAACTGAAATCTAAATGTCTAGTGGCATGATGTAATAGATGCTGATAAACTGGTGCCAGGCTAGATGTAACAGCATCACACAGCTAACATATATGGTAAAATGACTCAATTCAATCTCCATAATTCAGCCAAAAATCATTCATGTGGAACCATTAATGACAATTCTTATAAAAATTATTGTAGGGATTATTATTGTAAAATATTTAACAAACTGGCTTCAGTGGCATCAGTCGAAAAACGTTTTGCAGGTTTATAACTCATATAGGAAGATACCCGTAACTCAGCCAAAAAGCACTAAACCAAAACCATTTAAAACTTGAATTATCAACATCTGAGGATAATTAATGTGTGAGATTTAAGAATTTGGCCCAGTGGTTTTTGAGAAGAAGATCTTTGTAGCCACTGAGCTAAAATGGGCTGTTATGGCATATGACTAAATTCAGCTTCCCATAACTTAGCCAAAAGTCACTGAAAAGAGACCATTTGAATAAACTTCAGAAAGCACTACCCTAGGATCATTTCTGTGCGATATTAAACATTTTGGCCATATGGTTTCAGAGAAGCAGATTTTTGTAACCCTCAGTCTGATACAGGCACTGATGACCTTGTACAAAAAAGGCCGATGCAGGTGGCGCCACCAATACCTCAATTTCAGATAAAACCTATGTGACCAATGTTGGCATAAAATTTGGTGATGATAGCTCCAGCCATTTCTGAGATTTAAATTTTAATATGCTTTTTTGCACAGTTAACAAAGTTCAACCTCCTGTAACTTGGCCTAAAATCTCTGAACCGGAACCATTCGAACAAACTTGAGAAAGATTGTTCCAGGGATCATTTCTGTGAAATATTGGACAATTTGGCTGGACAGTTTCGGAGAAGAAGATTTTTAAAGCTTTTTTAGCTTTTTCCCTATAAAATCTAAGAAAATGCAGTTAGACAAAAAATAAACAAAATTCGATATAGTTTTTCAGATGACTGATTATTTGCAAAAAATTTTGTGATGCTAGCTCCTGCCGTTTTTGAGATAGCTATGGTTAACGTACAGACGCCGCACGACGTACGACACACGACGCCGCACCATAGCATAAGCTCACAGGTTCGCTAAAAATAAAGGAAAGAAAACAGCTAGATTCGGACCTGTGGGTAAAAGTTTATATTGGAGCCATTTTCCCAGTTGGGCTGGTAGGAGCATACTTTTGCCTGCCCTATCACCATTTCCTGGACCACTTACTTGCCCTGGAGAAGTGGTTGTACTTTAATATAGATCCCTGCTGTACCTGTACAGGGGTCCTGACCTGTGACTAATCAAACATGAACTCTGTGATAACCTGGCTAGATATACTGCTGGAACAGGATATTTACACAAAATGATACAGCAAACATGCACCCATGTAATATCATAATGAGCTAACCAGGTACACAAACAACAGCTGTTAATATATCAATTTCTTGAGTGCATTCAGTTTAAGTAATGCGGCAGCAGGCTAACTGGCTTAATATCATACTTTGAGTACAATTACACCTTAACTGTCAAGTTTTGACCTAATATTAAGATAGCAGGTACACTTGAGACATTACTTTTGTTATTTTCCATTTATACTGGTCATATCACTTATAATTTGATCAAAACCTTTAGTGACAATTCAGGATAAAGCTGAGTGTCAAACAAATTGATTCTTATCAGTAAAGATTACTTCCTCAGTTAACCATATCTGATAAACTTCTGTCAAAAACTGTCTGAATAAATGTCTTAACATTATCAATGATTGAAACACTCATTCTCCCTTCTAATTTATATTTATTTTTATTCACTTCAGGTGAGTGGTCAACCTTCAAATTTGACCTATTGTTTAATGAAAATACCCTACATCTAGCACTTTCAACTGATTATATAAATCTTATCAAACATATGACAATTATTAAGGTGGTATTTCCATATATATGTGTATGCAGTAAGTATCTGATATGTGTGTATGTGGCTAGGAATCTGACACATTATATTCTCCTAGAGTAATTCCAAATATGCATATACAGTACATTTGAGTTTATGTGCATGCTGTACATGCAATCGCTCACTGCAGAGATAGAAAAGCATGGTAACAGACAGAGGAATTGCACACTTTGACATCAGTGACAGGGTATCCTCCTGGCAGATGACTTCTCTACTTCTGCAAGGCTATCGTTATCGTCAGTTTTGCTGCATTTGTACCACATACCCATATATATTAATGGAATCACATAATGGAATTTCTAGAAGCAAATCCATATGTACGGCTTACACACTGCATATATGCATATATCAAGGTCCCGATCCTGATCTGGACCAATCGGTATTTAGTCTAGACCAATTCCTGATTGTGATTCAGACTGGCCTAAACCTTGATGGGGATCTGGTCAAGCCCTTGCCCAGCCCAAATCCTGATCAGGGTTAAGGCTGGACTGAAACCCTGATCGGGATTTGGTATGGACCTGCTGATTGGTCCAGATTGGGACCTGGGCCGTGACACATACATGGAATGCTAGCTAAACTTGTACTTTCATTGTTACTAAATAGAATCTCTATGTTTGAATCAGGTCAATTTTGTTTGGCCCTAATAAAGATGAATACTGATACAGCTTCTTAAAACAATATCAATTTATCATGGTGAATTATCAGCATTTGCATTTGTAGTAAACATACAGTATTGAAGTACAGTCGTGACTTGACATTCTGACCCTTAACAATCCGGAAAACTTGCAATCCGACGGTAATTTGCAATAAACGAACGGTACCCATTGAAATTAGCCTTGACAAACCGACAGCCTTGGATTCCGACTCCGACATGACACTTCCCGACACAAACAAGGATACCGACGTATTTTCTGACTTGACAATCCGACCGGTATATTGTCCTTTGATATCAGTCGTCGGGCTCGTGCACACAGCACCCTGATCAATTAGGCGTGAAATGCAGCGATGCGTATTGTTCTAACTGTACACGAGAACCAATTATTGAGTCAATATGGCTCACTAATTAAGTCAGTTTACATCCGTATTTGGCACACATGAACCTCTCGGTGTGTAGAATACGCGGAGGTGGAGAACAGTGTCGGGGACCTTTTCCAGGCACTCAACAGCGCAGACCACATGACCACGGAGCGATTACTCGTATTAGACAACATGGAGCCCACAGAAGCAATGCTGACGGCCACTGATATTGTGTCAATGGTCAAAGAAGATGGGGGCGACAGTGACAGCGAGTCTGAGGGAGAAGATGGTCCTCCTAAACCAGTAACTCTTAGAGACATGATTGGGGGAATGGAAACAGGGCTACGGTATATTGAGGAGTAGGGCTTCGCTGCAGGGGACGTTGATGCCGACCGCTTAGAAAAGTCCGTGAAAATGAAAAAATAAAAGAACAAAATACCAGACAGATATGCTTGCATTCTTTTGACGCACATGAACTTAGTAGATCAACCGCTGGTTCATATATATATATATATACATTTAGTTTATGTTTGTTCAGAAATATAAGCATATCTCATAATTGTAGAATCTGCATAGGTCATCAATCTTCAGGAGCGTAGTATATATAGACACGTATATATAAAAACAGTACTCCATGACGGATGTTTTTATTTTCTAATTCACATTAATCATAACAATATCATATACGCAGTTTATTATAACAAAATACTTAATGAATTATAACAAGTCCTCCAAACATTTAGGTCACATTGTATCTTTACCCTCCATAACCTATATTGATTTGACAGTCCGACAGCCTTGCAATCCGACATAAATTAGCGTATTACATTTAGTGTCGGATTATCAAGTCACGACTGTAATTTAATTTAAGTCAGTACAGTAAATAACATTTCCCATCCCATGCTATTTTCAATATTAAACCAAACCTTTCATGACTTCCAACAACAAAGCAAAGCACATAAAGCTAAAAAACAGACAGCTCAGCAGTAGGCTATAGATAAACATATTCATTTACAATGTGACCCTGACGTTTAAAGATCCATCATTCAGCAGTAGAGCTTACACACAAGGCGTGAGGAAACAAACAATCTAGTTCTTTTTGGATATCAAGGGGCAAGAACCAAGCAATGTATAAGCCAGAAGTATGCATGGAATGTGGCCACAAGGACACAGATGTAAGATAAGCTGTGATTCAGACACCTGCACATACAAACACAGAGCAGTGAATGTAACCTGTAACCTATGCCCATCGGGAGTTTTCTTAATACTTTCACCATTAAATTCAAGCCACTTTACAGAGGTCTCCAGAAATACCAGTTTTATCTAATGAAGTGCTGTAGTTCAGGTTTTTGAAATAATCAGATACTGGGAACTCAGTTTCTTATTTTGGAGTTGCCAGATATAAAACTCTGGGTTTTATAAGTTTACAATTTGTAGCTGGTTCAGGTTCTTATAGTGTTTACTACAGATGGAAATCACAAGTGGCTGTGCAGTGACTGCAGTTGGCCGAATGCCCACCCAGCCTGCTCTGCTTACCAAGGGTACACATGAGAATACATGAGGATTGATGTCTAAATGACAAGGACATTTTGCTGAGCTCCTGACCAGGGATAAATTGAATAATTTATTGAACAAATGATCATGATATTAAACAGAATTTTAGCAAACATTATCTAATGTCAGAGTACACATGTATACAATAAATATTGCAATAATGCATATGTAAACAACATGTTTAGGCAAAAACACAATAATACCATGTTGATATAACTGTCTAGCATTGCAGCTGCAAATAAGCAAACATATGCTGTTAAGAATCTCAAGTGGTTTTTAAGAAGGACTTCACACTAAATTTTAAGATTAATCCATACAATTACTTTAACATTTCTACTTTATCATTAAAATATAAATCATAATTAGTACCAGTATATCATATTATATTATATTATATTATATTATTAATACTGCTATATTATCACTATTTTAATCATGTATTTAAGGGAACTTTATATAATAAAAGAAACTGATGTCACATAAAATTTCATTTGCTCTTAATAATTAATTAAATCACTGATAAAGCCCTTTAATCCTAATTAATGGCCCTGCTTCAAGATTCAGCATGGTCCAGTGCTCCACCCCTAGATGATTAATGCTACTGGTCCCATTCATAAACATGCTGGACACAATAAACCTGTCAATCAGGCGTGACAAACAAACACCTGACCAGGTCTCACCTGGTACTGGATTACCTGGGTAAACCTGAAGATTATTCAGGTAAGTCCAAGTTCATGTATAGCAAAGGCTCACTAATGGTGTCGTGTGTAAACTTGTTATGTATTAGAGCCTTGACAATTAAGTATGTTTACTGGATGCTGGACATGTGCATATATACCTAGAGTCCGGCCTCAAGTCCACATATTGTGTATGAAAACTACAAGTTACAGTTAGAGCATAGCAACAGGGTGCGTCATAATACAGGTGGATTTTTCATACTGGCCAGTCTGGATATTAAGCTGTGTGGCAAAATGTTAAAGCTAGCCATGAGGGAACAAACTACAGGACTTGAAAACCAGAAGCAAGAAAATATGGAGAAATTACTGGAGCAAACTGAAGCCAAGCAAAATGGGACTCCAACAAAAGGTCAGATAAATTATAATTCTGTAACTATTAGCACCATGGAGGACTGTCTAAACAAACTTCTCAAGAAAAACAAAGAATACCAAGCTGAGATTACAGCACTGAAAAAGACTATTAAAGAACTAAACCAACAGCAAACCTCATCACCTAAGCCAAAGGCACCAAAAGATAACCCTGACATAGCAAAACTTAAACAGGAAAATGCGGATTATAAGCAGAAAATCCAGGATTTAGAGTCTGCTGTAACTGGTCTTAAACAAGATCTTGCAGGGATTTCTGCACAGCTAAAAGCTAAGACAAATGAGATGTCAAAGGATAAGAAGGAAGAGAAAGAGAGAGACAGGAGAGTGTTAGATAGGGAGGCTGAACTTTTAAAGAGCATGCAACTGAATGCTAAACTAACACAAACTGTAGAAAAACAGAGTCAAGAGGTCAAAGACCTTAAAAGGATTATAACCCAGCAGAAAAGTGACCTAACCAAGTACAAGTCACAAGCAACTGAACAGGAAACTAAAGTAAAAGAACTTGAAGAACAACTTAAGAGTGAACAAGATGAAGCCCAGAAGCACCTTGAACTTCTACAGGAGGAAGGTCAGGTCACCTCTGAGCTGACTTCCCTTGGAGCACAGTGTCGTGGAGAAAGACATGAACAGATTATTTCGCGCCAAAGAGAGGCTCTGTCAGAGCTCCGTGGAAGGATACGCAACTTAGAACAAACACACACTCCTCTCCCCGATCAGGATTCTGCTCTACAACATGTGATACTGCTAAAGAGGGAACTTGCTGAAATGCGGGCTAATCAAGCACTAAATGACAACCAAGCCATTGCCAATTCCATTTTAGAACAACAAGTGAACAAAGCACGAGGTATTGAACCTAGGAGTAGAGCAGAGGCCGACATTGAGCGCAGCGCACACCGGGAGACCATGGAATCTTTGGAACTCAGTGAGGGCTCCTTCCTTACTCTTCTTCGTGTCATGTCCAGTGCACTGGACATGGATAAAATTGATGGATTAAGATCTATTGCACACATCCCAAAAGATGAGAGGGCAAGACTTTACAGTGAGCGAGAGCAATCATGTGAAATCCTGGCTAACAGGATTCAAGTCCTGAAAGAGCGCATTGAAAGGAAAGATGAACTCCTGCGAGGTTATGAGCAAGACCTTGCAAAACTTCGACAAGCTGAGCAACTAGCCGACCACAGGCAGTCACAAGTGGAGAATCTCAGTGATGAAATAAGGAACAAGACTGAAGAGGCTGAGTATTTAAGAGAATCCCTGAACCGCACAAGAGAAGAACTGGATCAAGAAAAGCGAACATCAGCTGCAATTAAACTTAAGAAGGTCATTCAACCAGACAATGGAGAGAAAGGTGGATGGAAGATCCACTGCTGCCCAAAAGATGATCCTACAGGGAGAGGTGCTGCCATGAAGAAAGAGAAAAATGAAGTTGTGAAACGCAAGAGTTATGAAATCCATACACTGAAGACAGAGCTCATGAACCGAGAAAAACAGCTTGACCTCACCATGAAGAAACTTAGTAAATTCCAAGCACAATATGTAAGTGTGGAAAAACTGCAAACTACATAAATTTACATTGGCTGGTCTTAAATTGTGCAGCACCAAAAGTTATGAACTTATGATTCTTATAGTAGTGCTTACATATTATTAATTTAATTAACTCCTAGCTTCAACATATTGTAACAGTTAAAACGATCAAGTTTTTCTATAAAAATTAGGAGACCTACAGTTTGATCCAAATATTTAAAATATTACTGTTTGATTGAGAAGAAACATGCTTGCAAGTTGCACTGCATTACACATGACTGATTACACTGGAGGCATATATAATGGTTGTATAATGATAAAACACAGGCTGAACCAGAGAAGTACTGTAATCTGCAATATTTCTGCATTTATTCTGTACAAAGTAAATTAGTTAAACATAAAAGTAGATAATAATTTGTTAGGTTAGTTGATACTGTGGTTATGGTGCAAGATAAATGTCTTAAATAGAAAAGGTACTGTAAATGTATGTATATTTTGTGCTTGGATATCTCCCCTAGTTGGGAAAGTTGTGTTTTGTCTTTTCATTGTTATACCTCCACCATCTGGTCACAAGGCATTATATTTTCTCCTTGGTTCATCAATTAGTTTGTCTGTTAGCAAACTTTATATGCAAACAGTACTGAACATATTTTGATGGGTAACACCCAAAAAACAATCCATAAAATTCTTGAGGTTATCTGAATCTATAATAAATTTAAAAATTCAAATGATTCTTCTCCACTGTGGGACTAGTCACAGGTGTTAGGGGTTGGCTTTGTTCTAGTGTTCACCTGTGAACCAGGCTGGTGAACTGTGATACTGGATATACAGGAACAAAGAAAAGTTTTTGTTAATATCTTTGTGGATGTACTGGTATATTTAGACTCCTACTGCAGCTCTAGTTCATAATATTATTGAAAAAGATCTTTACAAATGTATGTAAAAGCATAAAAATAACCTTGTTGAGTACTGGGTTAGGGCTTGGAATCACGGGATGAGGAAATTAAAGGGTGAAAGCATGGAAACTGGGATGCTCATCACAGGAAACACCTTATGTTCCAGGCGTCCACTTAGCCTTCTATGCATGTTCAGCAGGATCCACTTATTTTTGGTGACAAACTGTGATGAACTGCCATCTTTTAATAGTTAGGGTTAGAACCTTCATCTCAGTGACGTGCACATATTTTTATTGAGTTTATCTCAAAGGGTTGATACCAGAGTCATGGTGAATTTTCTAGATCATGCACAGTAAAGGTTAAAAGTATATAATGATCAGGACGGTAAAGTACTAATGTATAAAACAAGGAGGAGGATCATACTGTTTAAGCACTTAGCAGTACAGCTGCATGGTTAAAATAGATGAACCAGGAAGATTATTATAAATATTAAAACGACTGATGCATGTTTATGTAGCAATTACAGTTACATTGAGATGAAAAGCTTGACCATGAACAGTGAAGGGTCAATGTGCCTATATATCTTGCATATTCATGGACACAAAAGATGAAAATATGAAAGGTACTAGGATAACCATGAATATATATGGTAAAACTTTTATTATCTATAATTTACTTGTCTGTTTTCCCCGTCTTATATCTCATATTATTCTTATCCATCTAATTATTATTATGTAATGCAGATTGACTAAATTAGTATGTTCTACTGTTGTTGAAACAAGTACACAGTAAAAGTGTATGGTTTATGTTCACAGTGAGGGTTTATGCATTTCTCTTTTCAGTACCAATTTGTTCAACTTTACCTGAAATAAATTTGTTTACATATGCATGTTGTTTATTTTAACCAATTTTTACACAAAATGATAACATAGTTATAGGAAGTAATACTCAAAATTATGAAATATTATCCTGGATACACCAAATGGTCAGCTACTGGTGGTCATATGACAGCATTCCCATGGTCCAGGCTCCCTGGTTGGAACCACTGGCTCTGTGAGATAGTAAGCATCCCCCCTCTCCCCCCCCCCAAAAAAAAAGCAGTTAAAGCACACACATACAATCATATACTACACACATACTACACCAGTCCTAACATTTTGACATGCACTAGACAAGTTGGTGAGAAGATAAAGGATTAACAGTCATGTTTAAATAAATTTTTCAAGAACAGATCCCTTGCCTAAGTTTAATTATACTGCCAATGGAATGAATGTGAAGACAATAAGAACTAGATGTGGTCAGACAATGGTCCTCAGAGGGCTGTGCATTTCTGCTAGTGCTGGACTAGTTTACATATGGGTGAAAAATTAAGTAAAATTTGAAAAATATCACAAACAGAAACAGGTTTGTATCAATATGCATGAGGGAAAAAATCATACTGGATCAAATGATATTAAAAAAGATATGTCTGAAATAATGTGTGCAATAGAAAATCACCTAATGTAGTCTGTTAGCCATATTTGATTTTGATCAAGTCCGTAATTCAATTGGTCTAGAGCCGTCATAGGCACCAATGATCCCTGTGAAATTTGGAAAGCTGCAGTAGGTTGTTGTTATCACCTGCAAAAGAAAATCAGTGATCGGGCTGTGGCGGCCATATATGAATTACAACAGGTCTGTTAAACAATAGGTCTGGAGCCCTCATATGTACTAACCATCCCTGTAAATTTGGAAAAGCTGAAGTATGTTGTTGTTGAGTTCTGGCACACGAAAGAAAGTGTCACTGACAGAAGGACAGAAGTACAGAAGGGCGGACTGACACTGAGATCACTATAGGGCACCGCTTGTCAAGCAGGGCCCTAATTATATGGAACTAGTAAGCCATCTAGGTTTATGATTTTATATGCTTGTGGCAATGAATAAACCACAAATCATGAAATGTCATTCAGACATTCAAGGTGCGGCTATAAATAAATGCAAGGCCAGAAAATGAGGATCTACAGTACTACAAATCTGTAAGGATGCTTTGAAGTCTCATACCAGCAACCTACAGCTCCAGGGTCACAGACCTCAGCCACTGTGCTACTTCTTACTCCTTGTACTAGTACTAATTACACAGGCTGGTTCAGATAACGGTTTGTTGTATTTCTAAGCCACAAAGATTGAATGTGATGAAGTGGCAAAATTAGCCAGTCTATATTCATTGCCCAACACTATCTCATGCAGCCCTCAACTCTTTTGGGTTAAATTTTAGAGTACCGGTATGCAATAATGCTTACACATGTATAATTCTTAAAGAGGCATAATCAGGAGCAATATTATGCCTTTTCTCTCACACTATCAGTTCAATTTTGCTTTATACAAAAGTATCCAAGCAAAACCATCCCAGTGACCAACCTCAGAACCCCTTATATGGCTGTTTAACACCTTGTTATGGCTCTGCATGTTGGTAAACAGTCCACATGCATGTTTACCATAACAACGCCGCGTGACCAGAGGCCTGATTGTGAGCCACAAAACGCGGTGTTTCAGCCAACGGGAACATGTATTAGACTTTTTGCACCAAGTCAGTCAGGGCATCTCTTGACTGACACGTGTTGTGGCTCCGCGATGCACATGGCCCCATACGATATGTTTATGTTGACACCTGTGATCGCGCCCGATCTACTGTTTTAACACTCATTCACAGGAGTAAGCAAACGGTTTCAAGGCAATATATTTGCAGGTACAGATTTATTTTAAAGGGAACAGCTATTTTTCATGTTAATTCAACATGCTTTATAGGTGATTTGGCCCCTTTAATGAACAGGACTCTAAACTCAAACATGCAGTCCATACTAAATATTTAACAGAAGCTGAGAATGATAAATATCAAGCACAACTAATGTATAAAGTATTGGGCAACTATTAAATCATAGTTCTAATGAGAAACAGACAGACACGAGGACAATTTTAAGTTTTTATTCCTGGTTGCTGTAACCATACAGCTTTACATGTGGTCACAAGGCCGAAATAACTACTTTTCAAATAATGTTATCCTGTAATATGAAACACGCATGATGTGCATTGACCCTTTCATGCTTATACATGTGGTTTTTATGCTTGTACCAGCACACATAATTAATACCAATCAAGCATACAATAAACCTATTCATGGGATATATTTAAATTACACCACTGTCTAGGTACAACCACACACAATAGATCAAATACTAAAAGACTAATATCAGCTCCTCTGATAAATCAACCAACAGTGATTCACATATTACCAGTATTACATGATATACATTTCTGTTTAAATAGAGTTCCTGTATTATCATCAAATTAACCATCCTCCTGTTGTTGATACAATATATTATAGGTTTATCTGGAATCTGTCATATGAAATGCTGATTGATATCAACATATAAAACCACAAACTCATATTTAGGGTTATCAATCTGGCAACATGACAGGCTTACTATATACAGTACACCCACTTGTACACATTCACAAAATTAGTACCCACACATGTTCCAATATTATATAACTGTATTTGTTAAATCTTCTGTACATGCAAACACGTAGTCACATACACATGCACACAAAAAAGACAAAGGTACTAGAGGATCTAAACTTTGTGACAAACCCCAGACTTTGCTAATATATATGAGAAATGGCCTACTATATTATCAGGGTTGGTTATGAGTGAACATTTTTTCACTAGAGTTGTATCACATGACTAAGTGGTTGATGTGCTATGTTGATGACTTGAAGAAGGAAGTCCATGAAACTTTAATACAAAGTTTATTCTGTTGAACATCGCACTTTGTTTGATAACCACAGGGATTAAGTTTTTTTAATTACATATTTGTAACTATCATTAAAAAAGTCCCTGGTAATATAAAGCATTCAGCTTTATAAGAGTTATGAAACTATGAGTATGATTAAGTATTCACCTCAAGTAAGACAAATGTCTGCACTGTAATTCATTATCCATGCAGCAGATATATTTAATAAATTCTCATAATCTAGAAGGGACCTCCTGTTAATCTGCTACAAATCCTGTTACCATAGCAACACTGATGGATCACACAGCAATGTGACTGATGCATGATATTTTATTCTGCTTGATAATTGATGATGCCATTATTGTTCATTTCAATGTGACACAACATTACTGTTGCTATAAATTCAAAGCTAACATATAGCAATGGCCTACATATATAATGCAGACAAAATATGTTTAAATTATAACTCACCAGTATAAACAAAATGAAACAAATATAACTAAGGTATATATTATAAATATGGTCATGTTTATATTATAACATATTTTGCACTGTTTTTACCAAGCTTACCTCCAAGATCTGATGATTAAATTATGCAAATTCAAGCATCAAAATCAATACAAAGGTAAGAAGTATTACAATACCAAGGTAACAGGTATTACAATTAGTTAGACAGAGGTGGGATGCAGCCTCCAGGCTTCAACACTTCATTAAGGGACCAATACTCTTCAAAACTGCACGATAAGGAGTCCTAAACTCATGAAACACGCCTGCGTAATATCAGCAAAATCACATCTTGGTGAATATTGAAAAATGTAATTGTAATTTACCTACATGAATATTAAGATCTAATGATTGTAAAGTTCAGAGAGTAAAAGGTGATATCACATGATCTATTCAGTGATTTGACTCATATAATGATCCAATGTTTGGCCATCTCAGGATGACGCTCGGTGTTCAAGGTGCCAACACTGATGTGAAATTTATCTTCACAAAGACAAAGGAAAAGTATCAAATTATGAGACCAGCTGCTCAGTATCATACATTTAGTATTGATGTCCAATATGATCCTTTTAGTGTCCATCCTGAAGTGAAATTTAGGCATATGATCTCCTTCAGGACACTGGTCAATGGAATTAAGCCTGTCACCAAGTATCATACATTTAACATTATCAAGCACCCTAAAAGTTTAATATGAATAATGATCTTTAAGTTTAGCCATCTCTGGTTGGTCAATGGTGATCACAGTGTGATATTTATTCTTCCCTGGCACAGCTGGGCAGTGTTCATTACAAGGCCTGTCACCCAATATCTTACATACAACATACCATAAGAACCCAAGTGAAAGAATCCACAATTTCCCCTGAGAATTAGGTCCAATATGCTACATCTCCTGGTCAACACTGTTAGCTATATGAGGCATGCAGCCTGCTCATCAATAACTCTAGTCTGCCAGTCATGCCAGTGTCAGTTATGTGATGGGTTCACGCAGCAAGGCAACTAGTCCATACATGGACCTCTATGTCCTATGATACTTCTGCTGGACGGACATCACGGTCCATGGGCCCAATGCAAATTCAATGTAGACACTCCGCAACGTATTTGCAACGATAGGTCGAGGGCCCTCGGAGGAGATGACAGGTCTGATCACTCGAAGAAATTGCATCAGGCTTATCAACACTATATTCACTAACCTTTTGCATGCATGATTTTACATTCTAACTGACAAAAAGTCTTATTTTACAGGTTCTTTCTTGTACAACCCACGCAACGCTGTGTATCCAATGTAGCCATTTGTCGCAATGCAATGTGGGAAGGATTCATACTCTCCGGGCAGAGACTCCGCCTTTGAAATGTCTCTCAGTTCACGTGAATAGGGCCGGATTATAAGACCGTCGGGACATCAGCAAGGAACCACAATTTGCTGTTCGTTCATCGCACTGGGTTAACTGCAGAAATAAATAAACTTATACATAAATAGAAATTGTATCTGTGGTTGTAGGTTTATGTGGCAACATTTATTTCATCGTTCTTTCTATGTTCAATTTCTACCGCGCTCATCGTCTCTCTCAACAGGTAAGATATAAAAACAAGATATATTATAAGCCTTTTTTTTAAATTTTTATGTAAATAAATTAAAATTTCATTCCATTGATATATATATATATATATATATATATATATATATATATATATCTGTCATTGTGCTTTGAGGATAGAATTTAATTAGTATCTTATAATTTATACTTAATTTTAGCTTATCTATTTGACGAAGTAATACCCAACATTTCTTTTCAACACCGTTACCTATATTTCTCCAAAAATGGTGGATTTCTATTTTTAAAGGAATAATTTCTTAGTTTTTGAATATAGCTCACATTATCAAAAAATAAATATACTGAGTACCAGAAAAGGTTAAAGAAGTAATTAATTTTCTTTGAAAGGATATCTTTTTTCCAATATCATTATCGATCAAATTCGTACCTTGTCATGCACTTAAACGGTGGTGAATATCGGTTAGCGGTGTCGAAACAAAGAAGAACAGAATGGATGTAACATGTAAAATCTACAAACTGGCATTGTTATATTCCGAATTTCATCTTTCAATAGAAATCACTGACTGTGTTGTGTAATTTCAAATTTTAAACTTTTAAATATTTTAAAAGAAGTCTACATGCTTTAAGTAAAAAGTTTGCCAATGATCACATTTATAAGACATCCTTCTTCAACGCAATTATCATTTGTGAACAGACATTATTAAAAAAATGACTTAAACATATTAGAAAACGCTTTTATTTTCCACATTTTTTATTAACCAGGTCGATTGTCGTATTTTTCATGATCTTAAAGCTAGGGTTCCTTTTACGCGGTTGCGGCCGCGGTACGGTCGCGGTTGCAGATAGAGTAGAACATATGATATTACGAAGGACTGATTCCTTTTATGCGGTTGCGGTCGCGGTACTTATCCGACCCGTCATCCGACAGATTTTTGTCGGATCATGTAGCGACCGATCCGACAAAAATATTAAACGTATGGGGTCGGACGAGGAATCCCGCTGAATTTTATACGTCACATATAGGGGTTTCCCCAGGATTATATCGTGTTTATCAGAAAATGTCACGATTAAAAACGTTTTCCGCCTGCATGAAAACACCGATTTAAATTATTGTGAATATAGGAAACACATGGGAATATGGAATATTGGAAATACATGTATCGTACATTATATTACATATACAAAAATCGTTTTTAATCCGCAACCGCGACCGCATAAAAGGAATCGCCCTTGCCGCAACTGGGTAAAAGGAATTATAGCTTTATTTTGTATTATACCTACATTAGGGTGCAGCTTTATTTTTTCAGGATGTTTGACTTAACTCATAAAATTAAACATATGCATTTTACAGGGCTCAAATATATTTTCCTTAAAAAAAATACATCATATAGGCGAACCTTTTCAATTAATTATGCGGGACCGTGAAATTGGCATGCATGAAAATATCCAGCTCATCTAACATAATATTTCGAACCACTAATCTGTAAAGATGTTGAAATTGTTGAAACCATAGGGCATTAAATTAGCAAAAACTATAACTCTCAGTGAAATATGGTGCTCTGCTGAAAATTATTTCATATATTTATTTTTTTTATTTCCATGCGAGACACTATAACATTGATATTAAGATCAGTTATTTTCCAGATGTTGTACCTGTATAATGGGCCGTTTTTCGTAAAATGACCTTTATGTGTACACGCACACACATATATATTTGAAGGAAAGAAATTTTAATTTATTTACATAAAAATTTTAAAAAAAGGCTTATAATATATCTTGTTTTTATATCTTACCTGTTGAGAGAGACGATGAGCGCGGTAGAAATTGAACATAGAAAGAACGATGAAATAAATGTTGCCACATAAACCTACAACCACAGATACAATTTCTATTTATGTATAAGTTTATTTATTTCTGCAGTTAACCCAGTGCGATGAACGAACAGCAAATTGTGGTTCCTTGCTGATGTCCCGACGGTCTTATAATCCGGCCCTATTCACGTGAACTGAGAGACATTTCAAAGGCGGAGTCTCTGCCCGGAGAGTATGAATCCTTCCCACATTGCATTGCGACAAATGGCTACATTGGATACACAGCGTTGCGTGGGTTGTACAAGAAAGAACCTGTAAAATAAGACTTTTTGTCAGTTAGAATGTAAAATCATGCATGCAAAAGGTTAGTGAATATAGTGTTGATAAGCCTGATGCAATTTCTTCGAGTGATCAGACCTGTCATCTCCTCCGAGGGCCCTCGACCTATCGTTGCAAATACGTTGCGGAGTGTCTACATTGAATTTGCATTGGGCCCATGGACCGTGATGTCCGTCCAGCAGAAGTATCATAGGACATAGAGGTCCATGTATGGACTACAAGGCAACATACCTATACTGAATGTCCAGGCTCCAGCCAACAACAAGACCACTGAACATGATGGGTATTGACATGTGAGGAGTGTTACTGGCATATTTGGGAGTCCTTATCTAGGCTTTAATGTCCATGGTTCTCAATTCATTTCATGAGGTTCATATTTAAGACTTGACCTCCCCCCCCCCCTCCCCCAAAGGAAACTACACTAAATGTTTATGATGCTGTTCAATTATCTACATGTAATAATGTAAATAGGATTTATTAATTGCAGGAGAGTTAATTATATGGAGATCTTAGTTTGGTTCTTTGTTTAGTGTAAGCCAATACAAAGATAAACAAATACATGTACAGGTATATGTAAATCCTTACACAAGCAGCAAAATATATAAAGACACACTGAAGTCAATAATGGTCATAATGTTATCATATGAACACTTCATGTTTCTTTTCATTGATAATAAACAATTTTTTTAAAGAATAGACAGATTTTTCTGTGAATTGTATGTCCATTCTATCTGTACAGCTGTTCAGCTTGCTAGTATGGTGGACTTGGTTATGGTATAAATACCATAAGAAAATACTGTTCATGAAAATACTGTTATCTGTGGACACAGGCTGGCTTTAATATTTAACTGAAAATATATATTATGCTATTCATCTCAAACAAGAGCAAACGCGCATAATACTCCTCTTGTGTATTTGGTGACCTCTGACCTCATTAAATATGCATCAATTTTAATGAGAAGGTAATTCAGCTGAGAAACTATTGATAAATATGTATAATGCGTTTCATGAAAATCCATAGGATTTTTTGGTAAGTCATCAAGGTGCTTCCACAGTGTGGTGCCCTCTGACCTCATTAAATATGCATAGATTTTGCTGGAAATCGACTTAGGCCAGATAACTCATGAGATATTAACATTTCTTATTAGTTTTATCGCCAATAATCCAACTCAGGTGAGATATTTTGTTGGTAAGTAGTTATGGTGAGTTTCGTGAAAATCCATCAAAGCCCTGGTAAGTTATTGCAGCAACACTAAAAGTTAATGGATGGACAGACAGATGGAGGGACCGTGGATATGCCATAAAACTCCTGTCATATGATGAGCGTATAAAAATCTATCGAAACTTAATTCTACAAGAATGGCTGTAAAAAGCACTAACATCGGCAACATCCAGAACTTATCAATGACCTTATAGCCAGTCAGGATCCTGCAGAACTGAGAATAGGACCATAATGTTTTCATGTGTGTGTGTGTGTGTTTATATTATATGACACTCACCTTTGCTGGATTCTACTGCACTTATCCGATGAATGACATCAGCAAGGGCACTTCTCATGCATATTATCTCATCACCCTGCTGCCGTACTTTATTCTCCAGAGTGCTCACCCTCTCTCGCAGGCCAGCATTTTCCTGCTCTAGCATATCTCCTGCAATATATAAAACTTGTGTGAAACAGGTACTCACAGATATTAGGTGGTCATGAGTACTGTAATAGTACCATGAACAATGGTACTCACTTACTTAGTACCTATTTATATAATACAAAGGTAAAGCTTCTTTCAATGGTAACAGAATTTTTATAAGGTACAAAAGTAAACCTTAAATATACATTTAAAGATACAGGTAAAAGATCTACTTAATATTTTCACATGCACTCACAGTAATATTAAAGAAGCGAATATAGGAAGGTCACTCACAGGCTCACAGGTAGAAAAGTTTTAGACAGACTCGCAGGTAATCAACGTGTTTAGTACTAGGTATTGTAAGTTATAGTAATTCAAGTATGAGGAATAAGACCAAACATGGTTAAATATTTTACTTGTACTCATAAGATGTCTGGTAATGAGTGTTGACTCTGTACTCACAAGTAAATATTACAGGTGTCAAAGGTAGGTATGTAATTTGCACTGGTAATGTTAAACAGGTATTCACAGCTAAGTTTTACAGGTGCTGACAGGTAAAGCATGCTTGCCAAGCTATTCTTAAGAATCAATAAAGTGGTATCCTTTTTTGCAATCTGAAAATCACAGACATTTTATCAAAACAATTTAATCCCTAGTGATTGTACTATTCTGGTTACTGAGATATAGATATTGGTAGGAAGCTTATGACTGTCAGGTGATATTGATAATAATGTCAAATATGTCAAGCTAAATAATAATGTGAATGTGTTCCTACTTCAATATATATATGTTGATTTTATTGGGAACGGTCCTGTCAAAATAATGATATCTCTAATTCACAAATTGTGATAATAACATAAGTACATGTACATAAGTTCAGAGATGTGTTTTATCTGGATTTAAATAACATACATATGAAATAAAAGAACACATGACAAGTGCAATCAATGAGAAAAAAGAGCTGCTGATTTAATTTAAAATATACAATTTATTACTTTCAAAATGATGGTGGTTCAAAAAGAGATACATATATATACCAGATAAAGACTAATTATCAAATATGTGTGGATAAGCATGATATACTATAGCCCTGAACATTAAGAGTAAGCCACATACACATTATACACAGGTTTGCCCCTCAGCACCTTGTCTCAGATCACCTTTAGCCCCATGTATTGGACCAGACAGGTGCTGGCCTAATTTCCTTACCTGGCACCCACATTAACAAAGGATACTGACATTTATTTCTGTTTTACCCTTATTGCTACTGCCAGATACATGCAGGTGGGTAATGGTGGCATCAGCATAGAGTGATCATTCAAAACATGTTATTTTATATAACCTGCACTACAGAAGAGCTATAACCAAGGCAGGTGTTCTCTGCTGGCATGGACCATGGGTTTACCACAGAAATTTAAACATGAAAACCAAGAAGACCTGTGAAAATTGGTTTTACCATAGCCATTTTATCATTTTGCTGATCAGTAAAATTTATACATGTATGTTTATAATATATTTTAAGAATACATCTGAACTGGTGCTGGGCAAGTGCTGAGAAAGATTAATTTTCAAATTATATATTGTAAAGTCTGATAGTATAACTTAATTATAATGTGTATTTCAGCATAAGTTGGGTCAATTAATTCAAGTTAGTAACACTGCACTGCAAAATGAAATGATCAATTTTGTATAAAGAACTATATGTTGGTCTCAGCTACACTCATTTTAGCTATGTGTTCTTAAAGAGGCAGACATTTCAGTCAGACAAGAAATATATGGCATTTTCGTAAATTTCCATGTATAATTCTGAGGACTGAGGTACCCTTACAAACTGAGGAATGAACATCCACTCCTGTACAACATAAAGCAAAATTGTCTGAATAGGACATAATTTGCTGGAACATGCAGAGCCAAGCATTCCTCCACTCATGTTAGTCACCAGCCAATTAGAGAACCTAATGAGTCTGAAACTACAGCAAAATTAGCCTAACAACAAGAAACACAAAATGCTCATTACAGCTAAAATTGCACAGAAATTCATGGGGCTATAATATTCCATAACTATAATATATGTTACAGTTATGAAGGACAGTTTGAAACAGGGAAATAAATGAGTGTTTTTCATTTGATGTTTAGGAATGCATTTGAACACCTCAGGTGTCAATTTGTTACTTCCTTCTCTGCCATACCACCTGCCTGACACCAGATGTTTGCACCCACAACTAAAACTAGTTATGCACTTGTACATACAGTACATAAAAGCCACCATCTGTAGTTGATTATACAAGCACTTTATTTCATAAGCTACATGTATACCTCAGCTCTACAACAACATTACCGGTACTTTTATAACCCTTTAACTAGACATTTCTTGGCACCCTACAAGAACAGACCCCCATTTTTAGCAGCATATACTGACACTTGGCATATTTATTGTTTCTTCCATCTAACAATCCACAATCTTGTTGAAGATGTTGGTTCTGTGACCTTGATCTTTTTAAAGATGTGTCCTGTGACCTTGACCTTTGACCTCATAACCCCAAAATCAATTTGGGTCTTGCTTTTCCAATGGGACATATGCAAGTCAAGTTTGAAATCTATAATCAATAAAGCAGGAATTATCATCCAGAAACTTATTTTTGGACAGATGGCTTCTGTGACCTTCACCTTTGACCTTGTGACCTCAAAATTGAAAGTGTTCTATCTCTTGGCAGGAGAACTATATGTGCAAGATGAAAGATCTGAGATGAATTGTTTGGCTGAAAATGCATCCACATCTTTTTAAAGAGGTTTCCTGTGACCTTGACCTTTGACCTCATGACCCCAAAATCAATTCAGGTCTTGCTTTTCTAATGGGTCAATAACAAAGCCAAGTTTGAAATCCATACATCAATAAAAGAAGAAATTATCATCCAGAAACTAATTTTTGGACAGATGGCTCCTGTGACCTTCACCTTTTACCTTGTGACCTCAAAATTGATAGGGGTCTTCCTCTCTTGGCAGGTGAACTATATGTGCAAGATGAAAGATCTGAGATGAAATTTTTTGGCTAAAAATGCATCCACATCTTTTTAAAGATGTGTCTTGTGACCTTGACCTTTGACATCATGACCCCAAAATCAATTTGGGTCTTGCTTTTCCAATAGGACATATATAAGTCAAGTTTGAATTCCATACATCAATAAAAGCAGGAATTATCATCCAGAAACTAATTTTTGGACATATGGCTCCTGTGACCTTCACCTTTGACCTTGTGACCTCAAAATTGATAGGGGTCTTCCACTCTTGGCAGGTGAATTATATGTGCAAGATGAAAGATCTGAGATGAATTGTTTGGCTGAAAATGCATCCACAACCTTTTTAAAGAGGTTTCCTGTGACCTTGACCTTTGACCTCATGACCCCAAAATCAATATGGGTCTTGCTTTTCCAATGGGTGAAATACAAGTCAAGTTTGAAATCCATACATCAATAAAAGAAGGAATTATCATCCAGAAACTAATTTCTGGACAGATGGCTCCTGTGACCTTCACCTTTGACCTTGTGACCTCAAAATTGATAGGGGTCTTCCTCTCTTGGGAGGTGAACTATATGTGCAAGATGAAAGATCTGAGATGAAATTTTTGGCTGAAAATGCAGCCACAATCTTTTTAAAGAGGTTTCCTGTGACCTTGACCTTTGACCTCATGACCCCAAATTCAATTCAGGTCTTGCTTTTCCAATGGGTCAAATACAAGTCAAGTTTGAAATCCATACATCAATAAAAGCAGGAATTATCATCCAGAAACTAATTTTTGGACAGATGGCTCCTGTGACCTTTAGCTTTGACCTTGTGACCTCAAAATTGATAGGGTTCTTCCTCTCTTGGGAGGTGAACTATATGTGCAAGATGAAATATCTGAGATGAATTGTTTGGCTGAAAATGCATCCACAATCTTTTTAAAGAGTTTTCCTGTGACCTTGACCTTTGACCTCATGACCCCAAAATCAATTTGGGTCTTGCTTTTCCAATGGGTCAAATACAAGTCAAGTTTGAAATCCATACATCAATAAAAGTAGGAATTATCCTCCAGAAACTTATTTTTGGACAGATGGCTCCTGTGACCTTCACCTTTGACCTTGTGACCTCAAAATTGATAGGGTTCTTCCTCTCTTGGCAAGTGAACTATATGTGCAAGATGAAAGACCTGAGATGAAATGTTTGGCTGAAAATGCATCCACAATCTCTTTAAAGATGTGTCCTGTGACCTTGAACTTTGACCTCATGACCCCAAAATCAATATGGGTCTTGCTTTTCCAATGGGACATATACAAGTCAAGTTTGAAATCCATACATCAATAAAAGCAGGAATTATCATCCAGGAACTAAGTTTTGGACAGATGGCTCCTGTGACCTTCACCTTTGACCTTGTGACCTCAAAACTGATAGGGGTCTTCCTCTATTGGCAGATGATTTATATGTGCAAGATGTAAGGTCTGAGATTACATGTTTGGCTGAAAATGCATCCACAATCTTTTTAAAGATGTGTCCTGTGACCTTGACCTTTGACCTCATGACCCCAAAATCAAGTGGAGTCTTGCTTTTTCAGTGAGACATATATAAGTCAAGTTTGAATTCAATACATCAATAAAAGCAGGAATTATCATCCAGAAACTAATTTTTGGACAGATAGCTCCTGTGGCCTTGACCTTTGACCTTGTGACCCCAAAATTGATATGGATCATCCACTATTGGCAAGTGAGTTATATATTCAAGATGGAAGACCTAGGATGAAAGTTTGGCTTAAAATGCATCCACAGTATCTTTTAAAATGCCAGTCCAGTGATCTTAACCTTTGACCTCATGACCCTAGAACCTATGGGTGTTTATTTTAGTGGTGGGCCATACATAAGTCATGTTTGAAATCCATATGGCTATCAACACTGGAGATATCATAAGAGGTGTGTGATTTTCACCATATATGGCAATATTCAAGGTCAAGGCCACTATCATAGGAAAGGTCATGACCCCAATTTAAATAAACATCATCCCATAACCCATACCTATGTATATGCATAATATAAAAGAAATCTGTCCATTAGTTTTTGACTTATAATGCTCACAGTACTGTAAGGTGGCAATTTTGGGGGTATTAAACGGCATGAAAACAAGTAAAGAATAATAGGTGGCGCCACCAGTTTCTGGAACATGACAACCCTATCCATGATCTTCCATCAAGTTGATTTTGGGATAAATCCATGCAAGATTTCTTGAGATATTAAAGAATTTGTGTGATTTTCCCCAAAATTGGACCTACTCAAGGTCAAGGACACTCTCATAGTAAAGGTCATGACCTCATTTTTAATAGGCGTCGTCCTCTTACCCATATCTATACATATACCAAGTTTGGTAAAGTTCCGTGAAATATTTTTTGGGTTATCGCGCCAACAAGATTTATATGCGGCGGCGGCGGCGGCGGGACCGGTATGAAAACATAGTATCCCCCGACTTTGTCTGGGGATACAATTATCCGGTCCTCCCCAAGACAGCCAGAGGGTACAAGGAAACTCTCCAACTCCCTCCACTTAATTCCTACCATATATATACATATATCATATTATATACAAGACATGGAATACCTGTTCTCTGATCATGTACAACCAAATGTGACTCCACTTTCACATTAACTGTTCTTTATTTTTGCATGCTGGTATTTAAGCCCATTGAAGGCTGTCAGGTACCAATTATACATCTACCGGTGTGTAGTGTTGTAACCTGATTATATATGTAAATATCACAATAACAAATAAAATCAAGACGGGGGAAAATAAGCAATCTGTCTCTCCTTCACTTTCTGTGTGTGTGAGAGAGGTTTTGTCTGCACCAATGCAGTGTCTCCTTATCATCTACTATTCATACAATCTCTGCTCGTCTCTAAACAATCTCTACACCATATCTACTTTAGCATCCTTATAAGTAATCCTGACAGATCTCACTCTGATGAAATATAAATGTAAGAGTTATAATGAAGAATGATCAACATATGCGTATCAAGTATCAGTCTGAAGATAGTTAAGTTATTCTGAGATACTGACAACATTACCATGATATAGCATTTGAGGATATGAGAATAAAGCTACGATTCTTTTTACGTGGTTGCGGCCAAGGTACAATAGTGGTTCTGGATAGAGTCAAACTTATGATATTATGAAGGACCAAATCTTTTTATGCGGTTGCGGTACTTATCTGACCTGTCATCTGACAAAATTTATGTCGGATCATGTAGCAACTGATCAGACAACAAATTTTGAACGGATGGGGTTGGACAAGGAATCCCACTGAATTATATACGTCACATAGGGGTTTTCCCAGGATATAATGTGTTTATCAGTAAATGCCACAAGCAAAAAATAATTTCCACCTGAAAACACTGATAAACACATAAACACTACACAGAGGAACCAGAGAAGAAAAGCTACTGTTTAGTCCTATTTATAGAACACACAGGTCACACATCCCTGCAGTTAATGCTTTGGCCTTTTGAAAGTACTTGTCCAGTTGGGCAAGTAACATCTAGCTGTTACTTGCCCTATATGAATTTTTACTTGTCCTCCAAGAATCAGTGGTCACAGCAACAAACCCAAAAAAGTGTGTTACACATGATTATTTTGCAACAATACACATGTAAGTTCAAATGTTTGTTAATAATATCTCTCTATAGTGTTTTTAAAGATAAACATACAGGTAATTGTAGACAGGTATTACAACATTTCATTTTTCCAAGAAAAATTAAAGCTACCTATAGATAAGATTCAGGACTCAACTGCCTTTGGGTAAAGGTTTATGTTGAAAACACATGCCCAGTTGTGCAAGTATGAGCCCATTTTTGATTGCCCTACCACCATTTTCTGGAACCATAACTTGCCCCTGGCAAGTTGTTAAAGGTTAATGTTGAGCCCTGATAGTTCATCCTAGTTACCCTAATGATTGTGGACCCACTCAAAGCTTGGATGAGCCAAAACGGTTGTATGGATGATTTGCAATAGCTGTAGCATTAAATTTATCCCTGATACTGTCTTGTGTAAGCAGTGTCTCTAACTGACTGACTGAAAACAGCCCAGCTCTTTATCACTTAATGATCCCAGATGTCCCAAATACTAGTGATATATGAGCTTGTACTGAAGCAGTTGTACTAGTAAGTAAGAGATGGTGCCGGGCTGCACCCCCCCCCCCCTGCAATTCCTTAGAGCAAAACAAGGTTAATGACAACAAGAACAAAATCTTAGGTCAATAATAACATGGCCTTGGAGTTGGACACCGAAAGTTTTTTTTTTTATTTTGCTATTACCAACAGCAGAGAGTACAACTAGGGACCCATGGGTCTCGACGCTCAGCTGCATTGTCTATAAGGATACATGTTTATGAGGTTTTCCAAAATATTGGTCCTGTGATCAGTTTGAAGCCAACCTGTCTACCCAAACTGGAGTTATCATTCATAAACTAATTTGTGAATGGATGGGCCCTGTGACCTTAACCTTTGACCTTGTGACACCAAAATCAAAAGGAAACTTCCCCTATTTGCAGGTGCACCACATGGTGATGATGGAAGGATTGAGATGGAAAGTTTGGCTTAAAATGCATCCACAATCTTTCTAAAGTAGTGGGTCTTGTGACCTTGACCTTTGATCTCATGACCCCAGAATCAACAGTTCTTACTTTAGTGGTGTGCCATATATAAGTCAAGTCTGAAACCAGTATTTCAAACCAAACTGGTGTTATCATCTGGAAACTAATATGTGGATTGATGCCATGACCTTGACCTTGAGACCCCAAAATCTACTTAAATCAAGTTACTTCCACTACTGGCAGGTGATCAACATCTGGATGATAGAATTTTTGGGACAGAAAGTTTGGCTAAAGATACATCAACAATGTTTTAAAGAAGTGGGTCCTGTGACCTTGACCTTTGGCCTTATGACCCCAAAATCAAAAGGGTTCTTACATATATATACGTCAAAATTGAAAGCAATATGTCAATCCAACTGGAGTTATCATCCAGAAACAAATATGTGGACAGATGGGCCCCTGTGACCTAACCTTTGACCTCATGACCCCAAAATTGAACAGAATCTTCATCTATTGGCAGGTTAGCAATATCTTGAAAATGGAAGGTTTGGGATGAAAAGTTTGGCTTCAAATGCATATGCATTCTTTTTAAAGAAATGAGTCCTGTGACCATGACCTTTGACCGTTTGGACCCCAAAATCCACAGGGTTCTTACTTTAGTAGTAAGTTCGAGTTTGAAACCAATATGTCAAACTTAATTGGAGTTATCATCTGGAAACTATTTGTGAACAGACGGTCCCTGTGACCATGACCTTTGACCATGTGACCCCAAATTCATTTATGCTCTCCCAATACTGGCAGGTCAGCTAAATGTGCAAAATGGAAAGTTTGGGATGAAGAGCTTGGCTTAAAATGCAGCCATAATCTTTTTAAAAAAGTTAGTCCTGTGACCTTGACCTTTGACCTCATGACCCCAAAATCATAAAGGTTCTTGTTTTATTGGTGGGCCATATGTAAGTCAAGTTTGAAATCCATGTGTCAATACAACCTGGAGTTATCATCTGGAAACAAATTTGCGTGGTTGGACAGATGGACAGACAGACAAGATGACCAGAGGTCACGCGCTTGCCAGAAATGGAAATAATACAGACAGACAGACAGAGAGTGCATGTAGAAACAGTCATATGAATGAGCAACATTGTGGGGGCAGCAGAAACGAATAATATGTTTATGTATGCATGCTGACCTTGAATAGCTGCATACCTTTCTAGTGTAAAAGAGACCAAGTTCAAACATTTCCATGAAATCCCGTTAATCTCGTTTGACAAGAAGCAGTGAGAAAATTTCAGATTTTTCATGTCAAGCTGGCCAAATGTTATGAAATGCCAAAACTAGACCTGTCTAGCTGTAAAAGTCGCTGAGTTATTAGCATTTCTGTGAAATCTTGTTTTTTATCGTTTGACGAGATATGGTGCGAGATTTGGCTAGTCTTGCAGGTTTGTCATGTCAAGCTGTCCAAATGTTATGAAATGCCAAAAACTAGACCTGTCTAGCCGTAAAAGTCGCTGACTTGTATGCATTTCTGTGAAATCTCGTTTTTCCACATTTGACCAGATATATTGCGAGATTTGGCCAGTCTCGCAGTTTAACTATGTCGAGTTGGCCAAATGTTACCAAATGCCGAAAACAAGACCTGAGTAGCTGTAAAAGTGGCCTAGTTATAAGCATTTCTGTGAAATTAGTTTTTTCTCGTTTAACCAGATATGGTGCGAGATTTGGCAAATCAAAGATTTCCGGCAAGCAACAAACAGACAGACAGACAGGGTGATAACTATATGGCATCCACTTGTGATCAATAAACACACCAGGTATTGGGACACTAGATGTAATTACAGCTGAGAAACTGACATGATTGTTGTCATTTTATAGTAAAAAAAATTTTAAATATTTGTTAAATAAAAAAAAAATGCAGGTGTGGCCACCACTTTTCGGGAACTGACAACACTAGACATGGTCAATATTCAAAGGAGGATTCATGACAATCCATGCATTAATTATCAAGATATTGGAGGTTTTGTATTATATTTTTGATTATTCTGGGCGGTACTTTCAAGCCCCATAGCTTGGAGGATATAGGTCGCAGTGACCTAATTTCAGGTTTCCAAGGAGATTTTTTATTGACCTCCATGGATATTGACTAAGAAGTTTCTAGGTCCAGCAGTTAAGATTTGTGCCCTGCTAACGGATGGCCGGACGGACAAAGGACAAAGCGCCATTCCTATACCTCAGTTGACTTACAGTCAGCTGAGCTAAAAACAGTGGCCTGTTTCATTTCATCAACTGATGATATAGCTGATGATACTGAACATTATTTATATATGAATGATCTGTATTGTTCTTATCTTTGGAAGAAGTAGGCTGACAGGTTACAAACACTGACTGCTTTAAATGCTTGTCAGTCCTTACAGTTGCTTGGCCCAAAAAGATGTACATGAAGCACAATAGGCCTCCTAACACAGTAATACACCACTCACACTGCAGATAACACTTTACAAGGCTGTCTATCAAATACCATTAATAAGATCATATACTGCACACTTATTTCTATGTTTACAGAATCATAAAAGATTGTGCAAAATAACTATGACAAGCAAGGAGACATTTAATGTCAGCCTGATATGACATACAACAGTAAACAGACAAGGATCTGTCACACAATCTGTAAATGAAAAGGTTTTTACCTACAAAAAAAGCTATGGCTCAGTGCCCATAAACCATAAACACACTATCCAAACCCAAGCCAACAAGGATCACACAGTGCAACATGTGGTAACTTATGTTTAGAGTGACCCCTGCACTGGTGAATTTGACATGATCATTTGGCATGTAAACTTGTAAAACCTAGACTATTATGAAAAAGCAGGAACCAACAGGGGCTCCATATTTCTCATGATCTAACAAAGCATGTGTAAACCTGCTTGTCTACAAATAAACAACACCCGCTATAATGGTATGGTGTGAAATAATTCAAGCCACTACTGAAAAAGGTTAATTGAATAGTTCTTTATATAAGAATGGACAAACTATAATGAAATTCAAAAATTTTCTTTAGAACTGGTTGACTGGATTTTTGTTCAGAATGCATTGTATATACACAGTACATGTTCAGTTTTAAAGTGAAGTACACAGCATATGCCTGCTGAAACAAATGCTCAAAACACATTAAATTTTATGAAGTTTACAGATATTATTTTATAAAGCTTACTGAGATAAAATGAATTATCACTTTAGGGTAAATCATGGTGTCATTATCGAGAAATGTACACTTTTTGTTTTTACTGAAATCATAGAGAAGATGTTTGAACTTCAGAGGTCTTAGGAACATATGTTTTAGTGATGCACATTACTTCAGTGACATAATACCAGATTCAGGGTATTTAGAAATCAGATATTTGAATGTTTAGACTACATTTGTATTTACAGTGAAATCTCCAACTGGGACTTTTTATTAGAACCGGTTGGACTGATTTGCTTCAAACTGTAAATGGGGAAAGGATAATTAACAGCATTTAGAATATATTAACAAGAGTATATATCATTTTGTTTAGCCATGAACCCTGACACCTACAATTATGATCATGATTTTCAAGGTCCTGCACACTGTGCTTTTTACCCCTTAGCTCAAAGAATGGTGGATGCTGTGTCTAAATTTTGTGTTTACTAGAACCTGTCAGGATGTCAGGTTAGAATTTCTAGGTCTAATGGTTACAATTTGTACAGGATGGTGGGCAAAGGCCAATTGACTGACATGACCGGAGAAATTTACAACAGGCCAATCAGGAATATTTCATGGCTTGTGCCCAAAAACCACAGCATGTAGGCCTAAAGGCACCTTGTGGTTTCAAGCTGTCATTCAAATATTGATCCAAGATATAAAGCACTGTTTTCAAATGTAAACAGATGATTTTTATTCCCTTAGACTAAAATTGGCAATTTCTAATTTTTTACATTCTGATCATTAGACTCTCATTCTTACTTGAATCAATCTGCTCACTAGCTGCCACCTTAAAGGGGCCCAATCACCTATCTGAACTTTATAAACTAAAGGTAATCTCTTGGAGCTTTTATAAACAAGGGACCTATTGGTCACTGTGCTCAGCTGACGTTAACCTTGAAGGTAAAAATCTAAAATAATATCTAATGGAGATAAAGTGTAAGAGGAAGAGGTAATAAAGGCCATGGTTGGTTTATATGATTGGTTTGTATTGATGAGCAAGAAATTGTTGCAAAAAATATTTTGTGACCTGACCATGTGTTTCCTAATGTTGAAACTAAAGCATGTGAGCAGTTTGTGAACAAATGATCTGTACTATTACCATGATCATTAGTTGGTTTTTCGATTAACTGTTGACATTTCAGTAGTTTACACATTTGTTCAATTGCATCTATTTTTTTGTATAATATATATTATTAATTAGGCCAAAAAAAATAATAGGTATGGTTCTCAGGCACCGCCCGCGTCAATTTTTATCCCCCGCATCAAACATTTTTATTTTGATTTTTATCTTTCAAGAAGATAAATCATACAATTTATGTAGTAATTTTACCTGTTTAGTTAAAAAAATGGTTATTTTCATGCTTTTCCCTGATCTTATTGCATTTTATCGAAACATACAAAAAAGGTCAAAAATAAAAAACGCCCGCCCGCACTGATTTCTGAAAAAAAGTGCCTGAGAACCATACCTTTTTTATTTTTTGGCCTTATATATGTATTTTTTTTATGAAATGTATACAGTTGAAATATAGCTAATTAACAACATAAAACAGGGCAAACAAAGCCTGATCTCAAATTCTGCTGAGGCAGGAAAATAATGAACAAATGTTTGTAGTAAATCCTGATTTTTTTATCACATCAATTATTTTCTAATTTAAGTTTATATTTCTATACATTTCCAATTTAACATATATATCTGAATATAAAAGTTGATTTATAATTCTTAATTGCATCATCATAAATCTCAATCTTGTCAGATAACACCACATCATGCATACAAATGTTTATTTATTTTTTACCACAAAAATATATCTTTTAAAGCTGCAAAACAATAAATATCTAAAAATAATACTTGATTTAGATTTCACAATTTTTAATTGTGTCTTTATTTATCCATAATGTGCTTCATATTTTATAATAATTTAAGCATACTGATGGGTTTATTTATATTTGTTAAAATCATTTAAAAGAAAATTGATTTCTATAAAAATGCTACATTACACAACATTGCATCTTCTGGATTACACCTTGAATTATTTTTTCAAGGAAAGTTTTTGCATATCGGAGTGGAAACAGCATTGCAATTAAGGAGATACAGTGAAAACAATAACAACTAGAATACGGGTAGTCGACAAGCGACTACTTGTATCCGCCTAAATCAGAGTGGAACGGGTGAAGTGTTGCATATCAGCATGGATGTCTGCAGCCAAATTGTGTATGTAGGTTGCGCTACCTACCAAAAAATCCAGAAAGCCGTCCAAGTTGTATACATATGCAAAATTTAAGGCAGATAAGTCAAACCACTATATTGTATATGAGTGATTTTTGCCCTTGGCAGACAAACAGATGGACGCTGTGCAAAAAAGGGTTGCAGGTGGCGCCACCAGTTTAGCGTATGATAAAGAGCTTTGTGAGAACTATACACATGCAAAATTTTGGCCCAATTGGTCAAACGGTTCCCTAGATATGAGCTTGGATGTCTGCAGCGTAAACTTGATTGTAGGTGGCGCCACCTGTCATAAAATCAGAAAAGCTATCCAGGATGTATAAGCATGCAGAATTTCAGGTGAATTAGTCAAACCACTGCAGAGATATGAGTGATTTTAACCCAAGGCAGACGAACAGCTGGACACTGTGCAAACATGGTTGCAGGTGGCGCCACCATTTTTTGTGTATGTTATAAAGCTCTCCAAGGGCTACATTTGTGCAAAAAAATTTTCCTGATCAATCAAACGGTTCCTGAGATATGAGCTTGGATGTCTGCAGCGTAAACATGAATGTAGGTGGCGCCACCTGTCATAAAAACAGAAAAGCTATCCAGGATGTATACGCATGCCAAATTTCAGGTGAATTAGTCAAGTCACTGCAGAGATATGAGTGATTTTAACCCAAGGCAGACAAACAGATGGACACTGTACAAACATGGTTGCAGGTAGCGGCACCATTTTTGGTGTATGTTATAAAGCTCTCCAAGGGCTACATTTGTGCAAAAGAATTTTCCTGATCGGTCAAACGGTTCCCGAGATATGAGCTTGGATGTCTGCAGCGTAAACGTGAATGTAGGTGGCGCCACCTGTCATAAAATCAGATAAGCTATCCAGGATGTATACGCATGCCAAATTTCAGGTGAATTAGTCAAGTCACTGCAGAGATATGAGTGATTTTAACCCCAAGGCAGACGAACAGATGGACACTGTGCAAACATGGTTGCAGGTGGCGCCACCATTTTTGGTGTATGTTATAAAGCTCTCCAAGGGCTACATTTGTGCAAAAGAATTTTCCTGATCGGTCAAACGGTTCCCGAGATATGAGCTTGGATGTCTGCAGCGTCAACGTGAATGTAGGTGGCGCCACCTGTCATAAAATCAGAAAAGCTATCCAGGATGTTTGCGCATGCCGAATTTCAGGTGAATTAGTCAAGTCACTGCAGAGATATGAGTGATTTTAACCCAAGGCAGACGAACAGATGGACACTGTGCAAACATGGTTGCAGGTGGCGCCACCATTTTTGGTGTATGTTATAAAGCTCTCCGAGGGCTACATTTGTGCAAAAAAATTTTCCTGATCGGTCAAACGGTTCCCGAGATATGTGGGTTTATGTGTGGAAACAGACGCACAAACGGACGCAGAGCGCAGAGGAAAGGTCAGAGGTCAAAACAAAATCGGGGCGCAGCAGTTCACATGTGACCCGAACATAATCCCGGGTTTCGGAAAATTCCGCCCAGCGGTTACGGAGGAGTTCTCCGGACACCTACGCGGCGGCGGCGGCGACCAGCTGAAAACATAGTATCCGCAAAACTCTGTTTTGGCGGATACAATTACTGCATAACACTTGGTGGGTTTGGTTTACCAGGGGGGGGGGGGGGGGTGTGTGATTGGGGTGGTGATATGAGAATAACTGTACACCTGTAACAGCTGGGGATCTCCACCAGTGACTGTAAAAAATCAGAAACCCTGGCATAGCTGACTTCCAGTGACCTGGAGTGGGACCCTGCACCTGTAATCAAAGCAAGTGACTACAGAAAAAAAATCAATAACTAGCTTAATTTTCAAGCTTTTATTTTCAAATTTCAGATTTAGACAAACTAAACATTTATGTTTACATGCTGTGAAAATTAAATCAATGGTCCTTACAGGAAAAAAACGTGGCATTGGTCAAAGTTGGGCAAAATTTAAGGTAATGATTTTTTTTTATGCTAATAACTTAAAAAATTTACAAAATTCAGATCTAATTTTGGGTAAACAATTGAATCTTAATTAAACATAGTTATATACTTGAGAAAATAGACTCTAGTTTCAAAATTTTTCATGTTAAGTGAGTTATTATTTTTCCTGATTTTTTACAAAGTCCATTATGTTTGGGCCCATAACTTAAAGAATTTATACTTTACAGACTTAATTTCTGGCATGTACATAAGAACTATATAGAGGAATATTTATGGTAAATATGAGGAAAAACAGATGAGTGGTTTTAATATTAGGCAGTCCTGAAGTGTGAAAATCGGATTTTAATAAAAAATTGAGGTTTTTCCTTAATTTCTCAAAGGAACGAAGTCGCAAAGACCCAGTTTTCGGCTTGGTAGGAGATCTTGGGGACATCTAACATTATGCTGAATTTTGGATTCCTAGGTCTTACGGTTTCAAAATGTGCCACATCTACGGACGGACGGACGGACAGACGACGGACAATGGACCACGACTATAGCTCAGATGACTTATAGTCAGCTGAGCTAAAAATAGGGCCATTTAACATGCATATCACCCTACACAGGCTGCTTATTTTGTTTTAGCAAGGTGTTTATAATATGTGGCGTCCTGCCAAATAAAACAAATTAAAAAAGGGCATCTGGCAGCAAGTCAGATAAGCCAGAGCTCTGCATAGGGCGTTTTGCAACAAGTGACCTTTCTACCTCAGCATATACTGTGGTTGGCTTCATATTCGTGAGGCTGAAATTTCGTGATTTCTCCATTTTGAATGTTTCGCAAGGGTTTTATTTTTGCGATCTCACTAGTACCGATATCAAATCATAGGGAAAAGCGAACCTGTTTGTATTATAAAATGAGAATAAGTCATGATTTTGTGATATTCTGCCTATATAAAACGATGGTCCCATACTCACCCTTCTAACATATTCACATACAAGTATTGGTTTCACTGAATAAGAAGGACATAATCAATTGGCCAATTATTCCCGAGGGTTTCATTTTCGCGATTATTTCCCCTTCGCGATTATTGGGAAATTAAAACCCTCGCAAACAAAAAGGCAACCACAGTATGTAACCTACCACCTTAGGTAATATGTTTTTCCTCAGGTTCCAGGGAAGAAATACAGTCTCAACATACATGACATTTTTGTTTTTCAAATGAAATTTTGGGTTTTCATGTCAGTATAACTACCCATAAGGATTTTTTTTTTCACAAACTTCTATATGTGAAGGATGTGCAAACAAACATTTGGGTGTCTGAGGAAGCCACTGGGGTGTGACTGTGGGTTAGTCTTTATTTGAACTCTTAAATTATACAGTCCAAAGGGGTAGAATGTGGTTTGTACCTTTTTATTAAGTCTTTAGTTGAGTATTAAGCCTTTAAACTCCAACGGCGCCCTCCTACGGCCACAGGTTGTCAAGCTTGATTTTTTTAAGGCGCCTAAAGATTTTTTACCCAAAGAGATTTTTGGGTAACAACCACAAAACAGAAATGTGTAGAAGACATTTTGGGAGTAGATGATATGGGCATGAACCAAAAACACTGATGGAACGGATCTGTCTTAGTCTTAGGTATAGTGTCAGTGTAACTGTTCTCATACCATCAGTTCTATTTATTTAATTAATTAAATTCAATAAAAATTCAGTCAAATTCAATGTATAAATAATGAAGAACAATGTGTAAATAATGAATAACTGTAACACATTATTCTGTGTTTTCTGTTAAATATGTGAATATCTTTAATTTAAGTTAGTGGAAAATGTTAACAGTTTCTTCCCGAACTTCCTTTTCTTCCCAGAAACTTCCTCTCTTCCAGGAAATTTCCTTAACTTCCCTTGGAAGGGAAGAAATACCGATCTTCCCAGAAAAATACCAACCCTATTTTTCCTGTTTGTCAACAAGTTCAACATCCTTCACAAAGGCATTATAAGAAATTTTCACAACCAAAATTACCCTAAGATCATTAATATAAACACAGAGGAAGCCAGAAATCACATAAATTCTTTTTCCAAAGGCAGGTGAATGGGCACCTCTTATACACACAATGTAAGCTTCATGTTAAAGGTACATAAACATTAGAAGTAATTTGTGTTTTATTTCAAGCTGTTATTATATTTTGGCTAAATACAAATGTTTCCCAGTAAAATCATCCTGGTACACGGACTTGCTATCTGAAATTAACCTGTTTTTAAAGTTATGGTTTGTGTGTAAGTAACCAGTCCACGTGTATCTGCCTGTCAGCAGGTCTGCCTGTAAAGAGGTTTGATCTTGCACATGCTCCACAGAAACACAGAAGAAACACTGCTTGGAAAATTGAAAAATCTTGACTTATGAACTTGTGCAGTATAGCACCCGATGCAAGTTTTTTTTTCATTTTGTGTCACAAGTTGTGTGCATGAGTAAGCAAATGGATTTAATACAAAATATTGGAAGATACCATAATGTTATAAGGAGAAAATACTAAATTCATGTATATTCAACATGCTTGATATGTGAATAAGTCCCTACAAAGGTAGGCTCTGAGCCTCAGGAGGCATAACTTGACTCCTGAGTACAACAAACTGTGCTTCATAGATTTGTCACTTAGGCCAGGTAATAAACCAACCCCCAGTGGCCATACAATAGAGAATATGCCAAGTCAAGTGCCGTGCTGCTCTGGAGGCTGTCTGACTGACCTTATTTGTCAATACAACAATTTGGAGTACAACTCATGTTTACCTATATTAAGAACTGGTAAACTGACATGGAATAATATCTGGATAGTAGGATAGATAAATATGCTATGTACAGGGTTAGTTTACTAAAACAGTTTAATCTTCAGCAAAGACTGCATATACCTGGTCCATTCAAATAACAATTATCTTGGTAAATAAAGTCCTCAAGTACATTTTCAGTTCTTGCTTATAAATATAACTAGTTTGCTAAAATTGGATGTACCCCTCTTGGATGAAACCAGCAATAATTATCTACTCTGCTGGCACAATTTAGTCAATTACCGAGTCCAGACTAAGACCCTAAATAACTGTATTGGAAAGGCCGCCGGGTCATGCTAAACACTGAAAAGTTACCAAAATGCAACCATTTGGTAGATTTGGTACCGTGCTTTTTGGTGTTTAGCAAGAACCAGGCTTTTTTAATGATGCATATAATACTATGGAGGGTGGTTGGTGTTGGGATAAACAGTGTACAAGGTATACCACCTTTCGTGAAGATTTGTTTGCTGCTTATAACACATATTTTTTTTACAACAGTAAATATTGATACTTCTAAATAACATGCTGGGGTGTATGGGCCAGTATAATCTGAAGAGAAATTTTCCATCAAACTTTGATACTGAGGGAAACTGCTCAGGTAATATGACAGTTTACTGTTTGACCTTACAGGTCAATAATTTCACTAGAGCCAAGAGTAAATGCTAGCTTTCCACCACTCTGTGTCCCCTAAAGAGCCACCACAGTTTACACAAGGACAAAGTTAAAGTTAAACGAAAACTGTAAGTTCAACAACTTGACTCCCATTAATACAACACACTTTGCCCTGAATAAGAAAGTGTCCCTTAAGCTGGGAATTATACATGGGAATAAACTACCAGTGTGACCGGTCAAATGGTATTTGGCTTTGTGGGCCGTCAGGTTGAGCTAACAGGTAAGGTCAGTTTGCAATAACCCAATAAATTAGGTTAGGCATGTACTTCTAGCAGAAATGTTAACGACAACAATATAGACCAAATTATACACTCTTAAAGTAGATTGATGTTCCTAAATGATGACTGTGCAAACTCAATGATCTGTGATAAAAGTAAATGGATTAACAGAGCAATACTTAGCTTCAAGTATTTGCAAGCAAGTTCCTCGTCACACTTCAACCTGAGAATTTAAACATCAATGACTCATTTGTGAGTTGTTTACTGATCAACTTCCTCTTTAGTGACCAGAATATTCATAAACTCTGAATCATAAACTATCTGTACTAAAGTAAAGTGCATGCTGATGTGTGGCCAAAGCTGTCCAACCTAAAAATATGTGAATGAAAAATCCAACACCATATTCAGAATTCCTAAGTGTTTATACAACAGAAAAGCATGTGTTAACATGTAAATTAATACAATTTCACTTTCTTTTCCTCTCATTTTATACAGTGCAACCAGTGGCATTAATTTATCTTCCAGGACTGGGGGATGACTCACACACACATATGAATATATATATACATATATTATAAATATATGTATATATATATATTCATGTGTGTGTTTATTTAGCGTCTATATGACACGTTTAAAATATTTCAGCATCTGTATAACACAATTCAAATACATATACTTCACCACGTGTGAAATATATGACAATTAAGTTTTTTTTCAAAATAAGCTATTATGATTCAAGTACAAGTCAATTCTAAACCAGGTTTAGATATAATGTTTCATAGTAAATTCATTAAGGAACCAATGTTTATTAATATTTCTATTTATATATTTCATTTCCAAAAAATAAATCTGATTCTCTGATTAGTGCAGTGTATAAATACTATTCTCTGAATAGTGGGGGGGGGGGGGGGGGGAATTATTACATTGACCATCCCCCTTTGCCAAAAAGTGGTGGGGGGTGATATACACCCCCATCCCCCCACCCCTACATTGATGCCCCCGAGTGCAACTGTAGTCCAGTACTCAATACAAGTGCAGTTGACTTCTGGCACCAAATTGAACTAATATGATAAAAAGAAGATAAAAAATAATTTTTTAACTTTGATTGTGCTTTAAATATTAAAGAAAAAAGATAATAATATTAATAAGGATAACATTAGGGTCATAAACACTGAATGTTGAACTCATTCCATATCATGTTGACAATTTATTTTTACAAACTCTACCAAAATACTGTGGTTGCCTTTTTGTTCGCGAGGGATTCAATTTCACGATATTTGCAAATGGGAAATAATCGCGAAAATGAAACCCTCGGGAATTATCGGCCAATTGAGAATGTTCTTCTTATTTAGTGTATTCAATACTTGTATGGTAATAGGTTAGAACAGAGAGAATTTTTTAATAAATTACATCCTTGCAGGTATAGGGAAATTTAAACCTTAAATTTGAATTAAACCACCTATGCTGTGTGTACTGGCCCATCATTATATAAGAAAATGTCACAAACTCATGACCTATTCTCGTTTTATAAAACACAAAGGTATATGGTTTTGCCAAAGATTTGATATACTAGTAGGTTCTTGTGAGATCGCGAAAATGAAACCCTCGCAAAACATTGAAAATGGAAAAATCTCGAAATTTCAGCCTCGCGAATATGAAGCCAACCACAGTATCAGGGGAACTCAATATTTTGCTAATTAGAATAATTTTCATAGAAAGTCTTGTAACATACAATTCTAAAACAGCAGATTACTGTTATATGAATTAAATCACACAGTACATGGCAGGAGTCCAGATTTTTTTATTTCAGGTTTAAGAAGGTTTGTTGGGCTATATAACATGGCTGTCTTGCACTGAGAAGTAAAAACATAAAATTTTACTGTTAAAAAATAATCCATTTCTCAAAGTTGAAGATGGAATCAAGAAAGATCATTTTTTTTGTGGATAAAACTGTGAACACTGAACATATATATATATATATATATATATATATATATATATATATTATATATATATATATATTATATATATATATATATTGGAACAGATCAAGGATGTTCAATACTGATTCAATGGTAATATTACAATGCAAACAATACAAAACCTTATTCTTGTACTAATTATTTAATCATCTACAAACTGTTTTAATACCAGTGGCTTAATTTACTTTGTTGATCTTAATACCATTATTGTAAACTCTATCAACTAATATTTGTACATTTCTAGTGAGTGTGCATTGATAGGAAACTACGTACTATCAAACCATTGTATCCTCATTTCTTTATATCATGTTTCCCTGATATTTAATTATGAAGATAATTTTGGTAGCAACTGAAATTCATCAGCTGTCAGTGGAGACAGCATAATTATTCATGGAAAACATAAACCAGCAACTGCATGAAATAAACTGACATCAAGTATTAATGATCCAATCAATGGAGCCTGCAATAGAAGATTAGCAAAATTAAAGTCCAAACTTGCAAATGTGGCCTGATATTTCCAACCTTTCCTTGTCTGAGCTGAGGAACGGCTGAAACTGACATTATTATGTTTTTGTTTTCTGCTGGAATATATGATTTTTTCTTACTTAATTTATATGCATTTAATTTTACAGCACTTATCCCACTCTCACAACCTCTACCAATAGGTAATGAGTTCATCCTCGTTAATGTGTGTGTATTTGTTCACAACATAACTCAAGCTATCATTAATGGAATGTAATGAAACTTTCAGGACAGTTCATGAATGGGCCAAAGAAGAATCGGTGTGGATAAAACTGGATATGGCACATGATCCAGATTCAGAAAGGCCATCAAGGAATATTAATATACACATATATGTAAATATATATACAGACACCTGTACACAAATGATCCTAGGAATATGGGCAGGATAAGTGAATGCCAACAAGTGAAATAGCTTTAATCATATTTCAGTTATACAAATTGAAACGCTATAGTATATATTCTTAGTGGCAATCCACTAAAAATATGTATAAGAATATATTTACAAATGAATTATCCAGTTTTAATACCTTACTGAAACGTTATACCTTTCTAAATGAACACAAGATGGTGCTGATATGCATCAGCAGATTACCGTAACTTGTAAATATAATTATATTAATGGAGACATATGCTGAGATACCCCACTGACGTTTATTTTTTTCTGCAAAATTGGCGCGAGATTTAGAAGAGAGATCTATAGAGTCTCTGCATTTTGCTCTGTTTGTGGTAAAGTCCCTTAATTGCCTGACATTATATACATTAAATAATAACACCTTGCTAACAAGTGTCATGTCACACATCGAGCCAGCACACTAAACCAGCCTTGAATGAACAGATGAAAAGCCGTCAAACTGACACTGCAGTGCATGCACAACCGGTCGATATACTTCTTATCAAAACACCACGCAAACTGTCCCTTTAGAGACATTGCATCATTGGTACCACATGTAGAGTGTAAACACATCGTCAGCTGATGATGATAAGGTTTTGCTAGCATAAACACTCACCCACACTCTCCATTGCTGTTTTCTTTGCGCTGCCGTCTGCCCAATACAGCCTTGTCGGCTGGAGCTGGCCTTGACAGTCACTGACCCCATCCCACAATCCCCCGGCATTTTGAGCAGAGCAACAGTCTATTTCTGCGCAACTCTCCACGAATTCGTTATTTTCTGTTAAATTAATACTGTCACCAGAGGCTTTAATAATATTTTATGAATAATCACGTCTACCTTTCAATGTCCGTTTGACAACCAACAATAGCCATATACCTATGATGCACAGTAATATATCTTTCAAATCTTATTATAATTAATAGAAAATAACTATAAGAATGGACAAGACTACGGACGATGTCGTTCCATATGTCGTCACACGACCTACCGATGAAAAGCGGGAAAAGGTAGGTGCCTGCTCGTGCGTCTTTATAGGTTTGTATAGTGTAACCGATTGGCAAATGAATTACAATATCATATAAAAATGTTCTCAATAAAGCAACCCATCATTAAAATAACCACTGACCACGATGGTAGTTAATCTTTTGACAGGAAGTAAACTTGCGGTCAGCGTTCAAATTTCAAAAGGAGCTCGTCCATACTTATTTTAAAGTTGACCAAGTACCCATCACAGTCGGCGTTCCCGCCATAATGAGACGAATTTTATTTCGGTCTTTTTTAGAAACTGATCGTTAGTTCATCAGACTTTTTGTTTCTTTCGCATTAAATCCATGTCCGAATGAATAAAATAATCTCTCAAAAAAGGTCAGGTTTTGAGGTGACCTGTGTCCTTAGTTCAATGGATAAGATGAGTCTAGTTTAGACCCAGTTGTGCAACTGGGTCTAGGTCTAGTTTAACTTTAACTAAGCTCTTTTCGGGTTTCATGATCTTTCCAGCTTTTCCTATGAACTTACAGGGGGAAATTAGGGGATGTTGATCCATTTACAATTAAAAAAAACTGGTTTTACCTGTCAAAAATGTTCAGGAATCTTGATCACTTTAGGCTTAACTGCCATGTAATATGGACATATGGACAAACCCACTTCAAATTTTGGATGTCCCAAAATTACCATGTAAATCTTAAATTTAGGTAAAAAATAAAGTTTTGTTCAGTATAAAATTTACACACCTTGCTTTGTGGACATGGGCACTTAAAACATACTATTTCTTGGGGGGGGGGGGAATTAATCGATGATGAATATTTACCTATCAGAATGACATTTCTGCAGATGGGGGGGGGGGGGGGGGGGGCTACTAATATAATATTTGTGAATTTGATTTGTACTACCCTAGAAAATTTATGCCAATCAAGAAAGGGGGAGGGGGTTTCCAGGGGGATCTGGAGATCTGAAGACCTTTCAGGGTTTCTACATTAATTAGTCTTCCTTGGCTTAAACACCCCCCCCCCCCCCTGCCCAACTTTTCCAAAATCCTATATCTACCTGCAACCACCCCTGTGTTATTTGTATAACAAATCCAGGAACTGGGTATCAAATGGATTACAGTAGCATCAATTTACCAAAACACTAATTTTCACTTTAAACTTGTAATCAAAATACAAAATACTCATCTGATGCATTTCTGTACATTTATTTTTTTCATTGATCATTACTGATTGTTAATGTTAAATATTGCAATATGTCAATGGATAATACTTTGTCAGAGAGTATGTATTAGCATTGTTGTAGGCTTAGATTTAGCAACTTGTCTTATTATTAGGGACATGCTTGAAAAGCGGGTGCCCTATAGTAATCGACCTGTCTGTCTGTCCGTCCGTCTGTCCGTCCGTCCACAAATTCTTTTCCAGATGATAACTCCAGTTAGGATTGACGAATTGAGTTCAATCCTGAAATATGTATTTATACATTAATTATGAAGGTCCCTATCGATTTTGGGGTCCGGAGGTCAAAGGTAAAAGAAGTTATTCACAGTTAGGTGTTAAATTTTAGGTCCCTCTATCAGCAGGGCAGAAATCATAATTGTAACCATAATTGTTTGTTCAACCTTAACAGTAGGACAGGTCCTCATGTCAACAGCAACAAGGCATGATATATGGTCATAGTCAGCCATTTTTCTGTAAGTTATGCAGTAAAAACCATTACTGAACACCTAGTAAGGTTGCACTCTCTTAGCAAAAATGCATGCAAAAGGACACGCATTGTTAACACAATAACTCGTAAAAAGTATTTCATATAAGGTCCCCAGACTCACGGCAGTGATAGACCTTTTCATGAACTACATCATGTTTGCAGATGGGTGACCTTGATGGATTTTCAAGGTCACAGAGGAAATAATGCAAAAATGATGTTTACCAAATAGCTCGCAAACAATGTGACTAACACTCACTGAACTTGCACCAGTAATGTTTGTTTTGAAGGGCTAGGACAAGTTTGAAGATGGATGAACTTGACAGACGCGATAATTCTCAAATGATGTTAATGCAATAACCCGCAAAGAATTTGATGAACAATCAAATTCGTTTCTGCATAATAACTCCCCTAACATATGATGGATAGGATTCAAACATAAGATGTATCACCCATGGCTTAAGGGAGAAGCTTATAGATATTTGGGTCAGAAGGAAAAAAAAATAATACACAGTTTGGTGTTCAGTTGCTGGTGTCTCCTTCAACAGGCCAGAAATGGATGAATCTTTTTCGAGTCACTCATGTACAGTGGCTTTACATTTTCACAGCATATTTTGTACAGACAATTTGAAGATTCCCCAAAAAAGGATACACTGGCCGTACGCACCACAGTGGCTCTCATTTAGACCATGTTTGGACAAATCTATCTCCACTTCCAACATCTCAAGGAATTTGGACCTATTATAGTGACCATCAACAAATTTACACTGATTTTCATATGTTGCCATTCTACACATCACAGCGCATCTGTAGACCCAAGCCCAAGAACAGCTGAATCTCAGTTCAAGAGAATGACCATTTTATCACTACTAACCAACAGCTGACTCTCTCAAATACTACAAGGTTCATGTACTGAATCAAGCCTCATATATAATAAGGCCAATTCAACATACAAATATTGGAAAAATATTTGACACAGCCCAGCCAAGACTTCAACCAAGAATAATTGGCACAGGTAATACAGAAACTAAAAATGCATGCAGTTCTTTTATATCATTATTTTGATAGCTTTGAACATTTTCACTTTACCATATCTTTTCTTCCAGTTTATACATGTCAGCAGTTCTTTACAGGTTCTTTAATTTTCAAATACCACTCTTTCAGCCCATGCTACCAAAGTACACCAAATTCACAGTACTTCAGTTTATAATGACTGCATCTTTTGCGGGGCCCTTACTGACGTGTCAGTTTTCTAGTTATTTTCTGTTTTCTGTAAATACAGTGATAACCCAAATAAGTGCCTTTGAATTGAAAACGGACAAGAATGTTTTTGCGGCACAAAAACAGATCTCTGCTTCCCCCCCATGGGCCAACATAGGGGTAAAAATATGCACTATCTGAAAAGAATGCTTGTAGATTTTAACAGATTAGACCTTGAAGATCAAGGTCACTGATTTTGGAAATCGGAGATTTTGGCAGAAATAACTGGTGTGTCAAATTTGGAGGAAAAATCTGCAGTACTTCTAAAGATATAGGGGTCACAATAATTCTAGGATTGCACAGATTTGACCACTTGTGTGTCGAATCTGAGGGAAAAATACTTCTTAAGCTTTTGTGTTCCCAAAACTAAATCCAGTTTATTTAAATTTGAAGATCCTGGTCAAGATCGCATGTTTTCCAATTCACCCAAGAACTTTGTTGAGACAAAAATGTGAAATATCTAAAAAATTAAGAATGGGGCTCACAAAAATCTTACATTTTGGCAGATTTGACCTTGAAGATATAACTCAAGGTCATCAATTTTTTTACTTGTCTGTGATTTGGTAGAAACAAAGTGTGTTTCAAAATATGCAGACATTGACATACCATGGCTCTAAAGGCAACATGTCATTAATATATTCAGCAGGGTTTGACATTAACTTTTCCATTTACATTAAGCTTTTACTTGCCCGCCATGAATTTTTAATTGTCTTGCAAAAATCATTGACTGCAGCCACAAACACAAAAAGTGCATACCACATGGTTATTTTGCAACAAGAAACGTTCAGTTGTTTGTTTATTAATAATATTTTCTTTGGCCTTTGCACATATAAACATACAGGTAATTTAAGATAGAGCTGTTACAATAATATTTCATTGATCCCAGGAAGAAAATGGCTAACTTAAGATTATAGTCTGTTCCACACTGATTTTTTGCGATTATCTCTACATAGACAAACATGCCAAACAAAATTGCACCAATGGCATAAAGAGGCAAAAGCGTATTTTTTTGTACCTTATCTACTCACGATATAAATATTGTTTACTTTTCGGCCTGGTTGACCTGTCTCATATATTTCCGTGGTTCATGGCAACCCTTATAAGTGGCCATTGTTTATCCTCCTTGGATATGGATATAAAGTAAAACAGTGAAGCGCATGCATGAGGAGAATACAAGTCTCACTTTAAACAGAGGTTGGCAGCTCTTGATTATTGGTCCCGTGAATGTTGGTGCATCTTTAGTATGTAACGTCTATTATGACATCATCACTAATCCCTGACATCATCACTATTCCATATCACAGATTAGTGGCAAGATGTCACTCCAGAAGAGTCTATTTACTCATAAAATGGTTTTTAAAATGTTTACAGGAAAATGACATGAGGTAGGCTATTATTTCCATAATAGTTTATTACCCTTTTTTCCTCTTTCTGCCCTAAGGTCAAAAAGTTTTGGCGCACTTTGTTTGGCATAAAAATAATTGTGAAAAAAACAGGTGGACAGGGGTACTGGAACGGACTATAGTTATGAATCAGGCATTTGTGTTAAGGTTTATGTTGTACCCACTTGCCCGGCAACCCACTTGATCAGTCGGACGAGTAGGAGCCAATTATTGGTGTCCTTAACACTGTTTCGGAACATTAACAAGTGGTTAACAGTTTATGCGGAGCCCTGTTCAGTCCACAAAATTTCTGAATCTGCAGTATATTCCACAGATGTTATATAAGAATCTGTCATTAATTATTTAGACAAAACAGTATAGAAAACGAGTATAAGTATCTGTGGCAGATACAAGACTTTAGATATTAATATTAATAATAATTTCATGGGAAATGTCACCATGCATCCAGACATCTAACTGCATTACAGAGGCAATATGAAGCAGCAGTAATATTATCAGTTAAGCTGGGTAGAGCAAGGTTTAGCCACAGACTCACTTTTTTCACAGCACATGCGGTGATCCTGGATAAGTTCCTCCTCAGTATGAGCCAGTCCAGTATCAGGTACAGGGGCAGCATCCAGAGAATCCATGCTCACATTAAGTCCATTAGTGTCCCCAACATTCTCACCAGCCTCCAAACCGTATTCCTTGCTATCATGCATGGCTTTTTCCCTTGTGTAATCACAAATAAGCAATATCAAACTTTATGGCAAGATTCAAAAGCATAAGTTTACTCCAAGCCTTTCAGATAGTTCAGTACATCAGGCAGGGTATTTAAGCAATATAAACTGTACGAATATATTCTTGACAGAAGTTTTTTTCGTTCTGGCAGATTGTTACCTTTGGATAGTGGGAACTCTCTCTTAGTGGTAATACCTGTCTGCTCCCTTTATATTGGCACAGCTTTTGTTAATCCACTCTGCTATCCTGACCTGTGGGGAAGGGATTAAGTTCCGTTAATACCCTGGTATATGAAACCACCAGAGAGACCACAGATTGCACACATGATATCAGGATAATATTAATATCCTCTGACAGTGTTGATACTGGCATCCTGTTTGGTGACAATACAACTTGCCAGCATATCTTGTACAATATTGGTAACATTTGTTTTTTAACATTACATAATTTTTTCCCCTCAGAATTTTAATATTTAAATGCAATATGATGTACGTCAGTGAATAAACTAAGAAAATATGGATCCTTCCTGAAAAATCAGGTTCTGTTAACTTCAGTACCTTCTGGTCTGAATTCCCTTTGACAATTTATATATATGTCAGGCTTCCCTTTTGCCAGGGACACATTTTATACAGCCAGCTGAAAGTTTTTGTACACTTTTTCAATCAGACAAATCTGGACTACTGACAAATTAACTATACATGTTTTTTTTACCAAATGAAGATCTTCTGTTTGGCTATTAAATGGAAATTAGCAAAATTATAAAGTGAAAAAGCAACATTGTAGAATGTATTCACTTTGATAGTCTAGGCTGGAAAGAATCATAAGCCACCTGTTTTTAACACATACAGGTATGTGTATACATACATGTAATTTACATGTTTTGATAATTGATATATCCATTACAACAGCATCATTTATATAATGATGATTTGAATGCATATGCACAGAATTTAAGAATGCACCTCCATTCTAATGGCCTTATTTAATGTTATTATGTATTTATAATTACCTTTGACATTATTAGGTCAGCTGACTGTCATATGAGCTATAGTGATCACCCTTTGCCCGATGTCTGTCTGTCTGTCCGTCCGTCCGTCTGTAAAAAAATTTGTAAAGAATGGACCTAGAATCTTCATTCTTGACACAGTGAGAGACCTATGAAAAGTCTCCACGAAAACCTGAAATTAGGTCTCTGTTACCCATATCCTTTGAGCTATGGCACTCCAAAGTACAGCTCAGAATAATGAAAAATTTGATACAAAAGCTGAAGTATCTGAACAACTAATGCAGAGATCACCATAATTGTTTGCATGGATATTGATCATGGAGTGTTTCATCAGTTTCTGCAGACTGGTGGCACCACCTGTATTTGTTCAGGTTTTTTTACGATTTTTTTTCTCTATTTTTGAGACCTTTAAAGATATGAACATCTGTTAATAGGGCACAAATCATAACAACTGGACCTAGAATTTTCATTCTTGACACACAGGGAGACCCATGAAACGTCTCCATGGAAACCTGGAATTAGGTCTCTGTTACCCATATCCGCTGTATGGCTCCAAAATACCCCCAGAATAATGAAAAATTTGATAAAAAAAACTGCAGTATCTCAATAACTACAACACTGATAGTCATGATTTTTGGCATACATATTGATCATGAGGTTTTCCATCAGTTTCTGCAGACTGGGTCCGCCATCTGTATTTTTTTCAAATTTTTACGAATTTTTTTCTCTATTTTTGAGACCTTTTAAGATGTGGTTATCTGTCAACAGGGTACAAATAGTAACAACTGGACCTAGTATCTTCATTCTTGTCATGCAAGGAGGCCCATGAAAAGTGTCTGTGGAAACCTGAAATTAGGTCTCAGTTTCCCATTTCATTCAAGCTATAGGACTCCGAAGTATCCATCAGAATAATGGAAAATTTGATACAAAAGCTGAAGTATCTGAACAACTAATGCAGAGATCACCATGATTCTTTGCATGTATATTGACCATTAAGTGTTTTTATTAGTTTCTGCAGACTGGTGGAGCCACCTGTATTTTTTTAAGTTTACTCATTTTTTCCCGATTTTTAGCGAACCTGTGAGCTTATGCGATGGTGTGGCGTCGTCCGTTGTCTGTACATTAACCCATACTATCTTGAAAACGGCAAGAGTTAGCATCACCAAATTTTATGCAAAAAATTAGTCATCTAAAAAACTCTATCGGATTTTGCTTATTTTTTGGCTAACTGCATTTTCTTAGATTTTATAGGGAAAAAGCTAAAAAAGCTTTACAAATCTTCTTCTCTGAAATTTTTCAGCCAAATTGTCCAATATTTCACAGAAATGATTACTGGAACAATCTCTCTCAAGTTTGTTCAAATGGTTTTAAGTTCGGTGATTTTTGGCCGAGTTACAGGAAGTTGAACTTAGTCATCTGTCCAAAAAAGCATACTAAAATTACAATCTCAGAAACGGCTGAAGCTGTCATCACCAAATTTTATGCCAATGTTGGTCACATGAGTCATATTTGAAATTGAGGTATTGGTGGCACCACCTATATCGGCCTTTTTTGGACAGGGGTCATCAGTGCCCGTATCATACTGACGTCTACAAAAAACTTCTTCTCTGAAACCATATGGCCAAATTGTTTAATATTGCACAGAAATCATCCTAGGGTAGTGCTTTCTGAAGTTTGTTCAAATGGTCTCAGTTTAATGACTTTTGGCTAAGTTATGGGAAGCTGAATTTAGTCATATACCATAACAGCCCATTTTAGCTAAGTGGCTACAAAAATCTTCTCAAAAACCACTGGGCCAAAGTCTAAAATCTCACACATTAATTATCCTTAGATGTTGATAATTCAAGTTTGTTCAAATGGTTTTGGTTCAGTGATTTTTGGCTGAGTTATGGGTAGCTTAACTTAGCCATTTTGCTGTATTTTTCCCATATGAGTTATAAACCTGCAAAACATTTTTAGACTGACGCCACTGAGGCCAATTTGTTTAATATTTTACAAGAATAGTCCCCTGAATAATTCTTATAATGATTATCTTTTATGGTTCCAAAGAATGAATTATGGCTGAATTATAAAGATTGAATTAAGTCATTTTACCATATATGGTAGCTGTGTAAAGCAGATTCATTTAGCCTAGCACCAGTTTATCAGCATCCCTTACATCATGCCTCTAGACCTTCAGATTTCAGGTTATCTATGGTTAATATTGACAAGAATGTTTTTTAAAAGCTTTTAAAAAATGTAGATTTATGATTTTAGATATTCTTCATATCAGGCAATGTTAACAATCACAGGTATACAGCTCTCTGTGGGTATATAAAGACGGCTATACATAGATTATAAATAATTGGTATCCATACTCAACTTAATTCAAGATTTTGCTATCAGTGAGATGTATCTGTATTATAATTTTGCATTCAATATGCATCTGTAGTAATTTTAGTGAGCCTGTGAGCTAATTTGATGTTGTGGCGGCGTCCATAGTCCATCTCCTGTAAGTTAACCCATACTATTCGTAAACGACTGGAGCTAGCATCATGAAATGTAATTTAAAAAATTAGCCATCTGAAAATTCTGCATTTTCTTAGATTTTAATGAGAAAAAAATTTAAAAACCTTTAAAAATCTTCTCCAACAAAACGGTCAAGCCAAATTGTTCAGTATTTCACAGAAATAATCTTTTATATCATATCTTACAAGTTTGTTCGAATGGTTCAAGTATGATATAAAAAATTAAAAAGTATTTTAGCCAAAGCCTTTCAGTATGTGTAAACAGATTTATCAACAGGCCAAGATTGTGTCTGTAATTTTAAATAGGTTGAGCAACTGCCAACTGTTTCAGATTTGGCAACAGATCAAGAGTTCATTCAGTGCAGCCAGATATAGGTCAAGAGTTCAATCAGTGCAGCCAAGCACAAGGCATGTGAACACCTCATGGGCACCATGTGATAACCTCATAGGTAGCATGTGATCAACTCATGAGTATCATGTGATCACCTCATGTGTGTCATGCCCCTCAGGGCTGCATGTGGAGCCAATCTGAGAGCTTGTGCAATGGTGTGGCTACTATTTCAGATTAGACAACAGGTCAGGAGTTCACTCAATGCAGCCAGGTATAGGTAAGGAGTTCACTCTGTGCAGTAGCTGCATTCTATTTATAGCAGTGGTAGACTGGCCATTGCATCAGATTTGGCACCAAAGTTCAGCCTGGATCTATTTATAGCTTTGGCAGACTGCCAACTGTGTCAGATTATGCAACAGGTCAAGAGTTCACTCAGTGCAGCCAGGTACAGGTCAAAAGTTTACTCAGTCTAGCCAGGTGCAGGTCATGAGTTCACTTATTGCAGTAGCCTGAGCAAGCAATTTGTCACAGTTCACTCGGGGGCAACTGCCTTTCTCACCTAAGCCTGGTAAGCCCCATGCATCAGACTCAAGGTAAGTTTGATGTATTGGCCTAATATAATGACCTGTCTATGTGTAATTGATGGCTTTCTCGCTCACAAGACAGTTGTCGCCACCTACAATGACTTTGCAAAGTTTGTGTCCCTACGTTTTCTCAGGAGGGGTTTGATATATCAGTCTGAAATTGGGCATATGTATATATCTCTGAAAGCTTTGTTGTATACAAGACTGGTGGTGCCAGCTACAATTATTTTTGTGTTGTCTGCACCCATGCCAGAATTTCAGCAGTGATCTTTGTGTAATTGTTTCATATTCAAAATAGTTAGTACTTGCATTGTTCATATACATGAAAAGTAATGGTCCATCATTGAAGCATTATACCTGGTGTATTTCCAAATGCACAGGTTTGCATTAGGCCTGTAGGCCTTGTCTTAGTTTTACTAGAGAAAAAGCTAAGAAACCTTTAAAAATCTTTTCCTCCTAAACGGTCAAGCCATATTGTTCAATATTTCACAGAAATAATTTTTTATACAACCTCTCTCAAGTTTCTTTGAATGGTTCAAGTTTGGTGAATTTTGGCCGAGTTACAGGAAGTTGAACTTAGTCATCTGTCATAAAAAGCATACTAGAATGACAGTCTCAGAAACAGCCGGAGGTATCATCACCAAATTTTATGCCAGTGTTGGTCACATGAGTCATATATGAAATTCAGGTTTTGGTGGTGCCACCTGCATTGACCTTTTTTTTGTACGGGGGTCATTGGTCATCTGTACATTAACCCATAATATCTCAGGAAAAGCAGGAGCTACCATCCCAAGATTTTATGCAAGAATCTGTCACATACCAATATTGTGGGATTCAGCTTATTTTTTTGCTATCTTCATTTACTTAGATTTTATATGGAAAAAGCTGAAAAACTTTTAAAAGTCTTCTTCTTGTAAATGGTCCAGCCAAATTGTTCAATATTTTACAGAAATGATCCCATAGGCAGGCCCTCTCAAGTTTGTTCAAATGGTTTGCATTTGATGAATTTTAGTGGAGTTACAGGAATTTGAACAGTCAGTTGGCCAAGTAAGCATACTGACAGTGTAATCTCAGAAATGACAGTAGGTAGCATTACCAAGTATTGTGCAAATGTTGGTCACATGACTCATATTTGAAGTTGCAAATTTTGTGGTGCCACCTACATGGACCTGTTTTTTTATGGACAAACCCTCATAATTTTAGCCTCTTTCGGCATAAAATGTTTATGATGAAACTGTCAAAATGAATTGTTCAAATTTTCAAAAGAATTATCCTAGAACATGGTTCTTTCAGTCATATCAGAAAACTTAAGTTGGTCTTATGGCCATTATCATGTCTATTTCAAACTGTGGACTGCAAAACTGTTCTTCTACAAAATTATTGTTTCAATTATAACATCTGTAACATTGCACAAAAATTATTCTTAGGTAGCCTTTGTTCAAGTTAACTTGAATGATTTTTGGCAGAATTATTGGACCTTTTACACTGAAAGGACTGCATCTTTTATTATTCTAGGTATTTTGATAAAAAGTTTATGAATATGTCAGCTTGAAAAAAAAAACATTTTAGCCAAAGTCTTTTAGAATGTGTAAAAAGATTTACCAACAGGCCAATATTGTGTCTGTATCTTCAAATAGGTTGAGAAACTGCCAATTCAGATTTGGCAACAGATCAAGAGTTCATTCAGTGCAGCCAGATATAGGTCAAGAGTTCAATCAGTGCAGCCAAGCACAAGGCATGTGATCACCTCATGGGTGACATAAGAACACCTCATGAGCACCATGTGATCACTTCATGGGTGTCATGCCCCTCAGGGCAGGGCCCCTGCATGAGCTTATGCAATGGTGTGGCTACTATTTCAGATTTGACAACAGGCTAGAGGTTACTTCTAATATATTATGCACTGTAATTGACATATGAAAAATGTTTTCAGTCAGATTTTCAATATTTTAACACTGATTGGTTATATATAGTTCACAGGTAATATATTTATTAATATTAACAGAATATTATAATATTAATGTAATAATAAACATTAATATGTACAGTAATGTAATAATTATTAATGTAATAATTAACATTAATTTTGATTTTTATTTTTGGTATTCATTGATTATTACTTGCACCTTTGATTTGATTCATGTGTTCTACAGCATTCATATCATACCAATTATTTGCTGAAAATTAATTAATCTTTATTTTTTTCCCAGTTTTCTTAACAACCTTGGAGTTGTAAAAATCACCAATAATTTTTACCAAAAAAAAAATTGTAATTATATTTAATATATGGCAATTAGAGAGAACAAGAGGTATACTGTTCAAAGCACATTTATGAGATGAATTTATGAAGAGCAAATCTAGGAGAAAAAAAGTCATCCACTTGCATATTGACCCAAACATAGTTTGATAGATCGATAGCTAGATAGCTAGATTAGATATCTAGATTATAGCTAGATAGACAGATAGATATTACTTCACAATTTAAAGAGTATATTACACATTGTACAGTATTATATCATATCAGAAAAGGTGTGATTTCTAGATTCATAGATTAATAGATCGTTTATGGATGTGAACATGCATTGAATTATATTGTTATATTATAAATGAGTTATATTCAGTCTCCTTTTGTCTTTTTAAATTACTACATTATTAATATTACTAATACCAATTTCACTTCAAATTAATAATGAAAACAAAATTATTATGTAAATAATCAGCAGCAGCCCACATCATATATCACTTAAATATGCCGTATACAATACCCATGTAAGTTTCTTATTGCTTAGTTTATTAATAAAAATATAAATATAAAAAATAATGTAAATTATTTCATTAATAATATAATATTCTGTAAATATTCATAAATATATTACTTGTGAACTATACATAACTATATTAATAAAACTGTATAATGAAAAAAATCCATTTCCAAAAATAATGTTAATTATTACATTAATATTATAATATTCTGTAAATATTAATAAATATATTACCTGTCAACTATACATAACCATTCAGTGTTAAAATATTGAAAATCTGACTGAAAACATTTTTACTTGAAAAATGTCAATTACAATGCATAATATATTGAAAAAAAATTAGATTAGATCACTATTTTATTCTCGCCTAGGCAGATTTAAAACTCGCTTAAGTGATATCAGGCAGATTTTAAACTCACCTGGATAATACCAGACGGATTTTAAACTTGCCTAGACGAGATTAAAATCCTGGCCTGCTCCATGATGGATTTTAATCTCGCCTAGGTGAGATTGCGATTGTGATCTCGTCTAGGCGAGTTTAAAATCTGTCTTGGCGAGATCACAATCGCAATCTCGCCTAGGCGAGATCACAATCGCAATCTCGTCTAGGCAAATTTAAAATCCGCCTGGATTTCAATCTCGTCTCTGACATATATATCTCTGATAGCTTTGTTGTATACAAGACTGGTGGTGCCAGTTACAATCATTTTTGTGTTGTGTGCACCCATGCCAGAATTTCAGCAGTGATGTTTGTGTAATTGTTTCTTATTCATAATGTTTAGTATGTGCGTTGATCATTATATGAGAAGTAATGGTCCAGCATTGAAGCATTATACCTGGTGTCTTTCCCAATGCACAGGTTCGCATTAGGCCTGTAGGCCTTGTTGAAATTTATATAAATGCAGACACAATCTTGGCCTGTTGGTTAATCTGTTTGATGCTTCAGTTAAATGGGTATATACTACCATTCAGATGATAAAATATCCTTTTGCAAATCTCTTCCCAGTCAGCTGAGCGTCATGACCCGTGGGTCACTTGTTTTTAAAGTACTCACCTTGTTACTTTTGCTGCTGGTCTCTGCTCCCACAGATAAAAAAAACCTAAACTGTCAGTGGAAGTCCAGTTCACTCAGGTGTGCAGGTATGCGTACAGGTAACAAGCATGCCCAAGTACTGTTCCTGATTTTTATGGGTCAGTGTAACAGTTCATCACTGTACAACCGGGTCACTATCTTTAGTGGTATTCCAGATGTCACTTTGTGACTTGTACCTGCATAATGAATGAAGTATCAAAAATAGTTGGGGACAATTGAGCCCAAATGTTCAAACTTCATGCAGTAGGGTATCCTCCTGAACAAAGGCATGCACAATATACGGATATGACACTTATCTGTAGAGAGTAATTACACTTGTCTGTGGACTTTAGCCTATGCCCATTCCTCAGGTGAAATGTCCACGCTGGTAGTCCCCACCTACAGCTGTGTGATAATACAGGTTTAATGGTAGCTTACGGATCCCTGTGTGTGTCTACTGGCCACTATTCATGTCATTGTCATATGTTTGTACAGTATGTGGGCCAACTGACCAACCAGGGTCACCTCATTCATTAAATGAATTGATGGTCTTCAACTCATGATTTTACTTGCATGCTTTATGCATTGCACATGGTTAGCAATTATATGAGTATAGTTACTGAGCTTGTTGGTATATTAATGATGGACCCACACTGTGTCACGGATAAATGTTGCAGGAAGACTCTGCATGGGGTTGAATTCAGTAACATAAATGCTTTAGGTCAGTGAGACCTTAATTGTTGAGGAAATAAATTCTGCAGTCCCACATAATAAACCACAACTGTTAAACTTATTCAAATTCATATGCTATATTATAAGTTTTAACAATGCTTTTAAAAGAGTAAAATCTTAAAAATGTATAATCTATGCTCTTGGCAAGAAGTACCTTCATTTTACCCTCAAGATAAATTAAAATATAACATATATCTTCACCTTTCCTAATTATGTTTCAGCTATTTATTGAACAAGAACCCTACTGCTAACTGAAAATCTGACCAAGATGGCGCAGAATGTACCTACCACCCCAAAACAGCAGCCTCTCTACTCCCCAGTCCTGTCACAAGCCATTCGTCATCGCTACTCCTATCACCGCAAACGTACACCACGCACCATCATGAAACTGATGCAGCAACATCGGGAGAGTGAGCGGTGAGTTAGTGTCTTTATTACCCTTTATTACCCCTAATCAGGAGGGCAAGGTTATTTGCAGTGGGGTATATATATATATATATATATATATATATATATATATATATATATATATATATATATATATATATATATATATATATATAATCTCTCTCTCTCTCTCTACTCATGTATATAACAATATTAGCTAGTCTGGAAGTGTCTAAAGCAAATTTACATTAGGAAATTATACACAAGGAGATCCCTACAGGTTCTTGATTCTGCTTAAAGATGATTCAGACTCCAGATTCTAGAGTTCCTAGGGTAACAAATATTTTAAATTGTAGTTTACTCTTCACATCCCAGATGGCAGCAGGGTTGGGGTCTCTGTCGTGTCTTATTGTATCATGTATATCCAATGGCTCTCCAAGAAAAGACATCAGTGGGGCCTTGGTTTTTGCCTGTCATCAAGTGATACCTTTATTGAAGAGACTACTAATTTTTAAAGTCTGTTTTTGAAGGGATTTCTTCAGATGTTCCTTGAAATGAGGTGTTTGAAATAAAGAGATGTCCATAAGAAGAGCTTTGCTTATAACATGTTGGACTTTTAACTTTAAAGGATGTGTGTGTTTGTGACATTTAAATTTTTATATTTTACATTCACACGTCTGGCTGTTAAAAGTCCATACATGTTTGTTTTAAGGAATAAATTAAAAATTGTGTGCATTTGTTTATGTTTTATTGCCGGTCAATAAAATAATTTCATTTCACAGTTATAGACACCAGAGCTTGAACACTTCTATTCAAGAGATCTCCAAGAGGATTCCAGGATTTGAAGAGGCCTGCAAGGAGACTAAGGTGGGAGGGCAGTTAGGACTACCATATTATTAGGGTGTACAATGCATCAAAGAATCTATGCATTGCATTACAATACCTCAATCAAATTGTGATCTATTATTAATCTGTGGATTGATTCATTTTGATTATTGTTGTTTTGCATGTACCATCCCAAAGTCATCTGTTAGCTCGCAAATCTGACAGAGCAGCTCAGGTGACAAAGTTCTTTACCATGTATGTGTCCAAAATCTACTTTAAATTTACACATGTTGACCACTGCACTTGCATACTTGGTGATGACAAACAGATGAAGAGCTACATTTTTAGCTCAGCTGACTGAAAGTCATCTGAGCTATAGCGATCACTCTTTGTCCGTCGTCCGTCTGTCCGTCCCTTAACCAGGCACAAATCGTAACCGCTGAACCTAGAACCTTGTAACTTGGGATTCTTAGAGGTCCATGAAAAATCTCCTTGGAATCCAGAAATTAGGTCTCTGTTACCCATATCCTTCGAGCTATGGGGCCCCAAAGTACCCCCAAGAAAAGTCAAAAATTTCATACAAAAACTTCAATATCTCATTAACTACTTGACTGATGGTCATGATTTTTGGCATACATATTGATCATGAGATGTTCCATCACTTCCTGCAGACTGGTGGCGCCACCTGTATTTTTCAATTTTTTACAAATTTTTTTCTCTATTTTTGAGACCTTTAAAAATGTGAACATCTGTTAACAAGGCACAAATCGTAAAGCCTAGACCTAGAATCTTAATTCTTGATACACTGAGAGGTCCATGAAAAATCTCCTTGGAAACCAGAAATTAGGTCTCTGTTACCCATATCCTTCGAGCTATGGGGCCCCAAAGTACCCCCCAGAATAATAAAAAATTTCATACAAAAACTTCAATATCTCAATAACTACAACACTGATGGTCATGATTTTTGGCATACATATTGATCATGAGATGTTCCATAAGTTCCTGCAGACTGGTGGCGCCACCTGTATTTTTCGATTTTTATGCCCCCGCCACAAAGTGGCCGGGGCATATAGTTTTACCCATGTATGCATTCCGTCTTTCCGTCATTCCGAAATCAAACAGTTGTACGGACTTTTTTTCGCAATGCCTGCAGATATTGGCCTAATTTTTGGTGTGTGGGCAGATATAGACCAGTTACAGATCGAGTTCGCGTTTCGTCCCGGTTGACCTTCTTTTGACCGTTTTACGGCTCCTAAACTTAGAAAATTTCATGAAAAATAGAAATATTCATGACAGATACACATGTACGGACTTTTTTTCGCAATGCCTGCAGATATTGGCCTGATTTTTGGTGTGTGGGCAGATATAGACCAGTTACAGATCGAGTTCGCGTTTCGTCCCAGTTGACCTACTTTTGACCGTTTTACAGCTCCTGAACATAGAAAATTTCATGAAAAATATGAAATTTCATGACAAATACACATGTACGGATTTTTTTTCGCAGTGCCTGCAGATATTGGCCTGATTTTTGGTGTATGGACAGATATAGACCAGTTACAGATCGAGTTCGCGTTTCGTCCCAGTTGACCTACTTTTGACCGTTTTACGGCTCCTAAACTTAGAAAATTTCATGAAAAATAGAAATACTCATGACAGATACACATGTACGGACTTTTTTTCGCAATGCCTGCAGATATTGGCCTGATTTTTGGTGTGTGGGCTAATATAGACCAGTTACAGATCAAGTTCGCGATTCGTCCCGGTTGACCTACTTTTGACCGTTGTACAAACATAGAAAATTTCATGAAAAATAGAAATATTCATGAAAGATACACATGTACAGACTTTTTTTCGCAATGCCTGCAGATATTGGCCTGATTTTTGGTGTGGGCAGATATAGACCAGTTACAGATCGAGTTCGCGTTTCGTCCCGGTTGACCTACTTTTGACCGTTTTACGGCTCCTAAACTTAGAAAATTTCATGAAAAATAGAATTATTCATGACAGATACACATGTACGGACTTTTTTTCGCAATGCCTGCAGATATTGGCCTGATTTTTGGTGTGTGGGCAGATATAGACCAGTTACAGATCGAGTTCGCGTTTCCTCCTGGTTGACCTACTTTTGACCGTTTTACGGCTCCTGAACATAGAAAATTTCATGAAAAATATGAAATTTCATGACAAATACACATGTAAGGACTTTTTTTCGCAGTGCCTGCAGATATTGGCCTGATTTTTGGTGTGTGGCCAGATATTGACCAGTTACAGATTGAGTTCGCATTTCATCCTGGTTGACCTACTTTTGACTGTTGTACGGCTCCTGAACATAGAAAATTTCATGTAAAACATAAATTTTCATGACAAATACACTTGTACAGACTTTTCTTCACAATACCTGCAGATATTGGCCTGATGTTTGGTGTGTGGGCAGATAATGACCAGTTACGGATCAGGTTCACGTTTTGTCCCAGTTGACCTATTTTTGACCGTTTGACGGTGCTCTAACAAAGAAAATTTCATAAAAAGGTGCATATGTATGGACTTTTTTTCGCAGTGCCTGCAGATACGGGCCTGATTTTTGGTGTGTAGGCAGATAATGACCAGTTACAGATCGAGTTCTTGTTTTCTCTCAGTTGACCTACTTTTGACCATTTGACTGCTCCTGAACATAGAAAGTTTCATGAAAAATATAAATTTTCATAACAAATGCATATGTACTTACTTTTTTTCCTCAATGCCTGCAGATACCACCCTGATTTTTTATGTGTGGGCAGATAATGACAGTTAAAGATCGAGTTCACGTTTCATCCCGGTTGACCTACTTTTGATTGTTTTACGGCTCCTAAACATAGAAAATTTCATGAAAGACAGAAATTTTTATGGAAAATGCACATGTATGGACTTTTTTTCACAATGCCTGCATATACTGGCATGATTTTTGGTGTGTTGCTTGATAATGACCCGTTACAGATTGAGTTTCCATTTTGCCCTTGTTGACCTACTTTTGACCATACGACACCTCCTAAACTTAAAAAAATTTTCAAAATTTTACAAATGTTTCTAATTTGCCCAAGGCAGGGGCATTCGTGTCGTTGCGACACATCTAGTTTTACAATTTTTTCCTCTATTTTTGAGACGTTTAAAGATGCTGTCATCTGTTAACGTGGCACAAATCGTAACCACTAGACCTAGAATCTTCATTCTCGACACACTGAGAAACCTATTAAAAGTCTCCGTGGAAACCATAAATTAGATCTCTGTTACCCATATCCTTCGAGCTATGGGGCCCCAAAGTACCCCCCAGAAAAGTCAAAATTGTCATACAAAAACTTCAATATCTCATTAACTACTTGACTGATGGTCATGATTTTTGGCATACGTATTGATCATGAGATGTTCCATCACTTCCTGCAGACTGGTGGCACCACCTGAATTTTTCGATTTTTTACAAATTTAAAAATGTGAACAGATGTTAACAGGGCACAAATCATAAAGACTGGACCTAGAATCTTCATTCTTGACACACTGAGAGGTCCATAAAAAGTCTGCATGGAAACCTGAAATAAGGTCTCTGTTACCCATATCCTTTGAGCTATGGGGGGCTCCCAATAATCCCCCAGAATAATGGAAAATTTGATACAAAAACTGCAGTATCTCAATATCTACAACACTGATCGTCATGATTTTCGGCATACATATTGATAAAAACAAACTGCAACATCTCAATAACTACAACACTGATGGTCATGATTTTTGGCATACATATTGATCAAGAGGTGTTTCATCAGTACCTGCAGACTGGTGGTGCCACCTGTATTTTTTTTAAAATTTTCACAATTTTTTTTTCTCTATTTTCGAGACCTTTCAGGATGTAGTTATCTGTCATCAGGGTACAAATCGTAAGGACTGGACCTAGAATCTTCATTGTTGACACACAGGGAGACCTATGAAAAGTCTCCACGAAAACATGAAATTAGGTCTCTGTTACCCATATCCTTTGAGCTATGGCACTCCAAAGCACAGCTCAGAATAATGGAAAATTTGATACAAAAGCTGAAGTATCTGAACAACTAATGCAGAGATCACCATAATTGTTTTCATGGATATTGATCATGGAGTGTTTCATCAGTTTCTGCAGACTGGTGGCACCACCTGTATTTGTTCGGGTTTTTTTACGAATTTTTTCTCTATTTTTGAGACCTTTAAAGTTATGAACATCTGTTAACAGGGCACAAATCATTAAAACTGGACCTAGAATCTTCATTCTTGACACACAGGGAGACCCATGAAAAGTCTCCATGGAAACCTGAAATTAGGTCTCTGTTACCCATATTCTTTAAGCTGTATGGCTCCAAATTACCCCCCAGAATAATGGAAAATTTGATACAAAAACTGCAGTATCTCAATTATATCTACAACACTGATCGTCATGATTTTCGGCATACATATTGATCATGACCTGTTCCATCAGTTTCTGCAGACTGGGTGCGCCACCTCTATTTTTTTCAAATTTTTACGATTTTTTTTCTCTTTTTTTGATACCTTTAAAGATGTGGTTATCTGTCAACAGGGTACAAATCGCAACAACTGCACCTAGAATCTTCATTCTTGTCATGCAAGAAGGCCCATGAAAAGTGCCTGTGAAAACTTAAAATAAGGTCTCTGTTACCCATATCCTCCAAGCTATAGGACTCCGAAGTATCCCTCAGAATAATGGGCAATTTGATACAAAAGCTGAAGTATCTGAACAACTAATGCAGAGATCACCATGGTTCTTTGCATGGATATTGATGTTTGTAAGTGTTTTTATTAGTTTCTGCAGACTGGTGGAGCCACCTGTATTTTTGTACCGCCAAAACGAAGTTTTGTGGATACTGTTTTTGACCGGGTTCCTCCGCCTTTGCCGGGTTCGTTTCCAGAGAGCTCCTCTGAGACTTGATTTTATCAGCTTTCCAAGCTCATATCTCGGGAACCGTTTGACTGATCAGGAAATAAAATTTATACTAATGTAGCCCTTGGATAGCTCTATAACATACACAAAAAATGGTGGCGCCACCTGTAACCATGTTTGCACAGTGTCCATCTGTTCATCTGCCTTTGGTTAAAATCACTCATATCTCTGCAGTGAATTGACTAATTCACCTGAAATTCAGCATGCGTATACATCCTGGATAGCTTTCTTGATTTTATGACAGGTGGCGCCACCTACATTCTCATTCAAGCTGATGACATCCAAGCTCATATTTCGGGAACCGTTTGACCGATCGGGCCAAAATTTTGCATGTATATAGATCTAACATAGCTCTTTATCATACGCTAAACTGGTGGCGCCACCTGCAACCATTTTTGCACAGCGTCTGTCTGTTTGTCTGCCGTGCAATAATGTCACTCATATCTCGGCAGTGGTTTGACATATCTGCCTAAAATTTTGCAGTTTTATACATCCTGGATAGCTTTCTTGATTTTATGACAGGTGGCACCACCTACATTCACGTTGACGCTGATGACATCCAAGCTCATATCTCGGGAACCGTTTGACCGATCGGGCCAAAATTTTGCATGTGTATAGATCTAACATAGCTCTTTATCATACACAAAACTGGTGGCACCACCTGCAACCATTTTTGCACAGCGTCTGACTGTTTGTCTGCCTTGCAATAAAGTCACTCATTTCTCTGTAGTGGTTTGACATAACTGCCTAAAATTTTGCAGGTTTATACATCCTGGATAGCTTTCTTGATTTTATGACAGGTGGCGCCACCTACATTCTAGTTAACGCTGCACACATCCAAGCTAATATCTCAGGAACCATTTGACCGATTGGGCCAAAATTGTGCTTGTGTTTAGATCTCACATAGGTCTTTATCATACACAAAACTGCAACCATTTTTGCACAGCGTCTGTCTGTTTGTCTGCCGTGGGCTAAAATCACTCATATCCATGTAGTGGTTTGACTTTTCTGCCTAAAATTTTGCATATGTATACAACTTGGACAGCTTTCTGGATTTGTGGTAGGTTGCACAACCTACATACACATTTAGGCTGCAGACATCCATGCTAATATGCAACATACCTCACTCTGTTTCCCCTAGCCACTCAATCCATGCCTCACTTCACTCTGATTTTGGCAGATACACGTAGTCACTTGTCGGCTACCCCTATTCTAGTTTTTAAAGTTTACACATTTTTTCTCTATTTTTCAGATATATAAATACAGACTAAATCTTGGCCTGTTGGTTAATCCGTTTGATGCTTCAGTTGAATGGGTATCTACCATTCTGATAATAAAATTTCCTTTTGTGAATCTCTTCCTAGTCAGCTGAGCGTCATGACCCATGGGTCACTTGTTTTTATGAAATTTTCTAACATCGATCTGAACAAGTCTGAAATTTATTACTTAAGTAATAATTGAATTGATGAATGAACTGAAGGTAAAGAATCGAGAATTGAATTGATTCTATGGGCCCTCACAGTTCACAGGCCTACATATTATACAGATAGATAGGCTGAACACATGCTGGACTATATAGAGCTCTAGGTAAAACATTGACAACAGAATTGAGAAAAGTAATGTTGATTTAGGAATCTAGTGCAGCCAAAAATAAATCAATCCGCTGTACTGGAAAAAAAAGGTGGTTTAAACCTGTTTCATATTCAGTGGTCTTCTAAAACACTTTGTTCATTAACTGGCCAACTCAGTGAAAAGATATCATACCAGTATGACCTGAATATGCTTTTTCAGGGGATAAGTGTTGGTCTTTGGCAGTATATTGTTTATATTGTGCCTTTTGGGTGTATATAAATGTTAAAAGCATGCTCTTATAAGACTTGTTAACCCAAATTATTTATGGGTGTTAATGATGATCTTGTATGAAGATATATTACCATGACCAGTGATGTGCTTCATATGTGTAGCATATATGCTCTCAGAGTTGAGAGCTTTTACCAGACCTGTTCACCATAGTTTTTTTTCATGTATTAGGCACTGTAGCTATGCTTCTTCATATATTTCTGTACAGTATAAACATACTTCAAGTAAGAGTACTTTTACTATTGCAGCTATTTCTGAGTGCAGACCTTGTCATATGTACTTATCTTGATACTTCAGGGACTAATCAATCATTATGTCTAGCATTGTCCACTTGAGTAGGACCCTGTGCTAAATGGCGTGTGAACTATTTGTTATTTACCAGACTGCAATAGAATTGTCACCTAAATGTAGCAAATTTAAGATAATAGTATACAATCCAGGATTTACATTCCTAATATTATATTATATTTATATATATATATAAACAGCTGGCCTTGTATTCCTTATGGTAACTTAAATATGATATCTACTGATTAAAATGCCAGGGGGAGATAATCAGTTATATAGATCTACAAGATAGAAACAAAGTTTTGGTTTTCAGAATTTTTGGTGCAGATGTATGATCTTTTACTATTGATAACCATGTACATATCTATCCATATCTTACAATCCTTTATCATATGTCTGTAGGGGATGAAAATCATAGAGTTGCTTCAGATTATATACCTTTTATATTCTGGTCCAAGCCTTTTCCCACATTAACAGACCCAATTGGCATTTTAGGCTACACATCATGATGAATACCTGTTCACAGATTAAGAATTAGTTGGTTAAGAGAATATTAAACTGTGATTGTTATGAATGAATGCTTGCCTCTGTATTGAGATGCAATACTTTTACATAGCACCTAGGCATACACAACTTGACAAGAACACCATGTTATCTTTAACTGGTGGTGCTTATCAATGGGTTATATGTGTGGTTTTAATAAATATACTAGAAATCTGCATTCTAAGGAATGCAATCCTTCACCATATTGGGGTCCCTTTTGAAGGATGCTCCCCAACTCATATTTGAATTCACTTATTGAGCCCATAGTCCCAGGTTCATACATGCATAAATGACTACATTTGTGAATGTTCCTTGATGATGTTATTGAATCCAGATCAACTGCAGGATCCACACCAAAATCTAATAGATTCTCCATTGGCCCATTCCCTAATTACCCTGATATATTCATGAGATTCCATTCAAGATAGTGTAATTGTTATGAACCAACATACACACAGACATGCTCACATGAACAGGGATGAACACATACCCTCCTTGTGGAGGTAATCATGGCTTGGAATTGTGAGAAATGTTCATATCAGTTAATTGCTTTGTCAGCAGTTGCTTATCAATATCTGTATGAAATTTAGTTCTGTGAAATCTGTTTTGCTGCAACTAACCAATAATAAGGAAGAACCACTTATTTTCAGCATTATGGAAGCCTTGGTCACCCTTCTACCCAGCATGGGCAAAAAAACATAGCCTTTACTTAATTGCTCTTTTTGTTTTATATCTTCAGATTGTGATGCTACAGAGGATAATCCACTACATCTGCCATTTGGAAGGTTATATACAGGCCCTCTGTGATCAGATGGAACTGGCTCTGGAATTCAAAGGACTCTTCCTGTCAAATCAACTTCCCAAAGATGCTGGTATAATTATTTATTACAAACATTGTTTTCTTTAGTTTTTTCTTGATATATATGACTCTTATCATGGTAATGTGAAGTGACAGCATATGCTGACTTACACAAGTGCACCCCCAGTAACATTTTCATGAAAGTTGATTGAGGATGTACTGTCTTGTTTCTTATACCTTTGCAGATTAATTATATTTACAGAGTGCAAGTTACTGTTTTCACCAGCTGTTAGGACTGAACAGAGTGCCGCTGTTCTTTCACCAACTGAAGTTCAAGAAAGTAACCATGCAGAGTATGAGGTACAGTCCATCATTACACCCAATAAAAGTATAAGACCCTAATCAGTTTTAAAATATGTATACAAACACATTGAGCATATTGCATGTAAACAAATTGTTCCTGTTCACTTTCTCCCATTTAACAATACAAGTTCAACATTCTAATTTGACAGTTTGAAAAAATACAACAAACTCTCTAACATTTATTTGCTAAGGAGAGTTTGTCCATCAGATGTTTTCTTTAAATACTGCTCTGTTTTAATTAACCCTTTTTTCCACACATTGAAACCGGACCTATTTTGCTCCACATCACTTTCTTTAAAGGACTCCATGTTTGACTTGATCATCTCTTTTGGATCATTGTGCCATTGCCATAATTTTTTTTTTTCGACTGATCAACCTTTATTTCAAACACTTGTGTAGCATCTTGTTAATCCCAAAAATAATTTCAGTATGAGACACAGTGACTAGCCCCCTATGGTGATATTGTCTTTTAATAGAATTATGAACAAATCCAGCATTTCACAGGGTTCGTAGGTGGCTTTAATTGCCTGGATAATCATGGAAAATGGCTGGAAGTCCTGGAAGAGCAGCCTGTGTCTGGAAATTAGTGAAAGGGTCCTGAGAAACTGGTTAGACCAAAGTTAAACTTGAACATACAAATCAGGTCAATTTAAGTGAACCAAAACTGCTTGTATGTTGCTGAAAGGATCTACTAACTACTTTATTGTCATTGTTCCAAGTTTTGATAATACTTATTCATGACCTCGTCCATACCTTTGTTTCAAACTTACTTGTTTGCTGAATTGACATCTTCTGATATTCTTCTATCTTTCATCACCTTTGTTTAGGGAGAGCTATCATCTACAATGGTCCATTACTATCTTTAATAACAACATTTACCTGAGTACCATCTTAGTTGTTTTATACCTTTAAAATTGGTAAAAATCCTGGAAATGTCCTGGATTTTTGTAAGCCTTGATGTGCATGAACCCTGTTTTAAGAAATGGAAAAACATCTTCATGATCATTTGGTTTTGACCTGTGTTTGGTTTGTTGGATGGATATTGCTGAAGGGGTAAAAAGATGATAAACAAGGAATCATATTCCTTTTCAAAACTTTAAAAGGAATCCGAGTTTAAAGGTAATTTAATTGATTATTCTTAATCATCTGGATTTTGATGTGTTATTAAAAAATCCAGAACAATTTGTAGAGGGGGTTTTACAGGATGCCAGTGAGCTGGGCAGGAACTCCGCAATGAAGATCTCCTCACCGACCATAGACTCCACCACGTTTTCCTGTCCGTCAGTGAGTCACGAGGTCGAGATCACAGAGGATGGGGAACCAGCAGATGATGAGCCGTCCCAGGAAGAACAGCCTTATATACTGGCAGAAAATGATCAGCTGATTGAGGAGGTCGTCAGGAACATGACAATGGGTAAAGTAACAATAGTTACAATACATTACCTAACAATGACTGCAGTATTTGTCTTGTGGATACTCTTCACATACAGAATATGTTGTAGAATGTTCTGACTCCTTATACATATCTTGCATTTCATATTGAAGAAATTCCACACTTACGTGTATTGGTTTTGTTCTTATTGAAATCATAACGTTTGCTTCAGTGTTCATGGTAAATGGCAACAATTCTTATCACCTTTTGTAGTTCATATGTCAAATGACAGATGGTGCTTCATGCTGGAATCATCAGTGAGATCCCTAATTCATTAATACAGTCTTTCAAATTCTTTTTGTGTCTGTTTTAGAGAGTGGTATTTATATTTTTTTATTAAGATTTCAGTTTGCATGTATATGTTTGTGTGCTTTAATTTGATAACGAATTATTTGGAAGGATTATTTAAATAACTTATTTCAATAAACAAACCTAAATAATTACCTCAAAATAAAACACTGACATGACTCCTTTGAATAACCCATAAAGGCTTATTAGTTAGATCACTGTTGTTGAGTCTCTCTCTGATATTTGACTTGCAGAAACCAGCCCACTAAACACAGAGAAGATGGACTGGATTGACCTGGGCTCAGCAGAACTTTTGTCAGTGGATGATGAGGGACAAGGGCAACAAGTCATGGGGGAGGTAGGTTCTAGGGGTAGTATGGTTATAACAGTTTTTATTCGCATATTTGATAGGCATTACCTGACAAGGACTTGAATACTAATTACCATGCAAAGTATGTATAAAGTTGACTTTGTGATGGCTTTGAAAACTTTCTTGCAAGAAGGAATGGACATAAAGAGAGTGCAAAATCATTCTTGCTCATATAATTCAAAAATTCATTTAGGTACAAAGGGAATCTTGAACTTTGAACTCCCTCCCCCCCCCCCTCCATCCCGCCTCAAATATCATATTAAATAATTATAAAATTGAAAAACAAAGGATAAAATGTTATTGACTGATAATAAGTCCCTTTAAAATAAGCTAAATATTATATATATGTATACATTGACTAGCACAAGTTTAAAGTTCCACATCAATCCTATAAATATAGACTTTGCAGTAAATTCCGTTATACATGTACACACACATAGGTACTCAAGTCTAAATTTTAGACTCAGGTACTCAGTAAGTATAACTGTACCTGAATTAAGGACTCGATACCCCTTTCAGCTCCAGAAGGTCCTCCAAAATTGTACAAGTAATGGTTTTTATCACCACATTAAAGACACCTGTTGGTTAGAAATAACATTAAGTTTGGGTATGGATCATTTTTCTTATTATTTCTCAAATTTAAAATTATCTTTAATGATAAGGTTCCTGTTTACTTTAGCTTGTGCATGATTTGAAGTGACAAAATGCGCAGTTCTGGCTCATTTGACTTAGGCACAGCAGGTGTTCATCAGGTATTGTATGCTCATTACTAATAACAGAAAGGTACATGAACTCACATATACTGAAAGAAGCATTCTGGAACCATTTGATTTATTCTGATTGATAATGTATCAAAATGATTGGTTCAGATTTTTAAGATTTCATTGAATTATTTTTACATTAATATATGTATGGTTTCTTTACTTAATACAGGTAGTAATTTTATCAATGAATACAACTTCAGGTGGACACAGACTCCCCTTGGGTTACCTGTACCTTGGATCCAGGTGGCAGCAGTGAAGGTTATACTGTCATCACAGATATGCATGAGGACGAGGTCGTGAGGGAGGAGGTGGTAGGATTTGAAGTAAGATTGATGATTTATAATATTCAAATATGCTGAAGCTAAGTTTAACTCATGTTTCTCCTGAGGATACAGCATTCACATAAATATAGCTTAACACCCTCCAGTTTACAGTAATTATGGATTCATTTGGGACCAATTATTATGAGTTGACTTCACCACCAGAGCCCTTGAACCCCACCCTTTTGACCTTATATATTATTATTATAATGAGCCCCCAAAACACTCCTACACAGAAGGTCTTCCTTGCAACAACTTTTTACAGGACAATAATGAGGTCACAAAGGTTGATGACGTAGATGTCGCATTGACTGACATCATCATTTGGAATCACTGCACTGATGAAAATAGTGCAGTCATTGTGAACTGTCTTGCAATATTTTGGATTATATGGCTCATACAAATTACATACCGTGCTGGTAAGACATTATTATTAAAGCGGTAGTCTGAGGAATGGCTCCTGCAACCTTTTGCCTAGAACTTTTTATACTGTCTCCTTTGTATAAAAAAAAATATCTAGGAAAACATGCTGACATGGATACTGGTACAGACTACACATGTTCTGTTAGGGAGAGGTCTCATAAATTACGCAAATTATATTATGGTCAGGTCACTCACGGTTTACAGTAATATCAGCGACATGATTGGATGCATGGAACAGTTATGCTCATGATTATTCAATAAATGAACCTGCTATTAAGGTCACGTAAAGTTCATGGTGAGGTCAATTACCACAAAGTCGAAACTTGTGGTAAAATATAAATGTAGCAAATTGACACCTGTTTGCCAGTTCCTCAGTCAAAATCTTTTTTTTTTTTTTTTGCTTCTTGTTGGGGCTAACAGTTAAACTAATTTACATGATTCTGAAATTAGCAGATTTAATTTTTTGTTATATATTTAAATGAACATTCATCTGAAGAATCAAATATTAGAAAATGTTGGAATTTTCTGTTTTTCTGATATAAACAAGATAAAACTAGCATTATAAAAATAATTTTAAAAATTTTATAAACTGTTTTGGACCTTGTTTTACATTTTACTTATATTTTATCATTATGGTAGTCTTCATCTTATTGTCTTTAAAAAATTTAGGTGGAATCCTTTTATGAAAAAATATTTATGTGGTATATGAGATTTTATTTTTCCTTAGGATCTGCCATTCTCAAAATATTCTCAGCAGACCAAAGATGACACCAGCTCTGATAAGTGTTCTGGCTCCAGCATTTGTGGAGAAATTACAAAGGGACAGATTTCAGAAAGTATAAATAAAACATCAGCTGAAATAGATTCCATCTTCAAGTTCACAAAGTCCAGATCTGAGCAGTGTCTGAACCTTCCTCAAGAGAGCAGCAGCAGCCATCAGTCAAATGAGTTTATCAATTGCTCACCAGATGTCTCTAATGTCCACTTACCTCAGAGCAACAAATCTAACAATGAATATGGATTGCAGATAACATCTGTATTTGGAGGAATAGATTTAGCAGAACTTCTGAACGGAGCAAATGAAAATGACTTTTTCTCATCAAAGAACTCTGCTGGCGAGTTTGAATCTCATGAGTTTGAATCTCATGATTCAAACACTCCAGTGTCCAGTTCTCCTTTGAGAAGCAGAGTCCAAATGTCTGCTTCCCACAAACAAAACAGTTCAATGGATTTACAGTCAGTATGGCACAACTATGGGATATATGGTGATGAAGATGTTCCACATCATAACAAAACATCAGATACCCATGTCAGCACAGAGGATGGTTCAGATACTTCAGTTGTAAAGGACGGCACAAAATATTCTGAGAGAGCACAAGGTTAGTAAGTGCATAATGCTAAGTAGATGCACAAAGGTTCAATCCATTATATAGCCCATAGATGTGTCTGGTATTACAGTAGAGCTGTTTTTTTAAAGCATCAGGGGACAAGTTTTTCTTCCGGAAAAACACATTTTCAGAAATTGGGTCAGTGGTCTAGGGCCATTTTGTACGACAGTTTATTTTACGCTATATTACTGAGGGAACACCGTGTTTCTGTCGTCCCACGTAATTGACAACCAAAACTTATAAAAGTATCGGATTTATTGCAGAGTTTGATAGGTAAAACCTTTTTGTATCCGCCAAAACAGAGTTTTGCAGATACTATGTTTTCAGCCCACAGCGCCGCCCCCGCGTAGATGTCCAGAGAACTCTACCGTAACCGCTAGGCAGAATTTTACGAAACCCGGGATTACGTTTGGGTCACATGTGAACTGCTGCTCCCCGATTTTGTTTTGACCTCTGACCTTTCCTCTGCGCTCTGCGTCCATTTGTGCGTCTGTTTCCACACATAAACCCACATATCTCGAAAACCGTTTGACCGATCAGGAAAAAAAAATTGCACAAATGTAGCCCTTGGATGGCTGTATAAATACACAAAAAATGGTGGTGCCACCCGCAACCATGTTTGCACAGTGCCTATCTGTTCGTCTGCCTTGGGTTAAAATCACTCATATCTCTGCAGTGGTTTGATCAATGCACCTGAAATTCGGCATGCGTATACATCCTGGATAGCTTTCCTGATTTTATGACAGGAGGTGCCACCTACATTCACGTTTACACTGCAGACATCCAAGACATATCTCGTGAATCGTTTGACCGATTGGGCCAAAATTTTGCATGTGTATAGATTTCACATAGCTCTTTATCATACGCAAAACTGGTGGCACAAACCAAGAATGATATTGATGCCAACATTGTTCCACTGTGCTCACTGGTGAAATGTCCAGGACATGCTGACATCTAGTGTTAGTAAAGTTAACTAAATGTCGCCTGTCTTGAGAGTGACACTTCTGGGTTGAGCACTGATTTGTTTTACTTTTACACTGAGTTTTCAATTGAATGAAAGGAAGAGAAATATGATAGACCAAACTTTTGAAAAGATGGTAGATTTTGGAAAATAGTTCAAAATACCAATCCAAATGCTGAAAAGTTGCATGTCTTCAAATATTAAATGCAAAAATACATGAATCTGGGAACAAAAAAAATTGTAGAAGTTTTCACTAGAAACCTTGTTTAAAATTCTCATGCACCAAATATGGATTTGAACCATAGTTTACTATATGAGTATATACACTTGTATACATTTTAGGAGCACTTCAATTTTTTAAGCACTTTAAAATATAGGAAAGTCATAAGTGTCTTTGACATTGATATGTATAGGCATCTTACATTTGGTTATACAGATTAGGAAAAAATGAATGTTTGTTTCCAGCAACCTGACTGACTTAAAAGCACACTTACCAAATGTATGATGATATTATAATGAAAATATAATACCTTAAAAATGGCATTTATCTAGCTTCATGTAGGATCAAATAATGCATCTTAATCCTTGTCACACCTGTGACAAATTACAAATAAATGTATATGATTTATGTGTGAAATAATTATTTCAAAAGAAATAGTCTGCAGGGCTTACATTTTAAATCAAGGATAAAATTCCAAAATTATATTGTAAACGAATCTGGTCTTTAAATGTGCATTGGTCACTCGTTTAAATGCAAGATAAAAAAAATTGGTAGTTACAGCAGAAGTTATTGATCCATCAGAGCACTGCTGTTTATCACAATATGTTTAACAGTTATAAACTCACTGATCACTTCATTTAAATTGGGCTGATGCATTGTTAGCGAACCTGTGAGCTTATGCGATGGTGTGGCGTCGTCAGTCGTCTGTACTTTAACCCATACTATCTTGAAAATGGCAAGAGTTAGCATCATGAAATTTTATGCAAAAAATTAGTCATCTAAAAAAACTCTGTCGGCTTCTGCTTATTTTTTGACTAACTGCATTTTCTTAGATTTTATAGGGAAAAAGCTAAAAAAGCTTTAAAAATCTTCTTCTCCGAAACTGTTCAGCCAAATTGTCCAATGTTTCACAGAAATGATCCCTGGAACAATCTCTCTCAAGTTTGTTCGAATGGTTTAAGTTCAGTGATTTTTGGCTGAGTTACAGGAGGTTGAACTTAGTCATCTGTCCAAAAAAGCATACTAAAATTACAATCTTAGAAACGGCTGGAGCTATTATCATCAAATTTTATGCCAATGTTGGTCACATGAGTCATATCTGAAATTGAGGTATTGGTGGCGCCACCTGCATCGGCCTTTTTTGTAAGGGGGTCATCAGTGCCCGTATCATACTGACTGCTACAAAAAACTTCTTTTCTGAAACCATATGACCAAATTGTTTAATATTGCACAGAAATGATGCTAGGGTGGTGCTTTCTGAAGTTTGTTCAAATGGTCTCAGTTCAGTGACTTTTGGCTGAGTTATGGGAAGCTGAATTTAGTCATATGCCATAACAGCCCATTTTAGCTCAGTGGCTACAAAGATCTTCTTCTTAAAAACCACTGGGCCAAATTCTTAAATCACACACATTTATTATCCTTAGATGTTGATAATTCAAGTTTGTTCGAATGGTTTTGGTTCAGTGATTTTTGGCTGAGTTATGGGAAGCTTAACTTAGCCATTTTGCTGTATTTTCCAATATAAGATATAAACCTGCGAAACGTTTTTCGATTGCTGCCACTGAAGCCAGTTTGTTAAATATTTTACAAGAATAATCCCTACAATAATTCTTATAATAATTGTCATTAATGGTTCCACATGAATGATTTTTGGCTGAATTATGGAGATTAAATTGAGTCATTTTACCATATATGTTAGCTGTGTGATGCTGTTACATCTAGCCTGGCACCAGTTTATCAGCATCTATTACATCATGCCACTAGACATTAGTCTGTCCGTCCGTCCGTCCGTCCGTCTGTAGATGTGGCACGTTTTGAAACCGTAAGACCTAGGAATCCAAAATTCAGCATAATGTTAGATGTCTCCAAGATCTCCTACCAAGCCGAAAACTGGGTCTTTGCGACTTTGTTCCTTTGAGAAATTAAGGAAAAACCTCAATTTTTTATTAAAATCCTATTTTCACACTTCAGGACTGCCTAATATCAAAACCACTCATCTGTTTTTCCTCATATTTACCATAAATGTTCCTCTATATTGTTCCTATGTACATGCAAGAAATTAAGTCTGTAAAGTATAAATTCTTTAAGTTATGGGCCCAAACATAATGGACTTTGTAAAAAATCAGGAAAAATAATAACTCACTTAACATGAAAAATTTTGAAACTAGAGTCTATTTTCTCAAGTATATAACTATGTTTAATTAAGATTCAATTGTTTACCGAAAATTAGATCTGAATTTTGTAAATTTTTTAAGTTATTAGCATAGAAAAAGAATCAGTACCTTAAATTTTGCCCAACTTTGACCATGGCACGTTTTTTTCCTGTATGCCCCATTGAATTAATTTTCACAGCATGTAAACATAAATATTTAGTTTGTCTAAATCTGAAATTTGAAAATAAAAGCTTGAAAATTAAGCTAGTTATTGATTTTTTTTTTCTGTAGTCACTTGCTTTGATTACAGATGCAGGGTCCCACTCCAGGTCACTGGAAGTCAGCTATGCCAGGGTTTCTGATTTGTTACAGTCACTGGGGGAGATCCCCTGCTGTGACAGGTGTACATATCACCACCCCAATCACCCCCCCCCCCCCCCCCGGAAACCCAACCCACCAAGTGTTACGCACTAATTGTTATTGTTTTCAAAAAATAATTCAAGGTGTAATCAAGAAGATGCAATGTTGTGTAATGTAGCATTTTTAAAGAAATCAATTTTCTTTTAAATGATTTTAACAAATATAATTGTACCCATCAGTATGCTTAAATTATTATAAAATATGAAGCACATTATGGATAAATAAAGACACAATTAAAAATTGTGAAATCTAAATCAAGTATTATTTTTAGATATTTATTGTTCTGCAGATTTAAAAAATATATTTTTGTGGTAAAAAATAAATGAACATTTGTATGCATGATGTGGTGTTATCTGACAAGATTAAGATTTATGATGATGCAATTGAGAATTATGAATCAACTTTTATATTCAGATATATATGTTGATTTGGAAATGTATAGAAATATAAACTTAAATTAGAAAATAATTGATGTGATAAAAAAATGAGGATTTAATACAAACATTTGTTCATTATTTTCCTGCCTCAGCAGAATTTGAGATCAGGCTTTGTTTGCCCTGTTTTATGTTATTTATTAGCTCTATTTCAACTGTATACATTTCATAAAAAAAATACATATATATTTAATAATATATATTATACAAAAATATAGATTCAATTGAACAAATGTGTAAACTACTGAAATGTCAACAGTTAATCGAAAAACCAACTAATGATCATGGTAATAGTACAGATCATTTGTTCACAAACTGCTCACATGCTTTAGTTTCAACATTAGGAAACACATGGTCAGGTCACAAAATATTTTTTGCAACAATTTCTTGCTCATCAATACAAACCAATCATATAAACCAACCATGGCCTTTATTACCTCTTCCTCTTACACTTTATCTCCATTTGATATTATTTTAGATTTTAACCTTCAAGGTTAACGTCAGCTGAGCACAGTGACCCATAGGTCCCTTGTTTAATAAACTTTAAAAAATGTAGATTTATGATTTTAGATATTCCTCATGCCAGGCAATGTTTACAATCACAGGTATACGTTAATCCATACTATTTCCAAAACGACTGGAGCTAGCATCATGAAATTTAATTTAAAAAATTAGCCATCTAAAAAAATATGCATTTTTAGCAAACCTGTGAGCTTATGCAATGGCGCAGTGTCGTCCGTCCATCGTCAGCCATCCGACGCCCAGGGCTGGCTTTCCGCCGTCCATGGCTGTAAGTCAGAAACCGTCAGAGCTAGCAGCTCCAAATTACATGTAAGAATAAGTTACATGTGAAACTTGGTGCCCTAGAGCTTATTATTTGGTATCTGCATTAATTTAGGTTTTATAGAGAAAAAGCTAAAAAACCTTTAAAAATCTTCTTCTCTGAAACTGTCCAGCCAAATTGTCCAATATTTCACAGAAATGATCCCTGGAACAATCTCTCTCAAGTTTGTTCGAATGGTTCTACGTTCCCGTTCCAAAGAAGCAACTGATTTTCACGCTGCCAGCTTTGACCTTTATGATATATTTAGACACAAGATGGCGGTTCGCTGTCCGCTGCAAAACACGTGCGTTTGATGTGACAAGCAGCCAACCAGATGCCAATAAACAAAAACTCAACAGGCATCCTGGCTCCAAGCCAGGCGCTTCAAGCGCCGTTTGAAGACAGTTAACGGTCGAATTTTAATTGCTCACTCCGATTCTCGCATCATCGACCGATTCGATTCTGACAGTATGACTGTGTTAGCATAGCCATGTATCTGCTGCCTGCAGAACTGAAACCAGCCAGCGAGGTGTGCATGCAGCCTTTGTTGTTACGTTTCGTTTGAATTACAGCTCACCGGCCCGGCATCCTATGTGCCCAAGGCCCTAAGCAAACCACGTCTGCGGCAATTCTCTCCGAGCCTGTGGCCTGTGCAGACGGTTACCGGGACAATCAGCTGTCACTCAAAACGAAATGGACATGATTGGCTCCGTGAATTCCTCGCTTGGCCGTGTCTTCCAGCACAAGGTCTCATCTGATTGGACAAAAAAACAGTGCTCCCCTCTGGTTTAGCAATTCAGGATACAAGGTCATAACAAACAGCGCTTACCATATAGACGGTAGGCCTATAGTTAAAGCGCTGTGTAAAGAGCGTAGAATGGTTCCAGTTCGGAGATTTTTGGCCGAGTTACAGGAGGTTGAACTTAGTCATCTGTCCAAAAAAGCACACTAAAATTAAAATCTCAGAAACGGCTAGAGCTATAATCACCAAATTTTATACCAATGTTTGTCACATGTCATATCTGATTTTGAGGTATTGGTGGCGCCACCTGCATTGATGTGTTTTTTACAAGCAAAAATGTAATTTTAAACTCTTCTAACTTATACACTGATTTATGATGAAACTGTTAAGCTGATTGGTTTAAACTTTACAAGAATTATTCTATGGTACGGTTCTGCCGGTTTTAAAAGAATAGATTGGGTAAATACAGTTTTAAAAAAGCATTGTAGCCAATTGAAAAAGGCTTTCTGTATTTGAAAACAGATTTGACAACATGTTGAGTTTCAGCAGCCAAGTCAAGAGGTCACTCAGTACAAACAGGTGGGGTCCAGACATCACCATGGCAACTGACCTGGCTGGGGGGGGGGGTGTCTAGACAATGTGTCTAGACATCTAGACACAGCGTCTAGACACAATGTTTAGATGCAGAATTCCCAGATTATTGGAACTATATCTTTCAACTGTTTGAAAAAACTTGGTTTGCATTTTAAGCGAATCTGGTTTATCATCAGATCACATGTGAACTGCTGTGCCCTCATTTTTGGTTGACCTCTGACCTTCTGCTGCCCAGCGTCCATTTGTGCGTCTGTTTCCACACATAAACCCGCATATCTCGGGAACCGTTTGACCGATCAGGCTAAAAATTTTGCACAAATGTAGCCCTTTGATAGCTTTATAACATACACTAAAAATGGTGGCGCCACCTGCAACCATTTATGCACAGCGTCCATCTGTTCATCTGCCTTGGGATAATATCACTCATATCTCAGCAGTGGTTTGACTTATCCACCTGAAATTTTGCAGGTTTATACATCCTGGACAGGTTTCTTGGTTTTATGACAGGTGGCGCCACATACATTCACGTTTACTCTGCAGACATCCAAGCTGATATCTCGGGAACTGTTTGACCGATTGGGCCAAAATTTTGCATGTGTATAGATCTCACATAGCTCTTCATCATAGGCAAAACTGGTGGCGCCACCTGCGACCATTAATGCACAGCACCCATCTGTTCATCTGCCTTGAGATAAAATCACTCATATCTCAGTAGTGGTTTGACTTATCCACCGTAAATTTTGCAGGTTTATACATCATGGACAGGTTTCTTGATTTTGTGACAGGTGGCGCCAGCTACATCCAGGTTTACTCTGCAGACATCCAAGCTAAGCTCATATCTCGGGAACTGTTTGACTGATTGGGCCAAAAGTTTGCATGTGCATAGATCTGACATAGCTCTTCATCATAGGCAAAACTGGTGGCGCCACCTGCAACCATTTTTGTACAGGGTCCATCTGTCATCTGCCTTGGGATAAAATCACTCATATCTCAGCAGTGGTTTGACTTATCCACCTGAAATTTTGCAAGTTTATACATCCTGGACAGCTTTCTCGATTTTATGACAGGTGGCACCACCTACATTCACGTTTAAGCTGCAGACATCCATGCTAATATGCAACACACCTCACTCTATTCCCCTTGCCACTTAATCCATGCCTCACTTCACCCGTCCTACTCTGATTTCTGCGGATACACTGTCGCTTGTCGACTACCAATATTCTAGTTTTAAATGTCCTAGTCTGAAACTTGCAGGTCCAAAATGTCCATTTTGCTGAAATCATAATGACTAAGGTAGATATGCAGGACTTAAAAGGATCAATATTAAATTTTAAAAATAAACTTCCATTCATACTCCCAGACTTTGCACAGGTTCACATTAGGCCTGTAGGCCTTGTTTCAGATTTTATAGAGAAAAAGCTAAAACCCTTTAAAAATCTTTTCCTCCGGAACGGTCAAGCCAATTTGTTCAATATTTCACAGAAATAATCTTTTATACCATCTCTCCCAAGTTTGTTCAAATCGTTCAAGTTCGATGAATTTTGGCCAAATTACAGGAAGTTGAACCTAGTCATCTGTCAAAAAAAGCATACTAAAATCTCAGAAACGGCCAGAGCTATCATCACTAAATTTTATGCCAGTGTTGGTCACATGAGTCATATATGAAATTCAGGTATTGGTGGCGCCACATGCATTGACCTTTTTTTGTACAGGGGTCATTGGTCATCTGTATATTAACCCATAATTTCTCAGGAATAGCAGGATTTTATGCAATAATCTGTCACATATCAAATGTTGTGGGATTCAGCTTATTTTTTTGCTATCTTCATTTACTTAGATTTTATAGGGGAAAAGCTGAAAACCTTTAAAAGTCTTCTTGTAAACGGTCCAGCCAAATTGTTCAGTATTTGACAGAAATGATCCCAGAGGCAAGCTTTGTTCAAGTTTGTTCAAATGGTTTGCATTTTATGAATTTTAGTGGAGTTAAACAAATCTGAACAGTCATTTGGCCAAGTAAGCATACTGACATAGTTATCTCAGAAATGACAGAAGCTAGCATTACCAAGTATTGTGCAAATGTTGGTCACATGACTCATATTTGAAGTTGCAGATTTTGTGGTGCCACCTATATTGACCTGTTTTTTATGGGCAAAAACATCATCATTTTAGCCTCTTTCAGTTTAAAATGTTTATGATGAAACTGTCAAGTTGAATCGTTCAATTTTCAAAAGAATTATCGTGGGACATGGTTCTTTCAGTCATATCAGAAAAGCTTAAGTTGGTCTTATGGCCATTATTATGTCTAACTTAAACTGAGGACTGCAAAACTGTTCTTCTTCAAAATTATTGTTTCAATTATAACTTCTGTAACATGGCACAAAAATTATTTTTAGGAGGCCTTTGTTCAAGTTAACTTGAATGATTTTGGCAGAATTATTGGACCTTTAACAATGAAAGAACTGCATTTTTTAGCGAACCTGTGAGCTTACGCGATGGTGCGGCGTCGTGCGGTGTCTGTCGTGCGTCGTCTGTACGTTAACCATAGCTATCTCAAAAACGGCAGGAGCTAGCATCACGGAATTTTTTGCAAATAATCAGTCATTGAAAAAACTATATCGGATTTGTTTATTTTTTTTCTAACTGCATTTTCTTAGATTTTATTTGGAAAAAGCTAAAAAGCTTTAAAAATCTTCTTCTCTGAAACCGTCCAGCCAATTTGTCCAATATTTCACAGAAATGATCCCTGGAACAATCTTTCTCAAGTTTGTTCAAATGGTTCCAGTTCGGAGATTTTTGGCTGAGTTACAGGAGGTTGAACTTTGTTAACTGTGCAAAAAAGCATATTAAAATTTAAATCTCAGAAACGGCTGGAGCTATCATCACCAAATTTTATGTCAATGTTGGTCACATAGGTTATATCTGAAATTGAGGTATTGGTGGCGCCACCTGCATCGGCCTTTTTTGTACAGGGTCATCAGTGCCTGTATCACACTGAGGGCTACAAAAAAACCATATGGCCAAAAATTTTAATATCGCACAGAAATGATCCTAGGGTAGTGCTTTCTAAAGTTTGTTCAAATGGTCTCTTTTCAATGACTTCTGGCTAAGTTATGGGAAGCTGAATTTAGTCATATGCCATAACAGCCCATTTTAGCTCAGTGGCTACAAAGATCTTCTTCTCAAAAACCACTGGGCCAAATTCTTAAATTTCACACATTAATTATCCTCAGATGTTGATAATACAAGTTTGTTTAAATGGCTTTGGTTCAGTGCTTTTTGGCTGAGTTACGGGAAGCTGAACTTAGCCAGTTTACTGTATCATCCTATATGAGTTATAAACCTGCGAAACATTTTTCGACTGATGCCACTGAAGCTGGTTTGTTATATATTTTACAAGAATAATCCCTACAACAATTCTTATAATAATTGTCATTAATGGTTCCACATGAATGATTTTTGGCTGAATTATGGAGATTGAATTGAGTCATTTTACCATATATGTAAGCTGTGTGATGCTGTACATCTAGCCTGGCACCAGTTTATCAGCATCTTTTACATCATGCCACTAGACTTTTAGATTTCAGGTAATTTTTGGTTAATATTAACAAGAAAGATTTTTTTAAAAGCTTTTAAAACATTTAGATTTATGATTTAAGTTATTCATCATACCAGGCAATGTTACAATCATGGATATTCAGCTCTCTGTGGCTATATAAAGACAACTGTATGTGGATTATAAATTATTGGTATATCTGCTCAACTTAATTCAAGAATATGTCATCAGTGAGATATATCTGTATTTTAATTTTGCATTCAGTATGCATCCGTAATAATTTTACATATATTCCTGATTTCTTTTTTATAAAAAGGCAGCTGAAGAGCAGTTTGTATTGGGAAAATAAATTTCAAAGTTATTTCAAGTAGGGACCACTTTTGTGTTCAGATGGCAGCACTTGGTTTACCATTGGCAGATTGCCAGTGCCTTGATGTTGGCCATTAGCCAAGATGATGTCAGCTCTATAAATAGTTTTGGCACAGTGCCAGGATTGGAAGAAGTGCAGCCATGTATAGGTCAAGAGTTCACTCAGTGCAGTAGCTGCATTCTATTTATAGCTTTGGCAGACTGCTCACTGCATCATATTTTGCACCAAAGTTCAGCCTGAATCTATTTATAGCTTTGGCAGACTGCCACCTGTGTCAGATTATGCAACAGGTCAAGAGTTCACTAAGTGCAGCCAGGTACAGGTCAAAAGTTCACTCAGTCTAACCAGGTGCAGGTCAAGAGTTCACTCAGTGCAGTAGCTTGAGGCAGCAATTTGTCACAGGTCACTCAGGGCAACTGCCTTTCTTACCTAAGCCTGGTCAGCCCCATGCATCAGGCTTCAGGTAAGTTTGATGTATGGGCCTGATATTTTGACCTATTTCTCTTTGATGGCTTGGCATTTACAAGACAGGTGTTGCCACCTACAATTACTTTTGCACAGTGTATGTGCCTGCTTATTTCTACAAAGGAATTTGATATATCAGCCTGAAATTGGGCATATTCATACATATTGAATAGCTTTGTCTTATATAAGACTGGTGGTGCCACCTACAGTAATTTTTGCACAGTGTGTGTCCCTGTTTATTTCTCAGGAGGAGTTTGATATATCAGTCTGAAATTGGGCATATGTATATCTCTTTGATAGCTTCGTTGTATACAAGACTGGTGGTGCCAGAAAAATCATTTTTGTTTTGAGTGCACCCATGCCAGAATTTCAGCAGTAATGTTTGTGTAATTTTTTCTTATTCAAAATGTTTAGTACTTGCATTGTTCATACATGAGAAGTAATGGTCCAGCATTGAAGCATTATACCTGGTGTATTTCCTAATGCACAGGTTCTCATTAGGCCTGTAGGCCTTGTTATTAATCTAGATATTTTGATAAAAAGATTAAGAATATTTCAGCTAGAAAAAAAGCATTTTAGTCAAAGTCTTTTAGTATGTGTAAACAGATTTGCCAACAGGCCAAGATTGTGTCTGTATATTTAAATAGGTTGAGAAATTGCCAACTGTTTCAAATTTGGCAATAGATCAAGAGTTCATTCAGTGCAGCCAGATATAGGTCAAGAGTTCAATCAGTGCAGCCAAGCACAAGGCATGTGATCCCCTCATGGGTGACATGTGAACACCTCATGGGCACCATGTGATCACCTCATGGGTGTCATGCCCCTCAGGGCTGCATGTGGAGCCAATCTATTTATAGCTTTGGCAGACTGCCAACTGTATCAGATTAGGCAACAGGTCAAGAGTTCACTCAGTGCAGCCAGGTAGAGGTTAAAAGTTCACCCAGTCTAGCCAGGTGCAGGTCATGAGTTCGCTCAGTGCAGTAGCCTGAGCCAGCAAATTTGTCACAGTTCACTCTGGGGAACTGCCTTTCTCACCTAAGCCTGGTCATCCCCATGCATCAGACTCAAGGTAAGTTTGATGTATTGGCGTGATATTATGACCTGTCTATGTGTCTCTGATGGCTTTCTCGTTCACAAGACAGGTGTCACCACCTACAATGACTTTTGCACAGTGTGTAACTTTTGTGCCTGCTTATTTCTATAGAGGAATTTGATATATCATCCTGAAATTGTGCATATTTATACCTATCGAATAGCTTTGTCGTATACAAGACTGGTGGTGCCACCTACAATAATTTTTGCACAGTGTGTGTCCCTGCTTATTTCTCAGGTGCGGATGAAGAAAAAACTTGCTAAAAACTTGCATAATCGGGGAAACCTGGTTAAACGGTCCAAATGGCCGAAACCGCAAGTACAAGGGCTATGAGTCTCAAGCAGTGTTGTTCACAGGATTGAGTTCGGCTCTCGAATGGCATGGCTGGGTCTCCGCTGCTGGGATTGGTGGAAGAAATGTAGGTTGCTTCTGGCTTTGTGGCTGTGGATGCTGTAGCTTTCTAAAAAGGACAACGGCACCAGATGGACAGTGGCGCCCTCTATGGCTCCCTGCTTGGCTTGGCGTGGCACTGCGACTGTTGGCTCAGAGAACAAGCTTAAGGAGCGCACAGGGCTGAGGTCTTGACCGCAGCAACCTGTAGTTGCTCGATGAGCATATACTTCTTTTGGCTTTGGCTGGCTTTTTTCTCAGGAGGGGTTTGATATATCAGTCTGAACTTGGGATATGTATATATCTCTAATAGCTTTGTTGTATACAAGACTGGTGGTGCCAGCTACAATCATTTTTTGCTCAGCTGACTGTAAGTCAACCGAGGTATAGGAATGGCGCCTGTCTGCGTCCGTCCGAACGTCCGGGCGTCCAGCAGTCCATTAGCAGGGCACAAATCGTAAAGGTTAGTCCTAGAAACTTCTAAGTAAAGATCCAGGGAGGTCTATAAAAAATCTCCTTTGAAACCTTGAATAAGGTCACTGCGACTTATATCCTTCAAGCTATGGGGCTTGAAAGTACCCCCCGGAATAGAAAAAAATTTGATTTAAAACCTCCAATATCTTGATAATGAATGCATGGTTTGTCATAAATCTTGCCTTGAATATTGACCATGACTAGTTTTGTCAGTTCCTGAAATGTGGTGGCGCCACCTGTATTTTTTCCTGTTTTAACAAATATTTTTCTATTTATTTACTATAAAATGACAACAATCATGTCATTTTCTCAGCTGTGATTACATCTGGTGTCCCAAAACCTGGTGTGTTTATTGATCACAAGTGGATGCCCTATACTAATCACCCTGTCTGTCTGTCTGTTTGTATATCTGTCTGTCTGTCTGTCAATCCGTCCATCCACACAAATTTGTTTCCAGACAATAACTCCAGGTTGGATTGGCACATGGATTTCAAACATGACTTACATGTGGCCCACCACTAAAGCAAGAACCTATATGATTTTGGGGTCATGAGGTCAGTGGTCAAGGTCACAGGACTCACTTAATTGAAAAGATTATGGCTGCATTTTAAGCCAAGCTTTTCATCCCAAACTTTCCATCTTGCGCATTTAGCTGACTTGCCAGTATGGGGAGAGCATAAATTAATTTGGGGTCACAAGGTCAGAGGTCAAGGTCACAGGGGCCATCTGACAGATGATAACTCCAATTTAGTTTGACATATTGGTTTCAAACTTAACTTATAAATGGCCCACCACTAAAGTAAGAACCATGTCGATTTTGGGGTTCAAAGGTCAGGCTCACAGGACCCATTTCTTTAAAAGGAATGTGTATGCCTTTGAAGCCAAACTTTTCATCGCAAACCTTCCATCTTCAAGATATTGCTAACCTGCCACTAGGGGAAGATTCTGTTTGATTTTTGGGTTAAGGTCAAGGTCACAGGGCCCATCCATTCACAAATTAGTTATGGATAATAATTCTGCTTTGGATAGACAGACTGGCTTCAAACTTGCCTTCATAATGACCAACAACATAAGTAAATTCATTTTGATTTTCAGGGTCCAGCAATCTTAGTTGAAGGTCACAGAAGCCACATCTTTAAAAAGATTGTAGATGCACTGTAAATCAAACTTTTCATCCTGAACTTTCCAAAGTTCACACATGGCTTAGTTGCCCAAAGTGAGGAAACCTGTAGAATTTGAGGTTATAAGTTCTCAGATTTTTTGGTCACATGGTCATTGGTGAAGGTCACAGGACTGCCATTCTAAAAATTTTCTTTAAAAATATCCTTATAGACAAATTCAGCTGAGCGTCGAGACCCATGGATCTCTAGTTAAACATTAAAAAAACATGGTAGAGGAAAACAAAAAAATAAATAGTTAAAAATTGAGAAATTGTCATGTAGTTTGATATTAGCCCACTAAAAAGTTGTTTGCTGTTTCCGGTTGCTTAAAATAGTGTACCATTTGAAATTTTCAAGATTGTTAAAATTTCATATGAAAGTGAATGTGAATTTCATAAATACATATACCATCAGCAGGACACTACACAAAGGATATATACTTCGTGGAACTATTATCATTTTAAATGTCAGCAATCCTACCTTAAATCATATTAATGTTTTTTAACAATACAAAATAGTTTTCTATATGATGAGACCTATGTTCAGGTAACAGTTTAATACAAGAAAATTAATATTAAAGATTGTTGACCTCAGGCCTCAGCTGGTTTAGATTTATTTTCAGAAACAAGATCAAGAGAGGAGATTTCATTTTAATGCTGAATATAGCCTTGTTTGCCACATATAGAAATGTTTCCTGTCCTTTTATCAGCCACAATCAACAGATGTGTCTGTCCAAAAAAGGGACAGTGATGCACATGGGCTCACTGTGTGGGTGGGATATCTTTCCTGGTATGCTTAGCCTTGATACAGTTGTAAAAAGATAGGTACCTGAACATTAGATACTGCATTTGTTCAGCTATGACATCTCAGGGGTTGAAATTATAAGGAACTTGCAGGCCTGATACTTATGTTCCAGATCCTGGCCTTGTTATTGCATCAAAAATTGAAAACCCAGTTGTATCCTTAATTTAGTGCATGTTTGTGTTAATTTATTTGTAAATCCTTAAGTAGCTTACTAAAACTCCTTAAATGGCATTGATACATCTTTTATGGCATACCTGCTGATAAGGTGTACTGCCCAGGAATACTAGGAAGTTATATCCTTAATCAGTTTACTTTATATGGCTTTTCTTATAGTTTTTGCACACCTATAGTTCTGCCACATGAGGGCACTAACGATGAACTGATTGATACTTCTCTCAAAGATTTTGTCAGTAACAGGAGTAAGCCGTTTAAGAAAGCACATTAAGCTCACCACTTTGTCCTTTCACGGCAGTGCATTCTATGGGCCATGGTCAAAAACAAATTAATCAAATAGTAATATATTTATAAACCCTTAACTTAAAAAAGATTCTGCCTTGACCAGGGAGAAACTCCCTGATAGCTGAATATCAAATTATTATTCCCAGATGAAAGGGTTCTGACACACTAAGTGTGACAACATAGCAGGCACAGATTGAGAGGAGGAAGTATGGCAGTAATAGAGAACCAGTGGCAGATCCAAGGGGGGGCACAGGCGGCGATCGCCCCCACCCCCCCCCCTAGAATTTTTTTCGGGCTCATGCAAAATTGCAAATTGTATCATTGTTTTCTGGAAAAAGGTACTTTTCTACCTTGTCATATATATTAACTTCTTGACAGTGAAATATTACATCAATAATTCAGGAAAATCAGCACTGCATTAAACACACAAGGAACAAACAGTACCAGAAATATTAACTTGTCACATGAGTAAATCCTAAGGAATAAAGTCTTATATCTCCGATACTGTGTCCACTTGAAGCTAGTCCTTGTACTGGCAGCACTGGAAGATAAAGTCCAGTACACTAGTGGCAGGACCATTCATATACCAGCAAGTCACAAGGTATAACAAGGTGACAAATGGTTAACCTTTAGAACTTTTCTGACAAACAGAAGTGATAAAAGCCTATATTCCAAAACTTCGCATTTGTATCCAATTTATCAGAAACAAAAATGTCAGTTTAAGTGGCCAAAAATGCGCAAATGTGATTTCTTAATCATCATATCTTCAAAAAATTTCCTTAACGTGTGAGGGGTCACCCCCTTCCACACCCTCCCCCTCCCCCCCCCAGGCGCGTAGCCATCGACCACCATGCAAGCTAGAATCTGAGCCTGAGCCGTCGCCCTCCCTAACAGTTTGTTCTGGATCCGCCACTGCCCCCCCCTAAAGGAGACTTGTATATTATACTACAGGAAGTGGTTCAGAATATCTTATGACACACCATTCACTGTACTATTTCACATTATTTGGTGTACTATAAGTTTTGTCAGAGTTATATAACCACCTTTATTTTATCACATAAGCCCAGTGGTTCATCCCCAGAGCTCAGGACGATTGCATCAAACTTTTTGAAGTTGCCTAATACATTGAGTGTCCATGCATGCTTCACTTGCCCATATGAAGCCATCAATCATATTGTACATTTTATCACATGATAGTAGTTATCATTTTATGACATGATGATATGGGATCACTAATACTGTAGTTGCCTTTTTGTTCACTAGGATTTCAAATTCGCAATATTCGCGAAGGGAAATTTATCACAAGATTAGACGCCACATATGCACAGGTGAACAGTAATTTTATTCTCAGCTTCAATGGCATCTCATATATATTGTCCCTGTATCATCAGTATTAGCGAACCTTTTATGTTATCCAAGATTCAAGGATTAATAATATAAAAATACCAATACCTTTGTATATCTGCCTCTGTTGCATGAAGCAATTCCCCGTGTTTGATGTTAGCTAGCCCCGCATGCATTTTTAAAGATCTAGCGAACATATGAGGTAACTGAAATGATAACTGTTATGTACATTGTGTAGGTAACAGTAGGAAAATCGCGAAATTTAAACCCTCGTGAAACTCTAAATAATTGAAAATCGTGAATATTTTACCTCGCCAATATGAAGCCAACCACAATAATCAGATGTACATAAATGGCTAAATAAGAAATTGAGACATGGTGGTATAAAAAACTTACACATAAGTCATTCGTGTTTAGCTTTGTTTTAGATTTTGGAAATATTCTGATACTTTTTATGTTTCCATTTCAAATTATCTCGCTCAGCTTTTATTGCTTTCACACAGGATTTTCAACAGTTACTATAGAGAGGATTTGCTGAAGTTAAATGGGAATCATTACTCCATTAGAGCTGAATATTAATTTGACCACAGAGAATCAAGCATTCTAGGTGTCCATTTTGAGTGCTGTGCTCTGTAGTGGTCCTCTACGTAGTTAAGCTTTTAATACCATCTATAGGTGGATGATTTTAAAAATTTATTTTTGCTAGTATTAATCATCGCAGAAGTTCTTCACTTTGATGCTGAAAAGCTATGAAATGACATTTACATTATTAAATTATAATAATATAAACTTTATTTATTTTACATGGATTTTACAACTAGTTATGATAACTAATACAAGGCACTTTCCATGGTTCGGATGATAGTGCTCGGTAGTCGACATTATTTAATTTATTTGCACATCCAAACAAGGCATTATATATGTGAGTGAAACATGGGTTATATTCATGAGAATATCATTTTGTAAGATCCACATGAAGAGAAAATATATCCAGAATATTTGTTCCAGTCCCAATAAACAGTCAAGGTTTACCTTTTCTTCCTGGGAAAAACTATTTCTAAAAAATGTCAGAGAATGTACTGCTTATCTTTGCACTGCCCTTCACAGGTCATAATTGTGTGACTTTTTTCAGATCTTTGCAGCTTGAGAAAAACTATTTACACCCCTATGAGAAGGCTTCCGAGGAATTCAGTGGTGAATGCAAATAACGTCACTGAGTGTAACTCAGTTCACATTAAAAATTGTATCAGTTCATTTTGCAGTTTTGAGGATGTGAAAGTGATATATTTGGCAAAAGTTTACTTGATGAACTTGTGATAGTGGAGGAGAGATTGTGCATTTTCTTTTCATACTATTTTGCTTCCGCCACTGGAATTAAAAACGTAATCAACCAGCTATGTGTGATTTGCGTCATTGGCCCTGAAATTAGAAAGGTTTTTTTCTATATATAGCATCAGTATACTGTATATATTACTGAATCAGGTAACAAATCTGATAAGGACACTTGTCATATAAGTGTCAATCAGGGAGTTCAGTTTGTTTTTGCAGAAGTTATATATGCTCACAGTGACATATCACAATATATGGTTGACTCTCTGTACATAGATGTTTTATTGTGTTTGAGATAGATACTGTTTTACAATAAATATGTGTTTGCACAAACTGAGCATTGGGGCAGGGGTCAGTTTGTTTTCACACAGGACTGAGAGGGACTTCTCTGAAACCATGGTTAAATTGTCCAGCCCTTAATAATTTTCAGAAAAATTTCCTGTTCTGTCTCGTCTTTGCTGGACAAATGAAATAATTCAGGTGTCTTGTCAGAGTGAAAAAAACAAACCTAATATGATTTTCAGTTTTTAGCTCAGCTTCACTATAAGTCATCTGAGCTATAGTCGTGGTCCTTTGTCCATCGTCCGGCCGTCTGGCCATCTGTCCGTTAACAGGGCACGTTTTGAAACCGTTGGACCTACGAATCCAAAATTTTGCATACAGTTAGATGTTCCAAGAATCTCCTACCATACTGAAAATTGGGTCACTAAGACTTCGTTCCTTTGAGATATTAAAGAAAAACATCCGTTTTCCATTAAAAACCCATTGTTACAGTTCAAGACTGCCTTATCTCAAAACCACTGATCTGAATTTGATCATAGTAAATATTCATATTCTTCCATACATTTCCTATGTACATACCAGAAATTAGGTCAGTATTGCTTAATTTGTTGAAGTTATGGGCCCAAACATAATGCACCTTGCAAAATATCAGGAAATATATTTACTCACTTAACATAAGAATTGATGATGCTAGAGACTTTTTTCAGGGATATAACTTCATTTTATCAAGATTCAATTGTATACCAAATTTTAGATCTGAATTTTGCAATTTTTAAAAATTATTAGCATTAATATAAAATCAATACCTTAAATTTTGCCAAACTTTGGCCACGGCATGTTTTTTTCCTGTAGGTACTGTGGATTAAATTTTCACAGCATGTACACATAAGGATTTAATCTGTAAAATTCTGAAATTTGAAAATAAAAGCTGCAAAATTAGGCCAATTATTGAATTTTTTTGGAGGCTCTTGTTGTATTCCCTTACATTGTCAAGCAGTCCACTTTGGTCACTGTAGGTCATTCAGAGCGGCTCTCTATGCTCCCCAGGCTGTCCCCAAGCCCTCTCTTTTGTTGAGCTTCATCAGGCTGTCTGCATTGAATACCACAGGGAGCCTTTCTCTCTTCTCCCCCTCCCCCCCCCCCCCCCCCATTCTGTTGACAGACGTGTACTATAAACAAGATGAATCTTTTAATTTCACCTTTTTTTCAGCAAAGAGCAGTAACAACAGAGACCCCTCCCCCCACCCACCCCTTCAATACGCAGGACTTAAACAAGACAAATCTTATAATTTAAATGTGAAATAAATTCTTTTTGTTGAGACTAAGACAATTTTGATTTTTTTTTTTTAAAGAAAAAAATGTTCAGGAATTTAATCCTAATAATCAAATGTGATTAAATATTAGGAACTGATGTAAGTGCTAACTGACAAGATTTAAGAAGATATAAATACTTTGTTGCATTTCATTCATATCTCTTAAAGTTGGCCAAGCCTAGTTGTGAATAACACTGTTAAACTAAGTTTTAAAATCAGGAATATTGGTCAAACTTTGTGGGATTAATTTTTAACTCATATGGCCGTATATTTAACTTTTGGAAACTTAATTACCTTCACACATTATTTGTTTATGAAATGTATTTTTTATATAACACTGTAGAGCCATTTTATCCCTTGGTGCATCACTAAATAGTTTCAGGCCAAAGGTTTCATTTATTACACAGTGCATATGCTTTAGCTCATGTCCATTATTCAATAATTTACAGAGTTTCATTTTAGCAGGGCCATTTTCTCATAGCTTTTCAAATGGTAATATACACGAAAAACCAAAAGAAATAAAAATATTTTGCAGTTTCTAATATTTTTCCAAAATTCAGCTGAGTGACGTGACCCATTGGTCCCTTGTTCTTTATAATAGATGATATGCTCACAGAGTTCCATTTGGTTTATATTTCATCATAGCGACATTGTGTATAACACAGAAATTAGTTTAAAATTTGGTATATATTTATTTAAAGCCAAAACATCTTGAGTAAATTTAAATCCAGTGGTTGTCTTTTTAGGATCTCTGTTGTTCTTTATTAAACAATAAAGATGAAACTAATTAAGATCATTTTTTACAAGAGATTTTTTACAATCTGCCAATTTACTTCTATAGGAAGAGATAAAAAAATAAAAATTTACATCTGTTTACATTTTAGGGTAATTTTTAAATGTAATATCTGCTTTAACACCAACAGTTAATTTTTTAGTTTTCACAGCCTTACTTAGTCTATCTTTAAGTTTTTGAGACAACCAGACTGAGAGATTAACACTCAGAAGAATAGGAATGGACACATGGGGGCAGATGTAACCTCTTTTTTTGTGATTTAATTAGTATAAATATGTGTTTATCAATTATAATAACTTCCTGTTAAGGATAAATATAGATACTTGACCTAGACCCAAATATGAAAGTGGGTCACAGTTAAGGTTTCCTACTGAAATAAGTGGTTACTTGATAGAATTTGACATTATTTTCTTCAATAACCATTGCATATACCAATTAAAGCTTTATTATCCCTGCGCAAAGCAAGGGTTATTTTTAATGTAACCAGCATAGGCCATTATATACAACATGTGATTGTCTCATCAAATCTAGGTGGCCGACCCATTTGGTTGTGTTGATAATGATAATATAGATATATGAAGTATCCACTGATGAATTAAACTGCATCAACATAATTAGCCCATACTTAAGTACCTCTGTATTGCTGACGTCAGCAAAGGCATAGTGATGTATTAGACTATTTTAAGGGCAGGAGCTGGCAAGATACAGTATTAACAGGAATACCACATGAATATTAATTATTCAATATGTGTTAATGTGTAAGCGAGACACTCCTGAATTACCATCAGTTGGGGAAATTATATAGCTCTGCTAAAAAATGTGAAGGATATGGCCTAAATGAGTGTACATGTACTTCAAGAGCATACCCACATAAACAATATTGCACCTCTTGTGTTGCTATATATTATGATCTAGCACACTCTTAAAGTGGCATATAGAACCCCTCGTGGTTAGGTTGTCTGATGGCAAACATATTATATATTTATTATCAGTTCTAAATATTCTTTATAACCTGAAGAAAACCTTCTGTGTAGGAATTGTTGGAAATTTGGTAATGATAACACAAATCTAAGGATGATATTTAGTGTAAATGTATTAAGTGGCAGAATTTTCCCAAATCTAAAACAAATGTTAAAAGAACAGGGTTAAGACTGTCTTAACACACAGATTCTGTTCTGTTATATCATGTTAGTTCCCTGGATTATATGATTTGCACAACATCATGTTCCATGTTTATGTTTTAAACTAACACAGCTGTTGTCATTATTTCAGCAACATCATACACTGCACTCAATTGAAAGGTCAGGAGGAAACACCTCAGTGTAAAGAGAGTGCTGCCCTCTGGGGCCAAACTGGTAAACAAAGCTGTCAAATCTCTGATAAAAAGTAACCAGGCAGATTACACTCCCAAATTTGAACAAAAATATACCTTTCCTACCTACTACTACAAGTAGTATATGTGTCTTGTTCCATTTAAATTCATGCAAGTATTCTAAAGTTTCTTTCAGATTTGACAAACCCAAGTGACCCAAATAACCCTTACTAATCTTCAAGTTGTGACTGCATAAATATGCTTTAGTGTTAGTGCAAAAAATATGTTTTTTGTTTAAAAGAATTCTCTAGTATTTCGTAACTGGAACTTGGAAGCTGCTTTAAGTCATAGAATCAGCCTAAAGAGCATAAAAAAAATCAACACTTGAACTGGTAGAATTCACAGTGCAGCATAACTTGGCGCCAGATCAGGAATTAAAACTGGCAATGTTGAATTGAACATACCATGCTGGCATTGCATGATAGTGTGACATCAACTATAGATAAAGACTACTATCCTGGTTTGTCACAAGAAAAGCAGTTTATAGTTATGTTAATTGTTATGACAAATTTATCACTTCACTGCGATGTTATATATGTCTGTAACATGACCAACCCTGTTATTGAGCTGAACCAGAAATTGTTCTCTGCTTTAGCTGAATGGCGACATTGATTTGGGCTTGTCTTTCTGTCAGTCTGTCTGTGAGACCTTCGTCTGTCAGTCCTTCAGGTTTTTAGCCCTCAGCCCTTAGGCTGATGGGCTATTGTCGTCACCCAAGCTGTCCGTCCGGCGTCCGTTAACTTTTACCTTGTGAGCGGGATATCTTAAAAAGGATTCACTGTCAGAATTTTATTTCCTCGGTAAAGATGTATATCGACAAAATCTCGGTCAAGTTTGAAGATGGGTGACCTTGATCATTTTTCTACATTTTAGAGCTGATTATAGAAAAACACTTAGATGTTTATTACTCAGGAACCATTTGGTGGATTTTCACAAAACTTACCATGATTATTGGGACTGATAGTTTGTACCTGCTACACAAGTTTGGTGGTGCCACCTACATTTTCTGATTTTTAATGAATTTTTATCGGATTTTTCAACTTAGGCCTTGTGAGCGGGATATCTCTAAAAGGATTCACCGTAGGGACTTTATTTTTTTGGTGAAGATGTATATTGACAAAATCTCGGTCAAGTTCGATGATGAGTGACCTTGACCTATTTTTCTACGTTTTAGAGCTGATTATTGAAAAAACATTTAGAAGCTTATTTCTCAGGAACCATTGGGTGGATTTTCACAATACTTACTATGATCATAGGGACTGATGATCTGTAACTGCTGCACAAGTTTTGTGGTGCCACCTACAATTTCTGATTTTTAATGAATTTTTCTTAAATTTTTTAACTTTGGCCTTGTGAGCGGGATATCTATAAAAGGATTCGCAATAGGAATTTTATTTTTTTTGGTGAAGATGTATATCGACAAAATCTTGGTCAAGTTCGAAGATGGGTGACCTTGACCTACTTTTCAAGGTCACAGAGCTTATAATAGAATAAAACTTAGAAGCTTATTTTTCAGGAAGCATTTGGTGGATTGTTATGAATCATGGGACATACCTGTCCATTTTAAATTTATAAGTGAGATATGTACAAATATATATACATCCATGTGAGAACAGATATTTAGTACTTGTTACTGTTACCACCTCTAAACACTGTTCTTTTGGCTGAGGGATTTTGTCAGCTTCTGCTGATATTCTAGTTGTTTCCTTGGGATAACTTTCAAAAATATTATCCGATTTCACACAAATTTGGGTCAGTGATTGCTCTCATGCATACCTTGGTTGGGATTGGTTTTGGAGGGTCTGTCTGAAAATTTATTATAAGCTTCAAAACAAATTAAAATTTTCCCTTTTGTTCCCAATTCACAGCTATGACATGTAGAGACATCTTCACGGGATAATGAAAACAAAAACACAGGCACTGTGACATGTGGAGACATCTTCAGGAGAGAAAAAAACCTAAAACATTCAGAAAGAAAGCATGAAGATCACAGGAACCTAAAATAAAAAGATGTGGAAGCGGAGGACATAAATTCCATGAATTTGCATTTTATAAGTAATATTATCCGACTTCATACTATGACCAATCAATTGCATGAATATCCAGGGTTAACTTTTAGTTTCAAGATACTGGGAACCCTGACTGCATTTATTTTCATGAAATAAATTGAATCAAGTTTGATACATCCAAGATAATCTACATGGAACACTTTTATTTGAACACAATTTTTCCATGCTGTTTACTGATATTTCAGCATCAATTTTCATAATAGCCATGCAAAATACATGATTCTGACATGTTATATTTGACAGATGAAAAGGAAATTTCTCACAGTCAGATTGATGGTGATGATCAAGACAGCTCACACAGGTGTGTTTTCATTTATTTTCACCATTTTTTAATTGTCATGAAATTGATTACCAATTTTTGTAAAAGTTGATCATGAACCAAGTTTGGATAATTGAACTTTTATTTTAAATATGATTTAATTTTCATATGGAACCAGCTTTGAGTATATCTTGTCACTGTAGATCACATTCCTCCCTCCCTTTCATGTGTCACTGAGAAGGAGAGATCAATACCTTGATAAACATATATTAGGGATGTACAATTCATCAAAGATGCATTAAATTACAAGCTCTTGTATAAGTTGTAATCAATTATTAACCTCTGTATCAATTCATTTGAATTATTATATTTTTTGCATGTACCATCCCAAAGTCCTCTCAAATCTGACAGAGCAGTTCAGTTGTTTACCATATATGTGCCCTAAATCTATTTAAAAGTTCGCTGGTGGACCACTCCACTTGCATATAAACATATATGGTGGTGACAAACAAAGGGAGAGCTACATTTTTTTTAGTGACTGAAATTAACAAACATCCATTTTGCTAAAATTGCTTTTATTTTTTAAAAAGACTTCATGCAATTTACTACTTAAATAAAAGTTGAATCAAGAATTGAATCAAAGGTAAAGAATCAAAAATTGAATCGATTCTAAGGGACCCCCCATTTCACAGGCCTGATGTATATATATATATATATATATATATATATATATATATATACTCTATTTTTAATTTTTATTTCAGTGTTTTAAACATATATTAATTTAAAAGTAAAATTCTCAACAGTTAGAGTACAGGGAGTTTTGGTTAAAATTTTTCTGTTCTGCAGGATTTTACTGTCTCTCCTTTCTGACTTATCTGTACCAGTACATAAAATATGAAAGTTCACAGATGAAGACATATTTACTGTGGTTATTTACAGAAATCAGTAGGGATTGGTTGTAAGTCAACAGGCATTTGTTTTCATTAAATAAAAATATATATTCTGTTTTAAATTGTGCGTTTGACCTCAGATCCCATTCATAGAGCTCTATTTGTTCAGTGACCTGCATCTGTACAAGGTACCAGTCATGTATTTTAGTATGATTTATGGGTGCACTTGTAAAGATCTGTATCACAGATGTCCTGTTCACTGTGTACAGTTAGATGATAATAAGTACACATGAACATGTCACATGTTTTTCATGAAAAAAAAATAAAATATGAATCAATACCTGTACTTGTTATAGTCATGAGCTAACAACAAAATTTTGCAGTAATTCTTTTAAATATTTATAATTGACATAGTATGATACTAAACTTGGTGTGAAATATGTGACTTAATATTAAAAGAGAGAAAAAATCATGGCATAATTGATATTTCATGACTTTTTGGCCCCTTGATACTTTGTGGCTATTGTGTACAGAATATTGATATAGAATATCTAGATTATTCTGATCACATATTCAAATATAACATAGTGCCTGTAGGATATAAGAGTTATGAATCTAAAATCCCAAATAATGGTTGTTTTTGTGAAAGAGTTTATAAATCCATGTTTTGATACAAATTCATATCATAATCGTTTTAAGGGAAGTAAAGCTGATGCATAAACTTCAACTGATATGCATGTGTTTGTAGCCCTATGCATGTATGCATTACTAAGTGTCATTCTGTGTACAAATTGAAGATTCTCTCTCATGAAAATGGTCAGGTCTCTTTGGAAAACTACTAGGTAGATAAATATTCTCATGTCAACCAGCAAACTCATCGCAGACCCAGATCCTGATAAAAAAAAAATTCAAGAACTGACTTGATATTTATAAACTGCACCACAGATACTTCTGAATAGCTAAAAAAATATCTGCTAGATTGCCATGGGAATGCCATGAACTGACATGGATTGCACATATATGAATATTAAAAAAGGTCAAACCACATGTCCCTCAGGCTGATGATATCACTTTAAAACACTTCAGCTACAAAGTTTGCATTGGTGGAAAACAGAGATCCCTTATGTGACCGCATGTGCAATATAATTATATATACGGTAATCCTGATTTCCAGTTAACATTTAAAAATTAAAATTGACTTGTACACACAATTCTTACATTCACAATAGACTTATTGAAGAAATTTCCAGTGAAGCATATCATGTTTGGTGGGTAACTTAAAAATTTGTTAAAAAAAAATTAAAACAAAAAGTTTCCCAGCTTTCTAAAATTAAAGATTGATTGATTCATATTTGATTTTGATACTCAGGTCTGATAGTGTGGAAGAAAAGGTTGATCTGAGACGCACATCGTGGATGAACGGTTTCATGATGTACAGTAGAATGCACCGCAGAGAGTTCATCCAGTAAGTTTGTTTTGTTTAAAAAATTTGTGAAGATATTGCCAAAGGTACATGATCAGTCGTTAATATTACATGAGTTTGGTTTACTTTATGTTATATGAAATTTCACTTCACCTATGTTTAGACTTGTAGATTATCAGTATTCTTCTATATCATGAAAAAAAAATCCCTTAAGACATATTTTTAGTCTGGTAAGTTTTCCTTATTATCGTTATTTTACTGGAACACAATAATTTCTTGGAAACATTTAAGTAAAATGGCTCAGGGCATGGGCCATGCAGGAGTGGTTAGTATATGATCACAAAACACACTGTAATGTTTGTTATCATAATATACTGGGTCTACACAGGTGAGATCATCCAGAGACTTCCTTATCAGGTTTGATATACATATAAGGTATATATGCCAGGTATACATGAAGTATAAGGTAGTATCAGATTATTTGCTATCATAAGCAGTGATTCACCAAAACAAAACTGAAATAATGAAAATCCCTTCTCATGGAAAACTGATGATCATGATGCATGACACATTATTCCCCTCATGTCATCTTCAGTATTGACGGTTATAATAAGGAAATTGATCAAAATAGAATTTTTCAATCAGACTTATTCTTCCTCATCTGTGCCCTTTTTTCCTGATTTCCTTGACTGAAAAATCTGGGTTTCACCCTTCAGGTATTCATCCCTTAAATCAAATGCCATAGAGATACCTGATAATTGTATATACATATCTCATGAACACCCTGTGGCTGTGACAATTTTAATAATGATTTTAAAAAAATATGGTGGAAATAAAATATAACTGTTTAGGAATCTTGTGAATAGACTCTTGTACATTCTCCCTAGAAAGCAGAATATTAAGATTTTCCCTGTATCAAGATTCCAGAAACGTCTCTATTCTCAGAGACCTTGATGTTAAAGCCTGAGTGGCTGTGCATATTACACATTTACCTTGCTTGTCTTAATTTCTGAAGGTGTAATAACTAATACTCCTGTATGTTTAGATCTCATCCTGGTGTTCACACCTCCCAGATCAGTAAGAAGATGGGTCATGCCTGGAGGAAGCTGTCACCCACAGACCAGGAACCTTACAGGTAAGTTTATTAACAGGACACAGATGAAACATGACCCACGGTGGCTGGCTTTGACATTGTTTGACTTTAAATATAGCATTAGTTATAAACTGGAGTTTATAATTGTTATAATTACATTTATATATTTAATTTTATACCATCATTATAACTATTTTCATTATTATTCTGATTATTATTATTATTAAGTTTATATAATTTACTGTATAATTTTTCACTACTTTTGCCTGAGTAGTTGCACTTACCCTGTGCCAACTGTATCTCTGTCAAAGAAAAGCCATAAAATTTGCATTTATGTCTCAAATAGTGTTTTATCCATTGTAAACTTCCTTTATGCTGACTTTAGATAAATACCCAGATAGCAGGGGACATCCTCTTAGTTATAGGACTAGAGATAGTCATGAATTAATTTTAATCACTTTAAATTATTGATCACTGGTGGAAGGATAAACAGAATTTTAAAAAATGAAACTCTCATTTAAAGTTTTCAAAAGTACTACTGGTAATAGATATTTTTGTAATTATGAAAGCTCTAATTAGAGTTTATTACTATTAAATAAATATATTTTGGAGTTATGAAATTACTGCAAATCATGAATAATATCATCCTTGTCAGGTCATGAGTGCTGCACCTACAAACCAAAAATATTTATTTATAAAAATAATTGGAAAAAGTCTTTAACACTATACTGTGAACAGACATGTCCCATCACCGCCTGGTACTCAGTGATGAAAAAAAAAATAAACATGTCATGTAAACAGCACTGACACACTGACTGAACAGTTCATGAGATCAGCCCACCAGGAAATGAGTAAGGACCCCAAAAGGGTAATCTATGCTGTAATCTCTGATGCTGCAATTCTCCTATTAACACAAATTGAAAGTGTGATTATTCAGTGATAAACAGCGGAACTGAATAGGTGACAGATTTTGGCAATGTATTGATAAATGCAAATAATAATATTGCTTATGCACTGTCTCACAAATGTATGATGATTTAAGTAGATGAGGTTACTTAGTGTATCGTTGTATGAAATCAGGCCACAGGCAGGATGTTAAGCATATCAGGGTATTGTTCAAGCAAATATTAAAACTGCACAAACTTCGAATCAAGCGTTCCTGTCATCATAAAATGTGCCCATAGTCCCCAAGCAACTATATGAAGATATTAGAGCCAAGAAACCAGGCTCATCTAAGACCGAGGCCTTTCAATTTTAATGTTGACCCATTACCAGTCGATCTCAAGTCTGTATATAGCTTTTCTGTATAATATGAATATTTTGAATTTAAATAAGACAGAATCTGTATAATAATTACAGAAACATAACAGAATAATTGCAAACTCATACAAGAGCCAATTATAATTAATATGGCAAATAGCCTTGATATGAGTGATTGATGTAATTTAGTTATTTACTCATGGACATGTAAGTGATGCTTTTCAGTCTGTATTTAAACTTTAGAAGTGCAAAAATCCGGAATCACAACTGCACATTCGCCTTGTAAATGAACAGAGTGGTCAACTGTACATTAGAATATACCCTGAAGCATATTGATGCAATATCAATACAATTCATGCATTTCACATCTCATGGATTGCTTAAATCCTATTGTCAGCTTGATATAATATAAACCTCAGTAAATAACCTGTAATGTGTGTACAATTACTATATATAACAGCTCAGGTAGTGCTGAAATCCTCTTTTCATTTCTCAGTAATTGTTTGGAAAAAACTAGTCCCCTGCTATGGTATGTGCATTCACAGGGGCTTCTGTGATAGTAATATGGTCATTGAGAATAATAATATTCACCAAACAAGCTCCTATGCTACGGATTACTCATATGACTATGTATTGAGGGCTTTCTTTAGCTGCTGGAGGTATGTATTTACCGTTAAGTAGGGTGTGGTACATTTTTCGTAGCAACAGCTGGGAGAACTATTAACACACCTTGAGGTTGTTTTCCTTCCAGGTGTACCTGATATACAAAGCACATATAAATCACTGCCTTTTGTATGAGGGGACAGGTTAGTTTACACAGGTATAACACCACCACAGGGGTGGAAACCTCTGACAACACGTTTACAGGTCTGTATAAATGTTCTACAGGCAATCACATTTGGAAACTATTGGCTCATGTCTATATCTACTGCAGAAAACTGTTGCCAGCACAAGAATTAAAATTTATTCTGTCCAGTCAATTTTGGTTGTAACAGTTAAGTGGAGCACAGATACAACAGGATGCAAAAAAAAACAATATATCGGTTTCATCAGATGCCCCTGTATTGATATGCTGATGATATATAATATGCATATAATTTGATGCCTAATTATAGAATGTAAAGTTAAATGCTACATTTAACAATATATGGAGTTTCTCATCGCCCATCGTAGGTGAAATTTCATTGGTGCTGGACAAGAAACAAGGCAGCTCATTTATTAAAATAAAACTCTCTAAAATATAGATCTCAGTTTAAAATAGAATATTATGCTTATATATAAATGCAAAATTTGGAATCTGATTTAAGATGAAATAAAAATTTGTTGATATTTCAATGAAGATGAAAGAAAATGTGCTGATAATCAGAAATTTGTATCATATCACAAGAAATATCATGATGTGTATCATAAAATTATGTATGATATTGTTTCAGTCCTTTTGTCAGTATCTTTCGAAATTTTTGGGTCCATAGGTATTGGGCTGTGTTCATGACCTTTCTTTAGTCTATCTTGTACCATTTTGAGCAAAAGTAAAAACTAAAAAAAATCATAATTCTCATGAATTGGAGCAGTTCTCTCGCACAGCATAGACAGGATAACTTAAAAGCCTAATTTGAAATGAATGGGCCTGAACCCTTAGTCTCTTTTAACAAATTTTTATTTAACAATAAATTTACATATTTATTCAGGTCTGTTCAAAGCTCTGTTATAACATACATAAATTCATCATTAACCACCTCTTTAATTTCCCACGATACACATCTCCAAACAATGCAAAACAATATAAAAATATACCACATTATCATGTCTATAATTCCATTTCATTATGAAAATTGGGAGTAGACCCTTTTTCTATTAAATTAAACACATTCCCCTTATTTTTGCAATGATATATTCTTTTTTGTATCAATGTTAAAGTGATCAAATTTCACCACTTTAGTTGACACCACTTTTCTAAAGATATCCAAAATGTTTTTATTTTGTTACATTCCAAGAAGATTAGGTGTATCCTCAGTAGCAAATTCACAAAATGAACATTTATATCTTCTTTTAGCTTCCATTTTTCCAACCAGTAATAAGGGACAAGAATATTCTGAAAAAAAGTCTTATTTGAAAATTCTGAGTTTTCTCATCTGTAAATACCTGTTTTGGTATTAAGTATACAGATGACCAGTCACAATTGTGATCTATATTCAAATATTTGTTAATCCATGGTGACTTTAAAGCAAAGCCTACAATTTCATATTTAATGCATCTGTATATCTGCTGTGAAGTGTCTCTGTTTAATATATTAAGTATATCATCGTTACTTTCTTTGACCCTCAACCCCCATCATAATATAGTATTATAATCTTTTAAAATGTTGATCAAATTTAAAGTTTTAACTCGTTCAACACATAATATGACAAAGAAATTAGAATTTATGTTGTTTCCTCCAGTGACAAGAGTTTTCAATAAAATATTACAATTTATTCATAAATTGACAAGTTTCAACAAGGATATGTCATTGGAAATTTAACATCAGAATGAGGAGAAAATATATAACCGAATATACATGACTTCTTATTGTCACCTATTGGTTCATATGCTTTATTTTACTTTTGAATATTCTTTTGAAAGACTCAAGTTTCACTCTAATATTGAAACTTTTTATGGCAGACCCAGAGGAGGCAAGTCCTGAGCCTTTCTACATAGGTGATTCAGGCTGACTCTGGCTTAAGGCTGCCAAAATGAGACCTATATGGGAGGGCACCTTTGATTGACTGGTTGTAGTGGAATCTAAGGTCATATAATTATTGGTCATCTAAGCCCAGAATTCAGACTATGAATTATAAAGTTGCGTGGACTCTGACCTAGAGTGTGGTGATCTGGATTCAGTCTTGGCCTCAGAGGATAGTGACTCCATTCAGACTCTGACCCTTAAGTGGCATGGACTCTGACCTAGGTAACCTGGACTCAGTCTTGGCCTTGGAAATTAGTGATTCCCTCTTGATCTCAAGGGACTCTGTCTGGGACTGCCACTTATAATTTATTTGTGTTTAGGCCTAGATAAAATTCTGGTCCAGTTTAAAACTGGCCTAGTCCAATGTAATTTTTTTTTATCTGGGCAGATCCAGATTACAATCACAATCTGCGGGACCATCCAAATTTTAAATTGGACCTGCAGTTATTAAATTTTTGACCTTGGCTGGACCACATTACAAATGCAATGTGGTCCAGCTCAGATTTAAAATTGGGCCAGCTCAGATTAGTAATAGAATCTTAATCTACCCATGAATGGCTGAGTTATATAGTTATATATTATCTTGACTTCTATCATAGTCTGAATCTATTCCAAAAACCATTCATTACATCATAAACACTTGCAGCAGAAAAAAGGATATTGACAAAAAAATTTTATAATATGGGAAGCTGTATCAAGAAGTTAAAAGAGATAATTAGTTAATTACTCAGTTAATATCACAAAAACCGTCATAATTGTGTTATCATTGATTTATCAGTTTTTTAAGCCCAGACAGTTACAACCACTATACTATAAAACTAAACCAAAAATCTTAAGCAAAACCTTTACAATATCATTATCAGAAGATCATTTTTCAACACATATACAGGAAAGATAGACTATAGATGGCGTATGGATTCATTCAAATTCCAAAGCTTAGAAAAGCAATATTTGTCATCATAATATTAGCTCAGCATGCACATTCTACTTTAGACCACCAAGGCTGAGTTAATAGTCTGCTGTAGTGATGGTGTCAGTCTCATCCAACTAAAGAAAATTATTAATTTTCTGTATTTTAACTAAATAAATTGTTTCAGAAAATCTGTTCAAAATACATGAATAGAAGCAAAAGATAAAAAACATACACATTTTAGAACATATTACTTGTTTACACCTTAATTGTATCCGCCAAAACAAAGTTTTGCAGATACTATTTTTGACCGGGTTCCGCCGCCACCACTGCCGCGTTCGTTTCCGGAATAGAACTCTGAGACCACTGGACAGATTTTTCCAAAACTTGACACGATTGTCGGGTCACATGAGAACTGGTGCCAAAATATTTTGTGGTGACCTCTGACCTTTCCTCTCTCCTGTGCGTCCCTCTGTGCGAATGTTTCGACATATTAACCCACATATATCGGGAACCATTTGACCAATCAGGAAAAAAATTTTGCACAAATGTAGCCCTTGGATAGCTTTATAACATACATAAAAAAATGGTGGCGCCACCTGCAAACATTTTTGCACAGCGTCCATCTGTTCATCTGCCATGGGAAAAAATCACTCATATTTCTGCATTGGTTGGACTTATCCTCCTGAAATTTTACATGTGTATACATCCTGGACAGCTTTCTTGATTTTATGGCAGGTGGCACCACCTACATTCACGTTTATGCTGCAGACATCCAAGCTCATAACTCCGGAACAGTTTAACAGATTGGGCCAAAATTTTGCATGTGTATAGATCGCACATAGCTCTTTATCATAGGCAAAACTGGTGGCGCCACCTGCAACCATTTTTGCTCAGCGTCCGTCTGTTTGTCTGCTGGGGGATAAAATCACTCATATCTTTGCAGTGGTTTGACTAACCTGCCTATAATTTTGCAAATTTATACATCTTGGATAGCTTTTTGGATTTGTGGCAGGTGACGCCACCTTCATTCACATTTACGCTCCAGACATCCAAGCTCAAATCTCAGGAACCGTTTGATCGATTGGGCCAAAATTTTGCATGTGTATAGATCTCACATAGGTTTTTATCAAACGCAAAACTGGTGGCGCCACCTGCAACCGTTTTTGCACGTTGTTCATCTGTTTGTCTGCTGTGGAATAAAATCACTCATATCTCAGCAGTGGTTTGAATTTTTGCTTATGTATACAACTTTGCAGCTTTCTGGATTTTGTGGTAGGTGACTCAACCTACATACACATTTTGGCTGCAGACATCCATGCTAATATGCAACACACCTCACTCTATTTCCCCTTGCCACTCAATCCATGCCTCACTTCACTTGTCCCACTCTGATTTTGGCAGATACACGTAGTCGCTTGTCGACTACCCGTATTCTAGTTTGTTAAAAGTGGAATGTCTGAACACTTAATGACTGAAAAATGTTCATTTGAAAAATTTAAAAATCAACATTTTGTAATCTATATAAAATTAACAAGTTACAGTAAATCTTATAAACATGTACCATAATGTAGTGAACATACTTAGTTTTTGGATTATGTTAATGTCAAACCGAGTCATTCTAAGCATGGTTCATGAAGTATATTTACCTTGGTCATCTATCAGCACAGTCTATAGTCGACCAAACCGGATGGGTTTCTTCAAATTATGGCACCAGAATGCAATCTCACCTTAACTATTAACCAGTCACTGAATTGTCTACACAAAGTTACACTGAATACAAAGGTTTTATAACTAATTTATGTTAGAATATCAAGAACAATGAAAAGATTTTGATTTTAACCATTTTTATGTGATTTATACTACATTAAAAACATAATAAAAAAATAAATAATGAAAATCCACGTGTATTACATTAATCACATATAAAGTTTGAAGACTGCATTTTGCAAAAGTCACTTAACTTCTATAAATTTAGAAACCTTGTTATTACTGTAGTGTTAGGTTAATTTTTAAAGGCTGTTTCCTGTTTGCAATATACAGAGGGTATATATATAACAGTTGCAGTACTTAATATCATAAAACTTAAAACTGTAGGTTTAATGTTAGTCACTCTATCATTCACAATCATATAAGAATAAGCCCAGTCAAGGAGTAGATAAGTATACTAAGGATTCTTTTCTGGGCTGGCCCAGTATGAAATCTAATTAGACTAGAATTCAATCCAGAATTCTCCAGCATGGGATTTTAATCTGGGCCTTGATGTATATATAACGGCTGAAGGGTTGGTCAAATAGGACTGAAAAAAAAACCTTGAAAATCCTTGTATACTCCTCACAAAACATTTGAAAGACCTTTGAAATTAAATAAAAAATAAATAGTTATATTTGTTACTGGTCTAGTACACGACACATAACCAGGATACTGTATCATAGAGTATGTGTTACCATCATTTATCTGGATCAGCAGATTTGTATTTACCAAGGGATCTTTAACTTCCTGGTGCATGATATGCCTGCTGCTGATTGGTCACCACTTAACCAGACATCTTGAGTAAATAAAAAACATGTGCCCTGCTTTTCAGCTGGCAAGTGGGAAACAAGAAAGTGCTCAGCAGTTCACTTGAGATTAAAGTCCATCAGTAAAGTATGATGCCTGTATTGTTACCACTGTAGATACAAACTTCTAATTTAGTAACCAGATACCCTTTGGAAAGATAGAACATTTCTAAACTCATGTCCCTATAAATTTAATTGTATCCGCCAAAACGAAGTTTTGCGGATACTATGTTTTTGACCGGGTTCCGCCGCCGCCGCGTTCGTTTCCGGAGAACTCCTCTGAGACTGCTGGACAGATTTTTCCGAAACTTACACAAATTATCGGGTCACATGTGAACTGGTGCCTAACCAAGTGACCTTGACCTCTGACCTTTCGTCTCTGCCCAGCGTCCGTTTGTGCGTCTGTTTCCACACATAAACCCATATATCTCGGGAACCGTTTGACCGATCCGGAAAAATTTTTTACACAAATGTAGCCCTGGGATAGCTTTATAACATACACAACAAAAGGTGGCGCCACCTGCAACCATGTTTGCACAGTGTCCATCTGTTCATCTGTATGGGGTTAAAATCACTCATATCTCTGCAGTGGTTTGACTAATTCACCTAAAATTCAGCATGCGTATACATCCTAGATAGCTTTCTCGATTTTATGACAGGTGGCGCCACCTACATTCACGTTAACGCTCCACACATAAACACATATATCTCGGGAACCGTTTGACCGATCCGGAAAAAAATTTTACACAAATGTAGCCCTGGGATAGCTTTATAACATACACAACAAAAGGTGGCGCCACCTGCAACCATGTTTGCACAGTGTCCATTTGTTCATCTGCCTGGGGTTAAAATCACTCATATCTCTGCAGTGGTTTGACTAATTCACCTAAAAATCGGCATGCATATACATCCTAGATAGCTTTCTTGATTTAATGACAGGTGGCGCCACCTACATTCACGTTAACACTCCACACATAAACCCATATATCTCGGGAACCGTTTGACCGATCTGGAAAAAAAATTTACACAAATGTAGCCCTGGGATAGCTGTATAACATACACAACAAAAGGTGGCGCCACCTGCAACCATGTTTGCACAGTGTCCATTTGTTCATCTGCCTGGGGTTAAAATCACTCACATCTCTGCAGTGGTTTGACTAATTCACCTAAAATTCGGCATGCGTATACATCCTAGATTGCTTTCTTGATTTTCTGACAGGTGGCGCCACCTACATTCATGTTAACACTGCAGACATCCAAGCTCATATCTCGGGAACCGTTTGACCAATCAGGAAAAAGAATTTACACAAATGTAGCCCTTGGATAGCTTTATAACAAGAACAAAAATGGTGGCGCCACCTGCAGCCATTTTTGCACAGCGTCCATCTGTTTGTCTGCTGTGGGATAAAATCACTCATATCTCTGCAGTGGTTTGACTTTGCCACATGAAATTTTGCATGTGTATATATCTTGGATAGTTTCTCATTCAAATAACAGGTGGCGCCACCTACAATCATGTTTATGTGGCAGAGATCCATTCTAATATTTAACACATGTAACTCTATATCCCCTTGCCACCCAATCCATGCCTCACTTCACCAGTCCTTCTCTGATTTTGGCAGATACACGTAGTCGCTTGTCGACTACCCGTATTCTAGTTCTCTTAGTTTTGGGTAAGAAAATAATCAATTAATCCTGCCTATGGTCCAAAATTTCATTCTAAGGTCACTATAATGTTGATTTGTTGAAGGTACCATTGAAAGAGGAAGTGTATGGGTAATGTCTCCAGTCAAACCAGTAGTCCCTAGAATGTCCCACTTGAACTTTCAGTGAAGTCATTTATATAACTAAGTAACAAAAAGTGGAGACGTATCTAATAAAGGACAACACATCTTTTGAAAAGGCTTAAGTTCACCTATGGTACTTGGCTATCATTTGTTCATGTGTTTGAGTTTAAACTAGATTGAAAGGTCATAATTTAAAAAATATATTCTCTTTTTCCTTTTAATTTATATTTTGTGTTGTATAAATTGAAACTGAAACAGCAATTTAATCTTAAGAGTACTAAGTGAGAGCTGATTGTAAAAGAACTGAATGAGAGCTAATCTTTAGAGAAATAAATGAGAGCTAATTTGAAGAGGACTAAATGAGAGCTAGTTTTAAGAGGACTAATTGAGAGCTAGTCTTAAAAAGGGCTAAATGAGAGCTAGTCCCAAGAGGATTATGTGAGAACTAGTCTTAATTAATAATATATAAGAGGCCAAATAAGAACAAGTCTTGCGTAATACCACTGTTTCTTAGCTCAGCTGACTGAAAGTCTTCTGAGCTATAGCCATTATTCTTTGTCCATTGTCTGTCCATCCGTCCGTCAATCTGTCTGTCTGTCTGTTAACAGGGCACAAATCATTACTGCTAGACCTAGAAACTTCTAACTGAAAACCCATGGAGGTCCATTAAAAATCTCTTTGGAAACCTGAAACTAGGTCACCAATATCCTCTAAGCTTTAAAGCTTGAAAGTACCCCCCTCCCCCCCCCCCCCCCCCCCATGTATAATAAAAACTTTGATACAAAAGCTCCAGTATGTGAATAACTTATGCATTGATTGCCATGATTCTTTCCATGTATAATGATCATTGAGTTTTTCATCATTTTCTAAAGAATGGTGGCGCCACCTGAATTTTTTTCTAATTTTTAAGCATTTTTTTAAAGCATTCATATAGTCATCTGAGCTATAGTCGTGGTCCATTGTCCGTCCGTCCGTCTGTCCGTCCATCCGTAGATGTGGCACATTTTGAAACCGTAAGACCTAGGAATCCCAACTTTAGCCACGGCACTTTTTCCTGTAAGTACTGTGGATTTAATTTTCACAGCATGTGCACATAAGAATTTAATCTGTTAAAATCTGAAATTTGAAAATAAAAGCTGCAAAATTAGGCTAGTTATTTTTTATTTTTTTAGAGGCTCTTGTTGTATTCCCTTACATTGTCAAGCAGTCCCTTTGGTTACTGTAGGTCATTCAGTGCAGCTCTCTATGCTCCCCAGGCTGTTGGCATAATGTTATGCAATCCCATCACCAGGGCAAGCCCTCTCTCCACTGAGTTGAGCTTGGTCTGGCTGTTTGCAGTTAATACCATACCAAAGGTAGCCTTTTTCTCCCCCCCCACCCCGCCCCATTCTGTTGACAGACCTGTACTATGAACTAGATGAATCTTAAAATTAACATTTTTTTCAGCAACGAGCAGTAACAACAGAGACCCCTCCCCCCACCCACCCCTTCAATACACAGGACTAATAAACAAGATGAATCTTATAATTTTAAAGTTAAGTAAATTCTTTTTGATGAGACTTGGACAATTTTTATTTTTTCAAAGAAAAAAAATTAAGGAATTTAATCCTAATATTCCAAAGTGATAAAATATTAGGATCTAATGTTAGTGCTAACTGACAAGATTTAAGAAGATATATATACTTTGTAGCATTTCATTCATATCTATTAAAGTTGGCGGGGCCTAGGTGTGAATTACTATGTTAACTTAGTATTAAAATTAGGAATATTGGTCAGACTTTGTGGGATTAATTTTTAACTCATATGGCCATATATTTAACTCTTGAAAACTCAATTACCTTCACACATTATTTGTTTATGAAATGTTACTTTTATGTAACACTTACCATAGGCCTATTTGTTCTCTTGGTGCATCACTAAATGGTTTAGCTCATGTCCATTATTCTATAATTTACAGAGTTTCATTTTAGCAGGGCCATTCTCTCATAGCTTTTCTAATGATATATACATGAAAAACCAAAAGAAATAAAAATATTTTTCAGTTACTAATATTTTCCAAAATTCAGCTGAGCGATGTGACCCATGGGTCCCTTGTTCTGTTTTTGAAACTTCAGGTGAAGCAGTCTGTATGTTAACACGGCACAAATTCTAACTGTTATAATTAGAAACTTCTAACTCTACATTCGGGGAGGTCTCCTTAGAAACCTGAAATTAGGTCTTGATAATTTACATTTTGCTAACTACAGGCTGAAAACATGATTTTGAGCACCCAGTCAGTCAGAAGGGGCACAAATTGTATCTGTTAGGCCAAAAAAATAAAAGGTATGGTTCTCAGGCACCGCGAGCGTCAATTTTAACCCCCTGCATCAAAATTTTTATTTTGATTTTTATCTTCAAAGAAGATATATAATCCAGTTTATATAGTGCTTTTACCTGTTTAGCAAAACAAATATTTATTTTCATGCTTTTCCGTGATCATATGACTTTTTTTATTGAAACATACAAAAAAAGGTCAAAAATAAAATACTGCACGCCCGTACTGGAAATCAGTGCCTGAGAGCCATACCTTTTATTTTTTTTTTTTGCCTTAGTTCTAGAATCTTCAAACTTGACGTTCAGGCAGGTCCTTGGTAAATCTCCATAAAAACCTAAAATTAGGGCATGATGACCTATACATTGAGAACTATGGGCCAAAGACATGATTCTTAGCACCCTGAAAATCAGTTCTGCACAAAATGTATTTGCAACCCTAGAATGTTTTAATGTAATATACAGGGAAGTCTTGGGCAACCTCCATGGAACCTCCATAAGGTCATGGTGACCTAAATTTGGGCGCTACTGGCCAAAACATCTTGGGCAATCTTCCTAGAAACCTGAAATTAGGTCATGGTGACATATATTACTGACCAAAAAAAATTTAAACACCCAGACAGTCAGACAGGGACAAAACTTTACCTAGAATATTTGGTCTTATCATCCAGGGAACCCCCTTCAAAATGTGCTTGGTCATTTTTAGCTCAGTTGACTGCATGCAAAAAGGCTGTATTTCATGGGAATGACTGGACATATTATCATGAAACCTTTTTCTTCTTGCTGATTTTTAAGAACTTTAATAACTACAGTTGAATGGAGATAGCACCTTCAAAATTTTCATTCCGATAATAAAATTCCTTTTGTGAATGTCTTCCTAGTCAGCTGAGCTTCATGACACATAGGTCATTTGTTCTCCTGTCTTTTGCCTTTGTGTGAATAAATATAAGTTACCCCTGACAGATAAAAATCCATGTCACTTAGTGCATCTGTTTAATAGTCTGACATTTAGTAATTGACTTAGGAGCCTGGGAACAGTTTTTAGCTTATCTGATTGAAAGTCATCTGAGCTATATCAATCACTCTTTGTCCAGTGTCCGTCTGACTGTCTGTCCATTAACTAGGCACAAATCGTTACAGCTGGTTCTGGAATCTTCTGACTTCACATCTAGGGAGGTCCATGAAAAATCTTTTAAACCAAAAATTAGGTCTCTGTTAACCATATCCTTCAAGCAGTGGGGCTCCGAAGTATCAGAATAATTGAAAATTTTATACAAAAACTAAAGTATCTGAACAACTATAGCATTGATCACCATGATTCTTTGCATGGATATTGATCATGGGGTGTTTCATCAGTGTCTGCAGACTGGTGGCCCTACCTGCATATAATGATTTTTTTTACAATTTTTTTCTCTGTTTCTGAGACCTTTGAGACGCAGTCATCTATTAACAGGGCACACATCGTAACTACTGGACCTAGAATCTTCTATCTTTACATGCAGGGAGGCCCATTAAAGTCTCCTTGGAAACCTGAAATGAAGTCCCAGTTACCCATATCCTCTGGATATGGGGATACCATCTAAAAAATTTCGCATTGATAAAATTCCATTTGTAAATGTTACCTAGTCAGCTGAGCGTCATGACCCCTTGGTCACTTGTTTAGCTCAATTGATTGAAAGTAATCTATAATGATCACTCTTTGTCAGTTGTCTGTCTGTCTGTAAATTGTAACCGCTTGACTTGGAATCTTCTTAACATCGAAGGAGGTCCATTAAATATCTCCTTTGAAACCTTTGATGTAAATCTTTTGATTAAAATATAATTATTATATTAAAAAATATATTTAATAACAAAATAAATACATCTGTGTGAATAATTTGATGTCATCTGAGCAAATAAGCTATAGATTCTAATGCAATTTAGAACTGTGAATCAACTTAAATGATCATATATATTTTTTATACTGTTAAATGTGTAAATGTATAGTAAAATTAAAAACTTGAAAAAAAATTATGTAAAAATAATTAGGATCTTATGCAAACATTTGTATAAAGCAAGTTCATGTTAGGAGATAATCTGTTAAAATCTGTAATATGAATATAAAATCTCAAAAATTAGGCCAGTTTTTGAAGTCTTTATTAAATGTCTATTTTATCATTTGCTTTTTCAGGCTTCAGACCACCCACTTTGGTCATCTAAAGCCCTGTATGGGTTACATATTATCTAGAAATATGAGACAAATTATTTGTAAATAAGGGTACAATTCAAAATTTTTAAGTCAGATTCAAGTAATGTTCAGTTTCAATTGTGCTTTAAAATATAAATATAAACTTAAAAATGGATATGCATTTGTATGCATAATGTGAGATTACTGACAGAATTGGGAAAAATGATGATGCAGTGTAGCATTGTGAATCAACAATATATATTCAGATATCTATTTTATATGGTAAATGTATAAAATATAAAATTAACATAAAAAATTGATGTAATAAAAATTGTGGACCTAATGCAAATATTGTGTGATACACAATACTAATAATATTCAAGTATATGATTACTATGTACAATCCAGGAATGAGTTATTGTAATATTAAAGTTACATGTGGGTTGATAGATCTATATAAGCTTACTGACTGCTGCATCATTTTTACAGCCAGTTCACATGTATATTAATATAATCACTATTATTGGACCCAGGTCAGTATTACATAATTCATAATGTAAATCTAGAGACTTATCAAAATATATTTATTTATTTAATCAAAAATCCATTGTTAACCCATAATTTGATCTGAATCTTGTAATTTTCAAGTTATTAGCATTAATATAAAATCAGTACCTCCATTTTTCCCAACAAGCGTATTTCACTTAATTATTAAAACCAATCCTATCAACCAACCATGGCCTATAATTAAAGATTTTATTTTTTTTTTCAATTTATTTATGCTATTTCATATAATTAAACCCATCATTAGGCATATTTTGATAAAATATAAGTCAATTGATGGGTAATTTAAAGTGCATTTAGAAAATTGAAATTTGATTCAAATTTCTTTTCAGATATTTATTGTTTTACAAATTTAAATAGTATATTTTATTACAAAATATATTTACATCTGCATCAGAATGTGATGTTATATGACCTAATTAGCTTAAACTGTTTATGAATTTTATAATTGTATCCACCAAAACAGAGTTTTGCGGATACTATGTTTTCTGCTGCACGCCGCCGCCGCTGCGTAGGTGTCCGGAGAACTCCTCTGTAACCACAGGGCAGAATTTTACGAAACCCGGGATTATGTTCGGGTCACATGTGAACTGCTGCGCCCCGATTTTGTTTTGACCTCTGACCTTTCCTCTGTGCTCTGCGTCCGTTTGTGGGTCTGTTTCCACACATAAACCCACATATCTCAGGAACCGTTTGACCGATCAGGAAAATTTTTTTGCACAAATGTAGCCCTTGGAGAGCTTTATAACATACACAAAAAATGGTGGCGCCACCTGCAACCATGTTTGCACAGTGTCCATCTGTTCGTCTGCCTTGGGTAAAAATCAGTCATATCTCTGCAGTGACAAGACTAATTCACCTGAAATTCGGCATGCGTATACATCCTGAATAGCTTTTCTGATTTTATGACAGGTGGCGCCACCTACATTCACGTTTACGCTGCAGACATCCAAGCTCATATCTCGGGAACCGTTTCACCGATCAGGAACATTTTTTTGCACAAATGTAGCCCTTGGAGAGCTTTATAACATACACAAAAATGGTGGCGCCACCTGCAACCATGTTTGCACAGTGTCCATCTGTTTGTCTGCCTTGGGTTAAAATCACTCATATCTCTGCAGTGACTAGACTAATTCACCTGAAATTCGGCATGCGTAAACATCCTGGATAGCTTTTCTGATTTTATGACAGGTGGCGCCACCTACATTCACGTTTACGCTGCAGACATCCAAGCTCATATCTCGGGAACCGTTTCACCGATCAGGAACATTTTTTTGCACAAATGTAGCCCTTGGAGAGCTTTATAACATACACAAAAATGGTGGCGCCACCTGCAACCATGTTTGCACAGTGTCCATCTGTTTGTCTGCCTTGGGTTAAAATCACTCATATCTCTGCAGTGACTAGACTAATTCACCTGAAATTCGGCATGCGTAAACATCCTGGATAGCTTTTCTGATTTTATGACAGGTGGCGCCACCTACATTCACGTTTACGCTGCAGACATCCAAGCTCATATCTCGGGAACCATTTGACCGATCAGGAAAAATTTTTTGCACAAATGTAGCCCTTGGAGAGCTTTATAACATACACAAAAAATGGTGGCGCCACCTGCAACCATGTTTGCACAGTGTCCATCTGTTTGTCTGCCTTTGGTTAAAATCACTCATATCTCTGCAGTGACTTGACTAATTCACCTGAAATTCGACATGCGTAAACATCCTGGATAGCTTTTCTGATTTTATGACAGGTGGCGCCACCTACATTCACGTTTACGCTGCAGACATCCAAGCTCATATCTCGGGAACCGTTTCACCGATCAGGAACATTTTTTTGCACAAATGTAGCCCTTGGAGAGCTTTATAACATACACAAAAATGGTGGCGCCACCTGCAACCATGTTTGCACAGTGTCCATCTGTTTGTCTGCCTTGGGTTAAAATCACTCATATCTCTGCAGTGACTAGACTAATTCACCTGAAATTCGGCATGCGTAAACATCCTGGATAGCTTTTCTGATTTTATGACAGGTGGCGCCACCTACATTCATGTTTACGCTGCAGACATCCAAGCTCATATCTCGGGAACCATTTGACCGATCAGGAAAAATTTTTTGCACAAATGTAGCCCTTGGAGAGCTTTATAACATACACAAAAAATGGTGGCGCCACCTGCAACCATGTTTGCACAGTGTCCATCTGTTCGTCTGCCTTGGGTTAAAATCACTCATATCTCTGCAGTGACTTGACTAATTCACCTGAAATTCGACATGCGTATAAATCCTGGATAGCTTTTCTGATTTTATGACAGGTGGCGCCACCTACATTCATGTTTACGCTGCAGACATCCAAGCTCATATCTCGGGAACTGTATGACCGATTGGGCCAAAATTTTGCTTGTGTATAGATCTCACATAGCTCTTCATCATACACAAAACTGGTGGCGCCACCTGCAGCCATTTTTGCACAGCTCCTGTCTGTTTGTCTGCCATGGGATAAAATCACTCATATCTCAGCAGTGGTTTGACATATCTGCCTAAAATTTTGCAGGTTTATACATCCCCGACAGCTCTCTTGATTTTATGACAGGTGGCACCACCTGCATTCTAGTTTATGCAGCAGACATCCAAGCTCATATCTTGGGAACCGTTTGACTGATTGGGCCAAAGTTTTGCATGTGTATAGTTCTCAGATAGATCTTTATCATACACAAAACTTGTGGCGTCACCTGCAACCATTTTTGCTCAGCGTCCATCTGTTTGTCAGCCACGGGCTAAAATCACTCATATACATGTAGTGGTTTGACTTATCTGCCTTAAATTTTGCATATGTATACAAATTGGACGGCTTTCTGGAGTTTGTGGTAGGGGGGGCAACCTACATACACAATTTGGCTGCAGACATCCATGCTAATATGCAACACTCTATTTCCCTTGCCACTCAATCCATGCCTCACTTCACCCGTTCCACTCTGATTTAGGCGGATACACATAGTCGTTTGTCCACTACCCGTATTCTAGTTGTCATTCAACTTAAATATGCAATAATATAAAATTTTATATATATAGAGTAACATTAATTAAGTTTACCCATCATGAAGTCCTCCTACTTATGGAGTGGAAACTTTTTGGCAACAGTGATCATTATTAGCGAACCTGTGAGCTTATGTGATGTCACAGCATGGTCCATCAGCCCTTATCTGTCGTCCTTACATTAACCCATGCTATTTCAAAAACACAGGAACTAGCATCACCATTTTTATGTTATTTATCAGTCATCTTAAAAACAGTATTGAATTTTGCTTTTTTTTAGCTCAGCTGACTATAAGTCATCTGAGCTATAGTCGTGGTCCATTGTCCTTCGTCCATCCGTCCATCTGTCTGTAGATGTGGCACGTTTTGAAACAGTAAGACCTAGGAATCCAAAATTTGGCGTAATGTTAGATGTCCCCAAGATCTCCTACCAAGCCGAAAACTGGGTCTTTGCGACTTCGTTCCTTTGAGAAATTAAGGAAAAACCTCAATTTTTTATTAAAGACCTATTTTCACACTTCAGGACTGCCTAATATCAAAACCACTCATCTGTTTTTCCTCATATTTACCATAAATATTCCTCTATATAGTTCCTATGTACATGACAGAAATTAGGTCTGTATTTTTTAATTTAAAAATGTTATGGGCCCAAACATAATGCATTTTGTAAATAATCAGGAAAGAAATTTGATCACTTAACACAAAACTTGTTGAAGCTAAGCATTTTTTTTCCAGTAATATAATTTTTATTAATCAAAATTAAATTGTATACCCAAAATTAGATCACAATCTTTTAAATTTTTTTAAATATTAGCAAAAATAAAAAATTGGTACCTTAAATTTTGCCCAACTTTCACCATGGCACATTTTTTTCCTGTAACTGCTGTGGATTTAATTTTCAAAGCATGTTTTTGTTAGCATTTCAACTGTTAACACCAAAAATTTGAAGCCAGTTGATCAAAAACTGTAGATTTTATTCAAGTTTTCAAGCAACATGTCACATATTGTTTACATCAAGCTAGTGTTATGCAGTTTGCTAGAGCTCAGCTCCCCAGCTTCAGCTCTAAGTTCCTTAAATTTTGCATACAGTTAGATGACTCCAAAATCCACTACCATGCCAAGCATTTGGTCACTAGGACTTAATTCCTGCAAGATATTAATGAAAAACTTCATTTTTCCATTAAAAACCCATTGTTACACTTTAAGACTGCCTAATATCAAAACCACTGATCTGACTTTGATCATATATAATATACATATTTTTCTATACATTTGCTATGCACATACCAGAAATTATTAAATTATTTAATCAAGATTCAGTTGAATACCCAAAATTAGTTCTGAATTTTTCAAATTTTATAAGTTATTAGTATAAAATATAAAATTAGAACCTTAAATTTTGCCAACTTTGACCATGGCACGTTTGATTCCTGAGAGCAATGTTGATATAATTTTCATATCATGCACACATTAGGATTTCATCTTTGTAGTTTAGAAAGCTGAAAGAAATTGGCAAAAATTGTAGTTTTTCTTAATGATTTTATGAGACCACGTCAGACCCAGGCCCTACCCAGCCCCTCTTCAGTCACCTGTATGTTGACCTTGTTGACCTTTCAGCAAATTATGCACGCTTGAGGCGAGGCATACACTGGGGCAGCCAGGCAGCTAATGCCCAGCCAACCCAACTCATCTAGTAATTGTTTTGAAAAACAACATATCAAATAAACAAAAAATTTGTAAATTTTTATTGGTTTTTAATAACAAATTAAAGAAAAATTAATAGAAAAGGAATTTGTTAGTTGATGAGTAACAGGAAATTAACTTGCAGTTACTGATGATGTAAGAATCTTGTATGGATGGATAGAATGTCAATGTCAGTGTTATTCCAAATAACACCATGCAGTCACCTATGGTATTTTTCAGTTAAATTTAATGATAAAAAAATAAATCATATTATTCATTACTAATCATTAGGGATCATATGAAGGAAATTAATGATAGACAAAGATGCAGTTGATAATATTAATCTCAATTCCCACTGTGTCTAGTGTGTAGATTGATGTGAAAGTAGTCCAAAGTGAATTTTATTATTACATTTATTTTTTTATTATTATAAATAAAAGCCATAAAACCAGGTACTTATGATCATTATTTAAATTTGTGAATTTTGTATAATCTGGATTCTCAACATCATTGTTTGGCTAAAACTGAAGAAATACTAGACATGGTTCAAATGCTTTGTAAATGTATTTGAATACGAATATGAATATGTACTGCATTAAAAAATTTTATTGCATAAGAATGGAAATTCAGGTAAAAGTGAAAATATTTGAATACCAGTGAAGATACTTTCAAAATGTATTCATGAATGCATTCATGAATATATTCTATAATATTATTTTAATAATCATTTCAGTTATATTTTATTTTAAAAAATCATGATTTTCTAATATTTTTTTAAATAAAAATTATATTGGCACAATATTTGTTATAAGATTTTAAGAAATGTGCTGCTTATAAGTTATATGGCCAAGTCAAAATCTGTGTGACAATAGCACTCCATTTGTTAATATAATTAATGAAATCAATCCTCTTCCCTGTCTCAAAAGATACAATCAAAATCATACATAAGCTAAACACAAACAACTCATAATAAAGCTTATATTTATTACCACACAAAACCAGCATGTGCCTCATTCCCAAATCATATTTTTTATAATATATAACAGCTGAGCGCCAATACCCATGGGTCCCGTGTTTTGCTAACTGCATTGACTTAAATTTTATGGGGAATAGCCAAAACCTTTAAAAAATTCTTCTCCAAAACCATCGGGCAAAATTGTTCAATATTTTACAGAAATAAACCCTGAAACATTCTTTCTCATGTTTATTCGAATATTATCAGTTTGGTGAATTTCGGGCGAGTTACGGTACACCTAGTCAGTTGCATTACAATGTTCGAAACGGCTGTAGCTATCATCATGAAATTTTAGGCAAATCTTGGTCACATAAGTCATATTTAAAATTGAGGTATTGGTGGTGCCACCTGTATTGACCTTTTCAGTATATAAACCCATAATTTCTGAGGAATAGCAGAAGCTATCATCCCCAAATTTCATACAAAAAAACAGTCACATGTCAAATTTTGTGGAATTGAGCTTTTTGTGGCACCCGCTTCATCATCTTATATTTAAAGGGTCAAAAGCTAAAAAATTTTTGAAAAACTTCTCCAAAATCATACAACCTAACTTTTCCATATATCACACAGAAATGAATCGAGAGATGAGCTCTCTCAAGTTTGTTCAAATGTCAGTATATATATATATATATATATATATATATATATATATATATATATATATATATATATATATATATATATATATATATATACACTGACATAAAAATCTCAGAAATGACAGGAGCTAGCATTACCTAGTTTTGTGCAAATGTTGGTTACATGACTCATATTTGAACATGAGATTTTTGTCACTCCACCTACATCGACCTGCGTTTTACGGTCAAAGACCTTGTAATGTTAGCCTCTTTCAGCTTAAAAATGTTTTATGATGAAACTCTCAAGCTGAATAGTAAGCCTATATCAAACTGAGGCACAAAAACAAACTTGGCACTCAAGCTGTTTCCACAATGCTCTTTGACAACATTAAAACTGGTGACTGTGACACATGTTGAACTACAGGGTATGATCAGCTGAATTGTAGTTCATCTTCTTTGGGATTTCTTTCGAACGTGATAACTTATATTTTTTCCTCAAATTTGATATACAAGATCTTCTCAAACTCCTCCAAGGTCTCAGAGGAGTTTGAAAACTGGTAACCTAGACCTTGATCTTGTTCTTGTGCGCCTGTATCTAGACCAGTCATGCATTGATTCAGTATTCACATGTAATTGTATCCGCAAAACTCTGTTTTCAGCCCCCCACTGCTGCCGCAGTAGGTGTCCGGAGAACTCCTCCATAACCGCTGGGCGGAATTTTACGAAACCCGGGATTATGTTCGGGTCACATGTGAACTGCTGCACCCCGATTTTGTTTTGACCTCAGACCTTTCTTCTGCACTCTGCGTCCGTTTGTGTGTCTGTTTCCACACATAAACCCACATATCTCGGGAACCGTTTGACGGATCAGGAAAATTTTTTGCACAAATGTAGCCCTTGGAGAGCTTTATAACATACACAAAAAATGGTGGTGCCACCTGCAACCATGTTTGCACAGTGTCCATCTGTTCGTCTGCCTTGGGTTAAAATCACTCATATCTCTGCAGTGATTTGATTAATTCACCTGAAATTCGGAATGCCTATACATCCCCGACAGCTCCCTTGATTTTTATGACAGGTGGCGCCACCTGCATTCTAGTTTATGCAGCAGACATCCAAGCTCATATCTTGGGAACCGTTTGACCGATTGGGCCAAAGTTTAGCATGTGTATAGTTCTCACATAGCTCTTTATCATACACAAAACTGGTGGCGCCACCTTCAACCATTTTTGCACAGCGTCCATCTGTTTGTCTGCCACGGGCTAAAATCACTCATAAACATGTAGTGGTTTGACTTATCTGCCTCAAATTTTGCATATGTATACAACTTGGACGGCTTTCTGGATTTTGTGGAAGGTGGCGCAACCTACATACACCAATTGGCTGCAGACATCCATGCTAATATGCAACACTTCACTCTATTTCCCCTTGCCACTCAATCCATGCCTCACTTCACCCGTTCCACTCTGATTTAGGCGGATACACGTAGTCGCTTGTCGACTACCCGTATTCTAGTTCATCAAGGTAGAACCCTCTCAACTTTGATGTAAGAAAGTCACAGGTCCACATCACATGTGTAGTTAATAACATTAATTTGGCTTTCAAGTTCAGATGATAAAACTCCTACTGTGTTTGTTTGGCTTAAATGTCATGGTAGTAAGCTGAAAATCATGACATAACTGTCTCTTGTTTTATAATATTAATTAAAGTTTTATTTTTATTTTTTTTTAACAGTAAAAATTGTAATGACCTTTTGTTGGTCATCCAGTTAATCTGTCATTAAATAGGTAAGAGCCTTTATTTATCAAGCAGAGTTTCAATTTGATTAAGATAAACTTTTATCAAATATGAAGTCTATTCAGATATTTCAGAATAGGAACTCGGTTTAACATAATAAAACTCTACAAATTCAAGATTTTCCTCCATCATTGCATAGATGTCCTTGAAGTGTATTATCATGTTTTTATCAAGTTGACATCGGCAAGATGTTGTCTGGGTGTATTTGTCGAGGGAAGAACGAAAATCTGGAAAGATCAAAACGAGAATTCTCATTTAACCTTGGAAGAATGAGCATTCTCGTTTTCCCAGGAAAAATGGGAATCATTTCCTACCACGTGATTCTCATTTTGCCTGGGACAATTGAGAATTCTGGTTTTTCCTGGGAAGAATGGGAATTCTCATTCTAGGCTGATGGGCTATTGTCGTCAACCAAGCTATCCGTCCATCTGTTGTCCGTTAACTTTTACATTGTGAGCAGGATATCTCTAAAAGGATTCACCTTAGGAATTTTATGTCCTCGTTTAAGATGTATATGAACAAAATCTCGGTCAAGTTCGAAGATGGGTGACCTTGACCTATTTTTCTACGTTTTAGAGCTGATTATAGAAAAACACTTAGAAGCTTATTTCTGAGGAACCATTCGGTGGATTTTCACAAAACTTACTATGGTCATCGAGACTTCATGGTCTGTATCTGCTGCACAAGTTTGGTGGTGCCACCTACAATTTCTGATTTTTAATGTATTTTTATCCGATTTTCAACTTTGGCCTTGTGAGCGGGATATCTCTAAAAGGATTCACTGTAGGAGTTTTATTTCTTCGGTGAAGATGTTTATCAACAAAATCTTGGTCAAGTTTGAAAATGGGTGACCTTGACCTATTTTTAGCTCAGCTGACTATAAGTCATCTGAGCTATAGTCGTGGTCCATTGTCCGTCGTCCGTCCGTCTGTCCGTCCGTCCGTCCGTCCGTCCGTAGATGTGGCACGTTTTGAAACCGTAAGACCTAGGAATCCAAAATTCGGCATAATGTTAGATGTCCCCAAGATCTCCTACCAAGCCGAAAACTGGGTCTTTGCAACTTCGTTCCTTTGAGAAATTAAGGAAAAACCTCAATTTTTTATTAAAAACCTATTTTCACACTTCAGGACTGCCTAATATCAAAACCACTCATCTGTTTTTCCTCATATTTACCATAAATATTCCTCTATATAGTTCCTATGTACATGCCAGAAATTATGTCTGTATTATTTAATTTGAAAAAGTTATGGGCCCAAACATAATGCATTTTGTAAAAAATCAGGAAAGATATTTGATCACTTAACACAAAACATGTTAAAGATATGGACCTTTTTTCCAGTAATATAACTTAAATTAATCAAAATTAAATTGTATACCCAAAATTAGATGAAAATCTTTTGAATTTTTTAAAATATTAATAAAAATAAAAAATTGGTACCTTAAATTTTGCCCAACTTTGACCATGGCACGTTTTTTTCCTGTAAGTGCTGTGGATTTAATTTTCACAGCATGTTTTTGTTACCATTTCAACTGTTAACACCAAAAGTTTGAAACCAGTTGATGAAAAACTGTAGATTTTATTCAAGTTTTCAAGCACTATGTCACATCAAGTTTACATCAAGCTAGTGTTATGGAGTTTGCAAGAGCTCAGCTCCCCAGCTTCAGCTCTAAGTTCCTTAAATTTGGCATACAATTAGATGTCTCTAAAATCCCCTACCTTGCCAAGAATTTGGTTACTAGGACTTAATACCTTCGAGATATTAATGAAAAACTTCATTTTTCCATTAAAAACCTATTGTTACACTTCAAGACTGCCTAATATCAAAACCACTGATCTGACTTTAAACATAAATAATATACATATTTTTTATTCTCTATGCACATGCCAGAATGATGTCAGTATTGCGTAATTGTTTTAATTTATGGGCCCAAACATAATGCACTTTGTAAAAAATCAAGAAATATATTTACTCCCTTAACAAGGGGATTGCTGAAGCTAGAGATTTTTTGTCAGGGATGTAACATTATTTAATCAAGATTCAATTGAATACCCAAAATTAGTTCTGAATTTTTCCAATTTAATAAGTTATTAGTATAAATGTAAAATTAGTAACTTAAATTTTGCCCAACTGACCATGGCACGTTTGTTTCCCTTGAGCACTGTTGATATAATTTTCATATCATGCACACATAAGGATTTCAGCTTTTTAGTTTAGAAAGCTGAAAGAAATTCGCCCAAAATTGTAGCTTTTATTAATGTTTTTATGAGACCCTGTCAGACTTTGGCTCTCTCCAGGCCCTCTTGAGTCACCTGTATTATGCATGCTTGAGGCGAGGCATACACAGAATCCAGGCAGCTTATGGCCAGCCACAGTTGATCCAGGTGTCCAACCCAACTCATCTAGTAGTTTTAACCAACAACATATCAATAAACAATAAATTAATAAAGTTTTATTGGTTTTAAATAACAAATTAAAGAAAAATAGAAAAGGAATTTGTTAGTTTATAATAACAGGAAATTAACTTGCAGTTACTGATGATATAAGAATCTTGTATCGATGGGTAGAATGTCACGTATTCCAAATAACACCATGCAGTCACCTATGGCATTTTTCAGTTCAATTTTAATGATAAAGAAGTAAATCATATTATTCATTACTAATCATTGGGGATCATATGAAGGAAATTAATGATAGACAAAGATGCAGTTGATAATATTAATCTAGATTCCTACTGTGTCTAGTGTGTACATTGATGTGAAATTAGTCCAAAATGAATTTTTTACAGTTATTTTTTAATATAAATAAAAGCCGTAAAACCAGGTACTTATGATCATTATTTAAATGTGTGAATTTTGTATATTCTGGATTCTCAACATCATTGTTTGGTGAAAACTGAATAAATACCAGACATGGTGCGAATACTTTGTATTTGTATTTAAAAACGAATATGATTATGTACTCCATTATAAAATTTCTTGCATAAAGAATGGGAATTCAGGTAAAAAATGAAAGTATATGAATACTCGTGCAAATACTTTCAAAATGTATTCATGAATGCATTCATGAATATATTCTTTAATATTATTTTAATAATCATTTCAGTTATATTTCTTTTAAAAAAATCATATGATTCTCTTATTATTTTTAATAAAAATTATATTTGGGACAATATTTATAATTTTTTTTAATAAATAGTTAAACTCTTATATTATTTGTTCTGCTTATAAGTTATATGGCCAAGTCAAAATCTGTGTGACAATAGTACTCCATTTGTTAATAAAATAAATGAAATCAATCCTCTTCCCTGTCTCCAAAGGTACTATCAAAATCATACATAAGCTAAACAACAACAACTCATAATACAGCTTATATTTATTACCACACAAAACCAGCATGTGCCTCATTTCTAAATAATATTTTTTTATCATATATAACAGCTGAGCGTCGTGACCCATAGGTCCCTTGTTCTATGTTTCAGAGCTGATTAAAGAAAAACACTTAGAAGCTTATTTCTCAGGAACCATTTGGTGGATTTTCACAAAACTTACTATGGTCATTGAGACTGATGGTTTGTACCTGCTGCACAAGTTTGGTGGTGCCACCTACAATTTCTGATTTTTAATGAATTTTTATCCGATTTTTCAACTTTGGCTTTGTGAGCAGGATATCTCTAAAAGGATTCACTGTAGAGATTTTATTTCTTTGGTGAGGATGTATATTGACAATATCTCGGTCAAGTTTGAAGATGGATGACCTTGACCTATTTTTCTACATTTCACAGCTGATTATAGAAAATTACTTAGAAGCTTATTTCTCAAAAACCATTGGGTGGATTTTCACAAAACTTACTATGATCATTGGGACTAATGGTCTGTACCTGCTGCACAAGTTTTGGGGCACCACCTACAATTCCTGATTTTAATGATTTTTTTATCAAATTTTTCAACTTTGGTGTTGTACGTGAGCAGGAAATCTTCTAAAAGCATTTGGTGGATTGTATCGAAGCATGGTATATACCTCTCCAGTTTAAATTTATAACTGAGACATGTTCAGATATACATCCATGAGAGAAAAAATATTTTTTTACTTGTTACTGTTACCACCTATAAACACTGTTCTTTTGGCTGAGGGCTTTTGTCAGCTTCTGTTGATATTCTAGTTTTTCAAAGGGAAGGGTATTTGTACCTTTGTTACAAAGAATAGCTTCATAACTTGTCAGCTGGTTAAATTAATCAATAGTCACTTATATATCCACAGTCAATAAAGTTTTTCTCTTCCTATTTTCAATGCATTAATGTGCTCAGTACATATTTTTACCTGTAAACTAAAGATTATTAGACCGGTAGACCCCCCCCCCCCCCCCCCCGATACACACACATACACACACACCTGTCAAATTTTCATAGAATTAGTAGCTCTCTAAGGACATGTTCACACTTTCACTTAGGCTGTATGCAGTATCAAATACTGTTTTATTGCATAGGATTCCATGTTATGTTCACTCTACATCTGAATTCATTTGCCTTTCTATTCACATAGTGAAACCAAATTGAGAAGTAGTTTCAAAACTGATGCATTCATACAGTGTTCAACAACACAGAGTTAACATGTGTTAATTGACCTATCCACCACAGACCAAAATTTAATGCACTGCCCTTTAACCTAAACTCTCCTACACAGAAGGTCTTCCAAGCAAATGGTAGCTAGAGTGAAAGGTCAAAGACGTATGAAGTCACATTGACTGACATCACCAATTGGTATAGCCATCCTCCATTGTTGAATATATTGCAGTTATTGTGAACTGTCTTGCAATATTTTGGACTATTTGTCTCATACAAGTTACATGCCAGGTAAGACATTGTTATTTACTCCGTTGTCTGAGGAAGTGCTCCTGCAGCCTATAGCCTAGAACTTTTTATACTGTCTCCTTTGTATTAAAAAATTATCTTGGAAAACATGACAACATGGGTGCTGGTACCCACTACATGTGTTCTGTTAGACAGAGCTCTGTCAAATTATGCAGATTTTGTTTTTGTTGGATGATTGACGCTTTACAGTGTTTACTGTCACCTGATTGGTTTCTTGTTAGTCCAATACTTATGATTATTTATTGAATTAATATGTGATTAAGGTCACATAGAGTTCATTGATAGGTCAATTATATGACCGCTGAAAATGGTTTCCAAAATACATACACTATAGAAATAATATTTATGTGCATATGCTATAACTGCAAACATAAAAAGTGAACTGAATACATTATAGAATATGATTTAAGATGTGAGTTTCTGTTGCATTATGAACACAAAGCATCTGGAATACCATATGTTGAATTGGTTTTGGAGAAATCATGTTTGACACACTTGTAATGTGTGACACAGCTCTACTCTTCATACTTATTATAAATGGTTACAGATTATGGCTGCAAATTTTGAATGGCCTTGCACTTTGCCTACCCCTCTGTATCTATGATATATGTACAGCATGTATTGACTTGTGTGTATTATCAGTGGAGTTATGTTGGGTTGATGTTGAATGACACATTCTTTACTGTATGAAGAATGATCATCGGTATTCAGTGTATTTAAGTGACTGCAGACACATGTGGGACTCTAGCCTTTTATAACAAATCTTTATGTGAGGTTCCTGTTATTCCCATATCTTAATCACAGGGAGGCTGACAGGGGTTGATGCGTGTATTTCTATATCTATATTTGGATGAAAATTGTTTTGGGTGGACCTACTTAGTTCCCCCAGATTGAAAAACCATCAATATCAAAATATTTTTTTTACTCCTTTTTTATCAACTGGCATTTTCTGTTTTTGCCAGATCTCCAATATGGAGTTTTTAATTTTTTTTTAATTTAGCATGATATGAGTCTTAGGTCACAGATTGGCACCTGATATTTATTGTTCACCTTGACCTTATTCCAAGTTTCTAGTCTATAGCCTGTTCCCTTTTTAGCTCAGCTGACTATAAGTCGTATGAGCTTTAATGGCATGGTCCTCTGTCTGTCCGTCTGTTAACAGGGCATGTTTTAAAAATGTTAAACCTACAAATATAAAATTTGACATATAAATAGATGTCCCCAAAATCTCCTACCATAACAAAAATTGGACTTCAACTTCAATCTTTGAGAAATTAAGAAAAAACATCAGATTTCCATTAAAAACCCCATTGTTACACTTCAAGACTGCCTTATATCAAAACCACTGACCTGAAATTGATTATATTTAATATACCCATTCCTCTATATATTCCCTATGGACATATACATGAATTAGGTTAGTGAGTATATTCTTGAAGATATGGGCTCGAACATAATGCATTTCCTAAAAAAATAGGAAAGATATTTGCTCACTTAATTTTTCAGGGATATAACTATATTTAATCAAGATTCAGTTGTATACCCAAATTAAGATCCTAATATTTTCCAAAATTCAGCTGAGCTACGTGACCCATGGGTCTCTTATTTTCCTCAGTTGCGGGTGTTTACAGTGATTGCTTGGCAATTGCATACGTCTAGTTAAACACTGTGGTTGAAGACTAAAGGTTTAATACTGATGTCATGGTATCATATTATGTAAGGACACACCTGCTGCAAATGGAATGTTATAATAAAACTCCAGTCTCCAGAGCAGAATGAAATAGAGATTTGAATGCAGAATTTGTAACTTCGGGGGAAAAGATAAATTTAATTTTAAGTGATCTGTACCATTATCCTTAGAAAAAAATAGAAAATAAAGCCAGCTAAAAATATAAAAAAACAATTAAAAAGACAACCAAAAAATTTTTAATCAAGGTATAGTTATAAACATGATACAATGGATAATATCAGACCTACAAGTAGATTACCAACTTCCTGTAAATAAATAAGATTCTTTGTAACACGATCAACACATCAGCTGTATATTAAATTATACAAAAGGTAGTCAACTTTTATACAAGCCATTCACAATTGTGAGGCTGTGTACTGAGTAACAATATAACAGTGTCACTGTCCGGCTGTGGTGGTAGTCATCAAGATAAATTCATGTTTACAATGTAGCCACATTATTGACATAAGGACCTTTACTCTGATTGCATATAATCAGGATCTAGACACCATCTGACTACACTGACAGCATCACTGGCCAGACAGTGATATATTTGTTTCACTGATACCATCACATATCATTGGCATTCAGTAGACTGATACATTTGAAACTTTAAAAAGTAAAGGAAATTTATATAAAGACATATTATATTCACAATTGAACCACACACTAGCATTGCCTGTAGAAATTATTTCACCCACACACATAACATGTGTGTGTGTGTGTACATTTTCAAACAAACTGCACATATTTGAATTCCACTGTCCATGAACATACTGTGGTTTGGCTTAATATTTGTGAGGCTAAATATTCCTGATTTTGACATCTTCAGTCTTTGTTAGGGTTTATTATTCACGATTAACCATACAGCAAGTTACACATAGTACATAGCCATTATTGTATCAAGTACATTTATCTAATATTCACGCAAAATCTTAACAATATCACGAGGAGCTAAGGGTACTTCAGACAGGTAGGAATTCTTCATGCAGCTGTGGCAAATATATAAAAGAATTGATTTTGTATTTAAATCATCAATCTTTGAATTATGGGTATGCTAAAAAATGTATGCTAATATCGACATAACCTGCATATTATACATGAGATGCCATAGAGCCTACAGAATAAATTACTGTTCAAATGTGCAGATGTTCCATCTTATTCACAAAGGTTTTATTTTTGTGAGAATTTCCCCTTTGTGAATATCATAAATTTGAAATGTCTGCGAACAAAAATCAAAGCACAGTATATATCAAATATATATATGAATTGGTAAGTTTCAGTGATGCGCAGAATGCCTACCTTGACTAACTGATTACTCCTTTTTTTCTGCAGAGAAAAAGCCAAGGAGTATATTCAGCAAGTTCTGAACCCAGATCCTTTCACCACAGGGAATGAAGCAACACCAGAAGCCTAGAACTTAGAAACTAATATTCAGCTTTTGGCAGTTACTTTCTAAGATATGATGTCTAAATGTTTTGTTAGTTGGATCCTGCTGGAATAATAACCAGTGTTAATTACCTTAAATTCATGGGCTGATCAGACGATAGGGTAAGAGTTCAAAGAACAGAAGAATTTTATGTTTTAAGTATAATTGACTTTCTAAAAAAATACAAGGGTTTTACATGGAACAAGATAGATAGAACTTATATAATAGGATTTTGAGGTAAAACTGAGAATTTTGCTCAATATATAAGGTTAATTTATATTTGTTAAACTTTAAGTCCAAAGATCATGGTTGTATTATAATTGTTAGGTTTTGCAATAAACCTGTAAGTGTTACAGTATTATCTTATTAAAGGCTTTGTCTTTGCTTATCTCTCTGCATTATCTGTCAAGCATTAATGTGCCAAGTGTTTTTCCATTTTGACACCATTACTAGACCAAGGTTCTTTTGTTGCTAAAAGTATATTGGGGGATTTTGGCAGGGTTGATGCATCCATTAGAGCAAAATACATTCCCAGCATTTAAAATGAATATTGATAATGGAGATAGGGAAGTATGCAGTTAGATTTAAAGGGTTGCCTTTCAGATCCTTTAGGTCATACAAACAAAAAAATTGTTCTTTTGATTTGCCACCCTATTTGTATCCCCAGACAAAGTCGGGGGATACTATGTTTTCATGACGGTCCCGCCGCCGCCGCACACAAGTCTTGTCGGCGCGATATGTATAGATATGGGGAGAGGACGACGCCTATTTAAAATGAGGTCATGACCATTATTAGGAGAGTGTCCTTGACCTTAAATATGTCCAATTTTGGGGGAAATCACACAGATTCTTAAATATCTCTAGAATCTTGCATGGATTGATCCCAAAATCAAGTTGATCAAAGATCATGGATAGGTTTCCAGAAACTGGTGGCGCCACATATTATTCTTTAGTTGTTTTCGTGCCTTTTAATACCCCCAAAATTGCCACTTGACAGTACTGTGAGCATTATAAGTCAAAAACTGATGGACAGATTTCTTTTATATTATGCATATACATAGATATGGGTTATGGGATGATGTTTATTTAAATTGGGGTCATGCCCTTTCCTGTGAGAGTGGCCTTGACCTTGAATGTTCCCATATTTGGTGAAATTCACACAAAATCTTTAATATCTCAGTAAGGGATACATGGAATGATCCAAAAATCAAATTGACTGAAGATCTTGGATAGCTTTGTCTTTTGCAGAAGAAAGGTGGCGCCACCTTGTGTCGTTTTCTTGTTAAAATGATGTTAACACAATCACTTTGTAAGAATTTGAGGTACAGTCACCAAACCCACTGGTTTGTAGATGAGCTTGATGCATTTTTTTTTTCAAGGTCATAGCAGCGATTATGCTAAAATGATATTAGGGCAATAACTCAAAAAGAATTTGTGGTATAGTCACCAAACCTACAGTTTAGATGCATCTTATCAAGTTTGAATTTGGATGACCTTGATGCATTTTTCAAGGTCAAAGAGGAGATAACGCTGAAATGATGTTAACTTTAATATCTCACTGAGGGATGCATGGATTGGTCCAAAAGTCAAATTGACATAAGATCTTTGATAGCTTTGTTTTCTGCAGAAGACAGGTGGTGCCAACTTATGTAGTTTTCTTGCTAAAATTATGGAATAACTTTGTAAGAATTTGAGGTACAGTCACCAAACCCACAAGTTTGATGCATCTTATCAACGGCTAGGTCAATTAAATTTGAACATGGATGACCTTGATACATTTTTTCAAGGTAACAGCAGTGATAATGTTAAAATGACAATACTGACAGTAAATTGTTTTAATTTTGACAGAATACAGGTGGCGCCACCTTGTGTCGTTTTCTCGTTTTTGCACCTGTTAATACCCCACCATTGCCACTTGACAGCGCTGTGAGCATGATAAATTGAAAACTAAAGGACAAATTTCTTTCATATCATGCATATATATATTTAAGTAAAAAAAAAAATTAATTTTAATTTCAATAATTTTTTTTAATCTTGGATTGTTTTGTCCGATCTGCAGAATACAGGTGGTGCCACCTTGTGTCGTTTTCTTGCTTTCGCACCTTGTAATACCCCACCATTGCCACTTCACAGCACCGTGAGCATGATAAGTTGAAAACTAATGGACAGATTTCTTTCATATCATGTATATAGACATGAGTTACGGAATGAGATATATTTCAGTTTGGATCATGACCTCTCCTATGAGAGTGCCCTTTACCTTAAATATGCCTATACTTATAAGAAACCATGGTGGCTTGACAAGTGTCAGTCTCTGCATCTGAATTCGAGATGGGATCCTATTCTTGGAGGGGGGGGGGGGGGGGGGGGTAATTGTCTGGGGATACTTTGGCACCTGCGGTGCCAAGAAATTACTAGTTATTAGTTATAATTCAGGCACAGTAATATAGGGCACTCCCAAGTTCTGAGTATTTCCCGGTATGTCTATATTTGGACAAAGTGAATGTCACCATTGAATGTGCAAAATTCGGAGACCTCATGTCTTCCTTTTTCTTATCACAACTTTACATTTAATTTGGGTGTTTTTTGTGTTATTGTGCTCTTACTCTTGCACTTACTTTACAAATATATTCACTACTAAACTTTGCTATTAGTTAATCCACATTTGTATGATATAATAAAACCTCACATATATAATGTATATGAGTTTTGCAAGTGAATACTCATTCTGTAAAATAAAAAAAAATGCAAAGGTATATTTTTTTTCTCATAAAATGAGCATGATACATATATATATGTGGACGCACTATTTTCGCACGTGTCCCTCATAATTTAAATTATGCGACCCTTAAACGAACGTAGTTACATGAAAATTTATACAGATTGAAAAAAAATCGATGTACGTATCCCTTCAGAAAGATTTGGGGAAATCCTCTGGTATCTGAATCCCTGATAAAACTATACGCGGGATTACATTATACACACCGGTTTAATGGTCACACCATTGATGTCTTGAATGCATTGCCTCAGGGTTGGTCCATACACACGGAGGTGTTGCAGCTTTTCTGACAAAGATCGATGTTCTAGTGGTCGGAATAAAGTTGCAAGCGAGCGTCCAGTGCTCGACACTGACGTGATTTTCTTGAGTCTACATAGTCTCACGATAATGCATTTTAATTATTCTTAAACATGAATATGAAAAAGCAGATATTTTTAGGATTTATCAAAGTTTAGAAGGTGCGACCTGGTCAATATTTACGGCGTTTCACCCCTAAGTTAATCCGCGAAGTACGGTTAGAAACTCGTCTGCCCAGTTTTCGAAAGTTCGCGTGTCTTGTCATGCAGTTCTCAATGACGTTAGACTGTTTTCAATTATCAGATCGATCATTTCATTATAATGCCTTAGATTACTTTACTACGATAAGTCAGACGATTATTTCCCTCAAAGCACTTTGGTCTTCCACAATGATCTCAAATAATTTGCCTGTATAGTGACATCGTTTCATGGCAGGCCAGCCAACCGACGGCCCCTCCTTTTTTAATGCATATTCCTATTCTGGACTGAACGGGTCATAAGCTTTAATTTGAATAGAAATTCCCTCGTTCGTAGAGCCTCAGGGTCACGTGATTTTGCTGCAGCCCGGTACGAAATTAAGCCCAAGCCGGGGAATATACTTCTTCGAAAATGTGATGTTTCTCGTGACTGACTCACTATCCCAGTATATAATCAATATGTAAATGTCATAATTAAGAAGAACCGATCTATTTTGTTACCGGTTGCTTTATATTTCTCGGACCAATAATGCAGACGTTTTAAAATCGTTTGATACTGGTCAAACAAGTATAATATGGCGGCTATCGGCAGCATATTTTCCCGGTTAAGCTGACATCGTTTCCGCGGATATAGGCGTAGGTTACGTAGGTTAGCACGAAAATTTCAGGAATCAAGATGCACTGATCAAAATATTCTGAGTACAGTTTCTGTAATAAATAAAGTACGATTTTTTAGAGAAATTGTGATTTCTAGTAGTTTGATACTTACCTATACAATTATAATAAGGCAATGCTGGCCGCAAATTTTCCCGGCTGACAAGTAACATATCGTTCCACGGCTATACGCCTACGCATAAATGACACGGAAAGGTCACTTAAGTTTCAGTTACCGATTGTTTTACTTTTATTGGGAACAGAAATTTGGGTATTTATTGTATTCCTTTCATTCTTGTCAAACTAAAATTTTATATTAACATGTCCGTAACAGACTTTAACAAACTGACGTCGTACCACGGCAACTTACGCTGGTGCGGTTGACTTTCTTAATAGCCTCTCTTTATAACATTAATCGACGGTGAATAAAACCTTGCGTAAATGTTTGTTTTATCCCCCGTTAACTGAGTTGTTCAAAACATATTTCGATACTGACTTGCCACTTTGAATGGTACAAGCTGACTCAATCAAAGATGATTGTGTGTAAGCAATTTGCAATCTGTACATGGTCATCTTATGTATAATGTTGTTATTGAGACAAGAATTTCCTAGGCTTAAGTTTTATGAAGACCTGAGATAGGTGACCTGTAATATATTTAACAATTCCAGCCTTTACAATACCTATTATTCATTTCAAAATGCGCAAGACTTAAAACATTCATATAACATTGATTATTTTAACATAAAAAATTGAACGTGTCCCCACCTAATTTTGGTTTGTCCCCCAGAAATTTCATCAAGTGGCCCGGTGTCCCTTTGTGTTTCATGCCAAGGAGCAACACTGCATACTTATTTTAGTATACATTTCACACGACCTTTAAGTGTTGTATCACATTAATACTTGCTGCCTCTTTTACTTGACCTAGGTGCTATTTGGCTTACATCCAGTACATGTACTTTCATGTGCCCAGGCCATTAATTCATGGACCATCACGTTAGGTGAACTTTGTGCAGAAAAGGGGGTCAGGCAAATATGAGACCTTGGCCCAGCCAGCCATGTAGTCAGTAATCAAAAAGTATGTCACAATGGAGTAGCAAATGTCCTCAATCAAGTCAATGCCACTGATATTTGTAGATTACCGGTAGATGTATACACATGTAATCGCTGATATAACCACGTGCTGGAAATTCCAGTCGCTTCCCCTCGAGGCCCGGACCTCCAGGCCATTCATAGGCCACCATGTGAAAATTTTTAACTGAACAGTTTTTGTTACATGTTAACAAAAGATAGGATCATTTATGATACTTTGAAGAAAGTGTATATTTTATTTTGAAATCTTGGATCATTTTCAACGTCTTTTAAGTAAATATATAACCATATATCCATTATATGAAACAGGTTCGAAACTTTTTGTAAGCAGGACTTGAACATAGCTATAACCCCTTCCTAATAGACTTTTAGGAGGTTCCATATCATTTTAAATGGGTGAAATGTTACTAAAACTTGAAATTATGATATTTTGTGTTTGCTGTTCATAAATGTGAAAAGGGTAATTCATACTCAATTGCTTTCGAAAACGAGGATCTGAGAGTATTTTTCAATATGCTCTTACGATAAGCCTCAACCAATAGCTATTAAGATGTTCTTTACACACAAAAAAACGGCCCTTTGTGAAAAATTTATCTAACTCTATAGGTTACTTGAACTGAAATTTCGTTCCTTAAATATCAGTATGGCATTTTACAAGTGCAAAGATCAAATTGTCTTCAAAATACAGTTCAGTTTTTCGGTATGTAGAAAATGTGAGGTCAAGTGCCACAGAAGGGAGAGACTGTTTAACTATGTAACAGTGGCCTACATAGCTCGAGCACAGTTGAGATCAGAGAACAAACATTGTGGTCTCTGTATACACAGTACATAAGTTCACTGGTGCCTCGTACAGGACAACAAGGAAGCATAAAGCCTGATTAATAGTGTTAATATATAGGCTATAAAAAGTATAACACATTGTGTAACCCTTAGTCACAGTTATTTTAGCTTAGGTGAAAAGAACGCCTTCACCTGTCTCCACAGGTACCCCAAATATAGAACAATTCCCTGTTTGGAGTTTCCCTGAGTGTTCATGTGATGGCGGGACTAAGGTGATATTTCTGTATGTTATCAGCCTTCTGTATAACTTGATCAACTTATAATGTAACACTGTTATAATATATAGACAACAACTTAGATATCGATATAAGGGACATTTGGTACAGAACGGGTTATTAAGAATTTTCGGAATTGAGCTAAAGGTTTTATCATTTATTAATTACAGCGCACCAACACCCAGAGGAAAAAAAAAAGGGGGGGGGGGGCTGATTCTACAGCTTCTTTTTAATGGATGGTGTCCATTCACCTGCAGTCCACATTTTCCTTTTATTAAATGAATACTTATTCCCCTATTATCAATCTACTAGAACAATATATAGTATATATAATATTGATATTTATACTCCTACTTGCTGCGGTAATCTTGTAGAGTACACCATTTTATGATAAGCCCTGTAAATGAAGAACAAATATCTTGCACTGTCCAAGAAATACAGTGTCACCTGTGTTCTCAATATGTATATATCAATTGATGACTAGCTCCTTGTATAAACATTAAATCTAGGAAAACCATGATTGATTTGATATAAATTATCGGTTTACCGTTATATCATGACATGATAATACGTGTGTGTGATCTAACCTTGGTAAAATATAGTAACATTAATTATTGTAACAGTAAAACGATTCTTCAACAGAAGCCTATATCCAATCTCATGTGTGTAAGACCTAAAGTTGTTCCTTTGATATAGGTGTATCTGTTATAGAGAAGCTTACGTGGAGAGGCTGTTTAGTCACAACTCTGAAAATCATCGTGCTAAGCTCTGATACTGCATATCTGTTTTATGAGATATAGATTGTTCCTTGTTAAACTTTCAACTTCCTTAAATTCTGGAATACTCCTCCCGATATGTTTTTCTACGCCGCCTACATGTACATATTCCTAATTGGCCTTGTTTAATAATTAACTTTCTATTTTCTTTATATTGCCCTCAATGTTTTTTTTTTCAATTTTACATCTTATAATTAAAAGAAAATGGGATATTGCCTGCTTCAGTGGTTTAATTGAATCATCATAAATGTCAGCCTTTACAATTCATTTAACAAAATGTACAAATCAAATGTAAATAATGATTAAAATAGTGTTAACCTGAGCGAAAATACTTTCATAATCAATATATATATATATAAATATATATATATATATATATATATATATATATACATATATATATATATATATAAATATCTTGAATGTTTTCCCTTGTTTTACATATTTAATAAGAGGCCTTATTCCAGCAAAGAAATATTCCAATGAATACTAAAGTGAAATTCAGTAGCTTTAATCATACGTACAATAACAAGCTAGCACAAACAACAAGCTATATTTATCACAAACGTCTGCGACGTATACTCTTTCCACATCACTGGTCTTGCACGACGACCGGGTTCTACTCGTAGTGTGCGCTAATGAATCACATCACCATATAAACATTTACTGTTGTTTATGTGCAATAATTCTATATATTCATATCATTTCTATAGTCAAGAAAACTACAGGTGTTTTTATTAGTAGACGAGGTCATGATGGTAAGCACTGTGTTATTCTTAGAAAGTGTCTTTCAGGGTATCGGCCTTTTATGCATCTTACACTGATTGATGCATTCAGAACACTGGCTAATGTGTTTATACTTTAAATTTATGTCCTGTTTGTAAGCAAGGTATGAAGTACATCCCCGAAAATGGACACGTGCACCCTTTACCAGGCCTGCTAAAACACTTTATTAGCGAACCTGTGAGCTTATGCGATGGTGTGGCGTCGTCTGTCGTCTGTACGTTAACCAATACTAGCTTGAAAACGGCAAGAATTAGTATCACGAAATTTTATGCATAAAATTAGTCATCTAAAAAACTATCGGATTTTGCTTATTTTTTGGCTAACTGCATTTTCTTAGATTTTATAGGGAAAAAGCTTAAAAAATCTTCTTCTCCGAATCTGTTTAGCCAAATTGTCCAATATTTTAAAGAAATAATTCCTGGAACAATCTCTCTCAAGTTTGTTCGAATGGTTTAAGTTCGGTGATTTTTGGCCAAGTTACAGGAATTTGAACTTAGTCATCTGTCCAAAAAAGCATACTAAAATTACTATCTCAGGGATGGCTTGAGCTATCATCACCAAATTTTATGCCAATGTTGGTCACATGAGTCGTATCTGAAATTGAGGTATTGGTGGCGCCACCTGCATCGGCCTTTTTTGTTCGGGGGTCATCAGTGCCCGTATCATACTGACAGCTACAAATAACTTCTTCTCTGAAACGAAATGGCCAAATTGTTTAATATCGCACAGAAATGATCCTAGGGTAGTGCTTTCTGGAGTTTGTTCAAATGGTCTCAGTTCAGTGACTTTTGGCTAAGTTATGGGAAGCTGAATTTAGTCATATGCCATAACAGCCCATTTTAGCTAAGTGGCTACAAAAATCTTCTTCTCAAAAACCACTGGGCCAAATTCTTAAATCTCACACATTAATTATCCTTAGATGTTGATAATTCAAGTTTGTTCAAATGATCTCAGTTCAGTGACTTTTGGCTGAGTTTTGGGAAGCTGAATTTAGTCATATGCCATAACAGCCCATGTTAGCTAAGTGGCTACAAAAATCTTCTTCTCAAAAACCACTGGGCCGAATTCTTAAATCTCACACATTAATTATCCTTAGATGCCAATCATTCAAGTTTGTTCAAATGGTCTCAGTTCAGTGACTTTTGGCTGAGCTATGGGAAGCTGAATTTAGTCATATGCCATAACAGCCCATGTTAGCTAAGTGGCTACAAAAATCTTCTCAAAAACCACTAGGCCAAATTCGTAAATCTCACACATTAACTATCCTTAGATGTTGATAATTCAAGTTTGTTCAAATGGTTTTGATTCAATGATTTTTGGCTGAGTTATGGGAAGCTGAACTTTGCCATTTTGCTGTATTTTCCCATATGAGTTATAAACCTACAAAACGTTTTTCGACTGATGATGATACTGAGGCCAGTTTGTTTAATATTTTGCAAGAATAATTCCCTGAATCATTCTTATAATAATTGTCTTTTATCGTTCCAAAAAATGAATTTTGGCTGAATTATAAAGATTTAATTGAGTCATTTTACCAAATATGTTAGCTGTGTGAAGCAGATACATCTTGCCTAGCACCAGTTTATCAGCATCCATTACATCATGCCTCTAGACATTTAGATTTCAGGTTATCTATGGAAAATATTGACAAGAATATTTTTTAAAAGCTTTTTATAAATGTAGATTTATGATATTACATATCATCTGTACAATAACTCCTAATTTCTCAGGAATAGCAGGAGCTACCATCCCCAAATGTTATGCAATTATCTGTCACATATCAAATGTTGATGGATTCAGCTTATTTTTGCTATCTGCATTTACTTAGATTTTACAAGGAAAAAGCTGAAAAAAACTTTAAAAAGTCTTCTTCTTGTAAAATGTCCAGCCAAATTGTTCAATATTTTGCAGAAATGATCCCAGAGGCGAGCCCTCTCAAGTTGGTTCAGATGGTTTGTGTTGGATAAATTTAAGCAGAGTTACATAACAGGCCAAGATTGTGTATGTTTCTTGAATAGGTTGAGAAACTGCCAACTGTTTCAGATTTGGCAACAGATCAAGAGTTCATTCAGTGCAGCCAAATATAGGTCAACAGTTCAATCAGTGCAGCCAAGCACAAGGCATGTGATCACCTCATGGGCAGCATGTGATCATCTCATGGGTAGCATGTGATCACCTCATGAGTATCATGTGATCACCTCATGGGTGTCATGCCACTCAGGGCTGCATATGGAGCCAATCTGTGAGCTTATGCAATTGTGTGGCTACTATTTCAGATTTGGCAATAGGCAAAAGGTCAGCCTGGATTTATTTATAGCTTTGGCAGACTGCCAACTGTGTCAGATTATGCAACAGGTCAAGAGTTCACTCAGTGCAGCCAGATACAGGTCAAAAGTTCACTCAGTCTAGCCAGGTGCAGGTCAAGAGTTCACTCAGTGCAGTAGCCTGAGCCAGTAATTTGTCACAGTACACTCGGGGCAACAGCCTTTCCACCTAAGCCTGGTCAGCCCCGTGCATCAGACTCAAGGTAAGTTTGATGTATTGGCCTGATATTCTGACCTGTCTATTTGTCTTTAATGGCTTTCTCGTTCACAAGACAGGTGTCGCCATCTACATTGACTTTTGCAAAGTGTATTTGCCTGCTTAATTCTACGGAAGAATTTGATATATCAGCCTGAAATTGGGCATATTTGTACATGTCAAATAGCTTTGTCGTATACAAGACTGGTGGTGCCACCTACAATAATTTTTGTGTTGTGTGCACCCATGCCAGAATTTCAGCAGTGATGTTTGTGTTTTGTTTCTTGTTCAAAATGTTTAGTACTTGCATTGTTTATATATATGAAAAGTAGTGGTTCAGCATTGAAGCGTTATACCTGGTGTATATCCATATGCACAGGTTCGCATTAGGCCTGTAGGCCTTGTTATAATTTCAAAAGAGTGACTAAATTTTTTTGAAGATTTACTGAAAATGATGCTAATTATTCCCCCACCATAGGAGGAAGCACTACTAAAAGGATCCCCGTCTGTCTGTCCGTCCGTCTCGCCCAATTCTTTTACCACATATCATAAGACTCTTGCTGCTTTCTACACCAAATTTTACAGACTTGCACAGCACGACTGACATGTGATTGTTACCTGCAGGTGGCGCAGGTGACTTTACTGTGTTCCAAAATGGTCTTTTTTCACTTTCCTTCAGATATAAGTCCGTGAATTAGAACACTAGCCTTCAAATTATTTATCAATGGTTCCTTGCCCAACTTTGGCCAGGGCACGTTTTTAGCTCAGCTGACTGAAATTCATCTGAGCTATAGCGATCACCCGTCCGGACGTCCGTTAACAGGGCACAAATCGTAACCGCTGGACCTAGAATCTTCTCACTTGACATCCAGGGAGGTCCATGAAAAATCTCCTTGAAAACCTGAAATTAGGTCTCTGTTACCCATATCCTTCGAGCTATGGCGCTCCAAAGTACCCCAAAGAATAATGCAAAATTTGATACAAAAGCTCAAGTATCTGAATAACCACTGCATTGATCACCATGATTCTTTGCATGAATATTGATCATGGAATGTTCCATCACTTTCTGTAGACTGGTGGTGCCACCTATATTTTTTCCAATTTTATACGAATTTTTTTCTCCTTTCAGATCTGCAATGAAACTGTCATCTGTTAATAGGACACAAATCGTAACCACTGGACCTGGAATCTTCAAACGTAATATCCAGGGAGGTCTATGAAAAATCTCCTTGAAAACCTGAAATTAGGTCTCTGTTACCCATATCCTTCGAGCTATGGTGCTCCAAAGTACCCCCCAGAATAATGCAAAATTTGATACAAAAGCTCAAGTATCTGAATAACCACTGCATTGATCACCATGATTCTTTGCATGAATATTGATCATGGAATGTTCCATCACTTTCTGTAGACTGGTGGTGCCACCTATATTTTTTCCAATTTTATACGATTTTTTTTCTCCTTTCAGATCTGTAATGAAACTGTCATCTGTTAATAGGACACAAATCGTAACCACTGGACCTGGAATCTTCAAACGTAATATCCAGGGAGGTCCATGAAAAATCTCCTTGAAAACCTGAAATTAGGTCTCTGTTACCCATATCCTTCGAGCTATTGTGCTCCAAAGTACCCCCGGGAATAATGCAGAATTTGATACAAAAGCTTAAGTATCTGAATAACTACTGCATTTATCACCATGATTCCTTGCATGAATATTGATCATGGGATGTTCCATCACTTCCTGCAGACTGGTGGCGCCATCTGTATTTTTTCCAACTTTTTTCGATTTTTTTTCTCTTTTTTCAGATCTGCAATGAAACTGTCATCTGTTAACAGGGCACAAATCGTAACCACTGGACCTGGAATCTTCAAACGTAATATCCAGGGAGGTCCATGAAAAATCTCCTTGAAAACCTGAAATTAGGTCTCTGTTACCCATATCCTTCGAGCTATGGGGCTCCTAAGTACCCCCCCCCCCCCCCAGAATAATGCAAAATTTGATACAAAAGCTCAAGTATCTGAATAACTATTGCATTAATCACCATGATTCTTTGCATGAATATTGATCATGGGATGTTCCATCAGTTTCTATAGACTGGTGGTGCCACCTATATTTTTTCAAATTTTTACGAATTTTTTTCTCTTTTTTCAGACCTGCAATGAAACTGTCATCTGTTAACAGGGCACAAATCGTAACCACTGGACCTGGAATCTTCAAACGTAATATCCGGGGAGGTCCATGAAAAATCTCCTTGAAAACCTGAAATTAGGTCTCTGTTACCCATATCCTTCGAGCTTTGGGGCTCCGAAGTACCCCCCCCCCCCCCCCCCCCAGAATAATAAAAAATTTGATACAAAAGCTCAAGTATCTGAACAACTAATGTTACGATTTTTATCTTTATTTTTGAGACCTTCAAAGATGTGTTCGTCTAAACAGGACACAAATCATAACCATTTGTCCTGGAATCTTGTATCTTGATATGCAGGAAAGCCCATGAAAAAGTCTCCTTGGAAACCTGAAATGAGTCTCTGTTACCCATATCCCGGGAGCTAAGGGGCTCAGAAGTCCCCCCCTCCCCCCCCCCCCCCCCCCAGAATAACAAAAAAAATGATACAAAAGCTCTAGTATCTAAACAACTAGTGCATTGATCAGCATGATTCTGTGCATGCATATGCATCATGGAGTGTTTTCTCAGTTCCTGCACAATGGTGGCGTCACCTGGAATTTTAAACAATTTTTTTTTCAACATTTTTGAGACCTTCTAAGATGCGGTCGTTCGTTCACAGGGCAAAAATTGTAACCATTGGTCCTAGAATCTTCTAACTTGATATCCAGGGAAGTCTGTGAAAAATATCTATGTAAACTTGAAATAAGGTCCCTGTTACCCATATTCTCTGAGCTATGGGGTTATAAACACCCCCAGCATAATTAAAAATTTGATACCAAAGCAGGGCACATATTATAACCATTGGACCTGGAATCTTCTAACTTAAAATCCAGGGAGGTCCATGAAAAGTCTCCTTGGAAACGTGAAATTAGGTCTCTGTTACCCATATTTTCTTAGCCATGGGGCTTATAAGTACCCCTCAGAATAAATGAAAATTTGATACCAAAGTAGGGCACAAATCATAAAAATTTGGCAAAGAAACTTCTAACTTGACATCCTGAGAGTTCCTCAAAAGTTCTTCCCAGAAACCTGAAATTTGGTTACTGTGACATATATTCTCAGAATTTTGGGGTATGTTTGAGCACCCCTGAAATAATGCAAAATACACACAAATTACCAGATTCCTCAGGAAAGGCTGGTTGGATTGTCATCAAATTTATTGTGCTTATGCGTCTTGATGAATTTAAGCTAAGGTGCATGAACAATGATGCCACCTACATTAGCTTTATTTGTTGCCTGTGCAAGGACATATTGTCAGCATGTCAGTCGGCTGGGCGTCATGACCCATGGGTCACATGTCTTATTTACCAGAATTGTTCTCCTATATATTTCCTATATACATGCCAGAAATTAAGTCCTTTAAGTGTAATTTCTTTAAGTTAGGGCCCGAACATAAAGGACTTTGTAAAAAAATCAGGAAAAATAGTAACTCACTTAACATGAAATATTTTCTATGCAAGAGACTTTTTCCGAGTATATAACTTTGTTTAGTTAAGATTTAATTAAGTTATAAGCATAAAAAATAAAATCAGTATCTTATATTTTGCCCAACTTTGACCATGGCACGTTTTTTTTTTCATGTGTGTACTGTTGATTGATTTATTTGCCGCAGCATGTAAACGTATTTAATTTGTTTAAATCTTCAATTTGAAAATAAGCTTGAAAATTAGGCTAGTTCTTAATTTTTTTCTAGAGGCTCGATTGTAGTCACTTGCTTTGTCCAGATGCAGGCAGCCCACTCCTGGTCACTGGAAGTCAGCTATACCAGGGTGCCTGATTTGTGACAGTTACTTGGGGAGATCCCCTACTGTGAAAGGTGTACAGTTATCTCATATCAACCTTCATCAATCTCCCCCCCCCCCCCCCCACCACCACCAAGTATAATGCAGTAATTGTTATTTGCTGCACTGTATTTTTCTTAAATTGTAATGCGGTTTCCACTCCAATATACAAAACTCTCCTTGAAAAAGTAATTCAAGGAGTAATCCAGAAAATTAAAATTTTATTAAACCCATCAGTATGCATATAACTTTATTAAATGTGAAGCAAATTATGGATAAATAAAAGCACAATTTAAAATTGTGAAATCTGAATCAAGTATTATTTTTAGATATTTACTGTTTTGCAAATTTAAAAGATATATTTTTGTGGTAAAAAATAATTATACATTTGTATGCATGATGTGGTGTGATCTGACAAGATTGAGATTTATGATGATGCCATTTAGAAATATGAATCAACTTTTATATTCAGATATAACATATGTTATATAGAAATATAAACTAAAAATAAAAAAAATTGATGTGATAAAAAAATGAGGATCTAATACAAACATTTTTCATTATTTTCCTGCCTCAGCAGAATTGGATATCAGGCTTTCTTTGCCCTGAATGTATATGCAGAAGTGTTGTTAATCCCACCATCTCCTTTATTATTAAAAATAATAGGATTAGAAAAAAATAAAGATCTAATTGAAGCATATTCTTACCTCAGAAGAATGGAACATAAAGTGGTCAGCCCTGTCCATCATCTCTCCGATATCATCAAATCTATATTAATTATGAAATTTTCCTATATAAGCACTTTTCAAATAACTTCCATATGCTGTATGTGTATTGATTTAAGCTATTAAAGTCTGAAATTTGAAAGCAACTTATATAATCATTTGTGTATAATGAAGATGTAAAACTTAAAAGAAAATGATAAAATAAAAAAAAATAAGAAACAATTGAAACTTCATATAATAACAGCTTTGTTTGTCTACCAGTCTGTCCATTTTTTAAATATTAAGTAATTGTGAATGAACTTTATCCTGTAAGCATTGTTGAATTTAGTGAAAATCCTATGTATATACCCTATAATAATACAGAGATGTTGCATCTGTGGACTGGGGACATTAGTTATATTTCAACTGTTTACATTTTATAAAATAAAAAAATAGATATATTTAATAATATTTATTATTAAAAATATATCCAATTGAACAGATGTGTAATCTACTGAACTGTCATCATTTTATCAAAAAGCCAACCAATGATCTTGGTAATAATATACATCTTATGTTCACAAACTGCTGACATGCTTCAATTTTAACATTAGGAAATGCATGGTTTGGTCACAAATTATTATTTTGCAACAATTTCTTACTCATCAATAGAAACCAATCATGTCAACCAACCATGGCCTTTATTACCTTTTCCTCTTAGACTTTATCTCCATTTATTATTAAATTATTTTTTTTACCTTCAAGGTCAACTCCAGCTGAGCACAAAGACCCATGGGTCTCTTGTTTAAATCCAGTTTTTACTTCGCAAGTTTTTTTATTAAAAAATTCTTCCCAAGGTTTCGGAAAAATATTGGTACCACTGATGCAACACTTTCCTGTGGTAAACATATTGCGGGGACTATTTGTGTCTCTAGGCCATTGTCACTTTTATTTCACTTTTTTCACCAACACTTATTTTTTCTATTTTTTATTTTTCAGTTAAAGAGTCTTTCCGAGATACACTTTCCTGTCATGCTATAACAATCTAGTTAGTACAAAATGAGACACTTCGCAAGTTTGGTGTATGCAAATTTTCCAACATGTATAACATGTTGAAAATAAACTTATCTTCAGGTAGGGACATGTTTCAGACTTTAAGGAATAACATGTATACACATACGTGTATATATGCGTAGTATGTGAACCATACCTTCTTTCATAAAAACGGGGATTTACCGCTTATTTTACCTTTTTCACTCTTTTCTTATCAGGAAGGCTCCTTTTTTTGCAGAGCAGTTCCTGATTTACCTTTGGGAGGCCTGTATAGCTTACAGATACACATTAATTATACCTTTATCTACAGCTTTCCTGATAGTGCTGTATAAGTAAACAGTGCATGATCATCAGTAAGATAACCTGATGATATTCTTGTGGGAACGATCTTATTTCAGGAATAATAAAACGAACTGTCATCCAAATTTATTTGAAAGAAATGTCCGAGAGATTCTTTGAAAAATCAAATAATTTTCCAAAAGGGTAGTTTTTATGTCATAACGGGGGGAAAATCTGTTTAACCTGTCTAGCAATATTTGGCAAGATCTGTATATATACGCGCTTGAAAATTGCATTATTAAAGTAAACTCTGTGTGCCGTCTTTTTGTAAGCCACTTGCAGGCCTGTTTCTCAAGAGAAATATAACAGGCATTTGTATCAAATCTCCGCTTTTGTTTGAGACTATTTAAATAAAACGAAATTTCTTAGAATACCTGTAATGGCATAATTAATGTGCACGACATGTCTATATACGTTAATAGACCTAGTGTTAAACAAACCATATACCTATGGTTCAATATCTTTATTGATTCATTTCGATTCTGAGAAAATAAGATTCTCGTGACAGAATCATACACATAATGTGAAAGTTAATGAATAGAATTAACAGAAAATTCACGATGTAGAATTTTACAAATATATGACTGTCGTACGTATTTGGAATGTTTCATGTCTTGTTTTACAGGCTTTATCATTTTTGCATGAACATACATACTAGCGTCGGCGTAACTCATTTTTGTCCCTTTTAGTGTAAAAGCTAAGAATTGTTACAAAACTTACAAAAATTCTGTCAACTCATGCAATAGCCCAGCGTCCGCCGTCCACCGTCTGTTAAACCAAATATCTCAACCTCAGACTCAGCTGTCCTATTTTCCTTACGAGTCCTTGAAAGTCCATACGAATTTTAAAGCAGAGCTACCTCGTCTACTTTTATTTCCTCCTTATGTTATTTGATTCTTTGCAATAATTTCGTTAAATTTTGCGCTCGTTTTTACCCTGTTCGGTGAGATTACGCAATCAGATTCTTCAGAAAATCTTTTAAAGAAGGCCTTTGAAGTTTGCTGAACTGGACCTATGGATTTTGCCAGCTTGTAGCGAAGCATCCTAAACACATGGGTCCTGGACGGTCGCATGCAAATGCCGGAGCTTGTTCCTGTATCCCCAAATACCCCCACCTTCTCACCTATAACCACATGTATACATTCGGCTTACACAGCATTTGTTCTGATTGATGTGGTCGCAACCTCATGACACAAGCTGGACACGAACAGGAAGAGATACGACCGTTTGATAATTATGCGGAGAGGGGGATGTAGTTGTGTTCTTTAGACGGATGGTTCATGTGCATTACTCGAAGTTTGGGGTAAGCAGGCGTGGTAGAAAACACATTTTGAAATTTAACTTATTTTTAAATTTGCAGAAAATGACTCAACTGAGCTTCCTTTTTTACCCAAACGGTTTCTCTTTCCCCCTGATTTTTCATGAAGAGAGAGAGAGAGAGAAAAAAAAGTGCATGTGTGTAGGCCTATAGGCATATATGTTTTTGTATAGTCTGAACGTGTGAATTTATTTTCTTTCAGTCCAAGTTTGATTAAGCAAGGAATTCTTAACAAGCTAAGCCAGTTCCCTGACCTTGATGATATCAGCAAGTAAATGTAATACGGCAAAGATATTTGATGGTGACCCTAAAATAAAACAAGTCACCTGTATGCATGGTTGAAAATTTCCTTGTCCTTGACTTGATTCACGCAATTCTGGTTCAGTTTATCACAGGTCTATATATGTATGCATTTGTGTTTGAACCATTGTGCACTATATTGAATAGCCGTTCAAAAGATTATTCGTGTGCGCGCATAAAGAATATTTGGGAACTTTTTGTAAATACAGTCGACAGGATATGGAGCTTCCTCCTAGCTTCCGCCTTTTGCTAAAATCAATAATCTGATTTCTTTTTTTTAAAGGAAGGCTTGGAAAAAGAACTTGATTTACAAAACTTTATGCAAATTTATTCATATTTGAAATTATCAGGGTGATATAAACATAGAAGAGAATACAGTAAATTAAGTAAATATATTTTTATAGACTTAGTAAGGATCATATATGCGTGAGTGATAAAAACATTTAAGTCCTAAGAAGAAAAACTTTTGTCTATGCAGTCGACTTATATGTCATTTGCCGGGTATTATGTAAATTACTTCACATATTATACATTGCAATTACAGTAAAACACATGCATTTCATAAATACATTAAACCAAATTTACAATACCTTTCCCCACCAACAAAAGGATTATCATTTAAATCGATCGCTTCCCTGTCGGCCTACGTGCATGATGCATCAAAACATCGAAAACAAAACCCTTTCAAAATCATTTTTTAGTTAAAACTATTAAATAAAATGTGTACTTATGTAAGTGCCTTTAATCTGAGTGATGCACATTTATATATATAGAAATATATATGATATGGGAGGCGTCTCGTCCCACATGCTGGGTGACGAAGAGGAAGAACCATCACTTTATATCTGCCCATGCAGGGAAGCATGTTTTGAATTAAATGATACTCCAAATTTGCTCTTTTATTTGTTTAAACCAAGCCCGATAGTATATAAAGGGGAAATTTATTTTCAATAGGAGATTTCAAATATATATTTTTTACATACACTTTCTATAGAACATATCTTAAAGACATTTAACAACTTTCTTTCACAACTGATTTTTGGGTAAATATGGAAAGTTTTTAGCCATCCTGCCCCTCCCCCCGCTCTCCATACCAATCCATTGTCTCCGTATTTTATGAAATGTTCATGAGATAGACAGAGGGACATCACCGAGGGTTACCTTCCGGTGACAATTAAACTGTCTGGTAGATAAGAGAATCACGAGCTCAGCACAATTAACGAACATGCATGCGTTGACGGAGAGAGGAGCTATTACCTGTAGATAATTGATATATACATGCATATGCGTAAGTCATCAGATCAGCTGCCGATATAAAACCTGTACCGGTATACCTGTAGTCGTGTAAGCATGGTGGACCATATACAGTAGCTCTGCATCCTGTATAAAGCTCAATTTCTATGTATGAGCTCCTAAGCGAAGACAAACGAGGATGCGAGTCGCTAAGTGTTTCTATATATAAGAAATGTTAGTTTTCTATTGAATTTTGAATGACTTTCTAAAGTGAGTATTCAAGAATTAAAGGCATGTTCGAATCTGTATTTATCTGAAAATAATGAATTAATCTATCGCTTGAAGTATTTACTTTACCTATACGTCCCACATTTCACACGTTCTTAATCATTTAAAGAGAGAAGTGGCATCGTATAAACAGTATAAAACCCTTCAATTAATAATTCTACTAATTTATCACCATCACTGAACACCGTCTGTACTCAACTGGAAACACATGTACCGATGCCCTCCTTTCATTCGTCAAGTCATTTTAAGTAATCCCCAAGCGAATGTCGCGCGACAGGCCTCTGAATCGCTGTTTATTCTTTTTCTGTGAATAAACGCCAGGTCCTTGGTAATCTTGCTGATATGTGCCAAGACACAAACTCCCTATATAGGTAATGGCTGTGGTAAATTGACTTAATTTAGTGTTGAACATATATACACCGTTGTGAGAATTTAAGCAATTTGTATTCTCGAGGCAGGCATGCAAAATTCCACCTATTGTATAAAGAAAAAGGAGACAAAATTCTACCGATAGCATCATATTTTTTGTTCCCAGAATCCGTAGAACAATGATTTAATTGTGTTGACTCATTGCATGTGCAAATTCCGATCCTCTAACAGAAGTGCATCTAAATATTCACATTTAAATCAAAACTTACTTTGTGTAACAGAGCGTACAAGGCGGCCATTTTGACTAATGGCAAAATATCCATGCGTGGCCACACATCAGAATCTTTAATGTTAAAAATCAGGTTTGCTGATTTCCGGTCAGACACTGATGCCAGAAAAACTATACACTATGACTTACATTTTTTAAAACCTCAACATTAACGTGCCAAGAAACATGCATGATATTGACCCCAACCCCGCAAAATCCTTATTCTCGAATCCTGATATTAAATATTTTCTTAAAATAAACCAGCCAAACTATATCTCAAACTTTATCTGTATGCAAAAATCGATTATATGATTTTCAGATCAATATATACATTACAAAATCAAGTTTGAAGGTAAGAAAAAGGGAAATAACACAATGCACTCAACCATGCGGGATTGGATAAATGCTGCATGGGGCCCCTGGCGGTTCTTTAAGGAGGGACCCTTTCATCAAATTTGCAAATTGATAGCGTGTGTTCAAGTATAACAAGGAATTCTCTTGAGCTGAATAGTAATTCTGTTGACTTTCATCCACATTTGATCGTGCCTTATTGTGATAAGTATATTGAGTATATGTGGTGGATCTATTATAACACTATCTGATGCCACTTTTACGATTTATTTTCATGGCAAAGTCATCAATAAGTCACTGAAATGCAGTGGATTTACCAATTCCTTAAAAAAGGACCAATCATTTGTGTCCATTAATTATGTGTTATGGTGACGTCGAACCTAATGAACATTTTAGGGAAAATACCAGCCTATGAAAATACATATTTTGCACAATATAACATCACATAAGGTCTCAGTAGTAAAGGTCTATTATCTAAAACACATGGCAACGACAGTCGGTATCCCTCTCTCCTTATCAAGTCAATTATGGATGAATGTCGTCTCACAACGGTTATTTAACATTTAAAAAACTTATTTCGGGACCCCCTTAATACCGGGGGCCCCTGGCCGCAGCCCAATCAGCCACCTCCTTAATCCGCCCCTGCACTCAATCATGGTATCTTTGTCGAAGTCTGATCATATCACAACTTTCAACAATAGGAGTTATAAATACATATATAGATAGCATCTACCATAAACACTTCTTTGATGTCTGGTACGTGTGTTTTAACACTTGTAATCCCACAGCTGATCTTCTAGTGATGATTTTGATAAAAAGAGGAAAATTCAGGACATATATAAGCACAGTCAGAGATAGGTCAAGGTTAAACAGGCTATCATGCATCATAATGCAGAGGGACAATTTCATCTAAAACTTATGAGCGGTCTGTTTGCTTGTTACCATCAATTAATTTGTAAAAAAATAAATAAATAAATAGATTTCCGCGATAGAAATCAACCCAGTTATTGAAGGTGGATCCATAAATCTAATTTAAATCGTTAAAATTATTCTTTGCTTTATTGCAGTCATACAAAGAATTGTTGTGGTTTAATGAATTGTAGTTCTCCTTATCAACGTAATTTCTGTACATTAGTTCCATGTAGTTTTTATCTATATACATGGGTCACAATCAGATCAGTGTTACCATATGCATGGAAGAATAAGATTCTATTGAAAAAAAAAATACATTTCTTTGTTTAGAAAAATGAAAACAATATATTTTTGTCATTATGACGTCAGTCAGTTTAGTTGTACTGGTATGACTTTCTCCTATGAACTTAAAAATCAGATGTTTGTTTGATGATATGCAGGTAATGTTTACTTGAATGAGTATACTTAAATGAAGTTACTGTTCCTTGGGCTTTAACCAAAAAAAAAACGCCCATTGACCGCAATAATATACACACTGCCAACAACATGGCAGGTGCATCCTGCTTGGTGGTTGGTTGTGGCTGACCACGTGACCGCCTGCGTCATCTCGTACAGTCTCTCGGAGGTGTCCCGGATGTAACTTGACCTAGTGATGGCTGGTGACCTACTGACATATAGTTATTGTGGCTAAGGAATGACGCCAGCGCGAAACAACAGACTATTGTATGATCATATTATGATCTAACATAAAACGTTACTTTATGAATAATTATTGTAAATTTATCTTTACGTGTATTAATAGTTTGTACACGATGCAGGTTAACGGAATATTTATGAATAAAGAATTACATTCTTTATCTTTTACATATCCCGTTTTTGCTTAATTTCTTTTTTTTTCTAAATAACTTTCATGTTTCAATAAGTGGAGAACACATTCTGCATTAATTGACCCAATTTCCCGAGATTTTTTTAAAGTTAAAGATACGTTTCTTTCGATTTAATTTTATTTTAAGAGATATAGAAATGACTGACACTTCCAAAAAAAAGATATAGTTCTGTCTCTGATATGTTGGCTCTGACTCTTGAATATAACGAAGGAGAAAAAATGTATTGTTATTAATAAGCCTTCTCGAATCACGTATTCTGTTTAAACTACAAGAAATAATTAAATCATTGCCTCTAGGTGTATGGGCGAAATTTCGAAGACCCTTTTTAAATTTTACAGTTCCATTCAAGGCTCAAATTTCATCCCTTCAGTTCGAAATCCAATCCTTGTTCCGACGTGTCACCGAAATGCTTATTTCATACAAAAGTCAGCCTGGTATGGAACGCTTAATTGTTTTTAGTTACCAGTAACGTTGCTTTCTTGTTGCCTCTTATTACATTATGTATATGTTGTGGTAAAATATTTCTCTTTTCTTAACTTTCTTTCTTCTTTTTCATTTAATATTATTTTATATATTTGTTTGTACCTTCCCAAATGACGAATTTAATGAAAACAATTTTTATATGAAGATGAAAAGTAAGATAATTACACTGATAGTAGTTTTCTATATTAACAGAACATCTTCAATATGTGGGGATTTTTTTCATTCAAGGCTAGAAATTGAAACACGTCATGTATTGTTTAAATAATTTTTAACATTTCCTTTATTTTTTTTTTCAAAATTAAATAAGTTGGTATGTTTTAAATAATTTATGGCTTTTTTATTTACACACTGGCACCAAAAGAGTCCGAAATCATAACAATATATTCTCGGTATTGTGGTGAGTTCCTTATTAGTTCCTTAAAACGTTTTTGTATTTCACGTTCGTAACAAAGTTGAGCCGATGCTTTTCTTTTTAAATTAGTTAAATTATTCTTATTTTAACTTAATTTATCATTTGAAGTACAGGTAAACATGCAGGCAGCATATATAAAAGTACTGAATTACATACCGAACTTGTGTTTATGAAAGACCTTCGGAAAAGCTTTTTGACTGTTTTCAGTGACCAAATAACATTTTCAGTTATTTTCATTTAAAAAATAATATGTAACTGTGAACAGGAAAAAAAATAAGAAATTATCATTAAAAAATTTCTTAACAAAACAGTTAAACTCGCCATATTGAATACATTATATAGTAAGCAATTTTTTGTCCAACCAAATTAAATTTACTGTTCAACCTTATTGAATAATGAGTCGAATAAAATGTAATAATACTATTTATAGCAATCCTATTCTTACTTACTCCCACAGATGCAAATTTACCAATGTATAATTTATTGTTTACTCAAAATGAATATTAAAATAAAGTAACAACAAACTAATAGTTACATATACATGTATATACTACTACTATTGTTACTGCTTCTCTCGGTCTGCTTCTACACTACAACTATAGTTACTGATAATAATAATAATAATAATATAAAAATGATTATAATATCATTGTTATTTTTAATATTTCATTATTATTATTATTATTAGGTCAACATAATAATAATAATCATCATGACAAAAATAATATTAATAACAATAATAACATCAATAATAACAAAACCTGTTCTTCCTTATGCAACCTTTTGATATAATTCGTTAATAAAAGAAGCGATTCATGCTCATGCATGTAAGTTTAGACAGAACTTCCGGATTACCGAGATTACGCATGTCTGTATGTATATTTTGTATATATACGGCTATATTATATATTGCAAAGGGTAATCCCCTCCTTTTAATCATATAGTGAAAGTAAATATGTTGTGTTCTTCCAGAACGAGTAAGTAAGCCTAGGTATATATATGTCCATGGAGGAAGTACGTCTGATATATTTGTTAATTGTCTCACTGTTGACCTTGCAGGTGTTGTGAAATGAATTAAGATGCATAACCAAAGGTAATGACCAACTCATGAACTTTTGAATTAATAAACTCCAGGAATTCAGTTGAAAACAAATAAGAAATGAAGGCAAGACAGTTCTGTGTATTCACCTGATGTGATGATAACATTATTATTTACTGAGGGTTTATGCGTTCCTAAATTGATGATATACGTCCTTGTAGAGCTCCTAGCAATAAACACATGCACGTGCATTGGAACAGAAGTTGTTCTATCCATGCATTACAAAGACTAGTAATATATCAATATTAACTTTTTATATAACATATATTTCAATTATTTTAATGAAATCTTATAGGAAAAAATTATTGGTGACTCCGTGACACAAGTGATTTGGTAAACAGTGTGTGTGCATGTGTGTGTGTATATATATATATATTTATATGTACTGTCATGCAGACTATAATATCTAAATATCTCTCAATTATGTGCACTAGATGGCCCTGTCATTTCATTCATAAACATTTAATATTTATCTTCACATTTCCATCTTCTCTAAATTTCTTCATAATCATCGGCCTAATATAGTTAAATATTTTACAGAGATACTACATTAAAAATGCACAGCACAAACCTTATAATCGACCATGAATTAAAATCAGTGCAATTAATAACAGCAATATTCAACCAATCATCAATATTTATTGTCTGATATAGCCAAGTTGTGTGTATTGATTGTACTAAAATTCCTTTGCTTCTCGTGAAAGGATGGAAGCTTTTTGCGTAAATGAATAATTTAAACGTTCTGTTCATAAAACTTAAAATATTATTTAATAGGTTAATGGTTATAACGATACATTAAATCTTTTTCTGTATATTTTCTCAGAATCTTCTGGCAATATACCTTTATATCTTACTTTACGTTAATTTGCAGTAATATACGACTTGTACACACAAAAGAAAATCTGTATATACCAAACCAAACGCTCTTTGTAAATAACGGTGGCATGCTGCATGCTGTTAATTCATCCAATGACAAATTGCAACAATCATTCTTTAAAAAGACAAATGGTTAAATCCCAATTCCTGAATCTTGATGAATGCATCACATCTTGAATTATTACTATATAATACAAAACAAAATACTGAATAAATACCTTTTGTCACATATATTATTGCACATATTGTTACTTTTATAAAAGCGTTGACAATTAAAAACAGGCATAAAGCAAAATACAACAGGGGTGTTTCATTATACATTGATATACATATACAGGTAGCTTTAATTCTCCTAAATCAGAATAAAAGGTGTCTAATAAAGTGAACATGATCCATGTTAATTATAATTATTCAAACAGGTAATGATCAAATATCGTGACTGGAATTCCAGGTAATATAGCCACTGGTAATAAACCTGTGTCACGATCCATATAATACAGAGGGGCGTGGAAACAATACAGGCTAACTATCAGTTAAATTATACTGGGCTGTTACTGTCAGTCACCCAGTCGTTAACATGTGGACATTAATTCGTTAACGTTGTAGCCCATGCGATGAGTTCCAGAAAAATTGGTCATTTCTTAGAAAAAAAAGGAATATATCTTCCACTTCATGGATTGCCGTGACAATTTCTGCGGATTTTCACTTTCCTAGCAGCTTTATCTTGGGCTGGTCTCATATACGGTCACTTTGGTTTTGAGAATGTTACTTGTAAAAATTTGAATTCAATTATAATAATGTTTAAACAGCAGTCACGTGACCGTTATAGCATATATATAGATATATATACATATACTCATATATATATATATATATATATATATATATATATATATATATATATAAATATATAATTTCGGATATCATCATGAACAGTTGAGATAAAAATGATGAAAATAAGGACAAAAAGGTCGCCAAGCAACTCGCCAGCAATCTAAGATATCATGGAATACGAGACGCTGCAAGTTAAACGAAACAAGTATATTAAACAAGGGTACCAAGCACCAGTTACTCGACAGTATTATGGTAGGCCTATGGTAATCCTCAACCAGCGCAAAATATAAAAAAAAGTTACAAATTATTATTACAAATTAATGCATAGGATACATATGTTAATATATATACAAGCTAAACCACAGAATAGGGCAGTACCTCCGTTGTCCACTTTAGCGCTGAAGTGCAGTCCAGCACGTATTATTCGTATTTTCTCAGTTAATACGTGAAGTTCCTAATTCACTCGAGGAATTAATGTATTTACTAAAAATTCTAAGAAATGTGTGTATTTCCTGAAAATCAGGACTAGGAATTTCATGTATTTACTTAAAAAAAAAAACAAAGACAGCAATTTAAAAAATTCCGAATCTGTTGCATATTTATTGACATAAATCATTAAAGTTCAGCGTTACCTTTTATATATACATGATACCACGAAATCTGCCTAAATTAAAATAGTGAATTTACATGAAAATACTCAAAAGTATATATAATCAGTTCTCACCTGTATGAAATGATATCGAGACCGCCTGGACCCCTCGCTGGATCCACTTCTCATATGTCAGTATCGATAGAACGTACAAGTATATCTTTCCCTATGTTCATCCATCCACTGTCAAGGCTGATTGCTAAACTATTATATGTGTGTGATCATAAATACCCGAGATAGATGCATTTATGCAGTCTGACGCGTGATGGGTGTTACTTGTTGTGTACAGAACAAGGACAATTTAAACTAGACGACCAGAGGTCGAGCGCTTGCCGGAAATGACGTGGAAACAGTCAAACGAATGAGCAATGACAGAGTGGAAAATATGAGCCATTTTTTGGGAAGATAGGACAAATATTGACAAATTTATGAGGGAAATAAGATATAGACGTGTTTTGATGACCTTGAGAAATTCGACCTATAAAGAAACACACATACAGCTTCAAGAAATTGTCCTAATATATGTTATGTGTAAGTTACAAAGAGTTTCCTGCAAAAGTGTGGCCTGTATAATGCTATATGTAAGACAGAAGAACCAGCAAGAAGGTGAAATTGAGAACAACTGACAAACAGATAGACATACTTATGAAGTGACACAAAGTGGATGGCAGGTGACTAAAGAAAGTCACGTAGAAGCGATGAGGGAGAAAATGGGCCATAGTTTGCGAATATAGGACCAATATTGACAAAGTAATGAGGTGTTACGGAACCTAATATCAACAGGTCATGTATCCGTTATGAACATAAATTTTGTAATGGAGATAAAAAATCAGATTCTGTAACACTAGGCAGCGTGAAATGTCAAGGGGAATGAAGAAAAAGTCAGAGGTTTTTTTGTTAACAAATAATTATACTTTATTCTTAAAACAATCCTAACATTACAATACACTAAATCAATACAATTTCACAGTACAACAACAGTACAACAGCAAATCAATACAAGTCTATAAATAAAGTGTACAGTACCTGGATACCACCACTGTCACAGCGACATCAAGTCCTTTTTAACGTACAACCCAGATGAACAGTTCACATAAATCTTCTCAGAGAATAACAGTCCAGTTCATTCACAAAATCAATCCGTTGTAATCCCAAGTTCTTGTTATAATCCCGAAAGCAAACTGAAGACTATATGAGATCCGTCACAAATTTAGAAGAAAATCTATAACTGCCGCACTTATCGGGAAAGGTCCACAACTGACTTACACGCTTCTGTGTCCGCTAGAATATTTCTCTCCTCTCTCCCGGCTCTAAAAAAACAGCCCCTTTATATAAGTTTTCACTTTTCCATTTCTCGAACAATCCAAAGTACCCAATAGCACACACGTTACAGGAAACATCTAGAACAACATCGCTGTGTTTCTACATATCAGGGTTCACACGTGGGCCGGCCCGGCTCGGCCAGGAGAGAAAGCCCCAGACTAGCATGACCGCTGTGTTTACACGTGGGCCGCCCCCGGCCAGCTATATCAAGGAACGCTGTAGCATATCAACGCCCAGAGCTTGAGTCAATCACGAAACAGAATGTCAACAGCGCACAATAAAAGAGACATGTCAACAGCTCACAATAAAACAGAGGAAAATAAGATTTTTTATATTTTTGGTGACCTTGACCTTGAACTTTGACCTATTTATATAAAACACATGCGCCTTCAATATATCGTTCCCATATACTATATGTTTAAGTTATAAGGTGATTCCTGCGAAAATATGGCCTGTCATGCGTAAGAAAAGCAAGAAGGCAACATTGAGGTCAACTAACAAACAGACAGACATTCTGACAATGTGACACATCTGAGATAACAAGTGACTAGGCAGTCTAGACTAGATGGAGAAGGTGTAAAAGAATAAATTGAGCTATAGTTTTTGTAGGTAAGCTTTATAGTTTTGGAGATATGTAAAAAAAAGTTATGTAGTAATGTTTCAAGTTCAGCGTCCCCAAGTAGCTATTTTCTGAACATGAAAAATTCCTTTCGAGATATAAATGAACGACATAAGATGTACAAGTTTCAAAAGGATACCTGCAAAACTGTGGCCTGTAGAATACCATATGTCAGACTCAAGAACCATACAGACAGTGACACATGTGAGATAACAGATGACTTTATAATCTTATAAAGGAGGTATAGAGGAACAAAATGAGCTATAGTTTATGAAGGTAAGGTTTATAGTTGTAGAGATATGAACAAATATAATATGTTAAAGTGTTTCGAGTGCAGCGCAATTATTCCAATAATAAAAAAAAATTAGATATATTGCGGTAGGACATATGATATATCAGTTTCAAGATGATTCCTTCATACTTGTGGCATATAGGGTATCACTAGGTGATATCTCGAAATATCTCGTTCGACAAGATATTGTACGAGATATTGCAAGACTTTAATAAAATCTAGTAGTACTAATTGAGTTCTACCGAATGCAGAAAACTATACCTCTCTAGCATTAAAACTGACAAAGTTAGAAAAATTAGACCTTTTATTTTTTGAATATCATGGCTTTTCCCCAAAAAAATGCGTAACCATGGTTACAACAAATTTGAGGCAGCTAAACACCAGAAGAAAAGCCTTAGAATGACGAAAAAAATGATCTATGAATGAAGTGGATAAGACCATTTTTTTACAAAGATATGGAGAAAACTGAGAAGTTTTTCGATGACCTTGAATAGGTCTCTATTACCCATATCCTTCGAGCTATGGGGCTTGATGTACCCCCCCCCCCCCCCCCCGAAAAATGAAAAATTTGATACAACTAATGAACAACTAATGCATTGATCACCATGATTTTTTGCATGCCTATTGATCATGGAGTTTTTCATCAGTTCCTGCAGAATGGTGGCGCCACCTGTATTTTTTGTAAGTTTACACATTTTTTTCTCTATTTTTGAGACCTTTAAAGATGGGATCATCTGTTAACAGGGCACAATTCGTAACCACTGGACCTAGAATCTTCTAAATTGACATGCAGGGGGTCCATGAAGTCTCCCTGGACACCTGAAATTAGGTCTCTGTTACCCATATCCTCCGAGCTATTGGGCTCAGAAGTACCCCCAGAAAAATGAAAAATTTGACACAAAAGCTTAAGTATCTGAAATACTAATGTATTAATCACCATGATTCTTTCCATGTATATTGATCATGGAATTTTTCATCAGTCCTGCAGACTGGTGACGCCATCTGTATTTTTTTCGATTTTTTTTTTTTTTTTTTTTGCATTTTTTTCTCTATTTTGACTCCTGTAAAGATGTGGTCATCTGTTAACAGGGCACAATTCGTAACCACTGAACCTAAAATTTTCTAATTTATCATGCAGGGAGGTCAATGAAAAGTCTCCTAGTAAACCTGAAAATTAGGTCTCTGTTACTGATCACCTCAAGCTATAGGGCTCAGAAGTAACCCCAGAATAATGGTATATTTGATATAAAACCTCAAGTACTTGATTAACTAACACATTGATCACCATGATTGATGCCTATTGATCATTGAGTGTTTTATCAGTTCCGGTAGACTGGTGGCGTCACCTGGAATTTTTCGAACACTTTCTGTTTTTGAGGCAGGGCACAAATGGTAACAATTGGTCCTAGAATCTTTTTAACTTGACATGCTGGGAGGTCCATAAAAATCTCCCTGGAAACCTGAAATTAGGATTCCGTTACCCATATTCTCCGAGCTATGGTGCTTATAACCACCCCCAAAATAATTGAAAATTTGATAACAAAGCAGGACACAAATCGTAACCATTGGACCTTGAATCTTCTAACTTGACATCATGAGAGTTCCTCAAAAGTTCTCCTCAAAAACCTGAAATTGGGTCACTGTGACTTATATTCTACGTGGCATGTTTGAGCACCCAAGAAATAATGCAAAATACACACAAATTGCCAGTTTCCTCAGGAACGGCTGGATGGATTGTCATCAAATTTGGTGTGTTTATGGGTCTTGATGAACTTAAGCTAATATGCATGAACTATGATGCCACCTACATTTTCATAATTAGTTGCCTGTGCAAGGTTATATTGTCAACATGTCAGTCGGCTGAGCGTCATGACCCATGGGTCACTTGTTTTTACATATATTATTGTAACCTTTTAAGACTCAAGACAAGAAAAGTAATCAAGATAGATCTCTTTCTATAGCTACAAATTGTTACTTGCGGATGAAAGAGTCCCGTAATGAGACTTGATGTAAAGGTAAATGATAGGGTTTTTATAGTCTGATATCACCGACGATGTCAGTCTCATCCGACTTTGCCTTCCTGGTCTTTCGGGCCTGTTCATTCTTGTAGCATTTCTCGGCTCCCTGGGTAGCATACAACCCAAGCTGCCATATCAGGCGCAAGAGAGTTATTCGTTCTACATTTGCCTACCTCCCATGACCAGTACCCATTCACTATATATATATATATATATATATATATATATATATATATATATATATATATATATATTCAAATTCTATCCCCTGCATCTTAGACCCTTTATACAGTAGCATGTATGACAAATAAGTAGGACACAGGTCTTGACGGTGAAACTCGGCTTAAGGAGGTAAGCACCTGCTTTTCGTGTGTTGTCAAGGTTCCGTAAATCGACTTAATTTAATGCAGAACTTGTGTGTGTATGTAAGTTCAGTGTACTTTCAGCAGAAATATTCAACCATCAATCTTATTTACATTCCATGAAACCAAACCCATTTCGATCCCACAGCACTGCAACCCGCAGTTTCCTACAGTATCTACGTAACGCTATAGCTGCGAAAAAAAAGTTCACTGAGTATAACCCGGGTTTACCATGACGTTGTAAGTTCGGTGTGATGAGAGTACAATTATATGCCCGGATAGGACTATTATATTATTAGTGCACTCGTAGAGCCTTAATTTTGAAATCCAGTATCCCATTAACATGAACTTTACGAGACGTGTTCATGAACATATTTCATAACCATGACGTCATCCGAAATGGAATTAGGTTGTCATGGCTTTAGCCTTTTTTTTCTATTTCTTTTCTCTTTTGGTCCAAGAATTAGTAGGCGTCACCTACGTGCACAGGGGAATCACTACACGCAAATACAATCATTCCATAAATAAATATGTATGAATTTACTTATTTGTGAAGGAGTCATTAATGATATATGTTACTTGTTAGTAATTGGTGCTTTTGCACATTTTTGTTTTCTCCCCGCAAGTTTGCAAAATTCTTTAGAATTGGCCGTCTTCTCTGTATATCTTTTGTGTCAGAATGAAAATCATGCTAAAAACGTGATCAATAAACAGAAGATGGGTACACATAAAACGCATCTTCAACAGGAAGAAAAATTGAAGAGTTTGGGAATTTGGAGATAAGGAAAATAGTCTTTTCATGGACTTTTTAACTGTAAGAAACATCCTTAATTTTCCTTGCATTTCACCTTAAAGGGCGTTTTATTTTTAAGATATCCTGCTTCTTATGATATTCTAGCTTGATCAAAGAATGACCATTTGACCAGTGGAACTGTCATTTTTAATTCCCTAATTAATGTAAGACATATTATAAACACTTAGTGGATACGAATGTCCATGTCCTAGCTTGGAGCTGCTAGTGAATGCCTCTGACTTCTGACCGTAGGTTTAAAGTTTCCAATTTCATAAGTATTTGAGTATGAAACAGTTTAAATCGGCATTCTAAGGAATGCAAGCCTACGGCATGTGGCGATCCGTATTGTGGAATGCTCCCAAGACTCTTATTCGGCCCATATATACTGAGGTTCATTCGTGCATAAATGACTCTACATTTAATATTTTCAATTATGCTGTTCCCGAATCCGGATCATGTGCCGAATCAACATTATCAACCAATCAACGTTTTTTCATTCGCCCATTCCCGAAATGTCCTAAAAAATTTCGTGAAATTTGGTTAATGATGGAGTAAGTTATGTTTTTATCAACGACACAAACACACACACAATCGAGGATGAACGCATATCCTGATTTCAAAGGCAAAAAAAATATATATATAAGTGAAAAAAAAACGCTAAGGGTCAGGAAAAGCATGCATTGAACGAAGGGAATGGGATGCATGATGCTATACAAGTACATGTATTGTGCAACCGATACAAATAACTCCCCCTGAGGTTATTAATGTTAAGGTATGTGTCTGATTTCAACATACATGCATGTATAATTCACACACACATGTACATATATATATATACACATATATATATATATATATATATATATATATATATATATATATATATGTATGAATATACTATGCTTCGCTTATCATCAATACACAAACTTGATATAAAAGTGTTACCCTAAGGTTGCATGGAAGCATTGGTTAGGCATGTCTATGCTTATCCCATACGGTGTAGAGAAAAGAAAATGATTTTTTAAAGGAATCCATCAGTAGCGGATGAAAATAGAAACAGGCATACAAGTTAGACGTTTTATCGGCTTCTCTGATAAAGCTTGCTTCACTGGCAAGGCCATGCGGTGGGGACGCGTTTGTAAGCGCGGTTACAGCCACCCCCTTTCCGGAAACGTTCTGTCACAATATCGTAGGAAACTACCCCGGGGTCTACACAAGTGAACTGGGTAGTACCAACTACCCGGATCCCACTTCTGACACCATTGTAATGGGTGAAAATGGAAACAGGCCCGATCGATGATTTGAACCCGTAACCTGTGACACACAAGTCAGACGTTATACTAAAAAAGGCAAGCTTCACTGACAAGGCCAGTAGGAACGCATTTGGAAGCGCGATTATACATGTAAATCTAGCATAGATCATTTACGTTAATATAACTTGAAATAATATAACTCAAACAGCCATAATCTTTATAATATAATTTTATTTCCAATGATTTTTTTCTCTTTACATGGTTGTTCATCCCTGACGTCATTAGAGAGAGAGAGAGAGAGAGAGAGAGAGAGAGAGAGAGAGAATGAGAGAGAGAGAGAGAGAGAGAGAGAGAGAGAGAGAGAGAAAGAAATGGTAATGTCTGATCCGCCAAGAGAATTAAATAACTTGAAAATAACACTTTCTAATATTTTGCCAAATTCGTTTAGGGATGTGAAAGGTTGACATTGACGCCTTATTACATACATCCGCTGTTGGTTACTTGATAGGTTACTTGGTTATTTGTCATTTTGCTTTACAAAAAAATGTAGGAATTGGATTTTAACCAAAAGCACGCACTCAACCGTATACATGTGCTGAGACAGGATTGGCAACTGTCCCGGTAAGGGGGAGGATGCTTACTTCCCTATAACCTGGTATATACTTTGCTAATATATGATATTGCGTTATCCACCGCCGATAACCCCGCGCCCTCTACGATATTCTGGATCCAGATCCCCCCCCCCCCCCCCAACTCCACCCGTGGCCCGTGGCTAACTGCATCAAAATCTTCTGATTTTTACAACAACAACAACAACAACCCCCCCCCCCCCCCCCAACCGCGGCATCCTGGACACATACATCGTACTCTAATTATCAAGATTAGCTACTTGGATTCATATACGTTCTGCATGACTTTCCAAGATGGATCGGTCACGTGGATCCTGCCCTGTTGACTTTTATGCGTAACATATAGTATGTTTGTCACCTATACTTTAAGTTGACTGTTTAGTAACAAGTCATGCGTGACAATGTTAATACACCATCACTTTTTGTTTTAGTATGATACTGCATTGCCATCCTGGTAATACATACACGTTTATTTCATGATTAACGTTTTCAGCACCTAATAAAAGTCACGTTGCAAGACAAAAAGGGACAGTTTGGCTGATGTCTTTGGCATGGATCAGAGTTGACTCACACAGTGGTAATTATGGTGACTAATCCAAATTAAGCATACCTTTATGTACTTTTCGTGTTCTCTATACGCCTGCAGTGCATGCCCGAGCACACGATGAAGCAAAGCTGTAGGTGTTTTTCGGTGGCTCAGGTAGCTCGGTATGATACTGGAAAAATAGAGGAGCATTTATTTCATCCCTTAATTCCTTTTTTTCCTGATTCAAATCTGTATGCATAGATCATGATTGGATATTGGGTCTGACTCATCTTATAAGACCATCTACAGATGAGCGCCCCAATATCCGATTGGTTTTAAGGTCAACCCCATATTAAAATGGGGCGGATCCGAAGATGACCCGCAACATATATACTATATATGTGCTATGCATGTTTGTGTGCATGTATGTATGTATGTATACATTATGTACGTGTTCATGAACGATAACGGCGCGTAAACAATGGTAGATGTTCGCTTGTGGTAGAGAGGTGTCTGTTGAGAGGTCACAGATCACCGTTTACTGTGGTTTCCTTCATATTCGCGAGGCAAATATTTCGCGATTTTCACTTTTCCAGTGAGGGGTCCATTCTCCCGATTTTACCATCAGTAACCAACATATAGTACATCCATTGGTTATTTAATATGCGCGAACTTATTCTTTACACTTTGAAGAGGACCGCAAGAATGTCTAGAAATTCTTCTCACCTTTATGCAGATAATATGAAAGATCTAATATTATCCCAATGTATATTTTTTATTTACAGGTCACATAGAATATATGTTATTATTTATAATATTGCCTTTAGATTTTTAAACCCACAGGTGTGGTCGGATGGATAAAATACATACAATTCCATTAAGATTATATTTAAAAAAAAAATGACTGTTCATCTGCATGTGTAGATGAGGGATCCTATTCGTGAAGGTTTTATTTTGGCGATTATTTCCCTCTCGCAAATATCTCGAATTTGAAACCATTGCGAACAAAAGCCGACCACAGGAAGCTTCCATGGACTTGGCCACGTGTCCGACATAGAGAGGTGCCGCAGCAGAGAAGAAAGGGTATAGAATAAAGTAAACGTTCATGCAGCTTACCTTTCACAAACGCTATAGGCTTATAATGGTGGGATGAAGGATGATATATCGCGAGTTCGAACCTCAGCGGTGACATTTTTCACTGTTGCATGGTCATCTCCGAGGGTGAGCGCTCTGCCGACTTAATGGAAAGGCTAGGTCCATCTACTGTGTATCACTCACAAATGAGTGCGAATTTTTGGGGGTGTTACGACTCAGCAATGGAGATAATTACAAACCTCGGAACAGAAGGTGCAGTATTTACCGGGCATGGGTGACACCAGGATATAAATGACAGGAAGTGTGTGCTGTTCTGGTCCTGACCCGAAATTCTGCAGATGTATATATATACAGTTTACGATTAGCTAAGGCAGCATTTAAATGAAGGCCGTCCCGATTAAAAAAATTCAAAGAAATTATTTAACTGGTGAACTAGAGGGCATTCAGTAGACAACAAATGCAAACAGCAAGGGAGAATATTCATAAAAATGTTTAAAAAACTCACACCAAACGTGTCATTTGTCTGATGGTTGGATTCTTAAAAATACTAGAGAAAGTTACTTGAAAAATTTTATATTTATGAAAAGAAATTTTCCATGACCTTAGAGTTATACTTAACGTACCTGAGCTGCCGATAAACTATTTACGTGTTAACGTTTTATCTTTTTATTTTATTGCATATTTCAGCTGCAGGGTTCATTGCAAGGTAAACTAAAATTTTCTGGCATCGGAGATGCCGTATAGTGTTCAAAGACAATTAAGATAAACCCCCTTATAAAATAGACCCCCTTCTACAAAACCATATACTGACACTTGACAAGGCCAGTGCAACCAGGGCAAGGTCACATATGTTTGAACTTGTCCGACATCTTGGTGGAGACAATTCGTGTATGGAATTTGGTTAATAAAAAACCTTACGTTTCTTCAGGTCAGACCTTGAAAACCAAGGCCAAGGAGATTAGTCTCGAAAAAAAATCAGCGATATCTGTGAAATATTTTTTGTGTGTGCCAGATTTAAAAGGAAACAGATGCAGTACTCAAATGTTATCGGGTAGACAAAAATCCAAGCTCAAGGTCACAGGTTTTCAAACTCTCTGACAATTTATCTGACATCTTTCATTTTGATTTTCATTCATGGACCGTTTTTTTACACAGCAGGTATTCCTGCAACCATCCTGGACCCCGTCCCCCGGCATCCCCCCCCCCTGATTAATCCCAGCAACGCCCCTGATACTTTTTTTCATTTACTTGATCTCTTTGTCGAAGACTGTACATTCTACAGAGTACACAGGGTTTTTTTTCTAGTTGCCTCGGGGCTCTCTCTCTCTCTCTTTCTCTCTCACTTGCGTACACGTGTATGGACATACCCATTGCTACAGACACATATCCTCACTTTTCATACTTTCTTTCACTCAGCAGTACTCAGCATTCTCTTAAGTTTCAACAGAAGAAAAGGATGAAATAAACTTCACGAATTTTATTATAAAAATATACCAAATGTCACGAGTTGAGACCAGCTCAACAATATAAAGTATATCAAATGTACAGAAACATATAAACTTATGTGTGCTATCCGAGAATATATATATATATATATATATATATATATATATATATATATATATATATATATAGCAATACTAACCTATTGCAGGGGATAGTGGTTAACTGTGAGTATACATAAACCAGAAAAACTGAATGTAAATGCATGTTGTGTTCACGTCACGATGACGTCACTGTCAGTGCAAGCACTGTTGAGCATCCCTGCCATAAGTTTGCCATTGTATTATCATATACAAGTCAAGTACACGTACCTTACTCAACTAAGTGTATAGAATAACAGAGACAGAAAATAAGAGCTAAATGAGTCCAGTATATATTATAAGTGTAACTATGGCGTCATGTTTCACGAGCTGAATCATAGGAAAAAGATTTGTATGAGTCTTAATCTCCAAGGTGAAGGTCGCCCTGATAGGCCTACCACGGGATCAAATTCTCCATAATGCCCAATAAATGCTATTCAACCACAAAACAACTGATACAAACATCACCAAATATGAGCGCCATAATTCACGGGTGCGTACAGCACAAGAGCACACAGTAAAGTAATAATAATATAACAACAAATACCACGTGTTCTACAGGATTGGTCAACCTGGCTTACCCCCGACCAGCAGGGTTATTTAAATAATACATACAAATATAAACAAAAATGTGCGTGCGTCTGTGTTTGTCAATATTCTGTCCTGCAGAATATGTGCAAGGTTAAATTGCTGTAACAAAAGTGACTCATTTAATACGATGAACATCACGTTAGCAGGTAATCATACATACATTGTACTATATACAACTTTTCACAGGTTACAATTGTACATGCTATAAATGGTCACTGCGAAAGCTGAACCATGCTACGTACATCTAATTTTGTAAGAACTGAAAACATTCAAATGTGAACTGTAGACTTAAGCAACACCTTACAGGTCCAGCGATTGACCAGCTTAAACCAATGTTGCATATGAATAGATCTACAGCAAAATGAATGTGCATTTCATGCGATTACAACTTCCATAAATACATGATACCAAGAAAGCTAAATTGGCCGTCCAGTTTTGCAATGTAAGTAGGTACTCCACTTACAACAGAAAAACGTTATTAAGATTCTTGTTCTTAACGAAGCCAAAGCGAAACTTGATCAATCAGTCATCAAATCATTCAACCGCCTATACCTAGGATTAGACTATCTGCAAAGAATCAATAACTGCATTATACAAGCCTTCCCAGAGCTGTTGCTACAATGCTATCAGCGTCCTGGGCTCCTCTCAAGCAGCCTGTTAGTAACCCGGATCGGAAACCACGGCTCCCTGTCCGATAGGTACCGAGAGTTGACGGAACGTTCCGACCGCTCTCCGGACAATGCCGAACCCTTTTCGGGACGGTGGGCCTGATGCCGTGGGCGCCGCCTGCGGTTAGCTATATAATGACAATATGCCATACTCTGTTGACGTTAATCAGGATTCATCTGACGAACGGTTTTCAACACAAGGGGTTGGTCTGGTCCCCACTGCCTGGAAAGACACCAAAAATACAGAATGGTCAACATTGTGTTTATTAGTACATCAATATATAATATTTAGATCTTGTAAAAATTATTTTTGTTAATATGTTGTTATAACATAGTATTTTGTGGATCAAGATATTTTAATACCTTTTTTATGATATGAAGCACCTTATCATATTTAATTCATATAAATATTTTTTCCCACTTAACCATGTATCTATTTTATTTAAGAGGTGGCATCGTGTACATTTAATCGCTTTATCCTTTATTAAAGATAAAATATCTGTAAGTATATGAATTAATAGCACAGAGTTACTGATAGTTGAAAACAATTCACTGTTTATGATATGTAAACCCGAAACTTACCATGACTTGGCATGTCGAAGTTGAGTCGGTACAACTCGTCAAGAAGGCCCCCATGACTTGGGTGGCTGGGCTCGGAATCCATTTGGAGGTCGAGGAGGTCGCATTCCAGGGCGAGGTTAGCTTGGGAGGGCGCAGTAGGATGCTGGTCCTCTTGTTTAACTTCTGGAACAACCATGAACTCCCCTGTCAGATCGGCGGCTGGCGGCGGAACAGGGCTGCCACAGTGTGTGACATGTGAACCGGTAGAGGGCGGCCTCTCCTGCTGCTGCTCGCCGTTGACACAGTCGATTACAGCGTTCGCTACCTGTCCCAGGAAAGCTGACAGTTGATCGTAGCTCATCTGGACGATCTCGTCGGACGTCGGAGACTTTGGTGATTGGCAAGTGTCGGGTTGCGCAACTGAAGAACCAGCTCCAGAGGGCGCCCCAGGCACCTCCAATGCCGTAAAGTACTCCTGTACTGACGTGAGATCTAGGACGGGTAGAGACGCCATGTTTGGTTTGACCTCCATTCTCGGCTTGAGTTCTGCTTCTGACGAGAATAGCGACACGGAGTCGGCATCCATTGTTGGGATGGCAGTGGGAAGTTCACAAGACACCGCTTGTGCTGGCGACGCTGCTTCGTAGTCCTGGGACATAGGCTGCACTGGTGAGGCTTCTGGACTGGGGTAAGAGGCAGGCACAATGGTTTCAGAAGTATCAATAGTCAGTCTTGTTGTGGTATCTGGCTCGGACTTGATAGACCCGGGAGTGAGGGGAGTTGGAGGCAACGTTAGATCAGGCACAGACTGGGATGCAACCATAGTTGGTAGTCTCTGGAGATCGGGTAAATCGGCTACTTTGGATTTGAGGGACAGTGGTTCGGCGATGACGTCATTTATTACAGATGGCAACACCGCAATACCATCCCCACCCCCAGAGCCATACCCTTGTCCAATAGATGTGAACAGACTTGAATCGGCAATTTGTGAGGATCTCACAATCAGTCCACCATTTGAATCGTTTCCAAAATCATGGATGAACCTTGGAATTTTGTTGGGCTTGCAGATTTGCTGATTATCTTCAGTGATGTCCGTTACTTTACGTTTAAGGCGGTTGATGACCTCGGCACGGAGAGACTTTCGTCCGTTCTCCTCTTGAAGGACATGGACGCCTGGAGAGCACGCCAAGTTGTGGTACGTGTTACCAGCACTGTCGGTAGTTGTGTAAGGCAATGGGACATCGGCGGTGGTCCGGGCCATGGACGTAACGGGTGCGATGGACAAGCCAAATTCACCGTAGATGGTGGTCTCCATGGAGCCGTGCATTTCGGCGTAGGGGTAGCCGTGTTCCCGGTCCAGCGGGACTTGGCTGATGGTGATTGGAGAGTTGCCGCCAGATGGGAGGAACTCTGGGCTGCGGGCGATGTGAGATGAGTACAACTGGCTCTGTAGACGGTAGCTCTTGGCGTCGTGAGAATCGATGACTTGGTTGATGCATACGATTGCTGGGTCGGCGTTTTCGGACAGGTATGGCTGTCGTACGTGCATAACGACGTTTACCCACACCCACTGTCCGAAGCTCGTCATCATGCGCATGGTCAGCATACATCCCATCTCATGACTGGATTTAATCACTGCAAAACATAAATGTACATGTAAGAAACCTAGTGTACTACATGTTGGACGTATGTAATACAGGATATGTGTGTGTAAATGTTTGTATTTATGTTTTAAACTAAACTGTTCACACTTGTTGAGTACTTTTTTCGAATATAAATTATAATGCTAATTATATGTGTTAATTCTAGTTAACACATTTTAAGTGTGTTTTTTTCCTATGAATATACTTTTATGTGAAAACCATTCTTTAAACCAAATCATAACTAAATTTATTGGAATATGTGACAATACATAATTTACTCTCCATAGAAACACGAATCTTACTCACACTGAAGATGTTTGTCCTTCGCTTCATGTATGTCTTCTGGATGTAGAAACTCATACCAGGATTTTCCGGCGAGATGACTTTCTTGGTAACCCAGGTGAAACTCTCCACTAAAACAAAACAAAAACAATATGATTAATAACCTTTCTCAGTCACATTCTTACATTAGTAATCACAAGCGAATGATCACACTAAAATCCACCTCATTTAAACACGTAGGATTCAGAGGTCAATCTACATCACCAAGGCATATTTTGTGGGATGAATCATGTTAAAATCCTTATTTTATATACAACACTATACGGAAACTTGATGAAGAGATAAGCAGCTGCATCATCTTATATTAAAACATTGCTGGATGTGATAAAATCAACCTTCCCTAAATGATTCACTGTATCCTTGTCCTGATGACCAAAAAAGCAGCGCATATAGATACATGTTCATGTAAATCTAACAGCATATTACCATTATTCCAGTGATACTTTATACAATAGGAAAAGACTCGAAATAGATGTAAGGTTACTTACTTTTGAGAGATTTCAATGAACTTCATGTCGAGTCCATGGACTGTGGTAAAGACCATGGTGTGGTTTTGGATGATTGACTCCTTCAGGTCTGGCGTGATGAGAGGGGTGCACAGCGCCATGAACATGGCCTGGCTCGTGTACTGGTCTGTCACTGTCGGCTGAAGGAACAGTCCGTGCACGTGCATAACCTGCCAAAAAAAAATGAAAATCACATTTATTTAACTGCTATGTTAACGTCAAAAAATAATGTGAAATCATTTTTTTTAATATAAAAATCGTTCCTAGGCATCACTTAATGTTTTCTGCCGTTAATTTATAAACTTATAGAAATAGAATAATTGATACTGATAAGATTTATCGTATATTCAATCTTTTATCACACATTCAGTTTCTGTTTTTATGCGAGTACAAATATTTTTGTCAAGAACTGCTGCTTAAAAAAAACTACTGTTCTTGCTTCCAAGAGCAGTCATATACTAAATACTAGTACACTTATAAAAAGAGAATAATAATGGATACAAATGATAGTTATGCTAATAATAAAAGATCCCTTAAAAACAACGGTGCTGATTATAATGACAGATCCCTGACCTTGTGTTCTCCGATCCCTGACTGTCGTCTAAAAGCTCTAGAGACGTTCATCCTGCAGAAGAAGGACCGTTCATCGGTGGCGCCACCTGACATGTTGTTGTGGAGGAGCTGAGACTGCACGGTCTGGTGGTCCTTCTTGTCGATAATGTCGTAAATGCTGTCACCCTGCGTCATCATGTCGACCTACATACGGCAATAACAATAACTTAATGTGACATCGAATTATTTTTTTATAATAAATTTATATATGGTAAAACAATAACTGCATGTGATGTCAATTTTAAAATTTTTTTTCACCTTCAGACTTTGCAAATTTGTAATATAATATGTAAAGTTTAAATCAATGATTATAAAATTTTACTTAACGTTTTATTGAAAATGTTGTACCCTGTTATGACTTGATAAGGACACAATGATCAAATGAGAACTAGCAAAACCCATGCATGGATAACATTATGAATAAGAATTTGAGATGTATACAGTAGATTCACAATTTTACCTAAATAATGTGTACTAATGTTACACCTACCATCGAGTGTCCTAGGTATTCAGTAACATTCTCTGAGATGTACAGAAGTTTCCCTTCTCTTGTTATTATAAGCAGAAAGCCAGTCATCGACTGCAAAGAATGAAGAAAATCATGAAAAAAAAGGCCGGAATTATAAAGAATATGAACACGTCCATAAACGATCAAAATTAAACCTGAATACATATATTTACTTTATCAACATAGCAATATATTATCACATATCATATTCAAAAAAAAATTATGAATGTACATTTGTGAATCAGCATTTGTTAAGATAAAAGTTGTAAACTTCAATTTTTCTTTCTTTTTTTAATGAAGCAGTTGACGTATATACTGCTTTCATTCTCTGCAGGGGGTTTCCACTTACATATATCAGAGCTATTCATTGGCTAACAAGTGGTGACTCCCCTTTATCAGGCATAGAATGGTATAGCAGACGACAATGATGATAATGCATGGCAATTAACACCATAAGGAGCTGTTTGTGAAGCCATATGCGCCACAGTTGAGCAACCCGCTGATGTTTCTTTGTGCACTTTCTTTTAAGCTGCAGTCATGCGCAAGAGCGAACATGAACTGGCGTCCCTTTTAGCAGGATTTATAGATGTACGTACGGTAAAAGGTGGGGTCACCACAGGTCAGAGCACATACACAACTTGTTGACGTCATTCTGTACCACACTGGCCTGAGAACTTGCAGTTGAGAGACCAACAACAATTTGTTTTTCATATGTTAATATATGAGTCATCTTAGCAATGACGCTGCAGTTTTGCAGTTAAATTGTACAAACATATTCATTTCACTTTTGAAGTGTATAATGTTTCGTGCTGTTTTCAGGGAATGGTGCTTCGTCTTTCAAGCTATTCGTGCATTTGTCAACTTAGAAGTTTCAGGCACCTCACATCTTGCTGTTTACAAACTAGTTTATGCACAGTCCTTAAAATAGTCTTTGTCCACTTTCTGGGTCATATCATTCATGTGTCATACACGTAACAACTGCAGACAGGAAAGGTTACCCGTGGTCTCTTAATGAAAAAGTGAGGTCAGAACGTCTGTAAGGCTTCTTGGTTGAGATGCAGAGAATGAGAGAATGATTACTTAACATAATGAAGGAGAGAATTCAAAAGTTTGCACAGTTCATGATTATTCAAATATTTACCTGCGAAAATTCGAATGGGACATCAGATCCGGGGGCCTGCCCGCCGAACACTGTAAACAAAAGAAAACCATGGTTTATAATAAAAAAAAGTTATCTCTGGCACTGATTCACACACATGTACAGATCACACATACAAATCGTCCCGCAGTGTCGAGGCCACCCAGTACATATAACCATATATGGTATGGCGACGGTCCCTGTCTCCCGGATGAGTCACACATATACCCGTGTTTACATACAACACATATATTCCCAGTTCGTATGAATGACTTCGGATTGTTTAGTGGGAGGGGCCCGGTCTAAAAACCCCCTGCAGGTGTAACCCAAACCTCAACTTGTCAGTTAATAAAGGGCTTGTGGTAATAAATGGGTGAAGTCTACAGGAGAGGGGTGTCAAAATGTAATTTAAAAGGAAGAAAACAGTATTGTGTATTTTTTCAGCGTATGGGGCATATAAGCTTCCATACAAGTTTATAGTGATAAATATCCTGATTTTATGCCAATGGGGGAAAAAACAGAGGAAGAATAAAGATTAAAAGGAAGAATGTGGAAGTCCGCACGTGAAGTAAAAATATTCAATAAAAAAGAAGGAAATATTTGATTTTACCATTGTATTTTGTTTTTTGCTCACTTTACTGACACCAGATTGATGCCAAAGATTCATGCGTGTATATAAAAGCACACGAATGAGCGCATATGAGGGTTTGCGGTATCTGGGATAAGCTCAAACTTTAATAGCAAGCTCACAAAACTCTTGCCAGTGCATATTTACCCAGTGGGAGACTGAAATTAGGCGGGGAAATAGAGGTCACCGAGGTCATCAGAGAGCTGAGCTAAGGCACTTGAAAGGAAATAGTGGCAGGGCGTAGGAATGCCTCTCAGCAGTGATGCGCTGAATGTCCTCAGCGACAAAACATCAACTATAGACTCCACATCGCCCCCACTCATGTCTGTTACTACAGTTTATGCATAGCGTGAGTCACCACCCTAACTTGTCCTGTGTGAACCCCCTTCAAATTCGTCCTTCACCAAATGAATTATTACCCCGTGTACAGGTGTGTCTCACATGGTAAAAGATTTCCTGATTCTATTTTGGGACAGGAAAAAGTTGTATAATAAGTGACTATAAACGGTTAAAGCCCTGATCAAGAAAAGAATTTTGTAAGTTTATGATATTCATGAAACATTACGTAATCCTCCTTTCTCTCTAAATTTACCAAAAAAAAAACCACTATATCTGAACTCTCTTTATGATGATGATGATAATGATTATTATTATTATTAATTGAAAAAACCAACTTTTCCAGACATTTTGATATTAATGTTTCGATATTATTATCATCATATGAACTATCCTTTTTTTAGATAATTATTAACATTATATTAATATTATAATGATAATTTACCATAATATATTACGTTTATTACTAATGCCCTTATTATCAAGATAAATAATACTAACACATACTTCGTCCAAAGTAGTTGCTCTTCCTGATGAAACAGCAGGCGAGAGACATGATCTGTAGCTGTGACAGACGTTGTCGCGCTGACTCGGGGAGGGGCAGCATGTCTCGGAGGTTACAGATCTCGTTGTTGATCATGTCTCGCCTGGCCTTGGAGGCGCCTTTAGTTGACCTACAACCAAAGAAAGCTGACATTACAACCAGGCATTTATAGATAAGTATCGATTCAGAATATATCAACAATATACTTTGACCTTTCTCCCACAGAGTGAACGCTTCAGTTTATTCTTGAGTGTGTGTGACTGAAAAGGAGCGTGTGTGTCCCAATTAAAATATGTAAAAACACATATTTCAAGATTGTTAAGCTATACACTGGATACCTTTCATCTACTTTAATTTAACTAATATTAGGATTATATTTGACTTTGTAAAATCATTAACCTCGACTACATTCTTCGTAAACGGAGCTTAGTTAACTTGAATAATGGAGCAATTTATGCTTTTATACAGTAACTTGATTTCTTCATCAGTATCCCTTTTAAGACTATTGGTAAACCGGTCTTTTATATGGCGCACGAGTTCAGCGATTTGGGTTGAGACCGGAGAAGACTTTCATAAAGCGTTCCACCCTGTAAGTGGTTTTGGTTGATAGTGTTAAGAGGTGGGTAAAAAAGCCGCAGCACTTGGCGACATCCTGCAGTGTTTTCCCATGTGGCTAACAGCCACTGCATCTGTTTCTCAACTCACAAATGCCAAGATGACAAGACCCAGCTACAAACTCCCCCGCAAAGAGGGATGGCGCTCAGTGTTCATAGACCAGACGGGGATAACTCTATCCTGTCACATTGAAAATATGGAGCTCCCTTGTTGTGGTGTGAAAAACATAAAATGACTTAGTTATAACATGTAGAGTTTTTATTTGTGAATATTACATCTGACCACAATTCAGTTTGTTAAGATCTAAGTATACCAATGTTGAGTAGACATTAATTAAACTTATATATAAACAGGAGGGTTCTTCATTCAATTACGCTTACTGATGGTTTAAGTAATAATGTTAGCATCTCAGAGGCCCAAACACAGAAAAAAAGGTTGTACTGAGTAGAAATTATTCTGCGGAAAATAACTCATGAACGCGTTGTATATACAGCAAATAGACATAACGGTTATGTCCACAGTGCCCGGATAATGACTAAATGATTCTGTGAAATACGCCCAAAATATATACTTCCTTGTAGCTATACAGAGCTTCAGATCTGTGAGCTATAGATACCAAGACCAAAATTGGAAAGACGGAGTGAGTCACAATAAGGGGCTTGTCCATCAATATGAATCAGATCCATCAGTAAGTGACAAGGTGCTTTTATCCGCCAAAACTCTGGTTTAAGAATATTTTTATGTTTCATATTAAGTAAAGTGGAAGTTGAAAATGCAAACCTGAAAGCTGGTGAACCTTTATGGTCCGGCATTGGTCCAAGTTGTCCGCAAACTGCCATGTTCTTGTTTCAATGTTTCTTTTTCTTAGTGATGTGACGCGTACCCTGTTATCGTGAACGTTGCTATCCTTAAAAGTGTGTTTATAATACCCTTTCCGTTTCCTAATACATAGGCGTCCCAGAACCAGCTGGGCGCAAACTAAATCCAACCAGTGGATCAGTTGAACGACACGCTCACAACTTCAAAACTTTTTCTCTTCTGGTATGCGCCCAGTCAACAGCTAAGTTTTACCGAAGCCCCGCTGTAGTCACGTGGGGGAAGCCGCCCAATGAGCACGGCGCGTTTTAGAAGATTTACGGGGAATTGGCCAGTGAACTCAGGTATATGACGTCAAAAGGTTCATGAATATGCATATCCCTCTGCGTCATCGTGCTGGCGGTTACCAATAGCACAAGCTGTCCACTGTTTGCTGTAGTGTGTCGCTTTATTATATACATATACTGATAGTTTTATCAAAGTGATCTTTAACGTCAGAGTCTTATCACAGTGGATTCCGCTGCTTAAAATAGCTCAATATTCGGAAATCTCGAAAAGTGCAAATAAGATAGAACTAATTGATATATCCTTGAATGTATTTTTAGCTGTTAAGGAAGATCTTGCACCCCTTGCTACTTGCTGTATTTGGTGTATGCAGTATATTTTTAGAACACGCATGCAAAACTTAAATTGGTTTTGGCTACTTGTTACTAAATAAAGGTCAACGCCCGGGATCTCTTTCTTTTTGATACTTTATCGGTTCAGCATCCAGTTAGCCCATATACACTTATCATGCGATTGCTGAACATATTACATGTTCAATATAGTTGTTAATGTTATACACTTATGAGGAATCGCTTAAAAGGGCGTTTCAGATACACTGACAACTCAGAACAGAGCAAGTTATTTATACAGTAGCTCCCTGTTTTAACGGTTGCTGTGTATAAAGTAAAAAAGAGCAGCTGCTTCTGAAACATTATCCAATCAACGTTTATGTTGACATTTCTGACAATGTTACATCGGGTTAATGCTCTCTGAGTGCGTTTCTATAGTTTATAGTCTGGTTTGTTGAAAGTTTATTTTTTAAGAAATTAAAGGTCCCTGGTCTATTGGTGGTTTACTGTCTTAAAATAAGGAAGAAAGTAGCAAAGCGACAAGAAATGCATGTTAATTATGTAATTATTTTATCATTAAGCCCCATGGATTTCAGGTTTTATATGCATAAGAATGATCCAGATGTCATAATATTTCGTTATAGGACACTGGAGTTAATCTCTGATGTCCTCTCGAGATTTTGCCATTTTGTCATTCAGGCCCTGAATGGGTCGGACGTTCCTTGTATATGCATAATGCAGATAACTATTTATACACTATTTTAACAAGGGGACGTGGGATCATATCGATGTTCATCTTGAGTGATCATCATAGACAAGTTATTAGTAACAAATACTCGACCCAACGTGGACAGTTTGCGTCAGAAACATTCCCTGTATGAGGTAAGGTAAAACTTACAGTTTATATTATAGGATACTACAATGAAGTGATTAATGATGAACAATAAATGTGTGGTTGATAGACAGATGTCTATAGGAGCGTGGTGTGATCGTGCAGAGAGAGGTTTGAAGATATTACGATATATAGGCGATAATCCACATGTACACAAGCATACATACACTCACACACACACACACCCTCTCTCTCTATCTCTCTCTCTCTTTCTCTCTCTCTCTCTCTCTCTGCCTTATAGATGTATTTTGGTAGAATAAACACATGTAGACACTCTATTTACCTATACACATGCATGAGCACCTCATTTTCCCTAAATTTATCAAATACATGCATTCCTTCGTAAAGTTTAGTCGGAAAAATGAAAGAAAACAATAATTAACAATTATATACATGTCGGCATATTCCAATGAGAACAACCATTATAAATATTTTTAAAAGGTTGACGAACATGCAGGCGAAAAGAATGATGGAAAGTGGCCACAGTGCATTTATAAAATTTATTATAAAAAGGTCAGCGGGGGGGGGGGGGGGGGTCCGGTGTATACTTCGGCAGAGGCGTTGCAGATCCGCCACAGCCCATGTGAACCTGCGTGTAAACATGACGGTTGATGCTTGTGTTCGCTTTACCACAGGGTGACCACAATGATACATAATAAACGACACCCTGTCGGGAACCACCTAACACCCCGGTAAATGATATGTATAAAAAAGTACGGACATATGTAACCTTTTATTCATAGAACACTGCATGTGGGTGAAAGTTCCGGGGCTCCCACGTATATATACTGTATATGGCTAACCACGTGAATATCTCAGTAATATGTCATGTACGGTGTATATACGCAGTGCCCGGTGGTTGATGTCCACAATGATGTCAAAAATGGAGGACGAAAGACACAGTAATGCATGAATCCGTGTTTGTACTGTGTGTGTTAGTGCATGTGTGTGCGAGCACGCTTGTGTGTGAGGACAAATTCGTTGTAAGTGGATGCATAAATGCATATGTACCATATATCCAACCAGTTTTTTCTCTTTTAATGACATATATATATATATATATATATATATATATATAGTTATTAATTAACAAGACAAGGAAGTTTATCTCAAAATATATATGAATATGCAGTTTTCCTGGTCATGACAATATCAAGTGTGTATATCTATACTAATAAATACGGTTCCGCATTGTATGATCATTTAGAGCTGACACTAATTTCTTCCAGTTGCAAAAAAAAAAAAACCACTTAAAATAAGGATGGAGGGATTGTGCAAAATCACTTCCCTCCTGTATTTCTAAACACTAAGAGTATTGACTATTCTCCTGTCTTGTTTATCCGTGCACCCTCGTATCGCATGCGGAGAACAGGCGGACTTACGTTTGCATGCACTCAATACTCCCTACCCCCCCCCCCCCCCCTCTCTCACTCTGATTGTTTGACACAGACACGCAGACAGACACACATACGTGATAAGCATATAACTGGTTCACACCCTAACACATTTTAATAAAATTATTTAAATTGCATTCCATTAAATTGCATGCATTCCAAATTCTATATACTCCTCACCCACATTTATATAGAACTGCGAATGCAATATAACCAGATTCGCGTATAACCTTCACACTAAATTTATATAACAACCCTTAATATATAGTTTATGACCTTAGTATTATTACCATTAATTAATTTTCCCTTATTAGATCAAACTACACAAAATCTGTATTAACAGTACATCAATAAGTTTAATTAAAGTCTCTAAAGTCATGTAAGATTTTATTATATATACACACGTAAAATGCACTCAACACCAGCGATAAGCATCCATGGAGTGAGACGTATTTAAATGGTCGTATTTTTCCAGATGATGGGTTGACCTGATTAGCTGTGTATATAAACCGGATTCAGCAGAACCGAGGACAAAGGCACTATTTATATTAATAGCACACCGCTATTATATACCGGCAAAACACAGTAGCTATACACACAACAAGGAAAGCCGCTCAACAAGCCTTCACATTGAGTAAAACTACGATCCTTACTAAATAGCCGCCCTCTATTTTCAATAGACTGGCTCCCTGCATGTCCATTAGACCGTGGAATGAGAAACCTGTTTACAAGTAAAGTTAGGGGCTTGTTAATTAATGACATAGCCCTAGTTCTAATACACGTCAGTGGTTTGCTTTGTGTTCTTATACATGTTTAATGACCATTTTGTGCAGTGGACCATCCCCTGTGGGTTGACAATGAGAAACGGGTTTAGTTTGACACTCCTTATTTGTTTTGCTAGCATTATTGTAAAGTATACGAGGAGCAGAAATACCATATTATATTGCTAATGTATACCGTAACATTTCGTTTATTGGTCGACCGGTTAATTACCCGAAACTGCTTTTGTTTTCCCTGCCGCATTTCACTATAAATTTTAGAAAATTTTAACAATTACATGTATATACTTATGTTAGTGGTCTTATAAATTGTGTGGAATTGTCACGAAAAGTATTCACCTGCATGTATTCTATAATCACACCATTAGCCTGCATGATCAGTATTCAATATTGCCATTTTGTCATATGATGCATGGCTGTTCTGACATTATTGTTCAATTTAGTCAATCAAGTGTTCACTGGATTCCAAGTATGAGAAAATGTCTTCTGAGATGTGAAAATGCGACGTGTTTGTTAATGTGTGGGTGCATTGCGGGGTTCTTTTGTGTATCACGACCTTCCTGAAGTATATTTACAAAAAAAACAACATTTTTTATGGAGAAAACAAATCTGAAATCTGAAATAATCCATAGCTAACAAAGCAGGAGAAAATCTGAAAATTTGTGCGAAATTAAGAATGAAATAAGGAATATATATATATATATATATATATATATATATATATATATATATAAATATATATATATATATATATATACATATGCTAAGTACAAGTTTTCCAAGAAATATGATATACCTGCGACGACGTGTATGTATGTGTTCTCATTAAAATTTTTACACTCTAACAGGAAGTTCATTGATACTTCCGCCTCCCCTTGATTAAAATTATCCTAAAAAGCTTGTCTCGTTTTCAGATTTACAAGAGCAGTTTGTTTTAATGCCCCAAGATTGTTCATCACTTACAATACGACACTGCCTCAAACATTTTTTGGTGTTGATTATACGCCTTTTTATTGTGACGTCATCATTTTTGGTTAACTGAAACATCGAGAAGAAAAGAAAAAATGGTTTGTATACAAGCTAAAAAAGATATATATAAAGAAGTACTTTTACTGAGAAAAAGATATACGCCCACAATGCCGCAGAACTGTGGACGAGATCTGATATTTTATCTTGAAAAGACGAAAAGAGAACCTCGAATATTATACTATGTCAGGTTTTACGTACTATAATGCATGAAAGAAAGTTTTGTGTGTCCATTTATAGGCCTAAATAAATATAGAATGTGGTAATATCAAATGTTTATACATTGAGGTGTAATTATCACTGACGTATATAAGCGGCATTGACTGCGCCGTTTCCGATCTGTAAATGTATATATAAGACCGACAAAGAATCCCTGAAATGATCAAACCCATTCACCTTTAGTTTTCAGAATTTAAGTTTGTAATGAAAATAAGTACTGATTTGTTTGATGCACAAATGAGCTGAACAAATTACAAACCACTATTATACAATGGCTTGATTTTTTTCTGAATTAAGATGGCATTGTAAATGAAAAGAACAATTTTGCTATTTAAAATCCGACAGCGGATAATGTATATGCGGTTGCATGTATGCTAAATTTGTCGTATTCCATAAAGACACATTTATTTAGTCCTTGAAGAGTTAACTGATCATAATGAAGTAACAAGTAATAGCAAATCACTATATGCATGCATGTTATCTAAAGTTCTTACACTAAACGATTTAAAACTGTAAGTCATTGAAAATACATGCATTTACATGTATATGTTATATATGTCATCGAAAGTCGAAATATTTCATGACAAGGAAACCATGGCAGTCAAATATCAAATATATTGTATGTAGTTTCCCTTTCATTTTATATTTAATGAGAGAGAGAGAGAGAGAGAGAGAGAGAGAGAGAGAGAGACGGATCTTAATTCCCTTTTAGCTGCGTATATATTCAAGTGCATATCGAGACATGCTAAACTTGTTCCTCCTAACGCAGCATAAATAAATCAAGTTTTGATAGACCCACGGAGCGCCGGACACAACCGGTGGGATCTGCCAACGCTCACCTGTCCGAGGTATATAAACAATTAACCCTGGACCGAGTGGTCTAAATTACACATAACATCTCGGACAGTCCAGCTCCGTCCTTGAGTAATGTTCACTCATGGATCACGTGGCGAGCGGAGTCAAATGAGGGCAGAGCATGGGTGGCTTAATGTAAGTTAGAAAGGACATTGATAAGTTGTTCATTGACATCTTAGTACTTGCATTTTGAACCGGATTTTTAACTGGAATACGCTATCTGTATAATTATGATTACAGGTCCGTGTTATAATGAATAAAAAGTTACTCGCGGTAAACATACGTGTCACTGCATGTGTGCGACAGTGACATTTATCCCAAAACTACGACAATGCCTATTTCATAGCTATCTTGTATATATTATAAGTCCGCTTTGTCATGAATCGCAATTCAGAGAAATCATGAAGTCTATCAGGTTCCACGTACCATGTGGTATCAGTCTTCTAGAAGTTATTGTAGGTTTCCTCGTCAATAAACCGCAAAATTAGACCTATAGTCAGTACTCTTTCCAGGTGTACATTCAGGTAAAGGGGGAAAAAGAGAAAAAAATAGATGAACACACACACACGGATGGAAACATAAAACCCCTTCCTTAGTGAATGTATAACAGTATATTGTAGTCGAATCAACAGTTACCTATAGTCCGAATGCAAGCGCGAGTCCAAGGCACTCGAGCCCAAGTCCAAGTCTTTTGGTAATCAAGTCAAAGTCCGAGTCCAAAATGCTTTATTTACAGCACCTTAAAATTCGAATTGGAGATCATCATATGTATTTGTATGTACGTTTTTAAAAGATCTTTACTTTAACATTAAATTACGTTTATAACTTGCCATGCAGAGATTAAGTTCGGTAGAGAGTTTAAACTTGATTTGGTCATATTTTGTCATTATTTACGCATAAAAGTTTTTACGGTGGATTTTCTGAAATGAATTTCAGTTTTTTTTTCTGCTATAGATTCAAGATGGACCTAGCCTGATTTCTTGAGTCCTGCATGACCTCCGAGTACCAGTCCGAGTCCAAGATTCTCGAGTTCAACATCACTGACGTAATATTAAACCAGAAAGAACGACCCCGTTAACCTGAATGTACAAAGGGCGTCTTGAACTCTAATCTAGGGCTTTACCTGGACGTGCCGGTGTCTTTGACCTCCTTTCTGAGGTACTTAGCTTGATATATACAACAATATTTGGACATCCCACTTAACATTTACACGGGCAACCGTTCGTGATTTCTGTCTACAGTACTTAAGAAAGGCTGCCAACGTTAACGCATGGGACATCTATGTGTATAACTCTGAGGATAAAATGGAAATTGTTCTTTTACTTAGAATCTCCACGGAGAAGTTTACTAGCTGTTAATTGTTGCAGATAAGAAAGACTTACTACAAGTGGGCCATTTTCATACAATTTTTATTTTAATCAGCTTTGTTGACATTATACAAAATATTAGATAATGAATAATTGTAACATTTTTCCTGGTCCATGTACACGTGTATACACCAGATATACATGCAGATGAAAAAAAAAAAAGAAAAAAATATTGTTTGGTGTATTCTTCTTTTTATTAACAAAAAGATAGAGTAGATACAAATTAATTTGTGTACCAAATATGACTTGATTTGAATTAAGACAATCGACTCAACTTATGTATGATAAATGCAATGGTTAATAAATGTTTAGTGTTGCTTGAAAACTGCACTTAGTAAGTTAGGGGATTGGTTCTTTTGTATCCCAGTAGATGTCGCTGTTTATCTGTGTAGGGCGTTGAACGACGATTGTAAACTGAGGTTAATAATAATAATAATAATTTTCTTATTCCAGCCACTGTTGACCATGTTTTTATAAAACTGAAGGTCAGCGTATATGGTTTTCACGACATCGTACTGAATATGAACGCAGCTGATCATTAAACTGAATTGTTTTTACAAATCAAGCGTGTAGCTAACTAGCATTAGATTACCATCCCGGCCAGTAACCCTGAATTAGAGTAGGGCTGGTTCAAGCGGAAGTGCTAATAAGAAATGCAGACGTGGATTTTCTCTGCTTCATTAAAATAACTGTCATATCTTGATTGCCTGACGCGTAGATATAAATACATCAGCTTTTGTCAATCTACGTTACACTGAAGGGGATGCACGCATGCAGTAATGGTTTTATTTTTCTAGTTCATATATTAATAGTTTTATTTAATTATGCACAATATGAAGTATACAGATGAACTGATGATAGAACTAATGATACTTACAATAATAATAATAATAATAATAATAATAATAATAATAATAATAATAATAATAATAATTATAATAATAATAAGTAATAATAATAAGTAATAATATATATATGTATAAATATATACATATATATTTATATATACTTGTGTATATATATATATATATATATATATATATATATATATATATATATACACATTTCATTTATATCAATATACATAATATATATCAGTACATTATTAAAGACTAAGTTTACCCTGTTATATGACACTGAAGGTCTTTACGACGACATATACTGAACACGAACGCAGCTGCCCATTAAAGTGAACGTGTTTTTTTACAAATCAAGGTTGTCCCATCCCAACATTAGATTTACATTCCGGCTAGTAATCTGGCAGTAAAGTAGTGGTGCTTCAAGAGGTTGTGCTGATTAGAAGTACCATATTTTCCCTGCATTTTGAATTTATCGTTTAATTCCAAAGCTTTTGAATGTTTCTAGTAAGTATATATACTTGACATCATCTATCATAAAACCTCGTAAATCTTATTTAAAAAATAAGATGCACACTATAATGATATGTTGTGTTATTATTTTTGTTCAGTTATGCATGATATGAATTAACAGATGTAATAAAAATAATAATAATAATAATAAATTTCCAATTCAAGACCATGTTTTTATGAAACTGATGGTCAGCTCGTGTAATGTGTTTACGACATCATATTTAAGGCGGTTTCACACCGGTTGCGTCCGAACGAATATGACACGAACGAATATTTCTGTCGTTCCGACTAAAATCCTGTCGCATCCGAAATTTCATTCACACCAAATCCGAACGATATTTTTGGTTTCCGACCGAGGAATTTTGGTCTCCGAAATTCGTAATGGACAGATATATGAGCAATATATCGGATGCACTAAAATATAGGCTTTATGGCCATATATATAGACCTATACAAAAATGTCGAATATTTCTGAACGTGTAAATTGATTTTCTCATTAATTCTTAATAAATAATTATTAATAATAAAGTTTTTATCTCTGAGTGTACTGACTGAATAATCGAAAATAATATTTACCACTCACTCGACCAAAATTCCCATTTCAACATGAATTTAAAAATAATTGCGCAACCTCTTGTTTCAAGAGAACGGATGCCACTGTAACTGCTGCATTTCAAGTTAAATTAAAGTTTGAATCACTAATTAAGTTTGATTTATATTTCATTTTCAAATCTGCCAATATGATTTTGAACAGTCTGTGCACAGCTATGAAACTTCTGTTTAAATGCAATACGTTGAACTAAAAATAATACTATGATAATAAAACTAAAGACAAATGAAAAAATTTATTGTTCCATGATTTTTTTCTATATTTACCGCGGATTTTTTATTGGTAATGAACAGCTTGTCCTGGATAATATCGCAAATTTGTGTTCATATCGCTAACACAACTGACTTATATTCAGGGGCGTCAATATAGGGCAGTGGGGGGGGGGGGGGCTAGGGGGGATGATCAATGTAATCATCTCTCCCCCCTTTCGGAGAATAACTTTAATATATTGCAAATAATATATGAAAAATTAGAAGTTACCCCGAAAAATTACATCTAAACCTGGTTTTAAAGTCTGTTTTGTCCCCGATCGTAAATTAAAATAAGTGGCCTAGCGGCGATTGAAATCCCTTTTGATAAAAATATAATCCCCCCCCAAGAAATTTACAGATTATATGAAAAGAAGTCTGGTTTAAATGAAAAAAAACTTGGAGCTAAAAAATGTTATAAATATCTGTTTTTATCAAATAAAATTGATTAAAATAAAAATAATCCGATTTTATATTTTTATCACATAATTTTAAAATAGTGGAAAAGGAAACAACACTTCCATGTTGTACAGTATTACATATATATCAAATAGGTAACGTACAAATGAACCAGTCTGGTTAAAAATATTCAAGCTCTTTTGTGTTGAAGGTGAAAAGAAGCCATTCTTGTCCGATGCGAACGACAAAAAATAGAACATGTTCTATTTTTTTCGTTCGGATAGCATCGTTCGGATTAGGTGTGTATGCACCAACATAAAATAATGTGTTTTATTTTTTCGTTCGTACTGCAAATTTTCGTTCGGACGTAAAATTCGTTCGTACGCATCCGGTGTGAAACCGCCTTTAATATGAACGCAGCTGCTCATTAAACTGAATAGTTTTTACAAATCAAGCGTGTAGCAAACTAGTATAAATTACTCTCTCGGCCAGTAGCCTTGAATTAGAGTTCTGCAGGTTCAAGCGGAAGTGCTTCATGTATTACATTTATATCAATATAATACATAATATACATCAATATATATTATTACAGTCTCAGTTTACCCTGTTATATGTCACAGAAGGTCAGCGCGTATATGGTCTTTGCGACACCATACTGAACATGAACCTAGCTGCTCATGAAAGTGAACTGTTTTGACAAATAAAGGCTATAATAAACCAGCATTAGATTACCATTTCAGCCGGTCATCTCCACTTAGAGTAATGGTGCTTCAAGCGGTTGTGCGTGCTGCTCATTTTCAATGCATGATGAATGTATCTGTTGATTTTTAAGTTTTGAATGTATACTAAGTAAATAGTATACATGACCTTTGTATATATGGCCTGGTCAATCTTCATTAATAAAGGAGATGCACTCAGTGATGGTATGTTGTGTTAATATTTTTATTCATTTAATGTATAATATGAAAACAGACGTTATAATTATAATAATAAAAATAAATAAATAAATAATAATAATAATAATAATAATAATAATAATAATAACAACAACAACAATAATAATAAGCATCATCATCATCAACACGGTTGCATCTGTTGCTAAAGAAATGGCCAGGAAAAACACGCTTTTCCCTTATATTATGATTGTTTCGTTACAAGTAGATAAATATTGCAATCACATTTTCAGCGATCATGTAGGGACATCTGGTGGCCAAATGCAAAAGCATTGAAACCAGAGATCTCACGCACTTAATACACACGATAATTCATGGAAATTTCATTTTCATTAGTAAATTACGCAGAAATATGAGGGTATATTGAATTGAATTTAATAGCATAAATAAACCACTGTTAATAACAGGTGGTTCATTCAAGGAATCGACTTAGATTTACTGTTTACTAAAGACATATACTAGTGTTGTAGTTATATTTTATCACTCTAAATATTTACACTGACAATCTCTCCTTTAGATAACTTTTTATAGTTGTATTTATGCATGCACATGCACAATTGAGATTTCCAAAGTATGATCAGCTTTAATTTTTATTATTTTTATTTTATTTCATTAAATAACATTAGAATCAAATTAAGTTTACATTTTTTTTTAAATTTAACTTTATATATACACACGAAAATTTACTTTCAAAAGTATTTACAGGCATGCAAGCACACCTTTTTTAATGTGTTTCTATGTATTTTTGTGTCGATTCAAACATTTTCATGTGAAGATATTTAAAATTAAGCAAACTGCCTATGTAGACTTTGTTACTAATGAATATGTTTTTGAATATCTTGTGATTTTATTTATATGGGAGTTTTATCTATGCAAATCCCTTTACCCATTTTGAGCTAGCTTTTTAGATTAAAAAATGAAGTTTTCAGCATTGATTTTTCATTTTAACAGATCACTTCTATTTTATCAGTGACTCAAATATATACATAGTGTTATATTTACATTAATCGGTTTCAAATTTTAATGGTTTTTAATATAATTAGATATCACATAAATGAAACATTTACCAGTTGATCCAAAATCATGCAATTTTTTCATGAAGAGAGACAAATTTCGGCTAAACGTTAAATTGTTTTGCAATCATTATTTGTTTCGGGGCTAATTCCAAGAAGTCGTTAATACAATGGAGAGGGTGGATGTCACGACACAGGGAATAATCGCTAATGTGGAATTTTGTTTACTAGCCTTTAGTGGGGCGTCATGATTTCTTCATTAAATTAACCGTCGCGATCATGCATGCTCTTCAAGCCCCAGCAGAAATCAACATTTTTCCTTTTTTGTTTAACCCAATTATATAAACTCCTAACAAACTCTATTAATTACATTATATGTACATACATTTATTCCTCTATAAGAAGTTAAGGCATTAACAGGCCCTCGAATGAAAGAATTTCTGTGAAAGAGAAAAAAAAAGTTATGTACAGTTATGTATTTGATAGGTCCGTTTCATTTTATGTATATTGCACTTGTATTTCTTAAAGTAATTTATATATATATATATATATATATATATATATATATATATATATATAGAGAGAGAGAGAGAGAGAGAGAGAGAGAGAGAAAGATGCGTATGATAAAAAAAATGTACCAAATTAAATAAATTGACTCCAAATTATTTTTTTCTAATGAATTTGATATATGCATTTTATAATTATTTTACTATGTTAACGTATAACGTTTCTCCAAGTCACTGTCATATTCACCACATTTTATATTAGAGTGACGTCAACAGATGCTAAATTTAAAAAGGTTGACTGGACAGGAATGATGCACCTTATTTTAGGTCAAGGTTGATAGAACAAACGTCGAGTGGTTGTTTCTTAGCCATGCAGAATTTACGGAAGGAGGGGGAGGGGGAGGCAGGTTGATGGGAGGGCTTACTGGGTTTGGTGCAACATATAGACGTACCCATGCAGTCAATATTCTTGTAACATTTTAAGACTCCAAATAGGAGAGAAGGTTCACTTATATTAATCATATATATTTGGATTCCATGCATGATTCATTATCTTCAACGACGTCCCCGAGATATATAGATCTCCTTCTTGATATTAGTATTACTTGAATTATTCATTACAAAAATTGTCACTGGTATAAGTGTTAAGTAACGAATTTTGTTGTAAACATGACTGATATTTTCATGATTTTAAAAGAATTTTATACTATTATTTAGTTTTTTAGCGGATATTTGTGTGTCCATATATAGTTTTCCTCAGTATCACAAGTCGGTTGTGGAGGGAGGGGGCATGGCTCCCTTCAGCACCCCCCCCCCCCGCCACCCTTCCCTGGCTTCACAATATTTAAAATTCGGAGATACATTGTTTTTTAAAAGGACAATTTAAGTGCACTATTACACTGAATCATACCCTTAATTATCTAGATAAACAGCTGCTATAAAAATTATATTTTTATATGAGTACAGAATGGCCATATTTTTTATTACTTTATTAAATTTCGTTCATTTAATTTTGTATCGAATATTTTAAACTATATAACAAGAACTCGACATTCATACGCATGATGTTTGTGCGATCTTCCTTCTTAAAATAAAGTGGAATCAGATATTATTTTCAAGTGCCTTCAAATGCCGCCAGGGCGCATAAATCTGGATGCAACACGTACATGCATGGCACTCTATACCTTAATTGGTGTTCCAAAAAAAAATTAACATTTTATCCCCGACGTGGCTATGAGACTGGTAGTTTTCTTGAGTTTTCTCCGTGTTCTCCGGTTACCTCCACCACTATAGCTATATCCAGACTACTCATCGCAACATCTGAACCATGGGGAGTGCCTTGTATAAGCTTTTATAACTAGTTTTAATTATATAAAGTTTATATGTTTTTTTATATACACATGCATATACTTGTGGACACGTGTACATATGTGCGCGCGCGTAACACTGTATGTGCGCGTATGCATGCTCGCTCGCGTTTTTAAGTCCTATTGCTGATGTGGCTTCCTGAAAATCCTTATACATGGACTTATCTATTACTTAAAACAGAAATGACATTTTATACTGATGTGGCGTATACCTGAAGGTCTGCAATAGTGCAATTTAATTCAGGGTTTACCAATGCTGTTTTTGGAACGAGGTAGTTCAATTACGCAGTGGATAACCAGTCGGATATGGCTTACATCATTTGTAAGTGTAAATTCAAATTAACTTAATTTGGCATAAACAATTTCCCTTTAAATACATATATATTCGTTGACTATAGTTAAATATAATAAAATCTGCATTTTACAGACACAGAAATACCTACTAATAAATAATTACAATGTGATATATTTACCAGCCTAGCTATTTAAAAAATATACTATAAATTTGGCAAACTTACCGTTGTCCCCCTGACGGCGACTGAGCGAACTCCAGTTCCGCGGGTGTGCCGGGAGCAGATTGGGGGTGCTGTCCATAAGGCTGTGGGGTGGCGCCGTACCCCTCCCATCCAGAATACCCACTGGGGTATGAATAAGAACCCTCAGGCGTCTCCTGCCCTCTGAAAAAAATCAAAGAATCTTTCAGAAAATAGTGAATTTTATTCACTAATATTTAGTTCTTATATATAAATATATATATATATATATATATATATATATATATATATATATATATATATATATATATATATATATATATAAGATCCCCGGAGTGGGAACACTGTCCGTGCGTTTATGTGTGCGTCACACTACGTGTACCATGTAAATGCAAAATATTGTACTGTTTATTGATCGATTTCGACCGTATATGAATAATACATGGATTTACACCCGTAAATAGGATTCATTTTGCGATTATCAGTCATGTTCCATGTATGATGCCACTGGGATACCTTTTAATATACAATATCCTGTTTACCGTCAATTTCAAATAAATCAAACTTTGCGAATGTTGACTTTTTAAGCTGATTTGCCCTTGTATATTGGTTAGAAGTTACATTGACCTCATAGCTATTTGCGTGACACTTTTTACCAGATAATTAATGCAATTATAATTGAAGGCTGTTAAAATTCAGATAGAAATGTATAGTCTGAGACCACATATACACCTCCGCCAGTATCCAATAATCAATATTTGCTGTGAGCTACGCAGATAGAATGTGTGACGATTTTCAACTGCATGGGTGTATCACAGGTGAGCTCTCAGACAAAGGCGGCTCCTTATACCAATGAATAGCTCTCGGCCGTACCAAGAATTTGCCAGCTCACAATGGTATATAGAATAATTTAAATAATTACAAAAAACATTACGGTGATCTTGTTTTGCTCCATAATATAATGGATTACAGCAATTAATATTCCCACCATTTCTTCTAAACCCTTTCATAAAATTATGATTAAAGTTGTAAAGAGACAAAACCAAAATACCACTAACAAAGGTACAAACACGGAAGAGGTTTACAGCGGCATCGAGAGCCAGGCCGGGCCCCGGGACAGCAAATTTCACGGGGCCCCCTATACCCCCCCCCAAAAAAAAAACGCTTATATATATATATGTATGTATATATAAGAGTTTTGAGTTGTGTGGTGTTTGTTCGGGGTGGGTGTGGGAGGGGTGTCCAATTCACACGACTGGGAAAGTTTTGAAAAAATAAAACATAAAATATGCATTTTCAATGCTGTATTTTGACCAATTTCCTACTTAGTGCAGGAGCATATAGCAAATTCGTTGTGAGTGAATTTTGTTTGTAAAAATGTGACACCTTATGCAGTTTTGTTCTTCACCTCCCTATTAAGCCTAAATGCATGGTGTCAAGTTTTTATTAAGTTATGACAATTTTTGGACAGCTTGTTTAAAGATGCTTAAAAAATCGAAAGAACATAAAACAAAGTAAGCAGGGACGAGAGCAAAAGAAATGTTATTTTTGTGGGGTGCATTTACATACTAAAAGCATAAATTGGTTTTCCTGAAAAGTTTGGCATTGTCTAAAATTATATATTTGAGTTTATTTTAAAGGGGCCTATTCTCATACCAGGTATGTTTAATATACACCTATAGTTTTATACACTTTGCACATATAGTGTTTTTTCTCCTTAAATATTTTGGTATCTGCCAATATTTCATTCTAATCCGCTTTTTATACTCCTGTACACAAGTTCGCAGAAGCTTTCATCGGGCGAGATCAGTGGTGCAAAATATAAACATAGCGGGCACGCCACCTGGGGGCCGTACCGCGTGACTTCACAAATCAAGATTTTTTTTCCAGCTTCCAACCGGTGTTTCTTAATTTTGTGCTTCTTCTTTCATGTCAGTTCTTCTTGGTTGGGAGTTGCGCATGCGCAAAACCTGACCTCTTGCTATGTAGTCTTTTTTTATGGTAAACAAACACACGTAGACTGAACCATAACAACGTGTATACAACAGGTGAATTAGAGTCCGTGTGACACAAGAGTTTTGCAAGAAAATGTATTCAGCCACAATGAAATAATGGCGTGAGAAAATACACATATTATTGCAAATGTTGAAGCAGCTTTAATATAATTGGCGGGGAATGTTATGAATCGGAAAATAATCTATGGATACAATAAGGATTGTCAAGTCCTTAAGACAGGTCTAATTACCTTATATAATAATATTATATTACATGAAGAATAATGTAAGCTTGCCTACTGTATAGAAACGTGCTTGCATATTACAGTTACATGTATTGGAATTCACAAAATAATTTATATACATGAAGTCAGTAATAATCATTTTAAGATTTTTTAATATTTCTTTGAATTATATGGACGAGATAATAAAAATTACCGGGAATGCAGATGATGACCTCGATGGCATTCATAAACAACTGTAATTTCATCTATAGTCACCAATGCATTGTAAATAGAATATTTTTTCATATATGACAGGTTATAATATCTAAATTTGATATTTGCTAAATCTTGATACAGATAATGTTTTAATTGTACTGACGTAAATTTTAAGAATTTATTATTCAGGTGTTTCTTGGCGAGATCTTTAAGCAGTAAGACGAACTTAGATTCTTTCAGACTTAGTCACCTGAAATTTGGAAATGGACGCTCACAACAAACTGAAGGTTTTGTGTATTATAACATTGATGATTTTTCTATCACAGTGTACCATGTTATAAAAGCAAAATAATATTTAAAGTAAATTTATCTGTAATCCTTAACATTAATACTGATCCTTTCCATAACAATCCTAACTAAATTCAATAATATTGTTATTGTTTTCATATCATTTATTAAAATAACAGTAATAATAATAAAGAAAATAAAATGCAAAAATGCAAGACTTTTAATTACATTCAAGACATAAGATATATGTCATTTAGATTGTGCGCCAACTCAAACTGTATTTTGGATCACGCTGTCAGAGAAATGAGTATAAGTAAAGCAAGAATCGAACTCTACCTTTTTGCTAAGAGTTATCCGGTGATAAAAAAAATCAAATATTAAAAAAATACTGGGCTCCAATCTGTCCTACATCAATCATGTTTGACGCGATCCCGAATTCCATAAGATATCATAAAATATCAAAATAATTTATCTTCATTCTAATTTGAATCGTAATTTTTTTATATATGTGCATTATATATATATACTGTAATCTACTCTACTCATACTTTTAGATAACTGTTTCATGAAAAGAAAATTGTACCAGTGATCCTGCTCGTATGGGTGTTTCAGCTGATGGGACAAGATTAAGAAATTTCAAGCATTTATAATTTTTCCATTTTTAAGCTCAGCTTACTGAAAGACACTCTTTGTCTGTCGTCCGTCTGTCCGTCCGTTTACCAAGCAAAAATCGTAACCGTTGGTCCTAGAATCTTCTTACTTGACATCTAAGGAGGTCCATGAAAAATCTCCTTTGTAACCTGAAATTAGGTCTCTGTTCCCCATATCCTCCAAGCTTTGGAGCTCAGAAGTACCCCCCGGAATAATTGAAAATTTGATACAAAAGCTCGAGTATCTGAGCAACTAATGCATTTATCACCATGATTCTTTGCATGCATATTGATCATGGAGCGTTACATAAGTTCCTTGGACATGTGGCGCCACTTGGATTTATTTTTTTACGCATTTTTTCTCTATTTTTGATACTTTTAAAGACGCGGTCGTTCGTTAACAGGTCACTAATCGTAACCATTGGCCCTAGAATCTTTCCACTTGACATCCAGGGCGGTCCATGAAAAATCTCTTTCGAAACCTGAAATTAGGTTTCTGTTATTCATATCCTCCGAGCAATAGGGCTCAGAATTGCCATCCAGAATTTTTGAAAATTTGATACAAAAGCTCCAGTATCTGAACAACTAATGTATTGATCACCATTATTTTTTTGCTTGCATATTCATCATGGACTTTTTCATCAGTTCCTGCAGACTATTGGTGCCACCTGGATTTTTAGAATCTTCTAACTTGACATCCCAGGAGGTCCATGAAAAATCTCCTTGGAAACCTGAAATTAGGTCTCTGTTACCCAAAATTTGACATTCAGATGATAAAATGCCTTTTGTAAATGTCTTCCATGTCAGCTGTACATGTCATGAACCCTAGGTCACTTGTTTCTCGTTTCTGTAAGAATTTATTTTGTTTTAGGTTTTGTAATGGTAACACCTAAATGTCCAATTTCACATTTCCAGATATGAAAAAAAAGAAATTATTTCAAAAACTGACATGCAGGAAATGGATAGGGTTAAGATGGGAAAGATGATCATATAAATTTATTTATTTATATATCTTTAATCAGGGTGTGCAAACACGCCACCATGCAAATATATGGTTTTCATTCAATGTCTATCTTTCCTCTTCATGTCTCATCCTACTATAAGTTCATGTAAATACTTGTCAGCTGTAAACAACTGATGTCCACAGGGTACAGAAGATTAAAAATGAAGATTAAAATCATTTGTGGAAAAAATTGCTCCGCAAAAGGTCTATTTGATATGTTATGGCCTGCACCAAGAAGTTAGATGACTAAATGTGGTAAGCGGTTATTATCATTTTTTTTTTGCGATGTGTCCACACACTAGCTCCAAAAGTTGAATGAAACTTTACATTGAAACGTTAAATTTGTAAATTGTGGACCTGGAAACATTTTCGAAAAATTTGTGACGTATCAGTGTGATGTGAGAGGATCTTGTATATATATGTTTACTAAATACAGCCTTTAAAGTTCCTTTTGTCTGCTCTTTATTCTTCACAATATATATATAAAAAAATAATCATCCGCCTAAATCATTTACCATTTTTTCTTAGCTCATGATCAAAATCCAAAAAACTCATAACATTTTATTTAGAACATTTAGATATTTTTTTTTTAAATAAACTAACCGAAAGAGCCGACCTTCTATGTCTTCACTCTCAGCGAGTGGGATAATGATGTCGGTGATATAACAATGGATTTTACGAAATAAAAAAATTATATTTGAAGTATAACAGTTTCATTTCATTTTCATATATGTTCAGTATACATGAAGGTTATATATTTATCCACTATAGTGACAACTAGGGATCACGGAGCTATACTATATACAATACAGGTTACCTGAGATCAGCAAGTTGCATGCCTGCCATACTTATTGTGCAAACTTTCGCAGAATACTTTGCTGTCTCTACGCATTTTTTTCTATAGATTTAAATGAAATTATGTGTAATAGTGGACCATCGGCTAAGGCACAAATGGTTAATTTTTCATGGTTAGTTTGTTAAATGTTTGATGGGTGTTGATGCGGATTAAGGTATTGGCAGATGTGTGCGCTCTATAAGTGCTCTCTAAATTTGTAATGAACGTCTTATTGAAGCTTTTATGTATCTAGTCCAAGTTATAATGTGTTAAGTATCACACCTACCATTTTGTGGTGTTTTGTTGCAAGGATTACCTCTAGATTAAATATTTAAACAACTTTCCCCTCGATTTATGCTACAAAATCTAATTGGACCCCCCCCCCCCCCCAAAAAAAAAAATTGAAAAATGGACGCCATATTTTTTTGCAAAGGTCAAGGCCTAAGGGTCACAAAAATGAAGGGGGTCACTTTATCAAAGAAAATCTACTCGGTGACATACGCTCAGACACCTAATTTTAATCTCATGCTGCACCAAACTTAATCCATTAAATATTGAATGTACAGAATCAAGTTTGAAGATTTTATAATAGGTATACCCTAATATAGTCTCCTTTAATTCTTGGTAAAAATTCACTGGGTTTTTAATTTTACTCAAAAAACATTGGCGCGCATGGTATGAACAACAAAAAAAAGTGTTATATTCCAAAGTTGACCCCTCTGTAAGGTTATCATATAAAGTTTTACACATACAAGTAGACATATATATAAAGTTTCCATCCGTTCTCATTAATGAACTGCATTATATTTAATTGCCTTACCTGTAAATATTACACAATAATGACCTTTATTATTATAAGCACACTGCGTTAAGAAATGGAGTCACATGGTTTTCACGTGAGGCATGTAGACTGAGAAGAAATACAATGGATTTTTCATTCAAATATTTGGAATTTACGTAATTCTCCATCCTTCGGCCAAAAGTGTATGTGTGGGGCGGGGGGGGGGGCGGGGGAGGGATTCAACTTGCTCACAACAGGGAATGAATTTAGCGAAGCGCTGTATTTCATAAATCGTAAAAGATTCACTATGAAGTGCCATTTTGAGTGGTCTGTGGACATAGCAAAAATGCAAAACAAAGTACAATGTTTATATTAATTGTAACTCATATAGGTAATATCAGCCAGAAACCGTAATTGTTTATATTTAGAAAAAATGTAAATTTTTAAATATTTATTTTAAATTCCTTACCACTTGTTATATGTTCATGCAGCAATTTACTTTGTACTACAACACGTCTGGATTTTCTATGCATTTAATTCCTTTAAAATAAAATTTTAGTTTCACCCGGGCGGTCCCCCCTACCAGGGCCCCGGGGCGCTTCCCCCCCCCCCCCCCGCCCCTGACTCCCCCTCCCCCGCCCCTGACTCCCCCCCCCCCCCCCCCTTCTCTTCTTGACGCCACTGGAGGTATATATACTCTTGTGACGTATACAGCCATCTGTCTCATTGTTCCATTGATTCCGTCATCAGATGGCAGCAACTTTGTCTGTCCCTTCACTTACAGGCAAACAAAAATGTGGTCCTACAATCTCATCTGGGATAAAATACTCCCTTAATCTACAAGGTCACAGAGCATCATTATATAATATTCATAAAAAGGCCACGAAGCCATGAAGACGAAGAATAAAGGTTAATTTTTAATTCGTGTAAATGGTTAACACAATCACAAGTGAACAGTGTTGGTCAAGTTTATTTTCAATATGTTTCCAAAACAAAATGTTCCTTTTCTTTTTATAAGAATGCTTGACTGAAGGAGCTGATTTTAAAATTGGGTTCACTTCATTCGGGACTATTGTAAGTAATTGCGACAAAGACACTATTTTCTTTACCTTGTTATACATAAAATGACCAATTATTAGAGGAGATAATATATACCAAAATTTGTTTGTAAAATTGTCCAAAATGAGGTCGGGCATTTCACGAATAAAATATGATTTCATGAAGGATATTTTATTACAACCACGTCACCCTAACATACAAACAGAAACACAAACAACTAATATTACAGTTTTATTGAAGAAATTGATTAAACAAAGGACTGAGGAGGGAACAATCATAGTCTTACTGGTGCGTTCTGCCCCGCGTGCACATATAAACACTGCATCTATTGAAAATGCATACATTGAATACATCAATAAATAAAATATACTAGTATATATATATATATATATATATATATATATATATATATATATATATATATATATGTTACAGTCAATGTGTAAAATCAGTCAATTATAGTAAATTGCTCGAAATTTTCAGTCACTTTACAAATTGCCTGATTCACTCATAAATGATTGAAATTTTCAGGCATTTTACATATTGACTGAAAAATAAGTCAGTTTATTTGACACATTGACTGAAATGTAAAAAGAATGAAATTCTAGAAAATCTTAATGACATTTCATTTATTTCATTTACTTTACTTTTACAAAACATTAATATGTTTTACATCATATTTTTGAATAATTTAATAATTTATTTGAATAAAGCAACCAACTGGCTTAATTCTATTTCTTGCAGCAATAATTATGTAATCATATGAGATCTACATATTATATTATCTCAGTCGTACAATTTCCTTTTGCGCTTTGGGAGCAAGTGTGATCGGCGTGACCCCCTCCTTCAATGCGGGAACATTGTCACAACTTTCATTCAAAAATTTAGCAATTTTAAAGCAAACTTGGTGTCAAATAACTAGGAATATACTCGCCACAGAAACCAACGACATATTAAATTGTTTGAACTATAAAAATACTTTGGGCAGCAAACGAACCCCCCCCCCCCCCCCCCCATCAACCCTTGGATCCGCCGGTGGTTATTTCACAATAAATTGTCACGTTCTTGTTAAAATTCTCGAAATCTGCATGGATCATTTAATTTGTGCTTTAGTTATTGGGCTCGTGCACAATGTCACGAAAAAGAGTGAACCATAATGTAATCAGTCATCGTGTATAGTTAGCTATTAGCTATTTCTGAAAGATTACATTCTTTAAATATTTGAAGAAACTGTTACACATTTTTGTAATAGTTCTATATTTGTGTGTGTATTATATAGTATGTCCCCTAAGGTCCCCCTCCCCCACCCCATTGCCCACCAAACTGCACCTTTGTACTATCTTATTAACAGTTGATAACTCAACATCGCCAGCTATCACAGCTTGGCTGCAATTAAAGAATGTGGATGGCAAACTCATTAATATAGCAAATACATCTGGTATAATTGTGATTAAGCCCTACCCTTTGTAACTCACTTAAGCAAATCTTAACCATGCATTTGATATTACCAAACATGTAACTGTGCTTATCCTTCAAAATTCTACATCATTCATGTAACAAGTTATTGCATATTTATTTTATTTTTATGTTTTATTTAATAAAAAGCTTCCATTTAACTTGATTCTCGTTCTTACATAAGCAAAGTGGTATAGCCATATATGCCTATTAAAATTTATATATGCACATTTCATTATCTTATAATAGTTTGCATATTTCAACTGTATGTGCGATTAGGTTACCCATCAACAGTCGGTTTATTTTAGTCTTACTATGTAATCAGTATTCTTCATAAAAAGCCTAGAAAAAATAAACAGGCATTAAGTTTACTTAAACGTAGCTGGTTATACTAAATGACAATGTATGTTTCATAGTGATTTGATATGTGAAACAACAGACAATTCCATATCGATTAAGTCAATGTGTCAAATAAACTGACTGATTTTTTTCAGTTTATTTGTAAAATGTATTTTATAAAGTGCCTGCATGAGTGAATTATGCAAATTGACCGAGTTACATAATGACTGGTATATATATAACACATAATGATTTATTCTGACAATTAAAATTGCGCCTCCATGTATTTCCATATAAGAATTTCAATAAATTAATTCAGAAAGCAGATTCAGGATTGTTTATATAACATAAACATCAATCTGATAGAAAGACATCTATAGAAAACATAGAAAGACTGAGAAAGCCCGTGCTTAAATTACTTCTATAAAAAGATCTTTTAATTTGCGTCAAAATCCATACAAATTTGTATAGACCTCGTGTAAATGTGATAATTAAGGTGATCACTTGGAAGTATAAACCATTATGTTTCGCCAGCTGTTTTGAAACTTACTTTCTCAAAATGCAAAATTCCGCAGAATACCAGGTATATTTCCAAACAGGTCATAATCATTAAAGACTCGCTCCACAACCTGTGACCGCATGTACGATGTATTTTCATATGATGATCGGGTACTTCTATAACGTAATAAATATCTAATCATTCCCGACCTAGGATACCGGGCTCTCCAGGTTCTTGGAATTTTCAAGGTATGTGTATAACAAAGGAAAATATAAAAAAATACTCTTTTAACTATCTTTAATGATTACTCAATATTATCATTTAGCCCTGTTTTTCTATAATTAAGTCATGACATATTTATATTATGGAGTATCTTTATTTTATCTATTGTGATGGATAAATTGCATTTCATTAATTTTTTTTACATACACTTTTTACTAAATGCGCAATAATGTTATATAAAACTCGATGATCGCAAAGCACAATTAGTTTATAGTGGTCCACAAGGTAGCGCCACATGCATGCCTAATTATACACTGGGCGTGGCAAGTAATAATCGTTCGTCTGATGATTGACAAGCATCAGAAGAGGGCGTGGCCTCATCTGCCGGGTTGATTCTAAAATCGCTTGGTTTAAATAAATGTGTCATAGTTACGTAAATATATCGATCCATATCATACCAGGCCCGTCACCAGCCGGTAATGCCAGAATGTGCACTAGCTGTTTTGGTTGGGGCACAGTTATATTGTTACCTAGAGTATGCGTTTAAATTAAAAAAGCTCACAGTTTCGTGGTACATGTTCATACAGATGAATTATTTTAAATCTGCATTTTGTGTATATGTTTAAAAAAAGTATCAAACAGTATCAAATTGCTCAAGGACATTGCTGTATGTCATTAAATGTCTGTAAAGGCTACACGGATTCTTGTCAATGTATAGAATATATGCCTCACAAACGGTAGTACTTGCGAAGTCGTGACAGCAGCAGCATACAGCATTAATACAAAAATGAAACGCACTATATATTGGATACAAAATAGCACTAATATTTCCCAGGGCAATGTGGATATCTGGATTGAAATATCATGATATAAATGCCTTTGTACATCCTTCTCCAAGAAGAATCACAATGAGATTCCATCCAATGAATTTGTTAAAGTTTATATTAATTCCCTGAAGGATGTCCTGCTGTGTGACCAAAATTTTAAAAGTGACTTCAACAGTTCCCTGTTTCCCTCCCAGAACACTGCATCCGTTTCAAGAATGCGTGCAGGTGTCAATAATGTTAGTAACGAGGCATCTGAATTCTCTGGAAGCCAAATCTTCCAACTGAGCAGTCTGAATAACACCACTCTTTTTGTTGCTTTATTGAAGGAACCACATAACATCAAGGTCACGTGCATCATTTTTTTTTCCCATGAAAAAAATCCTGTTTCAGTAATACAAGAGCTTCCATAACAGGAGATATGGGTTTCAGGAGGTCAAGAGTGTGGTCACTTGTACTAAAGCTGCCCCCTCTTAACACTAATAACAGGAGGACAGGCTGTCCATCAGAAGATGATGACATGATAGAACACAGGCAGGAAATCTCTGTGACATGGGGTTCAGTTAGCTTATAGCAAACCGTTATGCTACGCATGCATAATGAAAATATCATGCAGTTAATAGCTGGTGAATGTTTAGGTCTTATAATATTCTACTGATATAGATTAAAAATTGTGTCATTATTGCAGTTAATTAATATGCTGGGATGAATAAAATAAATCTACCATACCAATGATATATGTTATATAACTGCAAGAAGCAAGGTAAGATTAAATTTTTGCTTTGACCTTTCATTTAATTTGCAAGACGACGTTTTGAACTTGATTAAAACTTCAAATTGATTATACCAGGGCCCAGCAGCATGATAACACATACATTATCCAGACCAGAAGTACAAAGTGGCTGGCTTGTCCCCAGTCCTGGTGTGTGTCCAGCATAGTGGGGTGCTGCCTGACAGCACACGCCTGTTAAAGTCCTGGTATACGAAAGGTTATCAGGTAATCTGGAGTAAGCCAGATCTTATTTTGGTTTTTGTACACATCATAAGCTACTAGTACTCTCCATTGCGAGATAAAGCGAGGGACACCGCTGTTTTTTTTTTTGGAGGGGGGGGGGGGCATGGCACCCCCGTGCCCCCCCCCCCCCCCCCTTGGCTCCGGGCCTGTATCACACATCTACACAACATCAGGTAAAATTTCAAAAGACCTTTAATTTCACATCATTACGTATGTCCGTTTATCAAAATCATTGTCATCTGCGCCACATTTTATGAGTGACGTCAGCATGTTCTAAATTTAAACATGCAGATTCTGCAGAATAACGCTGCCCCTGATATTTAAGGTAAAGTTCGAGAGGAAACGAGCCATCTTCTCAAATTTTGTACCAACCTGTAGTTAAATAAGGTATTTCCTCTATAGCTGTTTATTTACTTTTATACATTCTTGCCGCACCATATGTGAGACATTATATAATCACGGTCAAGAATGACGCGGTGACATTACGTTTAATGTCATGGCCAGGCAGGTCGCACGAAATATTGAAAGCGCGGCAAGGCATTACCATCTAAAAAATTCGATTAATTAATCTATTATTTTCCGGTAAAAAACAATATCTTAGCGATCAATAAAAAATAATTCATTTTTTCCTGTGGATCACGGTCTATTATGTATTAAGTTATTCGGTTAAATAAACCAAGATGGGCGGTCGCTAGGGGTATTAGTGTTGGGGGTGGGGGTGGTGTCGGGGGTGTAGGTAAACGATTGTGGAAACTAATTAAATCTTTAGAATTGTATACGCCCAACTCAGGGAAGAAATCCCCTGTCGAGGTGAGGCATGAAAGGTTTCATATAAACAGTTCCACCCACAAATCGCAAATTGCTTTGGTGTCCAAGGTCGGCTGACTTTATAAGCATGGCTTTGGAAAATTATTTGCCCTGATGGTATAAACAAGAGAATATGACAAAACGTTCAGATTCTTTGTTTTATTTTTTTTTTGTAAAGCTCTGGATGTGTGCCATCTGGAATTTTCTATTGTACGAGTGCAGGGCTCGAGCACATGAATATACATCCATATAATGGGTTAAACTTGATACGACCAAGATAATGTCCAGTCAGTGATAGTAAAAAACTAGTTTAATGTTTAATCTTTTCTGCAACATATGGTCACACTGACCTGAAACATTTGTATCCTGCCTATATTTTAGGCAAAAACAAATAAAATAAAAGGTATGGTCTCAGGTACCGCCAGCATCAATTTTAAACCCCCGCATCAATTTCTTTTTAATTTTGATTTTCAGTAGAAACTTACCAATGTTGAGCTCCAGCCGCTTTCCAGACATTTCTTTCAAGAAGATAATATTATAATACAGTTTTGATAAAATTTCTTTGTTTTGTAGTGCTTTTACTTGTTTAACAAAAAATATCTGTTATTATCATGTTTTCCCTGATCATATTACATTTTTATCGAAACATAAAGTAAAAGAAAAAAATCGCCCACATTGATTTCTGAAAGAAATGCCTGAGAAACAAGCCTAATTTTTTGGCCTTACTAAAATGATTCGCTTTTATGATAACAACAAAATTTTTGATAAAAGCCTTTGAGATTTTTTTTTAACCACACAAATTTGAAAAATATAACTTCTGTATGTAATGTATGTTATCACAATTTAACAACGTGGATGACATAAATCGGTTTAATGCTTATAAAAACAAACAAGTGACATACATATAACATTTAAACAGAAAGGGATCTTAGGATTATAAAAGGAATGTACGGAGCTTCTTGAATAGATACTGATATTGCTTACATATCAATGTTAACGAAGGGAAACTCAGCGGAGCGCTAATACGGCACTGTATATATATATATATATATATATATATATATATATATATATATATATATATATATATATATAAACGGCCGAGCATTCCGGACAAAGCATGCCATGCAGAGATAATGAAAAATATAATAACAGCTACTGGAATTCGACAATCCATGCACTGTTTCGCGTACAAGCAAGCCGAAGCGTAAACTGGTCAATATTCAGGTGACCAGCTTGATTTCGTGAACTGCTGATTTTTTTATCCTTCTCAGGTTCTCATGCAGTGTGTGTGTGTGTTAGAGAGAGAGAGAGAGAGAGAGAGAGAGAGAGAGAGAGAGAGAGAATTTTTAAAATAAAAAGCAAAAATAAGGTATCTAAAAACCGGATAGAACTATTGATAATTTCATCCTGCCATTGGGGCCAAAATCACAGTGAGCCTCGCAAAGATCCTTTAAAAAATGGCATTAAGAAGCCATAACAAAACAAACGAACAAATAGACAATCTGAGTGAAATCAAAACCTTCCATTTAAACATACATACAGCAATAAATCAAAATAAAAAATCACAAGCAAAAATAATTCTTGATAATGATGTTACAAAGGATGCTGTTAACAAAAAAAATCGTGTCTTCAATTATATAAAGAGACTCAGGTACGGAAAATTGTTTAATTTCTAATTTAAATTTAGTCTTAGATCTAATATATAAAGTACTATAAACGTTTAATTAAAATTAAGAGGTATGCTGGTTAACTTAATTAAATGTAATGGTATATAATCTTGTTTATTTTTACACAGTGTTTGTTTAATATTATATATTTACATCCGTTTTCGATATCTTTATTCTTTGAAGCACTTGCCAGTCTGATTTGTTTTATAGATTTATAGATGATCTGTTTAACATGAAATGGGTGATATAAACATGTGGACTTTCATGCAAATTAAAAGACATATATATTCAATTCAGGTATACAGCGTTCGTTGAAATTTGACGCACAATTAACACGCATATTTTGACAAGGGAACATTGATTAAGAACAGTAACAATGCTAAATGTGTCTTCAAAAGAAATAGTTTTTTAATATAAGAGGACAAAAACAGAGGAAAAAGAACCTATTTATCAATTAATACAACTTCAATATATATATATATATATATATATATATATATATATATATATATATATATATATATATATGTTTAATACAGACTAATGGCATATATACTGAACTCATGGAGAGAGAGAGAGAGAGAGAGAGAGAGAGAGAGAGAGAGAAATGACTCCTTGATATTTGGTATAGACATTATGGCCAAACAAAGCTTACGCACGTCGTGACCTTTATTGTTTTCGTTTTTACATCCACTGACCTGATACTGACCTTTCTTCTGAAATTAATATGACATTTGTATTTTTTATGCAGGTTATGTAATTACACATACAGAGGTAATATAATGTACTTGAGCAATATTAATCTAGGTTAACTTAGGTTTAATAACTCTTTCCCTCGGATAAGGTAATCTTTAGAGCCATGCATGAATATATACTCAATAAATACTATATATATATATATATATATATATATATATATATATATATATATATATATTATAATCTGGATCCTGTGGCAGAGCATGCGCAAAGATATTAAGCACCAGTGCCTTTTGAAATTTTACAAACATAATTTTGCAGTAATATATATATATATATATATATTGTTCATTTTGTTCTGTTTCCTTCTAATTCAACACCAAATATATACATATAACTGAGTAATATGTTTTTAATCTTAGCTGCAGGATCAGTTCAAATGATTAATTTATTGTTTAGAAAAAGGACGTCCTTTCCCAAAAGTCACAAAAATGGAGCCTTTATTCTTTTCCTGTAGGTGATCCATTTTAAAATATTTTACTGATTCAGTTTTCCTTAGTAGGGAAAACAGCATCTTAAAATGCATCATTTGCATATTCTGTGTATGTGAAATCCAAGATTTACATTTTAAACCTGAAATAAGGCTTAAGCCAGGAAGTATATGACATATAATATTGTTTGCATTTGTTACTTTTAAAGTTGCGTGAAACACATCTGAACACTTAATACCTTTCTAATTTCATTCCTTTTCATAATTATTTATAAAAAGTTTACAGCACAAAAATAGCACATTATACGTTAGCAAAGTATACGAAAATTATCACACGTACATTTTTAAAATCCACCACACATGCATTAATACATAAATACGGTTTGTAGGAAAGCTAAATCTGGAGCAGACCATATAATATCAGCTGCAGTTCATGACATGATATAAATGATTTATTAAATATGCCTTACTCATGTTTTCATAAAAAAAAAATTACTGAATAATTTGGAGACATCTGATTATCATTGCAACATTATATAATAACGATTGGCAAACTACCAAAAACAGTTCTAGATGACTGTAAAATGTGTGGTGCAATATGGGATTATCAATTTCAATTTGATCACTGGATGCAACAAAAGGGCAGAACAATAAGTCATGTCAATTTCAAAGAAATCTGATGAAAAATATACTGGACGATGGAGCAGAATGCAGAACGGTGACTGAATTTGATTAACGTGAATAAAGGAAACTGATTTTGTAAAATAAACTGCGGCATGCACTGCTTTTCGTTTCCAGTAATGAATTATTATCTTAATTTTTGCAGTATCAAGCATGTCATCTTCTTGAATCTAATTTAAGTAACATGGTTCCAGGATTTCAAGAACGAAACTTATTTTTTTTTCAAATATTATGTCACCGACTTTATTTTGTTTCAGGAAATTGTAAACAGTGTGAATATTTTGATCTTATATTTATCCATTAACTGTATTATAATAAAACTTGACGTACTGAAACATAACCGGTAATTAAGCATAGGTTTCTTTATAATCAAACTGCCTATGCATATCATATCATAACATGAATAATAGTACAATGCCAAAATATAAAATTTACATGATGATTCACTTAAACATCAAAAGTTCATTGTTTTCACTATATATCACTTTTAATTTTCTTAACTCTTCAAATAAATAGGATTTTACCAGATAAATAACCATGGATGCTCTACTTTTAAAAACTGACTGATCTTGTTCTTAAAAGTTCGGCCCCGAAGCAAAAAGACATAATTTTAAATTTAAATTTGTTTTGTTTACATATATTGAAGTTGTTCGCAGTGCAAGTAAAATGCATAAAATATTATACCGGTCACACGAGAAGATAAAGCGTGTAGGAAATTTTTAATGGACACCCGAGACAAATAAATTTCTTTTTTTTTAACTGTTTAAATTGCAAATCATGTAGGCGTTCAAGCTTTCAAAACATTGAAGAATCCAGAAGTAAAAAAAAAACAATGAAGGTAGACGCTTACCTTCCATCTTGGCCGCCGTACATTTTGTTTGCGGTTAAAAAAGGCACGGTCCAGTACAACAGTGATAAGATGATCTTGTTATTATCTGAAGAGACCGGCCTGGGAATCACAGGTTAGTCCTATAAGAGACGCTACAGCGCGAGGCCGCGATGTTCACAATGTGACAGTTGTGTAGAAACCTTCGCCCACCAGAACAACAAATCTTCCCATTGTAAACTGTCCGTCCAATAAAAAGTGGCCGCTGGATTCCGTGCGGTGTGACGTCGTTCACGGTGTCGTCTGCGCAAATGAGGCGGCAGATGGAACGTGTTTTCAAATAGCGGAGCTCTACCAATCAGAGGCCAGGAATTCCCCTGATGCACTCATCGCCCACGCCCATTCAGCGGGCCACTTGCCCGATTACGGCCACTGGAGAGAAGCTAAAATGACGTGCTTAGCAATCATAATGTATCAGGTGTTATGTCTGTGAATATTAAAGAGGTCTTCAGGGATACAGAGGTATGAGTGTATGCATATTTGCGTTTTCAAATTTACTCTCGGTCATCCAGTTTGTCTGTTCATCTTTTTATGGCAGGGAGCAGGAATATATACAATGTGCCCCCAATTATTCTCAGACAGGATTATATATACTAAATCTTTATGTATACGTAGCTTGATTTCTATATACCTTTTACGTATTCCTTTTCGTCATTAACCTGTTTTATATTATCTATTCATGTTTCCACGCGCATTTGAATATACATATATCATGCACTTGTCTAAAAGTCTCATTGTATTTCATTGTAAATGATGATCTTAAGGGCTTGTATTCTGTTCCCCAAGCAGGTGGCCATAGAAATTTGGTAATTCCTTTCATAATCTTAAATATGGCCTCAAGGAAATATCCTTAAATATTTTGCAACTTTCTTGTTCTTCTGAATCTTGTCGACAAGTGACATCGCTTCTGTCTTGGGTTGAAAGTCAGTTTAGGATTTACTTGTTTTTAGAATATTATCAAATGTGTACCATTCAAAAGTTGCTTCGGTATGTGACAAGTGACTTTGACCTTCATCAATATATATGTGTATATGTTGTACAGACTTCTCAGATATTGATTTTATTGAAGTATTAAAATATTTGACACATTGGTTTTGGTTTCATTCAATAGAGTGAATTCCGAACCATTAAATAGATTAATAAAATTGTCCTCATGCATTAAAATTGTAATAAAATATAAAGTGAAATATAGTGTATTATAATGTATGTTACGGAAATGACATATTGAACGTCGATATATATGGATCCTGTGCAGGTATACTATGGTTAGGGAAGGTATTGATAGGTAATTATATGTTTCAAACATGAGATATATGTCCTGATTGTGGAGAATACAGTGTTAAAAAATTGGATTTACCTGGTCTTAAAAAGATCTTCTGAAAGACATTCTTCAGACAGCCACACATAAAAATAAGCATATATAAATTAAAAGTGATGAAATGAGTACTTTTCTTCCTGTATGCGTGTATATAGGCAAAACTATTTATTCAAATCATACACCAAAGATAAATATACATTGAATTTTAGAAACTCTTTTGATTTATATTGTAATGAACTGGATTTAAAGTCTTTTTAATGGTGGACCCCCCTCATGAGAACTGTGTTTTAATGAGCTTGGATTGCTTATATACTAAATAATGGGCTGTTTTGGCGCAAGTATTCTTAAAGTTGGGGGAGACGAATTCTAACGAGGACATGAAGCAGGTCACTAGGAAATTACCTTGAGAGAATTACCTGTATTTTCTCTTGGATTCTAAAACACCAAGCAACCCATATTCACCTCAGATCCCACGCAGTAACATTTCATTAATTGTTTTCAAAACCAAATAGTGTTTCCACAGAATGTCTATGACAAATTAACTGGTTCATCAAAGGGCTAAGATGTTCAACTTCAGATGATCATGAATGAATGCAATAGGGCGGGGGAGGGGGGCGTAGGAGAAATAAAAAATACCTTTTCTGCACACGACAGATAGACGGTTTGACCTTAAAATCTGTGGCACATCTGTTGATTAATTTTCTTCCACGGTTTCTCGGGTGTTGTGCGGCGTGACTCGGTCGGTAATTCGGTCAAGATAGGTACTAGTTATTCGTTTCCATTCATAAAGTGTAAGGTAGTAGGAAATTTTACGTAACGTTGACGCAATACACCTTATTTAGCAAGGCCAATGTCACATGGTTACCATGAAAACCAAATATGGTGATGTCAGTGTTAACGTAAGTCCCCGGATGTTATAATGTTCCCTGCGTGTATATCCCACAATCAACAATGGCTGCATTGCTTAAAACATAGCTATTTTTAAATTGCTGGATTTGTTTGTGTTTATGCGAAGCTATATAATATTTTTGAATAGAAATTAACGGTCCAATGTGATATCCTTATCTCGTGTATGAAACGGCAAACGCACGCACGTACACCAACTGGCAAGACACCTCCACCTCTGAGTATCAGGACACATATGGGACACTGTTTACAATAACAACTTGCAATATGGAATAACAAGTTTGCTAAAACAATTATTTTGATCACTGTTATTGCATCAGATACGTCTTTGGTTGAAACCAAAGGTTCTGGAAGGTTCTAAAAGCCATGCAAGAAGAAAATGAAGAACGGGGTAGGTGACGTAACAGCCGCTTGAAGATTCCCAGCATGTTATCCATACCGTACTCTTTTGTGTCTGGTTTTAACATTCAGGACAGAAAATGGATTTACAACATATGTTGACTGGTCCTGCGAGCATGATGGTTTACAAGGATGGACTAATGGTCGACTCTGCCATCCTTTTACATCTGGACGAGAATGCAGGCATATTGATTTTGCGCATGGGCAGACGAATAAGCTTTCCTTATCTGTAAACATGTATGTGCTAAATAATTATACCTCCTAAACTGGCTTGGTAACGAGGCAGAACACCTGTGATGTCCCATTTAGAATGTCACATTTTCTATCCTCTTTCCTCGGCCAAGTGTGTGTCTTTCTTACAAAACGAACTGCTAAAATTATGACAAACCAAAATCATGTAAAATTATGTAAACATGTTGTGATGACCCAACATCCATAACTAAAATATTGGTTTACGGTTTACCTAGGTCGCATTCTGTTTCATTTAACGCCAGTTTTGACTGGGGAGTGGTGACGTCCAATATAGAATGTACACTGTAATTTAAACCTACATTTTACTTTCCTATTAATGAATATATATATATATATATATATATATATATAATAAAAATATTAAATAATTTGTAAAGCCGTGTAAGTCTGTAGAAGATGTGTAGGCAAAGAGAATGAGTGACGCCTTTTGATGAGACTAGTGTGTTGATATACAAGTTATTCTATCTTAAAGGCGATATTTTTCTCTTTACCTATATATTTATATTAAATATTCAATTAACTTAGTTACTGAAACACTCATTTGTATATGATGCGAATGTAAACGCCAACTGGTGACGTCAGTTAAAGGTGAGAGCATATAACAATATATATATATATATATATATATATATATATATATATATCACCTCGTTTTAACTCATTTCAAAACTGCATGATAACATATACTCATATACTCTCATCTGTAGATGAAATTATATTTCCTAAATTTAAAAAGAAAACAAAGAAGTTAATGTTTTTGATAAAAGAAAGATAATTTAAAGGTGGAGAAGAAACATGAACTAACATAAAGATACACAATGTAATCTCTGATTTCAATTTTTTAAAAATGAGTTTTACTGGAATCAGACTCCGACTGGATTTCTTAAAGACCCACAGGGCGAACTATATATAAGACTCAAATCTGAAGGACTCGGACTTGTACTCCGATAGTGTGGACCAGCAACACTATATATACAACACTGGTGGTCAACAAAACTCCACAAGATGCATGGAAGGGATCACTGACCGTTTTCTAAATGAAATGTAGATATCATCTCGGATAACAGTTCATTAAGCATGTATTCCGTATATTTCAATTCGCTATTTTACATTGTCACACTTTAAAATTTGAACGTTTCAACAATACATCGCCAAAAGGGGATTTCAACCCACATTAGCTCACATGCCTAACAAGCCGGCGGTGTTTCAATCTTGAACACAGACCTTTTCCGTTCCAACACTCCTATATATACTTATATTGTTAGTTCTTTCAAATTTATTTCGTTAGCAAAAACGTTCATATTACCAGGGTTTAGTGTGGCAATTTTAATTTAAAATAGATAAGTTTGAAATTTACTTTGGGACAGCGTTGACCTGTCTTTGAAGAGCTGCGAAAACGATGACGACACTGATAAAGGAACGACATATGTCTGATGTAACTAAAATACCAGTGTAACGTTATATTTTTGTATTGCCAAATACATCTAGTTTAAGATCAGCCGTATTCGATTTGTCGTTTTTGCTGGATTTAGGCCATCGAAGGCACTGGGTTACGAGACCGAAGGGCGGCCCTCAGTGGCTGGAAGGAAAAAACCCTTTTTATCTAGGCAAAACAGGTAGAATGTTAATTCGGGTTTCTGCCTTTTTAGTTTGACAAATGTTTGGTTTTAAGGATGAACTAATAACCGATTTTTCATAGATTAACACTTCAGCCTGTTTAAAGAAATTACAGTAACTTCTTTTCTCAAATATATTTCGCTGAAAATTTATCATTAATTTCACTGACATCTATATCCGCAGCTTATCATCTTTTCATGCACAAAATACTAAAGAGACATATTTTCATGAAGTACAAGGTCGAGTTCGAATTTTGTCAAATTGTATTTTAATCTGTTCACTTCAGTAGTCTTATCTCCAGTAAAGCATTAGATTTCTTTTCTACATAAACTATTCTATTCACCTGTGACCACCTTTTTTTCTGGAAATCTCTTGGTAGAAACCATGTTACAAGAGAAACAAGAAGCAAAACCCTAATTAACAACAATGGAAACAAATCCACCCATTTCACAACATCAAAAATAAATAAATATTTAATAACAAAGAAATATGTATACATTTCAACCTCACGGAGGCAAAATTTTGGGGCACATGTAAAAGCAGCCTCCGTAGACAGCCGTTGATTGGATGATTTCATGTAAATACTGTGATATATATGACAAGCTAAAACACGATGATTACACATGCATGGACACACCTGATCTTTTAAAAAGGAATAAAATGTAGAAAGGCCTGGCCTTGGGATTATTTCTACCATTCTTCGTTACCGTATATTAGGTTGTCAAAAAATACGAGCCCCACGAAAAGGATCTCCTAAAAACAGATGGTCACAGGTTGGCGGAAGTGAGAAAAATCAGCAGTTATATATTTTTAATCCCTGTTTAAGGCACATGATCTCGTCTGCAGCTATTAACATCATTGCAGAGTAATTATTAACAAATCAAGCCAAACTCCCGCCTTCGAAGGCCATTGACCTGGCACCTGTATTTCTGGTTTTCAGCTCCCGATTAAGGCATGTTTATTAAGCGATTTAGGGGTCAACGTAAGGGCAAGTCATACGGGACATAGTATTTATAGGAGTCTGAATGTAAATATCTTATTGAAGCACAAGATTCTTACGTCAATGGGGTCGGAGTTTCGGGTCTGTTTTTCTGAGGGAAAAAAATCAACTCCAATATAATCTTGACCTCAAATTAAGGTTTCAGATGTCGAATGTAAACGTTTATGTTATATATTGAGATTCCTTTATATTGACGGGATTTAAACCGTCTGAGCTTTTTTCTTCTTTGAGACTCTTTTGGTTTACAGGATGTCAAAAATTAGAACCTCTATCTTTAGGAGAGGTCTATATTTAAGTAAATGATGTTCATTATGCTGAGGTTGTACCTTATCTTCTTTCAAATTCTTTTGTTATACAAGATGTCAAATATTAATAATTTCGAACTTCGACGGAGGTTCATGTGTAAGATCATGGAGTTTATACGTTCAATCTGGATTTTTGTGCAAGGAAAGTCATGCATCATACCACATAGGTAGGGCACGTGGCCCCTTTAACTTTTCATTCTTCTGTGCTGCCTTGCATACACCGTAGGTACGTCCCTTTTAGTCAAATAGCATTGTTTCGATAAATGTCATAAGATACCGCTAATATATCAAGTTTAGCCCTTTCCTAGCCGTTTCGCCCAAAAAAACCCTGGTAGAGCAATTTATTATTTCTCAAAGGAATCCAAGGCCATGTAAGTTAACCTTTGTCAATGTACTGTCCGACTCGACTCGCGTATACTTATTACTACAATCAGTTTTGTTACAGTTTTTAACTGGTAATTTTTCATGCATAATTATGATAAAGTTCATTTGAACATTAAAAACTTTCTCTTTAAGTGACTCCTTAAGATTGAAGTTTTTCTTGTTTTTCCCTATACCCATTTTCCCTAGGACCGTACACCCCTATACCTTTGATAAATATCTACATTTTATAAAACAACTACCTATGACAAGCTACAACCGAACAGAAGTATTCTATTTTTGCATGTATTTACCTTCTAAAAAGCGGTTGTTATGTTTTTTAGCGGCGTTTTTTTTCTGTCTGTTAGCTACATTATTAAAAAATATTTTGATTTTGTTGAAATTTTCAGGATAGCTGGGCAATGATACAATTTGGCTATGATCCGGCTGCACCGTTGATAATGCCATATGGGGCTAATGAGCTGCCTTCGCGGAGGTCTGCGCTCTCTGCATGATTACATAATAGTTATTGGACCAAGCCCCTACTGGTCTAAACTTCAGGAAAGCCTGTCCATATAGATCATTTTTTTATTCCATCCTGGCGCAAAAAAGAGCTCATTACCTTTATTCTTGGCAACTTTTTCCCGGTTTCCGTCTTGGAGTTGGGTGAGCCTTTATTACTTTTTGCGACTGAATTAATTTCAATGTATATTTTATGATCAAACTTGAAAGATGATGACTGCAGGTGTTGAAAGGAATTGTTGCCAGAAAAAAATGGAAGTTTGTCTGCAATGATGATTTATTAAGCAGCATTTTGTGGATCAAACGTACAATCTGGCTCAAGATACAATAATTTTTGGAAGAGTAGGAACTCCTTGTAGATTAAGGTGTAAACATGTTTATCAGTTCCTTCCATTTAGTCGTTTTTAAATGTTTAGGGTATTCATTTCATTTATTGTCATCACTTATGTCAAAACCAAAATGTTGATGGATATAATTTTAGGTAAATTGTATTTTTGTGTAATAAAATTTTACTTTGTAGGGCCGAGTTGATATGATGAGTTTACTTTAATTTAAATTCAATAATTGGATTTTTCAGTATTTTCCTAATGTATTGTTTATTAAGTAGTCAATGTATCATCCCTAAAGACAGGTACATATAACATGAAAATAAAAACATATTTGTCCAATGTTTTATCCATATAACCCCCTCTCCCTCCCCCAAGGGATCATTGGACATATTACTCCGATCCAGACGTGGATCCAGAAGTGATAAAACGCTCAGCTCTTTCCTCTGGCGACTCCTTTTAACTCCGGGCATGAATATCAGAACGCATTATAGTGGCCTGTCCAAAACCGGTGTTTTTCTCCGGGTTCCTCAGCCTCCAGACACTATAAAACGCCGACACCTGAGCTCTGATGCGCACCTTGGGGACCGGTAGATTAGTCACTGTTTGTAAAATATATGTAAATTAAATAATGTTTAATTTATTTTATGAGATTTCTATGGGACCTAAATGGAGATTGCTATGTTTTCTGTGTTCGGGGTAAAGATACAGTTCTTTGCACCCCTTAAACTTAGAAGTCCGACCATTACACCTGAGAAGTATTTGCAAACATGGGAAAAGTATCTTGTTTATGTGAAATGGATTTCAGTAATTAGTTATATTCAGCTGTGTGACATGGCCCATGAGCAACTAGTTTTTAAGACACTGGCGTATTTATGTTTGGACTGATTTCTGCTTAAGGTTTATCGACATTGATGCTGTAGATTTGTTTCCTGCTCATCGCTCCTTGAGCTAGTACCAACCTGGAGAAAAGACCTTATTTTCGAAGGTTAATGACGTAGTGACATTGTATATACATACATATATATATATTTTTCAGGCAAACAGTTATATTTGTTTTATTTTATATATAATTTGTAATTCAGAAAATATGGTAAACACAAACCCTACCTTGCCATCACGTTGTTTGGGTATCGACGTTCCGTAGAAACCTGACAGGTTTAATTTTTTTAAAAGCTCAGTCATAGTAAAATCATTCGGAAACCGACTGTCCTTGAGATTATATCTATCGGGAGATTATTGCGTTTCTAAGGCAATGATCGACGCGAAATAACATCTTCAGAATTGACACCAGGTGATCCTTATGATTAATCCGTCTTCTTTCTAGACTTGCTTCTTTAAAGACTCTTAAACTGAAAATTTTGACTGAATCTACTCAGGTATTGAAATATATTATCGCTATGGCGTTTTAGTGATCCTCACGAAATGGCAAATTGTGGATCAAAACTGGATTTCAGGTATTTATTCACAGGGAAAGGGTTGAAAAAGTTTTAAATAAAGACATTGCAGCAAATCTAGGATTCACTATCGAGATTTAATCACACCTGAGGTTTAAGCCAGCGCCTTAATGAGACCACGCTCACCCCTGATTATAATGTTTAACAATCAACAGCTTTGTGATGAATATAAATATTTAAGAATAATCAATAAATACACGTCATACCTTATCATCGTGATGTTTTCTCCATCAACTGATCCTCGAAAAGGCATTGGTTTAACCTTCCAAAGACAAATGTCAAACATAAAACTTGATCTTCCGCTCAGGGGCTAGTCCCTGTGACTCTGGTCTGCATGTGAAGAGTTACATTAATTGCGGAACTATACGAGGCATATCACTACTTCTTCTGTACTGAAGCCAGCTGGGTTCCTATGATTAATTTCTGTTCGTCTCCGACTTGTTGTTTTAGTTTTGTAATCATATCCATAAAATCCTGGTCCACAGGCAGTCATTTTCTGCCATACATATCACACCTTTCTGTGTTCTATCCCTGCCACTGACGTCCTCCACCTAACGTTGACTCATTGTTTCTAGCTTATGTCATGTCTCAACAAAATATTTTCACTTTTTCAAATAAAAAAAAAGTGACCGCGCATGCTCAAGATGCCCAAGATTCATTTTCTGTTAGGTCAGATCGTGACATTAAGAGAAGGTATAAGTATATTACGTATAAAAGTACGCATGCTCTGTTACCTGTCGGACGATCGTGAAATTCTACACTTTATATTACCATTACCAATATTGAAAAAAAATCCAATTAAATTAAAAAAAATAAAATCAAATACTAATTAGTAACAATATGAATGTTAAGTACAATTAGTTTGCTTAGGTGTAATACAAAACTGTGTTTCTTTGTACGGATCAACCAGAAACGATTATAATCATAATGTCCGCTATCAACCTTTGAAAAAACCTCATTTCTGCCTTTCCAATATAGGAAAAAAAAAGGCACAAAGTCACATGCGACCTCTATGTCAAACACAGATGCAACCTAATTTTTTACAGTTTAAAAAAAATAAATAAAGTCCATATCGCTTGTCCGGCATCGGGGAAAGAGAGTGGTCAGTCAGCATTTTCTCTGACAAGGTCACAGATGAGTTTGCAATGCATGGTTTGTCATTCCTCCTAATCGTCACGCACGCTGGGTTGTTTTTACCCGCTGATTGCATTTAATTCCCAGAACATATGCGTGACAGATAAGGAATTACATCTCGACCTTTCAAGGTTTTATAGACCGATTTAACCATACGGTCATTATCATGGTTTTACATAGTAGTGGGAGGGAACAGATTTTTCATCTAAAAATAAACCTGCGGGTTTTAATTTATGTCAGACGTTCTATGGATATTACCATGTCACATAAAATTGAAATGTCACACAAACCAGCGAATCTTTGTCATGGAAATGACGTGTTTTATTATACACATTATATAAACAGCGCCTAGTGATCATTCGAAGCCCCCTCCCCGGCACGCATCTGGGCGATAATAGAAAATCGACTACGGAGTGTAGCTCAAAGGGGGTTAAACGCCTGGCCTAGAGTTGCGATTGCGGCGTAACAAGTACGCCCAAATAAGCTGCGTACTCATGAAAAATAAATGTTGCTACGCGCAGGATCGGTGTAGTCCCTGCGTAGGTTATGCATTGGCTGGCGTACGATAACGAATTTCGTCGGACTGGCGTAGGGTAGCCTACTCTTGTGTAGGCATGGCGAACAGTAGCGAACAGTAGCGCAGTGTTGCGTAAAACTGCTTACTTTCTGAGCTCTAGAGCTCTAAGTCGACAGTACGCGAAAGAATATAAACATGTTAAATTTTTGTGTCTTTCTCGCGTACCCGTTTGCTATCCTTGGCGTATTGCCACGTTGGCCTGTGTATAAATAGTCGGTAAGCCGCACTAAGCAACTCTACGTAGGCCCGAGTGAAACCCCCTACAGGAATAAGATATACATGAAGTACAGGGATTGGATGTATAGGGGATTAATTATGTTGCACCAGAGTTGTTTTAAGCCAAACTACAGGCACCTAAGTGCAGGGTTAACAGACGTTCTTTTTGTCGTAAAAACTTAAGTGTAATATCATTTTCCTTCTATTTCCTTATAATTTTCATGGCTCGAAATAAGTCATGCAGAATACCGGGATACGCAGCATGTTCAGTGATGAGCTGAAAACCGACAGAATCAACCCTCTAGTGATGTCCAGCAGCCGAACAACTGTTACGTCTGTCAGGGGAGGTAAGGGTTGAAGTTAATTAGAAGTACTATACGCATAAGCGAAACTGAACTCATTGGAAAATACAACTCCATTTTAACTTTCGGAGTTTTAGGGGGAAAAACAAGCCAGGATGTCTGAGACTTGCCGACAGAATTATTGCATGAACAATAAAAATGTAAAAATTGCCACCGACAAACAAATAATAATAACATTTGATTTCCTTCATTGTGTTATATTCAGTATTAGAAAGTTAGGGCGAGGAAATACACATAGATAAAAGCAAATAAACAAAGCATAATGCAAAAACGCCATCTATATCTTACTGAAAAATTTGGTACCAAGAGACTGTTTTATTACATTAGTTATTTATCATACAAGAAATAATCAGTAAGCATGCATGTACGATATACCGCTTTGTTACTACGTATGTGACAGTCATGTTTGTTTGGCAGATATATTTAAGAGTTGGACTATGCATAACTAAAGCTTCTCTTGAACATTTAAACTGATATGTCTATATCTATACATTTTCATGTTTCTGTTTGGAAATACCAGTGGTCTGCCCTTTAGTCCTACCCTTTATATGCGACTTGTGCGTTTTAGGCTGCATGTAAAATGACAGCCCCGTGAGTTTTTTCGAGCTTTTTGTAAGGTCAAGGTTTGATAAGGGCACGGAATAGGCCAGGAAAGAACTCCGAGGAGAAAATTCAAGGTGCGCAGGAAGTTTAGTTGCAGACCAAGTAATATCTTCCAACTAAAGCCAAAAGCTCTGGAGATGACAACGCCCTCATCCGCAAATCACAGTAGGCATTGAATATTGTCCCCTAAAACTTCCAAACGGGTGAAAATGTAGCCCCGAAACACCAGAATTATCCTGTATGACCACGATCCACCTTATCACCGAATAAAATTGTGCCCGTAGGCAATGTTGCATATATACGCTAAATGTGTATCTGACCATATAGAACAATACTGTACCAAGATTAATGGAAGTTGATCCCATGCATTCCTCTAACCAGAAACCTGGTTTTCCGTTCATTTCCCCATGTGTGATATTTTCCGGAACCTGACGTGTATTGTGTTACATAGTATATATACGGGCCAGCTGAGGTACTAGGACTTTTTTACCTCCGCTTCTAAAGAGCACACTCCGTCTAAACATCTAATCTGTCATCCTAGAAAGACAATTCCTGGAGAAAGTTTTTTTAATACTCATAACTTTCTTGTCAACTATGATGTTGACAACAGACAGCGAAGTCCGTGCACAGGGGCTTTCTTTAGTAAGGGATACTCTTTTTGATCAATTAGTCACGAAGTGTGACGTCACAAGTGAAGAGCGGTCGAAGAGTTCTCTCCTTACCTGTCTGAAAATATTTACATTTTGACAGCTTCAACTAGTAGGACAACCACAACTCTGGTTACTCCAATCACTTAATTTCAATCTGAAAGATTTCATTTTTCAATCTCATTCAGCGTAAAACAGAATGAATCATTTGATAAGAGGAAATAAAGGGCAAAAATTTTCTTCGGTGTGTCATTTGTTTTATTAATTGGCCTTGTCCTTTTTTTTCAAATTTGAAGGCAGGCCAGAATCAGCAAATTGATTTAGCTGTACAAGATTAATTCTGATTTTGTTCAGCTGGGATTAAAAGATTCTAAGGAGGACAGTCACAATCGTTGAAGCGCCATATAAAGAGAGAACAGAATAATAATTCCAGCTAACCAACAATACATATAACGAAGCACAATTGAATACCCATGGAATTATTACAATTTCTTTTTCTTTGGAAAATTGCTTTATAATTATTTGCCAGCGTTCAATATCATTTTCCTCTCAAATGATTGGTATTAATTTGAGGACAAATGGGGGAAAAAGAAATAATTACGCGTCCAACATGCAGTATGTGCTGTGCAATGATTTGCCTTATATTTCCGGTAAAAAGTTTGCCTGCTGGCTTATAAATTGGATGTACTATCTCGTATTCCTAACTCATATCAATTTATTAAATTTTTCTATCCAATAATGGATTTTTATGAAATAATAATAATCCGTGAACACATGAACTTGTATTCGCATTATAAGTTGTTTTCCTTAATTAAATCATATAAGGACTCTGTTACCTTGAAGAAAGTCGTATACAATTTATAACGTACAATTATGTGAAGCAAAATAAAATCATTACATCCAAAAGTAAATATCTATATATGCAAGAATACACATGGAAAATTGATAACTTTAGGGTATCTATTCAATAATTATGAAAAGTCCATGTTTATCTGTTTCTTTCTGTGTCATTAACTGTCGCATACCACTTTTTGTTATGTCTACTTCCATCTGGCTATATGTATGATGTTTTGCTATTCTTGCTATCTATCCAATTAATTAATTTATTTTTTAAATGGCAACACATTTTTTGCATCACTTGTAATACTAATTTTATTATCTCTCAGTTAACAAGAAATGAAACAGAGTATTATGATTTAATTTTATGTAGTCAGAGATGGATCCTGAAATTTCATTCGTGATGGACTGTCTTTTACAGGCGCGGATAAAAGATTTTGCACGTTGTCCAAAGATACTTTTATAAAGATGGCAGTATACCGTTCCTCGTCTTCTTGTCATCGAGTTGAAGAGCTGTACATAGGTGAATATATGTTCATCAAAATTATATATGAAGAAAAAATGGTTACCATCTCTCAATATAAGATCTAAGTTCAAACAAGCCGAATGTATAAGCTGGGGGGGGGGGGGTTAATTACTTCTATAAAACCATCAACGATGTTTCACCTTTGAGTGCCAGCGATACCAAATCGTAAGATAATAGAATGATCAGATCAGATATATTGTACATTTAATAATGACTAATAAGCTCGTAAAGCAGAGGAATGCAACGTAGTCGGCTACTTCAAATATAGCTTGACAAGCAGTAGGCGAGATACCGGAGGCCCGTCAATGTAGGTCTGATAAAACATCAACTTATGGTTGATAACTAAGGATATAATAGTCGAAGCACATATATTTTTTTTCATAATTCTCGAGGTTGCTGAAACAAATGTAATTGGTAAGAGGCAGGAGCCCGAGTTCAATTAGAATACTATTTTATTTTTTTAATGTTATAAATAAATATTTGATATAAACATATTTTTTATGATTGTTCACGCTTGCTTTTTAACTTCAATGTAAAATATATATAGCCAGAGGTCAATCTATTTAAGAGGAAACGGACAGTGCAGAATAAAAAATCACAAATAAAAATAATTGTGTTTGTAACATTAAGTCGAGAGAGCACCCAGTATTCTTGCTTCCTGATTTCTAATTCTAACGTCCGATCTTTAATGACAAGCCAGGAGCTGGACTGAACCTGAATTCAAGAGGTCCTAATTTAGTCGTACGTCACGACACGTGACAGTATTTGTCTGAAGCATAACCTCTATTTGGCATATGTAAATTAAAATATAAAAATTTGAACTGTGAGTGAATGGTAAATCTGGTCATTCAGGTTAACTATATGCCTTATGTTAGATATTATAAGGTGAATGAGCAACCACAAGGTATTTTTTAGTTTAAACGCTCCAGTCATGGTAAAGTCGGTGCCCCGTGGGATCAGCGCTTTTTGACTAATTTTTATAGAAAAAAAAGGTTCAAGAGGTTTACTTTATCCAGTACACATAAGCTATCGTTATAGGCCTCATTAACATGAGTAAACAAAAATAAAAGAATTACGGTACCCCGCCATTTCTAAAACGATACATGAATTGGAATAAAGGATACTCGATATAATATACCCTACACTGTAGGTGTGGCCGTAATTTCTAAGCCACATGCTTATACCTGCTACATTAACAGTGGGCGATGACAGGGGAAATAACAAGGTCTATCACGTCAGTATAATTAAAGTAAGCAAAGGCCTCGGTTTAATTAAGTAGGCCTATAATGGCTATAGGCGCGTATATATGTATTAGATTTTTCTAGACAGTATGAGACAAAGGATACATGCATTTACTTTGTATTGGTTGGATTTTATTCGATTTTTATATAGATACTGAATACCTCTTTCTGGTACAATACTGAAATTATGGGGCTGTGATAACATTATATTGGCGGATCCAGGGATAGGAGATCTTATCTCGGCAAAAATCAATTATTATTCAGGTTCAGTATGTTAACTGTTCAGTACGATGGTGCGACCAAACTGCAAACCTGGGCGTCGAAACGCTTTTATATATGGGTAACAAAATTTAAAACCGAACTTTAACCAGAGTGTTATTATTTCATGTCCCGTTTGAATAAGTGTCCTTTAATCAATCCCCCTCTCTTTCAGCGGGAGTACAACTAATAGAACACACAGGATGAAATATGATTGGGGCTGTAATAAGGTTGACATAAAAAAAACATAGGCCTTAATAGTAAGAATAGATGAGCTTTACGCAAGCAATAGAACTAATACGCTCACAGCGTCAAATCAAAAGAAATCTCTTTACAAGAAAAGTATTGATTCAATACGAGCAGGGAATTTGATGAATTAATAAATAATTGAATGTAAAAACAACCTACTTACATGCATGCAAGAAAAGCGCAGACTCAATGGAAGCAACAGACTTACAGCTGATAAGCAAAGGCAAAAGCAATCTGCAAACCTCTGAGGTGGTAGAACTGAAAAGAGATTAAAATAATCTTCACAAAAGAATAAAAAACCGGTAAATCCAATTAAATAACTTCAGAATAATGGTATAAACATGTTTTTTTCTGCAGCTATCCAAAAATTAGAAATTGTATATGATGTAAATGATTTGTTTGGTAAACAACAAAACTCTCTTTATGATATTGGAAAGCATAAATAAGTCTGCAGCTCGCAAATTTCAAATAACATGAATGTAACCAATCTAAACGTTTCATGGGCTATATATATATATATATATATATATATATATATATATATATATATATATATATATATATATATATTTATATATATCAGGGGGGAAAAAGAACACCAAACTCTTAATTTATCACTGTAGGTTAAATTTCTATATTCAAATGGTTAGATTTATAAAGACGAATGACATATATTCTCAACACGATATAAGTGTATACACACATATAAATATATATATAAATATATATATATATATATATATATATATATATATATATATATATATATATATATACTCGATATAAACAGAAATGGCTCCTTGCCGTTTTTATATTCAAACAATGTCGTGTCGTAATCTTTATTTTTTTATACTTCATGCACTGCCTTGCATTGGCCTTTTTACTCAGTTGTGGCAATTACTACTGAAGTGAAGGCTGGCCATATTAAATACGGCATCTTTTATACAGGTTATGTAATTACAAATGCATAAGTTATAAAATGTACCAGGGCGATAGTAATCTGGATAAATCTAGGATTGCAAACTCATTCGTTATATTTATAAAGCTTAATATATATGGTCATGAATATAAGCAAAGTAATAAATTTAATGTATAGTACAATATGGATGCTGCACTAAGCAGGCACAATAATTACATGCCAAATCCTTATACACTGATGTTTAAACAGTGCTTTGAAATATAATAAACAAAATTTTGTCTTAATATTGCTTTTTGCTTTTTATCAAAATTTTAATCAGGAGAATAATATAACAATCAAGCAAGTTTTTAAGCTTTATGATTGCATGGTAGCACCAAAATAAATTACGGATATGAGCTGTGGGGCCAAAGCAAATCAGAAATAATAGAAAGAGTTCATGTTAAATTCTGCAAATATATTTTAAATGTCGGAAGCATGCTCCTAATATTTCTGTCTAAGGGGACTGTGGACGTTTTCCTTTATTTGTGACATATTCAATAAGGTGTATTGAATACTGGCTAAAGTTGTTATATGGAAGCGGAAAAACATCCAAGAGTTTTATATATCTTATTAAGGAAACTTGATAATAATTGTAAGACAACATGGGTAACAGGTGTGAAATCTTTACTTTTTCAGACTGGTTTTGGTTCTATACATTGATGGCTCATGAGATCGGTGATTGTAAGGTTTATAAGGTATTTAAAAGAAAGATTGGCACAACAGAACAGTAACGATGTCAGGTCAAGTAACAAGTTTCAGTACTATGATCATTTTCAAATCCATATGGAGTGTTGAAAAATATATCAGTTGTGTATTTCATAAATAACACAGAGCCTAATAAGCCATATTAAGATGTTCAGATCATAACTTGCTTATAGAAACAGGGCGACAGAAAGGCTTGGATAGAACAAAAAGAGTCTGTAAATATTGTCTCAAATATGGATAAAACATCATAGAAGACGAGAGTCGCTTTTTATTGGAGAGTTAAATAAGGGTTTAAGATTTTAATATTTTGATAGAGATATGCAGGAGTCAACAGAATATAATTTAAAAAGGATATTGAAATCAGACAATACAGGTCAGATAACCAAACTGGCTGCCTATGTCTATCATTCTGTTAAGAAAATTAACAATAGGAGACTGAGACAATAGGAGGCATTAAGTGCCTTATGCGCCTTGTGAATTTTGTAATACTAATTTAACCTTATGTTTCAGCGGCCAGAATACCACATGGATGCGAGTATATTGTATGTATTTCAATACATATTGTATATATTGTATGAATTTCTATAGCCATATAAGTTTTTGTATTGTTTTCATATTATTGAGGTTTATTTTATTTTATTTGTTTTTTTTTTATTATTAATTGTTTATGTATTTATTTTTCTCATTTTATTGATTTGATTATTTATTTATTAATCTTTTTTTCACATTTATCTTTCCTTTACATGACTCTATTACTATTTTGATTACCGTTCCTAGGTTATTTTTATTGCTTAATTTGTATGTTGTTACGGGGTGACATAAAAGCGGACCGAACTGTCTTGCAATGTGTAATGTCGTTTGTTGCTTGAAATTGAATGTTTTGGTTGACGGTACATATGTATACTATGTCTATGTTGGAACTTTGTTTTCCTGAATAAACTTTGTTCTGTTCTGTTCTGTTTCTTTTGTAGAAATCCTCTTTGCCTAAGTATAAGTAAACCGCTGATTATGTAACCGTAGAGCAATTTAATGAAAGTGCCTGAATCTATCTTTGTTCAATTAAGTACACGCAAACAGTATATATTCTAAGAAACATTTCAAATTAATATTTTTTATAAATGAGCCATAGCTTTCAAAGAATAAATTCTTGGCGAGTCACATAGGAATTTGGAGCGTCCCAAGGTATTGGTGTTCTGTGTCAAATTTTTCTGATGGGTCGTGTAAAATTGAATCTTTTCCCCCCTCATTTTCGAATAAATATTGTGGTAATTTATTATTTTATTATTAGGGTGAAACATAATGGATAGTTGTCAGCAAACTGTTATCACAATTGGTATTTGACTGCTACAACAGCGAGATTTGAACCTCTGGGTTCAACTGCCAGAAATATTGGACTGAGCGTCCGAGTGAGATTTCGGGAGTCCCTTACGCTTATCCCGTGTTCCTGAAAGCCACGTGAGCACATACGCAATTTAACCAATGAGGTTCTTCACAATTAACACTTGACGCGAAAGGAGGCCTCTCTTTACTTAAGGAGACACTTTTTTATGTGTGTGTGTGTAGGTATGTGTGTTTGTGTATGTGGGTGAGAGAGAGAGAGCAGTACTTTCCATAACCCAGATGATCATGGCAGCAATATTACCAGCCCTACAAGGGTTAATGATCAAAATTTTATTTCTTCCTCAGGTAGAAAGCGCCATCTACAGGACTACGGCCCTAAAATCATCCTTACATTGAAACATACATAACTGATACACAACATCACTATTATTGAAATACCTTTAATTGCACATACACAGCATGCATTGCCTGTTTCACCACTACATAGTGAGCACACACGTGTGTCCTTTCTTTTCAATTTTCTGTAAAAAATTATAACCATTTACTGCTGCTTGTAAATTCGCATGTTAATAATATTTTTATATAGATTAGCACGAAGGAGTACACGCTATTGTTTGTTGAATTGACATCACAGGTGCACAGAGTGCCATCTGTTCTCAGAAATTTAAACGATTTGGTGGATTGTTTGGATGTCACAATCATCAACATTTCTCCGAAGTCGAGGTAAGCAAACGGGGGTTTGTGGGGTTCGTATTAAATAAACAACGGTTATCTGCATTACAATGTTTGTCATGTTTCCAGGAAATTGTCTGCTGAGCATAGGATTAGTAGAAATACTAGTTGGGATAGAAGCGTATAAGAAAAACGTAACCTTTTATAGAGATGGGAAAACTAAATGCACAATATAATGTAATCCTTGAAACTTATTTTATTTCACTCCAGATATTATTTTTATTTCTAATTGCTTCAGTCAGCAGTTTCTCATTTCGGATAAAAAAAAAGAAGAAAAGCGAGGAATAGGGCCTGTGTAGAAGTTTCTTACAGGTCTTCTAGAAAATGAAGAGTTTGACGTGGAGGTCGCAGAAAATAACATATGAAACTCAAGCCAGCGGGAAGCAGCCACAGACAATATGGAAGCTCTCAATAGACCGGGACAATGCGGGGAGCAGCGCGGGGTTTCCTTATTCCATCCTTCTGATTAGCCTGACGAGTGTTTACTGTTAATGGGACTTGATTGTTCGGATCCTGGAAGCGCAAGCAGCCACTTAAACAAATTGTACAAACGATCTCGGGCTCGTCTCCGCTTCCCCCAGTCCGGGCTTTTCTCGGATAATTAGATGTTTTTGTGTCCAACTTTATCCGCAGCAAACCGGGTAACTAGATCTCTCGGTGGTTTCCAGGTCCATCGCCACCTACTGTTCAGCTTACAGGATAACGTAACAGAACGCTCGTAACTGCTTCCGAATAAGCTTTCTATTTACGCATTTCTTAAGCTGGCCTAACCTCAAAACAAACCAGGGTTAAGCGCTCTTTTCCTTGCCATCTGAGGGATATTTTCATATATTGGTTTATGTAAAACACATCGCTGTTGACATTGTGTCTATGAGAAAGATAAACTGTAATTAGTGTAGCGTTGTATAAGCAGATGTTTTACAGATTATTAGAAATTTTACGAAAAACTAACCATCCATTAATTATATTTACTTAACAAAAAATAGACGAGAAAAAAAATAATCATCTTGCGTCAATGGTTAAGACACATGTTGTAACGGCATTATCCCAAAACTATATATGTAGTCCGAATAGTGGTCCGGGTTATAGCAACCTCTGAAAGATACAAAGTTTTCATCTATATCTAGATAAAAATGGTTTGGCAGAGATTTAGTATGTAAGAGTAGATTTTAGGGGACGCCTCCACCCCCCCCCCTTTTCGACCTATTAATCGGGTAATAGAAAAATATACGCTTACTACCGTAAAGCAGCGCGACTGTGCCCTATATTTAATAATGCGAAAGATATGTATATAATGTCTACAGTAGCATTCTCGTGTACGAGTAGTATACTACTACAAAGATACACCGCCGGGATCGCCATCAAGCACTAAGTGTCAGGCCTGACCTAGTCAGGTGCTGAGAAAAACGCTGCCCAAATATCAATGAAAGGGACGGCCATTACCCGAGGTCACAGAACGGCCTTTTGTCACAATGGTATATATATATATATATATATATATATATATATATATATATATATATATATATATATATATATATTCCTTTGAATTGAAATATATCACTGTAATTCAGAGTACCTCCAAAATGTAATGGATTGTTCCCTGGGTAATACCCTGGCCCTCCTCAAAATTAATCAAAATCAGTTCACAACTGTTTGCGTCATATTGCTAACAGAACAACCAACCATTCTACCAAAAGATTTAAAAAAAAAAACAAAATGCCTCCTCCACTTAGCGAAGGCATTGAAGACTTTATTCCAAAATTGATAGTTTTTGTCCATCATAAAAGTCAATTTTATACTTTTGCAATATAAACACCTATTTTCATCTGCTTTACAAAATATTACAGAAAAATATTATAGTCGGCTTTTCCCTGCTGTGGAAAGCTATGTTTTAAAGTTCGTGTACGTGCGTATGTGCGTTAAAAAAATATCTGTATTTCAATGTGAGCGTATATACGTATATGCGCAAATCGGGAGACATATGTAGTGGTACTGTCGATCTAAAAGGTCTTCCTATAAAGATCATTTTTACTCCGAATCCCTGAGTTCACGCAGATCCTGCCCATATATGCTCGTACGCAAATCCGCTGACGGACACATGGAAACCAGGGGCGGATCCAGGATTTTGGAAAAGGGGAGGTCCAACCTAGGAGGACTAATGAAATTCCTAAAAAAAAAAAGGTCATCAGTTCTGGAAAAGGGGGGTCCAGGCCGCAAAATTACGTCTAAAACTCCTTAAAATAGGTTGCTTCGGGTGAAAAAGGGGGGTTCCGGACCCCCTGGACCCCCCCCCCCCCCCCCCGGATCCGCTTCTGGAAACACCATAGTTCTAAAATCATATAAGCGATTGCTCATGTATATACCGATATAAACGCACATGAAAACACAGCTTAACGGTCGTCTGCTGTTTAACGGACGTCTGCTGTTTAACGGTCGTCAGCTGTGTACGTCAGCTGTGTACGGTCGTCTGCTGTGAAATGGTCGTCTGCTGTGTAAGGTCGCCTGCTGAATAAACGATCGTTAACAGTAACACGGTCGTCCGCTTTGTAACGGTCACCTGCGGTGTAACGGTCGTCTGCTGTGTAACGGTCGCCTGCGGGGTAACGGTCGTCTGCGGGGTAACGGTCGTCTGCTGCGCAACGGTCATCTGTTGTGTAACGGTCAGCTGGTGTGTAGCGGTTTTCTACTGTGTAAAGGTCGCCTACTGTGTAACGGTCGACTGCTGTGTAACGGTCATCTGCTGTGTAACGGTCGGCTGCTGCGTAATGGGCGGATCACATTAATCGTATATGCATTAAAGCTTCTAAGCGATTGGGAATTTTAAAATATTATAAATATAATCTGTCCATGAAAACATTAGAAAGGTTATATAAGGCAGTGGTCAGACCAGTCCTGGAGTACGGATCACAACTATTTAATAATTGTTCTACGAAACTTGCAAATAAACTTGACAGCATACAAAGAAGAGCAGCACTTATATGTACTGGTGCTATGGCTACAACAAGCTCACAAAAATTAATGCAGGAACTAAGATGGCCTAATCTGAAAAACAGACGTGAATTCAAAATTATTCTAACGTTTCAACGAATGTTCCATGGTTTGGCTCCATCTTATTTAAGTAACCTGATACCCAATACCACCTCTACAATAGTACACTACAATCTTCGAGGTAAGGAGGACCTTCGTCCACCCTTCTTTAAAAAAGAACAAAGCAGACGTTCATTTCTTCCAGCTGCTTGCCTTCTATGGAACAAACTGCCTTTAAATATTCTGATTATTCAGAATATAGACTCCTTTAAAAATGTATTGAAAAAACATATATTTCGCGAAGAACACACTGTAAAGAATATATATGTCATTAAACAAAGGAAAATAGAAATAATAATCAACAGGCTAAGATTCGGAGTTTGTCAATTAAATAAATATCTTTTTAATATAGGAAAATCAGATAATCCTCGCTGTAAGTGTAGAATGGCAGATGAAACCGTAGAACACTACATGCTAGATTGCATCACGTATAATAATTGCAGATCAAGCTTATATAACGGAATAAAAAATATACTATCTAAAGGAAATTTACAGTCTGCCCTATTCAGTAACCATGGACCGAGAAAAAAAACTGAACGAAAACTGTTATTAAACGCATTATTGTATGGTGATAATTTCCCAACTAATGCAATTAGAGATAAAGTATTAATATTAATCCAGAAGTATATACTGAATACGAAGAGATTTTAGACGAAATGCTTAGTGATCAATCAATTAAAGATTATGATCAATATAAATTGTTTATATTTCCCTCCTTTTTGTCTGCAGTGTGTGCGTTTTGTGAAACATATCGCATTTATAAATGATACTTTCTGTATAATGTAAATGCCCAGTTATGTTTTTTAATGCTTGTTTCACTGTGATTATTATTGTTTTGATTATTTGGTATTGTATATGTTTTGTATTTATTATAATTTATGTATTTAAATGCATTAATTTTTGCAGACAGGAGAACATGTTTCATTAGCCATAATGGCTACTATGTAATCCTGTTAAAATAAATATGTTTAAATTAACGGTCTTTTACTGTGTAACGGTCGCCTACTGTGTAAAGGTCGACTGCTGTGTAACGGTTATTCGCTGTGTAACGGTCGTCCGCTGCGCAACGGTCATCTGTTGTGTAACGGTCGGCTGCTGTGTCACGGTCTTCTACTGTGAATGGTCGCATACTGTGTAACGGTCGACTGCTGTGTAACGGTCATCTGCTGTGTAAAGGTCGGCTGCTGTGTAACGGTCTTTTACTGTGTAAAGGTCGCCTACTGTGTAACGGTCGACTGCTGTATAACGATCATCTGCTGTGTAAAGGTCGGCTGCTGTGTAACGGTCTTTTACTGTGTAAAGGTCGCCTACTTTGTAACGGTCGACTGCTGTGTAACGGTCATCCGCTGTGTAACGGTCGTCTCCTGTGTAACGGTCGTCTGCTGTGTTCGAGTCCAAAGAACCAGCATTGGGTGTTTAATCAAATGAAACCAGATACCTGCCAGACACTTTGAGAGGAACCTCACCAATAAATATAAGTTCTATCAAGCTAAATTGAGAATTTACCTTTATCATGTGAGTTATAACAAATACGACCGGGACTGAAAAGCTGAGCTCGATCATGATCAATTTGAAAGTTTTATTCTTAAAATATATTTTGAAACCAGGAATAACAATATCATTTACATGTGATCGAAAACGATATTTTAATATTAGGCGCCTGGATGGTAAGTTTTCCTGCTGGCTGAGTTTTTTTTTATTATTATTTCATTAAATTTTCATAAAAACAAAGAATCTGGTAGTATATGTGACCAGGGCTGCGGCCATATTTTCCGGCTTTTGTCCTACATTCCTTGATCAACCTTGTAGTGCTGATTGTATACAAGGTCAGTAATAATCCATTATCTGAGGCCTGTCCAGTAGACTGTGTCCCTGTCCCCCGTGTTTTAATTAAAATTCGATACCCACCGACCTCCACTTGAAGGCGTGGTGACGTCATTTATATGAACTCGATGGATTGGTAAGAATCAGCGACTATTTAAGCCAAATTGTCCTACCTCGATTAACTAACCTTCCATTTTAAATGTTATTTTAGGTTGCTTTTAATGTTACCAGGACGTTGTAATGGTATTACTTTTACAGCTAACGATATACCACCGGGGGGGGGGGGGGTTCTTGTGGAAAGAGAATGTAAGCTTAAGGAACGCTGATCCGCAAATATACAGTGTCTGTGTTATTCCATAGTCCATCAAGACCTATATTCAACACAACCACATCATAAGGTTGATCACAACCTTATCGTTTAGCGCAGGGGGGGGGGGGGGGTTCTTACAGATGAAAGGTTAGAACTAGCCTGTGGCAGCCGTGGTCACTAACGTTTACAAGAATTAAAGCAGGGCTGGTTGTTCTCCTGAACGATACTGCATATACTTAGCCAACTAACGTATAGCATAAAATATAGCAAGCTAGTACATTAATTACAGAAAATACAGGTTATAATACCATTTTTTTTGGTATTACAAATATACAATGAATTAACCTAGTTCAATACATAACACAATTTTCACGGACTGAACCAATACCCTACACGAGGCCGTTCCTCTGTTTACAGCTAAAGCATGGAGTACTATACTTTACTATCACATCGTGCGTGATGGAGTTCACTCAGTTGGTAAAGATGAAACTCTCGCCCTGGCCGTTTCTTCTTCAGCGTCATAATAAGATAAAAGGTAAGCTACCAGACCTTGGCATCTATTAATATCCAGGACAAAGAGATGCAATAACACACTGCAATTCTTGCCCGAATGAGTTTCTTCACGGAAAGTCGCACAATACTGTGGTTAGCTTCAAACGGATGGGTTAAATTGTCCCGATTTCAAACTTTACAGTGTTATGCCAAGGTTCAGTTCTCGAGATCTCACCATACAGCGATACATACATATATATATATATATATATATATATACATATATACATATATATATATATATATACATATATACATATATATATATATATATATATATATATATATATATATATTACTAACTGATAAACCCGGTATACCGGACTTATTACCGGGGTTTGGGAGACATATCAACTGAAATGTGTAATGTTGGCTCATTTTTTATTCTAAAAGTTAACATAAAATATAGGTTTTCAATGGGAAGCTGTCTCAATAAGATATGTTTAAATATTTTTTTTTTACATTTATTTTGTAGGGCTGTCCTCGTAGCAAGAAATTCATACCCCGGTATGTTTACCTTGAAGACCTTGTCAGTGATGATGTTTACATTGCGAACCGGAATGAGACGCGGGGGCAGAAGAGTTATGATGATATTAGACTGGATTCTATCGTTGGACGTATAAAGATTAGGTTGATGTGAGGTACATATGAAAGATTTATTAAATTTACGTTGCAAGGTAGCTGTTCCTGAAGAAAGAAACAGAAATATGCATACTTCGTATATAGCAGAAGCGGACCCAATGGGACTCCACGCAGAGGGTCCGTATCCTATTTTCAGCTACCGCAACCTTTTTTTTCATCGTATCAGACAAATTTTTAGGCCTGAAACCCCCGATACCACTCCGACCCCACCCCTTCCCCCGTCTGTTCCTGAAATTGGGACCTTGAATTAGGTTTTGTCATTAATCCTCCTGGGTTTGAACTCTCTATTTCATGAAGCGAGAAACATGTGTTTTTCTCTTTTACTGACCACGCACGTGGGTGAGAGCCTCGTTCAAATGTAAGGCCCGACAGGTTCAAATCCCTTACTGAAAGCAAGCGTTATTCATATGAAAAAATAGTAGTGTTTGAGGTTGAGTGACCACGATGCACGCATTCCGGTCAATGCCGAAGGCAGTTCGGCTGTGCTCGGTCTAATCTCCGTGCAAGTCAGTTAACACGGAAAAATCACTCAAAATTATACATACATTAAAAATTATTTATTCTCATATCGCCTATGTCACTGCGGGGATAATAACCTTTAAAATGATGTATGGCACAGTATTTTACACAAGAGATCAATGCGAACAGACGCGAAGCGAGTTCCTTTTATAAGTATTAGATATATGAATTATATTATATAAGAGCAAAACTTGACACCTTGACGAGAAAGGACCCAAGGGAGCATCCAAAGGATTGGATTTTTGTTCATTGTTCGATCATTTAAAAGGTGAGGTATTTATTTATTATATCAGTCTTTGATTTCTTATTCTGTATGAAATCCATCTTTTGCTTTTCCACTATTGATGCTACAAACATAGATAAGGTAAGAGTAAAGCCATGGATAAGGTAAGACTACAAACAAGGATAATGTACGACTACAAACGTGGATAAGGTACGACTACAAATATTGAAAAGGTACGACTACAAACATGGATCATGTACGACTACAAACTGATAAGGTAAGACTACAAACAAGGATAAAGTACGACTACAAACGTGGATAAGGTACGACTACAAATATTGAAAAGGTACGACTACAAACATGGATCATGTACGACTACAAACTGATAAGGTAAGACTACAAACATGGATAAGGTACGACTACAAACGCAAACGTGGATAAGGTACGACTACAAACATGGATAAGGTACGATTACAAACTGATAAAGTACGACTACAAACATGGATTAGGTACGACTACAAACATTGAAAAGGTACGACTACATATACAAAGAATAACTGTTAATCTGTGTAGATGCGGATTAATTTTATTCACGAGGCTTTAATTTCGCGATAATTTCGCTTTCGCGAAACCAACAACCCACAAGAACAAAAGCCTTATCGTAACAGCATGGAAACATGGGTATATATAAATGTAATCAGAGTAAATGATGAACCCAGTGATGGTTTATAAATGTAGAACTATAAATTATGTTATGACCAATAACACTGAATTAGTCCTATTTTCAAGAAGAAGTCGCAAACAAATTCCCTAACCTCAGTTGCAATGGAAGAAGTGTTAAGAAGCATAACCCTTTGCAGACGGACAGTATTTTAATTGAAACTGAGCATTTACACTCTGTGATTACTTAATAATTTTGTCAGAAACTTTTTGCTATAATTAGAGCGCCCTGAAATAAGATATGCATAAAATTCACAACAGTTAAGCGGGGACTTCAAAATGTCATGGTTCAATTGGACGGGTTAAAATATGAACAATCCTCAGCAAATTGCAAGATATTGTTTTATGCTGAAAACATCTCTACGCAGTCATGTTACTGGTAAATCCAAGATGAAGACTAAGATGGCCACCAAGACTCTATAATGGCTTTAAATCATTTATTTTTCATCATAGAGTTGTGGTTTTGTTAATTTTTAACAGTTTTTTTATACCAGAAATCCATTTGCATCAGTGAAAAATCTTTACGTAGTCATATATCCACAATGCCATCGTCGATGGCGTCCAAAATGGTCACTTTAATTGCATTGCCATAAATAATTTATTTTACATAATAGAGTTGCTTTATTTGGCTTCAATGGATTCACAGACCTTAATACATTTTGTATTCATCGATGTCTGACAATACTATTTCATTCAGTCTGTTCTTTTGTGTCCGCTGCTGTTATATATGTATACATACTTCATATATTTTGTGTCATATTGTTTCATATATACATTGTTAACTCCTACTTTAATATATTGATTATTCCGCACGCTTTGATACAGTATAATTTCGGTATCAGATAATGTTTAGCCGGACATATATGATGCCCATACTTTCAAGCCGTGTCTATAGAAACAGGAATGTCGCTTAAGGCTATTTATTTACATAACACTTTTGATATAAGTATAAATATTTCAAGTTACATCATCGGCCACAATGTGTATTTTCTCCCATTTGTTACGCTACCCCTGAAGCCAGCCCCCGCACCCCCCCCCCCCCCTTCGGATGATAATATCCCCCTGTTTACAGCTTTGTATTATAACTGTAGCATACAAAACATTTTTTCCTATCTCAGGCGTCATAGCCTTATAACAAACAACGTTTCCGGGTACTCTCTATAATGAAATCAGGTCGGACTGAATCGGTGATCGAGACATTGAATTGTGATGCAAGGAGCCATTGTCAAACAGATACAACGCGGAAGCCACAAATACAATATATAATTCTTGTACTTTTTTTAAGATGTAGTATAGGCCACAGGGTTTTAATTAGATATCCACTCCTACGAGACACATGTCACTGTCCACGTGCCCGTTGCTTTGTATACACATATATCATAAAAGTCTGCGGGGGCGGGCTTCGAGTATTTCGTGTCACTTCTGGTCATTTATTGTAGTCTCCTGCTAAATATACTGCTTCCTGATTGTGGTTTTGCGTAAAAAGTCTTTTGTTAGAATTCCGCTATTATTCTAAAACCGTAATGTATATGAAAAAAAAACTAGCATGGGTGTAAAAGCTAGGTCGTTCAGAAAGACATTATTGTGAGCATGGTAATGACCGTACCACAGTGCGGCGCTACCGGGGGGCGGCAGGGGCGATTCGCCCCGGGCGGTACGGATATAGGGGGCGGCATTTTGGTCAGTTAGTATAATATTGAGATGTAGCATGACGAGGTCAACAAAAAATCCAAATTTCTGGGAAAAATTGTGTCTTTTTTTATAGATTTGCTGGAAAATCATATATTGTCATTTTACGTGTTTACGTTGGCGACTATGTGAAAAATTGTTTCTAACCAATGCGTGGTCGGAGCCTGCACGACTACCTCCGCCAGACAAGATCCTACTCAAGCTGTATTCCACACGGTTCACAGGTAAGCTCCAGAACAATCGCAGCCTCTAATATCAATGTCCTCTGCCGAGACAAAATAAATAGCCCATATCGCAATGGCATATCATGTATTAAGTTGAAAATGAATAATGGAGATCCTGATCACCTACACAATGTTATTGATAGTTCTTCAGGTGCTACCCTAACCAAGTTACCCTCAACAAAGGTTCACCAAAATCCGTTCATCATATTTCTTTTTGTGTAAAAGTTGATATGGCATTCAAACCAACCAACCAAGCAAATTTAAAGTATAATAACTCGATCAGAAGTATAATACAACTAGATATATGCAGTCATCAAGCGATTATTGGAAACCCCCATCCCCTCACCTCCCCCACCCCCTCCACACTGCCACCCACAACTGAGCGAAATTGTGGAATCGGCTACTTAGTGTACGACCTTGTAAATAAAGGAATCGGCTACTTAGTGTACGACCTTTGAGATCTAGCGCAAATAGAAAATGGTAGGAGAAAGAAGAGAAAAAGAAAACAATTGTTTGAAATCTATGGCTATGGTTTTGTACTCGGGATGAGGGGGGAGGGGCTATGTAGGTCAACTGACTAAGTGTTTCACCCAAATATGAATATAGAAATTAACTGATCAGCCCTTATAAGTTTCTCCTTCATACAAGGGAGGCATAATCAAAGAAGAATGGCACAGCAGTACTGTCATGTTCTTCTGTGGCGTTGTTTGGTTCCGTTAATAAGCCATGACCCGCGGTCAGTTCGAAAGTTCAATTTTAATTACTTTAATCTTTACCTTTGACCCCTTTAGCACAATATTTAGCCAGAGAATATAAACATCTTCGCCACCGTATACATCATATATCCTAAATAATACGCAATTAGCGCCTCTCCTTCCAATTTGGCCCTGAATCAATTAGCAATTCCGTCTACATTCCTTGCAGAAAACATAACAAAAAATGTCAGGGAACGTATAATTGAGGGCATTTATAGACAGCTATATAAGAGATATAGATGTCAGGTCGTAAACCCAGGCGAGCTAAATAATCTCTTGTAATAATAATATTGTGTTAATGACAATAATAAATAATGAAAATGTGTTTTCGCTAGCTTTGTTAGCACTTCCCGGGATCGGTTATAGGAACAAGACATCTTTTCTTGTGATACATTGCCTTTTTGTCAGTTTCTTTGTTAACACGCAGAGTGAAAGGTAAGGGTAAGTTCAAGTATTGTATATAACAAGGACAGTAAATCACCTGAGTGTTCTGTATATTGTTACATTAATATGTCTTTCGTTACTAAGGACTTGATCTCTGCTTGTGTCTATTGATGGAACAGAAGTAAAATTGCACAACATTATGAATACTTTTAGAAATACTTTTAGTTTTGGAGCGTATTATAAACTTAAATCTTTTGATATGGAACTATCCTGAGGTTATTCTTTTCTTCAATGGTTCATAGTGTAATATCTTATGCTTCAATATTCCGGGGGGTGGGGGATCTGACCATTAAGAACAAAACGAAAATTGAGTGGATTGGAAAAATAGCAGAACAAAGTTATTAGTTTCGGTTTCACGGAAATAAATAATCTTTATGAAAATAAAGATATGAGTATGATAAAAAGAATAGTTGGAGAAAAAAAACCTGGTCATTGACTTTATTGTCTGGTTAAGATTAGACAGAACAAATAAATATTATACAGTACAAATATTAACTCAAATTCATTTTTGCCAAAACACACATTTTAGACCACGCATTATTCGGCTGTTTTACAACTTTCATACATTTAGGACAGGTAGATATGACGTCCCCATGGATCTTTCACGTTTCGTGGGTACAGGACACCAAGTCATATTCGTGTCGCGAGCGCAAAGCCCTCGATAGAGCCTCTTTATAATCTGTATTCTCTGACCTACTGCCATTTGTTTCCTGGCATCAGCTGTTACGTAGAATATGAACTGTGGTGCTGGGTACACTTAACACCTTAGCGGACGGGAAAGGCAATCATTAACAGGAAACAGAAACTCACCTAAACCTGACCAATCTGGATTTTGTTTTCTCATTGCCGGGTTCAGACATTCAAGTGATTCTTGCAATAAGCTTGGATACGTGGATATAGAACAACGCCAAGGCGCCATTTGGTGGTGAAAACTTTATATTTGTTATCTTAACATGTGACATAAGTGACAAGATAATACGCTAGACATGTCTGGTATTCTAGGTAATTATCATAAATACTGAGTTATATGAAGATATTTATTTAGCCACCATCATATCATATACCATTTGGTCTTTCCATCGAAATAAATTGTTCAAGTCTGAACTGTACAGAATTTTTATTGTTTCCTTTTATTATGCGCGACCCTGGTTGAGGGCCACGCTGCAGATACTTTCCCTTATGTAGTTAGCATGACTGAGTCGGGGCCCGTCTCAGTCATGGTGCAGGAACAAAGTTTAGCGTCAATTACATAAACTTAGTTGAAACTGCTGGGGCAATCTCCCCGAAAGGTTGGTAATATAGAAGGTAATCTCGAAGGTAATATGAATAAAGAGAAGAGTGGAACTAATCGAATGTTCAGACTGCATGGGGGCTTCTTATAACTCAGTCAAACCAACAAAAAGTTTCACTTCTGTTGGTTAAGTTTCTGGGTTTTTTTTTCTGAATAAGCTGGGCAACGTTAATTGACACTTAATTACCGCAAGCCAGGGTGGCCAGGTGACCTAGTTTTTTACAATTGTTGTTGTTGAAGATAACTGCCTCCATTTTTAATAAAAGCTTGTACATGTGTACATACGCAGAATCTCATTCCGGTTTCGGACACAATTGACGCTTCCTCTCATTTTATCTTGGTGTTAACCAAGCGCGGTGCACCTGCGGACCCTGGATGTATAACTGTATGTATCATAAAGGAACTCACGATCTTCCGCTTATGAGCCATTAACACCACAGAAGCAGGTCAGGTGACATAATTACTACAGTCAACACGAGCTCCCTCTTTTTTCATAGTTTCACTCACTAATTTTACATTTTGCATTAAAATAACATTTTTACACGATAAATGGTTTATAGTTTTTGACCAGTATTTCAGTATACAATGTCAAGAAAATATATATCTCATTTTGTACCTGTTTGAAAATATGTAATGTAAAAAGCATTTTTCGTTAATTATTTCTAAAAAGCAGTTACAGCCATTTTGAATTGTCCTTTTTCTGTCTTCATTTTCAATTTTTGGGAGTCAGTGGGAGGGAAATGAACCAAATGGCACGTAATGAAATGAAATGAGGCATAAAGACCTAGCGACGTACAACCCGGTACACATAACAGAAATCCTTCCATATGAATGTGTGGCTGACCAATGGTCCAGATGGACATTCCCAATTAGAATTAGAGGCAGAGCATCTGCAAATTAGGGGGCTAATGTAAAATCCATCTAAAGGTTACAGGTCATTTCCAGGGACGTGGCCATATACCACTGGGTAATGACTCCATAGCTATTAACTCCTACAGGGGAGGAAAAAGGCAAAAAAAAAAAGAAAAGAAAAGAAAATAAATTTACCTATTTTGAATCCCAGTCCGCTCCAATCTCTTTCAAGAAAATAATAAAATTTTGATAAAATAACGTTTTTTATGATATTGTTTTGACTGGTAGCTAAACAATTTTGTTATTACCATGCTGATTATATTATTTTTTATCGAGAAAGTAATAAAAGGAAAAGCAATCGAACCCTCGCAAGGATATATGGAATAAAAAACTGAGAAAAATATTTATTTAAATTTTTGGACGTTACGAGGACAAAGTATTGTATTTGGCCTTTTCAAAAATGCCTCTACGTCTGCCTTTCGGTTTTCCCGCCATTTCATTGTTGAAATCGATTGCCCACGAGATTCAGAATTCCACTTAAAGTCTTAAATCAAAGATATATTTCAATGAAATTTTACGGCAGGATTGGTTTTTCCAGCAAAGGAGTGCATTCAAGCTTAGCATGTGATCGGGAGGGATATACGTTTTGGTGGAGGAATTAAACATAAAGACCTTAAATATGATATACCCGAGATATATATAATCACTTCTGGGTGATCTTTCGTACCTACCTCGAACCAAGGGTCCACATCGAGACCTAATACAGACGCAAATATCCCATAATTAAGGGTAGCATTTTTTCATATCGAGGCGGTATTGTTGAAATTTAATATAAGCAGCAGAGAAAGGAATTGTACTGCGGCAGATGGAATCACATACTCTGTGGATGAATAGAAAACGCCAAAACAGATGAGACTTCTGAAAATCCTGTTGCAGTCGGAAATGGTTCGGCTCATGTGACTGTAATCAGGCCCAGAAACATAGAGAAAGGGAGTTATTTCATTCGAATGTGTGGTGAATCACCATCTGCTCTTTCAAATGAATCTGCGAATGTTTTCGAATCTTGGAGGAATTTAAAACTATGATAGGTCATGTTAATTTTATTTTATCATTCATAGCAATGGGAAATATCGAAATCATGAGACGCATTGAAGTTCTATATCAAGTTTGTTTGTGCTCGTTTTCTACAACCTGTGCCCCATTTCCTTATTTCTGATACATATCCTTTTGTCTGATGAACGCTCCATAGTATGTCATCGACCAGTAGAAAATGGGACTTCCTATCATCTAGAAACGTTGGAATAATATAATATACTAGATCGTCTCAACAACATGTGTCTGTTAGTGTGTGTGTGTGTGTGTGTGTGTGTGTGTGAGAGAGAAAGAGAGCGAGAGAGAGAGAGTTTAGCTGTACTTCATCTCCAGTAGAGGTGGAAGAGAGATCCCGGCCTCCACAGAAAATGTAATCAGCTGAAATACATCTCGACAAGAGGCGATGGAGAGATCCCGGCCTCCACAGAATCTCATCAGATGAGCGACTCTACACAAGAAGTGTTAGAGAGATCACGGCCTCCAAAAAACCTCATCAGCTGAGCTACATCTTCACAAGAACTGACAGGGATTTCCCGGACTCCACTGACTCGCTGATCATCTGAGCAACATCTGCACAAAACGTGACAGAGATATCCCGGCCAACACAGAACCTTAGATCAGCTGAACTACAACTCCAGAAGAAGTGACAGAGAGATCACGGCCTCCACAGAACCTCAGATCAGTTTAGCAACATCTACACAAGAAGTGACAGAGAGATCACGGCCTCCAAAGAAACTCATCAGCTGAGCTACATCTCCACAAGAACAGACAGGGATATCCCGGCCTCCACAGACTCGCTGATCATCTGAACAACATCAGCACAAGACGTGACAGAGATATCCAGGCCTACACAGAACCTCAGATCACCTGAGCAACATCTCCACAAGACGTGACAGAGATATCCCGGCCTCCACAGAACCTCAGATCAGCTGAGCAACATCTGCGCAAGACGTGACAGAGAAATACCGGTCTCCATAGAACCTCAAATCAGCTGAACTACATCTCCAGAGGAAGTGACAGAGAGATCACGGCCTCCGAAGAACTTCAGATCAGCTGAGCAACATCTCCACAAGACGTGACAGAGGGATCACGGCATCGACTGAACCTCAGACCAGCTGAGCAACATCTGCACAAGACCGGACAGATATCCCGGCCTCCACAGAACCTCAGATCAGTTGAGCAACATCTACACAAGAAGTGACAGAGAGATCACGGCCTCCAAAGAAACTCATCAGCTGAGCTACATCTCCACAAGAACAGACAGGGATATCCCGGCCTCCACAGACTCGCTGATCATCTGAACAACATCAGCACAAGACGTGACAGAGATATCCAGGCCTACACAGAACCTCAGATCAGCTGAGCAACATCTCCATAAGACGTGACAGAGGGATCACGGCCTCCACAGAACCTCAAATCACCTGAGCAACATCTCCACAAGACGTGACAGAGATATCCTGGCCTCCACAGAACCTCAGATCAGCTGAGCAACATCTGCGCAAGACGTGACAGAGAAATTCGGTCTCCATAGAACCTCAAATCAGCTGAACTACATCTCCAGAGGAAGTGACAGAGAGATCACGGCCTCCGAAGAACTTCAGATCAGCTAAGCAACATCTCCACAAGACGTGACAGAGGGATCACGGCATCGACTGAACCTCAGACCAGCTGAGCAACATCTGCACAAGACCGGACAGATATATCCCGGCCTCCACAGAACCTCAGATCAGCTGAGCAACATCTACATAAGACGTGACAGAGATATCCCGGCCTCCACAGAACCTCAGATCAGCTGAGCAACATCTGCACAAAACGTGGCAGAGATATCCCGGCCTCCACAGAACCTCAGATCAGCTTAACTACACCTCCACATGCGGTGACAGAGATCTCCACAAGACGTGACAGAGGGATCACGGCATCTACAGAACCTCAGATCAGCTGAGCTACATCTTCACAAGACGCGACAGAGGGATCACGGCCTCCACAGAAACTCAGATCAGCTGAGCAACATCTTCATAAGACGTGACAGAAATATCCCGGCCTGCACAGAAACTCAGATAAGCTGAGCAACATCTGCACAAGGCGTGACAGATATATCCCGGCCTCCACAGAACCTCAGATCAGCTGAGAAACATCTACATAAGACGTGACAGAGATATCCCGGCCTCCACAGAACCTCAGATCAGCTGAGCAACATCTGCACAAAACGTGGCAGAGATATCCCGGCCTCCACAGAACCTCAGATCAGCTTAACTACACCTCCACATGCGGTGACAGAGATCTCCACAAGACGTGACAGAGATATCCCGGCCTCCACAGAACCTCAAATCAGCTGAGCAACATCTCCACAAGACGTGACAGAGATATCCAGGCCTACACAGAACCTCAGATCACCTGAGCAACATCTCCACAAGACGTGACAGAGATATCCCGGCCTCCACAGAACCTCAGATCAGCTGAGCAACATCTGCGCAAGACGTGACAGAGAAATACCGGTCTCCATAGAACCTCAAATCAGTTGAACTACATCTCCAGAGGAAGTGACAGAGAGATCACGGCCTCCGAAGAACTTCAGATCAGCTGAGCAACATCTCCACAAGACGTGACAGAGGGATCACGGCATCTACAGAACCTCAGATCAGCTGAGCTACATCTTCACAAGACGCGACAGAGGGATCACGGCCTCCACAGAAACTCAGATCAGCTGAGCAACATCTTCATAAGACGTGACAGAAATATCCCGGCCTGCACAGAAACTCAGATAAGCTGAGCAACATCTGCACAAGGCGTGACAGATATATCCTGGCCTCCACAGAACCTCAGATCAGCTGAGAAACATCTACATAAGACGTGACAGAGATATCCCGGCCTCCACAGAACCTCAGATCAGCTGAGCAACATCTGCACAAAACGTGGCAGAGATATCCCGGCCTCCACAGAACCTCAGATCAGCTTAACTACACCTCCACATGCGGTGACAGAGATCTCCACAAGACGTGACAGAGATATCCCGGCCTCCACAGAACCTCAAATCAGCTGAGCAACATCTCCACAAGACGTGACAGAGATATCCAGGCCTACACAGAACCTCAGATCACCTGAGCAACATCTCCACAAGACGTGACAGAGATATCCCGGCCTCCACAGAACCTCAGATCAGCTGAGCAACATCTGCGCAAGACGTGACAGAGAAATACCGGTCTCCATAGAACCTCAAATCAGCTGAACTACATCTCCAGAGGAAGTGACAGAGAGATCACGGCCTCCGAAGAACTTCAGATCAGCTGAGCAACATCTCCACAAGACGTGACAGAGGGATCACGGCATCGACTGAACCTCAGACCAGCTGAGCAACATCTGCACAAGACCGGACAGATATCCCGGCCTCCACAGAACCTCAGATCAGTTGAGCAACATCTACACAAGAAGTGACAGAGAGATCACGGCCTCCAAAGAAACTCATCAGCTGAGCTACATCTCCACAAGAACAGACAGGGATATCCCGGCCTCCACAGACTCGCTGATCATCTGAACAACATCAGCACAAGACGTGACAGAGATATCCAGGCCTACACAGAACCTCAGATCAGCTGAGCAACATCTCCATAAGACGTGACAGAGGGATCACGGCCTCCACAGAACCTCAAATCACCTGAGCAACATCTCCACAAGACGTGACAGAGATATCCTGGCCTCCACAGAACCTCAGATCAGCTGAGCAACATCTGCGCAAGACGTGACAGAGAAATTCGGTCTCCATAGAACCTCAAATCAGCTGAACTACATCTCCAGAGGAAGTGACAGAGAGATCACGGCCTCCGAAGAACTTCAGATCAGCTAAGCAACATCTCCACAAGACGTGACAGAGGGATCACGGCATCGACTGAACCTCAGACCAGCTGAGCAACATCTGCACAAGACCGGACAGATATATCCCGGCCTCCACAGAACCTCAGATCAGCTGAGCAACATCTACATAAGACGTGACAGAGATATCCCGGCCTCCACAGAACCTCAGATCAGCTGAGCAACATCTGCACAAAACGTGGCAGAGATATCCCGGCCTCCACAGAACCTCAGATCAGCTTAACTACACCTCCACATGCGGTGACAGAGATCTCCACAAGACGTGACAGAGGGATCACGGCATCTACAGAACCTCAGATCAGCTGAGCTACATCTTCACAAGACGCGACAGAGGGATCACGGCCTCCACAGAAACTCAGATCAGCTGAGCAACATCTTCATAAGACGTGACAGAAATATCCCGGCCTGCACAGAAACTCAGATAAGCTGAGCAACATCTGCACAAGGCGTGACAGATATATCCCGGCCTCCACAGAACCTCAGATCAGCTGAGAAACATCTACATAAGACGTGACAGAGATATCCCGGCCTCCACAGAACCTCAGATCAGCTGAGCAACATCTGCACAAAACGTGGCAGAGATACCCCGGCCTCCACAGAACCTCAGATCAGCTTAACTACACCTCCACATGCGGTGACTGAGATCTCCACAAGACGTGACAGAGATATCCCGGCCTCCACAGAACCTCAAATCAGCTGAGCAACATCTCCACAAGACGTGACAGATATATCCCTGCCTCCACAGAACCTCAGATCAGCTGAGCAACATCTCCACAAGACGTGACAGAGATATCCCGGGCTCCACAGAACCTCAGATCAGCTGAGCAACATCTCCACAAGACGTGACAGAGGGATCACGGCATCTACAGAACCTCAGATCAACTGAGCTACATCTTCACAAGACGCGACAGAGGGATCACGGCATCTACAGAAACTCAGATCAGCTGAGCAACATCTGCACAAAACGTGGCAGAGATATCCCGGCCTCCACAGAACCTCAGATCAGCTGAGCAACATCTTCATAATCCGTGACAGAGATATCCCGGCCTCCACAGAGCCTCAGATCAGCTGAGCAAAATCTATACAAGAAGTGACAGAGATGTCTCGGCCTCCACAGAACCTCAGACCAGCTGAGCAACATCTGCACAAGACGTGAGAGAGATACCCCGGCCTCCACAGAACCCCAGATCAGCTTAACTACACCTCCACATGCGGTGACAGAGATCCCCACAAGACGTGACAGAGATATCCCGGCCTCCACAGAACCTCAAATCAGCTGAGCAACATCTCCACAAGACGTGACAGATATATCCCTGCCTCCACAGAACCTCAGATCAGCTGAGCAACATCTACATAAGACGTGACAGAGATATCCCGGCCTCCACAGAACCTCAGATCAGCTGAGCAAAATCTATACAAGAAGTGACAGAGATGTCTCGGCCTCCACAGAACCTCAGATCAGCTAAGCAACATCTGCACAAAACGTAACAGAGATATTCCGGCCTCCACAGATCCTCAGATCAGCTGAGCTACGTCTACACAAGACGTAATAGAGAGATCCCGGCCCCCATAGAACCTCAGATCAGCTGAGCAACATCTCCACAAGAAGTGACAGATATATCCCGGCCTCCAGAGAACCTCTGATCAGTTGAACTACAACCCATGTTTGAGATTCTTATTGCCTCTCTTAAGTGTCCAAGAAACGGTACATTAAGGATTTTATTCCTATTCATACGATATCATATCCGCATTACATTCCAAAACAAGGCCTACAGGTCTAATGCGAACCTGTGCAATGGTTTATACACCAGGTATAATGCTTCAATGCTGGGCCATTACTTTTAAAGTAGGCCTACATGTCTTGTATACGACGAAGGTATCAGAGATGTACACATATGCCCAATTTCAGGCTGATATCCCCGCCTGAGAAATAAGCAAGGACATACACAGTGCAAATAATTATTGTAGGTGGCACCACCAGTCATGTATATAACAAAGCTTTACGATATGTATAAATTTTCCCTATTTAAGGCTGATATATCAAATTCCTCTGCAGAAATAAGCAGGCACATACACTGTGCAAAAGTCACTGTAGGTGGAGACACCTGTCTTCTGAACGAGAAAGCCATCAAAGATGCATAGACAGGTCAAAATATCAGGCCAATACATCAAATTTCTCGAGTTTGATGCACTGGGTTGACCAGACTTAGGCCAGAAAGGCAGTTGCCCCGAGTGAACTGTAACCAATAGCTGGCTCAAGCTACTGCACTGAGTTACTCTTGACCTGCCCCTGGCTAGACTGAGTGAACTTTTGACCTGTACCTGGCTGCATTGAGTGAACTCTTGACCCGTTGCATACACAGACACAATCTGGCAGTCTGTCAAAGCTATACATAGATTCAGGCTGAACTTTGGTGCCAAATCTGATGCAGTGGGCAGTCTGCCAAAGCTATAAATAGAATCCAGCTACTGCACTGAGTGAACTCTTGACGTATACCTGGGTGCACTGAGTAAACTCGTGACCTGTTGCCTAATCTGATACAGTTGCCAGTCTGCCAAAGCTATTTATAGAGCCAGGCTGACCTTTGGCCTGTTGCAAAATTTGAAATAGTTGACAGTCGGCAGAAACTGATGAAACACTCCATGATCAATACTCATGCAAAGAATCATGGGGATCAATGCAGTAGTTGTTCAGATAATCGATCTTTTGTATCTTTATTCTGGCTGGGGGGGGGGGGGTACTTAGGAGCCCCATATCTCGAAGAATATGGGTAACAGAGACCTAATTTCAGGTTTCCAAGGAGATCTTTTATGGACCTCTCTGGGTGACAAGTAAAAAGATACCAGGTCCAGCGGTTGACTTACAGTCAGCTCAGCTAAAAACCAGAATGTAGCACCTTTCGACTTCAATAGGGATAAAAGGATGAAACCCCAATCAATCAGGCTTCTTAAATATAATCTGGTCTTTGTTAGATTGATCCATATAAAAAGCAAAGATAAAAGTTTTTCAACATTAAATGCATGACATTTTACTATTTTTTTATTGAAAAATTTGAAATATCTTTTCAGTGTATGAACTTTGATACTGCTGTATTTGTCCTGGTGTAAAGTCACAAATGAAACTACAATGCCTCTTAAGAAGTTAACAGGGCATGGTGGGATTCCGTTACTGAGAGCGTTAATGACCTCGGCCAGAGGTTTCTTGATATGCTAGTATACTACTCTTTACACTCCTGTCTTGGGACAATCTACACAGGATCTGCACAGCTCTAGGACATTGTATCCCTGTGTCCCTGCTGATGAAGATATACTGTAAACTCCTTTCGACGACAGTCCTTTAGTCTGTATTGCCCTGACAGGAGTCAAAGGGGTGTTTAAAGGTTAGACTGGGTTAAATATAGTAAAGTCAAGAGTGTATATCTGTCTCTAAGGTGTGACCAGGACACCTAAAATATGGATTAAATCTCAATGTAACTGGAAGGATTTTCTGATTCATCAAAGTGTTGCCCATATGATTATGGTGATCTGGATATAGATCATCCCTTGGCGAAGGTATGTGCTCTTGGAGAGCTCTCATTTTTAACCTACCCCAACACGACCTATCAAATGTTGTCCTGCTTACACTATGCGACACGGTCATGTACAACGGCGGTTGTATGTTCCAACTACAGTAAACAATCACATTAATTGTCATGCACTTGAGCATTTTATGTAACAGGTATCAATATTGATTCATTTTTATTTAATCTATGGTGGTACATGTATATTATCTAAAAGGTGAACTTAGGGTTGCGGATTTTTTTCAAGAGTGTGTGCGACCAAAACTGCAGTTCAAACTCGCTGAGATTACAATTTTTTTCAGATTATTAATTTTGCTCAAAAAAAGATTGTTTATTACTAAATATTGTTATTATTCTCAAGCAAGTTCCAAGACAAACATCTGAGGTGCCCCAGCTGAGAGCGTAAAGTGAAGCAAGCAAAGGAGGGACAACCCCTTCCCTCTGCATGCTGATAGTACATCACTTAAAATCAACACAAAGATGAATGATTGCAATATTTTATTAGCAACTTTGCAAGTACTCAATCCCATTATATGGGGTGGTGTTTATAAGGTGAGCTAATTCAACAAATCGCATGATATATTCATTGGTATCCCAAAGCTTTTCAGGGGTGTCCATTTCTTAGGTGTTCTTGGACTCTGCAGACAGGGTTGCCAGCAGCCAACTATACACAAATCACTTACTTTTCACTGACGTTTGGTTTATTTTCAAGGTTTAGTAAATATATAACATTCTGAATTCATGACCTCATTTTATTGTGGACCTTAACCATTTTTTTCCCTAAATTTTGGCAACCTTGGCGGATTTGAATACTAAAATACCAAACCAATTACCCACAGAATTTTTAAAACTATATATGCCAGTGATATATGCCAATGTAATTACTTATTCAAAGGTTGTTGTAGTTTTATCTATTTAATATTAAAAGATCTACCAACAGCAGCCTTGTTTCTGCTTATAAACCAGTTAGATTGGAAATACTACCAGCATTCCCTGTGTGAGTACATCATAAACCATAAATGGCTGTGATGTCTATAACTAAACTAAAAGGACAAAACTCTGTTTGGTGCTTTACCACCTTTTCTTCTTCTAGAATTTGCCATATTTGCTACAAAAAGAAATAATGTGAATGTGTGTGTTCAACTATTTGTATGTTATATGTGTGTAATTGTTATTATATAAATCTGAAAACTGGACATCAGATATCAGTGCAGTGCGGGCAGTGTGGCCTTATAGTTCACAACGGTTAAGATTGTATTGATTTATTTGATTTTCATGGTGGGTTGTCTGTGTAATCAGACACTCTCTTTAATCCAAATGGCATCAACAACATGATTTGAACATGGGCCATATTATTATGAGTGAAAGGAAGCTGATTTAGGAATTCTGATGCAATGACTGTATTACAACTATCCTTAAAAAAAGCATAGTGTAGTATCATATATGCAGTGAGTGCATGAAAAAAGCCTAAAACTTGATGTACAGAAACTCAGCACGTAATCTAAGCAAAACTGGCTTATAAATATTTTCATAACATGCCTAAATTTTACAAATATTATACATATATTATGAATGTATCTTACAAGTATGTGTGTTTCTGTATGAACCTGATCTGACTGTACATGTGAAACATTGCCTCAGTTTATGCTGCTAATATATTTTTTTTATTATTTTATTTTTATATTTATAGATAAAATGTGTGAATCATTCAATGAATTGTTTTCCAAATTATATAAAGTATTCTTCAAAATTAAAGGTAAGATAAGGTAAACAATAATAGATATAGGTTGTGTGTGTGTGGTAATGGTTATGTTCAAACAAATACAGGAGACAAACTGTTACAGACAATACAGTATGCACTAAAGTAAAATGTGAAATGTGTTGAATGAAATTGAAACAAATAATAAACTGACATAAATGACACATATTTTGTTGCTATACCAGTGATAAAGGCACTATAAGGACACAGCCTTCATGGATACTGTCTACATCTGATGCATGATAACATATGATGAAGAAGCTGACAGGACACTCACACATGACAAAGTATCAGCTTCAGATAACATATTATTGATACCGCTGGATGTTGCTGAAACTGGACCTGACTAATGACCGACATCCTCATCACCTGAACTTAATGACCCCATCGCATCAATATATAGGTCACTTATGGAATGGGACAAACAAATATACATACAGTTACACATGATGTGTCATACATACAGAAGAACCTCTATATTGGGCTATGTGGCATGTGGTGATATTTACGATGAGACATATGTTTACAAATAAGTTGACACATGATTAAAAAATCAGCCCAGGTAGAGAGGGATGAGTTGCTTATAAATGAATATGTTAAAGATGATTTGATTCTGTGTTTACAACTTGATTGTACCTTGATCCACTATTCCATTAGGAAGTATGTGATCAAATCACACTAAATTAATGCCTGTTAGATTGTATCATTTTTTTCTTAAAATACACCTAAAGATATTCTCATGTTTTACTGGTTGCTGCTCATCACAAAAAAAGATTGAGAACATTATATGATATAAACATTTAGTTTTCCATAAGATTCTCTAATCAATTTTAAAGTATGTAACCCTGTCACACACATTTACGGTTAAATGTCTAATCACAGAAATTAAGACTGTTTCATTTCCAAGGTTTCCCTTACTGGCTGTGATATCACAGGGTATTGTGGGTTCAGCCGGGTTTGAAATTTGTCATACTCCACTCTCACTGATGTGAATGTTCTTGGATCTATGCCGCTCGTGGTAATACACAGCAAACCTTGCTACTGAAAGCAGTAGGGTTGGGATGATAACAGACATCCAGGATTATAAAGATATCAGACAGTTGTGATAACTGTATAGTTTACTTCCCTGTTATTGTGACATCATGATACATGTTTTTTATCCCACAAATTTAGTACACAAACAAGCTCTTTTAGGATTATTACATAGGGATAATGCTCTTTCTGTGTTCAGAAAAACATTAATTTACAAAGATATATTGATTAATCACATAAAATTCTAAACAGAATTATTATTATAATATAAAAAATATATTGGTATTGGTATGCACGAAATGATGATGTTAGACAAAGTGAAAGAACTGCATTCTCCAAAAATGTTCATGATAATTTGCGAGCTTATAGGTAGTCCTAGAATTCTGAAGTAAACACACCACATACTGATATTATGATATCCTGTTATCCTGCGATTAATTTTATCTCATTACCATGTTATAACAATCTGATATCATCCCAAATCTAGAGGTCAGTGATTGAGTGGAAGGTAAATGTAGCATGATTGATGCAGAGGGAGTTTACAAACAAGCAAGTTAATAAACAAGTGGACAGCTGACAAACATTGGTTTGGGTGGAGGGGCACATAAGTACAGCCACTGAAATACTACTGTATTTTTTTGTGAAATAAACATATATAATAGTTGAAAACAGTATATATTGTATAGTAATTAATTAATGTGAACAAAATATGACCGGAATGCTAGCTGTGAACAGCTTTCAGTTTCTTAACTTTTTCACTCATAAAATAAGAAAAACTGACAACAAATAAAATGTTGAAAATAGCTGAAAGCCTGTATACTTTTACTATGTGAATTAAATAAAAATCTGAAAGGCAAACGTACATTTAACAAATTGGACTCAAACAACATTGTGATTTAGTTGGACAAGTCATAAACAAAATGCTGCTTGATAAGCTAAATGGTATCACTTTAAATTGTAAAATATGACAGCTGTTCTTCTAACAGTTTACAGAATCATAATAGAAGGTCACATATTATCTAACACCTCCCATGATGTCATTTGCAACATTAATAAATATATTATTTTTATCTATATATTTCAGCATATGTATTTATTAAATATTCACCACAATGTAATATTTTTCTTGTGTCAGCTTAGGTACTCTTATAAGATACTAAAGTGGCATTTTATATCATACCACCCATGATGCAAGGCAAATTATATCTCATGATGCAATGCAATTTCCATAATTTATGCTGAAGCTCTTTAACTGAAGCTTGAGGAAGCATATTATTCTAAAGTTCCCATGATGCAGTGTTACTGATATTCAATAATGAACTGGTACATGTTTTCACTGGTGTAATTTTATTATAGCCAGACAGCCATCTTCCTGCAATGTGATAAACACAAGAACTGCATATTAATGGTGGTCACACAAACCGATCAGAAAACTGATGTGTATCAGTGATGGAATCGAGTCTGCAGTCTCCAAGTTGGAGAGCAAGTATGATTCAAAGCCACTCGAGTCACGAGTTTGAGTCCAAGTCTGAGTCTTTGAGATTTAAACCAAAGTCCAAGAGTCCAAGTGTTTGTATTATGTTACAGTTTACACATGTTATTTATACTGCATTACAATTAACTCCAAATGCAGATACTGAGTTTGGTATATATCTAAACTTGTTTTTATAACAATCTGTCATAGTACACACACATCTTTATGACAGGTTTTCCAATCTGAATGTCAGGCCTGATGTGAAAGAGTTTTTTTTCTACTGGACTCGAAATAGACTTCACCTGATTTCTCCATTCCTAACCTCTATGTCCAAGTATAAGTCCAAGTCCAGGACCCTCAAGTCCGAGTCAGAGTCCCTAAAAAGTGGACTCAAGTCAGGACTCCAGTCCTACATAAATGATCAGTGTATAACTCATGGATCTAGGAATAACTGAACCCTATCATTACATCATTACAGTTTAAGTACCTCCCCCAGAGGTAGTGGTGAATACATTACTCAGAAGGCATTTATATAGGACTAGCAGGCCTACTTGACAGGAAAATACTCTATACATGACTCAGAAGGCATTTATATAGGACTGGCAGGCATACTTGACAGGAAAATACTCTGTACATGGCTCAGAAGAGATTTTTATAGGACTGGCAGGCCCTACTTGACAGGAAAATACTCTATACATGACTCAGAGGGCATTTATATAGGACTGGCAGGCCTACTTGCAGGAAAATACTCAATGTTTTAGAGTGGCAAAGAGGTAATACCTAAGATTAAAAAAGCTGATGATATGTTATCAAAATCTGAAAACACTTAACATAAAAGTAGAATTTCAGATATTTCAGGAAACAGCACCTGTTTAGGACTTAATAATAAAGAAAATGAAAGTAAATGAATAGTATACAGCTGACTGTATGCTCTCAGTGAAACACAATCTAGTGTTTTTATATGAATAATGATGCATTAACAGTACTTAATTATATATCATACATTCATGCTTAACTTGCATCAAACTGCATTTGTTCGATACAAACTACAAGTTCCATGTTCATAATGCCTGTTTAGACTCACTATAACATTCATGTAACTTGACTAAATGAGAATAAATATGTTAAATACACACTATTGGTTCCTATAATTATACAATGCATGTGGTAATCTCATGTCTTCTTTTGAATACAGGTAACAGAATCACTAAGCCTAAAGACAGGTTCACCGTACATTTTTATTATAAAGGGAGTCAAAACAAAGTTTAAATTCTCTCAAAAGAAATCAGGTTTAATCTCTATCCCTCTAGGTTTTAAAGGATAACAAAATAACAACATCACATGTTACAAATTATGGAAAATGGTTCACACGTTATCACTCTTGATATATCACACTCATTGTAACAAAACAGCTCCATCCAAAGTTCACCAAAGGTTATCAATAAATCAAACGTCACATATTTATTTTTGGCTTTAAAGGTTAGTGAGAGTTTGCTGCACTTTGACTCCCCCCTTGTAAATATTTGTGTACACTTGTATGTCCTTGAGCAAGTTTCTAAAACTCCTTCTTAAGCTCCTTTTAGTGGGCCATCCTGAAGAGGTGTACTAACTTAGAAAAAGAGTACTGTAAATTCTTCATCTTAAGCCGCGACTTCAGTTAGAAGACTATTGTGCTAAAACATCTAAATTCTAGCTGAACTCCTACTGCAAATTTAAATGGATGATTCTCTTGAATCCTCTTGTGGAATGGATGAATGATAATCAGAAGCTGACAGCCATCCTCAATAGGGAATAGACTGAAAGGCCAATTAGAGTGAACTATATTTTGGTGTTAAAAGGAAAGTTGTGATCAATTCTATCATGCTTAACTTGATAATCATATTTGCTTAATTCTGATGATTAGGTCAGAGAGTCCTATTGTAGATTAGACCTTGTCAATATGCTGACTTGATTGACAGACCACCACTGTAATGTCGTGCATCATCCATTGAAAGCCACAGTGTGAATTTGAATGTTTCAGATTACTAGTTTTCTAACTCCCCACAGCTTATGATGGAGAATCTATGGCAGTTGAATTCCTTAATGGTGTGTTTACTTGCCAAGTAAAGGGACCACTGAACATTTTTTAACACTTCTGCACTAGTCTGTACATCCTCATTAGTCACAGGTAAAAATTAATTACTTAACAACACTTGACATGAGTGATTAGTGGATAGTAACCACCAAGGACAGCCATGAGGATACTGGTCTGATTTGCAAGGTTAAGTTTCCATGATTTTCATGGTCTCTTTGTTGCATGAGGGTTTCATTTTTCGCAATAATAGCAGACCATAATTTTTACAGAATACATAAATTACTATATTCATTATTTAGTATGTGCAAAATGATAATATTACAAGTACCCAAAGGAGCATTAAATGAGTGGAATTTATTTTTCATAACAGTTAGTTAATATAAAAGATAATTATTATTTATAATATTGATTCCTTACCTTTTCCTTTTGAAACTACAGCACTGATAACACAGATGAGTTACCAAAAAGGTTGCAGCATGAAAGGCTGTTCAGCTGTGTAGATGAGGTACCTTATTTATGAATATTTTCCTTTTATGATAATTCCCCTTTCTTAATACTGCAAATTTGAAACCGTCAAAAACAAAAAGCCAACAACAGTTTACACACTGCTTTGTGTGACTGGTTTCAAATTTGATCTAACCATTAATCATTTACACTTGAACTGCAAATGCATGTCTTGCCCTTTATATCACTAACACACGTTTTAAATAATGATGTGTATAATGACTTTTCATCCCAGTCAGAACCTGGAACTTGTTGCAAGACACCACTCAATTGCAGGTAGTAGGTACACGGAGTAATTGCTAGATCAAATAACTGATAAGAAAGCCAAAGTACCCTGTTTTCTCATTTGTGTGCAATTAACTGTTTTTGCATTCTCAACATATTTTGCATTTTGCAGGTGGAAACCTGGTGTGAAGCTGGCCAGTACACATAATATATAGTAGTGCTACAGCATCCATCGATTGTCTTGGCACTGGTTACCATAGAAACAGACTGAATCACATCTGGCTTCGAAATTTCCATGGAAACACGTCAACCATAAGACAGCTGTCCCCTGGTGATGTTACTATTTGTGGTCATATTGGTGATCTCCCATCTAGAAGGCAGAATGAAACACCTGAATTACCATACATGTACAAAATCTGTACCAACCTTATACACAAGGGACCCATGGGTCACATCCCTCAGCTAAATTTCAGAAAATTTTAGCGAGTGCAAAATATTTTTTTTATTTATATATATATATATATATTAGCATTTAAAAAGTTAAATCGACTGGCCCTGCTATTGCTAAATAATAATAATTTTATACTAAATATATATTTGCTGAACTAATACTGAGCACTTTTATAGACTATATCAAAGATGCAGGAGTCCCTTACGATAAAATATTTCTAGATGTATCATTATTTCAGCCATGTGACAGGGATAGGTGCTTAAAATAACCATGAGAATGTATGAACACCTGTCAATTATAGTAACATGGAATGAAGTGGAAATTAGCTGAAGTATAATAATACACATTTAATTTATAAACTGTAATAAAATGTAGTAAAAAAATTTAAAAAATCATTTTTTAAAATGAGCATAAACTAAATCTGATAAGTGTATATTGTACTATGTAATACATGAAAATGATGCCTGTCACCTTTTAATGATGCAATTAGAAACTAGAATATCAGCAGAAGCTGACAAAAGCCCTCAGCTAAAAGAACAGTATTTAAAGGTGGTAACAGCAACAAGTACTAAATATCTGTTCTCACATGGATGTATATCTGTACATGTCTCAGTTATAAATTTAAAATGGAGAGATATGTACCATGATTCAAAACAATCCACCAAATGCTTCCTGAAAAATAAGCTTCTAAGTTTTATTCGATTATAAGCTCTGTGACCTTGAAAAGTAGGTCAAAGGTCACCAATCTTCGAACTTTGTCGATATACATCTTCACCAAAGAAATAAAATTCCTATTGTGAATACTTTTTGAGATATCATGCTCACAAGGCCAAAGTTGAAAAATCCAAGGAAAATTCATTAAAAATCAGAAATTGTAGGTGGCGCCCCCAAACTTGTGCAGCAGTTACAGACAATCAGTCCCTATGACCATAGTAAGTATTGTAAAAATCCACCCAATGGTTCCTGAGAAATTAGCTCCTAAAGTGTTTTTCTATAATCAGCTCTAAAATGTAGAGAAATAGGTCAAGGTCACCCATCTTCGAACTTGACCGAGATTTTGTCAATATACATCTTCACCGAAAAAATAAAATTCCTACGGTGAATCCTTTTAGAGATATCCCGCTCACAAGCTCAAAGTTGAAAAATCCGATAAAAATTCATTTAAAATCAGAAATTGCAGGTGGCACTACCAAACTTGTGAAGCAGGTACAGACTATCAGTCCCAATGATCATAGTAAGTTTTGGAAAATCCACCAAATGGTTCCTGAGTAATAAGCATCTAAGTGTTTTTCTATAATCAGCTCTAAGATGTAGAGAAATAGGTCAAGGTCACCCATCTTCGAACTTGACCTAGATTTTGACGATATACATCTTTACCGAGGAAATAAAATTCTGACGGTGAATCCTTTTCCAGATATCCCACTCACAAGGTAAAAGTTAACGGACGCCGGACAGACGGACGGACAGCTTGGGTGATAACAATAGCCCATCAGCCTAAGGGCTGAGGGCTAAAAAAATCATTGTTTGCCTAAGAGTAATATAAAGGAATACATTTGACCAACAAAAATGTGTTAATGTTATTTATAAGTCTGGATGGAGGGACACAGAGAGCTAGAGAAAAAGGAGAAAGGGGGAGCATTCAACAGTGCTTACAGGAAAAAAAAAATTATTCATAATTATTATATATTTAATGATAAACAGAAATGTACAGACAGGACTGATCACTTTATGTCCCATTCTGCTGAGGCAAAAATATTATATGCTTCAATTAAATCCTAATTTTTCATTACACTATTATTTCTCAACAAACCCTAATAAAGTTGCTATGAAACTAATGGGCAAGAGTACACAGGTGTAAGGGCTCAATCGGTGTGGAGGGAGTTAATAAGAGTTACAATACCTCTGGATATACACACAGGATATGAAATTTTAAGCAACAGTGAGAGTTACAATACCTCTGGATATACACTCAGGATATGAAATTTAAAGAAACAGTGCTTACAGGAGGAAATGTTTCTTCATAAATATTAAATATTTACAAAGAGACAGAGAGATGAACAAGCAAAGCCAATCACTTTATTTTATATTATGTTGAGGAAGGAAAATAATGAACAATAAATATCTGAAATATAACTTGAATCAGAATTTACCATTTTAAATTGCACCTTAATTTATCCATAATTATGCTTCCTGATGGGTTTAATTATATTTTAATTTGTTAAAATTATTTAAAATTATATTAATTTCTTAAAAATGTTTTCACTTGGTGGGGGGGGGGAGGGGGAGGGGGTGATATGAGAATAACTGTGCACCTGTGACCCATTACACATCAGGTAAGCAGAGAGAGCTATACTCAATGACCTAAAGTGACCAAAATGGGCTGCTTGACAATGCAGCCTTAAAATAAAATACAATAAGAACCTTAAAAATTCAATAATTAGCCTAACTGTAAAGCTTTTATTATCAAATTTCAGATTTTAACAAATTAAACCCTTATGTGTACATGCTGTGAACATTAAATCTACAGTACTTACAGGAAAAAGTGTGCCATGGCCAAAGTTGGGCAAAATTTAAGGTGCTAGATCATTTTATGTTTATGCTTATAACTTTAAAAACTGCATAATTAAGATCTAATTTTGGGTATACAATTAAATCTTGATAAAACAAAGTTATATCCCTGAAAAAAAGTCTCTAGCTTCAACAAATCTCATTAAATTGATTAAATGTCTTTCCTGACATTTTACATTATATTCAGGCCCATAATATCAAGAAACTACATGAAACTGATCACATTTCTAGTATGTAGACAGGAAATAGAGGAAAATTTATATTAAATTTGATAAAAAACAAATACCGTAAAATCTCCACTTAAAACCGCACTTCCGATTAAAACCGCACCCAGACTTCGCCGAAATTCCAGGCGAGACACCGCGAGGGGCTCAAATACTAAGAACCCCCCTTTAAAACCGCACCAACTTTCGCTACGGAATGATTTGACAAAAGACACAATCAAGCAATCATCTAGAAATGAACACGCGTAGGTTGCGACTCGGCCATTCCTGTCCACTTTAAAAATTCCTTGGGCATTTTATTTTAACACATCATAACACTTTTTTGCAGGGTCACTCAAGTATGAAGTTTGGGAAGACGTAAGGGCCGGTGAACCTCTGCCTGTTTATACAGATTTTATATTCCGTGCCGTATTCTTGTTTGCTACTGATTTGTCATTATATTTTGGAAAAAATATTCTGCTGATCCATTTCAAGTCACTGTATATTTTAATTCTAAAAGTAATATTTTGAAATCTTAATTTTTGATGAAAATTCCATTTTCTGGATTTACTCGGAAGATTCAAATCATTTTCATACCGGTTACTTCGGTATTATCTTCGTCACATCGTACGTTGACATCGCTCCATGTCACAATTTGCTGGTGCGTTTGAAAACATCGCTGGTCAACTTAACTAAATATCGAAGTACTGAAGTTACCTTTTAGAGATACGCACGTATAGGAAACATGACGCTTGAAAACGAGTGATTTTAAGGTAAAATTAAAGTGGCCAGTCCGGGTTAGCAAGTTTTTTTCCTGAAGAAAGTTTCCGTGTGGAGAGCCATTTTGTCAAGGCAGTGTTCGCGCAAGGCACGCTGGGACGAAATAGGTGGCTGTTCTATTTACCACCCACCGCTTACAGCCGTTCAAAATATTCTTAGCAGAATACCGGGGTGTTTCAGCACATGGCGGCACTCAAACTAGATTTTAAAACGATCGTCTGCCATTGTGTGACTCTTTACGATGTCAGCTTTTTATTCATTTTACGTTTTAAACAAATAATCATTGCTAAATAATGCCGCAAATGGGTTTAAAGTAGGCTTTTATTTCAATTTTGCTTGACCATGCCCAACGAAGTGGACCGCTGTGTGTAACAGCAGGGTTGTTGTAAACGTATTATTTGGTGACAATTACCAAGATTTTATAACAAGTTATATATCACACGAAAACTTATCAGCAATATTAAATTTTTATAAATAACAAATAATCGTAAATAATACATTTACACACGGCTCCCATGCATGCTAAGAACAGCCTTCGAAAGTTGCAATATTATCGCCCACGCGCCGGCCCAAAAACGATGTCTGTCAGAAAGATATTCAGGAAACCCTTCTAGTATAAACCGCACAGTGCTTTCAGGAAATCAACCTGATTTCAAGATTTTGAATTTCTTGATTAAACCGCGGTTTTAAGTGGAGATTTTACGGTAAGTGGTTTTGAAGTGTAACAATGGGTTTTAAATTAAAAATTCAGATTTTTCCTACATGTCTCGAAGAAACAAAGTCATAGTGAGCCACTTTATGGTATGATAAGAGATTTTGGGGACATCTAACTGTATGTCGAATTTTGGATTTACAGATCCAATGATTCTAAACATGCCAGTTTAACAGACGGCCAGACAGACGGACAGACCGATGGACAAAGGATCATGGCTATAACTCAGTTTATTTATAGTCAGCTGTGCTAAAAACTACTTTACACAAGGTTTCATTCATCAGCTATTATTTTACCTGAATTACTATACTCTTACTGTGTTTACAGTACCATGGGAAAATCTACAATTTTACACAAACAGAAATAAGTTAATATCTAAACTATTATAAGCCACTTACAAATTTGTTGTTAAATGTATAGTAAAACAGTGGAACAGTAAACCATGCTGGAATCTACGCTTTTTCCAATGGTAAGGCCTCTGTTTTAAATTTCATTTTATGCTCATTTTGACAGAACTCTTCACTGGTGACCATTCTTTCACATAATAAAATTGTTCAATTATTTATCATAAAAAGCCAATGAAAGGTTTAAGGCAATTATATTGTAAGGTGGAAAACTGATACATATATGATAATGTATTTGCTACAACAATGCATATTTTACCTGAACAATTGTTGAATATCATTATAATGGACATTCAGAAAATATTAAAATACACTTAAGCATCATTTATCTGATAAACAATTCTGCATGATACACCATGAATGCCAACCTGCTGCCTAGCAAATTACTTTATTAGAAACTGACGTACATGAATTAATGAGGCTAGTCCAAATAAACATTTTGGTTAGGTGTTCCATCAATTTATCTTGTAAAATACATTGAAATAATTGCTAATTAGACCTTAAAGATCAGAAATCATTTCATTGTTGAATATCTTACATTGTTTGAATTTCTGATAAATGGTAAAAGTTTTTGGTTCTCATTTTTCAATTTAAGTTAAGTGATTTTTTTTGGATAAACAGTGATTGGAAAACAACATTCTACTGTATATATGAATCATTTGGAATAAGCATACCTGACATCATGTGGCAGACATTCCCGGTTTAAGTGGTGTTCTATGACTACCATCATGCACAGGGTCTTCAGGGATGGAGCTAAAATACATAAAACAAATGATTAATAACATACTTGTAAGAATGTTAATTAATTTATCTTGTTGATCTCACCTAAAACTTGTACTGTTGCACACTATGATAAACATAACAATTTGATAAGTATGACTAAAAAATATACAAGAGTTCACACTGTAATTAGGTGTTCTTAAAGCAAATGGCCTTTTCTGCCATCCTCAATGGTGCACATGTTCACAATAATCCTTTATTTTGCCAAGATTTGACCTGGAGAACCAAGGAAAAGATCACCTGTTTCAAATAATTAACATGTCTGTGATCTTGGTGGAAACAATTTGGTACAAAAGGTGAGGGAAAATATGCAGTACATTCTAAAATCATATGATTATGGTTAATTGAAATGGTAATTAAGGGCATAACCCCATTTTAAATAAGTTTCTTCCTCTGACCCATTCCAAAGCATGTGCAATTTAATAGAAATCTGTTGCATATTTTTAGTGAACCCATGAGCTTTTGCGATGGTGTGGAGTTAAGGTTTACTCTGTAGACATCCAAGCTTATATCTCGGGAACCGTTTGACCAATTGGGCCAAAATTTTGCATGCCTATAGATCTCACATAGCTCTTCATCATAGGCAAAACTGGTGGCGCCACCTGCAACCACTCATATCTCAGAAGTGGTTTGACTTATCCACCTGAAATTTTGCAGGTTTATACATCCTGGACAGCTTTCTAGATTTTATGACAGGTGGCGCCACCTACATTCACGTTTACTCTGCAGACATCCAAGCTCATATCTCGGGAACCCTTTGACCGATTGGGCCAAAATTTTGATTGTGTATAGATCTCACATAGCTCTTCATCATAGGCAAAACTGGTGGCGCCACCTGCAACCACTTATGCACAGCATCAATCTGTTCACTTGCCTTGGGATAAAATCACTCATATCTCAGCAGTGGTTTGACTTATCCACCTGAAATTTTGCAGGTTTATACATCCTGGACAATTTTCTCGATTTTATGACAGGTGGCACCACCTACATTCACGTTTAAGCTGCAGACATCCATGCTAATATGCAACACACCTCACTCTATTCCCCTTGCCACTTAATCCATGCCTCACTTCACCCGTCCCACTCTGATTTCTGAGGATACACAGTCACTTGTCGACTACCCATATTCTGGTTTTAAAATGTCCTAGTCTGAAACTTGCTGGTCGGAAACATCCATTTTGCTGAAATCATAATGACTAAGGTAGATATGCAGGACTTAGAGGATCAATATTAAATTTTTAAAAAATAAACCTCCATTCATACTCCTTAACTTTGCACAGTTTGCATTAGGCCTGTAGGCCTTGTTTTAATATACATCACATAAATTTGTTCTTTAGTACTACTGATGGGAATGTTCAACCATCCAGATCACAGAAAAACCTGCAAACAGGGCCAACAGTCTTCTATATAAAATATTTAAATAAAGCTATCCAAGATTTTTGGTCATACCAAATTTCAGGACAATCCATCCTATCACCCTTGAGATATCTAATATTTTGTATGATTTTCTTTCCATATGGACAATTCCATGGCAACTCTCATGCTAAATAAGCTTCATTATCTGGCCTATCTTCACAAACTTCTGAAAAAAAAACCTGTCAATGCTTTTTTTATCTCTGCTAAAAAAATTATCTTGCTCACAATGACTGTCTTCAGCAGCACAACAGTGCTGAAACCATAGGATCTCCAGCCTCCAGTCTGACAACTAAACTTGCATCTGTACCCAAATCACCCGACAAATCACAGCAATATCTAAATAAAGAAAGTACTGACCCAATGGCTATACATTATAAGCTAACATGGGAGGTGATGCTATGTGCTAGCCTGTCTGGCCAGCACTTGCATGATGTTACATGTCTAGGGCTCTCTGATGATTGTAAATATAGAGGTCAGGATGATGATGGTGATGATAATGCTGCTGCTGATGATGACTGCAGCACTGCTGGAGAAGCTTTGTGACTTTGAGATGAAGATACATAAATGATGACATGTAAGATGTCCCTTTAACATAACTCTATCAATCATCATAAAAAAAAGCAGAAACATTGCAAGAATCCAGGAAATGATCTACTGACGGAAAAAAAGACAAATGGCATATAAGAACTAGATGTATTCTCAAAAAAAGACCTTTTTTATTTTTTTTCAGATAGACTTTTTTAATGATTATTTTACATTTGGAAAAAAACAGTGTTCATAAAAGGAGATTCAAATTAAGGAACAATAAACATAAAATAAGATACTTGCTGCTTTGATGGAAAAAAAAACAAAATAAAACAATATTTTTTTCAAAGCTAGAAGCTGGTTAAAGTGATAATACCAATTTGAATTGATTTTTCTTTTGCAGCCACACAAGATAAATTTTAATGAATTGGAACTGATACAATGAAATAACAAAAAGGACGAGTAGATATATATATATATATCAAAAGTGTCCTTCTTTTTTTGAGGCCCATAAGAAATAATGCGTACCACATGATTATCACCAGGTTGATAACTTGATGACTTGAAAATCTTAATTAAATTTAATTCATCTGCACTAAGTTAAGTCTAGGCTATTGTTTTCAGGTGATTCTGTGTAGGTATGTAAGTATGTGTGACAGTCCCCTATATATCTGATATCAGATTCATGGATTTTAAGGAAATTTATCTCACTTTTAATAAATATTTGTGTAATTCCTTGCACAAATAAACACTTGGATGCACATTTCATGGCATAGGCAGTATTGTACACCTCTAGGGCTTCTGAGAAAAGTGTGATTTATTGTATCACAAGTGTGATAAGTGTGGTTGTATTTTTGTTCATGAGGGCTTCAAATTTGCAATATGCGCAAATGGGAAAATATCACAAAATTATAACATTCTTGATTAGGATTGAGTCTCAATCATCAAAGGCCAGTGATCCATGGAGGGGTTTGCTTTCAATAAACATGTTCATTTTCTCCTTTTATTCAGCCTGTTAACCCACATGCATCCTTCAATGACAGCTCGAGTACAGCCAGGACATGTTGCAATTAAATACCATTCTCTTTTTTAATTAAAGCTTTACTTCATTATACCACTGCTGTCCACCTGCCAGTCTCCAATGTTTCTTTTAAGACTATGGTACATTATTATTTCTGAAACCATAATCAACATGCATAAAATGTGAAACAAGCAAATGCTTTGGTAATACGTTGTTCTGCAATGTACATAAACATTTACTAGACAATAAGCTGTCTAGTGATTGTAACATCAAGTCTTTCATTGTGCAGTTTTCATTGAGCAATCAATTTTACAGAGTAACATATTTGTGACCTCAAAGGCATCCATTTTTCAAGCTTTTAAGAAAAGATCAATGTTTTTTGGTGTATAATGCCATATCATGATAATCATGTAATGTTAAATAGAAATTCATATATATGCTCACTATTTTATAAGATATATTTAAAAAGTTTGTTATTTATGTTTTTAAGTCCTTCATTTTTTATTTCTTTACTTACATTAATTATTTGACGTTCCTAGATATCACTGAGTACCACTGATGTATTATGTATTAACTGGGACAGAACGTGAACTTGATCTGTAACTGGTCTATATCTGCCCACACACCAAAAATCAGGCCAATATCTGCAAGCATTGCGAAAAAAAGTCCATACATGTGTATTTGTCATGAAATTTCATATTTTTCATGAAATTTTCTATGTTCAGGAGCCGTAAAACGGTCAAAAATAGGTCAACCGGGACGAAACGCGAACTCAATCTGTAACTGGTCAATATCTGCCCACACAGCAAAAATCAGGCCAATATCTGCAGGCATTGCGAAAAAAGTCCGTACATGTGTATTTTTCATGAAAATTTCTATTTTTCATGAAATTTTCAAAGTTAAAGAGGCGTAAAACGTTCAAAAGTTGGTCAACCGGGACGAAACACGAACTTGATCTGTAACTGGTCTATATCTGCCCACACACCAAAAATCAGGCCAATATCTGCAGGCATTGCGAAAAAAAGTCCGTACATGTGTATTTGTCATGAAAATTTCTATTTTTCATGAAATTTTCGAAGTTAAAGAGGGGTAAAACGATCAAAAGTAGGTCAACCAGGACGAAACGCGAACTCAATCTGAAACTGGTCATTATCTGCCCACACACCAAAAATCAGGCCAATATCTGCAAGCATTGCGAAAAAAAGTCTGTACATGTGTATTTGTCATGAAATTTCATATTTTTCATGAAATTTTCTATGTTCAGGAGCCGTAAAAAGGTCAAAAGTAGGTCAACTGGGACGAAACGAAAACTCTATCTGTAACTGGTCTATATCTGCCCACACACCAAAAATCAGCCCAATATCTGCAGGCATTGCGAAAAAAATTTCTATTTTTCATGAAATTTTCAAAGTTAAAGAGCCGTAAAACGGTCAAAAGTAGGTCAATCGGGACAAAACGCCAACTCGATCTGTAACTGGTCCATATCTGCCCACACACCAAAAATCAGGCTGATATCTGCAAGCATTGCGAAAAAAAGCCCGTACAACTGTTTGATTTCGGAATGACGGAAGGATGGAATGACGGACATGGGTAAAACTATATGCCCCGGCCACTTTGTGCATTGGGAAATACACCAGGTATAATGCTTCAATGCTGGACCACTACTTTTCATGTATATGAACAATGCAAGTACTAAACATTTTGAATAAGAAACAATTACACAAACATCACTGCTGAAATTCTGGCATTGGTGCACACAACACAAAAACGATTGTAGCTGGCACCACCAGTCTTGTATACAGTGAAGCTATCAGAGATATACACATACGCCAATTTTCAGACTGATATATCAAACCCCTCCTGAGAAATAAGCAGAGACACACATTGTGCAAAAATTATTGTAGGTGGCACCACCAGTCTTGTATACGACAAAGCTATTCCATATGTATAAATATGCCCAATTTCAGGCTGATATATTAAAGTCCTCTGTATAAATAAGCAGGCACATACACTGTGCAAAAGTGCAATGAAGGTGGCACCACCTGTCTTGTAAATGAGAATACCATCAAAGATGCATAGACAGGTCAAATTTCAGTCCAATACATCAAACTTTCCCAGAGTTTGATGCACTGGGTTGACAAGGCTTAGGTGAGTAAGACATTTGCCCCCGAGTGACCTGTGACAAATTGCTGCCTCAAGCTACTGCACTGAGTGAACTCTTGACCTACACCTGGATACACTGAGTGAACTTTTGACCTGTACCTGGCTGCACTGAGTGAACTCTTGACCTGTTGCATAATCTGACACAGTTGGCAGTCTGCCAAAGCTATAAATAGATTCAGGCTGAACTTTGGTGCCAAATATGATGCAGAGAGCAGTCTGCCAAAGCTATAAATAGAATACAGCTAATGCACTGAGTGAACTCTTGACCTATTCCTGGCTGCTTTTCTTCCAATCCTGGCACTGTGCCAAAACTATTTATAGAGCTGACACATTCTGGGCTAATGGCCAACATCAAGGCACTGGCAATCTGCCAGTGGTAAACCAAGTGCTGCCATCTGTACACATAAATGGCCCCTACTTGAAATAACTTTGAAATTTATTTTCCTAATACAAAATGCTTTTCAGCTGACTTTTTATTAAAAAGAAATCTGGAATATATGTAAAATTATTACGGATGCATAATGAATGCAAAATTAAAATACAGATATATCTCATTGATGACAAATTCTTGAATTAAGTTGAGTAGGGATACCAATAATTTATAATCCACGTACAGTTGTCTTTATATAGCCACAGAGAGCTGAATATCCATGAATATCCCATTGCCTGGTATGATGAATAACTTAAATCATAAATCTAATTTTTTTAAAAGCTTTTAAAAAACTTTCTTGTCAATATTAACCAAAGATAACCTGAAATCTAAATGTCTAGTGGCATGATGTAATAGATGTTGATAAACTGGTGCCAGGCTAGATGAAACAGCATAACACAGCTAACATATATGGTAAAATGACTCAATTCAATCTCCATAATTCAGCCAAAAATCATTCATGTGGAACCATTAATGAAAATTATTATAAGAATTATTGTAGGGATTATTCTTGTAAAATAGTTAACAAACTGGCTTCAGTGGCATCAGTCGAAAAACGTTTCACAGGTTTAAAACTCATATAGGAAAATACAGCAAAATGGCTAAGTTAAGCTTCCCATAACTCAGCCAAAAATCACTGAACCAAAACCATTTGAACAAACTTGAATAATCAACATCTGAGGATAATTAATGTGTTAGATTTAAGAATTTGGCCAAGTGGTTTTTGAGAAGAAGATCTTTGTAGCCACTGAGCTAAAATGGGCTGTTATGGCATATGACTAAATTCAGCTTCCCATAACTTATCCAAAAGTCACTGAAAAGTGACACAAACTTCAGAAAGCACTACCCTAGGATCATTTCTTTGCGATATTAAACATTTTGGCCATATGGTTTCAGAGAAGAAGTTTTTTGTAGCCCACAGTGTGATACAGGCACTGATGACCCTGTACAAAAAAGGCCCATGCAGGTGGCGCCACCAATACCTCAATTTCAGATATGACCTATGTGACCAACATTGGCATAAAATTTGGTGATGATAGCTCCAGCTGTTTCTGAGATTTAAATTTTAATATGCTTTTTTGCACAATTAACAAAGTTCAACCTCCTGTAACCTGGCCAAAAATCTCCGAACCAGAACCATTCCAACAAATTTGAGAAAGATTGTTCCAGGGATCATTTCTGTGAAATATTGGACAATTTGGCTGGGCAGTTTCGGAGAAGAAGATTTTTAAAACTTTTTTAGCTTTTTCCCTATAAAATCTAAGAAAATGCAGTTAGAAAAAAAAAAATAAACAAAATCTGATATAGTTTTTTGGATGACACATTATTTGCAAAAAATTTGGTGATGCTAGCTCCTGCCGTTTTTGAGATAGCTATGGTTAACGTACAGACGACGCACGACGCACAACACACGACGGACGACGCTGCACCATCGTATAAGCTCACAGGTTTGGTAACAATTTGGCCATATGGTTTAGAGAAGAAGTTTTTTTGTAGCCGTCAGTATGATACGGGCACTGATGACCCCTGTACAAAAAAAGCCGATGCAGGTGGTGCCACCAATACCTCAGTATCAGATATGACTCATGTGACCAAGCTTGGCATAAAATTTGATGATGATATATAGCTCCAGCTGTTTCTGAGATTGTAATTTTAGTATGCTTTTTTGGACAGATGACTAAGTTCAACTTCCTGTAACCTGGCCAAAAATCACTTAACTTAAACCATTTGAACAAATTTGAAAGAGATTATTCCAGAAATGATTTCTGTGAAATATTGGACAATTTAGCTGAACAATTTCGGAGCAGAAGATTTTTAAAGCTTTTTTAGCTTTTTCCCTATAAAATCTATGAAAATGCGGTTAGCAAAAATAAGCAAAATCCAAGAGTGTTTATATGACTAATTTTTGCATAAAATTTTGTGATGCTAACTCTTGCCATTTTCAAGATAGTATGGGTTAATGTACAGATGACGGATGACAGACGACGGATGAAGCCACTCCCTCACATAAGCTCACAGGTTTGCTAAAAATATGTTCAAATACCATGTTGAATGAATGAACAGTTAAAAAATATTATGTATACAATCAGAAAGTACACTGTACCAGGTTTAAAATAATATATGCTTCATTGGGTCAAACTGAATGTAAAACAATAATTGGAATAATTGTAGATATAGGGGTTTTGCCATGGGTTTAACTGTATGACTTGAATCATATTGTAGGTTAAATTTACATATGCTGGTGCTATGAGCACAATAAACCTGTGATCTGTGGAGCTAGAATTGTTACAGAACACAAGTGCAAAATAACCCTATCATCCACTGCTGAAATATATGTAGAAACTAGACATTTCTTGGCACCGCAGGTGCCAGAGTATCCCCAGACATAGTAGGCCCCCCTCCTACAAGAACAGACCCCCATTTTTAGCAGCATATACTGACACTTGGCATATTTATTGTTTATTCCATCTAACGATCCACAATCTTGTTGAAGATGTTGGTCCTGTGACCTTGATCTTTTTAAAGATGTGTCCTGTGACCTTGACCTTTGATCTCATAACCCCAAAATCAATTTGGGTCTTGCTTTTCCAATGGGACATATGCAAGTCAAGTTTGAAATCTATACATCAATAAAGCAGGAATTATCATCCAGAACTTATTTTTGGACAGATGGCTCCTGTGACCTTCACCTTTGACCTTGTGACCTCAAAATTGATAGGGTTCTTCCTCTCTTGGCAGGAGAACTATATGTGCAAGATGAAAGATATGAGATGAAATGTTTGGCTGAAAATGCATCCACATCTTTTTAAAGATGTGTCCTGTGACCTTGACCTTTGACCTCATGACCCCAAAATCAATTTTGGTCTTACTTTTCCAATGGGACATATACAAGTCAAGTTTGAAATCCATACATCAATAAAAGCAGGAATTATCATCCAGAAACTTATTTTTGGACATATGGCTCCTGTGACCTTCATCTTTGACCTTGTGACCTCAAAACTGATAGGGATCTTCCACTCTTGGCAGGTGAACTATATGTGCAAGAGGAAAGATCTGGGATGAATTGTTTGGCTGAAAATGCATCCACAATCTTTTTAAAGAGGTTTCCTGTGACCTTGACCTTTGACCTCATGACCCCAAAATCAATTTGGGTCTTGCTTTTCTAATGGGTAAATAACAAAGCCAAGTTTGAAATCCATACATCAGTAAAAGAAGGAATTATCATCCAGAAACTAATTTTTGGACAGAAGGCTCCTGTGACCTTCACCTTTGACCTTGTGACCTCAAAACTGTTAGGGTTCTTCCTCTCTTGGCAGGTGAACTATATGTGCAAGAGGAAAGACCTGAGATGAAATGTTCGGCTGAAAATGCATCCACATCTTTTTAAAGATGTGACCTTGACCTTTGACCTCATGACCCCAAAATCAATTTGGGTCTTGCTTTTCCAATGGGACATATATAAGTCAAGTTTGAAATCCATACATCAATAAAAGCAGGAATTATCATCCAGAAACTAATTTTTGGACATATGGCTCCTGTGACCTTCACCTTTGACCTTGTGACCTCAAAATTAATAGGGGTCTTCCACTCTTGGCAGGTGAACTATATGTGCAAGATGAAAGATCTGAGATGAATTGTTTGGCTGAAAATGCATCCACAATCTTTTTATAGAGGTTTCCTGTGACCTTGACCTTTGACCTCATGACCCCAAATTCAATTCCGGTCTTGCTTTTCCAATGGGTCAAATACAAGTCAAGTTTGAAATCCAAACATCAATAAAAGAAGGAATTATCATCCAGAAACTAATTTTTGGACAGATGGCTCCTGTGACCTTCACCTTTGACCCTTGTGACCTCAAAATTGATAGGGTTCTTCCTCTCTTGGCAGGTGAACCATATGTGCAAGATGAAAGATCTGAGATGAAATGTTTGGCTGAAAATGCATCCACATCTTTTTAAAGATGTGTCCTGTGACCTTGACCTTTGACCTCATGACCCCAAAATCAATTTGGGTCTTGCTTTTCCAATGGAACATATATAAGTCAAGTTTGAAATCCAGCAATCAATAAAAGCAGGAATTATCATCCAGAAACTAATTTTTGGACATATGGCTCCTGTGACCTTCACCTTTGACCTTGTGACCTCAAAATTGATAGGGGTCTTCCACTCTTGGCAGGTGAACTATATGTGCAAGATGAAAGATCTGAGATGAATTGTATGGCAGAAAATGCATCCACAATCTTTTTAAAGATGTGTCCTGTGACCTTGACCTTTGACCTCATGACCCGAAATTCAATTCCGGTTTTGCATTTCCAATGGGTCAAATACAAGTATAGTTTGAAATCCATACATCAATAAAAGAAGGAATTATCATCCAGAAACTAATTTTTGGACAGATGGCTCCTGTGACCTTCACCTTTGACCTTGTGACCTCAAAATTGATAGGGGTCTTCCTCTATTGGCAGATGACTTATATGTGCAAGATGAAAGGTCTGAGATGAAATGTTTGGCTGAAAATGCATCCACATCTTTTTAAAGATGTGTCCTGTGACCTTGACCTTTGACCTCATGACCCCAAAATCAATTTGGGTCTTGCTTTTCCAATGGGACATATATAAGTCAAGTTTGAAATCCATACATCAATAAAAGCAGGAATTATCATCCAGAAACTAATTTTTGGACAGATGGCTCCTGTGACCTTCACCTTTGACCTTGTGACCTCAAAATTGATAGGGGTCTTCCACTCTTGGCAGGTGAACTATATGTGCAAGATGAAAGATCTGAGATGAATTGTATGGCTGAAAATGCATCCACAATCTTTTTAAAGAGGTTTCCTGTGACCTTGACCTTTGACCTCATAACCCCAAAATCAATTTTGGTCTTGCTTTTTCAATGGGACATATATAAGTCCATTTTGAAATCATTACATCAATAAAAGCAGGAATTATCATCCAGAAACTAATTTTTGGACAGATAGCTCCTGTGGCCTTGACCTTTGACCTTGTGACCCCAACATTTATATGGATCATCCATTATTGGCAAGTGAGCTATATATTCAAGATAGGAGACCTGGGATGAAAGTTTGGCTTAAAATGCATCCACAGTATCTTTTAAAATGCCAGTCCAGTGACCTTGACCTTTGACCTCATGACCCTAGAACCTATAGGGTTCTTACTTTAGTGGTGGGCCATACATAAGTCATGTTTGAAATCCATATGGCTATCAACACTGGAGATATCATAAGAGGTGTGTGATTTTCACCATATATGGCAATATTCAAGGTCAAGGCCACTATCATAGGAAAGGTCATGACCCCAATTTAAATAAGCATCATCCCATAACCCATACCTATGTATATGCATAATATAAAAGAAATCTGTCCGTTAGTTTTTGACTTATAATGCTCACAGTGCTGTAAGGTGGCAATTTAGGGGGTATTAAACGGCACGAAAACAAGTAAAGAATAATAGGTGGCGCCACCAGTTTCTGGAACATGACAACCCTATCCATGATATTCCATCAACTTGATTTTGGGATAAATCCATGCAAGATTTCTTGAGATATTAAAGAATTTGTGTGATTTTCCCCAAAATTGGACCTATTCAAGGTCAAGGACACTCTCCTAGTAAAGGTCATGACCTCATTTTAAATAGGCGTCGTCCTCTTACCCATATCTATATATATACCAAGTTTGGTAAAGTTCCGTGAAATATTTTTTGGGTTATCGCGCCAACAAGATTCATATGCGGCGGCGGCGGCGGCGGGACCGGTATGAAAACATAGTATCCCCCGACTTTGTCTGGGGATACAATAATGTACACTCATGGAAGGCTCCAACCAGACTCCTGAAGAAATATACAAAATTTATAACAAGACTCGGACTGTAGTCTGAGATTATAGATATAAGCCATTTCACGCATTTCTCATACATAAATAAGCAAAGTCTGAATAATTGGGCCTCAAAGCCTGACCTTTAATATAAATTTGCAGTTTCTAGGGCCGAATAAAAGCCCAGCTAAGAAAGAATTGTGTGTATAATACGAGGTGCAAAAGGAAACAAATCATCGAAACTGGAAAAATATATCGAAAACAATAATGGTATGTGTATCGTGTGCGATGAGCCATAGCTGGAATTAGCTGGAAGGGATTGGGAGGTTTTTAGCTGTACCATGGTGACTGAGCAACTGGCGTGTTTCCACCTTTCCTAGTGGCTGAAGTAGTAAAGATCAGTAAAGCATGACGCAACCCCCCTCCCGCAGACGGATTCACCATGTTTGACTAAAGACAATATCCTGCCTTAATTACAACTTTTCAGCTGAAAATATAGGAAAAGTATAGGAGAGTTCACTGCACAACTGCTGTTTGTATGGAAAATTTACATGACCATCTATCCTCAAAGAAGATTTTAACAGGTCTGTTTTATTGGTTTAGATTGCTGCATGTGTATGACTGCATCACTTCTCTTACCAAACTGTATGCAAAATTTCGGGTCTATAGCTATGATACATTTGATTTGTTCCCTCTTAATGTTCATAGAGGCAGATAGGCAGGCAGACAACAGGTCATAACCAATGCTTAAATGACTTACAGTGAGCTGTGCTTAAAAATAGAGAAAATACAATTACCTACTTTCTGGTTTCCACTGAGATCTCAATTTGATCTATCTTGTTGATAATTAAGATGTTTTAGTACTGATGGTTTTAAATGTACCCTAACTATCAGATAAATTGGTCATGAGGTAAAAGACCAATTGTTGCAGGTATGCAACTTAAGTTGAGCTTAAAATAATGAAGTAGTCAAATAATGTAAATCAGGAGATACCTGACCCAATCAAAACGAAGACTGGTAGACTTTATGTGAATTACATATTGTGGTTCCCTTGACATCTCTGAGGGTACTTCTAATTAGTTTTCTCATGATGTGTCTGGCAAATGTTTCTTCATGTAAAGCAAGAAGTATACATAACTAATTTGCTGACAAATGTGGATACCTCATACACCAAAATGCAGTAAAAGCCAAACATCAATGTACATTATATATCAGGCTTTACAGCTGTGGCACGAAATACAGTCTCTCTTATTTTATTCAAGCTTATTTTTTTCTCTTTCTTCTTTCTGGGGCACTGATACACATGTGCTTGTATGTTATTTTAATACTTTCACTTGCTGAAGGAATCAGAGGCAGAATCAGGATTTTGGAAAAAAAAGGTCCAATCCATGAAGACTGTTGAGAAATCCTTAAGAAAAAGGTCCTCTGGCCTGGAAAAAAAGGGGTGGGGGGGGGGGGGGGTCCAGGCCAAAAAAAATTGGTTCAAATCCCTCAATAAAAGCTTGCAAAAGCTCAGATGGACCATAGTCCCCCCCCCCCCCCACCCCACCTCAAACCGCCACTGGGAATCGCTGAGGTTAGGAAACAACAGTTCACGCACATGATGTCACTTAAATTAAACATGACGTGAAAGAAGGGGTTTATGGCTGATCTGGCAAAAACAGATTTGCTTCACATTTTATTGTTGTGTGAAGGATCAATTTGCACTGAAAATGGTTTGGTGATAACAGATATAATACACATTTGACGAAGTGTGAAAGCTCAATTTGTACTGATTTGCCATGTAAAGGAGATTTAATCCAGGCAAACTCCAACTTTGTATCTTATCTTTTACAAATACTTGTCTCATCTTTAAATAAAACCTAGAAATATACTCAATTAAACAGTGATATCTGGATCTCTCCATCACATAGCATTCCATTCAATAGCAGAATCCAATGTGTGTGCATATTTTTTCATGATTAATTTTGTATAACTAACCTGGTATAAAAATTTCTAGTTGATAGGTTACAGGAGATTTTCTGGCAATTGGCCAAGTAGTTAATGTCTGTGTGTGATTGGACTGGAGTTTTCTTGCCTGTTTCTAAAGGTTAAACAGATTATCTTTAGACATCAGATATCATAATAGGCCCCTTCAATTTACAGTAATACCCAGTCAATCATCATATATACTTATAAAGAATCATATCTTATACTTAATATTGACAGAGCAGATGCATATAAAAAGAGACTTTGAAAGAAATTTTTATTTAGTTTATAAGTTATATTGTTCACATTGTTTTTTGTAGCTGTGATGGGCAGGTAAACTGCAAAAATACAGGACAGGGGTTACAGATAGCACCACCATAGATTAAAGATTCCCCGAACAATCAAACTTTCTTGAAAGCCTGATGCTTTGCATGACCTAAGGAAATATGGAATCATTCACGATGAAGGTCATTCTGGTAGCAAAAGTCAATGACCCCATTCTTAGTCTCGACAAAGACTGAAGTTAATGTAATCAAATGCCAGATCCCATGAAAACTCCATTCTATACGGAATGTGTTATCTTGCCTAGATTTATGCACATGTAGCCAGTAATATATCAGAACAAGGGACCTATGGGTCATGGCGCTCAGCTGTTATATAAGATAATAAAATATGATTTTGAAATGAGGCACATGCTGGTTTTGTGTGGAAATAAATATAAGCTGTATTATGAGTTGTTAGTGTTAAGCTTATGTATGATTTTGATAGTTTCTTTGGAGACAGGGAAGAGATTGATTTTATTTATTTTATTAACAAATGGAGTGCCACTGTCATACAGATTTTGACTTGGCCATATAACTGATAAGCAGCACATATAAGATAAAGAGTTTAACTATTTATTAAAATTTAATAACAAATATTGTGCCAAACATAATTTTTATTAAAAATAATAAGAGAATCATATGATTTTTTTAATAAAATATAACTGAAATGATTATTAAAATAATATTATAGAATATATTCATGAATGCATTTATGAATACATTTTGAAAGTATTTGCACTGGTATTCAAATACTTTCATTTTTACCTGAATTCCCATTCTTATGCAAGAAATTTTACAATGGCGTGTCTGGTATTTATTCAGTTTTAGCCAAACAATGATGTTGAGAATCCAGAACATAAACAAAGGACCCATGGGTCACGACAACCAGCTTAAGTCTGAAATTTTTGCAAACGCAAAATATAAAAAATATTCTATTGTAATGTTTTTTATTTATGTAAGCATATGAGAAGCTAAGAGGAAAGGGCCCTACTACTTGGTTATAGTAAAGTTCTCAATATATGATTGCAAACTAATACTCTGACAAGACTGTCATGAAGAAAAACAGTAAAAGTTTTGAGATACTGTGATGCATATGAAAACTTTGCAGATGGACAGGCAAGTGGACAGAATGGACTAATACCTTCATTTCACTTTCAAGGGAATAATGCATTTAAGTTTATATATAACAACATGGCATCTACAAAATTATTCCTTTAATCCCTATTAAAACGTTTTGCACATTGGAGTTTTCAGTACATGATTAATTTTATTCACCGAAATAAAATAAAAGATTCAGTACATTTGATAAAATAAAAACATCTTTTCAAATAAAGTATACACACTGTTGGTTGAATGAGGGACAAACAATATAATTATGCTAATTACAATCTCAGCTATAATTAATTACTGGAATTAATAATCAATTTCACACCTGGTGAAGTTTTACTCTTCTGAAGTAAAGCATTACTTATCTGATGAACATCCACACTTTCATAGCAATACATCACTTTGTGGACACAATTAAATGTGCACTTTAATCATTGTCACACTGGTGGTACAATACAAAATCTAAAATGTAGCATGTCCAAGAATAAAATAAAATACAGAAAATTATAACATTCATCTAGTTTATGCAACAGCTGGGAGGGGGGGGGTGAGTGCAGGGCAGAGGGGAAGCCTGCTAGTAGTGGCCAAGCTGGGCCAAGGCAAGCTGCCTGGGGTGGGTTACATTATGCAAGTGAAGGCTGTACTACAAGGTGGGCCAGATGTAAACAACACTTGACATGGTGTATGAAAACTTGAATAAAAGCTACTCTTTTCAAACAATTTCTTTGAAATTTCAGATTTAAAAGATTAAATCCTTATGTATATATGCTGTGAAAATAAAATCAACAGTACTTACAGGGAAAAAAACGTGCCACTGCCAAATTTGGACAAAATTTAAGGTATTGATTTTTTATTTATGCTAATAACTTGAACAAATTGCAAAATTCAGATCTAATTTTGGGTAAACAATTGAATCTTGATTAAATAAAGTTATATTCCTGAAAAAAAGTCTCCAGCTTCAGCAATTCTCATGTTAAGTGAGCAAATATATTTCCTGATTTTTAAAAAATTGCATTATATTTGGGCCTATAACTTCAAAATAATACCCAATACTGACCTAATTTTTGGTATGTGCACAGAAAATGTATAGAAGAATATGAATACTAAATTTGATCAAAAACAGATTAGTGGTTTTGATATTAGGCAGCCTTGAAGTGTAACAATGGCTTTTTTATGGAAAACGGAGGTTTTTCCTTAATATCTTGAAGGAACGAAGTTCTAATGACCCAATTTTTGGTATGGTAGGAGATTTTGGGGACATCTAATGGTATGCAGAATTTTGGATTTGTAGGTCCAACAGTTTTAAAACGTGCCCTGTTAACGGACGGACGGCCGGCCGGACGGAGGGACAACGGACAAAGGACCACGACTATAGCTCAGATGACTTATAGTCAGCTGAGCTAAAAAACTGTTTATTTATTAACCCTGCATGGAGCGCGGGTTATTGTTTTCACTTGATTCTGGGTGTGTGTGTATGTATGTCTGGACGATATCTGGAGACGGTATTACAAATGTTATTGAAATTAATCATATAGGCTGGTGTTGTGAAACTGTTGATGAAGTTCAATTTTGGTGTAAATCCTAGCGTAAATAACCCCAGAATGAGTGTTTTATGGGGTTTAAAACTTGCACTTGTTGCATGTGACCATAAAGCCATCTGTTGAGCAAGATTCATTACATCACAGGTGACAATGACATCAAGCCATGTGCTGTTTCCCTGAAAGGTGTGTCAGACACCTGGGGGGGGGGGCGCATTGTTGTTGTTCATTATTTTTAAAGTCAAGTACAGCAATACCACAATGTCCAGGGCATTTTCCAAAATATGCAGTTAAAATGTTCCAAGGAATCACAAAGGGTTTATTAAAATTCCATATCACTATCTTCCACACAGGGTCTGCGTCCCAATATTGGACGTTTTTTTTAATTTTGAGTTGTTTTGCTTGCAAGGATTGTCTGTGGTGACTGCATTGCAATAACAATGAAACCATATTTCCCCTATCTCTGGTCTTGGGATTCTATGACCCCTGCAAAATGGTTCTGATTACTAAATCATAAAATTTCAGACAAATGACATTTTCTATATCCACAGTACTTTCTGAGAGAGAGAGAGAGAGAGAGAGAGAGAGGAGAACAGGACCATGGAGACAAAAAAGAGGGACAGAAATAAAATAAAAAAATATTCAACCAAAAAAAAAAATTAAATCATGCACAGCATGTCTGTTTTATGTATCAAAATATTGAGGCTGTAGATAATCAGACTATACACAATTTAGATCTTGTTTCAGTCAAGTCTTCATTGTGTCCAACCAATATGGCACAGTGAATAAGCTACAGTTTCAAGCAATTTGTTCCACTGAGGTTTGTATGGGATATATCTGATAAATTCTATATAATATCCCCTTTCACAGCTAATAGATAACCTTAAGTTTCCCACAGAGTAAGATAATCCACATCTTCCCAGGTCTGGTCTCATACTATTTCTTCCATGTAACATATTGGGTAAAGCCAGAGAGCTTGTATATTTTGCTCACTGAAGCAACCTCTTCTTTCCTTACAGAAGTCACCAAGATATCTCATTCAACAGTTGAACAGCTAGTTGCGGAAAGCACCTTCCACAAGAACAATGCACACACAATAACAAGCTATTCCTTCCTGAACTTGCCTTTAATTGGCTAAATCCCAGGTGCGTGGTCATGGTTTGTGCGTAGCTTTGCTCGCTACTAAATTTGAGGCCCAGGGTTCTGGTTACCCATTGTGTCAAGGAAACATGATCAACTGCCTGGCATAAGAGCAGGCAAGTTATTAAAACAGACAACTGAGCCGTGCATCTCCAACCAATGTTTGTCCCTAATTAGTAATATTAATTACAGGTGGATCAAGGTGTTATTGGTGATATTATTTACCTGTGTAATTAGACAACCCCTTTAGCTGGGGCCGCCCTCCATCTGTTTCATTTAACTGACAGTTTCTGGGCTATTAACAAGATCATCCTCACCAGATGCCAACAAATTGTGATTAATTGAAAAAAATAAATAAAATACACCTGAACATGGATAACATTAGCAGCTTTCCCTACTTTCATTACATCTTAAGTCACCTGTAATAGATATAAGTTTGCAAGCCATATTAACATAATTAATGATCAAGTATGGAGTGCTAATTTCCATTGAATACCATATTTAAAAATTTATGAGATAATAATGGTCTTCAAAAATTACCTGCCAATACCACATAAAAACTACAAGAAAATCCAAAATTTTCATAGCACCATCTACAGCTGACTATCAGGTGAAATGTTCATACAAATTATAAGCCTATCCTTGGTTACTGATTCTGAAACAGTATTCATGTATGAAATTGTATGACAAGGGAGTCAGTGTAATTTATGTATTACATCATTTTATGTACAGCATTTTATCCTTGTCTATATGCTTAAAAGGCTCTTTTGATTTAAACATGAGTGTCAAGAGGCTAAACATCTACAAATAAAGATATGGATGCAAGTCACATAATCAATATGCTAGTATAATTTGGTGCAAATAGCTGCTAAATAGCTTTCTTCAGATGTTTCAGTATCTTTCATTCTTAAAGAAAGTAAGTGCAATTTTCAAATTTTGTGACCAGCAAGTTGCATGGAGATGCCATTTAAAAACTTATTCAACTTAATCCACACCCATAAATAATACCTTTTGCTTAAAAGGGGCATAATCATATTATGCCTATTAAATCACACTATAAGTTCAGTTTGCTTTATTCAAAAGTTCCCAAGCAAAACCATCCCAGCATACAGTCTCAGCACCTTGTATAGGACTGATTAACAGCTTATTATTGGTCTGTATGTTGGAAAACATAGTCAACGTGTGTCTATTTCCCATTACAAGGCTGCGTGACCAGAGGGCCAATTGTGAGCCGCAACACGGGGTGTTTCAGCCAGCAGAACATGTATTAAATATTTTGGGCCAGGTCAGTCAGGGCATCTACTGTTTGACACATTGTTGTCGAGACGATGCAGGCAGTATTTATGTTGCCACCTGTGATTGCGCCCCATCCACTGTTTTTTACACTCGTTTACAGGACTTTGCAAACAGTTTCAGGACAATATTTTGGCATGTACAAACTTATTTTACAAGGAAGAAGTTATTTTTTTTGTGTCAATTCAACATGCTTTATAGGTAATTGGGTTCCTTTAAGCAATTACTCAGTATGGTTTGAAAGCTTACATATTTATATTTACTCACTCAGTGAACAGTCGAGAATTTTGGCTTGCATTGAGAATTTTAATGGCCAAAATAAAAGCTTCGTTTTACATATTAATCACATCATCAATATGTCTGCAATATTTGAAGATAACAGCTGAAGTGGAATTTCAGATATTTGGGGACAGAAGGTGGCTTAATGCACTGGCCAAATGCACATATGAATAAACAGACAAATGTGGACTATTTTGGCAGCCACTTATGAGAAAAAAACATGCCATGGTCAAATTTGAGCAAAATTTAAGCTACCAATTTATATTTTTGCTTATATTTTAAAAAATTTAAAAGATTTTGATCTAATTTTGGGTAAACAATTTAATTTGATTAACTAAAGTTATATTACTGAAAAAAAGTCCCTAGCTTTAACATTTTTTTTGGTGTTAAATGACCAAATAGTTTTCCTGATTTTTTACAAAGTGCAACATGTTTGGGCCCCTATCTTATTTAAATTATATAATACAGACCTAATTTCTGGCATGTAAATAGGAATTAAATAGAGGAATATTTATGGTAAATATGAGGAAAAACAGATGAGTGGTTTTGATATTAGGCAGTCCTTAAGTGTGAAAATAGGTTTTTCCTTAATTTCTCAAAGGAACGAAGTCGCAAAGAGCCAGTTTTCGGCTTGGTAGGAGATCTCAGGGACATCTAACATTATGCAAAATTTTGGATTCCTAGGTCTTATGGTTTCAAAACGTGCCACATATACGGATGGCCTGACAGACAGACAACGGACAATACACCACGACTATAGTTCAGATGACTTATAGTCAGCTGAGCTAAAAATGCATTAGGGTAAACTCTTGCAGTGATTAAACTTGGCAAACATATCTGAATTCTCTGTAGTTGCAGCCCTGGTAGTAGCTGTGAGTGCACAAAAGTGAAAGCTCACAGCTGAGTTACAAAAGGAACACACATGCTCACTAAAAAGCGGAGTCTGAATGGAATGCTGTCCTATTTTAAAACTATAAAATATCATAAATTATCAGGATGTATCATTTCTTATTACTCTTGATTTTTAAAAATTTAATTAACAAGATTGTATAGCTTTTTTAAGTAAATCATTTATAAATGAAACATTAGTTTTTTCTCAGAAGTGTGTGGAAGACTCTAGAATTTTGATGGCTTGGTTTGATTGTATTTCTGAACAGATATACTGGTAAGGGAGTGTGGATCTCACACTAACAGTATTTTACAAGCAACTAAGATTCTGTTTAATTAAATATAAAACAGTACTGAAGAGTTGAAAGGAACTAATTTGTCAGAATACAAAACAGTATTCAAAGCTTGTAAATCAAGTAGAGAATAAACATAATTCAGGTAGCACACATATAATAATATGCAACTGTGTTCAATATAATTTAATATGTTACAAATTCAAAAGTAATGACCACTATAATGATTAATTTCTTAGTAATGCAAAAGGAAGACTTGTAAATATATGTTTGGAAACATTAAACTCCCAGGCTTGAATATAAGATATTTCTGTGTTGCAGTGATTCTGTGCTACTCTGCTTTAAAAATTGAAATACTTGCCTGTAAGACTATAAAGTTCAGTAATTCATATTAACAAATTTGTACAAGTTTTAAGGATATCTATGGGATCATTATAGCTTTCAACATTGTAACAACTTGTAAACATTTCTATTCGAGGCTAAACATCACAAACTGGACCAAGGAGCTGAAAAAACTGAACCATGGAGCAATCAATTAATTTTTTGTAGCATTTTATTCCCATCAACTTAAGCAGTATTAATAATGCCAAATGAACCGATCTCATCTGGCTGTGTTTTTTACCATGCTGAACTCTGTGATATTTACTGCGGGACAGCTCCGGACAGATAAAATTTAGAATCGTTGCTGCACCTGGTGCCTAGTTAAATCAGGTGCCACTAGACTGTTCGCTTCTCCCATTTCGAATAATCCCCAATTCTAATCACTCCACCTTCAGTCTCTGAAAGACTACATTCTTGTAACATTTTTTTTTATCAATGAATCTGGCAGCTTTGTACCATAAAAAAATGGAGAAAAAATTCTGTCCTCTAAACCATGAATCAAACAGGGAAGACACAGTAAATGGAACAAGCTTCAAATCTTAGACACTTATAATACCTTTTGTGGTGTTTACAATCAATCTGGTAGGACTTCCACAAAATATAGTTGGATGATTTTAAGCATTTCTCTGTTTATCATTCCCTATGTTTGTTTGTGTCTGTGTGTGTCTGTTTGTTTGTGCAAACTATATATCAGATCATGTAAATGGGTTTAACCCTTTATTTTAAATTCAACAGCTTACACAGACATAAGTACAATATTGGATACAGCACATGTGACATTTAACAAGAATACATAAGACCTGTGTCAAAAACATAACATCCATGAAACTATAACGTCACTCAATTACAAAATACATACTGTGGTTGGCTTCATATTCGCGAGGCTGAAATTTCGCGATTTTTCAATTTTTAATGTTTCGCGAGGGTTTCATTTTTCGCGATCTCACCAGAACCCAAATATTTAGTAAAGCCATACCTATGTGTGTTATCATGAGAATAAGTCATGAGTTTGTGATATTTTTCTCATATAACGATGGGCCCGAACACAAAGCACAGGTAGTTAAGTTCAAATTAAGGGGAACGTTTTCCCTATACCTGCATGGATGTAACTTATTATAACAATTCTCATTGTTCTAATCTATTCCCATACAAATATTGGCTACATTTAATAAGAAGGACGTAATCCATTGGCCAATTATTCCCGAGGGTTTCATTTTCGCGATTATTTCCCATTCGCGAATATCGCGAAATTAAAACCCTCGCGAACAAAAAGGCAACCACAGTATATGGTATGTGTAATGATGTTTATATATAGAGACATAATTTCAGCAAACTAACTGTGAATTTTGGGAGGTATAAATATACATTTATTTGAAATATTTTTGAAAAAATACTTACATCCAATCTTGTTTTATAAAGCAGTTTCTGGCAGGTAGGGCTATATAAATATATTGATATATCAATACATATCCAAACGCCACGTCAATACGGTTACCGATTTGCAATGCATGTTGTATTGTTGTATCGAGGAAAAACATGTGCAATGACTGCTAATAAATATAGATACAACCCTGACTTGAACTATAATGTAAACTATTTATATCTGCTAAAGCTATTTTATATTTCTAATGTTCACCTTGAAGACATAAATCAGATCACATGTATTGTCATGTGATCAACTGGGTGAGGAATAGAAGTATACACTTGTTTGTGCTTCCAAGACAAGCTGACGCGTGTGAGCGATGATTTAAGAATATACGGTCATCGGCTCTCGTTATAGTTGGTATCTATAAGTTTACATATTGTATTTCACTTTATAATCCAGTATTTTTCCTCTAATTAGTCAATCAATTTCTTGAGGTCCATAATTACCTGCTTATTTTGAACTGCATGTATGGCAACAGGTGAAACCAGTGCTCGAAACCTTTGGAATAAAATCTAATACTATATTACAAGGGAAAATGTGCTTTGGGGATTCACATTCAAAGAAGCACAGGAAAAAAGGTATACTTACACGGCATAAAAATTGATAAAATATAACTTGTTTATCATCCCCATAACATGTTAACATATAATAGGGAAGGGGTCCAAGTGCTGGGGGGGGGGGGAGGGCAAGGACTGTAAAAAAGAATCAAGATTTTAATACCCAACAGTCTGTATATGGGGTTAAGAAAAAGGAAACCATTTACAGAACTAATGATAGATTTGGCCAATCATTTGAAATGAGTGCCTACCAACCAAAAAGCGAGCATTGCTGTTGATACGGTGGTTATGGCGCCACTAATGTATGGATCGTCCAGCAAGTGAGCAGAAAATAAGGAAATGTCATGATGAAACTGTATAAATGTATAAACTGTTTATATATATATATATATATATATATATATATATATATATATATTCCTTTTTTTTACAGGATAGGTCCATGGCCTGTTGGTGGCACTGTCTACTGAATGAGGATGAAGGTATCCATATAATAATTATGATATGTTATTATTGAGCCTTCAGGATTCCAAGTTTTATATGCAAGGGGTTCGTAATAATCCAGAAGTCATAACCTGTCATTAAGACATTAGAGCAAATCTCTAAGGTTCAACAAGATTTCACAATTATGTCATTGAGGCATCAGCGGATTCAAACCAGGGACTTTCAGCACCGAAGTCCAACAGCTTAACCACTAGGCTACGTCCCATGTCCTAAATATATATGCATGTATGTGTGTGATTAAGAAAATAGGTTTTAATTAGAAAATAATACACAAAGGAAAAGGATCCATATCATCAGTACGTATCAGATATCACTTTATGTGTATCACAATACGTATTGTACCTGGACAGGCTGACCAATAACCAGACCTACTGGCAGGCCATTTTAACAAAGAATCAAAGGTCAATTTGTCAATTTTTTTAAAATAAAATTTAAGAAGAAAGAGAGATATATATATACCATAAAAAGACTCCTGGAGATATTTGTATGCATTTTAAGATAATGTAATGGTAAATGAATACTTATTGCCAAAGGCTAGATATATCACGTTTTTTGTAAAAATTAAAATTTTACTTTAAAATTTAACAAGTGGCTCTTGGGCCATGACACTCAGCTTATTTTGACTGGGTGCTCATTTCTTTTATTAATGTTATACAGTGAAGTCTCGTTATAATGGGGTCCGTTACAACGGAAGACTCGAGTTAGGGACAAATCTCAAGGGAATGATCGAGTGAAAGTTAAAATTGGCTTTGACATAACGGAAAACTTGAGTTCTGGTTCCAAACGGACTAATATAAAACAAAATGAACCTTGCCGCTATAATCAGAATCATTATAACAAACGAGAAGTGCGATGGTCAGGTCCAAGTTTCCCCAGTCCTTTGATCTTTGTTAAACCCAGCCAACACTGACTGGCTAATTAATACATAACAGGGCAGGATTTCACACCTAGGCCATCGTTGAGTGGTTATGTCACCGCTGTTTACTCGACATCACGGTTGAGCAGACCCGTGTTCATTCTTCGCGTATTGCTTGACCAGTAAATGAGATGAATGTCAAAATGTTGGGTAAATAACTTTGCCACATACCTCATTAATTGAGAAACAAAAGATACTATAAAGAATGTTTAGCCAAACAGTCAAGACATAATTATCCAAACAATGTAGCTTTGTATATATGTCCATTATATACATTAACATTGTAAATTTGTTTTCTTTATATATATATATGTTCATTATGTAATAAACGTGCTTTATTTGGTATGAACTTTTTCCTCTTTGTGGATGAATATGCGCGTGTGTGCTTTTATCAGTTTTCTTTCATGCTACAAAACTGCATACTCCGACATTTCATTATAACAGAAATTCGATTTATGGCACTAATTTGCTTGGAACAAACATGTTCATTATAACGAGACTTCTCTGTATATTGTCTGTGAGAATTGCCTATGGCTATACAGGAGATTTGCCTAGAACCTCCAAGGATGTTGCTTAAGAAGAATCTAGGCCTAATGGATAAAGTTTGTGCCCCGACTGACTGTCTGGGTGCTTATATGACATCTTTACCTATAGGTCACAAAATATAGCTCATGGTGACCTAATTTCAGTTTTCCAAGAACATTTGCCGAGGACGTATCAGAATGTTACATTAGAAAAATCTAGGCCTAGCAGATACAATGTGTGTGACCTGACTGACTTTCTGGTTGCTTATATGACTTCTTTTCCTATAGGTCACAAAATATAGGTCATAGTGACCTAATTTTAGTTTTCCAAGAACATTTGCCAAGGACGTCTCAGGATATTACATTAGAAGATTCTAGGCCTTACAGATACAATTTGTGCCCATCTGACATTCAGGGTGCTCAAAATCATGTTTTTGGCCTGAAGGTCACAAAATATAGGTCACCATGGCCTTATTTCAGGTTTCCAAGGGAATTTGCCTAGAACCTCCCAGGATATTGTGTAAGAAGATTCTAGGCCTAACAGATACGATTTGTAGACATCTGACATTCAGGGTGTTCATACAACATCTTTTTTCTTTTAGGTCACAGAAAATAGGTCACATTGATCTAATTTCAGGTTACTAGAGACATTTACCTTGGACCTCCTGAAATGTCACCTTGGAGGATTCTAGGCCTAATGGATACAATTTGTGCCCCATCTGACTGTCTGGGTTCTTAAAATCATGTTTTTGGCCCATAGTTCACAAAATATAGGTCACCATGACCTAATTTCAGGTTTCTAAGGAGATTTGCTTAGAAACTCCCAGGATATTGTTAAAGAACATTCTAGGCCTCACAGATATGATTTGTCCCCATCTGACATTCAGGGTGCCCATATGACATCTTTTCCCTATAGGTCATAGAATATAGGTTACAGTGACCTAGTTTCTAGTTTCCAGGGACATTTGCCTAGGATCTACCTAAATGTCATGTAAGAGGATTCTCAGTCTAATGGATACAAATTGTGCCCCGTCTGACTGTCTGGGTGCTTAAAGTCATGTTTTCTGCCCGTAGGTCACAAAATATAGGTCACCATGACCTAATTTGGGTTTCCAAGGAGATTTGCCAAGGACCTCTCTGGATGTACAGTAAGAAGTTTCTAGGTCTAGTGGTTAAAATTTTTGCCCTGTAATGGACGCACAGCCAGACGGACGAAGGGTGATCGATATAGTTTAGATGACTTACAGTCAGCTGAGCTAAAAATCTTCTGACCAAAATTAAAACCTTTGTTTATATATAGCTTATCAGACAGAGGATATTCTGGGGATGCCCAATATGCATATATCACTGGGGCTAAAATTCATTTTAATATGTATTTAAAGCTTATCATTATAATTGGTAGGACTGACACAATACATGATACAATACATATCACGATATATTCATTCACAATACTATACACGTTACAATACATGAAAGTGGAATATCAGAGTTCAGATTTAAAGTCTTTGCCCTTCTTGGTCTCAAGGGCTAAATCACATTAAGCTTTGCCATACCACTTTACCTCCACTCTTTAGGGTAACGAATAATGAAACAGCCCCTTTTAATTTTTTTTTATTTTGCTTCAGTAAGCCAATCAGATGCAGATTAACTAAATTCTGAGAAAATGATGTCCGTCTTGCACTCGCTAGGCCGCTGACTATTGCTGAATGCTTGTTGCTTGAAAAATGTCTCATTTTCCATTGGGATTTCATTTATTGTCAACGAATCAATACTGAGACATTTGATTATACCGAAAAAATATCTGACTTTGTATTGTGATGTATTTGTGCATCCGTGAATCGTTACAGCCTTAATGGATGAGCTGACCAAATGATGGATCAGATCCAGATTAGGATGGACATTTTGCTTGATTTCAATATGAAATTGTTGACTGAAGATCCTTGGTAATTTTTTTTTAATCCATATGTAATAAAATGATTTGTATATATTTGTCTGTGAATGGCATATATAAAAACAAGGGACCTATGGGTCACGATGCTCAGCTGTTATATATGATAAAAAAATATTATTTAGAAATGAGGCACATGCTGGTTTTGTGTGGTAATAAATATAAGCTGTATTATGAGTTGTTGTTGTTTAGCTTATGTATGATTTTGATAGTACCTTTGGAGACAGGGAAGAGGATTGATTTCATTTATTTAATTAACAATTGGAGTACTATTGTCACACAGATTTTGACTTGGCCATATAACTTATAAGCAGAACATATAATATAAGAGTTTAACTATTTATTAAAAAAAATTACAAATATTGTCCCAAATATAATTTTTATTAAAAATAATAAGAGAATCATATGATTTTTTAAAATGAAATATAACTGATATGATTATTAAAATAATATTAAAGAATATATTCATTAATGCATTCATGAATACATTTTGAAAGTATTTGCAAGAGTATTCATATACTTTCATTTTTACCTGAATTCCCATTCTTTATGCAAGAAATTTTATAATGGAGTACATAATCATATTCGTATTTAAATACAATTACAAAGTATTCGCACCATGTCTGGTATTTATTCAATTTTCACCAAACAATGATGTTGAGAATCCAGAATATACAAAATTCACACATTTAAATAATAATCATAAGTACCTGGTTTTATGGCTTTTATTTATATTAAAAAAATAAATGTAAAAAATTCATTTTGGACTAATTTCACATCAATGTACACACTAGACACAGTAGGAATCTAGATTAATATTATCAACTGCATCTTTGTCTATCATTAATTTCCTTCATATGATCCCTAATGATTAGTAATGAATAATATGATTTACTTCTTTATCATTAAAATTGAACTGAAAAATGCCATAGGTGACTGCATGGTGTTATTTGGAATATGTGACATTCTACCCATCGATACAAGATTCTTATATCATCAGTAACTGCAAGTTAATTTCCTGTTATTATAAACTAACAAATTCCTTTTCTATTTTTCTTTAATTTGTTATTAAAAACCAATAAAAATTTATTAATTTGTTGTTTATTGTTATGTTGTTGGTTAAAACTACTAGATGAGTTGGGTTGGACACCTGGATCAACTGTGGCTGGCCATAAGCTGCCTGGATTCCTGTATGCCTCGCCTCAAGCGTGCATAATTTGATGAAAGGTCAACAAGGTCAACATACAGGTGACTCAAGAGGGGCTGGAGAGAGCCAAAGTCTGACAGGGTGTCATAAAAAACATTAATAAAAGCTACAATTTTTGGCCAATTTCTTTCAGCTTTCTAAACTAAAAAGCTGAAATCCTTATGTGTGCATGATATGAAAATTATATCAACAGTGCTCACGGGAAACAAACGTGCCATGGTCACAGTTGGGCAAAATTTAAGGTACTAATTTTATATTTATACTAATAACTTATAAAATTTGAAAAATTCAGAACTAATTTTGGGTATTCAATTGAATCTTGATTAAATAATGTTACATCCCTGACAAAAAAATCTCTAGCAATGCCCTTGTTAAGGGAGTAAATATATTTCTTGATTTTTTACAAAGTGCATTATGTTTCGGCCCATAACTTAAAACAATTACGCAATACTGACATCATTCTGGGATGTGCATAGAGAATGAAAAATATGTATATTGTTTATGATTAAAGTCAGATCAGTGGTTTTGATATTAGGCAGTCTTGAACTGTAACAATGGGTTTTTCATGGAAAAATGAAGTTTTTCATTAATATCTCGAAGGTATTAAGTCCTAGTGACCAAATTCTTGGCATGGTAGGGGATTTTTGAGACATCTAACTGTAAGCTGAATTTAAGGAACTTAGAGCTGAAGCTGGGGAGCTGAGCTTTTGCAAACTGCATAACACTAGCTTGATGTAAACAATATGTTACAAGGTGCTTGAAAACTTGATTAAAATCTACAGTTTTTGATCAACTGGTTTCAAATTTTTGGTGTTAACAGTTGAAATGCTGACAAAAACATGCTGTGAAAATTAAATCCACAGTACTTACAGGAAAAAAACGTGCCATGGTCAAGTTGGGCAAAATTTAAGGTACCAATTTTTTATTTTTATTAATATTTTAAAAAATTTAAAAGATTTTCATCTAATTTTGGGTATACAATTTAATTTTGATTAATTAAAGTTATATTACTGGAAAAAAGGTCCACAGCTTCAACATTTTTTGTGTTAAGTGATCAAATATCTTTCCTTATTTTTTTCAAAATGCATTATGTTTGGGCCCAGAACTTTTTTAAATTAAATAATACAGACATAATTTCTGGCATGTACATAGGAACTATATAGAGGAATATTTATGGTAAATATGAGGAAAAACAGATGAGTGGTTTTGATATTAGGCAGTCCTAAAGTGTGAAAATAGGTTTTTAATAAAAAATTGAGGTTTCCTTAATTTCTCAAAGGAACAAAGTTGCAAAGACCCAGTTTTCGGCTTGGTAGGAGATCTTGGGGACATCTAACATTATGCCGAATTTTGGATTCCTAGGTCTTACGGTTTCAAAATGTGCCACATCTACAGACGGACGGACGGACGGACGGACGGACAGACGGACGGACGACGGACAATGGACCACGACTATAGCTCAGATGACTTATAGTCAGCTGAGCTAACAAGCTAAAAGAATTTACTAAATAACATTAGAACCTGTCTTTATTCAATAAACAGTGAAAGCATGATAAGGCTGCTGCATGAAAGTGACATCACAATTTAATTTCCATACTCAGTGTGACTGGCCATTGGGTATTACTCTTTAAGACATGGTTTTAATATCTTATTATGGCCATTTAACTGCAGTTTTAATGCCTCATGATTCTTTTTCTGTTTACATTGTATCCATATTCATTTGTATTTTGATCTGTATCTTTCTAATATCCCTTGAATATACTTTATATTTTGGTTAATCATTTTTATTTTGATAAAGTGAGCAGTGATGTAGCCTGTGCCTCAATCACATGTCAAATTTATGAGACAGAAATGAAACTTGGTAATGTGACAGGAGCCTCTCAGCAAAGGATACATTTTCAAGATACTGTGAAACCTGTGTTATGAGACCACCCTTGGGACTGGCCAAAAGTGGTCTTAAATCACAGGGGGTCTTATTAGACAGGTCAGTTATAACCAATGTGAATGTTTTCAGTTCACCCAAGGCTGGTCTTATTAGACAGATGGAACCTGAGACAGGTTCTACTGGACTTAAAAAGTGTTAGACTGACAGACATTGAGCTCAGCCTGTCACTTTTAACTTGAGATCATAAACACAGCTGCATCTTCTGTCTAAATTCTGCAAGTAATTTGATAATGGCTGCTGTAGGTCACATATCTGCAGCACAAGTCAGCCGTTCTATTTTCTCTCTCTCTCTAACACAAAATGCTGATAGGTGTCTCAGTATCTGAACTTTGGTCAGAGTCTTTTTAACCCCTAGTCTACTGAAAACATTGCAGACATATATCAGAAGATACTCACCTCAAGGAGGCAAAAAGCTAGCATTAAGCTTAACTGAATTAAAAGCTGCAGAAAATCTTGACTATTTATATTTAAGTAATTTGCTGAACAGGGGTCAACAGGTGTTTGAGTCCTGCACAAATATGTATTGCAATAGCTGAGTGAAAATCATCAATATTTGTGATTTATAGCCAATGTTGGCAGTAGAAAATGAAGAAAAAAAATGTTGAAATGGATGGTCTTTCACTGGGGGGGGGGGGGGGGGGAGGAGACGCCTAAGAAAGCCCACCCACAAAACATTTTGATCCCAATATTGATATAAAATTAAACTCATCAACCCCAGTAAACCTCCCCTATATAATAAATTTTGACAATAAGATTATTACTGAAAATATCATATAAACTTCTGACTATACTGTATGTATTGACTTTATATTTTATTACTTGACTACATATTTGAATACTTTATATTGCATTAAAAAATTGACCAGTTCTTTAGAATCCTGCACTTAAATACCAAATAATGAAAACACAACCTTGCATATAACAGAAAGCTAATTCACAGAGAAAACAAATGGTGTAACAGTTACTTGAGCTGTTCTGTATATAGTGATATTTAAGGAGATCTCTGGGAGTCTTGAAGATACAAACCAAATAGAGTTCCAAAAAGACACCACCATGGAAGTCATCTTTGCTGAAATGACTGGCTCATTACCATGAAGTCTGATGAGACTGGTTGTATTGTGGCCAACAATCAGGGCTCAAAGACTACTAATCTTCTGTATTGGGCTTGTAATGGGCCGGCTCTTGTTGTTGCCGACCATCTTTTCTTTGTTACTCCGGGGCAAACTTACCCGCTGGGTGAAAGACACACCACATCTTTCCCGTCAACCCAGGACAACCTGACCTAAACAACTCTGACAAACAATTGACGGACCACAATGGTGACATATCCCTTGTCACACACTACAGGTGTCTCTGTGTTCTTAATGACGCTCTGAAACCTCTGATGTCATGGTTGCTCCACTTGGAGAGCACCAAGAACTCTAGCATCTCATCTGAAGAATATCTATCCTGGTGATTGACACAAGATCAACACCCAAGATTACTGTACTGTTTTACTGAGCATGTGATCTTGTTACAAAAATCACAATAAGTACCACTGATTGCATCTGTACTTGTGTTTCAGTTATTTCTTTTTGCTCTCTTAAGTCCATAAAGTAAACTACCCACCTGTTGATACCTCATTAAATATGTGTGGATTTTGCCTATAATCAAACTCTGTAGAGATAATCTATTGGTTATAAGTTTTTGCAAGTTGTGTGAAAATCTATCAAATCCCTGGTAAGTAATCACAGCGACACTAAGGTTAACGAACAGACAGACAGACAGATGGACGGACAGAAGGACTGTGGGTTTACCATAATACGTCCCCTCATAGACAGGTGTATAAAAAAGGGCAGATTGCTATTTAATTAAGGATTTGGCAAAAGAAGGTATGTGACCTGCAGTATGATAATGATGATAAATAAAATGGCTTTGTTTTTTTTTAGGTCCCTTCCCCCACCCCCTGGCATCTGAGCAGAGAGATGCACTATCTTAATGTTATTGTATTTTAGAAAACGTATAGATCTTCAGTAAATTTTTAGTATTTTTTAAGTTATTGGGTCACAATGATTCTAGATGTCAAGGGGGTGGGGGAAGGGATAAGAAATAACTCGGGGGGGGGGGGGGGGGGGGGAAGAGACATTATTATTTGTAATTAAAAATATGTTAAACTAGCTGATAAACCCGGTATACCGGGCTTTTCACCGCGGTTTGGGAGATATATTTACTGAGATATTGAAGGTTGGCTCATTTTTTATTATAAAAGTTAAAAGAAAATATGGATTTTTAGTGGGATACTCTCGGAATACAATATGTACAAATAATTTTTACTGTTATTTTGTGGCGCTGTGCTCGTAGCAAAAATCATATCCCGGTATGTTTACCTTAAAGACCTGGTCAGTGATGGTTTACATTGCGAACCGGAATGAGACGCGGAGGCATACAGTGTTTCGTTGATATTTGACTGGTTTTTATCGTTGGACATATAAAGAATAGGTTGATGTGAGGAAAACATTAGATTAATTAAATGTACGTTGCAAGGAAACTGTTCCTGAAGAAGGAAACAGAAATATACATACATCGTAAGTAGCAGAAGCGGACCCAGCGAGACTCCATGCAGTGGGTCCGTATCCCATTTTCAGACCCCCGACACCACCCCAGCCCTGTTCCTGAATTCGGGACCTTGAATTAGGTTTTGTCATTAATCCTCCTGGGTTTCATAAAGCGAGAAACATGCGTTTTTCTCTTTTACTGACCTCGCATGTGGATCAAATCCCTCATTGAAAGCAAGCGTTATTCATATGAACAATAGTCCTTAGTGTTAGAGGTTAAGTGACCATGCACGCATTCCGGTGATTGCCGGAGGCAATTTGGCTGTGCTCGGTAAAAAAACGGAAAAATCACTCAAAATTATGTGTATATTTAAAATTATTTATTTTCATATCGCCTATGTCACTGCGGGGATAATAACCTTTAAAATGATGTATGGCACAATATTGTACACAACGCGGTTTTAGAGAACACCGCGAACAAACGTGAACTGAATTCCTTTTATAAGTATTAGATAACTTAAGTACAGTCAATTACATGGAAATGAGTAATTATTCACACTCAATTATAATTACATTTTTTACATGAAAATGTCAGGATGACCAAATCCCTAACCATATAGGATGTGAGAAATGTGTGCTTTGCCTTGTAAAGGAATCTTAAATTTAACAAATTTACCTCATGTAGAATCCATGAAAATTCCAAAAATAAACCAAGAATGCACCTAAATCTAATCAGATCAGAAGACCCATAAGATACACCTGCCATCATAAAAAGAAATGAATATATGAATCATTTTGGGATATCACATCACAAATGAAATGTTAAGACTTAAAAATTCGTAAAAAAAAGAAAATCAACGATTTGCCACCAAAAACTAATCAGATCATGAGACCCAATATACCTGCAATCTTGATCAGAAATCCATATGTAATAGTTTTTGAGATATTAGGTTTTATATGCAACATGAAAAAATTTAAAAGTTAGTAAAACAGAAAATCTGAAATCAACCAAAAGTAACCAAATATAATCAACATGAGACCTATAAGATATACATGTCATCTTAATAAGAAGTGGATATAAGTATTTTTTTAGATATTTTTTTAAAGAAACAGACCAAAACCTAATCAGGACAGGGAGACCATAAGATACACCTGTTACATAAAACAGCAGTGGACGAGAGCTTTTAAAGTTTTTTTTGCGATATCGCATCACATATGAATAGAGCTTATCCATCTCTAAACTGCCACCTGTGGTGATGACTGACACTCAATGTTGGGGATCATTTTACTTACAAAAAGATAATAATTTTTTATATATTTCAAATGACAATTTAAGTTAAAAATTTTATCTTATCTTTAAGGTAAGTGCCCGAAAATTTGCAATGGCGACTCACAGCAGATGACCGATGTGTGAAGTCCTGTTCCTGGACAAACAGATGGACAAAGCCAATCACCATATCCCCAACACTGCTGAGATGATGGATAATAAATTTAGCCAAGGAAAGCAACCTAGATGTGACACATCTAGTAAAGGAGCCTAGATGTGACACAGATCTTGGACAGGAGCCTAGATGTGATACATCTTGTACAGAAGTCTAGATGTGACACATCTTGTACAGGAGCCTAGATGTGACACATCTTGTACAGGAGCCTAGATGTGACACATCTTGTACAGGAGCCTAGATGTGACACATCTTGTACAGGAGCCTAGATGTGACACATCTTGTACAGGAGGCTACATGTGACACATCTTGTACAGGAGCAAATTATTAATATGTACATAATCCTTGCAAATATTTAAAGCAAAACACTTATTTGATCACACAATGTATACAAATTTGACTTGGATGGAGCTAGATAGTAAACCTTTTTAATTTACCTGTTGAAACAAGACAGATGAAATTTTGTAACTTACAGGGAAGATACTAGATGACTAGAATTTCCTGAAATGGTCCATATGAACAACACAGTTTATTTTAGTTCAAACTATACTGTTGACCCTGAAAACTTTAATCATTAGTGGAAATAAAGATTATTTTTCAATGAACTGAGACCAAAGCAGGTAGTAGCAAACATTTTGTATGACTATATGACTTGTATGTGTTCACTGAAAGTCAATTTTAAATCTGAAAAAAATATTGAAGCTGCTAATCCCTAGGACAATTAATCTTTTGGGAGGAATTTCAATATTTTAAAATTTTACATTGATGAGAAATTGGGCCAACTTAATCACCAAAAACTCCATGTATTCAGTTAATTGCAACAGATTACAATGTATTTTTTATGTCTGAAATTTATCATGGAATTTATAATGAAATATGATGCCATATGCAATGACCCAGTTCAAGTCTATGATAGTAATTCCTGGGAATACCTTTTTACCACTATAAAGCATTGTTGCATGGTCTTTAATTAACTTCTTTGTCTTTAATTAACTGAGCATTTAATATATATTTGATTTTATATATATATATATATATATATATATATATATAAATCATATGAGCACATTATGTTAAATGTAACTACTCTTAATAAAACCAAGATTTATGATCTCATAATAGCGACATGTATCATTTTCATTTGATATTTTAAACCCAAGGCAGTACACAGAACCAATTAGCTGCAGAACAAGATCAAATACTTTATAAAGAAACTGTAAGCAAATCAGAAACAAGGCATCTTTTATAATACTGCCAGGAGCATACATGCAAAACCCACTGAAAAAATTTGTAAGTAGGATATGGAAACTTGAACATTCAACCAGTTTTTCTGATGGAACACCTGTATTTTTAAGAAACCTGAGACAGCCCCTTTCCTCTCGTGTTGCTTCCAACCACAGGCTCCAGGTAATTTACCTAATATTGTTGAATCTCCGCAAAAAGCGCCTAGTGTTTTATGTGACCATGTTGCCATAGCAACTAAAGGTCAGACAAAGGGGTAAATGAACACAAATAAAAAGAGCCGTAAAATGTGGCTTCAATTAGGGAAAATTCAGCAACTTTAAGAGGAGGGGTCCTGATAAGTAAATATTTCACAGTCATCACAGATATGGAAACAAATTAGAGGGTTGTCAGCAGAGCACTGACACCCATCCCCTTTATATCATCTTGGAATGAAGTCTGGGCTGTTATGCAGATTCAAACCACATTTTTTTTTACAAACAAAAAGTGCTACAGGCCTAAAACTTTCCTCTTTGGAATAAAAGAATCATTATATCAAAATACTATAATGCGCAAGTTCCACATGGGAAAAGATAAGGGATATTGTGATACTCTACATATTATGTAACACAGTTTGACTAGTCATACAGGTGCCTGGATGAAATTACAACTTGAGTAACTGGATGTAATTATAAATGTCGGAAAACACTAAAGTCTGACTGTATTAATTTCAACCTACTTTTTTCAGTAGGCTCTGAAAAATCAGATTCCCTAAAGCAACATAATTATAAATTAAATGTTCTGGAAAGGGGTCCCATTGAGCCAGTGTTATGTTTCAATATAAATAATAAAACATTAATAGTTTCCTTTGATTTAATTAATTAATTAAAGCAAAAACATATTTTCATAAAATAACTTAAGCACTGCAAATGGTGCATAATATGCCCATACAACCTCTGACCTCATTAAACATGCATGATTTTGCTGAGAATGTAATTCAGGGGGGAAAAACTATATTATTTAATACTCATCATGAGTAATATGATAATCAATCAGATTTTTTGGAAGTCAGGGCTGTGCCATCAGGGTGTAGTGACCTCATTAAATATGCATGGATTTTGTTGAAAATAAGACTAAGTTAAGATATTATATTGATTAATGTTTACTATTGAGTTTTATCAAAATCAACTATATTCCTTGTATGTTATTGCGGCGACACCACATATTGGTCTATACAAAGCAGCCTGGTGACCTCTGACCTCATTATGACCTCAAATATGCCTGAACTTTGCAGAGAATTTAATTGAGGTGAGAAACTCTATTGGTCAATATTTATAATCCGTTTCATGAGAATCCATAGGACTTTTAGTAAATCACCAAAATACCTCCAAAGTTCAGTGCCCTATGACTAACTAAATAATAGGTTAATTTTGCGAGAAATCAAACTAAGGCGAGATCTCTTATTGATTAAAATTTCTGTTGAATTTTATAACAAGTGACCCGTGGGTCATGACGCTCAGCTGACTGACACGTTGACAATATGTCCTTGCACAGACAACCTAATTAAGGTAATGTAGGTGGCATCATTGTTCATGCATATTAGCTTAAGTTCATCAAGACCCATAAGCACAACAAATCTGATGACAAACCAACCTGCCTTTCATGAGTAATCTGGCAATTTGTGTGTATTTTGCATTATTTCTAGGGTGCTCAAACATACCCCAAAACTCTGAGAATATAGTTCACTGTGACCTAATTTCAGGTTTCAGGGGAGAACTTTTGAGGAACTCTCAGGATGTCAGGTTAGAAGATTCTGGGCCCAAAGGTTATGATTTGTGCCCTACTTTGGTATCAAATTTTCAATTATTCTGAGGGGTGCTTATATTTATAAGCCCCACAGCTCAGAAAATATGGGTGACAGAGACCTAAATACATGTTTCCAAGGAGATTTTCATAGACCTCCCTGGATTTTAGGTTAGAAGATTCAAGATCCAATGTTAATGATTTGTGTCCTGCTCTGGTATCAAATTTGTATTATGATGGGGGTACTTATAAGCCCAATAGCTCAGAGAATATGGGTAACACAGACCTAATTTCATGTTTCCATGGAGACTTTTCGTGTACCTCTCTGGATTTAAAGTGAAAAGATTCTATGTCTAATTGTTACAATTTGATCCCTGTTAACAGATGACCACATCTTTTAAGGTCTCAAAAATAGAAAAAATACAGGTGGCACCATCAGTCTGCAGAAACTGATGAAAAACTCCATGATGAATATCCATGCAAAGAATCATGGTGAATGATGCATTAGTTGTTCAGATACTTGAGCTTTTGTATCAAATTTTTCATTATTCTGGGGGGTACTTTGGAGCCCCATAGCTTGAAGAATGGGTAACAGAGATCTAATTCCAGGTTTCCAAGGAGATTTTTCATGGACCTCTCTGGATGTAAAGTTAGAAGATTCCAGGTCCAGTGGTTATGATTTGTGCCTTGTTAACGGACAGAGGGCCGAACGGACGATGGACAGAGAGTGATCGCTATAGCTCAGATGACTTACAATCAGCTGAGCTAAAAATCTATCATATTCCTTGTAAGTTATAGAGGCGACACCACAAGGTAGCCTAGTGACCTCTGACCTTATTTAATATGCCAGGATTATGCCTATAATGAAACTCTGGTGATAAAATCTATTGTTAAGGAATTATGGTGAGTTCGTGAAAATCCATCAAAGCCCGAGTATGTTATCATGGCGACACTAAAGTTATTGGACAGATGGTGGAACTGCCAGACCGACGATGGGGATAACATAATAAGTCCAGTCATAGACAGGCATATAAAAATAAGATCTGGACAGCCATGCAAATCATCTAGAATTATATATTTTACTGATAACATCTTAATCATATTTTATATATATATATATATATATATATATATACATATATATATATATATATATATATAATATTTTCAAAATTGCTTTAATTTTTTTTTTCCAAATTTTTAACAAACTAAAATATAAAATACTCATCTGTGTGTGAGGCTTTGAAGATTACTTGCACCATGTACACATGTTAAAGGGGAGTTTTCTATATCTGCTCTGCTCAAGTCTTACAAATTACCATTTTTACTGGCATCACGCTGCACCTAGATGATCTATTCTGGGACCACAACAGGACTAGGCCAAGTCTGAACCAAGATCAGATTTGGTTGGCCTGTACCACTATTCAATGTCACTCCAGTCAGAAACCAAAATGGGTTCTGCCTTTCTACTATGTTTTGTTTTTTTGGCTGCACATAATGAGGCTTGTGCCAGTCTATGTAATGTAATATTTAGTTTTTTTGTGCAATGCCCCTGTGTTATTACAACATTACATTTATTTTCTTTAGTAAATTTTACATTTAAAAATGCATTTTTTCTTATTTTACTTTTTGTTACCATGGAAACACCATCTGCTGGGGCTGAAACCACTGCTTTCAACAAGACAAAACCACTTACCCATAAAATCTGATTACGTCAGTCACATTTTTCAATACTGTTCTATTGTTACTGTTCGGTAGAATCAATCACCAATATGATACTGGTACTGTTGCCCCATCTGCACTCCCGGCCGCAATGTTTAACTCTTGACCTCTGTATTTTTTACAGGGATTTTTAAGATAGATTCTGTATTTGAAATGTAGTGATAATGTTTGTTTAATCTGTATTACTTTATAATACCAAGCTCATTTATCAGACATTTCTGCTACAAACTTTGCAAGTTTTATTATGGAATTAGGCAACATATCATAGAAGGAGCACTTCATGATAAAAGCATTTGTTGAATCAGTATTACCATATATTAAAGAGCCCATTTAGCAGCTATACTTGATATGTATAGACATTTATGTATGGACTTGAGAAATCAGGCCTGTTCTATCTTGAGTCCAGCAGAAAAAGAAAACTTTTTCAAACACCGATACTATGAAGACTTATATACATACCGTATGCAAACTACTTACAGAATATTATGAATCAGGCTTTACATTCCCAAGCATCAGCTCTGCATGAAGAGATAAATTTATTACACATTCAAGTAAAACATGTGCATAAATTTATATAAAATGCACATGATAATCTCAAATTTCTTTTAATAAGGAGATTTGTAAAGGACTGGAACTTGGACTTGGGTTCTGAATGACTTAGACTAGAAGATAGTGCCAGATCAGCCCTATGACATTAGAGAGTCTACAACCAGCATACTGGCAGTCACAGTGCGGTAACATCCTACAGCGAGGAATGCAGTTTAAGGAGCTATGAGGATGCAAATATTTTTATCATTTCTGACAACACCTCATGGCCTATAAGTACCCTGTCACTTGACATAAACACCAGACTCATCATTACCTTAGTATACTTTCTAACAAGAACAAAAAAGTTTTTTAAATCACCATACTGGTAAATCCCTCCACAGGTTTGTTGGATTTCTCACTGCATGAATACAAGCATGGTCACATGGGTTACTGGATGCAGCCAACTTGTATGCGCTACAGGAAATATACTTGTTACCATTGGGATGGAGTTTCATTTGGATTATGAGTTCACATGTATTCTTTTGTGTTAATTCATCATTTGTGGCCTAACGTTAAGATTATTGGCTGTTTACCACGATATGAATGAAACATGTTGAAGACCGCTGCGATGCATTCTTTGACATGACTTGTATCACGACCTAAGTTAGGCTTACCAGTCCTATTTATATGCCTAATGAATCAGGTTGTCACAGCTAACTGGAAGATGGTGGACTTGAACTCAAACTTGAATGACTGGGGTGACTTGGCTTCAGGTGACTTGGACTTGGACTCTGATAGTGTGGATTGGTCTGCATCACTGGCATTTGTTTATAAGGTACAAACATACAGGAAATAACAGTTTTACGGCTGAGAGTGGAAATGTATTCAGAACTAAATTTCTTCACATTTAATGAATGTTAAGTCTAGATATAATTATTCCATTTTGATAAAGTCAATTGTCAAAAAGAAAACATGATGCACCAGATTTGCACAATGCCCTGATAAATTCCCATCAAATGTGCATCCACATGCATAGACTAGCCAAGCCAGTATGCTTTAAATAAGAAGTCTCAGCCAATAAATTAGGTTTAGAAGTTGCTACTAGATTGCCACTAAATGTCTAGTATATAACATGTTACACCAAACAAAGCTGCATGAAAACTGTCTGGTACAGTGAACAAAAAGGTGGTAGTTAGCGCCACCTGTCAAAGCCTAGCTTAACTGAGGGTGTTCTCTTGATACATCAACAATATTTCCCTTCAAATAAAGCTTAGGTCATTCAATCATTGCTGTACTCGACCTTAAGTGTAACCTACTTATATGCAAATGAGAGGGGATCACCCAATCCTTCAACAGTCTTGTGAAATATTAATATGCAAATATCAGGGTTTCATCCACTTTTTGGCTATTTGTATGAGCAATTAAAGAATTTTTTTTCATTATGCGATACGTATCCAGGAGCTGAAATAAATTTTGTTTTGCATATATTTTCTATACTGTCAAATATAACTACTAACAGCCTGCCAGTGTGTCAGAATAATTACAGTTCCTGATAAAATACAGGCACATAAAATACGACACACGATCCTCTTAACTGTAATATATATATCTGTGACCTGATTTAAAAGGCAAAAATTTATCTTCCTCCTTTGCAATTCCCTTAAGCGTTCTCAGCTTTCAAGTAATTAATAAAACTCCCTGGAGCATTTGGTATGTTGTTGAAGATATTGTAAAATTCTGTATACACACTGGTGTACAGGACAGATCAGGTATATCTATAAACATGACGACAGCAGAATTATGAAACAGCTCTTTAAATTCAACAATAGAAATAATATCTAACCAATACTAGGAATAAATGAGACCATCCAGAGGAACTCTGAGGGACTACATATCCTGAAAATCTGAAAAGGCTATTGAAATAATGAACAAATGACTGAAAATACTATTGATATGTCCAATTACTGATATATAAAGTTTCAAAATACCATTACACTATGGAAGTACTGAGATTTCAACCTTTTCTTCACAACATAATAATTAAAAAAAAAAATTATTTGTTGCATCAAAACAAATTTTTTTAACATTGAAATTGTGAATGAACAAACAATTTCTGCAGTTAATAATTCATTTTGATGAAATTTTTAGATTTGAGCTTAAATCTAGGAGCATTTTAAAAAACATACAGACAAAAGTTAAAAAAAAGTATGTTAATGTAACATAAATACTTTAACACAAGGGACCCATGTGTCACGGCGCTCAGCTGGAGTTTGAAATTTTTGCAAATACAAAATATGCAAAATATTCTATTGTAATGTTTTTTATATGTATATAAGCATATGAGAAGCTAAGAGGAAAGGGGCCCTCCTACTTGGTTATAGTAAAGTTCTAAATAGTGACTGCAATACTAATACTCTGACAAGACTGTCATGAAGAAAAACAGTAAAACTTTTGAGATACTGTGATGCATATGAAAAACTTACGAATGGACAATCAAGTGGACAGAATGGACTAAAACCTAATTTCACTTTCAAGGGAGTAATGCATTTCAATTTTAATTAAAGCCTATTTTTTTAGCATATCCACTGTTTCCATTTATAGTTTTTATCAGATTCATTTTTTATTTATATGTAAAAAAAATCTGAAAATATAAGTTAAAATATCAGAATTCTAAGTTGCAATCATTATTTATCCAGAGTTTTAGCTCATATTGGGTCATATTATGCATACACATATATTTTATTATTCATAAATCACAAATATTTAAACTGAATTTAAAAGAAAATAATGTGCACAAAATGGCAACTTCAAGATTATTCCTTAATTCACTATTAAAAAGTTTTGTACATTGGAGTTTTCAGTACATGCTTAATTTTATTCACCAAAATAAAAGATTCAATAGATTTGATAAAACAAAAACATATTTTCAAATAAAGTATACACACTGTGTACATTTGATAAAATAAAAACATATTTTCAAATAAAGTATACACACTGTTGGTTGAATGAGGGACAAACAATATCACTGTGCTAATTACTATCTCAGCTATAATTTATTACTGGAATAAATAGTCAATTTTACCCCTGGTGAAGTTTTTACTCTTCTGAAGTAAGGAATTACTTATCTGATGAACTTCCACACTTTCATAGCAATACATGACTTCATGGACACAATTAAATGTAAACTTTAATCACTGTAACCCTGGTTTTACAACACAAAATCTAAAATGTAGCATGTCCAAGAATAAGAATGAATCAAATACAGAAAATTATAACATTCATCTAGTTTATGCACCATCTGGGAGGGGGTGTGCAGGGCAGAGGGGAATCCTGTTGGCATATTGCATCAATTTGTCATTGAATGTTTCTGATATCCTATGATTTCATTAAATGTACGCCTAATTTGAAATAGGCTACATAAATTTGATTTAAATCAATTTCAAAACAGCTTATATATGCACTTGCAATTTATAAAATATAATATTTAAAATAAAGAAAGACAAACATCAGCTAGGCTTCGCAAACTAATCTTGGCAGTCTCAATTCGACTTACCATGCTTCATCTTCTAAGCCAGTTGCAGTTCATGGATGGTTGCACTAGGCATATTCAAGATTGATTATTGACAGCATCCAGACAGCGTGATCATTTGTTAAAGGCTATATTCACCACGCATTCAAGTGGTAGGTGGGGCCACCTGTCTGGTCTACCAGAAATTTTCCATGATGAATAGACATGCCAAATTTAAGGCCAATACCTTGTGCCACTCCGGAGATATGCGCAATTTTCACCGAATGTACATATATTAATGGACACCACGGCAAAATGATTGCAGATTGCACCACCAGTCTTATGTACAAGATGGAGGAGTCCAAGATCTATGGATATGCACAATTTCAGGCCAATAGGCCGAATCACTCCTGATAAAAGGGCATTAATTTATTTTACAAATAGGGAAGGTAGGTGGCGTTACCGGTCTGGTCTACGAGAATATTTTCAACAATGAATGAACATGCCAAATTTCAGACAAATACCCTGATTCACTCCAGAGATAAAAGCAATTTTCACTGAAAGCACATATACAAATCGACGCAATGGCAAAAAAATTGCAGATGGCACCACCAGTCTTATGTACGAGATGGAGGAGTCCCAAGATCTATGGATATGCACAATTTCAGGTCAATAGGGCAAATCATTCATGAGAAAAGGGCATTAATTTATTCTATAAAAACAGGAAGGTAGGTGGCGCCACCTGCCTGGTTTTTGAGAAAACTTTCTAAGATCAATAGACATGTCAAATTTCAGATCAATACCTTGAACCACTCCAGAGATATGAACAATTTTTTACCCAAAGCACTTGTACAGATTTATAGACGCCACGGCAAACAACTGCAGATGTCGCCATCAGTCTTGAATACAAAATGGAGGTATTCAAGATCAATGTACATGCATAATTTCAGCCCAATCTGTCCATAAGTTTTAGACTTTTAATGCTCACAGTACTGTCAAGTGGCAATGATAGGGTATTAAAAGGCAAAAAAAAAATAGAAAGACAGAAGGTGGTGCCACCTGTCTTCTGCAAAAGACAAAGCTATCCAAGATCTTTGGTCAATTTGATTTTTGAACCAATCCATGCATCCCTCATTTAGACATATTTATGATTTTGTGTGATTTTCACTATATATCATCATATGGCAACATTCATGGTCAAGGCTACTCTAATAGGAAAGGCCATGACCCCAATTTAAATATACAGCATCATCCCAAGTGACCCCATGTCTATGTATATGCATAATATGAAAGAAATCTGTCCATTAGTTTTTGATTTAAAATGCTCACAGTATTGTTAAGTGGCAATGAAGGGGGTATTAAACGGCACAAAAACAAGTAAAGGATACTAGGTTGCGCTACCAGTTTCCATTACATGACAACACTATCCAAGATCTTCGGTTGAGTTGATTTTTGGATCAATCCATGCAAGATTTCTTGAGATATTTAGCAATTTGTGTGATTTTCCCCCAAAATGGACCTATTCAAGGTCAAGGTCACTCACCTAGTGAAGGTCATGACCCTATTTTAAATAGGCTTCATCCTCTCACCCATATCCATGCACGTGTCAGGCTTGGTAAAGATCCGTAAATATTTTTTGAGTTATCGCGTCCAAACAAAATCTCTGTGGCAGCAGCGGCCACGGTGGAGGCGGCAGTCACGGCACAACCATGCCTAAACTATAGTATCTCCAGACCTTGTCTGGTCATACAATTATTGGTCTGGGACTACTCAACAGGTTCTTAAAGCTGAAACTTCATGTCTGCTCAGTGTGGTCCATGACAACTTTGAAATACCAGCTGGATTTAAAAGAATATTATTGATTTTATATATTTTAACTTTAAATTGCTCTTAAATCTCCCACAAGTTCATATCTCAACTAGAATACGGGTAGTCGACAAGCGACTACGTGTATCCGCCAAAATCAGAGAAGGAGGGGTGAAGTGAGGCATGGATTGAGTGGCAAGGGGATATAGAGTTACATGTGTTAAATATTAGAATGGATCTCTGTCACATAAACATGATTGTAGGTGGCGCCACCTGTTATTTGAACGAGAAACTATCCAAGATATATACACATGCAAAATTTCATGTGGAAAAGTCAAACCACTGCAGAGATATGAGTGATTTTATCCCACTGCAGACAAACAGATGGACGCTGTGCAAAAATGGCTGCAGGTGGCGCCACCATTTTTGTTCATGTTATAAAGCTATCCAAGGGCTACATTTGTGTAAATTTTTTTTCCTGATTGGTCAAACGGTTCCCGAGATATGAGCTTGGATGTCTGCAGTGTTAACGTGAATGTAGGTGGCGCCACCTGTCATAAAATCAAGAAAGCTATCTAGGATGTATAGGCATGCCAATTTTAGGTGAATTAGTCAAACCACTGCAGAGATATGAGTGAAATTAACCCCAGGCAGATTAACAAATGGACACTGTGCAAACATGGTTGCAGGTGGCGCCACCTTTTGTTGTTTATGTTATAAAGCTATCCCAGGGCTACATTTGTGTAAAATTTTTTTCCGGATCGGTCAAACGGTTCCCGAGATATATGGGTTTATGTGTGGAGCGTTAACGTGAATGTAGGTGGTGCCACCTGTCATAAAATCAAGAAAGCTATGTAGGATGTATATGCATGCCGATTTTTAGGTGAATTAGTCAAACCACTGCAGAGATATGAGTGATTTTAACCCCAGGCAGATGAACAAATGGACACTGTGCAAACATGGTTGCAGGTGGCGCCACCTTTTGTTGTGTATGTTATAAAGCTATCCCAGGGCTACATTTGTGTGAAATTTTTTTCCAGATCGGTCAAACGGTTCCCGAGATATATGGGTTTATGTGTGGAAACAGACACACAAACGGACGCTGGGCAGAGACGAAAGGTCAGAGGTCAAGGTCACTTGGTTAGGCACCAGTTCACATGTGACCCGATAATTTGTGTAAGTTTCGGGAAAATCTGTCCATTAGTCTCAGAGGAGTTCTCCGGAAACGAACGCGGCGGCGGCGGTGGAACCCGGTCAAAAACATAGTATCCGCAAAACTTCGTTTGGCGGATACAATAAATGGAGTTTCAAACATACGCCCTTTAAGTTTTTTTTATATTTGCAAATAGTTTTTGGAAAGCCTCTTTTTGAAAATTTAAAGAATAATTTTATTCATGTACAGTTCAAACTTTAACATCCTATAAAATCATAATTTTGAAACACAGAAAATAAGTCTGGAGAAATTTACTTATATTCCAGCATGATGCAAAGAGGTTATCAGTATGTTCCAGGTATGCTGAACAAATGATATTTTAAATAAATATAGAAAATTAGTTAATATATTTTAAAATCTAAATAGTATCAAAAAGTATTGGAAAACTCAAAGTTTCTGTATTTACAATATGTAGAGCTTTTATATTCACAGCTTTAAGTATAAGAAGCCTACATATCAAAGAGTCTCATAGCAGCGGTTTGTAAATTATGAAGGGAAATTGAAACAATGTTACCGATGCTCATGAGACAATTCTGAGATATAATATACCCAAGGTGGATGCTCTCCAAGAATATGGCCATTTGAACGAAGAATTAAGTGATAGGGCACATGGACAGAGTGTCAAGATGATATTTATTAGCACAATTAGAGGTGAGAATTAGTGGAGGAGGAAAAGACACACCCCTCCACATCACTAATTATCACCCAGCTGGACACCTGCGTGAGCTGCTCTTTTAGTACTTGACAGATTTAACAGGCTCAAATAGAAAGGAGGACTCTCATATAATTTAATACAGGAATACACAATCTGTATACAAGGTTCCCACAATTTTTTGTATCAGATTTTTAAGGTCTCTTCAAGGGTTTTCCCCATGTACACACATTTAAATATTTGACACAGAGATTTTTCTGGTATGGTCTGCTTTGCTTAATCACCATATTCATCATGTCTGGTTTACAATAAATGAGTACATCAAATTAAAACATGCCTTACACCTTCAGGTCCGTCATAGCCAATATTAGAGTGAAATCCAAGGTCTTATTCAAAGTTAGTAAAAATTCAAGCACCTCTTAGGCCTTGAATGTACATAAACTTTTCAAATTATTTTTAAGGTTTTGAATCTTGTGGAAACACTGGTATATATCACCATACCTTACCATTGCATATAAAAATGCAGTCAGTTAAAAATGTACTGGAGTGGCACAGACATGATATTTAATTTAATTTTTATTTTGTTATTTTCATTTAAAGACAGAAGTTTGGGTGTATAAATAATTAGGAAAGCTTAAGAAAAAAAAAACACTGCTGCTAATCCTGCACACAAAATAAGCATGGATAAGTTTATAAACTGTGAGAGACTAAGAGATATATATATAACTAAAATTATACTTGTGCCATTTAAAGGCAAATCCACATTTGTTGTTATGGTTCTGTGTGTGAGTGAAGTGTATTTATGATTACCTAACAAAACTGCGTGACAAGAGGTCCAATCTTGTGCATGCATGACAACTCATGAAGAAATATGAAAGAAGATACACAGAAAAAAACACTGGTTGGAAATTTGAAAAAGCTTGATTTAGAAAGATGTATATGGCTACCTGGTGTCATGCACAAAATATTTGTTTTGTGTCACAAAACATACCCAATGCAAGCTTATTTCCACTTGTATACAGGAGAAAAGCAAAATTTTTCACAATGAAGTAATGGCAGATATCATAATATTTTATAAAAGAACACCATACTTCATGCATATTAAACATGCCTGGTATGTGAATGGGTCCCATTAAATGTATGGAGACATGTTTAGGTGTTGAAAGGGGTACATGGATGAATGCAGGGACAGACAGAAAGACAGATATATAAATAGATAAATAGGAGACTGAACAGATATGTTTCACAATTTAATATTAAGAGGTACAGGTAATTACATATTAGCAAATTGATATATCAGTTGACACACAGAATAACTACCAATACACCAAAATATAATGAAAGAAATAAAGGTTTAATATGAATATGAAAGTGTAGAAAACTGTAAATGGTTATCACAGACAACAAGAATGACTTCCCTCTGATATAATTATAAAATTACAGAAGATGATTCACTTAAGCATTAGACATGGTTTACTATGGGCCTGTACACATTATAATTTTCAGGTACATAAATTACACATGATAAGCCTGTGACCATTATCATCAAGCAAAGATTCAGGTTTCTTGCTAGCTGAATAAAAAACATTTTACATGTACAATCATTCCCATAAAAGAAGAAACAAATTATTTGCATGGTTAGAACAGGGCAGCTCTAACTTTATAGGAATAATCATGCAAGATCTGCTTTGTTGTAGAGGTTTCTTAGTTTTAACGCTAACATGTGCAAGCTCAGTATGTTGTTCAGGTACTGATCTCATGACAGTGGGGCTTACTGGAAATGAGGGAGTTATGCAGGCACTCATAATTACGATTTAAATAGAAAATATTATAATCAAGTTTACAATGGTTGTATATAATATGTTATGCCATTATGCCAAGAGCTTTTGAATACAGGGTGTAACAGTTGATGACTATTAAAGACTAAGCCACATAAATATAAACATGTTAAAATTATTGTACAATGTAAGGAAAAATCTTAAATGGTTTGCTGAAACCTCTAGTGCACAAGGCATCTGTTAGGGTTTGCACTGGTACATCAGTACAGTAACAGTCAGCATATAAAAGTATTACTACAAGTGATGTAAGATGTGTAATAAAATATATATAATGAAAATCTCTAGATGATTAAGTATAATGTCAATTTTGGTGAATGTGAATATGAAAGAGAATTGTGAAGCAGGGCAAGAGCCTGACAGTTAACACATTGCATGTTCATATGTTAAAAGTCATCAACACCAGTGCAGGGACCATTGATCAATTATAAATGATGATCAGTCAGCTGATGCAAATGATCCGATGATTGATGCAAACAAACATTAGAACAATCTGTGTTTACTGGTAAATTCATGCCTAAATTTACTGTACAGGCTATAGACTACAGTGTTATTAGATATATTAGCAAATATAAGGCCTATTTATCAACAAAGAGAATGTACAGGTCTATATTTTATCAGAAATTTCATACAACTAGAGCTCAACCAATTGTTATTGATGACTGGTCGTGAAATTACAACTGATCCCCAACATTTCTCAAAAGTGACCAATATTCGATCATCAGTTGCTGATATTCTGCTGATGGTCGATCATGACCAAGGAAGTGACTCAAAACACTAATCAACACTATATTATTCACCTTCTTGTGTTAACAGTTTGACACAACGCCATCTTTTATCCCTCAGTGACAAAGCCATTAGGCCTATGGGTCCGTTATAAATTCAAGCCCTGTTAACAAGTAAGGCCCATTGACTGTGAGACACCTTACTGGTTCTATCTAGAGGTAACAGCCAATCAGCCCACCTCACGCAATGTCGAAAGCCACACCCATATCTTAATACAGGCGGCATCACAGTGGCAGCTAATCAGGGCTGTTCCACAAAAATAATCAGGCTAACTTAGAACCCCCGGGGGCATGAGTACATTGTTATGCCAGTTTAATGAGCTCACACTCGATATTCTGTCCAGCAAGGCACTTATGTATGACATTTAATCATGCAAAAGGCATATCATGAATCAATAGACATGACACACATGCACGCATATTTTATCTCTCTTTCTCTCTCTCTCTCTCTCTCTCTCTCTATATATATATATATACATATATATATATATATATATATATATATATATATATATATATATATATGTGAATATCTTTATGCCTGAAACTGATATTTACATAATGAAATAATCCTATCCTCTGATAAATCAAAGGCCATATTTGAGTTTTTAAATAAATCATAATAGATTTTATTAATATTTTTGTCACAGCATCTTCCCCAGAGATAAAATAATAAAAATACCAGAACCAAGAATTTTTTTTATATTAAAAGTGATATTTCAAATATGGTGGAAGTTTGAGGTACGGGCAAAACTATGGTAACCAACAGAGAAGAAAGAGGTCACAAAAGCTTATAAAAGTCAGCTGAACTAAAATGTATGCAGCTTTTCTAAATTTCTAACTTTTTGTTAAATATTTTATAATTAATATTCACTTAAATCTCGGTTATCAACACTTCTAATCAACATCTGTCCATCTATGTGTGAGTTGATCTTAATGTTCACACACTAACCCTTGGTATTAGTTTAATGTTTACATTCCATGATTCATAAGCTCTTAGTTAAGGAAAATCTCCACAAAGACTGGCCTGTTAAACCATTTTTTTAAATACCCCAAAAAATATTATGGAGATTTCTCACGGTTTAGTTTAAGAAAGTCCCACCAGATGGCAACAGTTATCAGAACATCACCTTTGTTTCAATGTCTCCAACCACTTAACACTGGCACAGCTCAACTTCTAGAGAATAATGACTAGAGGGTAGTGGGACTGATACAAACAAAGACATAACTGAATATATTTCTCTTATAATTTGAAGCTTATTTATTGCTATTTTCATGATTCTTAAACAAACTTTTAGGCACAACAAGCCTAAAAATGTGCAAAAAGTGAACCCCACACATTTAGCCCACTATGCTCTATATCTTAATTAATAGCTCATGTCCAGCAAATGAATTTGCTCTCCTGTATTTTGTATCATTTTCAAGCCTGTTCTGTCATCCTCTACTTAAATGCTGAAAATAAGTAATTTGTAGTAAAAAAGTCCTCTTTTGTCAATTCATTTTTATGGTTAGACTGATGATAGAGGTAAGATTCTGTAGTCATAAACAGAATTACATTTTTTTAAGTCTGTTAATTCATTTATCATGTTTCTTATTTGCAATTTTCATTACTTTTATCAAAAGTTGTTTTCACTTGATTCAGGTTGTCACTCATGATAATTTCCTCCCTTTGATTCCTTTAAAGGCAGGATAAGATTTTCATGAAACTCACCAACAATAGTTGGTCTTGATTACAAAATGTAACTTTTAACTTAGTTGTAAATATGTATCTATAATTCTCTTCTACCACCCTCCACAACATGCCTTAAATAAATGCTCATGACACTCAGCAGTTCTTCAGTCAGTGGGCTAATTAAGGTAGCACAATTAGCAGAATCCCCTATATCTAAATCAATCCAAAAGTTGTTTTACAATAAAAGACCCAATGAAGCATACATTATTTTAAAGTTGTTACAGTGTTATTTCTGATGGTTTACATATATTTTATTTTTTCATTCGTTTCACATTTGTAAAATTTTGAATTCTTAAAAGGTGCACTATTTTATAGTTCTTCTGGGTTCATATATCTTTTCAATGAATATGAGGATCTCATACATGATTATCAGGGGTAAATTCTGTAACCAGGTATAACTGGCTGAGGCTGAGGGGGCATGAACATATGGTAGGCTGAAGCAGTACTGATTGAAAGCATGTACACTGTCTTTGTTTGCTACATTAGCCATAGAGACTGACACTTCAAAGACCTAAGTGGGAAATTCAGAAAGTTATTCCTCTCATTTTCTACAATTACGTGCCCTACTCAGGTTTTCACCTGACAGATCTCAGAGGATTGGTCACAGTAACCTTATTTATGAATGGCTGATGAATATAATAGTATTGTGTATCTTGAGGTTACAAGCGGGACTTTTTGGTGGGCATGGTCTGTGCTATGGTGCCTGCTAATGGATGTACCGGTTTCTGCATTGTACCTGAGAATGCTGTTGCTCTCCTGTCTTCTCATATTCTTCTCCTTTTTGCCCCCCTCCCCCCTCGGCACGCTGGTGGCTGAAATGACTCTCTGCTTGGCTTGGTGGCATCTTGTCTTCGACTCCAAGTAAAATTTTACACCTAGGGAGTGTCCAAGGAAAGGGTCTAAGACCCTTCCAACATGAACGCTCGGAGGGTTTAATTCATCTTCAGTCAGTCAGTCTTATTTCTAAAAGGAGATTTAACCCCAACCAGTCAGAATGTAAATTAAGGCATTAACAATTATGATTCCTGCCCTGAGAATACATGCCCATCACTAAAGCTCAGCACAAATGAAAGTCAGCTGAGTCGATATCCACAACTGTAGAAGGGGCCCACTGGAAATTGTTTGGTTTATCCTGTCTCCAACTAGACACAACAGAAAATGAAGAATTTCATCTAGGAAATGTGTACTTACACAGATCAAGCACGTGGAGATCATGGTGATCCAAAAGCTCATGGTCCAACATTCCCATTCCAATCATACCTGGGCGTGGACTGCAAATTTAAAAGTTTTTTTTATCTTGAAGAAAAATATTGAAAAATATTCTTATACTCTCTCTATATTATATCTAACTTTGCAAAGCAAACAGTACACAATATGAAGGTAAATTCTGTATACAAACATTTAATACTAGGGACCCATGGATCTCGACACTCAGCTGAATTTGTCTATAATGATATGTTCAAGAGTTTTTTTTTACAAAATAGGGGTCCTGTGATCAGTTCGAAGCCAACCAGTCTACCCAAATTGGAGTCATCATCCATAAACTAACTGTGAATGGACTTGCCCTGTGACCTTGACCTTAGACCGTATGACCCAAAACGCTTACATTATTGGTGGTCCATATATAAGTCAAGTTTGAAACCAATATGTCAATCCAAACTGGAGTTATATTCTGGACCCTAAAATCAATCAAGTTCTTCCCCTATCAGGTCAGCTATATGTGCATGATGGAAGGTTGAGGATGAAATTTTTGGCTTGCAATGCATCCACAATTCTTTCTAAGTAAGTAAGTCCTGTGACCTTGACCTCTGACATCATGAACCAAAAATCAACAGAGTTCTTACATTATTGGTGGAACTTATAAGATCAAGTTTGAAACCAATATGTCAATCAAAACTGGAGTTATCTTCCGGGAACAATAATGTGGAAAGAAGGCCCCTGTGATTTTGACTTTTGACCCCAAAATCCATCAGGTTCTTTCCCTATCAGGTCAGCAATATGTGCATGATGGAAGGTTGAGGATGAAATTTTTGGCTTAAAATGCATCCACAATCTTTCAAAATAAGTGGATTCTGTGACCTTGACCTCTGACCTTATGACCCCAAAATCATTAGAATTCTTGGGTTAGAGGTGGGCCATATATAAGTCAAGTTTGAAATCCATATCTCTGGTCATGTCTGTCTCAATGTACACCCTGAACCTAAAGCCACATCGGTCAGATTACTCCTTTACTTCCTTGACCTGATTAGTCTCACTTTCAGCTGATTAGCAGATTATGACTGAAAAGATTTTAACCAGCAACACATCTCAGTAGTCTGATGGCTTGTGATTAGCCAATATTATTCCTAAGGGTAACTTTGGGTACACATACTTTGAAAAATCTAATTTTTTTATTTCCTTTTTTTTTTAAATTTAAGTAGAAACAGATATTATAAACCAAAGGTTTATGTAAAATATGAAAACATATTTAAGGTGTGTTAAATTATTATGTATTTATTAAATCCATTTAACCAATCAAACATGTCTTTAAAAATATTTCATGAATTATAATTTGAATGATTGCAAAACATATTAAAACTAGATTAGGTCGGACATTGGTCCTCAGAGGGCCCCGCTTTTCTGCTAGTGCTGGACTAGTTTACATATGGATGAAAAAATTAAGTTAAATTTGAAAAATATCACAAACAGAAACAGGTTTTTATCAATATGCATGAGGGAAAAAATCATACTGGATTAAAGAAGATATGTCTGAAATAATGTGTGCAATAGAAAATCACCAAATGTAGTCTGTTAGCCATATTTGATTTTGAGCAAGTCTGTTATTCAATAGGTCTGGAGCCCTCATAGAGACCAATGATCCCTGTAAATTTGGAAAAGCTGCAGGAGGTTGTTTTTGTGTTATTGCTCATGAAAGAAAATCAGCCATCTGGCTGTGGAGGCCATATTGGAATTCAGACGTGTCTGTTATTCAATAGGTCTGGAGCCCTCATAGGTACTAATCATCCCTGTGAATTTGGAGAAGATGCAGTTGGTTGTTGTTGAATTATCGCGTGTGAAAGAAAATCAGGACGGAAGGGTTGGACTGCGGGCCGGAAACTTGAATAATGCGGGGCGGGACGGGTGCAGGCTGAAAGAAAATTTTGCGGGGCAGGTGCGGGCTGAAAGAATCATAGTAACTGAGAGGTGGGGCGGGCTAAATTTTTTTCTTTGATTGCGGGGCAGGCTGACAGGGCATGAGTGCACAGAACCTTATACCTATGTTTTAAAGAATACCAATAGCTTTACTTGCAATTTTTATTATATGGTTTAATTGTATTGTTTATCATCACTATTGCATCATTTGTTATCATAGCAGATGCTTTTGGTGCATTATAAATCTTGGTAATGGGTTTATACTGACTTAACTAAAGGTATAAAGAATGCACAACTGGATGGCTTATAAATCTAAGGTGCTGCCTGCTACTTATTTAATCCATTTCTTAAAGAATAAAAATTTCCATATGTTACATGTCAAAATGTCTGACAAAATTAAATTTCATTCTTACATATATTATACTATATTTAAAGTATTTGCTAATTAATAAAATGTAATAAAAATACAACATTTAAATGAAGAATTTTTAGGAAAAAGCACATTACCTGGTTCCTCCGAAGAAAAAGACTTTATCTCGTAATATACAACAACACTGTCGCCTTCTTGGGCAAGGTGGGACACCAAACATTTTGAGGTGTTTCCATTCATAAGACACTAAAAACAGAAAGCATAGACATTTATGGAGATTGTGTCAAAGACATTTATGGAGATTTAGTCACTACTGTACTGTGATGGGTAATAATTCATTACATCTTTAAATAAACTTAAGGAGGTTAAGTAATTTCCTGTGTCTGTTTGTGTCAATTTGTATGTTTGTCTTAGTACTAGATATTTCAGAATTTTAATGAGTGATATAACAAGAGCACCACAACTTGCATAATATGCCCATCTTATGTCTTGTGACCTCTGACTGCATTAAATATGCATGAATTTTGTCGAGAATTAAGTTCAGGTGAGATACTGAATAGATTAATATTCATACTGAGTTTCATGAATATCCATAAGAATTTTGTGAAGTAACCTTGGTGGCACCAAATCTGGTGACCTCTGACCTCATCAAATATGCATGAATTTTGCTGGAAATCGAACTTAGGCGAGATCTTATATTGATTATAATGGGACTTAACATGTGGAATATGTTGTGTACTTTCAATGGAGATGGTGATCAATTTAAACTATTACACCACAAGACAGGAATACAGTATTTATGTTAATGTTCTGCGTGGTGTATACCTTACCTGGGTTAAACTTGTACATATCACCAAAGTGTTCAAAATATCTGCCATTAAAACCACCAAAAATGTACAGCTCTCCTTTGTAAACAACTGAAACAGAAAAGAAAATTACACATAGCTATTGGACTACATATAAATTAATACTACATGGATAAAACAGATAATGAAATAATCTAACACTACATTACACTTATTTAAAGAGGGACCATTTGATAATCAGTATTATATACTTAATGTTTTCATGGATCTTTTAATAAACATATAGCATAAGAGATGAAAGATATTAAATCAAATCAACTATGTTTGAACTTTCAGAGTAGCTAAAATGATGTAAATTATCCAAAAATACAGGACTGTGTGACATTTTGGCTGTGGACATTAAGTCATTTTGTATCGGGATAATTCATCCCGGGTTGTATATCCTAAAATGCAGAACTAGAGATTTGACCAAGGCATATTGTAATGGCACTGATCATATTTTCACTAATAGCTACTGTAAGGGCTGAAATATGTTTGTGACATTGGTACTGCATAATGACATCTTCATGATACTTTGTTAATCGTAACATTACAGAAACAAATCAAAGCTTCTCAGGTCCCACACATGATCTGACATGGATTTATGGTAGTTACATTTTTTTGTAACCTCCGGGTACTTATTGTCATATTTTACTGAATTTAATATGTTCACTAACAATATAAATCTGAAACCCACACTCTTTTTCTTACTTATTTCTTATTACAGTGATGTGCACTCACAATAACATATTACATTTTGTACACATAAAGTCATCAATATTTATAACTTAAGGGTAATGTAATATAAAGACAAAACTTACATGCTGAGTGACTCCTCCTGCCAACTGGTAGGTCACCTTCAGTAGCTGGAGTATCCCACTTCCTCGTGCGCGTGTTGTATACTTGGATTTTATTGCAGTAAATTTCGTTGTTGGTGAATACGGGGCCCCCTCGATCGCTACGGCCCCCAAAAACATACATGTTCTCTCCAATCACGGAAGCTGAGTGAAAGTCCCTCCATAGGAGGCCCTCTCTACCCTGAAACATAACATAAACATACACTCAGTGATAGTCCCTCCATAGTAGGTCCTCTCTACCCTGTTACATCACATAAACATACACTCAGTGAAAGTCCTTCCATTGTAGGCCCTCTCTGACCTGAAACATCACATAAACATACACTCAGTGATAGTCCCTCCATAGTAGGCCCTCTCTACCCTGTTACATCACATAAACATACACTCAGTGAAAGTCCCTTGATAGTAGGTCCTCTCAACCCTGTTACATCACATAATCATACACTCAGTGATAGTCCCTCCATAGTAGGTCCTCTCTACCCTGTTACATCACATAATCATACACTCAGTGATAGTCCCTCCATAGTAGGTCCTCTCGACCCTGTTACATAACATAAACATACACTCAGTGATAGTCCCTCCATAGTAGGTCCTCTCTACCCTGTTACATAACATAAACATACACTCAGTGAAAGTCCCTCCATAGTAGGTCCTCTCTACCCTGTTACATCACATAATCATACACTCAGTGAAAGTCCTTCCATTGTAGGCCCTCTCTGACCTGAAACATCACATAAACATACACTCAGTGATAGTCCCTCCATAGTCGGCCCTCTCTACCCTGTTACATCACATAAACATACACTCAGTGAAAGTCCCTCCATAGTAGGTCCTCTCGACCCTGTTACATCACATAATCATACACTCAGTGATAGTCCCTCCATAGTAGGTCCTCTCTACCCTGTTACATCACATAATCATACACTCAGTGATAGTCCCTCCATAGTAGGTCCTCTCGACCCTGTTACATCACATAATCATACACTCAGTGATAGTCCCTCCATAGTAGGTCCTCTCTACCCTGTTCGTCACATAATCATACGGGCACTTTCACACTAAAGGTTGGATATGAAAAATTGTTAAACAATGGTTCACAGGTAAGTTTTGTGGCTGAAAATATGATACATATAATCATATTTGTAAAGGCCACACCAGCCACTATAAACACAGAAAATTTTTAAGTCTAAGCCAATTTTTTAAGAAGTTCTGGCCATTTAAGTGTAATTTTCACCAAATTTTGGAGTCTCACTCACAAAAATGGAAGAATTTAATGTAAATATGACTGAAATTTGTTTACCAGAACAGAAATATTCTAATCACAGCACATGCTGTAACATGTAAACTACAAGTCCTCAAAGTTTCATGACTTTCATAGTGGTGGTTTAAATTATCCAATCAATATCCTTCAGTATAATAATTGGTTAAAAATTTTTTCTGGGACCTGTCCTCTCCAGTACATTGCATCCTCACAAGAAATGTAATTCTCATGTTGCAAAACAAAATCCTGCTTTAAACAGCCAGTATTATATCTAATCATGTTTTGGTAACTATGGGCTGGGTATGCGTGTTCTGACCCGAATGATTTGGCACTTGTTTTACCTGGTATATGCCTGTTAAAAAAATTGTCCTCTCCAGTACATACAGATAAAATTAACTTTAATGTAGAAAATGAAAGCCTATTTTAGTTTATATGTAACAGGTAGCTAGGAAGATAAATTCCCTGGTGTTTGCATTGCAACCCATCTAAAATTTTGTGGCCAGTTTAGCAATGAGAGTATCTGTTAAAATGTCCTCTCCAGTACAATTATTTTTAACATGAGGCAGGCTAGAGGAATACTTCTCCAAGTAAGCTTAATATTTACTTAAAGTTTGTCCTAGTGACAAATATAAATAGACTGACTGGTTTAGGGAAATATTTTGGCTCATTATATAAATTAATTAGCATGTAACTCCATTCATTGTCAGTGCTCATGTTTAGATTGATGAATCTTCATTGATGAATTCATGATAAAGCCTTTCTTGTACATGTTCCTTCTTTGTACAGAAGTGAGAGCAGACAAAAAGCATACCTGCAATAACTGCATGTAAATTGTGACAGTAGCAGACTTTAATTTTAGGTTACTTAAATGTACTGGAGAGGACATTTTTTTAACACGGGATAAAAGTCTCAAAAGTACAACCCTCCAGTCTTTCAGATTTGCACAGAAGTTCTTGAGGCTTTCAATCACTTTGGATACCTAACCTGCTTAATTTTAATTTTAATAAATACCATGCAGTTTACTACAAAGACCCCTTCATCTATTACTTTGGTAATTATAAGAAATGTGTAATTGTATCTGTTTTTAACCAGAACCACATACATGTTAAGATTCTTTACCAAATTAGACCCGGTAGAAATAGTCAATCAGCCCAAATTTTCATTTTTACCAAAATCTAACATTTCATTATCTGGATCATTTACTCTCTTCATGTCTCATATTTTATGTAACTTTGCCATATTGATGATTGCTGACGAATCAGCCCAAATTGTTTTAGCCAAAGATAATTTATATGAAAATACCAGTGCTTTCTGTTCCCTTGCCATCACACCAGCCATGAATACATTACTTCATGAGAGAAACCAATCAAATTTGCCAATACTTTTGCCTCAAGAGAAAGTCAACAACTTGTGAAACCAAATGGTTTGGTAAAACAACTTTTGAAACTATAGTCTCCCGATTTGCTGGTACACATTTTATATGACACAGTTATCAGTGTTGGGCCAGGGGTGGTGAGGGTGGAGGCATCATGTGAACTTTGGTCTTTGAAAACGTGCTTGTCTTTCCCATCCATTTTACCAATCTCACAGCAAAGTCTATGAAAACAATGATATCAACATTGTCTTCTTGTAAAAGCTTAATTTTCTGGTTCCACCTTATCTAAGTCTCAGAAAAGTCGTATTTTTATGTTTAAAATTCAAATTCAATGGTAATATCCTCACAAGTAAAAAGCCAAAAGCAACTGAAATGTCCATTTCCACAACTGTTGTGTCACAATGTAAAGTACAACTAGCAGGACCCATATTGTAGTTATCATATAATACAAAAATGTATGTCCCAAATTTTGAATAAATTAATATATATATATATATATATATATATATATATATATATATATATATATATATATATATATGGATATTTTCCCCAGGTCTACAATAAACATTTTGTTTATGTTACATTCAGGTGAGCTATGTTGTCTGTGAACCAATTGTTTAATGTATGCTGTAAAATAAGTTGAGAGATGTGAATATTTAAAGTAAATGTGTTGGAAATAAAACATGAGTGCAAAAAAACACATAATATTTGCATTATGGATTGTGAACAAAACTGCTTCTGAACAAAATTCTGTGAAATATTCATTTTCAAGATGACCGTTTCTCCAAATTTTTGTTCAAAATATGTTGTCTGGAGTATAATTTATTTCAACAAAACAAAAGGTACAAGCCATCCAATATTTATTATCTCGCTTTATGTGTCATTTAATATCATGGAGTCATAATTGACTTACATTATACTTAATAACTGAAACTTGGGTATGTCTATTTTGTGCTCCTTTAACCATAAGGTCCAAATAGTTGCAGATAAACTTGCCTCTGGAAAATGAGGTGGACTTTGGTTCATTTTATGTTCAATAGGACCATGAACAATACAAGAGAGAGAGGGAACAAAAACATTCCTATGAATTCTTCCACAGTGCATGTTAAAATAATGTCCTCTCCAGTACAAATGTCAGTAAAACCCGTTATCATAAAAATCAAGTGACCACAGACTAAGGCATCAACATGTTTCCTGATTTCTTGAACTCTGTACAGCTGAACAACTTCTCTCACCATTTCTGTTGCTGATTGAGCAGAGCAGAGTCAGAATAAAGACTGAGAGCATACTTCCTTTCATCAAAATTAAAATGCATTGTTAAATTTTTTATAAAAATATGAAAATTTCATAAAAAAACAAATGTGATTGCAGATTTTTTTACCATGCACTTAGGGCATGATCAAATACATAAGATAAAGACATTAGGACAGACCAATGAGCAAAAATTTAAATTATGTAGAGCTGTGAAGAGAAAAAGATTATTGTAAAAACATGGGAAGTTTGAATTACTGAATTCAAGGTAACTTTTATTAGTTCACAGGTAAAATGGTATACTAAACAGTTTCCTTTAGCTAAGATATATACCTTTTGAGGGGTTAACTTAATTTTGCTCTGTTAGGTATTCAGTTTTTACTCCCCAGTGAGACTAATCACTCAACCTTTTGTGTAAAAGTGCCCATACACTCAGTGATAGTCCCTCCATAGTAGGTCCTCTCTACCCTGTTACATCACATAATCATACACTCAGTGATAGTCCCTCCATAGTAGGTCCTCTCTACCCTGTTACATCACATAAACATACACTCAGTGAAAGTCCCTCAATAGTAGGTCCTGTCTACCCTGTAACATCACATATAAACATACATTCAGTGAAAGGCCCTCCATAGTAGGCCCTCTCTACCCTGTAACATTACATAAACATACACTCAGTAAAAGTCCCTCCATAGTAGGTACTCTCTACCCTGGAACATCACATAACCATACACTCAGTGAAAGTCCCGCCATAGTAGGCCCTCTCTGCCCTGTAACATCACATAAACATACACTCAGTGAAAGTCCCTCCATAGTAGACCCTCTCTACCCTGTAACTTCACATAAACATACACTCAGTGAAAGTCCCGCCATAGTAGGCCCTCTCTGCCCTGTAACATCACATAAACATACATTCAGTGAAAGTCCCTCAATAGTAGGCCCTCTCTACCCTGTTACATCACATAATCATACACTCAGTGAAAGTCCCTCCATAGTAGGCCCTCTCTACCCTGAAACATCACATCAACATACACTCAGTGAAAGTCCCTCCATAGTAGGCCCTCTCTACCCTGAAACATCACATCAACATACATTCAGTGATAGTCCCTCCATAGTAGGCCCTCTCTGCCCTGTAACATCACATAAACATACACTCAGTGAAAGTCCCTCCATAGTAGGCCCTCTCTACCCTGTAACATCTCATAAACATACACTCAGTGAAAGTACCTCCATAGTAGGCCCTCTCTACCCTGAAACATCACATCAACATACACTCAGTGAAAGTCCCTCCATAGTAGGCCCTCTCTGCCCGAAAAAAATAACAACATACACTCAGTGAAAGTCCCTCCATAGTAGGCCCTCTCTACCCTGTAACATCACATAATCATACACTTGGATTATTTCTTAGCTCCTGCAATGGAAATAATTAATTATCAAATTATGTCCACACTTCTTCTGCAGACTATATGTAATACAAGCCACTGTCTTTACCTTAAAACAAATCAGTAAATAAATTTTAATGATCAGCATTTCCATGGTCTCACATTGCCTACAATATTTTTAATCATATTTTTGTGTAACAGAGGTATGGCAAAACCCTGAGATAAAACTCTTTTTCATTCATTCTAAAACATAAGATTCATAAGACAGAACTTGTCCTTACCTCTATATGAAGTGATGACCATGTCATTGTCGTGAAATCAAAACGCAAAATATCATTGCAGAATTTATCAATCTGAAACAAATAAGGAATTAAAAGTAAAACACAATATTCAGACAATGTGAAATGACTTGCCATGGTGAAATCCATTCATTTTTATATTCAATGACTAAGATAAATCTTGAATGTTATAGAAATACTATTTATGCAAAATCAAAACATGGGAATTAATCATAATTAACATAGACATACTAGATGCCATTAAATTCTTGTGGATACACTATAACAAATGTTCTCAAAATACCCCAATTTTGTATATTCTACACGGACAAACTGATTCAATCTTCATAACTCTTCCGTAACAGGGAAACATATGGGCATAAACTGACAATTTATAAAACATGACAGAAACTTGTTTATCAAAGATTCTTAAGATCATGAATCTTAGCTGAGTTGAACTTTACTTCCATATTAGCTGTCTAATTCTACTTTTGCACCTCTATACCAGGCCACAGTGCATAGGTCTCTGTGGGCCAACACTCAATGGCTTTTAATCTCTGCGACTTACTGAAAATATTTCAAAGGCTGTTCCTTAAATCCTCATGATCCCTTATGGATAACAAAATATATTTACAAATGATGAGTAAGTTTGAAATAATGGTGTTGGCTTAAAAGAACCTTTATTGTATGATACTGTTAGTAATTTTTTACAATTCTAACACGATCCATTTCATTAATGCTTGGTTGCTTTGGCTTAATAATGTATATGACACCTAGGGATCTGGCATAGGGCCAAGAATATTCAACCAATGAGAGGAGTTCTTCTGAATCATTTTCAACTCTCTTATTATCCAAAGAACGTTCTGCATCATTGTGCTCAAACCAAACCTGGAAATGTCATCAAAATATAAGCTGCCCTAATTTTGTCAAAGGTTTCATGCACTGTCAAATTGTAACAAAAGTTCTGACTCTTAAATGATGGCAAGGTGCCAAAAATACTACGGAATAAAGATATTATTAGGGGTTCAAAATTTTGTGGTTTTTATGCAAAACACATATCATGGGGTTTTGAATTTGTCGTAAGAGGATGAAATGATAGTAATTAATGGTTTATTAATCAAAACAAAAATGCAATACAGATGGGTGCATAATACAACCATGGCTCAACTGAGGTGCTTACCACATGGTGTACCAGGATAGCTGTAATCAGGTCAGTGTTAAACAAACAAGCCTCCCCTGCCGTGAGCCTGTTGGTCATATTTAGCAAAGATGGCCAATCAAAGCAGTGGGAAAGTGGAATGTGAGAGAACAAATGTAGAAGGACCAATTTGCAAGGAGTTTATACAGTGGTTGGCTTCATATTCTCGATATTAAATTTTGTGATTTTTAATTTTTCATTGTTTCATGAGGGTCTCTTTTTCATTATGTCACTATACAATAATCTTCAGAGATTTTTCATTTTATATGAATTAATTTATATTTAACAATATGCATGCAAAATCATAACAACTGGACTGGGATCCCTGTTAAATCTATTATTCATTACTCCAGATAATCTGAAAAAGCTTATATTATTTATACTAGCAATCTTTGATTTACAGGTATCATACATGATCCATTATTTTTTCAATCATTTTCATCTTTTACCTTTTGACTTGCTTTTGAAAATGAGGTAACCGGTTTCTTAATCACAGGGTTCTATTTTCGTGATTATTTTCCTCTTTCCAATACCTCAAATTTGACACCCTTGTGAACAATCAGACAACCACAGTATATTGGGTCATGTATGATGTAGCTGTTCTTCTTTTACTTACATCTTCCTCATATCCCCCAAATATATACATGATGTTGTTGATGACACAGGCTGAGTGGCCATCTCTCCCTCCAGGCGTTGGGCCATGTGTGACTGGGTGGGACCACTGTTCTGTATCTACAAAATTTGTAAACTAAAGTAAACAAAATATTATTGATTAACCACAGTTTTTACCTCAAGTTCTGTTGTTCAAATCACATACATTCTGTTACAAGTCTGAAGCAAAGATGGTCTATCAGTATCAGCTAAATGACATTTTCTCCTATTTACACCATGAAGTCGCAAATCTGATAAAATTATTCCCATTAATTATCATGTTACTGCCACGCACAAGGACATAAAGATGTGTTGTGAACAGGTGAATAGCGTCGACATTTGATTCATCTCCACATGCAAAGCTTTTTTAATCATAGCAAAAATTATGGTTCATACGGACCGCTGGCAACAGCTAATATAGGCAGAGTATGTAGGTGTACAAATTCATATATGTATTATAAACAAGGGACCCATGGGTCACGGCGCTCAGCTGAAGTTTGAAATTTTTGCAAATGCAAAATATGCAAAATATTCTATTGTAATGTTTTTCATTTATATAAGCATATGAGAAGCTAAGAGGAAAGGGGCCCTCCTACTTGGTTATAGTAAAGTTCTAAATGTATAATTGCAAACTAATACTCTGACAAGACTGTCATGAAGAAAAACAGTAACAGTTTTGAGACACTGTGATGCATATGAAAAATTTACAGATGGACAGGCAAGTGGACAGAATGGACTAATATTTTTATTTCACTTTCAAGAGAATAATGCATTTAAGTTTATATATAAGCCTATTTTTTTAGCATATCAACTTTTTCCATTAATAGTTTTTATCTGATTAGTTTTTTTTATTTACAAGTTTTATAAATTTGCAATACAAAAACTGAAAATATAAGTTAAAATATTAGAATTCTAAGTTGCAATCATTATATATCCAGAGTGTAGCTCATATTGGGTCATATTATGTATACACATATATTTTATTATTTTTAAATCACAAATGTTTAAACTGAATCTAAAATAAAATAATGCCACAACATGGCATCTACAAGATTATTCCTTGAATCACTATTAAAAAGTTTTGCACATTGGAGTTTTCAGTACATGCTTAATTTTATTCACTGAAATGAAATAAAAGATTCATTAAATTTGATAAAATAAAATATCTTTTCAAATAAAGTATACACACTGTTGGTTGAATGAGGGAATATCATTGTGCTAATTACTATCTCAGCTATAATTTATTACTGGAATTAATTGTCAATTTCACACCCGGTGAAGTTTTTACTCTCCTAAAGTAAGGAATTACTTATCTGATGAACATCCACACTTTCATACCAATATTAATACCAAGTTTTTCCTTAATATCTAGAAGGAACGAAGTCCTAATGACCCAATTTTCGGTAAGGTAGGAGATTTTGGGGACATCTTATGGTATGCAAAGTTTTGGATCTGTAGGTCTAACGGTTTTAAAACGTGCCCTGTTAAAGGACAGACGGACGACGGACAAAGGACCACGACTATAGCTCAGATGACTTACAGTCAGCTGAGCTAAAAATGTTTCAGGAAATTTAAAGGATACAAACTAATGAAGGATATGAACTGATGTAGACATTACGGTAGCTGTTGAATCATTATTTTATACTGGTATGAAGTGCTGGAACTGTCAATTAGTATGTGATGACCTAAGCATATTATAACATTCACAAACAGAAGTATAGCTGAGCTTTGACATGATAATGTATATGCGAGTCTCTAATTTATCCAAATCATGGTATTTAAGTGCTGCCACCTGTCAGCCATCTTGTAAACACCAAACTGAGAAAATGTTGTTTTGAATAAAATTATGTTGTGGTACAACAGCTAATTGATCACTAACTAAACTTAAAGAAGACTTGTTTTATTGTGTAATAACCTCTAAACAGGATTAAGAGAGGTGTCAGAGGCAGTTGCATGTTACGCAAACTGAAAGACGAATGACAAATGTCATTATGAAAAAAGGTCATAATCATTTTTATTACCTCTGTGCTGCATGCAGCTAATCTCATCATTGTACTGTATTGTTTAAATTCAACATAAACTCTGACATTCTGAGCTATCAGAGTGACAGGTATAAACACACAGACAGGAAGGCAGACACAGGTAGAAACATAACCTCCATAAAAAAAGTACCATACCTGTATTAAAACACCAGATTTGATTGCATGCTCCTTCTCTGTCATTCCGTCCCCCCCAGATGTAAGCACAGCTCTGGTACTCGACAGCGGAGTGTCCGTATCGTTGGTACGGTGTGACGTCATACTGCGGGTCCTTCTTCTTTGGTACTGGTAGGGCCTTCCATTGGTAGGTAACTGCAATGAGGTAATCTTAATACAGTAGAGCCCCATTTATACAAACAATATTTACCTGAAAACTGTTTAATCAAAATTGGAAACTGAGACCAAAAAATTGGATCAATTATCTGAAATTCAAACAAATTACAAAAATTGTGACTAGTTCTATACAAATATACCGAGATTACAGGAATATGTAATGCAGATTAATTTTCCAGGGCCAATTAGCAATAGTTTCAATGTATTTTAAATAATAAATTGATTGTATTGATGGAAAACATAACAAAAGTTTTGTTGAAAAGAATTCTGGACTGTCGGTATCTGAAAATGTCCAGTATTTCGCTATTAGTATGGAATAATTATAATATATTCACATGACATTTATTAAACTGATGGAGAACCTGTGTGTGAGTGATGGACAAAAAAACTGTATCAAAGACATAGACACAAACCTGTGTTTAAAATGTGGACGTCCATAGGTCTTGTTGTTTCATAATCTTCCCCTGTGCAGTAGCCACCAAAACTGTATATACGATTACGGTCAGGCACCACGATGGCCGCATGGTTGACCCTGCGTGGCCCTCCTTCTAAATGCACTGTCCACATTGAAACCAGTCTGTGTACTCCTTTCTTCTATATATCTGAAAGATGATAACAATCAACATAGGACACTGGATCTTTTGTTATGTAGTTACCCTGGAGGGTGTGAAATACCAAACAATGCACACATTACCAGTATGTGTACTTGTGTTGGGAATCGGTTGTAATTTTATGATCGATCATCAATGAGCATGAAACTACACACTGCAAACCAGACCAGTAGACTAACTTGTGTTGGGAATCGGTTGTAATTTTATGATCAATCATCAATGAGCATGAAACTACACACTGCAAACCAGACCAGTAGACTAACTTGTGTTTAAGACCATCATGTTAAAGTCAACCAAATTAACCAGACTCCATTTTTTTATGGTCTTTCATATACTGAGCCTGATGACCATACAGTGCAAGTTTCAACAATGTATGGGTACATGCAACAGATCCATAAGGCCATCCTTAAAAATTTCTGTGTTGGGGCTAACATTGGTCCAAAAAAAGTCATCAGGTAGGGAGGAAAAAAATATTTTTTTTTAAAGGAGGATCTGGAGTTTACTACACCTTTTTTTACCGGATATTAGCATATGCGAGGTTTATGTCAAATTACATACCCGTACTCCATTCATTCCTTGCCTCAATACCATTGAAACATGCACAACAAGGTATCTCTGAACAGATTTTGTGTTTTATTACAGGCTTAAAATCCTGTACTTGGGTTTAAAATGTTTTAGTACATGCTTTGAACATGTACATGTCAAACATTCACATATTTGAAAAGTTATCAAGTACTTTTCCAATAATGGTCAAGCATGTTATCATGGAAGCATTATAACTGATGTATATCCCATTGCACAGGTTCGCATCAGGCCTGTAAGCCTTGTTCTGGATCTCACATGAATTTGCAGACAATTTTATTTTGTGTTGTACGCGAGTGCCAGCATTGTAGGAATGAGTGCAGTTTGAGATTTCCTTTGCAAGTGAAGAGGTATAATTAAGAAGGACGGTAATAAATGAACTCTTTAGTAATAGTCAATGCCTAATAAGGTAGTAGAATATATAAAATGTTTATATAAATATATGTAAAACTGTACTTTTTGAAAGATGAAACCATATATTGGATGTCGGTACCCTGATTAGGAATTTTATTTCTTTGGTGTTGATGTATTTACAAACAAAATCTTGGTCAAGTTCAAAGATGGGTGACTTTGACTTATTTCTCGACATTTTAGAGCGAATTATAGAAAATAATATAGGTGTTAGTTAACATTTACCATGTGAGGAGGATATCTCCAAAAGTATTCAACACAGAAATCTCATTTCTTTGGTGCTGATACATATCAACAAAATCTCGGTCAAGTTCCACGATGGATAACCCAAGGTCACAGAGCTTATAATAGAAAAAAACTTAGGAGCTTATTTCTAAGGAACCACTGCATGGATTGTTTTGGAATATGGAATGGTCATTGGCCTTGATGATCTCTTAAGTGCTGCATGACTCACAAAGACTGGGGCCAGACTTACAAAGTTCATACCTCTCTAGTTCCAATTCACAACTTGAACAAAAGACATATGTACAGATATACATCCATGTGAGAACAAATATTACATGAATACTTGTTACTGTTACCACCCATAAATACTGCTCTTTTGGCTGAGGGCTTTTGTCAGCTTTTGCTGATATTCTAGTATTTTTCTGTAATTAATGACTGAGCGAGCAATGTTGATCTCTATCTTGTCTACATCTAAACAAGAAATGCCGTACGGTCAGGAAATATCTGTTTATTATAAAAGCTATTAATAAAATTAAATAAATTTACAAAGGCAGTTAAAAAGAAACACAACCAAAAAAAAGACAGTCGCTTATATGTTATGCCTGTTCTGATCAGCTGTGGTCGGTAGAAACGATGCGTCAGACACCTCGCAAAACCCTGTCATGATCACCACAGAACTGACGAAATCACGCAATTCTTGTAATACCAAACATCTGATTTGTGGAGATCGTGCGTTACACATCGTCAGTTGCAGATTCCATTAAATAGGCCCGCTTCATTTGCTTGGTATAGGCCTACTCACGGTGCCACCGTGAGTGATGCTGAAAAATTATAACCAGCGTAAGCGACACAATGTCAGTGAACATTTTCCCGCCAAAATAGTGATGAATGAAGTCATATGGGGTGAACTTTTACTACAGACCTCTTATTGGCTCTCTGGTATAACGCGTGACCGCTCCGCCAATCACAAGAACGTTTGCGTGGGCCAGGCACGTGTTTATGCAAATCAACGTGTCACATGGTTTAAATGCCAACATTGGTCAGTTGACAGTATGAATGTCGAGAGAACTTTCATTTAATCAGTTAATGTGACAGCATTAAGCTTCCGCTTTATTTGAAATCAAATAAGAACCATTTCTAATTGCTCAATATTTTTTTTTCAGCCTGTTTCGCCAGAACAACGAAATTTGATGGCGGTTTCCCGGCAGTTTTTCTACTCTTGCGCACGAGTGTAGCGATCGTTCCACTTGTATATATATAGGCACAACCTGACTAATTGTTAGGGCTCAAATTAAACGATCGGCGACGTTTGGTAATACCTTTCATTATGGAAATCAAGTGCATCTAAAAATGTAATAGAAGGACTATTTTTCTAGCACATGAAGGCAGATTTTTACGGGCCCAGGTACTTGCGGCAGATCATATAAAAATATTAATTTGCAGATATGTCAAAAAAAAATTCCAGCCGCAGCTAAAAAACATGACCGGCCGGGTTAGCCCCAACACAGAACTTTTTAAGGATGGCCTAATGTGTACTCTGACTGCCTACTTACTTTGTTACAACAAGACAACTGATTACCCCCATAAGACAACTATAACTATATATATATCATAGTGTGATGTATTATGAACATGTGGCAGATATACTACTAGGAGCCATGCTGACTCAAGGGAGTGAGCCAGAATTGTGTTAAATTTATTTTACCAGGAAACTCTGAAGAGTGAGGCGCTGGTTAGGATTAATCGTGACACCTGTTCACATTGCCCTAGCTCCTGTGCTCTCTTCCTGGTTGTCTCAAGACATTTTATTCCGACTCTGCTCCTCTCCATCACATCTTGAGAATGAAACATCTAGAAAAATGTTTAGCAGGCGCCAAAGTGCTACCCTATCCTTGGTGCAATGTGCTTGACTTGGGTTTATGCATTATCTGAGCAACATCTGTCACTTCCAGATGACTTCCGAGAGGCTTCCAAAGCATTAAAATTAAATATGCTTGAATTTCATATATGGGAATATGTATTTGTGAAGCTTTCTGGTATGGTCAATGGAGTCTACATCTTCCCTTTTAACATGAAAAGGTGTTCATTTGTTAGTTATTTAAAAAAAAGCAGATAATCAGTTGACCGCTGTGTACTCAGCATTTGGGGTCTGGCACTAGCCCCAGACACACTAATTACCCTGGTAGTCCTGCTCCTCATTTGCCCCCCCCCCCCCCCCCCCCCCCGTCAGGCATAAATCCCCATGATTGGCCAGATTAGGGGTAGCACACAGCCTACTGTCCTGTAGTAGTGCAATAGTGCAAATCTACTACAAGGCAGGGAAGCACTGTACTGTTGGGAGAATGATAAGCCCCATGATTAGCCAGATCAAGGAGTTTATAGGACTGGAATATAAACTGTCAGAAGCCCCACCAGGCCCCGGGTGTCAGTCCTGCGCTAATTGCAATTAAGACCTGATAAGCCCATTGACTCTATTGTGCGTCTATTGTGCGGCGGTGTCACACGCAGCAGCTGCACTGCCTATGATAAAGCGTGTCTGCTAGATGTTTCTTCCGCGGTCCGCTGTAGCTCGCTGAAGCGGAGAGGGATATATCCAGTAACTGAGCACTAAATCACTGGAATAACATTGACCAGAATTATGAATGCGCAAATGGTTTGTTTTGTCAAGAATTATGCGCAAGAAATATATCTAGAGAGGTCTCGTGTTGAGGAATCAGTGGATCAATTTTGGGATAGATGTGGTCATTCTGCATCAACTTCTATCGAAATTCATGACGGACGACTGGTGAAAGTAAACCTTACTTTCCTTGAAAACTTCGAAATTAGAAAATTTTGGGTATCTTTTCACACTCATATTAATAATTAGCCTTGTGTTATAGTATTCCGTTGATCATATTCTGAAGCGCATGACCGGATGACGTTAATTTTAATTGATAACAGTGAGCCATTGCCCACTCTGTCACTGACGGCGTTGTTCTCCTATTATCGCCCATATTTACCGCAGCCCAGCTATAGCTGAAGCGTCATTAGCAACGACACCTACACACAATTTTCACACACATAAGAAAATATGGTGTACAATCTTATGATTGTTCTAATATTTACATTAAATACATTAAGTACTACCAGTGAAAAATCAGACATTAGAAACGATGGGGGTCTCCAGGAACTAACGAGCTGTTCTGAAGTCACCCCGAGGGAAGTCTCTTGTGCTGTATCAATTAGCGCCAGGCTTATCAACGGCATCTCTTTGTGCCTTAGAGCAGCGAGTTTTATGACCCCCTGTCAGCAACATCCGACATGATACTGCAGCCCTGTAAACTCCTTGGCCAGATTATAGTTAGCAAATTGGCCTATACTGGTACAGCACAGTGTACTGTAGTAGTAAAAATGTACAACTACAGCCTACAGGATTGGGTAGCACTTCGGCAAGTTCGGTTACTGCTGGCAATGTTGAAGTTGTCATGGTTAATGAAAGTTAAATTTTGTAAAGATAACACTGTGATAAAAGTCGTGGCACTTACATTCAGATTTAAGTAGTTTATGAGGCCGATAAACGTCTACAGTTGTAAGTTCAGCTCAGATTCTGACAGTTGTGCACTGTCATGTAGTCATATAAAAACAGCTGACCCTGGGCTAGATTCTGGGTCAGCTTGTTTTGTGTCGTCAAACTTCAAGTTTAAGTTTCACAGTTAATGGAAGGACTGCAGTGAATGGGATATAAAAAAAACATGTTGATAACAATAAATCTCAAGTCCTCTTATATGAGGCTCTATTTGATATTTAAATATTATTTGTTATGAAGGTTTTATTTTATTTTTAATCAATGCTGAGGGTGGATTCGAGAAAAAGGAAGTGTGAAAGGTGGCGACATCTATAGTTCACTACCGATAAAGTGTATAGACTGGTACTGATTGTAAAATGTTCGATAGTTGCGTCTCAGTCACGTGTTACGAAATATATATTCCCGCGTGTAAAATGTTCCCTGTGCCGCATAGACTGGTACCATGCTCTATAATGGCCCTCAGCCAAGCATAGATGATTGGCCTAGAGCAGCGGTGTCATAATAGAGCGGGGTACCAGTCCGGTCGGACTTTTTGGTCACGTGGTCCTATTTGTTTACATGACCTGGGGTCGCCATATAGGTTACACCGACACATTAATTTTCCCTCTTTGTAATGTTTAACATATCTGCATATTGCTCATATACAGACCGAGATTCTTGTCATTCCTGTTTCAGTTCCAGGTCGCAAGTCTCCCGCTCTATCTATTTTTGGCCAGAAAATGCTACCATGTGTACCTCGATTTCGAGTTATAATGCAGTTCACGTCGACGCCACCAGGTGGCGTCACCGGCCGATGCGGTGGCCACGAAAATAGGTCCCTCTGTCGGCCACCCTCTCAGTCTGGCTCTCTATTTAAGCGTTCTAAATAATCTGATGTATTTTCAGATCCAGAAACTCCTTTTCTAAATGTCGGGTGAAGATCAACAGTGACTGAGTTCAGAATTGCTGTTCAGAAATGAAGACAGTCATCCGGCAACAATATTGACTACAGACTCTTGTTTCATCAATTTCCTAGAGTCAGGTATCCATGACACTGTACTTCCAGAGTACTTTTCAGCATATTTTATTATAAACCTGACTGTCCAGGTTGGATGGACCCAGACACCAGAACTATATTGAAAATCATGCTTTTTTTCTAAGTCTGACATAATCAGTGCATATCAGATATGTCTCCCACACAATTTGGTCTTTAATAACATATCAGGGGTATTAGATATTAGCACTTAGTAATTAGAGTGCCTCACATGTAGGAAAGTGAGATAAATTTAGAATAATTCAGAATGATATTTAATTTTTCACAGTGGCCACTGTCATGTATACCGCACTGGATAATGGGATAGTTATAGGGCTCTAAAATATTATTTTTTAGTGATAGGGTCCTGTAACTTTGAATTCTGATAGTGCTTTCATGCCATTATAGTTTGCTTTCATGTATATAGGGGGCCCAAAAAAAAATGTGTATCTTAAGGTCACGTGGTCCTATTTGTTTACATGACCTGGGGTCGCCAAGCCTGAAGGAGAGTAGTGAATGGTCTGGCTTTCTCTGGTTGGCTCTAGCCATCATGTGGTGGAGCATCAAAAACATCCCATTGTTTGATTTTTAAGTATGTTAAGCATAATTTCCAATAAAATTGACAGTATTGGTCAATAACTTTTTAAATCTATGGCCAATCAAAGAGATGTTGTCCAAATGCTTGTTTGGGACTGCTTGGTGGGGTATTTTGGGCTTCACTGCATTCGGGCCAGGATGGTTAAAAAAGGAGATACACAAGCCCCCTTTTTCTTGGTCTAGTTTGACTGAAGAAACAACAAATTCTTAGGTAAAAAAAAGTTTAATATCAGAATTTATTTTGAAAATTATTTAAAAGAGGCCCAAACCTCAGGTGTTTTATAGATTTAATATAGGGAAAATAAATACAGCCACGTGTCCTTTTACCGTCCGATAGTCTCTCCAACAGACGCCAGGTGCCGCTACCGCTCTGCACCAGTAAAGTCTGTCACACTGCGCAGACTCGGACTCCTCAAGAGTACGACACTGCTGTCTGGGGATTGTTGGAGTCAAAATCTGACTTCAATAATGCACCGCGCGGCATCAACATGTACACTGACAGCGGAAATACACAAGTGGTGAAAAGGAGCCAATGTAGTCCGTTAAAATGCGTTGAATTTTGTGTAAAGTAGTTCTGTCATGTAAAACGATTTTACTTTGCGACTCTTTTGCCTTATTTATGCTGAAATACCGTGGTTGGCGTCTGATCGGCACTGCTGGACAGTACATTCCTCCATGGTACACTTTCAGTGTCTATGGCTGCGTTTGGTGTTCGTTAGACAACACTGACGTCACAAAGACGTCACAATGTTCGGTCGCGCGTCACCTTCAACTGACTGACGTCATATGTTTGACTGGCTTTTTTATTATCAGTTCTCACACAAAGAATAATTCGTAAACGCTGTAATCTGTTTTGTCATATTTTAGATTGTCTCATACAAAATCAAAACAAGGTAAGGCATTACTTTTTACGAAGGTAGTCGGCGGAATAGCTCCTTCAACCTTTGGACAAGAAAGGTTTACACTGCTTTACACGTATGAAAAATTATCCCAGAAAAACATGTTGACACGGCTACTGGGACGTACTATAGTATATAGGTGCATAATATATACGGGGCTGAACTTCGGCAAGTTAAGGGAACCCACAATTTTAGCTCAGCTGACGTCTGACTATTAGCTGATAAGTAACCCGGTATATATGTGCTGTAGTTATGGTTAATCGTCCGTCCGTTAATTTCGTCTTAAGAGAATTTGGTACCAGGCTATAGACACTGGTCAAGTAGTTCGGTCCTTCCCACAGTGCCCAAACAGAAGAGATTCGTTTTGAGTAGAAACGACCTCTGGCGGAAGGGTGTAGGTTACACTGACGTAGCGGCGTGCCTGGAGATTCTGTGTAGGGATTTGACAGGACAGAGCCGAATGCAATACCGCACTTCAAGACTCTCGTAAATATTGCAGAATGCAACAGGGCAGTTACCCATTATGGTATCTGGTAATGAATCTTTTCAGCTATTTTATGACACCTGTTTTGTAAATTTAGAGCGACTATAAGCGCAACAGTGACACGGCCAGTAAATGATGTTAAAATTCTATGAATTGTTCAGCGCAGTGCTGCCATCTGGAGCTCCCAATGAAAACAAGTTAATAACTCGAAAACCAATCACACATGATATGTATTTCTGGGTTGAATTAAATAGTGTATTGTCCTAGGAGCTAGGAAAATATCATAATTGTGCCGGAAACAGGGTAGATATATTTTTAAATGGACAGAGTGTTAAACATCACAAAGTGGGCTGCAGAATAGGTCGGTCTAGCCTGTATGTCTGTTATTGGACGCCATTTTTCTTAGGAACGGAAGTGTTATTTGGCATGCGCAAGGAATCCCCCTTCTATCCCACCCTTGCAATAGACAAGCAAAAGTGGATTATTTTTGTCATAAAAACAAACAATATTGCTTACTTGTCTTTATTGGGGTATGCCGGGTCTTTGACAGGGCGATATCCATTCTGATTCACCTCAAGATGCTATAGGGAAGTTTCCAATAACAGACGTACTGGTGCAGAGCGGTAGCGGCACATGGCGTCTGTTGGAGAGACTATTTTTACCGACGGCCAACAGGTGTTCCCGACGGCTAAACCGAAAAACCGACGGCCACCTTATTTTAACCGTTTTATTGCAATATTGAAATACCAAGGCCAAAAAGGATACCGACGGCCACCTTATGTACGTGCATCCAATACATGCTTCATGTGTTGAAAACAGATCTAGGTCACGAGCCACACAAAATTACCGACGGTTAGGTATAGGGATACCTCTACTAGGAAATTTATATTACAGGGCTGTAAATAGTCATTTGTGATTAAGAAATCTGAATATGCTCCATTTTAGTTTAAAGCTATATATATTTTTAAACTCCTTAATTTCGATGACAGGCTCACTAAAATGAATTTATCACCCCTGCACACACACCTTATCCCTGCATTTGCCACATAACACGCTTATTTAATAAGAAATGCAATTAAAGCAATAATTAATGAAAACATACAGAATATATAATGTTTATTTTAATGAAAATAGAACATAAAATTTATAACTGACTCACATTCAACAGAAAGGATTTAAAATATCATGCATGCATGCATGCATGCATGCATGCATGCATGCATGCTCAAAATGTTTCGCATTCTAGTATCGTTTCTTATATATATATATATATATATATATATATATATATATATATATATAAAGAAAAATTAGCAATTTTACGAACTAATAATAATATCATATGAGTCCAACAGGTGCCTCGCTCATGATTTTCAGAGCCACCAAGTTTGATGCATGTGCAGTGTCCATTCTAATTAATTACATGTAAAAATTCATATACTACGGCCTTTGATCGACTATTTTGTCTTTTTTTTAGAAAGGCCTTATTCGTAGAAGGCAGAAGCCGATAGTCAGATAATTTTCTACTCTCTTAATATGTTTTATAATTTAAAAAGTAATTAGTTTAAGTCTACAATTTAGCTTAGCCTAATGCTACATCATGGCATATGTAATATATTTTAAGTAATATTATATTATATTTTATTGTACTTTATATGTAATTAAAATGTCCAGGGCGGAACCATAAATATATCATAAAATTAACGGTTTGGTGAAGTAGTTCTCAGCTTGCATATCATTCATGCCGCTAAAATCGGCGCGACTGTCGACGCGCTTTCATGGCGGGATATCCAACTATCGACATGGTATGTATAACGCAGGGACATCAGCAGTGGAGACAGAGGAATCTGTATATGATCTGACAATATCGACACGATATGTTCACATATACAATGCACACGCTACACCATATCACGCACTCACAAATTTTATTTATTTATTTAATTTTTTGCTGCGGTCTCTGCTGTTCGGGACCTCTCTGCGTGTTTTCTTTTTTCTTTGGAGTGGTTTCTTCTCGCCGCTTGGCGTCGGGACAACGCGGGACCCATATGATGTGTGACAGAATTTACCTTTCAAACCGAAGCGGCTGTCTTTAAGAAAATGCAAGAACCGTTTTTCCTGTTCTGCTGGCGTTTTATTCTCCCACACCACTGGGCTAACGTAATGGTCTATTTATTGTTCACTCAGCACATAGTTCCCTCGGCCATAGAGGGCTCTCTTGAGATCACTGTACTGTGCTTCTAAGGTTTCGTACAGTTTCATTGTCAGTTCATACAAATTCCTCGGTTTCAACTGCAGATCGAGCTTTAGCAAGTGATTTCCGTGTGATCCCTAGCCTGGATTCACAGCATGCAAAAACCATGTAAACGGTGAAAATAAGGTGGCCGTCGGTATTTCGGTTTGGCCGTCGGTAACTCCTGGTGAAGATAAGGTGGCCGTTGGTATTTCGGTTTGACCGTCGGTAACACCTGTTGGCCGTCGGTTGCCGTCGATAGCCGTCGGTGGTCGTCGGTAAAAAGTCCGACCCCCGCATTGCGAGGAGACCTGCCGTTCCTGAATACACCAATTATCGACGTTGTAGGCATATGATATGAACAGTGTGAATCTATAAAGGGCATTCACATAGCTTGAATAAGAATTATTCCAATGAGAAATTACATGCAAATAGATATTTTTTTAGAAAAGTTCGGAGCCACAAAAGAACGCGGGCTTCGCTTCTATTGAAGAAAATATAAATCAAACTGTCTCCTTTCATTCCCTATTCTAACTCCCACTTTTCCCTATAGATGTCCCTACACCCAATTCTTCTAACATAAACAACTACCAAGAATCAGAAGTCGCCTGGATCTGATATCGAACCTACGATCTCAAGAGTAGGAACCCTGCACGCTACTAAGTGAGCCGTGAAGACTAGCCGCCGACGTCGACGCAACAGGTTTCAGGTTTCTGTTGCGTCGCCGGCCCACCAAAGGGCTAACTGGGGTTATAGCACTATACGATCTGTTACTCTTAGAAAGAAATTAAAAAAAAAAAAATATTTCCTATGGTTTTAGCAAACCAATGTTCACATAATGTTGTATGTCGAAAGGCCTGTAATAAAAAATAACCATTCTGGAAAGCATGAAGCACCTGTAACATCTACAACTGATAGTATTTTTCCAGAGAGAATTGAAGCATTAACAGCCCCGGTAGACATCTTGCATTTGGTGGCAGTCCTGTATAAGGCTTTAGGCCTGTGTACTATTATGTTCATATTTTAACTTCCTTGGTGCAAAATAGGGCTGAGAAGAGAACAGTAATGTTTTCTAGTGGTCAAATATACAATACACATAGAACAGTGATAGGCCTAGATGTACTGAACATTAATCAATGGATATATGTTAAATCTCACAGTTGTGTATGGAGTGTTATAATCACAGTTAACTTCAGGTGCAATCTATGGACTCCACAATGCGTCAGTTGCTGAAAAAAAGCAATTTAGGAGTTCATTCTTATGGGCTACGTGAAGACGAGATATCAGCAAGAGCGAATTTTGTTCATTGATATCTGCGATTGAAGCGCCATCTATCGCGAAAATGGGAAACCATTTACTATTTGAACAGAAAAAAATTAAGCGTTAGGTGGGGGCTCCGCCCCCACACCCCCGTTCAGACGGGGAACCCAGGTTCCCCGGACCCCTCCTCCTCTAATATAATAAACTCCAGTTATGAGCAAAATTAAATACGGGAATTCTCAGGAAAGTGATATGTATCGGTCTTTTTCAGGAAACAATTTATTATGCGACACCCGTTGTGCATAAGGTACCGGCGGTAGGCTGAAGCCCGGTTTCTATAGTTCTGCCAAAAGTGGTGAGTGGAAGGGGGAGGCCTGTGTGACTGTGTTCTCTGGGTACTCTAATGATCATGAAACATGTACTCGTATAAAAAAAACTTTCTGTTTGTTAATTAATCCATTAATAGTTCGAAGTTTAATGTTGGAAATTTTTTTTTAGAAATAAAAACGTAATTTATTCTCCACGTATTAATTTTTATTGGTTACCGGTATACTATATTTTGCATGTAGGTCAAGAGATTTAATTTTATTCAAGCTTGTGAAAGTTCCACATGAGTACATTCATAAAAAAATATATAGGCATTCACCTTAAGGTAAAAAAAGTATGGTTCTTAGGCACTTTTTTCATAAATCAGTGGAGGCAAGTGAATTTTTTACTTGTTTTTATGTTTGTTTCGATAAAAATGTTATGTGATCGGGAACGATTGCCAGTACCTTTCTAGCCCTGCCTGGGCTTTAGTGTATTTACGTTTACTACTAAAATGCTTAAAATAAAACGTTGTTCCATCTACCGATAGACGTAACACAGTACCAGCTCTTATCAGTAAGCCCTGTAAAGTCCGTATTAGTCCATGGGCCCAGAGCTATTTTTTTACATATTGGTACAACCCAGGGTGGCAAAACTTAAGTAGGTTTTTCTTAAAGGTCTATACCTATAGATTTTATTTTAGTATGATAATTGATCCAGAGTGGAAGTTTAGTCTTAGTTATCTGCTACTTAATGTAATGATCCAGATGGAAATTTAAACTTTGAGCTGCATCGCCTTTTCCACAGTATTTAGTTTATAACTTCATGAATACAAAAGATATCACAACAAATTTGGTCTCAATAGATAGCAAGACCCAGGGCATTCTGAGAGTTTGTCAGATGTGGCAGTTATATACATTTATCATCAATGGCAGCTACTGATAATTATCCCTATCTCTTAAAAATTGCTGAAAATTCGTTATCTATATTCATTTAACTAAATATTGCAGGAACTGACAAGAGTTTCGTTATTTTCTTTTATTCTTTGATACCAGTTTTTCTTAGTCTTTGTTTAATTTTTTAATTTGGCTGTGAGAGTGAGTCGTAGGTTTAATGGTAAGAGTGGGTCACACAGCTGTATTTCTGTCACAAACGACTTCGTCTATGGAGATTCCTCTGTGTTATGTAATGGGGTTGATTACATACCTAGGAGACGCAGGTGAGGTAGACACAAGGCATGGGAGACCACAGGATACAAAATAACATGCTACCACCTTGTCACGTAGGCCCAATACTAATAACATAAGACATAATAAACAAAGCCTTCAGGCCCAATGTGAACCTGTGAAATGGAATATACATAAGGTATAATGCTTACATGATAATATGCATGGCTATTTTAAACCTGAGATTAAAACCAAAAAATCACTCCTGAAATACTGGCTTGGATGTATATACAACACAAAAATGATTGCATGTGGTGCTTTCAGTCTTGTGTATGAGGAATTCATTGAGGATGTATAGAGATGCCAAATTTCAGGCAGATATTTCAAACCACTTTCGAGCTTAGTGCACAGATGAATAAACAACAACAACAACAAAACTGCAGGTGGCACATAAGTCTTGTTTACGACGAAGCTATCCGAGATGTATAAATACGCCCAATTTCAGGCATATATAAATCAAATCAATTCTGTGAATAAGTAGGGACATTTACTGTGCAAAAATTATTGCTGGTGGCGCCATTAGTCTTGTATATGACTTGGCTATCCGAGGTGTACAAATACCAACTTATCCATAAAAATACAATAAAGCATAATGTCAGGGTGATTTATAACAAATCCTGAGAAATGAGCATGTACATACACTGTGCAAAATCATTGTAGGTTGCGACACCAGTCTTGTGTACAAGAAAGCCTATAAATATACATGGACAGGCCAAATTTCATGTAGATACATCAAACTTTTCTTGAGCAAGGTGCACTGGGTAGACCAACTTCGCCGAAGGGAGGCAGTTGTCAACCAAGTCAAGCTAAGTGCCACGTGCAATTCTTGCAATTACTGAACTCTTGACCTATACGTAGCCTTCGCTGACGTTTCTCTTGACCTGTTGCCTAATATGATACAGTTGGCCGTCTGCGGAAGCTGTAATTGTCACAAACTGAAACTTGGCCTGTAGCAAACTCTGAAATAGTTGGCAGTCTGCAAAGCTATTTATAGATATAAAATCTTGGCCTGTTGCCAAATTTGTCTATACATACTGAAAGACCTTGACTATAATGCTTTTTTTAAGCTGACATATTCATAAGATTTTTTTTAAATCAAAATGTTTAGGATAAAAATAGAAGCCTATTGAAAGCTACATCAGAATACAGATATATTTTATTCATGGATTTATCTCAAACATAAGTTGAACATGAACACCAATTATTTATGTTGCCTGTACAGCTTTTTTTATTAACCCACACAGTTCAGTCTGTTAATAAAATTAATCTATTAAGTTTTGTCTCACAGTCCTTTAACTGTTAAAGGTTCAATAATTCAGGCAAAATCATTTAAGTAAACTTGAACAAGGCCACATTAAAGTAATGTTTTGCTATGAATTTGAAACAACAGTTTTAAAAAAACTGTTGCATCCCCTCAATCTTGTGGCCGACTAGGCCTATATCAGATCAACTTCAGCTTTCTATGACTCAAAAAATCAATGAACCAGTTCTATTCTTAAGCAACTGAGAGACCCCTGCAATAAGAGAACTTTTCGAAGAATTTAACCATTCGTCGGACAGTTTAATTACAAAACATTTCTAAAGTAGTGACTGAAAGAGGCTAAAATTAAAGTTTTTTTCCCCGTTAAAAAAAAACAGCTTAATATAGGTGGCGCCATAATAACCTCAATTTTAAATATGACCCATGTGACCAACATTTGCATTAAATCTGGTGTTGATAGCTCCTGTAATTTTAATATGCTTATTTGGCTAAATGACGAAGTTTAGCTTTCTGTAACTTCAAATAATTTCAATTCGATAACATTTGAAATCTGACTGATTCTAAATGAATAAATGAATAAAAATACCAATTTTCCGACAAATTATATGGGGTAGGGGTAGACATTAGTATCTGCCACTGATGAAAATTGTATATAACTGCCAAATTTTTCATACTGTCAGAAAGCCCTGGGTCTTAGCTATCTGTTGAGACCATATTTCTTATGATATATTTTGTATTCATGACGTTATAAACTAAATACTGTGGAAAAGTCGATGCAGCTCAAAGGTTAAATTTTACATAGGGTCACTCATACTTCATTAAAGTGTGAGCCTGAATGTCCAAAAATATTAAAAAGGGTCAAGGAAAACCAAGCTGGTAACTAAGATTAAATCAAAGAATAAATGACAATAGCGAAAATGTCATAAGTTCCTGAAATCTTGAAATAAATGAATAAAAATACCAATTTTTCAGCAAATTATATGGGGTAGGGGTAAATATTTGTATCTGCCACTGATGACAGTTGTATATTACTGCCAAATTTGAAAGCCCTGGGTCTTAGCAATTTGTTGAGACCATATTTGTTATGATATCTTTTGTATTCATGAAGTTATTAAATACATACTGTGGAAAAGGCGATGCAGCTCAAAGTTTAAGTTTTCATCTGGATCATTACATTCAATAAAGGATAATTAAGACTAAGCTACCACTCTGGATCAGTTATCATACTAAAATATTATCTACAGGCATAGACCTTTAAGAAAAACCTGCTTAAGTTTTGCTACCATGGGTGGTACCAATATCTGCTCTGGCCCATGGACTATATGGTGAATCCCTAATATTTGCATATTAGGGCGTCACAAGGCTCCTGACAATCCCCTCGCATTTACATAGTCACGCCTCCTGTGAATGGCATCGTTGCTATGTAGACGCCAGCAGCGGGCTCAATGGCAATAGACAGCTCAACCCGCTTGGTAACATTCACACTGAAATCATGTTTTCAAAAAGTCCATACATGGACCTTTGTGTCTTATGATATGTCTCTGCTGTCGAACACTACAGTTCATGGGCCAAATGAAAGTGCATTGTAGACACTGTCGCATCGATTTTTATACGGTGTATTTGTTAGTGTTAAAGTTACACTTGAAAGTTTTGCCCCTGTTAAGTTGCCAACATGCTGATCGCCGTGATCGTTTAAGCCAAGCTGGTACATGACTGCGTTCGTCGCGTGTGGACCTGATATTCTCACGCTGATTGGCTGAGCTAGAGATATATTTTCAAACCGGCTTGCCTTGAAAAGCGATGGTCTGATAAACGGTGACACACTGATTCACTGAGGCTGAGGATTATATATAGTGTTGAAAGTATTGCCCGTACTCAGATCAGCCGAGGATCTTAAAATATTAAGACAGATTAAATGGGTATATAAATAGCAAGCTAGAAGCCCACATAAGGCGGTTAAAAAAGATTCTGGAAAGACCACTGTAATTACTCCCTACGTCACTGGGAATTAAAGACCTTAGTTCAGCTAGGCGGTGATGTATGGCGCTGACAGTCCGGTACGGCCCATGTTTACCAGTCGATGAAATAAGAGGGTCAGAGAGTGGTAATTAGTTATAGTAGTTATAGAAATAACCGAGAGATGGCAGTACCGACACTACGTGCAATACAGTGAGAGAACGTTTGGTTTCTTTGTCAGAGCCAACAATTAAGAGCCATTTCATAAACTGGGCCAGTCTAGTACCTTTCCATAGTTTCATCATTTACCCCCTGGGCCAGTCTAAGATATTCATGATATATCCCATTAATTATTAATTTGTATCTCTACAGAGTTCTCAAAATAAAAAGATATTTTTACGGGTATGGGAACATGTTCAGATGCTGAAACATTTTTATATCAATACCCAGCCATTATTACACAGTAAAACTTAAACTGCAAACGCAAGCGTCAATTGGCGTTTGTTTCTCTTCACTATATAGAAGAATTAAGACTTTTCAATTGGTTTTGAGATTAAACTGTACACATTAATTTTTGCCATGAATCAATCGTTCCTGTTTCAAAAAGTAGTATTGTATGATTTAAATTATGCTCGATCTTCGATCTTATTTTTCTGACAATAAATAAATTAAAATATATGTAAGGTAATATTTCTTAAGTTAAAATTCAAAAATATTACAACTATGTAACCTTTAATTTTTAAAATATATCATTTTTTTTTAGATATGACAACCTCATCTGTCAAAATAATGTAAAAGATTTACAGATAACACATTAACAAACATAAAACAAAAGGTTTTGTAATGAAAATGCAACTATACTTACAATACGCACACCTTTGGCAAATATATAGACACTTGATATAGACACTTGATTTGTCCAGTTAAAGACTTAATTACTTTTAAATAGTGTATGTCATTTACATTACTGATATTGCATGTCTTTAATAGCAACATTTCGCCTTTATATGGAAAACTTAACAAACACTATTTTCATAGTATCAAGATAATTGGTCCTTTAATTACATGACTGTTGATATTTAATTTTAGTATCTGACATTTTCATAATGTCGATTTATATGATGTTGTATTGCAAAACATTTAAAGTACATAACTATTTAATGTAAGATTAATATTCCGACAGTATTCCAAACTTGTATTATAAATATATTGTAAACTGATCATCATCACTGTAATCTTTATGTCTCTCCATATTCCTTAATGGGGTACAGATAGTTTCTTCACTGACTCATAAATTAAAGTATCTCATAAAGTATCCGTGATAGAAACTAACTATAAAGAAATCCATAGTAAAATTAAAACTATTATAAATATCTTGAGACACAGAATTATGTCCTTGTCTGGAAGGATAACCATTGTGAAAACATGTATTATTTCACAACTCATATATTTATTCCTTGTACTTCCTAAGCCATCACAAACTTATATTAAAGAAGTGGAAAGATTAATATTTAAATTTATATGGAATAACCAACCAGACAAGGTTAAGAGAAACACTGTAATAGCACCGAGAGATAAAGGAGGGTTAAATATGATTAATCTCCAAGCTAAGTTACAATCTTTAAAAATCTCAAGGGTTAAACGTTTTCTTAGTGGTTCCACTGAAAATGGTTGGAGACAGATTATTAATGTACAGTTAATAAGTCTAGTACCTATATATTTAAATGTTACTTAAGAGTGAACGACTTAAAAGATTTGAGTGTCTCTTGTGATCCATTCTGGAAAGAAGTACTCCAATACTGGTGCAATTACAATTACACTTAGATGGTTTCTACAAATGAAATTCAGTCACAAACTTTGTGGTTTAACTCTCACATAAAAATAACACAGTAATATTTTATAATAAATTATATAAGGCAGGGGTCAAAACAATTTCAGACATTACTAAAAATGTGGGAAACAATGTAACATTTCTGACCTTTGAAGAATTAATAAGCAGAAACAAAGTCACTATAAACTTTATGCATTACACAGGATTGCTGCATGCAGTCCCAGGAACTTGGAAAAAAGATATAAAGAATAACCCAAGGGTCCAACTGCAAGAACATAGGGTTGAAAAAAAATTTAAGAATGAAAAATACTTCACGTTTCATCTACAGCGATTTAATCAATAACCTCTATATTTTGCCAGTCAAACCAATGGAAAAGTGGACCAGAGAGTTAGAATTACAAAACAACGAAATCATACTTAAAGCCGTCAAAAATATAACCAGTATTACCATTTCTGAGAAGCTAAGAACCTTTCAGTTTAAACTACTACATAGGACTCTACCTTTGAACGCCTTCCTCTATAAATTGAAAAAGAGTGACACAGAAATGTGCACATTTAGCAAAAAAGATAGAGAGACATATTCTCATATATTTTATCACTGTGAAATAACATACAGCCTAATATCTGATTTTAAAAAATGGTTGAGAGACATAGGTTCATACATACACCTGAGCAATTTCACAAAAACCTTTCAAATTATGAACACTACTAACGACACCCTTCTAGATATTTTAATACTACTCTTTAAACATATATACATGTAAATGTAAAGAAAAAATTCCTACGTTCTGTATGTATACAAACTACGTATTACAGATATATAAAATAGAAGAAAATATAGCTAGAGCAAAAGGTAAAATAGTAATACATGACCAGAAATGGAAACAATTTAAAAATAAATATTTAAAAAAAAACATTGCTGAAATAATACCTATCTTAAAGCAAAAACAAAATAAAATATTTACTATGATTATTTCAATATGTTTATAATGTACCCTTTCTGTGTTTGTTGTTTATGTACATCCGGTTAGTGTGTATCAACCTTAGTGTGAATGTACACATGTTTGCATGTTTATGTTTTTATGTACTTTGTATGATGATGTAAAATCAAGTGTACTGTTAAATAAAAAAAAAACACGTGTCTGTGTTGACACTGGCTGCTGGTTAAGAATGCCCATGGCCAACCATTTCACTTATACAGAAAATTATATGAGAGATTATTTTTGTCTTTTCTGATGAAAATATTTTTTTTTAAACATTTTGTCAACTTGATAACCATGTTAAGGGAGTTATTATGTTCATGAACATCAGACATGCGTGATAGTTTATTACATTTGCCGTGATAAATCTTTTTTTATTACACCCAGGAAAAATTATGAGGTTGAACCAATCTACACAAGGAATAGACTTGTTCTTTGCCAAATATGTGGTGGTAACCCCGTTAGAGCGCTTACGAGTAGTTTAATAGCAGATAACCAGTCTAATATTAGTCCACGAGAGCTTTGGTATTCTCCCAACAGTTACAAAATACACAGTAATCACGTATAGAAATATTTATAGTATTGCATGTTTTCTTAATGTTTGTATTTTCCGTTGTATTCTGTGAAAGTTTAGACTCATTTAAAATAAATCAAACAAATGTTACCTGATATTTAATACAATGATTCAATAGGCACCTTGCCTGGAGTTTGCTTAATCTTTTGTGAATGAGGTAAAATTGCGTGTAAACATGGCGACAAATCGGCAACACGTGAATTTATTTGTGGGAGCTGAAACTGGACTTGTTAAAGGTAAATGTGCAGATTTACTTCAGACAAAATTGTCATCTGAAATTTCATATCGAATTGTTACCATGGAGGATCCCCTGCTGACCTAAGACAAAGCCTGTATTATGATGTGGCAGTGGGGTAAAATTGTAATCCCAGTTGGACGACATCCACTGAGTCGTGATGTAAAAGGGGCACTCGGTAAAACCCGGAATTTCCGCGGAATTTCCGAGGATATTCCGAGATTCCTCGGAATAAAAGTTTGAGCCATTTCCCTCAGCAGAAGATCCTTGAAAGTAGGAAAAAAGTTCACATACATATAAAATGAATAATTATCTTCCTATTTCTTTGGGGTTTCGTTCTAATCCTCGACTTTTAAAGGCGTATTCTACGGTTTTCCGAGCCAGATCTGACCGGCCCGGGACGGCCTTGTTTATGGTAGATCATACCTAAATCCGGTGGTTTCATGAGAATTCGTGGAGAGTATAAACAGCTGACAGGCCTGGATAAAAAGGATATAGCCAGTAAAGAGAGTGAATTGTAGATTTATCAGATATACTCCTCTTACTGATAATAAGATCATGAAATATTGTGGAAGGCCACAACTAAAGAAAGGGGCAGGGCATGGAGAGAGATTCTACAATTAATGGAAGTGGCATGACATTTGGACAGGGAGGCTACAGCAGTATCAGTGTCTACAAGTGTCTTCATTTACCACTGGCATTATTAAAATTCTATTTTTTATTAGTCCAATGAACAAAGGAACACATTTGAAAACAAAATCATTTATTAACAACTGAACCATAACAATCAAATGAAATATGTACAAATTGAAAGTAAATTAAGCCTCATGAAATACACCTGATACCACAATGAAATATTGAATTTAAAATACCAATGTAATGATTTTAAATATCCATATATATATATATATATATATATATATATATTTGTACATTTTATTACTATTAATTTACTATCTATAGACCTAATATATGAAATCATAATGTAATTAAAGCGCTATAGAAGAATTAAACGAATAAACGATGTAACCCAACAGGTAATAATTAATTTGTCAACAGGAATGCAGAAAGCTGCAGTTTTTTTATGTGGTTTTGAGTGGGCCCGGTCGCCGTGAGTCTGGATTTTCCGGGAATTCTCCAGGCGCTTCCAAAATATTAGTAAACATGGCAGTCGTGCAGGGCTGTTTGAAAAGATGTTAAAAAAATCGTACGCTGTACCTTAATAAGTCGAGGATTAGAACAGAACCCTGAATAAATGGGAAGATAATTGTTAATTCTTCAGGTATGGGTACTTTTTTCTACTGTCAAGGATCCTCTGCCGAGGGAAATGGCTCAAACTTTTATTCCGAGGGATCTCGGAAATTCCGAGGAAATTCCGGGTTTTACCGAGTGCCTGTAAAAGGGTATATCTAAAACCCGGAGATCTCTGACCGGAGATCAAAATAAACCCGGAGATCGCGATATCTTAATTAATAAGGCAGCAATAAGTATTAAACGTTCCCCTTGACATTTCTAAATGACATCCGCATCGAATATGATACTTAATTTGCAAGTGCACAAAGTATTTATTCAGTTATCCACGGAAACCTCACCTGGAGACGACCCGGAGACTGCCATCTTGCCAGGGCACTCGGTAAAACCCGGAATATCCAAGGAATATCCTCGGAAATTCCGAGATATTTCGGAATAAATGTTTAAGTGATTTTCCTCGTCGGACGACTCGAGAAAGTCGGAAAAAGTACCCATAGCTAAAGAATGAATAATGATATTCCCATTTCTTTTGGATTCAGTTCTAATCTTTGCCTTATTAAGGTACAGCGGACGATTTTATGAACATCTTTTTAAAAAGCCATGGACGAGCGCCATGGTTGCTAGGCCTAATATTTTGGAAGCGTCAGGAGAATTTCTGGAGAATCGAGCCCCACGTCAACTTGGCCTGCCCACTAAAAATCCCATAAGTAAAAACTTGTTCTCCATTTCTGTTGACAAATTAATTTGTACCTGTTGCATAACATCGTTTAATTCTTTTACAGCACATTATTTTTATTATTATTTCATATATAAGGTCTATAGATTATAATGTTAAATGGTATAGTAAAATGTACAAGTATGCAGATAATCGAATAATATATATATATATATATATGTGTGTGTGTGTGTGTGTGTGTATATTTATGATTACTTAAAATCATGTACTAATATTCAGAATTGTGTCAAATAGTAAATGTACGAGTATTCATTTACTTTATCTGAATGTTTCATTTGTAAATTGTTCATACACAGACACAAGGTATAACGTGTATTTCATGATTTCACTTTTCATTTTTAAATATTTAAAAAATTGTCAATAGGTATAACATGTATTTGACATGATGACCATTTCACTTTTCATTATGTAAATATTTCATTTCTTGACACCTGGTGTAACATGTACTTCATTATCAATTTACTTTTCATTTGTAAATATTTCCTACATTGTGTCTACAATAGTTTATTGTGTCTCAAATTCATCAATAAGGATAGGAAAACAGGACACAGCCCTATATTAATTCCTCTCCTCTCTTTCATACATTGTCACCTGGTAATTAACGTACATATTGTATTTCAAGCTGAAGATTTCACTTTTCATTTGTAAATATAATACAAACATTAACACTTAGTAAAGCGAGTGCATTACATGATCATTTTACTTTTCATTTGTACATAATGCATAAACTGACACCTGGTAATAACTTGTATTTCATCTTTTTACTTGTCATTTGTAAATATTTCATACATTGATAACTGATATCTGGTGTATTTCATGAGGCTAAATTTACTTTTAATATGTAAATGTTTCATTTGATTATTATTGGTCAGTTGTTTTCTTTGTTCTTAACTAAAACAATATAGAATTTTTAATAATTCCAGCGGTAAATGTAGACACAGATATACTGTTGAAGCCTCCATGTCCCGCCCCTTTCTTTAGTTGTGGCCTTCCACAATATTCCATAATCTTATTATCAGTAAGAGGAGTATATATGATAAATCTCAAATATACTCGCTTTACTGGCGATTTGGCCATATCAACGACAAATTTGGCCGATCAATTTGCAAGTCAACGACAAATTCCTGGAACTGAAGGCTAATAAATGTTATCTTATCTTACCTTATCTTATCTTATATCCATTTTAACTGAACCTGTCAGCTGTTTATAATCTCCCAGAATTCTACTAAAACCGCCAGATTTAGGTATGATCCACCATAAACTTTGCCTTCTTCCCGGGAAGGTCAGATCTGGCTCAGAAAAACGTAGAATACACATTAATAAGTAGAAGATTAGAACTGAACCCTGAAGAAATAGGAAGATTATTATTCAATTTATAGGTTGAGGTACCTTTTTCTAACTGTCATGGGTCCTCCGACGAGGGAAATCGCTTAAACTTTTATTCCGAGATATCTCGGAATTTCCGAGGATTTTCTGCGGATATTCCGGGTTTTACCGAGTGCCTCTTGCCAGGACGATCTCCGGGTCGTCTCCGGGTGAGGTTTCCGTGGATAACTGAATAAATACTTTGTGCACTTGCAAATTAAGTATCATATTCGATGCGGATGTCATTTAGAAATGTCAAGGGGAACGTTTAATACTTATTGCTGCCTTATTAATTAAGATATCTCGATCTCCGGGTTTATTTTGATCTCCGGCCGGAGATCTCCGGGTTTTAGATACACCTGATGTAAAAGTGGTCGTTCGATGAGTCACACACCCGTTAGCCGCCTGAAGCGACGAAACGTCTTGCACGGTTAACAGCCAACAGTTTTGTCGCCTCTCCATATATAGAGATAAGTGGGATTTGACCACAATACAATCATATTTTCCGGAAAATGTAGTTTATTTTCAGTTTCACGGATGGGGTGACATTTAAGTTTAAACTTCTTCACCATGGCAAAAGTATCTTATTTTCAATACAGGGGCAACATATTGGCAACTGTAAGTGCATTTTATTTTAGTTATTGTGTATTTTGGTCTAAGAAGACACAGGTCATACTGCTCATGACCGCCATGACAGAAGCAGCAAGAATTTTTATGTAGCAGTGATAATTCTTGGTGAACTGGTCCAGTTTTATAAGAGATATAGACTTAATTAAGCAGGGAATTTACGCAATTAGCTTATCATAACAGAATTTTGTCTTTAAAAATGAGATACAAGAGTTACTGAGGTTTTTTCTTTTTATAGGCACAAATAATATTGAGCTAAGAATCCCACCCAAGTGCATATGTGGGGTGGTGACTATAAAATGTACTCTCAGATATATCTAATTAACATTTTATAGTCACCCTTGATGGCTACACACCCATTAGACAGATTATCACTATAGCCCACCAAGCCTTGTGTCAGACAATAAAAACATATCTTGGGAGAGTATATTATCTTCAGTGTACTGAGGCCATTCAGTCATACCATTTACACTGACATGCCAAATTTATCAATGGACACGGTTGTCTCTGGGGAATTGACCCCACAGACTCAGGATCTTGAATCCAACACACTACAGTCCGATTACTCCTGTTAGCCTGATTTTTCACAATTATCCCAAGGAAAGACACACTTGCCAAACAAAAATGGTAGCCACGATGGGTGACTAAAATGTTAATATACCTGAGAATACATTTAGTCACTACCCTATGTATTCACTAGGGTGAGATTCAAAGCTCAGTATAATCTGTGTCTATATAAGGGAGTAAACCCATCAGTATATCAGGTAACTCATTTTTTAAAGACAAAATTCAGTTATGCATAAATTCCTAATTTAAATATGTCTATTACCCGTAAATAATGGGTCCAGAACACAAAGCATTGTCACGTCTAGATATAAATTATTACTACTTCTGTCATGGCAGTTATAAGCAGTACAACCTGTGTCTTCTTGGACCAAAATACACAATAACTCAAGTAAAATGCAGTTACAGTTGCCAATATGTTGCAGTTGTATAGAATATAAGATACTTTTGTTATGCCGAAGTTGTTCTAATGTTACCCCATCCATGAAACTGATAAGAAAACTGCATTTTACATCTATTATGTTGTCTTCACTGTTCTCTACCACGTCAATTTCATAGGTTGGTGATAAGATTTCTTTACAAAATAGACTAGTTTCTCAAAAAATGTTTAAAAAATTGTTTACAGGCAAATGAGGTAAGCTATGATTAAAAAAAAATTAATGACATATTTTCCTCTTTCTGTCACAGAGTCAGTAAGTTTTTCCTATTTTAGCGAACCTTTGGGCTTATGCGATGGTGCAGTGTTGTCCATTGTGCGTCATCTATATGTTAACCATAGCTATCTCAAAAATGGCCGGAGCTAGCATCACCAAATTTTTTGCAAATAATCAGTCATCCAAAAAACTACATCAGATTTTTTTATTTTTTTCTAACTGCATTTTCTTAGATTTTATAGGGAAAAAGCTAAAAAGCTTTAAAAATCTTCTCCTCAGAAACTGTCCAGCCAAATTGTCCAATATGTCAGAGAAATGATCCCTGGAACAATCTCTCTCAAGTTTGTTTGAATGTTTCCAGTTTGGAGATTTTTGGCTGAGTTACAAGAGGTTGAACTTTGTCATCTGTCCAAAAAAGCATATTAAAATTTAAATCTCAGAAACGGCTGGAACTATCATCACCAAATTTGGCGCCACCTGCTTCAGCCTTTTTTGTACGGGGTCATCAGTGCCTGTATTAAACACTGAGGGCTACAAAAAACTTCTTCTCTGAAACCATATGGCCAAAATGTTTAATATGGCATAGAAATGATCCTAGGGTAGTGCTTTCTGAAGTTTGTTCAAATGGTCTCTGTTCAGTGACTTTTGGCTAAGTTATGGGAAGCTGAATTTAGTCATATGCCGTAACAGCCCATTTGAGCTCAGTGACTACAAAGATCTTCTTCTCAGAAACCACTGGGTCAATTTCTTAAATCTCACACATTAATTATTCTCAGATGTTGATAATTCAAGTTTGTTCAAATGGTTTTTGGTTCAGTGCTTTTTGGCTGAGTTACAGGAAGCTGAACTTAGCCAGTTTGCTGTATCTTCCTATATGAGTTATAAACCTGCAACACTTTTTTCGACTGATGCCACTGAAGCCAGTTTGTTAAATATTTTACAAGAATAATCCCTACAATAATTCTTATAATAATTGTCATAAATGGTTCCTCATGAATGATTTTTGGCTGAATTATGGAGATTGAATTGAGTAATTTTACCATATATGTTAGCTGTGTGATGCTGTTACATCTAGCCTGGCACCAGTTTATCAGCATCTATTACATCATGCCACTAGACATTTAGATTTCAGGTTATCTTTGGTTAATATTGACAAGAAAGTTTTTTTTAAAAGCTTTTAAAAAATATTAGATTTATGATTTAAGTTATTCATCAAACCAGGCTATGTTACAATTATGGATATATAGCTCTCTGTGGCTATATAAAGACAACTCTACATGGATTATAAATTATTGGTATCCCTACTCCACTTAATTCAAGAATTTGCCATCAGTGAGATATATCTGTATTTTAATTTTGCATTCAGTATGCATCTGTAATAATTTTACATATATTCCTGATTTCTTTTTTTATTAAAAGTCAGCTGATAAGCATTTTGTATTGGAAAAATAAATTTCAAAGTTTTTTCAAGTAGGGGCCGCTTTTGTGTACAGATGGCAGCACTTGGTTAACCATTGGCAGATTGCCAGTGCCTTGATGTTGGCCGTTAGCCAAGATGATGTCAGCTCAGTTCACTCAGTGCAGTAGCTGCATTCTATTTATAGCTTTGGCAGACTGCCAACTGTGTCAGATTATGCAACAGGTCAAGAGACTTAGTGCAGCTAAGTACAGGTCAAAAGTTCACTCAGTCTAGCCAGGTGCAGGTCACGAGTTCACTCAGTGAAGTAGCTTGAAGCAGCAATTTGTCACAGTTCACTCATGGGCAACTGCCTTACTCACCTAAGCCTCGTCAGCCCAGTGCATCAAACTCAAGGGAAGGTTGATAAGGGATAAAATTACTTATATCTCGGCAGTGGTTTGACATATCTGCTTAAAATTATGCAGGTTTATACATCTTGGATAGCTTTCTGGATTTTGTGGCAGGTGGTGCCACCTACATTTATGTATACGCTGCAGACATTCAGGCCTATATCTCAGGACTGGTTTGACATATCCTCCTGAAATTTTGCATGTGTATAGATCTAACATAGCTCTTGATCATAGGCAAAACTGGGGGCGCCACCTGCAACCATTTTTTCACAGTGTCCATTTGTTCATCTACCTTGGGATAAAATCACTAAAATCTCGGCAGTGGTTTGACTTATCAGCTTAAAATTTTGCATGTTTATACATCTTGGATAGCTTTCTTCATTTTGTTGCAGGTGGCACCACCTACATTTATGTGTTCGCTGCAGACATTCAGGCTTATATCTCAGGACTGGTTTGACATATCCCCCTGAAATTTTGCATGTGTATAGATCTTACATAGCTCTTTATCATACACAAATTTTGTGGCGCCACCTGCCACCATTTTTGCACAGCGTCCTTCTGTTTGTCTGTTGTGGGATAAAATCACTCGTATATAAACAAGTAGTGGTTTGACTTATCTGCCAAAAATTGTGCATATGTATACAACTTGGACAGTTTTCTGGATTTTGTGGTAGGTGGCACAACCTACGAACACATTTCAGCTGCAGACATCCAGGCTATTATGCAACACACCTCACTCTATTTCCCCTTGCAACTCAATCCATGCCTCACTTCACCCGCCCCACTCTGATTTTGGCAGATACACGTAGTCCCTTTGTGGACTACCTGTATTCTAGTTTTTGTATTGTGTGCACCCATGCAAAAATTTCAGCAGTGATGTTTGTTTAATTGTTTCTTGTTCTAAGTGTTTAGTACTTGTATTGTTCATATACATGTTACACATGTTCTTGAAAAGAAATGGTCCAGCATTAAAGCATTATACCTGGTGTAATCTCATCAGGTTTGCATTAGGCCTGTAGGCCTTGTTTTACTTGCCAAAAAAATAATTGTGAAAAAACAGGTGGACAGGGGTGATGGAGTGTGTAGTAACTGAGTCATGGAGGACCGAATTCCTGCTCCTTTTGGTGTATTTCAGGGGTAGATTTCAAAACAGGGGGATTTTAAAATAGCGGGATTCACTAGGAAGGATACTGGGGTACTCATGCCAACATCAGTATCAGTATTATATTATAATTTATAATTGGAAATTATAAGAAAAAAAGCAAATGTTTAAAATAATTCAGTAACTAGCTGTCATATGGAAAGTATAAACTGTGTTCTATGCTATTGCTTCAAGGGCTGCACATGATAAAAATCTGCACATAAGAGAAATTTATTGGAAAGAGCTAAGGGGTCAGCTGTTAACAATACCTGCCAGTCATGGTCATGGCAAAGAATTTCACAGATTTTCAATACAAAACATTAAAGTAGAAACATTCATTAATATACACTTGGTGGATAATACATGGAATGTGGTAGGAATTGTCCTTGCAAGGCTTTTCAGATTCCTCCTGAACCAGTGGAATGTCACCTTGATTGGTGTGGTTGCAACAGTTGCATAAACATAAATATTTATATATATAACTAAGTCTAACAAATATTTTATTAATATCTAGTTATTTTAAAACCCACTATGAATTTCCATATCAGTATTGGTAGTTTCAGTCATAATATGTTTGCTGTGTTCCAGGTGTAAACCTGCATAAGAGGACATGGAGCAACCTGAACAAGGTGGACCAGGTAGACAAGAGCAGAGAAATCAGGGCCATGACATGGGGTGATGACCAACAGTCTCAGGTGCACATACACACAAACCAACACACTTTTCCTATGACCATTTCACAAAAGACAAGCCTAAATTAAGCAGAATCTCATATAACCGTACATTATTTAACAGAAACTTGTTTATCAGTTTAGAAAATTAAATTTTCCTTGAACGAACCAAATGTAAGTGGAACCTGTACCATGAGTAATATAAATGTCTGTACCCTGTACAATATCCTAGTACATAAATGTATGAATTTTTATCTGATTGATGCTTTGTTTCATTGACTTGTTTTGTCAACCTGTTAGGCCTAGATCTCAGAGGTAATATCAAATATGGTCATATACTAAACATACATGTACTTCAATACAAATCATTTCATAGAAAAATTGACAAAGATCTGACTTACACATATCGTGATATCAGATTATAGCTAAAATGTTTTAGACCATCAGTTATGAAGTCCAATGACAGACATCCATCATTTATCAGTTACCAGTTTTCTTCATCAAGCCTTGATATAATTTTCATGTTTTAACTGATAAGTGTGACTAGTTGCACCATTCATTAAATCCTGTATGAATTTAAACCTAAACATGTTACAGATTTGCTGTGGTTTGCGAGACAGAACAGTTTTGACGTATGGAATAGAAGAGGAGGAAGTCCTAGCTACAGACAGATTCCTGGGAGGCGAGGGATCCTTCACAGGCCTCGCTAAACATGAAGGGTAAGGATTAACATACGTCAGATGGATTAAAGGGACATAATCAGGAGCAATATTATGCTTATTCTTTCAAACTATCAGTTCACTTTTGCTTTATTCCAAAGTTTCCAGGCAAAACCATCCCAGCACATGGTCTCATTACTTCCTTTTGAGCTGTTTAACACCTTGTTATGGTTTTGCATTTTAGAAAACACAGTGCACATGTCTTGTTTACAATAAAAAGGCCAATTGACCTTAGGTCTGTTTTTGTGCATGCATGACAGATCCAAAACAAAGAGTAGTCCAAACTAGTCCATACATGAACCTTCCTGTCTACTGATATATGTCTGCTGGATGGACATTATGGTCCATCTGCCAAATGTAAATTCATTGTAGAATCTGTCGTAACAGATTTGTACGATAGGTCCAGGGGCTTCACTGCAAATGGCACAGGTAGCACAGGTTGTGTATCGAGTCCCAGGCCTGAGTCACTGCAACATGATGTTTCAACCAGCAGGAATGTGAATTACATGTTTGGAGCCAAGTCAGTCTGGGCATCTCCTGATTGACAGGTGTTGTGGCCCAGGCGCTGCGCTTTTTTTATGCCTGTGACAAACCTGGTCCACTCTTTTCAAATCTCATGTACAGGAGTAACCCAATGGTTTCAGTGTATTATTTTGGCAGGTACCAGTTTATTTAAAAGAGAAGACTTTTTTCATGTTAATTTGACATGCTTTACAGGTGATTAGACCCCTTATAATCTTCTGTATCCCTGTAATAAATAAAGCAATTTATTAGGTGGCAGATGCTCATACTGCTCCATTACCCCAAACAAGGTCTGGTATTTTTTCTCATGTTTGTATGTTTGTTTGTTTCCTGATCACTGGAAACATAATAGGGTTTCATGCATGTCCTAATATGTTATTGATTCAAGCTATTTTTCCCCCTGTCCATGAGGGTCTCCTGTCTCCTCCCTCTCTGTCAAACACAAACTCCATGCCATCAATAGACCTTTACCATTTCACTAGCCACACCTGTCGGCAATATTTAACATCTATGGTTCAAGGTTGTGTTATTGGCCCTGTTTCAATAAAGTTAACTTAACACCAATATCACCCATTATTGACGTAAGCCCACCATGAAAAGACAAAATTATGTTGCAATATAAGATAAATTAAAGAGGGGGCATTATTTTTAAGCTTTACATATTATAAGACAAGTGAAAAAAGGCGTACATATAAACAGACTACTAGTGAAACTGACATGAATCAACAGTTACACAGACGCAGGTAGCTAACAAAATTGGTAACGTCTTTGACAACTGTGAGAACCTTAACAAAACAACTTGTTCATGAAGAAAAGCTGCTTTTACATCTGACAATCCATGCTTAGTGTGTTAAATAAAATGAAGTTAATAAGGCTGCTTAAAAGCAAAGGAGATGTTCATGAACTTTTTATTCATGATATATGAATGTCCCACATATAACCAGATAGCACGAAACCAGGGTTGGGTTTTAGGCTGCCCAAAACCTGTTTTCGGCAGGGCAGAGCCTAAAACCTGCCTTTAACTGCCTAAAATAGGTTATAACCTGCCTAAAACTGCCTTTAACTGCCTAAAACCTTATTTACCCTCACCTATGACTTGTAGTTTAACTATGTTTTATTGATAAACAACTAAATGCATTAAAGAAATATGCTCAACAAATTAAAAATTTAGGATCACTTTATTCAAACTAAACAAATTAAACCATGATATAAAAAAAGCAACAAATGAATACAACACTACTACAGGATTTCCTTATGAACACAGTTCTCTGACTCTCCTACCTCCATTACTGCCAATTTATAAAAGAATGCTCTTACTTTAAGCTTATAACCAGATACTTTTATTGTTTTTTTGATCACAAGGGATTAAATTTTGTGATAAATGCAAAAGAAGTTTTCCCGAATTTAAAATTTTGTTCCATTTACACTGATGAATAGTCCTTTATACTGTAGTTTCACTAACATATCATGTATGTTTTGTATGCCTGTAGCTTCAAATGGCAAAAAGCAATGGATTGATTTTATAAATTATTACAGATCTTTTATGCTAGCCATAAACTAAAAATATGATAATATCCTTTACATTATCTGATAATGAACAAGAATTTCCACTGTTTGTTTATTCCCTTAGCTAGGTCATCCCTTGTCAAATTTTAAGATTTTGTGCACATACTTATCTTCTCTATAATGATGGATATACTCTGTTAATTGTATGATGAGATTGTGAAAATGGAATCCTCATGAAACACTATAATAAGTGTAAAACTGAAAATGTGAAAATAGATTACAATGAATATGTTGCAAACCACAGAATATTCATAATTACTGTTGGGCTGTGTTAAAACCTGAAGGCCTGAGAAACCTACATGTCATGTTCAGGGGTCCTGACTGCATCACTCAGTAAAAAGTTTGACTCATGAACAGTCTTCAGGGCAAGGGCTTTGATTGCATTTTCCTAGTCATGTATGAAAGTTGACATGAACATCTACTAGGACACAGCAGTAGGACTTATGACTATTGGGTCTTATGACCCCATCACCCTGATAAATTGTAATTGTATCCGCCAAAACAGAGTTTTGCGGATACTATGTTTTCAGCTGGCCGCCGCCGCCGCCGCCGCGTAGGTGTCCGGAGAACTCCTCCGTAACCGCTGGGCGGAATTTTCCGAAACCCGGGATTATGTTCGGGTCACATGTGAACTGCTGCGCCCCGATTTTGTTTTGACCTCTGACCTTTCCTTTGCGCTCTGCGTCCGTTTGTGCGTCTGTTTCCACACATAAACCCACATATCTCGGGAACTGTTTGACCGATCAGGAAAATTTTTTTGCACAAATGTAGCCCTTGGAGAGCTTTATAACATACACCAAAAATGGTGGCGCCACCTGCAACCATGTTTGCACAGTGTCCATCTGTTCGTCTGCCTTGGGTTAAAATCACTCATATCTCTGCAGTGACTTGACTAATTCACCTGAAATTGGGCATGCGTAAACATCCTGGATAGCTTTTCTGATTTTATGACAGGTGGCGCCACCTACATTCACGTTTACGCTGCAGACATCCAAGCTCATATCTCGGGAACCGTTTGACCGATCAGGAAAATTCTTTTGCACAAATGTAGCCCTTGGAGAGCTTTATAACATACACCAAAAAAGGTGGCGCCACCTGCAACCATGTTTGCACAGTGTCCATTTGTTCGTCTGCCTTGGGTTAAAATCACTCATATCTCTGCAGTGACTTGACTAATTCACCTGAAATTGGGCATGCGTATACATCCTGGATAGCTTTTCTGATTTTATGACAGGTGGCGCCACCTACATTCACGTTTACGCTGCAGACATCAAAAGTCATATCTCGGGAACCGTTTGACCGATCAGGAAAATTCTTTTGCACAAATGTAGCCCTTGGAGAGCTTTATAACATACACCAAAAATGGTGGCGCTACCTGCAACCATGTTTGCACAGTGTCCATCTGTTTGTCTGCCTTGGGTTAAAATCACTCATATCTCTGCAGTGACTTGACTAATTCACCTGAAATTTAGCATGCGTTTACATCCTGGATAGCTTTTCTGATTTTATGACAGGTTGCGCCACCTACATTCACGTTTACGCTGCAGACATCCAAGCTCATATCTCAGGAACCGTTTGACCGATCAGGAAAATTTTTTTGCACAAATGTAGCCCTTGGAGAGCTTTATAACATACACCGAAAATGGTGGCACCACCTGCAACCATGTTTGCACAGTGTCCATCTGTTCGTCTGCCTTGGGTTAAAATCACTCATATTTCTGCAGTGGTTTGACTAATTCACCTGAAATTCGGCATGCTTATACATCCTGGATAGCTTTTCTGATTTTATGACAGGTGGCGCCACCTACAATCAAGTTTACGCTGCAGACATCCAAGCTCATATCTAGGGAACCGTTTGACCGATTGGGCCAAAATTTTGCATGAGTATAAATCTCACATAGCTCTTTATCATACGCAAAACTGGTGGCGCCACCTGCAGCCATGTTTGCACAGCTCCCATCTGTTTGTCTGCCATGGGATAAAATATCCATGCTAATATGCAACACTTCACCCGTTCCACTCTGATTTAGGCGGATACAAGTAGTCGCTTGTCGACTACCCGTATTCTAGTTAGCTTGTCTAATCAGGCATGGCCTCCCCTCTGATAGTGATACCGGGCCTGCCTTACAAGAGGCATACTGGAGGCTCTATTACATCATTCCAGGTAGCAGGGCACTCATCAGGAAACCCATAGGGGCCTGATAATGACATTACCTTGGCCAATGAAACTATGTGCCACACAAACATGGTTTTATGCTCCAGACACCTATACAGGCTCTGTGAAGACTGCATGGTGCCAGCCAACAGGAAATCATTACTAATACTTGAAAGCTTCCAGAAGCCCAGCAAAGCCTTGTGACTGCATCACCCCAGCCTGTTTGGTGCTTTTATAGATCTTTAAGTAAAAAATTTAAACAAATATAGGTTTTGGGCACATTTGGTGCATTTGGGGCAGTTTTAACCAGGTTATAACCTACGGTTAAAACCTTCATGCCTAAAACTTGCCAACCCTGCACGAAACAGTTTGTTCTAAAATGTTAAAACAACATGGTTATAAAAATGTTTTGAACACTTTTCTAAATGTTTCCTTATGCTGTTATACTATGTCAGAAAATTAAGTGGTACATTTTGAAAATTTTGTGAAAAAATGTCATAATATTCTTAGAATGTAATAGAATGTTTCTTTCATACATACATTATTTTGATAGACCTGTAAGTATAATTAAAACCTAAAGATACGGTTATTATATATTACCATTTGTCAACATTACATTAAAAGTTTAAATAAATTTGTCACATTTTAAAGATGCCAAATTTTTTTTTATCCATGAAATTTTATAAATGTTTGTGATTTTTAAAATGGTATGTGCAACTTATTGAAAGTGTTTGTAAAATGTTTTGTATTGTATGGGTATATTCACAGGTTAAATTACCAATTACAGTAAAATATTATGATTAACAAATACACAATGCTGTGTCACTGGGGTATACTTACATTCTGTTTATTATTTATTAGTCACCTGAACACTCAAGACTATAAATCAAATGAATGAAATATCCTCGTGTCCCTTGTACACTTGTGTTCACATGCTGGGAATCAGCTGACCTGAACACAGTAAGCATTCTTGTGGTAAAGGTCTATTAAATTGATTAAATCAATAGTTTCTTCAGTAGTTTTGGTATTCCTTATTAAGAGCTAGTTCAGAATGTAATATCAGGTGATGTTCATGAGCAACGCAGGATTTTTTAGTTAGCTGTGTATGCTAACCATTAACTTGTCTGCTATAATAATATGTCTGTTATTTGGGTGCATGACATATGAATGGCTGAAAACAACGAAGCATATTAAATAATAGGGTGAAATAATTTCCCTCAAATTGTCTATGAAATCTACAGTCTCTACACCCCAAGCTACAAATTGGAAATTAGGTATGAGTGGAAAAAAATTTAATTAATGTTAAAAGAAGTTGTAAGTACAGGTGTACCAACTTTTCTTATATGCAGATGCCCAATTTTTTAAAGGGTCAGTAAAATGATTTTTCTATTTTTAACACAATTTTTTGTGTTGAATGTGAAAACCAGTCATTTTCCTTGTTGCAGGAATTTTCTGACGTGTGTGGAGTCTGGACTGATGAAGCTGTGGAAACCTGAGGAAGACGACTCTGTAAGTAATACATGGACTTATGATGCTTTTACCAGATAAGAATATGAGAAAGTTGAAGATGGCAGTTTTTAAAATACAGAATCCATAGGTAGAACAGGCCTTACTAGGCTATAGTTTTGTATGGCATTAAAAAAAATCATGCTTCTGTAAATCTGTTTATTCCCAATATTTGCTATTTATAAAAGGCTTAATTCGGGTTAAAAAAAATTGTTGACTTGAGCACTCAAAAAGGCTTTCATTTGATTTTGGCTTGAGTTAATATTTCTGTAAGAGCCCCTTAAAGACAATATTTACTGACTTACAGGTGTAATTTTACTCTGCATTCCATGGTTTATCTACAATGTTATATTGTAGTAATTAAGCACAGCTTTAAACCTGTACTAACAGATAGCCAGCCCCATTTTCAGAGCACCATTGCATACAATCTCACTTTTGAACAGACTGTACTTTCCATCATTTCACATACACAATTTTACATTATTTTTTCTGTTCATATGCATTTAATTTTGTTATTTCCTTTGATGCAGATTGAAATAAATGTGGGTCCAGGGGTGTCACGAATGAGACAGAACTCACAGCAGCCCCATCTAGTGGCAACAGGAGGCAAAGAGAATGATTTAAAGATCTGGGACCTCAACAAACCAGATGAAGCAATATTTAAAGCCAAAAATGTAAGCTGATATTAACCAGGTATAAATAATGTGCCTATATATCAAACATGTGGTCTGTCCATCTTCAGCCATGTAATTAATCCAAGCTTATTTGAACAACAGTGCTATAAAGTGTATGATCTATAAAAGATTAATTTTTTACATATATTGTTAAAAGATGATTAAATTACAAATATAAAATAAAAACTACATGATGCAGACCTAAGATGCACAGTCATACATAAAATAACATCTAAGGAACCAACTAATTTGACCCTTTTTTGTTTATTTGAATGTCCCCTAACTAAAGTTTTCATAATATGCTCTGGATGCAGAAACCAGAAATGTGGCCTTTGAAGGGAAAGTAAAATTAAACTGCTTTATTTGGTTGTGTAAAAGTCTTAAAATAAGGACTACTGTAATTGAATATACATCAAAAGATGTAGTGTTAAATTTTAAATGTGTGATTTTAAACATCCAGATATATGCCCACAGTGGCGGCACCAAGCAAGTCATTGGGGGAGTCAAAACCTTTGTCTGCCCCCCCCCCCCCACACACACACACTCACACACACTCAGGCTTTGTGTGAAAATATTTTTGCCTCATCCCCTGACATATTCTGTTGCCTGCCATTTGAAACCCCCCCCCCCCCTCACACACACACACACACACTTTTAAAATCCTGGTGCTGCAACTGGTTGCACACAGGCATACTAGTATTTATTGCTACTTATTTATGGTTAATTGTAGCGTAAGTCATATACAGGCAGTTTTTTACTTAGTTACAGAACTGAATACTAGCATTCTTGAATATGTGAATGCTGTGGTATTATGTGAATGTGTGATTTTTAACAGGTGAGACCAGACTTCTTACAGCTGAGAGTTCCAGTTTGGGTCACAGATATGTGTTTTATACCTGACACTCAGAAGATCATCACTTGCACAGGCCATCACCAGGTGTGTATGTTTGGGTCTCTTTTGGAAAATATAACAATCAGCTGTTTACATACACTGTGATCTCCTAACAGACAATGTCTTCTTTACCAAAAGAAGAAAGAAACTTGTGCTCTTTATCACAGTAATGGCCACTTTCCTAGTAACGGTATAATAGTCACAAACCAGTAATTAAACACATTGTTTATGATTAACCTGGATTGAAAATAAAATTCTTAGTTATGGCCACTAACTTAATGAATATAATAGTATAATAATCACAAAATAGCAGTTCCACCTGGATTTAAACCTGGATTAATCTGGATTAAAACAAAATTAGTTAGTCTTACTTTGCATTTTGTTTTTCTGGCCATGTTAAACTACTTGAAAAAAATACAAAGTTATAGTCTGAGCCTGAGGTCACAACCTACACCAGGACCCTGATAAACAACTACACAGCAACACAGGAAATGTTTGTCACAGTTCAAGGACTCCATTTACTGATTAGTTCTATAACAGTACCTTGGACCTGACATGGGAAAATTAAAAAGCTGTATGTCATAATGGAAAGGAAGCTTTTGAATGAAAAAGTAATGAACAGATGATGGTGATCCAGATCATATCAAATATTTTATTTATTTCAATGAGAAGATGATATTTTATGGTGTAATTTCAACATGCTTTTCAGGTGATTAGGCCCCTGTAATGGCTTCTTCCCTGGGTTTTATCCTAGCCCACCACTAATTTTCAACAAATTCTGTGTAAAAATGCTAACTGACAAACCACATAACCAAAAGTAAAACACGAGACCTCTTGCTGCCTGGTGGAGGTATAATCAAACGTCAGAGCTCTCTGTATGTCCCCTGAGGTTATAACCACACAGCCAGTCACAGTTAGCAAAAGCATTTACTGCAGGGGAATACATATACTGCTATTGACCTCTATGAATATTCATAAGAACCTGTTTCTGTACTAGGATGCTTCAGTAATTTCCAACATGATTAGATTACAAGAGGTGGACATACAAGAAATCTTATATGTTCATGTGTGTTTCTACAGATGTTTTATTTCTGCACAGGTTTGCTGTGAAGATGTATTTACACACAGCTGTATCCCTTTCAGGTTAGGATATATGACCCCAGCACACCTCAGAGAAGACCAGTGTTTGATACCAGTTTTGATGACTATCCAATCACTGCCATGTCACTGGTACCAGGAGCAAAGTAAGTCCTGTTAACATTGTATTAAAGGTGCCCATTCTTCTACCTTTAAAACAGGTAAAAATTTGTGATACATAAACACCTTGAAATTAATAAAACCAGCAGCCTGTGTGTGGTGATATCCAAGTTTTCCGGCTTGCTTGTTTAAAAACTCCAAGGGACTACCTTTAGTTTATAAAGGTCAGATAGGTGATTGGGCCGCTCTAAGGTAACCAATCCCTGTTATTATACTTTAGCAACAGCTTTGCCTGTGGTAAATATTGAGAGTATTCTATGTTTTGAGGTCCAAGTCACTTTCAATATTCTTGGTGTGACAACCAGCAGAACAAGTCCTATCAGTGTGACTGTGGTTGTATCAGATCACTGCCATGATCCATAAGCTAAGTATATCTCTGGTCATTTTTGGATCACTCCCTTGCACATCTTTTCTTCTCTATAATACTATATTTATGGTATTGTTTTCCAACTTGGCAGGTGAAAATGCCTATTTAAAAAAAAAGTCAAGATTGAGAGGACCTACCTCAAAATCCCTCACACGGTTAGACTTTGGTCACTGCAACTGCAACTCTTCACTTTGGGTATTTGGTTATGTTATCCAAACTGCAAGACTTTAGGTATATGGTAATATTATGCATATATGAAGAGAATTCTGGCTTTTGGTGAGCAATCATTAAATATACATGCCACAGAGGCACAGATATCAATGTCTCTTTATTTATACTGATGATATAAAATTATTATTATTTAAATTTTGCAGGCAGGTCATTGTTGGAAACACACATGGGAAAATGGCGATGCTTGATCTACGAAAAGGTAAGATTCGTACTGCAGTTAGAAAGAAACTATTATTATGTTTTCAATACATCTTGTATAATCTGTAATTATCCCCTCCCAAGATGTGGAAAAAGTTATCATAGTTGAACAATATCAAGCAGTTCACTAAAGAACCACAATTGTAAACTTCAATGAAAGGCAGACACCTGTATGTACCTGTTTTCATATATGCATGAGTTGAATTTGAATTACTGTAAACCTTATGTATTTTGAGATCCTTATATTCTTAAGCCAAGATGATTTGAATTTAGAAGTTTATTATGCAGTTTTAAAACAATGTCTCCTACATGACAGTTTACACTTTTATCGGAAGCATAACTTAGAAGAAGGAAATCGTACTGTTTGAGCTTGTGGATCCAATGTTTTTGTAAATGAAAGCTCCCTTAATATACTCAGGTTGGATATGGAGTGTTTTATTGAAATTGATTTAGAGGACCTGTTCTTAACTGATTCAATAATCCTCTTAATAATTATAATTTAGAAATTTAATTTCATGTTGCTTTGTTAGATCTAGTGAGCAATATAGACAAACATAGACAAAAAAATGTGTATTAATTATTACCCTGTGTTCTTCTGCAGGTGGAGTTGTTCAGGTATATAAAGGGTTTGCTGGTGGCATACGATGTATTGAGTGTCACGCTGATAAACCTGTAGTGGCCTCCTGTGGACTTGATCGCTTCCTCAGGGTGCATGATATCCACTCAAACAAACTCCTGTTTAAGGTGAGTTCACAGCGTGTCTCTGTTAAAATTGATGGTGGTGCCACCAAACCTTTGACATGCAACTCTTCTGTGGCAATGCCTTTGAAATGCCCAATTATGGGCATCAACTCTGAGGAACCATGCCAAGTGGGTCCTAAGGGGGCCATTTCCCCCTCAATGCTACCAAAATGCCATCTGTTAGAAACTACATGAACTATACATGAACTTGTAGTATACTAGTGTATTTAATAAAAAAAAACCCTCTTCAGATGAGCATCTCATTGTTATAATAAAAAGTAAACCACTAGAACTGTGACCTCTTTATTATCTGCACCTCTCGGTAATAAACAAAATCCCAGGTCCTGTAATTAAGAGGACTGCTGCATTACATTTTAGTTTGACCTTGTTTTATCCATTATATTTAAGTCAAATCATATAAATTATTTTTGTAAGACATAAACAGAAACAAATTTGTACAGAATTATTTTATAATTTAGCCATACTTTGAATTATACTATTGCATTAAATATGTAATTCACTGCCTGAAAAAGTTAGATACCAGACACCAATTTATTTGGATAGGGCAATTATTATCTTCACATTTTAATTTTCAGATGTATTTGAAATCGCGACTGAACTGTCTGCTGTTTGCATCTGACTGGGGAGACTCAGAGGATGAGGTTGATGAAAGTGAAGGCAAAGCAGCTGATGGGGAAGCCCAAAATGAAGATGAAGAAGATGATGATAATGATGAAATTTGGGATTCTATGGATGTTGTGAAAGTGAAGTCAAGCAAATCAGAGGATGAAATTCCTGTGAAAAAAGCACGGACAGACACCGCTGTGGTTAAGTCTTCTGTGAAACCTGCTTCATCAAATAAAACTAACAAACCAAACAGGAAGAGGAAGAAGCAAAAGGGGAATTCATAAATAAAATAATTTTACACATATGTATTTTTTTGTTTTGTTGATACTGCCCCTACTTGCTTAAATTTAAGGGTGTGTTCTCCCTTTGAGGTCTAGCTAGATCCCCAGATCAGGAGTATCATTATGGTTCTTATCAAATTAATGTGTGCGATACAGAAGTGCAGGGAATACTGTAGTTACCATTTTGTTCACGAGGGTTTAAAATTTGTGATATTCATGAAAGGGAAATTATCACAAATATAAAACCTTCCTGAATAAGAGGTCCCATCCTCCAAGGCAAAGTTGAAAAATAAAAGGTAAATTGATATTATGAATAAAAATAGATTGTGCATGTTCAAAGATTGATATTTTAAAGATATCTGATCTTTTCAATAGTCTGCCATTATTAAACTATTTTTTTTGTTAATAAGATTTTGTGCACTCAACATTTGATATAATTATTCACATAATAATTGTTACACTCTGTGTATATGACTTTTGTATAATGAGACTGCAAAAAATGGAACCCTCACAAAACACTGAGAACATGAAAATCATGATATTTTTAACCCCCCAAATATGAAGCCAACCACAGTATATGAATCCAAGCTGAGAGAGTTGTTTGTCAGGGACCACCAACTTCATAGTTAAATCACAGGTCAGCTGTGCTCACCAGAACATGGGTTTCTTCAGTTAGGTGATGTCTGAAGACGGGGTTGTTACCCTGTTCAGGTATTTAAACCTGAACAATGACCGTTTTGCCCCTGGTTTGGACTAGGAAGTAATAAACGCATCAGTACCGAGTCTGAAAGGAAATATTTTTTTTTAAATAAAATTTTATTTCGAAAGCAATTTCATCTCAACATTATTCACGTTACAGTTTTAGATATATAAATATATATATATATCTGTACTTGCTATAATTCCAAAAGGAAATAGCCCAGTGAATATCAGAGACCTCTGTTGGAAGAGGACAAAGTGACATTTCAAAATATTACAAAGCTGCTATTTAAACAAGAATGTTGTATCAGAATACGTACATATTATTTATGCATTAGATGAAATACATGTGGAATGATCTGTTCACTATGAAATAAATATGAAAATGCTGTAAGAATCCAAATGAAAAATAGTTCACAAGAAATTCATTACCAATCAGTTGGTTAAAGCTTAAATAAAAGAAAAGTTAACTGAGGAAGTAGATACCCTTATCTTTGGAAAAGATTGAAGAATTGATAGAGTTTTTAGCTCAGCTGACTATAAGTCATCTGAGCTATAGTCATGGTCCATTGTCCATCGTCCGTCTGTCTGTCCGTCCGTCCGTCTGTCTGTCTGTCCGTCTGGACGTCCGTCCGTAAGACTGGCACGTTTCGACACCGTTGGACCTACGAATCTGAATTTCGGCATACAGTTTGATGTACCCATAATCTCCTACCATGCCAAAAATTGGGTCAAAAGGACTTCGTTCCGTTTGAGATATTAAGGAAAAACCTCAATTTTTTATTAGAAATCTATTTTCACACTTCAGGACTGCCTTATATCAAAACCACTCATCTGGTTTTCTTCATATTTACCATAAATATTCCTCTATATAGTTCCTATGTACATGCCAGATATTAAGTCAGTATTATATAATTTAAAAAAGTTATTGGCCCAAACATAATGCACTTTGTTAAAAAATCAGGAAGATATTTTGTCACTTAAGACCCAAAGTGTTAAAGGTAGGGACTTTTTTCCAGTAATACAACTTTAATTAATCAAAATTTAATTGTATACCAAAAATTAGATCAAAATCTGTAAAATTTTTTTAAATATTGGCAAAAATATAAAATTGGTACCTTAAATTTTGCCAAACTTTGGCCATGGCACGTTTTTTTCCTGTAAGTACTGTGGATTAAATTTTCACACCATGTATACATCAGGATTTAATCTGTTAAAATCTGAAATTTGAAAATAAAAGCTGCAAAATTAGGCTAGTTATTGAATTTTTTTGGAGGCTCTTGTTGTATTCCCTTACATTGTCAAGCAGTCCACTTTGATGACTGTAGGTCATTCAGTGCACATCTCTATGCTCCCCAGGCTGTTGACATAATTTTAGATGTCCCCAAAATCTCCTACCATACCGAAAATTGGGTCATTAGGACTTTGTTCCTTCGAGATATTAAGGAAAAAACTCCGTTAAAAAAATCAGGAAATATATTTACTCACATGAGAATTGCTGAACCTAGAGACCTTTTTTTTCAGGAATATAACTTTATTTAATCAAAATTCAATTGTTTACCCAAAATTAGATCTGAATTTTGCAAAATTTTCAAGTTATTAGCATAAATAAAAAACAATACCTTAAATTTTGTCCAACTTTGGCACTGTTTATTTAATTTTCCCAGAATATATGCATAAGGATTTAATCTTTTAAAATCTGAACTTTCAAAAGAAATTGATTGGAATGAATAGCTTTTATTCATGTTTTCACACACCATGTCAAGTGTTGTTTACATCTAGCCCACCTAGTAGTACAGCCTTCACTTGCATTATGTAACCCACCCCAGGCAGCTTACCTTGGCCCAGCTTGGCCACTACTAGCAGGCTTCCCCTCGCCCTGCACTCATCCCCCCCCCAGCTGGTGCATAAACTAGATGAATGTTATAATTTTTCTGTATTTTATTTTATTCTTGGACATGCTACATTTTAGATTTTGTATTGAACCACCAGGGTTACAATGATTAAAGTGTACATTTAATTGTGTCCACAAAGTGGTGTATTGCTGTGAAAGTCTGGATGTTCATGAGATAAGTAATTCCTTACTTCAGAAGAGTAAAAACTTCACCAGGTGTGAAATTGACTATTAATTCCAGTAATTAATTAAAACTGGGATAGTAATTAGCACAATGATATTGTTTGTCCCTCATTCAACCAACAGTATGTATACTTTATTTGAAAAGATGTTTTATTTTGTCAAATTTACTTTTATTTTATTTTGGTGAATAAAATTAAGCATGTCCTGAAAACTCCAATATGCAAAACTTTTTAATAGTGATTCAAGGAATATTCTTGTAGATGCCATGTTGTGGCATTATTTTCTTTATTTTCTATTTTAAAATCAGTTAAAACATTTATGATTTAAAAATAATAAAATATATGTGTATGCATAATATGACCCAATGTTTTTTACTCTGTATATATAATGATTGCAACTTTTGGAACAATTCTAATATTTTAACTTATATTTTCAGGTTTTTTAATTAAAAATTTATAAACTTGTAAATAAAAAAATGATACAGATAAAAACTTCTTAATGGAAAAAGTGGATCTGCTTAAAAAAATAGGATTATATATAAACTTAAATGCATTATTCTCTTGAAAGTGAAATAAAGGTATTAGTCCATTCTGTCCACTTGCCTGTCCATCTGTAAATTTTCGTATGCAACACAGTATCTCAAAACTTTTACTGTTTTTCTTCATGACAGTCTTGTCAGAGTATTAGTTTGCAATCATATATTTAGAACTTTACTATAACCAAGTAGGAGGGCCCCTTTCCTCTTAGCTTTTCATATTCTTATATAAATGAAAAACATTACAATAGAATATTTCTACATCCACCTTCGTGCTGCCCTCACTTTTCCCTTCTCCGAACCCCTTCCCAAAGTCAGCCTCAGTAAGCAAGAACAAGATGAATCAGATATATTCATACTTTAATATTTTGTATAACTATTCGTCCATAGGTACCTATGTACATGCCAGAAATTATGTCAATATTGTGTAATATGTAGACATAGTGGGCATCACAATAATGTACCTTGTCAAGACTAAAGAGATATTGTGTCATACAGTCACATATTCATAAATCACTTCATCAGCATAGTTAATCATAACATCATATCTGTCAAATTGAACGCTTGCAGACTACCATACACTTTAGATCCTTCAACAAATAGCCTTATCATCTACTACTGCTTATTACTGCTGTCATTGCATTCATATTTGCTCAAATATATCACACTTTTCAACCCCTCCTAAATAAATAAAAAATAAACCACTTTATTTGACTCAATCCATCAGTCAGGTAATTTCATTTATCATTTACTCACATGTTACATTACATTCGTTTATAATAGCCCAACATGTACATGATATTCATAAGCTTTATCGACTCGATATAGTATCACAGTGGAGAAACATTTATAGTCCAATCACGATCAGCTGAGCGCCGTGACCCATGGGTCCCTTGTTAAATTAGCATTAATCCTCTTGATACCAGGACAAACTCTGGCGAAAATATGCAGGCTACCAGTGAGTGTGACAGGCAAACTAAGTAAACTGATCTATAGTGATTGGTCTGTATACGCAAGACTGACTTTTTTTTACGCTGTTTAACCTAGAAACCTGTAACTGAATATCCAGGGAGGTCAATAAAAAGTTTCCTTGGAAACCTGAACTTAAGTCACTGTGACCTATATCCACCTAGTTATGGGGCTTGGATTTACCCCCCAGAATAATTAAAAATTTGATACAAAACCTCCAGTATCTTAATTCATGGATTATCCTGAATCTTGCCTTGAATATTGACCATGACTAGGGATGTCAGTTCCTGAAAACTGGTATCGCCACCTGCATTTTTAGCGAACCTGTGAGCTAATGCGATGTCGCGTCGTCGTCCGTCCGCCGCCATGGCTGGCCGTCTGCCGTCCATGGCTGTAAGTCAGAAACCGTCGGAGCTAGCAGCTCCAAATAAAATGTACAAATTATTCACATGTGAAACTTGGTGCCCTAGAGCTTATTTTGGGTATCTGCATTTATTTAGATTTCATAGAGAAAATGCTTTAAAACCTTTAAGAATCTTCTTCTCTGAAACTGTCCAGCCAAATTGTCTAATATTTCATAGAAATGTTCCCTGGAACAATCTCTCTCACATTTGTTCGAATGGTTCCAGTTCGGTGATTTTTGACTGAGTTACAGGAAGTTGAACTTGGTCATCCGCATGCAAAAATTACAATCTCAGAAACGGCTGGAGCTATCATCAAATTTTGTTAATGTTGGTTACTTGAGTCATATCTGAAATTGAGGTATTGGTGGCGCCAGTTTGTTCAAATGGTCTCTGTTCAATGACTTTTAGCCGAGTTATGGGAAGCTGATTATAGTCAAATGTTATAGCAGCCCATTTCTGCTCAGTGGCTACAAAGATCTTCTCCTCAAAAAACAATGGGTCAAATTCTTTAATCTCACACATGAATTATTCTTGGATGTTGATAATTCAAATTTGTTCAAATGGTTTTGATTCAGTGATTTTCTTACATTTTTTACAGGAAAAGTTAAAAAAAAATATAAAAATCTTCTTCTCTGAAACTGTCCAGCCAAATTGTCTAATTGAACAATCTCTCGCAAATTTGTTTGAATGGCTCCAGTTCGGTGATTTTTGGCCCAGTTACAGGAGGTTTAACTTAGTCATCTATGCAAAAAAGCATACTAAACTTAAAATCTCAGAAACAGCTGGAGCTGTCATCACCAAATTTTATGCCAATGTTTGTCACATGAGTCATATCTGAAATTGAGGTGTTGGTGGCGTCACCTACATTGATCTGTTTTTTAAAGGCAAAAATGTAAGCTTAGACTCTTCTAGCTTTTACACTGTTTTTTAAGAAACTGTTAAGCTGATTGGTTTAAACTTTACAAGAAATGTTCTATGGTATTTTTCTGTCAGTTTTATAAGAATAGATTGGGTAAATGCAGCTTTAAAAAAGCAGTGTAGCCAATTAAAAAAGGCTTTCAGTGTTTGAAAACAGATTTTGCACCATGGCAAGTTTCATCATGCCAAGTCAAGAGGTCAATCAGTACACCCAGGTGCAGTCCAGACAGCACCATGGCAACTGACCTTGCTCTGTCTGGTGTCTAGACACATCGTCTAGACGTCTAGAACCTGCCAACTGTGTCAGATTTTACAATAGGTCACGTTACGCTCTGTATCTATAAATAACTTTGGCAGACTGCCAACCATATCAGATTTGCCAACAGGTCAAGTTTCAGTCTGTAAGAGCCAGTGGTAATTTTCAGTCTGTAAGAGACAGTGGTGCGGTTACATGTGCCACATTAGATACCCTTGACCTGGGGGAAAGCTGAGCGTCCATTGTCAGGATGTATGAATAGGTGTGACTCAATACCAAGGCTAAAAGAGGAATTTGTTGTGTTGTGTATATTCATAACATATTTAAGCAGAGATTATGCATATCCCATTGCACAGGTTCGCATTAGGCCTGTAGGCCTTGTTTCTACATTTTACCATTTTTCTGTTTTTTTAGACCGTCAAATGATAGTAATTACTTCATATCTGTGGTTTCATCTAATGTCACGAAACGTGCTGTGTTTATTGATTATGACTGATTTTTCTCACTTCTTGATGACTGGTGGCGCCACCTGTATTTTTTTTTTTTTCATTTTTTAATGAATTTTTTCCTTTATTTTGAGACTGCCAATTTATATTGATACTATCATATTTGCAACCGTGGTTCCATCTAGTGTCCTGAAACGTGTGTTATTAGGGCCCTGCTTGAATAAGCAGATGTGAACTGTAGTAATTAAACCTGTACGTCCGTCTGTTTGTCTCTCTGTATGTCCATCAGATTTATTTCTGAATGATAACTAATAATTAACATATTGGTATAAAGGGTCCAATCACCTATAAAGCATGATGAATTAAGACGAAAAATAGCCTCTTCCCTTTAAAATTAATTGGTAACTGCCAAACCATTGTCCCTAAACCGTTTGTTTATTCGGTAAACGAGTGTCAAAAACAGTGGACCGGGCGCGATCACAGTTGTAAACATAAACACAACGCATGCATCGCCGAGCTACAACACGTGTCAATCTGAAGATTCCCCTACTGACTTGGTCAAAAAATGAAATATATGTTCCTTCTGGCTGAAACATAACGTGTCGTTGCTCACAATCGGACCTACGGTCACCCGGGATTGTTTTGGTAAACAAAACACCCCTGGACTGTGTTTACCAACATGCAGAGCCATAACAAGGTGCCAAACCGCCGTATGCGAGGTACTGAGCCTGTGTGCTTGGATGCTTTTGCTGGTAATGTTTTTGCATACAGCAAAACTGAACTGATAGTACTAGTGTGGAAGAGAAGGCATTTTATTGCTCCTGATCATGTCCCTTTTAACTTGATTTATATATGGCCCACTAAGAAAGTATGAAATCTTTTTATTTTGGGGTCATGAGGTCAAAGTCACAGGTTACATCTGTCCACACATTTGTTTCTAGATGGTAACTCCAGGTTAGATTGAAATATTGACTTCAAACTTTAATAATATATGGCCCAAGTACAACTAAAGCAAGAACCCTTTCGATTTTGAGGTCAAAGGTCAAGGTCACAGGATCCACTTCTTTTGTGGATGCATTTTCATCCCAAACATTCCACCTTGCTCACGTGCCAATAGTTGAAGAAATTTATGTATTTTGGGGTCCAAAGGTCAAGGTCACGGGCCATCTGTCCACATATTTGTTTCCAAATGATAACTCCAATTTGGATTGACAAATGAATATCAAACTTGACCAATATATGTCCCACCACTAAAGTAAGAACCCTTTTGATTTTAGGGTCATGAGGTCAAAGGTCAGGGTCACAGGAACCACTTCTTTAAAAAGAAGAAAAAACAACTGTAATCTGTGTAAATTACCTCTTCGTTGCTAGATAAAGGCGAGCATATGCAAAGTAGTTTAAGTGGCATTTACACAGGAAACAAAGGCATTCTTTATTTTGATGTAAGCAAAATGTGTGTCGGTATTGATTACATAAAGATTTAAGTAAACTAAATATGATATGTGTACCATCTGTATCTACTTATGTCAGCATATCGTTAGTGACACCATTATAAGACTGATTAAAAGATATGAACAGTGATTAATATTGTTTTGGCCAGTATTTTTATAACCGTCAATTGAGTAAAGTACTGTAATCCTTTTATCTTAGATAGTTAACGTTAGATGTATCCTAGAACTGGGCCTTACCTCATGAACGGCCACTATTGATCATGCAAATTCTGAGGCCGGTCTGGTTTCATAAATGATATAAAGCTGTTTGTTAACAGACATTGATTTTAAAATATGACTGTCCTCTAATAATGATGGAAGTGTTTTATTGCCATGAAAACCTAAATAAAAATTCGAAAGTTATTTGTACTGTTGTACTGAACAATTGAATAGCTGCTTATGAACAGAGCAGAGTACATTAAAATGCTTTGACTTTCGACGTGTCGACACCAAACGTAGCGGCAGCCTGCCGCCCTACCGTCGAATTTTAATCAACTGGAGACGTTGAGACAAGCTATTGGGTTCACATCAACTCTAGTACATGCAGATGTGCACGGCATTTCTAACAGTACTATTTTTATTTTCATCTACTTGTCGAACTTTCATTTTTCCTAAATAAATACATAAAGTGACGTTATTCTGTTTGGGACAATAATAAATATTACATTCACGATTGACTTACGTATATTCATGCAGCAGTTATTAAAGAGGCTAGTTTTACTCGGAAAGTTTGTCTCTGCGTCCGTCATGATGGCTTGACAGCTATGTGTGAATTGGTGCCTTAGAAAGAAGGTAATTGAATGTAATTAATTTCGTGTAACAACATATTTATCTTCATTATTTAGCAAATACAACACGACCATTTAAGCCTCTGATGTCAAATACTACCACACAGCAAATATTTTCACCCAACCCTTAGAATGGGTGTTCTATTATGACTTGCATCATGACTCGCAGGCCCCTATCAGTTATTTTAGAAGACCTGTGTGTCATGTTGTCATGGCTACACAAAACGCCGTGAGGACAGTTCCGCTTCAGCAAATTTGTCCACTAGCCATTTTGCACAGTGTTGCACAAGGCAATGCAGTGTTTCAATGAAGACTGGCGTATTTCTATCAAGTCACTAAGGTCCAACATCATGAGAGTCTTTTTGAAAGGACCTTTAATGCTTAATTTTGCTTTTTGGTGTTTATTAACGAACATTTATTCTCATTATTTTCTGATCTCACGATCTCCAACTATCCATCGGTGAAGATATTTGTTTTTGACTTCGTCGGTCTTGTTGTGGTTTTATTATTATTTTTATTATAATTATTTATTATTAATACTTTATTATTTTTTATTATTGTTTATTATTATTATTATTATTATTATTATTATTATTATTATTATTATTATAATTGTCGATGTTTCTTTTTCTACGCCAAAGGTGGGGACTACTTGGAATAATTATTGAAAACTATCCAAATGTGGAAAAAAATGACTGGTCCATGTATATATAGAACACCTTATTAAATTATTCTTATAAGTTTGTTTATTTAGTCTTAAGTTTGTTTTGGGTACCGGTCTGCAGTAAGAAAGATTTGACCTACATAAATAACACATAGTTTGCGATGAGATAAATATGACACCAGTCAACTTTGTTTGACTTATCTGGTTGACGTTTTGATTTATAACGGTGATAAGAGGCGATGGATAAATCCATTGTTTATAATCTGTTAACGACACTCCCCCGGAGGACACTGCAGGATGAAGGTCCTAGTTCTCCTAGCTCTCGTGGGCACGGCTTTGGCCATCAGGCCTCAAGGTAACGCCGCAAGCTTTGTCAGCCATATTTTGTATTCTTATGAACAGCTGCAGTATCTTTTTGTTATTTTAATGGGGAAAATAATCTCGTGACTGTAGAAGTTGCGATGACTTTTTATTTAATATTTAAATACCAAATAACACATAAGAACATGGAGGATAGTTTTGTGTTGAGTATTTTTATTAAAGAATATATAACCTTAAGGCAACAGAGCCGGTTCCATACTTTCTAAACGTCATTTTAATGAAAATTCGTCTACTGCTACTAAAATTAAAAATTATACTTATTTTTTTTTTCGGCTTTTATCTCAGAATAAGGTTTAGCAAAATGTATCCTTTTTAAATTGGCTTTTGATCTCAGAACAAGGTATGGGCAAAATATATCCTTTTTTAAATCGAAATTTCTGTTTAACTACAAATAGTATTTTATCCATATTTGGCATTTAGTACGGTAAATATGCATGTTTTGTAAAGAGTTTTTCTCGGTTCCCTAAAATCCATGTCTGTGAGAAATTACTTTCGATTTTTATTTTTTTTACAAATAGAATTTTTTCTACAAAAAAATAAAATTAAAATCCCTTTTAAACAGGAAAGAAATGGGTTATATAAAAAAACACAACAAAAAAAGTCTTGGGCTTTGTAGTTATTTAATATGAGAGTGCTGAAATCTTTCCAGCTTTCATGGGGGCCTTTGAATAACGATTTTTTAAAATAAAATTTAGCTTTTTCTTTTACTTTACAAATCTTAATGGTTTTCAAAGTATCTCAAACAAAAACTTATTTCATAAGATGTAAACTCTGGTGGGCTTTACAATGATATATAGTTTATGGGGTTAAGTCCAGAGCAACTGCAATTTTTTAATGTACAGTCTAACCTCTTTCATTCGCCATTGGGACCGAGGGTGGCGGTTGATCGAGGGGGGATCCACATGCGATGGGCAGGGTAGTTTATATCGGGCAATTATTAGGCTCGTCTTTAGCTATAGTCATATTAAAAACAACATTTTAAAACTGTGTACAAATGTTATTACTTTATTCACATAGAAAGAACAAATTACAAATAACTAGAGAAAAATACAGTGTGTACACATTATTTACAAAGATACTCATGTATAACATATACGGTAAAATTACTCATGTATAACATATACGGTAAAATTATAAAATTCTACATGGTTCTCCTTGTGCCGTTTATCTTTCATCCGAGTCTGCTCCCAAAAAATTCCGTAATGGAGCATTGTTAACCAGCTTGTGACTGAAGAGCTGACTTTCTTTGGTTCATCCTGTAAAATGCGTCAATATCGGACTATTCGCTGTAGTTCGAGCTCTCGAAATATCGCTAGACGGTTTTCATGGCCTGGCTACGTGATTACCTGCCTATATACCTTACCAAAAATATTTATAGGAAGTGGCTAAACAGCCGGCACCCTGCCGACAGTTTAGTCCACAGGTTAAACAGTCGGCAGGAAAATTGACCTTGCAGGCTAAACTGCCAGCAAATGAATGCATGCTCATTTTCAGTGCGATACTCTGCTTTACATTAAAAGTTTGACAATATAGTGCTGACTTACAAAATTATATATTTTGCTGGTCTATATAAAATAAGTATATTGAGTGGGTATTTAAACTGCACATTTTGTGATATTTACAGGGTGGTTTTATATAGATTTAAAGGAATTAACCTGAAGTTGAATGACACATCAGTTGCTTATATATGCTTAAGAGCAGACATTGGGTAATGTGTGAAAGCACAAACAATTCATGAAATGTCATGAACAGCCGGCAGGAAAATTGACCTTGCAGGCTAAACTGCCAGCAAATGAATGCATGCTCATTTTTAGTGCGATACTCTGCTTTACATTAAAAGTTTGACAATATAGTGCTGACTTACAAAATTATATATTTTGCTGGTCTATATAAAATAAGTATGAGTAGAAGGTGTTAAGACCGCACATTTTGTGATATTTACAGGGTGGTTTCAAATAGATTTAAAGGAATTGAACTAAAGTTGACTGACACATCAGTTGCTTATATATGCTTAAGAGCAGACATTGGGTAATGTGTGAAAGCACAAACAATTCATGAAATGTCATATAAAAGGTAATACAGATAATTTGATTTTAATGTTAATCAAATGTGCAGCATACAGACTGCCACTGTTTATCATAAATGTGGTTATGGGCCAACAAATAATCAGTGTTTGAAAACAACTCAGAATATGTCAAATAAATGGTCCAAGGATCAGCTCATTACTTGGTCAAACAATCTTACATCACAACTTATTAAAGCTGTTAAGTCTATTGTGTTGTTAGATGATGCAAGAAATATCAACAACAAATGGTAACTCTTACATATAGACAAACTAAATATCTTATTTGGTAAGTCAGCACTATATTGTCAAAAAAAATAATGGAAAATAATTGGTATCACACTGAAACTCTGAAATAGAGCATGCATTCATATGCGACAGTTTACCCTGTGGGCTAGACTGCCGGCAAGGTCAATATTTCCCTGCCGGCTGTTTCGCCTGTGGACTAAACTGCCGGTACCCTGCCGGCTGTTTAGCCACTTCCATATTTATACAGGCAGGAGATAAGAACAAACAAGTTCACAAAAAACTTTAATTGAAAACTTAAAATAATCCCCGTTATTTTTTCAAACTGTAAACAAACATTGAATTAACAGTATTTGAACCATCGTGTTACCGCTAATTGCTTCAAACTACTCATGTGGTTTACCTCGTTAAATGACATTTACCCAAACAACTCCAGGTGTGAAATCAACACCGGTCACTCTGCTGATGACTGCTGTCCCCAAACAACTTTATATATTTGAAACGAGATTCCAAACCGAATCTGCTACCTTAAAGGTGCCCATCCTACCTTTTGAAAAAAAATATGTGATTTATGGCTTCCTCTGTGTATATATTAATGATCTGAGGATAATTCTGGTTATGAAAAAGTTCTTATAAGGCTTCCGTGAAGGATTTATGATTTTGTTTATCAGCAACATGTTTGTTAACACAGCAAATATTGACAAACGGTGGAAACATGTAACCTAAGGTGGTTGGTTGCATATATGTAGAGGTATAAAGCTAACCTCTTGCAAAACGCCATTTGCAAAGCTCTGGCTTATCTCACTTGCGTGAAGTGGCAGACATATATATATATATATATATATATATATATATATATATATATATAAATATATATATAGATATACAGTGGGACAAGCAGGCCTCCCACAAAAAGATGGTTGTGATGTTATTTAACCCCGAATCCCTGAGTATACGCAGTAGTAGGTGGGTTAAGTGACTTTTGACTTCGTTTCATGATGCAAAGGTCCCCTTTGGCACAAAAGTACCTTAGGGTCATAGGAATAAATTTATCCAAAGACACAAGTTAGATCTCCCTTAGTATGTGAAATATATGCAAATTATTCAAAATGGCCGCCGAAAATACTCCAAACCCCATATGCTTGCCGCTGTTACAGCTATAATGACAAATGTTGTGTCAAAATATACATTTTCTTGGTCAAGGAATCCAATGAAATAGGTTTCCAGATTGAGAAAACAATAGTTTTCTCCTTAACATGAAAATCTGGGGGTAAATGGGCACATTTCATAAAATATCAATGATTTTCTTCCATCAGGGTAACCTGAGACACTTGAGACATCTATGTCCTTGGCATTTGGGAGGTATTAAACAGTTTTGAATAGACCATGAAGACGCGTCTAACTGAACACAATCCTCAGTCGACATACATAGAGCATAAAACCACAGGAAATTTAAAGCATTAACTAGAGAATTACTGGTACATGGCACTTACTTAATCTGAGTTTAGGCAGTACAGCAAGACCATGGTATTACAAGGACAGATATACAGTTTTTTTTTCTTTTTTTTTTAAGAATCAACCAATGAAATACCCACATTCTTGCTCTATCACCCGATCAAATACCCACACACGATGCTCTATTACTAGCAAATATACATAAGGCCTTGGTTGTGGTTTTTCCGCATGTACTGTTATTTCATTTATATACATTATCTGGGTAATACGGCATAAACTGACCCTTCTGGACCACACAACATGCATGGGATTTACTTGGCAAAAGCAGAGTACCAGTACACACAGGAATGGGGAGACATTCCTGTAACAAAACTCAATAATGTTGCGCACTGTAGTTTCTTCCCAGTATCTCACATTTTGATTCAACAGAATATTCTGTTTGAGACACATATTATCTATCTCATGATGGTCAACCCTTAATAGTTGATCAAAACCAAAAGCACAAAAGCCATCAGTCATTGACACTCTTGGTTTTTATGCTTCTCCAGTTAGTTATTGGGTTTTATAGGGAAATACACGTATCCTGAAAGTTGTGTTCGTATTTCTATTTTTACAAGTAACGTCAGGTAACTGAAGGAATTAGATGTGTTATGTTTTATTGTGGATGAAATGATTGTTGAAGTAATAAAGTAAAAGTATTCATCCTACCTTGAAATTATGGGGAAAGTATGCAAATTTCAATAAATTTTAGTATCATCATGAAAACTTTTAGTATCTTTGATTGGTTTTGTATTATATTCCTTTATAAGTTCTTGTTTATTATCCTTATATAGACAGGGGAGCATTTAATACCAGTGTATATGTACCCGATGTGTGCTATTCACTGCATACAGAGCATAAAACCACAACAAAGTGATAAACATATTTGTATTACTTGGAGAAATAATTAAGCTGCATGCTATTCGAATAATATATAATTATGCTTATGATCAGATATAATTTAATTGAACATAAGAACACACTTCCATAGTCTTGCTTCCGTAAGTTTTCAAATTTACTGCCATGTTCTGGAATACAATATCTCTTTAATACCCCTTAAACCATACGTTTTGCACGGCTTACATAGGTTTCACTCTGTCACAGTCGGAGTACACAGAAGTATTGGCAGCTGTACAAAGTGGACATGAGAATTTCTTTATTGCCAACAAAGATTATCGTCTGCTTGAGCTTCAATGTACAACTTTCAGGTCTTGTGCGATATAATCATCACATAATCTATTTAAGATGTGCATTTGATAAAAAGTGAAGCACCTATTTCCCAGAATCTAACATTCTGGATAGTGAAGTCCATTGCACGAATCACATAAGTCAAAGTTCCTTATGCCGAGAAAGTCAGTACTATACTATCATAGTTGTCACAGGACAGTTACAATTTGATAAACTTGGCCAAACATTGCTTGTTAACAGATCTAGTCAAACTGCATTTGACAATGTGTGTATATTTCTGAAGCAAAATCCTCAAACATCTATCTTTTAGATTGGAGTGATTCCTGGACTTTGGTGTTTATTAATATTTATAATGAACTTAATAGCCGCCTGATATCCGTTGAAATTCTAACGAGTAAGCACAACATGTATTACAATCTTAGAAATCTCCCTAAAAACCCAAATGTGACCTGGTATGGCCCTACTTGCCAAATTCATCTGCAGAATATCGGCAGGTGACCCTGAAAAACTTAGGAGCATTGCACTTCAATTAAAACTAATGAATTGTGTGCATAGGAATTATCACATGGTGGTACCACAGCATAAATTAAAGAAAAACCTATATCTTGCTTCATAGGTTAAATAAAATGTCCAGTACTGTTTATGTTATAGGCCCTTCAAATTTTAAGTGACATTTGTGGCGTGTCTTGCTGACGTTAAAGCAGTTTGAGCCCCTTTTGCAGGTTAGTTGTAACCAACTGTAAAAGTATAACATACACATTTTATTAAATTATTATGAGCAAGAATTAGTTTTTTTCTGAAAAAAAAACCAGATTATTTGTTTGATTGGAAATGTGAGAGAATTTGCTAAAGAGGTCAGAGACAAGTAACATGACGGGCGCTGCTGCTGTTTATCAACGTGGCCCATGCCTGAAAGGGTTATACATAGTAACATAAAGCTGCTGGTGCGACATGACTGAATGGGATTTGCTAAATAAGTTCATCAGAGATTACCTAACTTTGGAGAATCATTGACAAATGGTCAGCTTTACAACCCTAAAAAATTAGTTTTCCACTGATGCATCTAAAAGGGTAATTTTCTTGGTGTAAGCCCTGACACTTGTATACTCCCAGGTACTGATAACTTAATTTCCTAGGTCTGTTCGGGGTATTGTTAAGGTTAAATGACATATTATTCTCACTTATGCATTACCGCGACTTGTGCATTTCTAGGTTTAAGATGTATTTTCATTGCATGATGTAAGTAAATTAGTGACTTAATCTCTTTATATGACAAAGGACACTACCAATTTTCTATACCACTTCAATTTGGGTCTTACTGAGAAGAAAATTATTAACTTCCCCATGGACATTGGTCACCAGGAACATATGTAGACCAAGAGGTGACTGGATCCTCAGGGAGTACATGTGAGATCCTTTTGCCCAAAGATTTTAGCTGATTTTAGGCAAAGGAAAGAAATGTCTTTGGACGCAATGTTTAAATAAAGAGCTAATCACTGAGAACATGGAACATAGGAGTCGAGTGGTAATAGACTTTGATCTCTGTGCTGGCTATACCCAGTTTCAATTCCTGGGAAAGCTATGAGAATAGATGACAGTGTCCCTTTCCAGGTCAGTAGTTTCTCTGGGTCTATGTAAAGTGATAAAGTTACAATTTATCAAATTCTAAACTTTATTGAATTACATTTAGACATTACATTCAACACTTTCTGCTTTTCTGTTATGACTAGTGTAAAAGGTTATATAACACGGAAGTGAGAGGTAAAGCCTGTTAGGCGGACTTGGCATCTTGCCTTCTTGCTGTGCTTATACTTCGGTTGCAAGTATATATTGCATCATTAACATGCTGATGATCGGTGGCATTATTGCAGTTTTTGTGAACAATACTGGATTAATTGATATAACCTGCACCACATCCTGAACAATCAGCACTGCCACCATTACTTCAACAATCATTTCACCCACAGCTAAAATATTAGACATCTAATTCCTTCAGTTCCCTAACATTACTTGTCAAAAATAGAAATGTGAACAAAGTTTTTAGGATATTTCACAATAAAACCCTAAACTAATTGGCGAAGCATAAACACCAAGAATGTCAAGAACTGATGGCTTTTTAGTTTTCAGCATTGATCATTTACTATTATGGGTTGGCCATCATGAGATAGATCATGAGATAGATAAGATGTATTTCAAGCAATATATTCTGTCGAGTCAAAATTTTAGATTCTGGGAAGGAACCACAATTGGCAACTTTATTGTGTTCTCCTACAGGAATGTCTACCCATTCCTGTGTGCACTGGTACTCTGGTTTTATATATATCTCATGCATGCTGTAGTTTCAAGAAAGGTCATTTATGCCGTATTACCCAGATAATGTATATTAATGAAATAACAGTCCATGCGGAAAAACCACAACCAAGGCCTTATGTATATTTGCTAGTAATAAAGCATCGTGTGTGGGTATTAAATCGGTTGATAGAGCAAGAATGTGGGTATTTCATTGGCTGATTCTTAAAAAAAAAAGAAAAAAAACTGTATATCTGTCCTTGTAATACCATGGTCTTGTTGTACTGCCTAAACTCAGATTAAGTAAGTGCCACGTACCAGTAATTCTCTAGTTAATGCTTTAAATTTCCTGTGGTTTCATACTCTATGTATGTCGACTGAGGATTGTGTTCAGTTAGACGCGTCTTCATGGTCTATTCACAACTGTTTAATACCTCCCAAATGCCAAGGACATAGATGTCTCAAGTGTCTCAGGTTACCCTGATGGAAGAAAATCATTGATATTTTATGAAATGTGCCCATTTACCCCCAGATTTTCATGTTAAGGAGAAAACTATTGTTTTCTCAATCTGGAAACCTATTTCATTGGATTCCTTGACCAAGAAAATGTATATTTTGACACAACATTTGTCATTATAGCTGTAACAGCAGCAAGCATATGGGGTTTGGAGTATTTTCGGCGGCCATTTTGAATAATTTGCATATATTTCACATACTAAGGGGGATCTAACTTGTGTCTTTGGATAAATTTAATCCTATGACCCTAAGGTACTTTTATGCCAAAGGGGACCTTTGCATCATGAAATGAAGTCAACAGCCTATTTTATGCACTTAACTCACCCACTACAGACCTTATGGGTGAATATACGCTGACGGACACATGGAACCACCCCAGTTACAAAATTATATGAGCGATTTTTCACGCATATATACATATACTAGCACAGAGGAAACACCCCTGAATGCTGTCAATTATTCCTATAGACCAGTGAGAGCAGGTTATGGGCAGGATGCCAGGGGATTGAAACTTTGATGCACAATGCAATACCTAGCTCTTCTACCCAAAACTACACATGCACGGGCATTGCACACAAACACGCAAAGTTTGCATGATACTTGATACTGTGAATACACTCACAAGCACATAATTCAAACTTCTTTTATTCTGGCCAGCAGTATACAATTAAAAATTTGTTTGTCACCTTTCATTAAACAAAAAGTAATAAGAAGTCCCAGTATCTGGTGAAACTCATCCATTGTCAAAGGAAAAAAGTAATATATTCACCTTTAAATGTAATCATACGGATTAGAAATACAGAGAAACGTGTGTTATAACACATACGTTAGACTGCCTAAAAGTGGTCTAAATTTACACGTGGTCTTATAAGACAGGTCAATTATTAATAAAAATATGAATGGCTTCAGCTTACTCAGTGGTGGTCTTAATAGACAGTTGGTCTTCTAAGATGGTCTTTCATGCAGGTTCTACTCTACATTAATGTCCATTTGTATGTTGTAAAAAAATAGTCAAACTGTTATTTAGTAATTAAGCTAAAATATAATTCCTTTGAATAGCAATTAAATTTTGTTTTAAGAATGTCGTCATGACTGTCAGGTTTTACGGTTGTTTTCGGTTGGCTCTACAGTGAAGGCCCTGTGGCGCCTGTTGAGCCTGTCCTGCCAGGTGCCCCTGTGGCGCCAGTGCTTCCAGGAAATCCAGTCCTTCCTCTAGGACCTGTTGATCCTGTCGCCCCGGTCCGTCCTGTTCGTCCCGTCGCACCATCAGCTCCGGTCCTGCCGGGGAGTCCTGGTCGACCTATCGGTCCGGTCGGGCCCGTGGCTCCAGTATCCCCTGGAGGTCCTACATCTGTCCCTGGTCGTCCTGAAGGACCTCTTGGGCCGGTAGACCCGGTCGCTCCGGTGAAGCCAGTGCGACCTCTTCTTCCCGTGGCTCCTGTCCTGCCCTGCAATCAGGTGTCTCCAATCAGACCACGCTCTTCCGGAAAACCGGTTCTCCCCGGACTGCCCGGATATCCGGTTGCTCCAGTGGCACCTGTGCGTCCGGGATACCCTATAGCTCCTCGTGGACCAGATGCTCCTACAGGTCCCGGGTTACCTGGCATGCCAACTGGACCAGGTAGTCCAATAGCACCGATTCGACCTTTGTAGCCTGTAGCTCTTTGTGGCCCTGGGCTTCCTGGAGCACCGCCCGCTGGACCCGTGGCGCCTGTAGCTCCAGGTGGGCCTGGTATTGAACTGGCGGGACCTGGGGCCCCGGCCGCTCCTGTTTCAGCAATTGCACCAGCTGCCCCCGTTAGTCTAGGTAGACCGCTCGATCCTGGATAGCCACTCTCACCCACTGGTCCCTGTACTCCCATGGGTCCAGCAGGACCGGGCGCACCAGGCCTGCCGGTTGCTCCAGTAAACCCAGTCCGTCCTGTTGGTCCTGTGCTGCTGGTAGAACCAGTGCGTCCTTGTCGTCCGCGTGCCCATGGCGCT